>OY757016.1:85796478-88196478 GCA_963580285.1 Lucinisca nassula | reverse complement strand
TGCCCGACAACATGAAAATCAATTGAGAAAATGTTTTTTTAATCAATAATCAATTATTATTAAATTAAAAGACAAATTTACCTTAAACCTATGGTAAAAAAGTTATTCTTCGGACATAAGCATTTTAATAATATATCCCGAAATCACGGTCTGTCATCCCTAAACATCACGAAAACACGTTTAAGTAATTTTGAACCCCTCGAACCCCTTTTATATAGTAAAAATGGGGTTTACAGGGGTAAACCTTATTTTCCTTATTTCTGCTCGGAGCAGAAATATGAAAAAAATCACAATTTTTCATCTGAAATTTTTATTTTTTTTTTCGGCGATAGACCTTACAAAGTATTTGTATAGGCGTGTTTTCGTAATGGACTAAATGTTCACCATTATACAATTATGATTATATAAACAGCGAAAACAACTTAAATAATATATTAAAAAATCTAATAGCTGTTTGGTTTAACACGGAAGTACAGCCATTAGTTACCCACAATGCACGTTGATTTTATATTTATTCTACAAGTATACGCTTTCATAAGAAGAAAAAAATGGACCGTAACAAGTTCAAGCTTTCACACAAAAAAGGCCCTCGAGCAGCCCTCTGGCACAGAAATGCTATCACATTTGTACAAGCCCATATTTTCAGTCATATTTGTACAGGCTAATATGGATCATTGTCTATCCTATAAGCTCCCCAGAAGCCTTCGGCTCTGTTGAGCTAAAAACAAAACAAAAGAAACAAAAAAAAAAAAAAAAAAAAAAAACACACACACACACACACAAAAACTTGCCACGCCGTTAGCAAAACGTTCCATTTAATAAAATGTTGCAAGAATATTGGAGTTGCACATGTGTCTTTTTAAAGATGAAAAGTACTTTTTGACAAAAGTGCAGTATTTGCAACTTTGACATTCCTATATTATACTTCAGTCGACAGAATCCTGGGTGCAGAGTGGAAATTAGAATGTTGCCAAAGATAGTTAATTGTATAAAACACAATTCTGGGATATAACTCTAGACATTATCATTTAATATGTGCTAAGCGTAGACATACATATTTTGTAAAAGCTATACTTGTTATTAAAGACACAAATCATGTATTTAGTTTATACTGATATCCGATCAATCAAGGGGTTTTGCGATAATTTAGCAAATTTAACCAAACAGCAGACAGTGTGGAATGTTAAATGTTATTCAGTCCCATGGCGCGCACATGCAACATAACAATATAACGCGACGGCAGATAGTGCAACGTTTCTGACGTCACCACGACACAGACATTGACGCTCGAATAAAAGTTTGCAGCGCTTTACATTCTGTATGAAATTTTGCAAATAAATAGTTTATTTTAGCTTTGGCAATTATGTTCCAGGTTCAGGCGCAACCGCAGTAGCTGTGCACAGTTATTCCAATGGACCATGCAAACTAGGTAAGAATGTAGCTGAAATTACTGAAAATGTATTAATATAATTATGGCAAACTTTATAACTTGCAGTTTGGTTGTTTCCCGGTTGCATGCTATTGTTTACACTTTCAAAGTATGTACCTGAAAAGTAGATCCTGTATATAAACTGTTGCAAGACGAATTATAGGTCAGTAGAAGGTATTATAGGTCACTACCGATTATAGCGAGCAGTTATTCAATCCCCTTTGTTAGGTTACTAGAATGCCTGGTTGCGGTAAAAACGATGCTTATTTCCGAAGGTAGACTTCTAACAAAAATAGGTTTGACGTTATTTTGTCTTTAAATTAATGGAAAGGGCTATTTACAGCCGGCTGTCACCGGCGAACGTTCGCCGGCGAACTTTCGCTGGTGACAGCCAGCAAAAAAAAAAAGAAATAACACTTTTTCAATTTATGGGTCTATCTAGAACAGGTGACCCTTGGGAGGGGCAAAATGTGACCCCAGGGCTAAAATTTGAACAATCTAAATACTAGAAGTCCACAAGATGAAGCTGAATATCAAATGCCAGATGCCTTGACCTTCTGGCTTCAGACAAGAATATTTTAAAGATCTTTCCCGTGAAAGTTGATGTTAATGCTATATGTATAATTTTTACAATCTTGGAAGAGGTCCACTACATGTAGATGTAGATGCATACCAAGTAACAAATACCTGGGTCTTCTGGTTTTCTGGTTTCAACCCTATATAGGTCTATATTAGAACAAGTGACCCTTGAGGTAGGGCTACTTTTGATCCCTGTGGTGAAGGAACACAGATGGAGCTACATATCAAACTTTCAAGGACTTCTGCTTTCAGACAAGAACAACGGTTCCACCGCGTAAGTCTATGTAAAACTGGTGGGGTGTGGTTCAGGGCGGCTTCTGATTTCAGGCAAGAAGATTTTTGAAGAATTTTCTAGGGCCTATGGACAGATATTTATAGTCGTCAATGGACAGTGACCGATCACAATAACTTCCCCGCAGACAAGTAGTAGTAGAAGCAATAGAAATAGTAGTATTTGTATTAGTGGTGGGAATATAAGCAAACTTTAATTATTATGAGCATCGTTTTGATTATTATTATTATTATTATTATTATTATTATTATTATTATTATTATTATTATTATAGTAGTAGGACTGAGTAGTAGTAGTTGGAGTAGTAGTAAGAGTATTATAATTATTGTCATCGTATTTAGTTTCAAGATTATTATTTTAGTTATTATAAGTAGTATCGTCAGTATTAGTGGTTGGTTTGTTTGTAATGAGATTTTATGTTCCCGACAACATTATTAAAGACGTGGCTTCCAATTTGTGAGACCTTTTACCGGCATTGAGATAAAACGGCATCTCAAGCCCTGCCGCAAAAAAACAAAACCCAAAGGGTTTATTTATAGGGGCGGTACAACTCATTAAGACCTCGTTAGCGGTTTACCAGTACTCATTAGCGATAAATTTCAGCTCTGCAGCGAAGCAGCATGCAACCCACTATTTCTTTAAGCCCCGATCGGCGGGGCCCACTAATAGGAACAGTAGTGGAAGATGTAGTAACAGCCTAATTATTATCATTGTCGTTTTATTTTTAAAATTATTATCAGTAGTAGTAGTAGGAGTACTAGTAGTAGTTATATTATTATTCTTCTTCTTGATGTACAGTTGGTTTAAACTTTATTTCTTTGTATAATACATACATCTTTTACACAGATAATGTTGACAGAGAATTCAAGTACCATACAAAGGGACTCAGAAAAAGTCAAATGACTTATTCAAATCTGTATCCTTCGATTACAATATCAATGTACCAATTATAGTTGTGATTGTCAAGTTGTTCGAATTTGCAAGCTATTGTGAAAATATGTAAAGTCAATTTCATTTGGGTTACACAATACATAGTAGTGAAATAAAGCATAGATATATGGCTCCACGGGGAATGGATTTTAAGATAATTCAATTTTTTTATTAGCACTGAAGAATCAAGTCTTTGGCTTTTGATTCTGGGCTGTCTCAAGAGAAACAATACACTGCAGAAACTCAGTAAGGCTCTTCGAATCGTGATGTAAGACAGAGACTGAAGATCGGTTGGGTTGGACGCTGTAGCTGTTTAACTTTGGCTCGTGTTAGTAGATGTGTTTTACAACCTTTTTTCTGGTATGAACGTGCATGTATATATTTACGTGTATGAATATATGTATGTGCGCCCGTGTAGAAAATCTTCACATATTTGTACGTCTGTAATAAGTACCATTAAGGCAATTGAAATCTGTGATTATAAATTTGAAGTACAAAATCGTTTAGACTTAATAATAAAATCTTGTACTGCTAAGAATATTTGTATGTTATCATTCACAGAAAGATCAGTACTGCCGTATAGAAGGATGATTAAGGCAGGTTGGCAAATAGCTGAGACCATGTTTAACATGTCCTGTCTTATGTCAGTGTACTGTGCCCAGGCCATGAGGTAGTGATTCGTGTCCTCAACAGCTCCACAAGCACACACGCTCCACATTAGCTTTATTTCGAGCTGCAATTAAGTCTTAGTCTGGCATGATGTACTTGCCTAAATCTTTTACCTGCACAAAAATATGACGGTGGTTAACTTATGCTTGAAAGCTACCAATGAGGGTGCATTTTCTTGTCATCTGGCAAGTCGTTCCAGTTGCGAGTAGCCGATGGGAGAATTCACACACACACACATACACCTTTTAAGTTAGTATATTGTATTGCTTCTCTCCAAAATCAGGGCACAGCACAATGCACATTTTGGGAAGTTTGAAACACAACAACGCCAATGGTTTTGTTTGTTTGATTTGAGGTTTAACGTCCCCGTCAACACTGTAAAGGTCATTTTGGAGACGTTGCTTCCAATTTTGTGGGACTTTTACCCGACACTGAGATGAAATGACATCTCAACGCCAATGGTACTGAGTCCACTATGTTCCTTATGCACCATTATAATATCCGTCAAATGATCTTTTAATATTGTAACCAAAATAATCAGAACCAATCTTTTTTTTTTTTTTTTTTTGTTCACAAAGAGTCTATGAAAAAACTTTCAATTGTTGTCAGTAAAAATGTGACATACAACTCCTTTTCTCTTAATGAACTGCAAGAAAAATACACAGTTCTATTAACAGATCATGTAATCCACTCGTGTTAGAATTAATGTGCAATGGTATTGAAGAATAGTATTGGTGACCTTAAAGAGTTAGGTCAGTCAAAAGCTCGAGTCACAAAAAAAAAAACAAAAAAAAAAAACAAAAAAAAAACAGTAATTTGCTATTAATGACCATAACCTTGATCGATACAAATAGGGTGATTATTTTCTATTAATAATCATAACCTTAGTTTCCCGAAATCAGTGATAAACACGTGGACAACAGCATTAAATCAAATTCTGCCCTTTATATTTTTGGGACGATTGTAAAACAATCGACCCAAAAAGAAAACAACATAGACCTTGCGTCTCTTAGCTGACAATAACTTGGCCAAAATATAGCAATGGAACTGTTCAACGGTAAACAACAGTTTAATTGACTGTTTGAATGATGTTAACGTCCCCATCAACACTATTTAGGTCATTTTGGAGACGTTGCTTCCAATAGTTTGGGACTTTAACCCGACATTGAGATGAAAGGATATCGCAAGCCTTGCCGCCCAATGTCACCAAAAGGCTTAATTTATATGCATTGGGCGGTAAGTCTCACAAAATTTTTCCTGTGCAGGCTTAGTCCTTCTAAGCGGTTTACCAGTCGCGTCGAAGCACCACGCAGCCCTATCTATTTCTACAAGCCCCGAAGTGCGGGGGCGAATACAGCAGGTTAAAGGGCAAGTGTTCACCACCTGACACCATGATAATAATGCTGCAAGATCAGGAAAGATGATGGAGTAATTGTGTTGCGATCAAAGAAGTTGATCTAATATTTCCCACGCGCCTTGTTGATAACGCATAAATATAAATGGGTAATAATGATATTTTCATCTTCAAAAAATGTAATCGACCTACTTGCAAGATCTGTGTGCGATACTGCGCGCGCGCGGTAAGGAGAAAAAAGTCTTAATCCTTTCTGTACCAAATGGAATCTTCCTCCTTGTATAGCAGGAGTCCATTTCAACATTTAGGGGTTTCAGTTTATTTATTTGGAAAATGGTTGAGCTTTTTGCAAACTGTGTAGGAACTGATCAGACGCCGCCTTATCTGTGCCGGCACTGTTTGCCAATTACCCATTTAGGGTTTCCGGTACAAAATAGGTTTACCCGTTTCAGCCTAGCGGCTCGCAAAAATAAACACTGGCAAACAGGGTAGACCAAGATCACCCCGGGGCACAGAACATGTGATTGATCAGGTGTCGACTGTTTGTCAATCGGGCGTAAGTTACTAATCATAGTAGCATGATGTCCACGTGCAACTGTTATTTATAGCCCCGCTATTCTTCTTGTTGTGAGGTCAGAGTGGTGTGTCAGGAGGGCTACATGTACATGTATATGTAAAATCGATTTGGACAGGGCTCGAAACAGTGTAGACCCAGATCAGACGCCACTTTCTGTGGCGTCTGGTCAGGGTCTACACTGTTTGCTTAAAGTACAGGAACTTTAAGGGTTAAACGAAACAGTCTAAGGCATTGTCCCAGCTTATACTCAAGAGACAATCGACTCAACAGTGATGTCAGTGCTTTGATTGACAAGACTATGTGAATAATTAATAAACTAAAAACAAATCAAACATTCTTTAATTAACCCTTATCTTGATGTTCACGACAACCCCTATCTTTGCAATCAGTGTAGATCCAGATCAGATGGCTTCTGAAGATCTGATCAGGATCTACACTGTTTGGCATTCAGTTTATGAATTTGTAGCAATAAATTATGTCAAGTAATTTGATTGGTTGATAGACAGACTTGGGTGTGGCTTAAATGAATATTCAGCAAGATAAGGGTTAAGTTGATCACGGATCTTCTTATTCTTGCACACCAGACAAGGAAATCCGTGATTTTACCCTGGGATAGAAATTTATGTTCTGACCCTGGTGTTCCGACCCCAAATCGAATATAATCGCGTGTTTGATAAATGCACTGGTTGATTACAACCTCATGCGCGGCGTCGTCATGCGTGACGTCACTAAACATTCCTGTTGTGTCATCACAAAAACAAAATGGCGGACGTCGGTAACCGAAGTGACAGCAGCATTAAAAATTCGCAATAGAAATGGAAGATATGCAAGAAAAAGAATCCAATATGGGTGTGAGGGGTGGATAGAAAAATCCGTCCCTCGGGATCACTGTCCGGCATCACTCGGCAAGCCTCGTGATGTCGGACAGTGTCCCTCGGGACGGATTTTTCAATCCACCCCTAACACCCATATAAGATTCTTATAGTCTCGCATTTAAAATCGCATTAATAAGTTCGTGTGATGGACACTCTTGTCACAGTAAATCCCACTTTACATCACGTTAACAAGTCTTTGTAATGAACCCACCTCTATAATCCATTATATACAGAGAAACCCTGGGTTTACAGGGGTATACACTATTTTCATTATTACTGTTCCAATGCATAGGTTGTGGGTACTTAATTGTTTGTCTGTTTGTTTGTATTGAAGTTTAACGGCCCATTTAACATAATTTAGCCCCCGCCCATGGGGCTTGAAGAAAAATATGGGCTGCATGCTGCTTCCACGCAGAGATGACACGCTGCTTCCACGCAGAGATGAAACCGACACGAGTACTGGTAAACCGCTTAGATAATCTAAGCCTGCCTAGGCAATGCAATGCGAGTCGGACCGTCCATGCTTATAAACCCTATTGGTTTCATTGGGCGTCAGAGCTTGAGATGTCAATTCATCTCAATGGTGGGTAAAAGTCCAACAAAATTGGAAGCAACGTCTCCAAAATGACCTTTACAGTGTTGACGGGGTCGTTATACCTCAAATGAAACAAACAAACAAACACTATTTAGGTCATGTTTGAGCCGGTCAGTTTACCTATCCACCCTTTTCCTGGGCAGGCACGTAAGCGGTTAATCAGTACAGTGCACATTCTTTCGCCAGAAACTGACAACTGCCCTTTTAGAATCAGCGGAAGGCATCACGTGAACAAGTCCGTGAAACAAAGACCCCCCTATACCCCACTTTATATAGAGAAAACTGGGTTTACGGGGGTATAAATTATTTTTCTTATTTTTGCTCCAATACATAGGTTGTGGGTACTCGTTAGAACCGCCTCAATGAGGCGGTTCTAACGAGTACCCACAACCTATGTTTGCAGTATTTATAAGAAAAATATCACGGAACTTCATCAGAAAAATGGTCATTTTGGAGGTGTAAAAATGCACTATGTTGCACGGGTGTGTTATCGTAATGGAGAGAATGACCGTAGAAAAGATTTCATGAACAATTTCTACGAAAGAATGTTGCAGAATGTGTTCCTTTACCAAAGCACCCTCAACCTATGTTTGGAGTAATAAAATGAAAAATATCACAACTTGTCATCAGAAAAGTAATCATTTTGCAGAAATGAAAGAATGTACAATGTCACATGGGTGTGTTATCATAATAATATAGGGAAAACTAGGACTTACAAGTACGGAACCCGGGAAGGGACATGATTTTTTATTTTTATTATGTAGGCGAACAAGATAATATCTTGAGCGGACAAGATATTATCATGTTCGGACAACATATTATCTTGTGCGGACAACATATTATCTTGTGCGGACAAGATATGATCTTGTTCGCACAACATAATATATTGTGCGCACAAGATATTATCTTGTTCGCACAACATATTATCTTGTTTGCACAGCATATATCTTGGGAAGTTGTGCGGACAAGATAATATCTTGTGCGGACAAGATAATAGCTTGTGCGGACAAGATAATAGCTTGTGCGGACAAGATAATATCTTGTGCGGACAAGATAATATCTTGTGCGCACAAGATCTATGTTGTTCAGACAAGATATTATCTTGTGCGGACAACTTATAAAATAAAAAAAAAATCATGTCCCTTCCCGGGTTCCGTATACAAGGCTATAAATTATTGTTTTGTTATTTTTGTGAGAGTACTCGATAGAACGCGAGCATGTATATACACAATCAGCAAGCGTCAGGCTATAACATCTACCTTCTTATTTTGATTGCCCCATTTAAAGATAAGTTAGATATTTTTTTGTAATGTTTGCGTCGACACTCTGATTAGGAGTAATTTATAGAACCGCCTCAGTGAGGCAGTTCCATGTAGCGTCCAAAATCTATACAGTGTGCAACAATTAAAAAAAAATTAGTATCAGGAAATTAACTCTTTTTAGATACGATAAAGACAGCATTATCTCAGATAAGTGTGCTATTCTAATGTACGTAATGCAGCAAAGGTAAATTCGCCACTCAATTCGTGATATTTTTACCTGTCATTACGAAAACACGCTTATACAAATACATTGTAATCTTTTTCACCGAAAAAAAATGAAACTTTTAAGATGAAAAATTGTGATATTTTTCTTATTTCTGCTCAAAATATAGATTGTGTGTGCTTGTTAGAACCGCCTCATTGAGGCGGTTCTAACCAGTACCCACAACCTATGTCTTGGATCAGAAAGAAGGAAAATAATGTTTACCCCCGTAAACCCCAGTTTTCTCTATATGAAGTGGGGTTTAGGGGTCTTCATTACACGGACTTGTTCACGTGATGCAATCTGCGATATTTTTACCTGATAGTAAATAAATGAAACATGCTAATTATCCAGCGAGGAAAACTGATTTGCAAATTAATCGCGATAAACATGCAACGGAACCCCAATTTGCATTGTGTTTTATACGAAACCAAGCACGTTTTACCAACCACAAAGGACCGTAACCCATTCCAGATTTCCGCAGGGGAAGTAATTCGCATAATGAAATGCATTACGAAAACACGCCTATACAAATACATTACCATATTTTTTGGCCACAAATTAGAAATTTTAAGATGAAAATTTGTGATAGTTTTCTTATTTCTGCTCAAAACATAGAGTGCAGGGACTCGATAGAACCGCCTCGACGAGGCGGTTCTATCGAGTACCCACAATCTATGTTTTTGAGCAGAAATAAGAAAAATTATGCATAGCCCCTACAACCCCAGTTTTACTATATAAAAGTGGGGTATGAGGGGGTCAAAATGTTAGAGGTGTGTTTTCTTGATGTAAATAAAGTCAGGTCAAAACATTGGATCCGTCAAGGAGCTTATGACATAAAAATGTGGCATTTTGGAGATGCGAAAAATGCACAATGTCGTGCGGATGTGCTCTCGTAATGTCTGTTTTTTTTTTTGTTGTTTTTTTTTTTTTTGTTTGTTTTTTTTTATTGTATGCAGGGTATTGTTTAACAGAGATGGCACTGAAGACAGGTTTGACAATAGCTAGATTTTTGAAACAGTCTTTCCCTTCATTTACAACCTACTTTATTGATTAAAGGAAAACCATTTGAAACAGCGTATATTGATAGTTTACCGTAGTTCCAAAACAAATATTTTGCATAAATATAAACGACGGGCGAGGTTCGACGGGCAATATACCATATTCGTTACTTGTATATTCTATGAATTTAGCCATTATTATTATCCTATGTTACAGAAATACATACTCGTGTATATGGACGATGCTTTTCTCAAAACATATCACTGCATGTCCAACGCTTTGTGTTGCGTTTCACTAAGATACACGTAAATTCCAAATAAGTAAAAAAAAAAATCCAAAAATTTAATACCATTTTGAAACCACACAAAATTATAAAAATGCTTAGCGCCAATTTTATTTGGCTTCTACACATTTGTTATCAATTTTTAATGCTCCCATGTATTTATGATCACTTTTAAGTCTAATTTATGTCTGCATTTATATGTTCTCCGAAATATTATGCTATACAGTGGGAGTCATTAAGTTTATCATGTTTTAGCGAACAGACAGGATTCCGTGTAGTTTTATATCTAAATCTTCAAGATGAATCTCTAACTCCCATTCAGTAGTTAATGTGGGACTTGTAAAGCGAGAAAGTATCTTCGACCATGTCCGTTGAGCCTAGTCTTAAACCAGTCCGCGTTCAAACTTAGTCGACAGACAACCTTTCCTGACTTCGCCGCGACGAAGCAGCGTTGTGTCAGCGGCTGTAGATAAAACGCACGGCGAAGACTCAGATCAGACTGCGCATGTGCGCAGTCTGATCTGAGCCTTCACCGAGCGAACATACTCGAAGACAGTTTTTTCTTGGCGTGTCCAGTGTGGTGTTGATCGAAGGCTAAGGCAAATGAATGTTGCGGTTCCGAAGAATGCATCTACTGGTAATCATCGTGTAATGAACACCCTCTGCGCCCCACTTAAAATATAGAAAATTGGGATTTACGGGAGTATACATTACTTTTTCTTATTTCTGTACCAAGTCATAGGTTGTGGGTACGCGTACCCATGGGCATCCAAAACCTATGTTTGCAGATATCGCGGATTTGCATAAGAAATGTGGCCATTTTGGAGATGTGAAAAAAGCACTTTGTCGCACGGGTGTGAAAAACCTTATAAAACTTACTTTCAAAAGAGAACACAATATTGTATGTATTCTTGTTTATAAACACAGGGCATTCACAGGCGGTTGAATTGAACACGCGCAATCTATGTTTGAACTAAAAGTAAAAACATCATAGTGTTTTTTTTCACCACAAAATGCATCTTCGGTAATATAATATCATACTGACACGGTCAGTGAAATATACAAATGAGTCAAAAGCCCAGTCAGGTAGGGGCCAGATAAACGGAAAAAATCAGTTTTGCAAAGATGGTCGCATAAACATAACGTTTTTATTGCTTGTTTTCATTGCTTTCGATAAGAACCAGAAGATTATTGTCATATAATGAAACATTTTATCATATACTACTCAAAGTTTGATAGGGATCACTTTTTTAAAGCAAAATAATTTTTGGTTAAATTAATAAGCTGAATCCAAACTTGATACATAATGATAGAAAACATATCCTTCACAAAGACTCATGATTAATTTTGTCAACTGGCGCTGCATTCAAGCGTGACAACAGCAACCGTCTTGGCACCCACAAAATTGGCCGTATCACGAAGGGATTTAGACAATTGATTTTTCACAAATTTCCAATTTTGTTTAGATAAACGTACCTAATAACGTGTATGGCGCCCACGGGCATCAATTACAGTACGACATCGCCTGCACATGCTCGGAATCAGAGTGTGTATCCGGGTTTTGTGGAATCAGCTTCCATCCAGCCACCAATGCATCTTTGAGCTCCCGTAAAGTCCTTGGCTGCACAGGTCGGACTGAAACAGCCTGCTGTAGCATGTCCCACGCATGCTCAATCGGATTTAAGTCAGGTGATCGAGCAGGCCAGTCCATACGAACGATTGTCTAGCGATCCAGATAGGCATTTGTGACGTGGGTACGGTGGGGACGGACATTATCGTCCATCAGAATAAAGTTCGGGCCGATAGCACCGGCATATGGTCTCACAAACGGATCAAGAATCTCATTACAGTACCTCGCTGCCGTTAACGTTCCGTTCTTAACGACGCACAAGTCAGTTTTAGCGTTCACGCTTATCCCAGCCCAAACCATTAATGGTCCCTTTCCATAACGATCATGCACTGCCACATTCAAGTCATCGAATCGCTCTTTAGACATTCGCCACACTAACTGACGTTTATCGGTGAAGTCTAGACAGAATCTGGACTCATAGGTAAACAGAACTGGCGTCCAGTCACGAAACGTCCACCTGAAGTGAGTTCTGACAAAGTCCAACCGTTCTTGCACGTGCTGTCTCGTCAACGGAACACGTACAGCAGGCCTCCTGACATTCAATCCAAAATCGTGGAGCCTGTTTCTGACAGTTTGTGTAGAAATTCGTACTCTAGTTCCGTTCCTAAAGTCGTTATTCTAACGCGTAGTGTTCAGGAACCGTTGACGTCGGGACTGAATCAACAAAAAACGGTCCTGTCGATGACTTGCAGCCCTTTCTCAACTCCCGCCGTGTCTGTGTGAAGGATTTCCGTGGGAAAAATGCCGACTCCACATCCAGGAAACCACGCTCTGAGACACATTAAGAACCCCAGCAACACGATGTTGGGAGACGCCAGATTCCAACATTCCGACGCCACGGTTCATTTCTTCGGGGTTCAGACTGTTTCTTAACTGTCCCCTGGGCATTTTAAAGTTTTACAAATCAAATGAAATCTTTTTTACACTAGGTCAAGGAACCCTGACAAGTTTGATTTTTCTGTTGGAATGCAGTGTAACGCAAGATTTTTGGAGCGCATGAGTTCATTTGCTAAGTGTGGGAAATGTGCACTTTCATGGGTACTGAATTGCACATGAGTTTCTACTTTAGATATTGATCAATATTCGGAGTACAAATTCTGTCATGAAATTTTAAATTTCCATTGCAAAAATTGGTATATAAAAAGTGATCCCTATCAAACTTTGAGTAGTATATTAACAAGCCATGTAAAACCATTACGAAAGCTCAACTATATAAATGCATTGTAAATTTTTCCACCGAAAAAAAAAACACGAAAATTTTAAGATGAAAAATTGTGATATTTTTCTTACTCTGCTCAAAATATAGATTGTGTGTACTCGGTTCTAACGAGTACCAACAATTTATATTTTTGAGCAGAAATAAGAAAAATAATGTATACCCCTGTAAACCCCAGCTCTACTATTAAAAAGTGGGTTCAATGGGACAAAATTATACAGGCGTGTTTGCGTGATGATGGAAGTGTCCATTATTTCCCTTTCGAGAAGGAAAGAACGAGAAAATATTCAGCACTCCAGAAAAGAAAGCAAACCTTACGTGTTAAAGACAAATATTCTTGATTACTGAGAACTATTGAGTCATGATATGTATGAAGTGGCCGCCAGTGCTGACCGAGCGTCTATACAAAAAGTGCCTCCTTAGGGAAAATCCTTAGTTTTCCAACTCTCTACTAGAAGGACATACAAGATTGGTAGTTTGTGAAAACTGAGGAACAATTTGCAATACATTTTTCTGTATCACGTTTTGTTTTGTTTGTTTAATTTGAAGTTTAACGTCCCCGTTAACACTGTATAGGTCATTTTGGAGACGTTGCTTCCAATTTTGTGGGACTTTTACCCGACATTGAGATAAAATGATATCTCAAGTGCAGTTGTCCAATGAAAATGATAGGGTTTATAAGCATGGACGGTCCGACTCGTACTGCTTTTCCTAGGCAGGCTTAGATCTTCTAAGCGGATTACCAGGACCCGTGTGTGGTCGGTTTCAGCTCTGCGTGGAAACATCATGCAGCCCATCTTTTTTTTCAAGCCCCGTTGGGCGGGGCCCCCTGCATCACACCCTTATAATTTTGATTCCCTTTTATACAGTACAACTCGGGTTTACAGGGGGAAAACCTAATTTTTCATATTTCTCATCGAGGCGGTTTCAACGGGTACCAACAAAAATCTATATTTTGAAAAGAAATAATAAAAAAAATATATCACATTTTTTTTTTTTTTTTCATCTTGAAATTTTCGTTTTTTGGCGGTTAAGTTTACAATGCTTTTGTATAGGCGTGTTTCCGTAATGATAATTGAGGAACAATTTGCAATACATTTCTCTGCACCATGAAAACACGTCTATATAATTTTGACCCCCTTAAACTTTTATAAAGTAAAACTGGGGTTTCCAGGGGAAACACATTATTTTTCTTATTTCTACCAAAAAACAGAGATTGTGTGTACTCGTTAGAACCGCCTCACCTTGTACATTTGTTTGAATTCCGGGCAAAATCTCTCCATACCCCGGTTAGCAAACATTTGGGATATGGTTGAGCCATACGAACATTTTACGAAAACACGCTTATACAAATGCATTGTAAACTCCGCCGAAAAAACGAAAGTTTTAAGATGTAAAATTGTGATATTTTTCTTATTTCTGCTCTAAAATAAAAAGTATGGGCACACGTTAGAACCACCCCCATGGAGGCGGTCCATACGAGTACCCACAATCTATATTTTGGAGCAGAAATAAGTAAATTAAGGTTTACCACTCCCCGCTAAACCCCAGTTTTACTATATAAAAGTAGGGTTCAAGGGGGTCAAAATTAAATAGGCGTGGTGTCGTGATGTGGAGTCAGGCTAGGTTGTACTCTAAGATTGTGACTTTGATGACTTTGCTGGTCGCACGTGTTTGTTCAAAGACAGGCTTTTGCTTGCTGTGGCACATACCTGTTAAGAATAGTATTATATGTACACGCCTTTGCCCTTTAATACTGCGGATCAATTCCACTGCATCTTAGCTGCAACCACAATACTGATGTTGGAAAAAGAAACACGGTCAAAACATGACCGAACTGAGCAATCAGGTTTTACTTCTAGCTGGAGCTGCTTTGCAAAAACTGATCTAGCATGTGCAGCGTACACGCAGCATACTTGTATTAGTAATTATTCCTATGTATTACACGCAGACCAGACAGATGCACAGAACGCTACTTGTATGGGAATCATTTTCTTTGCACCGGCGCATTTTATTTTAACGGATTTGTAACAGCATTCTTCATAGTATTATCCCTTGCAGATGTTGATGAATTACCTATACCGAATTGAACTGACTCGGAGCATAGCAAAATATGTCTACCGGAAAGATCTAAGCGAGGCTGTATTTTATAGTGCCCCTATGAACTAAGTGAAAGTTGAACATCCGACTTGTCACATTTGAATGCTCATATGCGCAGGCTGATCTGAGTGTTCCTTTGTCGCCTAATGAAACATGCAGGTTTTGAGGGACCCTGGCTCGATTACTAGTTGCCGTGAGTTACGTTCAATTTAAAACATATAAATTAGCGGTATGACAAATGTATGCATATCCTGATTAAAGTCACATGGATGCTGATGATTTAATCTTCCTAAAATCTCCTTTGTTAGCTGCACAGACTGGTTTGAACTCTCATTCGTCGCCTGTAACACCATCACGAAAACGCGCCTATATAAAACTGACCCCGCTCGAACCTTACTTTTATATAGAAAAACTGAGGTTTCCATGGGTTTTCATTATTTTTCTTATTTCTGCTTAAAAAAAAAGATAGATTATGGGTACTCGTTAGAATCGCATCGATAAGGCGGTTCTAACGTGTACCCATAATCTATGTTTTGAGCAGAAATAAGAAAACTATTTTTTACTGGAAAATTTTCATTTTTTTCGGCAGTAAAATTTACAATGTATTAGTATAGGCGTGTCTCTCGTTTGTTCCCTATAACATTATACTGGTTTTGCTAAACCCCGGCTCAACTGATATTTGCCGTCTCCAATTTGTTGTCCGTTACCTTCAATTTAAACCATATAATTGAGCGGCATGACAAATTTATCCATAGTCGGATTAAAATACCTGTATGCAGATGATTTAATCTTGCTTAAATCTCCTGTGTCAGGTGGAACTACAGATCATAGTTACACATTGGATCTTTCGTAGTTTATATTCAGCAAATCATTATGATAACTCACCCGTGCGACACTGTGCATTTTTCATATTTCCAAAATGGCTACTTTTCTGATGAAAACCCGTGATATTTTTGTTATAAATGCTCTAAACATAGGTGGTGGGGGCTCGTTAGAACCGCCTCATTGAGGCGGTTCTCACGAATCCCCACAACCTATGTTTTGGAGCAGAAATAAGAAAAATAAGTTATACCCCCGTAAACCCCAGTTTTCTCTATATAAAGTGGGGTTAAAGGGGGTGTTCATTTCACGGACTTGTTCACGTGATGTGTTCTTTGCTGTGTGATCAATTTCGGTATGAGCTTCATTGGACCCTATTACGAAAACATGCCTATACAAATGCATTGTAAACTTTACCGCCGAAAAAATGAAAATTTTAAGATGAAAAATTATGATATTTTTATAATTTCTGCTCATAATATAAATTGTGTCTACTCGGTAGAACCGCCTCATCGGCGGTAAAATTTACAGTGTTTTTGTGTAGGCGTGTTTTCGTAATGCCTATTTTAGAAAATATTGTATAGTTCTTTTAATTGCATGATAATAATAATAATAATAATAACAATAATAATAATAATAATAATAATAATAATGGGTACTTCTAACGTATTGTTGGCGGTTTTTATCATCGAAAATACCACATATATGCCTGAACGTGGTAACTCACGTCCCTCTGTCTGTCCGAACTTCATTTCCGATTCGTCGTGGAGTGTCCTTTTCAAATTTTGTCTGCCCATTTGTAATGGGGATGCACGTTATGAGACAATCACTGGGCAAAATCAACTAATTTGTCACAAAGTTATGGCCCTTTTCTAACAAAAAAGGGTCAATACTGAATAGCGCCATGCCATGTGCTCAATAGTATTACAGAGATAAATTAAGGATTTCTTCTCAAACTTCCATCAAATAAAGGAATGTGGACGTTAAGTCATTAGAATCGCCTCGTTGAGGCGAGTCTAATGTATACACAACACATACCTTTTACAGGATAAAATAAGAAAAGCCTAGTCCCTAAATGCAGTAATATTGCTATATTTAGACCACCTTGGGAACTGTTCAAATATGGTCTCATAGAAATGTTCAGTACGAAAGCACACACGTACGACATAGTACATTTTTTTCACATCTCCAAAATGGCTACTTTTCTGATGAAAATTCATATTTTTCTAAGGAGTACTCACAACCTATGTCTTGGAGCAGAAATACGAAAAATACTGTATACCCCCGTAAACCTAAGTGATCTCTATATTAAGTGGGTGTCTAGTGGGGTGTTTATTCACGGGATTGTTCACATCATGTGGCTGTAGAATTCCAGAATAAGAAGATCCTGATATTGGAAGTCTATGTCAAGCAAAACAAAAAACAAAAAAAAAAAAAAAAAAACGGGATAAAATCTTCTTACGGAACCAAATGGTTCCATCTTGGTGTAAATGCCTTCTGTCATTACTACATCACGCCAATACTAATTCTTTGTAAACTTTACCGCCTAAAATCGAATATTTTAAAATGAAAAATTGTTTTCCAGCTATTATTCCAGAAACACTTTTGATGAATTTCTAGCTCACTTCTGTCTTACTATGACGCTCAGTCTCATGTTCACATTTGTACAATATATGTATACCACTGTTCCCCTTCTTTAACATGTTTAGTAGCAGCTGAGTATGTCATATTAGGAAACCACGTCTATACGAACACATTGTTAACCCTTGTCTTGCTAAATATTCATTTAAGCCACATCCATTTCCGTCTAGCAACCAATCAAATTACTTGATGTAATTTATTGCTACAAATTCATAAACTGAATGCCAAACAGTGTAGATCCTAATCAGATGGCCGAAGCCATCTGATCTGGATCTACACTGTTTGCAAAGATATGGGTTGTCGTGAACAGCATGATGATAAGGGTTAACTTTACCGCAAAAAAAAAAAAAAAAATACACGAAACTTTTAAGGTGAAAAACTGTGATATTTTTCTTCTTTCTGCTCAAAATATAGATTGTGGGTACTCGTCAGAACCCCCAACCCCACCCCAACGTACCCACAGTCTATTAGCCCCCGCCCATAGGGGCTTGAAGAGAAATATGGGCTGCATGATGCTTCCACGCAGAGCTGATTCTGGCCCGCACACTAGTACTGGTAAACCGTTTAGAGGGTCTAAGCCTGTCCAGGAACCGCGGTGCGAGGCGGAACGTCCATGCTAATAAACCATATTGGTTTCATTGGGCGACAGGGCTTGAGATGTCCTTTCATCTCAATGTCGGGTAAAAGTCCCACAAAACTGTAAGCAACGTCTCCAAAATGACCTTTACAGTGTTGACGGGGACGTTAAACCTCAAAGCAAACAAACAAAAACCCGCAGTCTATATTTTAGAACAGAAATAAGCAAAACAATGTTTTCGCCTACAAATATGTTCTAGAAAGGGTTATCCTTTGAATCCCATCACGTGAACTAGTCCGTGGAATGAAGACCCCCACATACCCCACTTTATATAGAGAAACGGGGATTTACGGGGGTATGTATTATGTTTCTTAGTTTTAGGCCAAGACATAGGTTGTGGGTACTCGTTAGAACCGCCTCATTGAGGCAGTTCTAACGAGCACCTATAACATTTGTTTGAGTGCAGTATAGATAAGGAAAATATCACGGATTTTAATCAGAAAAGTAGCCATTTTTGAGATGGAAAAAATACACAATGTCGCACGGGTGTGTCATCGTAACGCCCAGTTTTATTTTATAAAAGTGTGGTTCAAGGGGCCAAAATTATGTTTTCGTGATAAGGAGCTACACTTCAAGCCAAAGGTGTACCAAAAAAATCAAACAAAGACAAGTAGGAGACTTGAACAGGTCTACAATATAGACAGTGCAAAACTAAGATTAATTTGCCTGGCCTTGATATGAAGGGAAGTCACTGAAGACTCGACAATTATTTAAACATCAGTAATTGACGCCCCATGATCATTTTAGGTGGGTCAGAACAAGGGAAAACTAACAATCGGGTGACGACAAGAATAGAAGTGTTGGGATAATTGCTTGAGACTCATAAAATCAACCATTACATTAACACACCCGTGCGCCATAGTGCATTTTTTTTCAAATCTTTCCGGAAGAAAATATGTTATATTTTTCTTATTTATACTGCAAACATATGTTGTGGGTGCTCCGAACCGGCGGTTCTAACGATTACCCGGGACTTATGTCTTGGAGCAGAAATAAGAAAAATATTGTGTACCCCCGTAAACCAGAGTTTTCTGTATATAAATTAGGGTTCAGGGGTTGTTCATTTCACTGACCTGTTTACGCGATGGATATCGGTCCGCCCATGCTTATAAACACTATTGGTTTCAATGGGCGACAGGGCTTGAGATGTAATTCATTACGAAAACATATCCGTGTGATATAGTGCATTTTTCAAACCTCAAAAAAGGTAATTTTTCTGATGAAAATTTGTTATATTTTTCTTATTTACACTCCAAACATAGGTTTTGGATGCTCGTTAGAACCGCCTCATTGAGGCGGTTCTAACGAGTACCCACAACCTATGTCTTGGAGCAGAAATAAGGAAAATAATGTTTACCCCCTAGACCCCAGTTTTCTCTATATAAAGTGGGGTATAGGGGGGTCTTCATTTCACGGACTTGTTCACGTGATGTTCATCTAAATGTCGGGTTAAAGTCCCACAAAATTTGATGCAGTCTCCAAAATGACCTAAATAGTGTTGACGGGGACATTAAACCCCAATTCAAAACAAAACATGAATGATACATTTTTGTGGTGTAATTTGCAAGCTACATGTACCGTACGGTAAACATCACGAAAACAAACCTATATACTCTTGATTACCGGCCCGATAGCTCAGTTGGCAGAGTGTCCGCTCCCGGGAACGGGAGGTCACGGGTTCGATCCCGAGCCGCGACATACCAAAGTCGTTAAAAATGGTACTAGCTGCTCCACGCTTGGCACTCAGTTTTACGGGGTAGATCTAGGATTGGTCGACCCAGTGTCAGGATAATGTGACTGGGTGTGGTATCATGTAATGTGTCTGGGACATGATACTTCAGTGAGGCTGCATTATAAAAGTGAGCATTGAGCTCCCTGTCGCAACCAGACACCGTCGTGATATGACTGAAAAATTGTTGAAAGCGACGTTAAACCCGAATTCACACTACTTTTATATAGTAAAACTGGGTTTACAGGGGTTAACCTTATTTTTACCATTTCTGCTCTAAAATATATTGTGGGTGCTCGTTAGAACCATATAAAATTTTCATTTTTTTTTCGGCGATAAAGGTTACTATGTATTTCTATAGGCGTGTTTTCGTAATGGACTGGAGATGGTTCTGAACCGAAGTAGATCAAAGTCAACATGTTACTTGTAACATGTGCGATCGGCGAAGGCTCGGCTCAGACTGCGCATATGCTCAATCTGATCAGAGCATTCGCTGTTCGCGCGGGTCCTCTAAATCAACTCGGGTGACCACTTAGTCACAACAGGTGTCTCGAATAAAACTGGTTGGAATCTCTAGTTGGTCCGCTACATTACTTCAGCATAACGAAACACGTCTATTCAAATGCATTATAAACTTTACCGCAAAAAACAACAAACAAACAAAAAAAAAAAAAAAAAAAAAAAAAATTATGATGAAAAATTGAGATATTTTACTTATTTCTGCTAAAAATATAGATTATGGGTACTCGTTAGAACCGGACGGTTCTAACGAGTACCAATAATCTATATTTTAGAACAGAAATAAGAAAAATAAGGCTTTTCCCTGTAAACCCACGTTTTACTGTATAAAAGAGGGGTTCAACAGGATCAAACTTATATTTGTTTGTTTGATTTGAGGTTTAACGTCCGCGTCAACACTGAATAGGTCATTTTGGAGACGTTGCTTCCAATTTTGCTTTTACCCGACAATGAGATGAAATGACATCTCAAGCCCTGTCGCCTAATGAAACCAATATGGTTTATAAGCATGGACGGTCCTACTCACATCGCTTTGCCTGGGCGGGCTTAAATCCTCTAAGCGTTTTACCAGTACTCATGTGTGGTCGGTTTCAGCTCTGCGTGGAAGCATCAATCAGCCCATCTATTTATGCCAGCCCCGATGGGCGGGGGCCGGATCAAAACTATATAGACGTTATTTTGTGATGCGTTGGTTTAGCTGTACCTCGGCTCAGGTTCTCTCCTTCTGTGGCTCGCCCCAATTATCATAGTATTGTCAACTTATTAGTTCGCTCAAATTGCTGCAAAAGTGAAAATTCGAATGTAAGATTAGCTTCATTCTCGTGAAAGCAAGAAAAATGAGGGAATTATGCATTTAGATCAACGGTGTCTCGATTTACTATTTGCCGCAGATGTATTAACTTTATTAGGCCCCCGTCCATTGGGGCTTGTGGAGATAGATGGGCTGAATGGTGCTTCCACGCAGAGCCGAAACCGATCGCACATGAATACTGGTAAAACGCTTAGAGGTTCTTAGCATGCCCAGGCAAAGTGGTGCAAGTTTATGCAAATAAACCCTATTGGTTTCATTGGACGGCAGAGCTTGAGTTGTCATTTCATCTTATTTTCGGGTATACGTAAAAGTCCCACAAAATTGGAACCGTATCTCCAAAATGACCTACGTATATAATCTTGATGGGGACGTTAAACCCCAAAATAAACAAACAAACAAACAAATCATGTTGGTTAAGATTCAAAATCATAAAATACATAATAAGTATAAAAAGAAAACAAACAAAAAAATGTGCGACTTTTTATAAGATGTAATAAACCAATAAACAATTTAAAAATACTACTAAAAAGTAAATAATTGTGCATCATCATCATAAAAACACACCTAATATTGCCCCATTGAACCCCACTTTTATACAGTAAAACCGGGGTTTACAGGGGGTAAACGTTTCCATTTCTTATTTCTGCTCTAAAATATAGATCGTGGTTACTCGTTACAACCGCCTCTATCGAGTACCCACAGCCTATATTTTGAACATAAATATGAAAAATATCACAACATTTTTACGGCAGTGAAATTTACAATGTATTTGTATAGGCGTGTTTTCGTAATGTACTCAATCGAACTTGCATACATTGTACTTTTATTGATTATTTATTTATCTTGGGGAACAGGGGTTACTTTATAGTTTTGAGAATGAACAAATAGGAAGTAGAGGATCGGACATGAGTGTTCATGTATTAATATTTACATTTACGGCCAATGCAAAGCCTAGTGCAAACCTATAGAAAACAATGTACACGTACGTAGTTCATAATTCCAGGAACGCATCGAGTCACATGTTTTTCAGTGACGTCAAGTGACGCCAGTCTAAACCAAATGTGTATGTACTTTAAGCAAACGGTGTAGAACTAGATCAGACGCCGCATACTACTGTGTCTGATCTGGATCTAGACCGATTGCCAATTTCCCCAAAAGGGCTGCTAGGCATATATATTTATTAATATGACCACCGGTGAAATTTAACACGTGCGGCTCTTATTCAGGGATGACAACTGCGACTTGCGAAGGCCCTGGTAAGACTGTGCAGATTCGCATGTTTATCTGAATTACACATTTTCACCAGGTACAGTAAATACTATTTCTAAAGACATGTGATGTAGTGCTTATGCTACACGCCTTGTAAACCAGGGGTCGCAGGATCGATCACGGGCTTCTCCAGACTTTCGGATGAGTCTTTAAACCGAGGTCCCGTAGCTGTTGGTGAGACGTAAAACTCAAACACTCACTCACTCACCCTAGAGACATGTCTATATTGCATATGCGTGTATCATAATGGAGACTCTTAATCATTAGGTCTCTCACCGCTGTGGTGCGAGCCTCGCTCGGGCCACATAGACGAAGCCAATGTCAGGTGTTTTTGTCTCCGGGTGCTCCGCTTTTCGCACACATCTGATTAACGATCGGCTGCAAATAAGCTCGAAATAAGTGAAATAATCTTGAAAAGGCCTTAAAACCAAACAAGAAAAAAAAAAGTTTAGTGAGACTTCGTTGTTGGACGAGACGTGAAGTCGGCGACGTTTTTCCAAACAATACCTGTCAATCGACCATGTTCGGTCACTCATCAATTATAATATTAACCTTTTGGATGATTTCTTCTATTCACACTTTGTGTCCATAAATTTGTGTCAACATATTTAAACATTGAAAAGATGAAAAGCTATTTAAAATGCATTGATATACGCTTCAAGGTCAGAAATATTCGTATAATTGCTGGCATGATTGTGTATTTTATTTATGACCGTTTATTGAACACCCGGGTAAACCGAACTTCAAACAGAGAGAGAGAGAGAGAGAGAGAGAGAGAGAGAGAGAGAAGGTTGACATGCGTTTATCAGATGACGTCGCGTCTGAGAATGTAATAGCATCACGAAAACACGCCTATATAGTTCTGACCCCCCTTGAATCCCACTTTTATATAGTAAAACTGGGGTTTACAGGGGTAACCCTTATTTTTCTTATTTTTGCTCCAAAATATAGATAGTGGGTGCTCGTTAGAACCGCCTCGATGATGAGGCGGTTCTAACGAGTACCCACAATCTATATTTTGAGCAGAAATAAGAAAAATATCGCAATTTTTCATCTGAAAATTTTCATTTTTTCGGCGATAAAGGTGGCGTGTTTGCGCAATGACGTCATGTTTTAAATTCGGTAATCCACTTGTGAATTAAATATGCAAATTATTTAGCTAAGCCCCGTAACGTTACACGTACGACATCGCGTTTACAATGCATGTTCTTGAGCAAAAGATAAAGAAACTAATATTACCTCCGTAAACCCTCTTTTCTCTACACATATGGGCTACTCTAGGGTGTTCATTTCGAGGACTTGTTAACGTCATGAAGCCTCATTCTCGTATTAGGAAAACATGTCCATGTGAAAATATGGTGTCCAACATGGTGTCAGAAATTACATACATTAGGTAACAATGGTGACATCTTTCTTATTTCTGCTTCAAATATAGGTTGTGTGTGTTCGTTAGAACCGTCTCATTGAGGCAGTTCTAACGTGTACCCACAACCTATGTTTTTGAACGAAAATATGGTATATAATGTACAGCCCGGTACATCACGAAAACAAACCTATATAATTTTGACCCCTCGAACCCCACTTTCATATAGTACATGTAAAACTGGGGTTTACAGGGTTAAACCTTATTTTTCTTATTTCTGCTATAAAATACAGATTGTGGGTACCCATTAGAACCGCCTCATCGCCGTTAGAACCGCCTCGTTCTAACGAGTACCCACAATCTATATTTTGAGCAGAAATACAAAAAAATCTTTCAGTTTTTTCATCTCAAAATTTTCATTTTTTCCGCAATAAAGATTACCCTGTATTTGTATAGGCATGTTTTCGTAATGTACCCACTTTTATCTATATAAAGTCGGGTTAAGAGGGGTCTTCGTTACATGGACTTGTTTTCGTGATGGTATGTTATTAAATCAAACCACTGTAAGTACTGATGGTGCTATTGTCTGTGATCTTTGGATTTTGCGTCTGGTCAGTAGTTTTGTTTGTTTGTTTGTTTAATTTGATGTTTAACGTCCCCGTCAACACAATGTAGGTCATTTTGGAGACGTTGCTTCCAATTGTGTAGGACTTTTACCCGACATTGAGATGAAATGACATCGCAAGCCCTGTCGCCCAATGAAACCAATGGGGTTTATAAGCATGGACGGTCCGACTCGCACCGCTTTGCCTGGGCAGGCGTAATGCTCTAAGCGGATTACCAGTACTCGTGTGCGGTCGGATTCACCTCTGCTTGGATCATGCAGCCCATTTATTTCTTCAAGCCCCGATGGGCGGGGGCAGTAGTTTAAATCAGACATATAAAGAATATATTCTTGCATAAACTCCTATGAGCATAGCTGTTTGAAGCCATTCCAGGCCAGAAGGAGTGTTCAAGCAACAAAAACCATAAAATATAAAATTAACGTGCTGCTTGAATATGAGTTTTGAACTTTGGATATCAAATCAAAGTACTGAAAGTACTGAGGAAAGTTGATTTATGAGGAATAATTATTATATAACAATGTTAGTCGTAGATCAAGCAGTTATCTAGATATTTTGTTGAAAAAATAATATAGAGACTAACTTCCCATATCACAGGTCCTGGTGTATGAATGCCATTTGACGTGTCACCAGTTACAATTCTGATACTGGTTCTGATTTGACAAGGTCCAAGTGGGTTAAAAAATTCGACAAAGAAAAATGATTCATCGATTGTTTTGAGTTTAACGACAGGTCAACCCTAGTGGATCATTTTGTCTTCTCCAAGAGAAAGGGGAAAAGAGACAGAAGAGACAGTAGAGGAGATGATTTGTTTGTTTGTTTGGTTTGAGGTTTAACGTCCCCGTCGACACTGTAAAGGTCATTTTGGAGACGTTGCTTCCAATTTGTGGGACTTTTACCCGACATTGAGATGAAATGACATCTCAAGCCCTGCCGCCCAATGAAACCAATAGGGTTCATACGCATGGACGGACCGACTCGCACCGCTTTGCCAGGCCGGGCTTAGATCCTCTAAGCAGTTTACTAGTACTCGTGTGCGGGTCGGTTTCAGCTCTGCGTGGAAGCATCATGCAGCCCATATATTTCTTCAAGCCCCGATGGGCAGGGCCGTTGTAGAGAAGATGAAAGTGAGGGACAGAGGAGAAAGAGGAAAATGAATGGAAGTTAGAAACAGAAGAAATATCAACACTCCCTCACTCTACCGTTACCTGCTGCAAGGACAGCAGGTGTTGCCCAACTGTAAGTCAATATCAGCTGGACTCCCCAGTGACACAAGATACACATCGCCATTGCCTCACTCAGCTAGCCCCGCGAAGAAATACGGAAGAAAGAAAAACGTGCCTGCCAATTTCTTCATGGTCCAACCATAAATTTCTAAATTAGCTCAGTACATGTCTGCTAATAATCTTACAGAGAAGTTCTCCTAGCGAGCATATGATGTCTTAGCAACGTCGCATCAACGTCGCATTGATACGACGATGCACATACGTTGTACAGCCGCTTG
Organism: Lucinisca nassula; assembly: GCA_963580285.1. Classification (NCBI taxonomy): domain Eukaryota; kingdom Metazoa; phylum Mollusca; class Bivalvia; order Lucinida; family Lucinidae; genus Lucinisca; species Lucinisca nassula. Next base: position 88,170,508 of record OY757016.1, on the reverse strand, counting down.
GAGCTATGTTCCTTCGGGCGTCGGGACATAATCAAAGCGCCAAAGACACTTAAATGACAGATTCTATGATAAAATCATAACACTGTGAAAACTTACAGAAAACTTTTCTAAAAAGATCCTAAAATTTAGAAAAGTAGTTCTGCAATTTCCATTATATGATATGTTTCCAGATGTCTATAGACCGGTGTTATTATGAAAGAATTTTTGACAGAAACCATTTACGTTTTCTGAACCAAACTTTAAACTTCAAGTTTTAACAATGCTACTGTCCATAAGTAACAGTTTTTGTCTGGTCGGTTGTGGATACCTCTCCAAAAAGATAATCAATAGGAAAGAGATCGGAGGAGAAAGGCTGGCTAGCCCAGTACATGAATTCCACTTGCCTGGAGACATTTTTTAGTAAGAACAGCACTATGAGCCCGCGCGTAATCCTGCTGGACAAAATACCCCGGATTCTGAGCGTAAACAAATAAATGGAACCACGTGGGGCACACGCACTTGATTGATGTAACGTGTAGCTGTTCAGTTCACGTCTCAGCCATGATCTTGAATGTTCTTAATGACACTAAGCTGTGTTCGCTAACTACATGCACTAGCGCGCCATACAATTACGCTTATTCCACCCAATATGTCATGCTCTATTACGCACGAGTCGCCTCGGCATAGGTTACACCTATACGCCGAAACACCCCGAAACGACAATCGGCGTGGTTCACGCTGAAGTGCGATTTGTCACGGAAACGCATATCACGTCAGTCGCTAAGATGGCAATTTACGTATTTCATGCACCAGCGTAAGTGATCCATACTGTGTAATGTCAACGTGTTATTTTTGGTCACGACAAGGACGTCTAGCTCTCAAACGTGCATCGCATAAGGGCGACGAACAGTGTCAGTGCTTATTAGTCGGTAGTTGGGACCCTTGTTTATCTACAGGTACAGTGTAGCAGCTGCTGGCGGAAATCTGTTTCGCATATGCGTTTGTTGGATGAATCGATCTTGACGTACTGACGTCGGTCTTCCGCTACGTCGACGTCCACTAGCGTCTTCTGTTTATAGTAAGATGTCGCCCCAGTAGGCGATAGATCACACACATGTGGCGCCAAAAATCAGAGTCAACATCATCCACTTTACGACCAGCTTCTAACTGTCCATCAGAAGCATCCGTGGTGTAGTGGTTATGCTACTTGTAAACCAGGGGTCGCAGGATCGATCCCGGGCTTCTCTAGACTTTTAAACCGAGGTATCGTCTCTGTATGTCCTTAGCTGTTGATGGGACGTAAAACTCAAACACTCACTCACTCAATCTAACAGTCCAGGGGCACGCTTACGATCCTTTAATGAAAAATGTTGCAATACGCTCTCACTTAAAAAATTAAGTTTCTTCTTTTCTAGGCACGACCTTACATCACACATCAAAAGTTTGATCCTGAACATGTGGTTTCTGTCAGTACTGATGTGAAGGTGGTACACAGGATCGTGACCGGACTGGTAACCATACGTCACGATTGATTGATTGAACATTTTTAGCTTACGGACATGGTGCCTAAATGTGTTGGAATCATGCAATCGTTTGGTTTCAGGATCAAAGCACTGAAAGTGTTTGTGTGATGTAGGTTGAGGTAATAGTCTTGGGCTGAGATTTAAACTGTTTAATCTAACTCTGAAATTCCAAACAAATAGTGAAGATTTTGATAAGAAGCGGGTTCTGCAGCGTCCGATCTTGCTCTACACTGTTTGTCAAGCTCACCCTATGATTCAAGGATAATCCTCTTCAGTCTTATGGAATACCCTGATCTCACTGCGGCTATTTTCTGCACAAAAGAGTGTTATTCTGAGAAGTCAGTGATAGTCACATAGATGTTAGCTCTGAATCGCTTTTCTTATTTGTAACTTCGGGTCGAATGCCTAACAATCAACCCAAACATAGCCGCGTCGTTTGTCAGTGTTGGGTACATGTAAGTGTTATCTGTAAAATATGCACTTGAATCAAATGTTGGATCTGGCAAACACTGTAGACTCAGTTCAAACGCCGCAGAGCACCGTGCTGATCTTGTTCTACACATTTTTGCATCAGTTACTAACATCTTGAGTTTAGACGAATCGGTCCAAGTCCCCGTTAATGACCAGCCTGCATTTAGAGACAATTGGCATGAGTGTTGTCAGTGCTTTGACTTATTCACTACCTTGAGTTTATGGAGTGTACTCTTCCATCACTGAAGTTGGGCTCGTCCATTCTGCTAAATATGGCACCTAAAATTGTATCACAGGACCTACACTGTTTGCATAGGTATCTGTACCATATTCCAGGGTTGAAAGGGACAGCCTTTCTCGCAAAGTCTAATACACACCTAAGTTGTAACTGACCTAGACTTGACCTCGAAAGCCAGAAAATATTCTTGTCTGCAGCTGACCTGGTCCAACAGCAGGCTGGTCTTTAAGGATTAAATATAGATAGCACTTGATTTAAACAACACGTGTTTTGTAAAATTAGAGCTCTCGAAAGCAGGCGAATTGTAGGTCAGTAAAGGGTTGTGATAAGCTAACTCTTTTAACCCTGTAGACCGGTGCAGACGCCGAGGTAGAAATACACTGTATCTATGCAAACCTTGTAGATCCTGATAAGACGGCACGTAGCTAGAACGTCTCGCCAGAATCGACATGTACACTGTTTGCCCATCCTGTCAGTGAACTAATCAGAAATCCTTTTCTATAAGAATATATTTAAGGTAAGAAGAGTCCCGTTTAGAAACTCAGGGATGAAAGAGTACAACAAAAATATCACCGAAAAGTGCGTAGGAAAATAGTTCCAGAGTACTATTTTCTTTTCAGAATTCGTCTTTCTGTGCCAGTTTATATTCAATCCGTATAAAGTCTCGAAAACTGAAATATTTTGAAAGACGTTCCATGCGGGGCCGGCCTGCAAAATTAATTTTCAAGAGTTCATTTGGACTATTTTATGCAGCGAACGAACAGCGGAAGTGGAGCAACGCGGTCCAGTACCGGAAGTAGAAATGTAGTGACAAAGAAACTTGATTTTAAAAATCAACTTTCAAAAATGGACTATGCTTTGTTTACGCCATGTTAGAGCGATGTAGCGTCGTCGCTATGAACGTACATGTAGCATTTTTAAGTTTTAAAGCATGCTTTATAGCTGTGGGCTTTTAGTATATATTCACCATATTTGCATTATTTGCTGGCTCCAAGCTTGCACATTGTCAGTATTAGAAAAAACAGGTAACCAGACCCCCTGACCTTTAATTGTCAGGGGTCTGGTTACTTGTTTTTCCAACACTGATAACCTTCAGACTAGGAACCAGCAGATAATGCAAATAAGGTGAATAGTTGTTTTGACGGCTTTTGTTATATCTTCCTTAGTTTTGAAGGATTTACCTTCAGTTCTTTTGGCATGCTGTTTAATTGTATGTCCGGTATGAATGTCGCTTTACTTTTGACGGTACCTCCACATTACAGCCACATGAGTATCACAAACAAATTTAAACTTACAATAGTTCGTCTTTGAAGGTCGGTATCGCTTGCATCTTTTTCTTTTGAATAGCCAATCGGCCATTTTGTGGGAAAGTAACTGTCCTTTTTGCTTTTCCGCTATTGATGTTTCCATTAAGATCTAGTTATTTCATGTTTATGTTTCTTTCCCTTCGGTGTCTCTGATGGGTGGTGTGGGTTAATTGTATCGATTCCTAATCAATGCCTTCACTTCTATTGTATGTTCACGTCATTGCGAAACAGATGCTGTCTTGAAGTAGCCGCCATGCCATGTTAGTTTGACTGTCGCATCACGTGTATGCTCATTTTTCATGGTTGATTTGTTTGGTTTGATGTAAAACGTCCCCGTCAACACTATGTCGGTCATTTTGGAGACGCTGCTTCCAATTTTGTGGTTTACCAGACATTGGGATGAAATGACATCTCAAGCCCTGTCGCAAAATATAACCAATAGGGTTTATAAGCATGGACGGTCCGACTTGCACCGCATTCCCATCACGAAAACACGCATATTTAAAATTGACCCCCTTGAACCCCACTTTTATAGAGTAAAACTGGGGTTTCCGGGGGTTTATCTTATTGTTCTTATTTCTTCTCTAAAAACGAGTGTGGGTACTCTAACGAGTGCCCACAATCTATATTTTGGGCAGAAATAAGAATTTTTTTTTACAATTGTTCATCATAAAATTTTCATTCTTTCGGCGATAAAGGTGGCAATGTATTTGTATAGGCGTGTTTGCGTAATGTATGCTCATTTTTCATTGGTTGAATACCATTAATTTCAAAATTAACTACCGATACTCTGTATTTCCATCTGCTAACAATCTTAAAAAACAAGTTCTCACAGTGGTCACATGAAGTCACAGCAACGACGCGTTGATAAGACGTCTCATGTTGTGTGGCCACTGGAAGTCATGTTCCTTCGGGAGTGGGGGACATAAAAGGGAGAATAACTTGAAAAGAACTTTTTAACCATTTTGACATTATAACCTTGATCAGATGCCGCGTTTAGGGGAACTTCGACTGAATCGCTTTACCAAAGGCGAATGCAAACGTTTTAGTCAGTACGGTATGGAAACAAACGGAAATATTTACCAATAAATGCCTCTCCCTGCCTATCTAGGCATGGAGAAATAGATTGGGCTGCATGATGCTTCCACGTAAAGCTGAAAATGACCACACATACTGCTTAGCAGGGAAACGCCTGCCCAGTTAGTGGCGCGAGTATGAACGTCCAATGCATAGAAGTCTATTGGTTTCATTGATTGACAAGGCTTGAGATGTCATTTCATCTCAGTGTCGGGTAAGAGTCCCACAAAAATGAAGAAAAAAAAACAACAACAAAAAAAAAAAAACAAGTCTCCATAATGACCTAAACGGTTTTTACGACGGGGGCGCTAAACATCAATCTAACATAAACCCATAAATGCCAATTGTTCCAATACTGGGACATTCGGAAACAGTTAAGACTCTGATAAGAGGCCACAGAATGTAGCGTCTGATCGCTGTCTTAACTGTTTGCTTTAAGTACGGAACTTGATTTGGAATTCACAGCTTGTCAACACATGTTTTGTCATTAGAGCCCTCGAAAGCGGTCGATGTCGGTCTGTGATGGGTTGTCATGCTACCTGCCCCCTAGTTATTTCATGTTTATGTTTCTTTCCCTTCGGTGTCTCTGATGGATGGTGTGGGTTAATTGTATCGATTCCTGATCAATACCTTCACTTCTATTGTATGTTCGCGTCGTTGCTGAACATACGCTATCTTAAAGTAGCCGCCATGCCACTTAGTTTTACTGTCACATCACGTGTGTGCTCATTTTTCATGGTTGATTTGTTTGATTTGATGTTTAACGTCCCCGTCAACACTATATAGGTCATTTTGGGGACATTGCTTCCAATTCTGTGGGACTTTTACCCGACATTGAGATGAAATGACATCTCAAGCCCTGTCGCCCAATGAAACCAATAGGATTTATAAGCATGGACGGTCCGACACGCACCGCATTCCCATCACGAAAACACGCCTTAATAATTTAGGCCCCTTGAGCCCCACTTTTATATAGTAAGACTTGGATTTCCGGGGGTATACCTTATTTTTCTTATTTCTGCTCTAAAATATAGAGTGTGGGTACTCGTTAGAACCACCTAAATGAGGCGGTTCTAACGAGTGCCCACAATCCATATTTTGAGCAGAAATAAGAAAAATATTACAATTTTTCATCATAAAATTTTCGTGTTTTTTTTCGGCGATATAGGTGGCAATGTATTTGTTTAGGCGTGTTTGCGTAATGTATGCTCATTTTTCATTGGTTGACTACCATAAATTCCAAAATTAACTACATTCTCTGCATTTCCATCTGCTAACAATCTTAAAAACAAGTTCACACAGTGGTCACATGACGTCTCAGCAACGTCGCATCAACGACGCGTTGATACGACGTCTCACGTTGTGTGGCACAAGATAATATCTTGTTCGGTCAAGATATTATCTTGTGTTGACAACATATTATCTTGTGCAGACAAGATATTATCTTGTGCGGACAACATATTATCTTGTGCAGACAAGATATTATCTTGTCCGCACCAGATATTAAGTTGTGCGAACAAGATATTATCTTGTCCGCACCAGATATTAAGTTGTGCGAACAAGATATTATCTTGTCAGCACAAGATAATATCTTGTGTGCACAACATAGATCTTGTGCGCACAAGATATTAACTTGTCCGCACAAGATGATATCTTGTCCGCACAACTTTCCAAGATCTATGTTGTGCAAACAAGATAATATGTTGTGCGAACAAGATAATATCTTGTGCGCACAAGATATTATGTTGTGCGAACAAGATCATATCTTGTCCGCACAAGATAATATTTTGTTGGCACAAGATAATATGTTGTCGGAACAAGATAATATCATGTCCACTCAAGATATTATCTTGTTCGCACAACATAATAAAAATAAAAAAAATCATCTCCCTTCCCGGGTTCCGTAAAGAAAGGGTCATTTTTAAACCATTTTGCCATTATAACCCTGATCAGATGCCGCGTTTATAAATAGGGGAACTTTGACTGAGGCGAATGCAAACACGTTTTAGTCAGTACAGTATTGAAACATACGGAAATATTTACCCATAAATGCCTCTCCCTGCCTATCTGGGCATGGAGAAATAGATTGGGCTGCATGATGCTTCCACGAAGAGCTGAAACTGACCACACATACTGCTTAGAAGGGAAACGCCTGCCCAAGCAGTGGCGCGAGTATGAACGTCCGATGCATAGAAGCCTTTTGGTTTATTGATTGACAAGGCTTGGAATGTCATTTCATCTCAGTGTCGGGTAAGAGTCCCACAAAAATGAAAAAAAAAATGTCTCCATAATGACCTAAACAGTTTTTACGACGGGGGCGCTATACATCAATTCCAACAAAAACCCATAAATGTCAATTGTTCAAATACTAGGACATTCGGAAACAGTTAAGACTCTGATAAGAGGCCACAGAATGTAGAGTCTGACCGCTGTCTTCACTGTTTGCTTAAAGTACGGAACTTGATTTGAAATTCACAGCAGTAGTATTGGCGGCGGTTTGGCCCCATGGACTGCGCATGCGCGGGGATGACGTCACGGCGCGTCGGCGCGGCAGCCATATTGGATGACCTCGGAATAACTTTGGCGCCACGGACTGCGCATGCGCGGGGACGACCTCACGGCGCATCGGCCATTTTGGATGACCTTTGCCACGTCTCTATTGTTCGGTGAAGACACTAAACAAAAGGTCAACCCAGCTGCTCCGTGACCTCCGGGAATAAAAATCCGTGTCTATTGTTCGGTGAAGGCACTAAACAAAAGGTCGAGGTGAAACGACAAGCCCTGCCAATAGGGTTTATGGAAGGGCCGATTCGCACCGCTTTACCTGGGCTAAGCGGTTTTCCAGTGCGCGATTCGTGGAAGCATCTATTTCTTTAAGCCCCGAGGGGCGGGGGGCTAAAAAGATGCATGCATCTCTCTCTCTCTCCTTTATACAAAAATGTGACAAGGACTGTGTCGTTATTTGAGCTATAGATCATTTTTATCAAATTTTTTTCTATATTTTTGTTCGTAAACATGTTTGAATAGGTGTATTTGTCTTTCAAAACCAACTTGCGAAAATATCATCTGATAATGGATTTTAGCCTGAAATGCGCCAGTCCGCTTAACACGGAAACACTACGGGGACGAGGTCATTCCTGAGCATCTCAAGTGGGTGTTGGCTACTTGTATCGATTCCTGATCATTGCCTTCAATTCTATTTTGAGAGTGTTAGGATAGAAATGATTACAAAACAAAAGTATATTTTACGCATTTATTTATCAACGACATAGTGGTTAATTACACATTATAAATGTCTTCTTCTAAGCATTCTGTTCATTTTAGACACAATCAGATGGTCGTTGAACTTCTTCTGGTGTGGGTTGAATTCTTTGATAATGTCTTGCATGGTTTTACCACGAGATCTCACAATCACATAGTATGCGCAGTATAGTCCGCATACGTTAGAACTAGATTGTTGAAGCTGTTTATTGTTCATTAGGTAGGGTTTATTGAGTACCTCTTCAAATCCAACGCCATAACTTCTAGGGTCGTTTCCTACTGAGTCGAAAAATTCGTACGGTCCGTGTTTGGGAAAATAAAATGTTACCCAGTGTTTCCCTCTTTGATAACTGGTGGATGTGTTGGAAATGACGAACCTTCCTCTTCGTTTTTTAATTTGGTCCGCTGCGCAGACAGTCACGGGATACCCAGAAAGAATACGAGTCAATTGATCACTGTTCATCGTCGCTTAATATTTTAATTTTGTCCAGTCTACCAACTGCCCGTTTTTTACTCTTGGTTTCTTACGAGCAGAGGTCTCGCCCTTATGCTCCTTTTGTAATCGTGCTAGATCTGACTTTGCCATTTCAACCGCTTGAGCCACTGGAGTGACCAATTTCACCACGGGTTTTTGCTGTTCCCGCATTTCTATTTCTTTTTGCCGTTCATCTGCCATTTCCTGTAGAAGGCGGTTTCTTCTACCACTACCGACGATATAACGCCCCATGTAATCGGGTTGAACGTAGCCCTCGCTCAAGTCTTTGAAGTGTTGATACCATGCGTCGTAGTCCGGGACATAAGGCACCCATTTTAGCAGTTTCTTGTCAAACACTTCTATCGAACCCATCTTTTTTGTCTCCAAATATAGCGATGCTTTACCTTTCTTACGTTAATTTCATTCGTCATCAGATTCCTGGTCTTCTGTCAAGACATGGTCGGGCCAAACACTGGCGAATAAATCCTTTCTCAGTTTTACGGCTTGCTGGATGGATTCGTCGACAGTCATACCATGCTGTATTCTTAAAGTTTTAGCCGACTCTAGAATCTGCCGCTGAGTATGATCCTTTTGCAGCTGGTGATAATCCCTAAGAAACATCGCGTAATCGCGTCTTAGTCTTTTCCTGAGGGCGGGTAAGTCCGCGTTTGCTGCGCGATGATAAGCGACCTCAGGAGCAGTCCCTTCTTCGATGTATCTATTAACCTTGTCTTGAAAGCGCTCTGCATTCGATTGCCTTAGAGGTTCCTTAAACCTTCTCTCCCATATTTCTAGACATAGGCGGTCTTCTTCCAGATCATCTTTGGCACGTTTACCCGGAGGTCCCAATAAGGGGTCTTTGGCACGTTTACCCGGAGGTCCCAATAAGGGGTAATGCGTGTCGTTTACTCCACTTATCGATTCCATGTCATCGTCACTGTCTTCATCATTTATATCGGACTCATCGGATACCTCCAATTTCCGCTTTCTTTCTACCGGAAATATGTCACTTCGTAAACGCTCTTGTTCGGGCGTGCTCGATTTTAGGTCGACTATCAGGTACCCGTAAGGCTGACTCGTAGCCTGTTCGAATCGTTTCATAAACACGGAATTGGATGCCGGATAAATTCTTCTCGCCAACGTCGCCACTTGTTGTCTGTCGATTGGATTATTGAAAAGGACGAGGTATTGCGTGTTCAAAGCGATGTCTCTGCAGGCTTTTCCTTGTGGAAAAAGATTTTGTGTGAGATATACGACAGACAAGTTTCTGTGATGGCTTCCCTTGGTAAAGAGGTCCGCAATTCTTTGATCGCATTTAGCCTCTGTCATCAAATCGTCCAAAACCAGTACGTTCCTTTTGCGGGTATCGACATACTCGGAGTTAGTCAGGCTGTCCGGTATACCGTGTACAAACTCTATCTGGGGAAGTCTGCGTTGCAAGTCGTCGTACAGTCTTTGCCATTGACCAAAACACCATACGATACGTTCAGGTGGAGGGTATATGAGGTCGGATAGGAGTAACTTTCTAGTCCATTCCGTTTTACCGCTTCCACTAGGACCAGTCACCACCATAGAAAACGGGTGTTGAAAGGTAATGTTGTTAGTCATGTCTGATTGCGATTCTATCCCACTGCCGTGCTTATTGCGTTGGTGCCGTAACAAAGCATCACGTCTGGAGAACACGAGGTTACAGTCTGAGCATCGATTCATTTTTGTTTGCCAAGAGTTTACAGTTGGGTCATTCTTACAAACTTTTCACATTTTTTACAAACACCTACACCACCACAGCCACCACCACAGCCACCACCACCACCACAGCCACCACCACCACCACCACCACCACCACCAGAGCCACCACCACCACCACCACAACTACCACCACAGCCACCAACACCAATGTCAAGTCCACTTCGTTTCAATTTGTTGGATAATGCTACTGGTCCCAAATATTCGATTCGCGAAATTCGCTTTCATTTCTGCGTCTCAATACATTTCTTCCTGGCTATGCTTGAAAATAACGGTTCGTTTCGGAGGGATCTTTTTTGGAAGCATCTTGTAGGGGGTTCTTTCCGGGAATCTTTTCAAGGGTTGTTCTATGAAAATAAATTAGTCTCTAGATTGTAAAAATATGGCACGAATAGGGCTCGAACCTATGACCTCCTGCTTATGAGACAGGTGCTCTACCAACTGAGCTAAAGTGCCTGGATATACTTTGTATGTATTACAATTATTTTAAACTTATAGGTTTTTCTTTCTCGAGTTGTTGGAAGCCCTGAAAAGGGCTGTTTTGATATTTTTGCTTTAACTATCTTCGATTTATTTCGGCTTTCTTTCGAATGGACTTGAATGGCTGCTTAGTTGATATATTAACAACCACTGAATCAAATGGGTTAATGACATGTCCGAATTCGCTTCTTGGGTGAATCTTTCTAAAATTAATCCATTCTTTTCCCCGCTACCTGTCATTCGCATCTCGACTTGCTTTTTCGATAGCTCGATTCACGCCGGGCAAGATTTTCTCTAGAGTCCTCCACTGTCTCAAGTTCAAAGGAATACCGTGAATGGTAGCCGTTCGGTTTAAGAAGAGACGAATGTCGAGAACGATGTCGTCGTCTCTGTTGCACACCGAGATTATGACATTGTCCGTTAGATAAAATTGTTCCAAATACGAGCAAGCCGTTTGGTTAGCTTCCACTTTGACATGGTAATCCAAGGGAGGGTCTTGACTCCAGTCGATACTAGCCAAGACAAATATAGGAGAGGAAAGCGTGATAACGATAATACCAATAACGCCTGTCCATTTGACAGCTCTTATAGGACGCCTCAGCTGTTCTTGTTGGACTTTATAAGTTTGTTCTTGATTGCTTGTCATGCTCGACAAGTTCCTCTTTCCAACAGTAGATAAACCGGTTTGCGCCTTCTCTAGCTTCGAATCGCAACTTGTAATTGGGTATCAGAGGTTTGGCTATGTATTCGTGACAGAGGCACAACAAAGTCAGAATCATAATGAAAACATCAACTCGTCTTCTTACGTCCCATACTTCTTTCTGATTGGTTTTTATTTTTAGAACTCAAATAGCTTTTGAAAGTCACGTTTGATTATAGATTATACGTTCTATTGGAAAGGTCAACTATTAACACTACCTACAATAATTACACGTATTCTTTTTACTTTCTCCAACCAGTCTTCTACAGTCACACGGTGTACTTTTCTCAAATGAGAAACAATATACAACACATTCTTTCTATGACATATAGGACATTCATATACGTATCTGTGAGGCATATTTTCGCAACAGATACATAATGCATTGTTCATTTTGTCTTTTTACGCATTCAAAGCTCCTCCTCCATCTCAAAGATCCCCACTAGCTGTTTACAGCATAAGTATTATAGGTCGGTTATTAATAGCAACCAATCAAAATATGTCGTAGCCATATTAAAACATAGGCCTTTACCCATTAGAAGTTATTGTCTGTTAGAATGGCGTAGAGCTTTGATAGGGTATGTCGTTTTAAGCTTTTTATTAGGGTTTGAAGCAGTTTGTTTGCGTTGTGCATGTGTATGTATGTATGTATGTATGTATGTATGTATGTATGTATGTATGTATGTATGTATGTATGTATGTATGAGTGTGTGTGTATGTATGTATGTGCGTTCATGTGTGTATGTGCGGATGTATGTGAGTATGTGTGTATGTATGTATATATGTATGTGCGTATGTATGTGCATGTGTATGTATGTGTATGTATGCGCGTATGTATGTGTGTGTATGTATGTATGTAAAAATGTATGTGCGTATGTATGTATGTATATATGTATGTGCGTATGTATGTACGTGTGCGTGTTATTGCGTGCATGTGAGTATTATTGTGTGTGTATGTGTGTGTACGTGTGTATGCGCGTGTGTATAAGAGTATGTATGTATGTATGTATGTATGTATGTATGTATGTATGTATGTATGTATGTATGTATGTATGTATGTGCGTATGTATGTACCTGTGCGTGTGTTATTTCGTGCATGTGAGTATTATTGTGTGTGTACGTGTGTGTACGTGTGTATGCGCGTGTGTATAAGAGAATGTGCGTATATGTGTGTATGTGCGTGGTTGTGTCTATGGAAGGATGGCCGGATGGATGTGCGATTGTAATGTGTATTAAGCCCTTCAATGATAAGCTCCGGCAATTCGTAGGACCGAGCAATGTTTGTAATATTGCGAGTATTAGCTTTTACTAAAACCTTGGGTCTACGCTAAGCACACATCAATCTGAGTAGTCGAAGGATTGGAAAGTCAAATGACAAAGCTATTCGTGTATAAGTATGCCAGTAAATACGGAAATTTGTATAATAGTTTCATACATTAGCAAAACTACAATCTTTTACTATGAAAACCACTCGTACAAGGAAAATCAGTAGGACACATGCATATGCGTTCTTTTAGTGAAAACAAACAGAAATAGATGTACTGTATCATCTGAGGGAAGTCAAAATAATGTGAACCCAGAAAACTTGTTTATTTTGTATGCGAATAGGGTGTGATTAGATTACGGAAGTGTTCCGGTCAATCCCGGTTTTTAATCATTATAACAAATAACAATGATGGCCAGTCAATAGAATATAGCATCCAGCCAGTAATGATCTTTTTTTTTTTAATGCTTCTGGAGCAAAAAGTAAACGTTAGGCAGTCTACGTCAAGAGGCGTGGACAATATAGACAATGACATGCTAATAGAAAATAACATTCAACTAGTCATGACCTTTTGTAAACTGGTTGCTTACAGTTCAGGCTGAGCGCATCTGAGCCGCAGTCTATGATTTTGAGCAAAATATGGGGTTTACATTAGACCAAAGAGAGATAATCTGAACAGCCGAGGGAGATAATTTCATCGCGTAGATCTCTTTGAGACGAGTCCAAACACGATCCCCTTCGGATAAAAACAAAGGCCTGTTAGTTTTCGCAAACATGGTAGATTCGGATCAGACGCCGCACAACATCTGATCAGTGTGTAAACTATTCGCTTGCAGTTCAGGGTATAGTCTTCTCTAACTTGATTTATGTCAAGAACATCACTTAGGTGAATGAACCTTAAAGCGCTAATCACCACTAGCAGATGACATTTTTTCTTTGTTTGGGTTCAGCAGTCCTGATAAGGGCAGGTGATTCGCGTTAAACATGAACCCTTGAGTGAGTGAGTGTTTGAGTCCCACCAACAAAGATGCAACCTGGAAATTAAGAAATAGAACGATTTTCCGTGTTAATCGGACTGGCCGAGGTCATCCAGGTATGTTCATTTTCAAATTTTAGTACCCCTTCTCAGGGGGAACAACCTACGTCATAGCAGAGATGTCGTACCCATTTCAAAAGCGGCCATATTGGTGTAAATGGGGATATAACATGCTTCAAACTAGATATGTACATTACGAGTCTTCAGAGAACATACTTCAGCTGGTAACGAACAATATTTGCATCCCATCAGTGAGATAATTCCACCTTGAAACACTGAAAAGGCTCCGATAGCTTCGCCACAAGATTTGAATCGGCGCTGTAAACAATGGTAGTTCCGACATCATTGCCAAATAAGCTTGTGTTGAATTATTAAAAGAAAAGGTCGCATTTCTGAGACAGATTTCAGTACGTTTGATTCTTTTATGACCTAATGCACCGACTGCGCCTACTTGTTGTGGCAAATGCCTTTCATGTAGCCAACGCCGGCAAACCTACGAATGGTTATGACGTCACTGCTCTGACGTAGGTTGTTGCCCCTGCTTCTGATCCTTAGTTTTGTGATGAGACCGCGTTTATACGCGGGCTGATCGGTCATATATTGTCGCTAAAGTTTTACTTTTATAGGTTTTATCGTTCGCCGGCCCAAATAGTCGTATCGATAAAAAGTCAATGTACCGCGAATGAACCTTAAAGCGATAATCACCACTAGCAGATGACATTTTTTCTTTGTTTGGGTTCAGCAGTCCTGCTAAGGGCAGGTGTTTCCGTGTTAAGCGGACTGGCGCATTTCAGGCTAAAATCCATTATCAGATGATATTTTCGCAAGTTGGTTTTGAAAGACAAATACACCTATTCAAACATGTTTACGAACAAAAATATAGAAAAAAATTTGATAAAAATGATCTATAGCTCAAATAACGACACAGTCCTTGTCACATTTTTGTATAAAGGAGAGAAAGAGAGATGCATGCATCTTTTTAGCCCCCCGCCCCTCGGGGCTTAAAGAAATAGATGCTTCCACGAATCGCGCACTGGAAAACCGCTTAGCCCAGGTAAAGCGGTGCGAATCGGCCCTTCCATAAACCCTATTGGCAGGGCTTGTCGTTTCACCTCGACCTTTTGTTTAGTGCCTTCACCGAACAATAGACACGGATTTTTATTCCGAGGTCACGGAGCAGCTGGGTTGACCTTTTGTTTAGTGTCTTCACCGAACAATAGAGACGTGGCAAAGGTCATCCAAAATGGCCGATGCGCCGTGAGGTCGTCCCCGCGCATGCGCAGTCCGTGGCGCCAAAGTTATTCCGAGGTCATCCAATATGGCTGCCGCGCCGACGCGCCGTGACGTCATCCCCGCGCATGCGCAGTCCGTGGGGCCAAACCGCCGCCTATACTACTCACAGCTTGTCAGCGGTCGATGTCGGTCTGTGATGGGTTGTCATGCTATTTAACCCTTTTAACCCGGCAGACTGGTGCAGATCCGGAGACTGATATACCTTGTACCTATGCAAACCTTGTTGATTCAGATAAGACGGCACGTAACGAGCAGTCTCGCCAGGATATTTATGTACACGGTTTGCCATCATGTCAATGAACTAAATGGAAATCCCTTTCGATAAGCGTCTTGTTTAGAAACTCAGGAATGAAGGGGTACAATCTATGGAAATCGCGCAGGAAAATAGTCCCGGAGTATTGTTTTCTTTTCAGAACTCGAATTTCTGTGCCAATTTATTTGTAAAAAATATTTAGCATTATAAGTATTTCGAACCTTTCCGTGCCCATCGCAGTATTGTCATGTTGGGTCTTAATGACAATTTTTTAAGAGTAGAAGCGCTGTGGTTTGGTCCAGTTCCAGATATAGAGAAAACTTAATGCAAGTATCAACTTTCAAAAAGTGGACATGACGTTTTAAGAGGAATCGATGCAATTACATGTATATCGTCTCCACTTACCTCACGAGGGTCTACACCGTATGTGCATGTAAAAGGAAACAATTTAAATTATTTCCCAGAAGCAAATGTGTTGCCGTTCGGATAACCTCGAATAACATACATGTAATATACCGTATTATTAAAGTATATTTCTTTTTGCATTAAGGCGGTTCTGCCGAATACATGTACTTGGAGCAGAAAAAAGACCCTCCCCCACCCCACCTCCCGCTCAAAAAGAAAAAAAAAAAAAAAAACACTTATTCCTATTCTGACCTACTGCATTTGGGATTCAAACGATTTTTAACATGTCGGTATCATGAACACCCCTGAAAACCTAACCTTATATAGAGACCATTACGAAAACACATCTATACAAACACATTGTAACATTTAACGCCAAAACAAAATAAAATTTTAAGATGAAAAATTGTGATATTTTTCTTATTTCTGCTCAAAATATAGATTGTGGGCACTTGTTAGAACCGCCTCATTGAGGTGGGTCTAATGAGTACCCACAATCTATATTTGAGAGCAGAAACAAGCACAATTAAGGTTTACCACTGTAAAGCCCAGTTTTACTGTATAAATGGGTCAAAATTATATAGGAGTGTTTTCGTGATGAATGGAGTTTACAGAGTTAGATATTATTTCCGCGTCTGTGCTCCAAACATAGATGTGAGTACTCGTAGAATGTCCCAAACTCATTGCTGCTAGTGCATCAGAAATAAGAAAAAAGTCATATTTATATTAGAAATATGTCAGTTCTGGAATCATGTAAGAATTCACATCGCCACATGGATGTGTTATCATGGGCCTTATGGGTCTTGTTGACGTATCAATGCTGGCAATCCGTGTTTCACATAGCAGCTTAGGCTTAACCCAGACATGACAATGGAATATTCCACCTAATGAGTTTAGAAGGATCCAGTTCCAATTAAGGGGTGTCAGATTTGTTTTTGTTTGTTGCAAGTTTTACAAATATGAGTATTCTTTAACTTGGCGCAAACAGTTTTGACCCAGATCAGACCCCACGTTCTGCGGCGTCTGATCTGGGTCGCCACTGTATGCCAACGTCCCAGAAAAGGGCCGCTAGACATATACGAGTCAAACATAATGTAATGAAACGGATCCAGGCATAATGGAATCATTTTATGCCGACTTCAAATATGTTCTATAAAAGGGTTATCCTTTAATTTGGAAGCAAGGAATACACCACAGAACTGGAAATATGAAGTGAACATGTTTTCTGGGCCAGACTAGCTAGTTTCGGCCAATTAGGCCTCAAAATCGTATTTGTCAGTTAAAATTGTGTATTTTTTTTATTCTAATCCCTGGTGCAAACAAAGATTGACTGCCCTCGTTAGAACCGTCTTAACGATGCCGCTTATTACTGCCTCAAGGAGGCGTTTTTCTTGGGTACCCACAATCTACGTCTTTGAGCTGTTGGTTTTCTTTTGCTCCATTATTTCAGTGGTTTCTTGCTGTCGAATCCTCACCGTTGTTTCATCTCTGTGGTCGTTTGATTTTTGTGTTCACGGAAATGTTGCCTTCATGTGGACTGAACAAATTATTTGTCTAAATCGCGACGGAAGTAAGGGGCGATGATTGCGGACGCGTAAAATCGGTTTAAGCCCCCAAGTGGAATTCATTACACTGACCGTTCCAAGGCGGTTCTTCTGTCGTGGTTTATTTATGTTATGGTTTGTCTTTGAGTATGTGTATCGCTTATACTTTTTTGTTGATTTGGATAGCAAATTGGCCATTTTGTGGGAAAGTGACTGTCCTTTTGGCTTTCCGCTATTGTTGTTTCCATTAGGGTCTAGTAATTTCATGTTTGTGTTTCTTTCCCTTTGATGTCTCTGATGGTAGCTGTGGATTAATTGTATCGATTCCTGATCATTGCCTCCACTTCTGTTTTACATGTCTGCAGTAATCATTTCACATACAATGCCATTAGTTAACACCCTTTTACAAAAGGGTCTTTTAATACTCAGGACTAACATGTAGCTGAAAATGTAAATAGGTAAGCTTTCTAATATTGTCAGCAAAATATCATATTATAACATATTTTACAGTGGAATTTTGCTGTTAAGACCAGCTAAACTTAAGACTAATTCTTCTTTTGAAACATAAGTAAACATTTTAGTCATTGTTTCGTTGTGTTTCTATATCGAGTATCCTCTAGTAAGAGAATATGTTCTATAAAAAGGTTTTCCTTTGGAAGCAAGGAAATCACCACAGAAGTGAAAAATATGGCGTGTACATGTTTTCTGGGCCAGACTAGCTAGTTTCGGCCAATTAGGCCTCATCAGTGACCCTCAGATATTTTCAAAATTCCACAATGGAATCAATGATCCCAAAGGACAAGAAAATATAATCTACACTATGAAAAGAACACTTTTGTAACTTTTTCAAATTGGTCTTAATCAAAAGTGGTCTTAAAACCACTTTTTAGCATCCCCAAAGGTCGTTTTAACATACGATTTCTACTGTACTATTAACGAGCTATCTTAGCTCATAACGAAAACTCGCCTATACAAATGCATTGTAAAAATCGGAATTGTAAGATGAAAATTTGTGACATTTTCATTATATATGTTTTTACCTCTGTAAACCCCAGTTTTACTATTTAGAAGTGGAGTTCGAGGGGTCAGAACTTTATAGGCGTGTTTTCGTGATGAACGATGCTGTGAGTACATATAATTGGTTCCCAGTCATAAAAACGTATTTCAGGTTTTGACAAATATATTTAATATCTGCTATATTTGATAAGGAACACAACACACAAGAAATGAAAATAGTTCTCAAGACAAATGCTTGTACATTTACACACGTATTTACATGTTGTTCATTACGATAACACACCTGTGCCTCTGTGGTGTTGTGGTTATGCTACTCGTCTGATAAACCCGGGATTTCAGGAGCGATACTGGGCTTCTCCAGACTTTCGGATGAGTCTTTAAACCGATGCCCCATCTCTGTATGACCTTAGCTGTTGGTGGGACATAAAATTGAAACACACTCACTCACACCCATGTGACATAGTGCATTATTTCATATTCCCAAAATGACTACATTTGAGATATATTTCTTGTTTAAACTCATAATATAGGTTGCGCGTGCTCGTTTTATCCCCCGCAAACGATGTTTGGGGGGGGGGGTGGGGGGGTATACTGTTTTCACATTGTCCGTCCGAAAGTCCGTCCGTCCGAAAGTCCGTATGTTCGTAACACTTTGGTATTTCCTGCATATCCTACATAATAATTTAAGGAATGTCACCATATTTTGCATAAACATTGACATTGATGAGCTGCTTATGCTACAGAAAAATAAGGTTCTAGGGGCTAGTGTTTTTAGAGTTATTCCCATTTGTTATTTTTAACTAATTGTTCTGGCCTGTACCCAGATGTGCATGTACGGTGAACTCAACTCCTCCCACAGTTTCTGTCTAAGCAATCTGATTCTTAGCATACACTTTCTAGATATATTGAGTATGTGCATGAAGAAGTTTTATGTTGGAATTTCACGTTGTCCGTCCGAAAGTCCGTCCGTCCGAAAGTCCGTATGTCTGTAACACTTTGATTTTTCCTGCATAACCTACATAATAATTTAAGGAATGTCACCATATTTTGCATAAACATTGACATTGATGAGCTGCTTATGCTACAGAAAAATAAGGTTCTAGGGGCTAGTGTTTTAAACATTGACATTGCTGAGCTGCTTATGCTACAGACAAATAAGGTTCTAGGGGCTAGTGTTTTTAGAGTTATTCCCCTTTGTTATTTTTAACTAATTGTTCTGGCCTGTACCCAGATGTGCATGTACGGTGAACTCAACTGCTCCCACAGTTTCTGTCTAAGCAATCTGATTCTCAGCATACACTTTCTAGATATATTGAGTATGTGCATGAAGAAGTTTTATGTTGGAATTTTATTTTTTGACAAAAAATTGCTTTTTGAACTTAGCCATTTTTGTGCAATTCTTGGTAATGTACCCAGAATATGCATGTACGGTGAACTCAACTCCTCCAACAGTTTTAGTCTAAGGTATTTGATTCTTAGCATACACTTTCTAGATGTATTGGGTATGTGCATGAAGAAGTTTTATGTTGGAATTTTATTTTTTGACAAAATTATTGCTTTATGAACTTAGCCTTTTTTTGCAATTCTTGGTATTATTCCCAGAATATAAATTTAAGGAATGTCACCATATTTTGCATAAACATTGACATTGATGAGCTGCTTATGCTACAGAAAAATAAGGTTCTAGGGGCTAGTGTTTTAGAGTTATTCCCCTTTGTTATTTTTAACTAATTGTTCTGGCCTGTACCCAGATGTGCATGTACGGTGAACTCAACTCCTCCCACAGTTTCTGTCTAAGCAACCTGTTGTTTGCGGGGGGGGGGGGGGGTATCTAATAAGCAGTGCTTATTCACTTTTTTCATTAGAACTGCCACATTGGGTCGTTTCTAAATCGTATCTACAACCTTTGTCGTGGAGCAGAAATAAGATAAACTAGAACTGTCAGAGGGTCTGACTGCTATACCACCACTTTAGTGCTTTGTACTGAAACGGGGATAGGCCTGTTAGCGTAATGATACTTCCACATACAGCTATTATCAAGACATGATTCAAACAAAAAATAGAAACAGTGACTTTGACCTTGGTGTGACCCATATCAAATTTACATAACGCACATATAGCTACCCCTTTAAGAATGCATATGCAAAAAGTGAACTCAATCGATGAAGAAATGAGGAAGTAGTTCAAGATTATTCTATTTTTAGCAACACTGACTTCACCTTGACCTGACGCATAGGAAATTTATGTCATACCCATCTACTCGTACCTCTCATTATGAATGCAAATGCAAAATTTGAACTCAATCGGTGAAGAAATGTTGAAGTAATTCGCACCACAATATTATTCTATTTTTACCAACAGTGATCTTGACCTTGACATGACCCATATGAAACTTATTGCACACGCATCTACATTTCAATATAAATGACTTTGCAAGTCTTGAGAAATGTGGAAGTTATTGACATCACAAGATTATTCTATTTTTAGCAACAGTGACCTTGACCTTGATTTGATCCACATGAAATTTGACACACACATCTACACCACATGGTAAAAATATAGGTAAAATTTGAACTCAATCGGTAAAGTAATGACAGTGACTTGACCTTAACTTGACTCATATGAAATTTATGCCACACACATCTAAACCACATTGTGAATGCATATGCAAAATTCAAAGTCAATCGGTGAAGAATTATGGAAGAAGTTCCCTCATGGATTTCTATTTTATTGTTAGCAACATTGACCTTGACCTTGACACATATGAAATTCATTTCATGCACATATACACCACACTGTAAATGCATATGCAAACTTTGAAGTCAATCGGTGAAGACAGCGTGAAAGTAGTTCGCATCACAAGATTGTTGTCATAGATTTACAGATTTCTATTCTTTTCAGCAACAGTGACCTTGACTTGGCACACATGAAATTTATGTCACGCATAACTACATCATATTGTGAATGCATATGCAAAATTTAAAGGCAATCGTTGAATAATTTTGGAAGTAGTTCGCATAACAAGATCATTGTCATGGTTTACCAACAACGACCATGACCTTGACCTAAGCATATGACAAAATTTATGGCACGCACATCTACACACTATTGTGAATGCAAATGCAAAATTTGAAGTCAATCGGTGATGAAATGTGGAAGTAATAATATAACAAGAAAAAATGTGTCACAGATGGAAACACAGGCCGACCAACCAACCAACAGAACGACTCTTATATACCGTTTGCGGGGATGGGGTATAATAATGTATACCCCTGTAAATCCAACTTTTTAGGCGGGGCTTAGAGTGGTGTTCATTTAATGCACTTGTCATTACGATAAATGTGTAACACACCCGTCCAGAATCTCAAAAAAGCCATTTTTTATTCAGATGAAAATTTGTGATATTTTTCTTATATATACTCCAAACATAGGTTTTGGGTGCTCGTTAGAACCGCCTCATTGCGGTTCTAACGAGTACCCACAACCTATGTCTTGGAGCAGAAATAAGGAAAATAATGTTTACCCCAATAAACCCAAGTTTTTCTCTATATAATGTGGGATTTAAGGAGATGTTCATTTCACGGACTTGTTTACGTGATGTTAACATGATGTTAAGCCATTAACAGCCACACCACGACATCTAAACCACAAGACGTTTGTCAGCCAGGCCACGATACTAAAAGTTTTGCCATCTATACCACGACACCAAATTAATAAGACTTTTGTAAACCATATCATGATAGTAAAATAATAAGTCATTTTGTCAACCATACCACGAGACTGAAATCACAGAACTTGTCAATCACATCACGGCACAATAGGAATCACTTTTTGTCAACCATACTACATGTACAACACCAAAAGACGTTTGATATGCGATGACCGCGGTAACACAGTACAGAACGTCAAAGACTGAAAGTTCAAAGATAAACCACTGGTGCGTGGGTTCGCATCGAACTAGCAAACATATCAAGTGGTAACAAAACATCAAGGTGACTGACCTGACCAGAATGTATTGTATTTATACCGTCCACTGCTGAACTTGGGTGGTTTCGCAGATTATCTCGTTGCCAAACGACATAGAAATATCCTGACTCCCCTCCAATCCCCACCCACCTACCCACCCACCCACCCACCCATACATACATACATACATACATACAACTGGCATCCATCAACCGCTGTAATGGAGAGTAAGAGCATAAAAAAGATCCATAAAAGAATGTTGCCGAACCGGCAGGTACCGAACCCGCGACCTCCTGATCGCCAGTCAGACGTGTTTCCCATTACGCTAACAAGTCCGTGCATAACACATCCGTGCGACATAGGACAATTTTCAGATCTCCAACATGGCTACTTTTCTGATGCATACAATTATCCGTGATAGTTTTCTTATTCATACCGCAAACATAGGTTGTGTGTGCTGGTAAAAACGGCCTCAGCAAACAAACACAACCCATGTCTTGGAGCAGAAATAAGAACAATAATGTTTACTCCCGTAAACTGCAGTTTTTGTCTGTAAAAAGTGGGGAATAAGGGGTGTATTTCACAGACTTGTTCACGAGATGTCGGACTCAGCTACCGATGCCGATATACTTACATACATACATGTCACATGTGAGACGCGCCCCTCGGGGCTTGAATAAATAGATGGGCTGCAGGATGCTTCCGAGCAGAGCTAAAGCCGACCGCACACGAGTACTGGTAAACCGCTAAGAGGATCTAAGACTGTCCAGGCAAAGCGGTGCGAGCCGGACCGTTCATGCTTATAAACTCTATTGGTTTCATTGGGCGACAGGGTTGAAGATGTCATTTCATCTCAATGTCGGGTACAAGTCTCACAAAATTGGAAGCAGCGTTTCAAAATGACCTATACAGTATTGACGGAGACGTTAAACCTCAAAACAAACAAACAAACACACGTGAGACGCCAAATTTTGCAACGGAAGGTCAGATGGTTTTTCTCCGGGTACTCCGAATTTCGCCCACATCTGATTAACGATCGGCTGTATATGAGTGAAATAATCTTTAAAGGGCCATTAAACCAACCCCTCCTCCAAAATTACATATATATATATAACATACCTATCGGCCCTCGCCCATCGGGCATTGAAGAAATAGATGGGCTGCATGATGCTTCCACGCAGAGCTGAAACCGACCGCACACGAGTAAACCGCTTAGAGGATCTAAGCTTGCCCAGGCAAAGCGGTGCGAGTCGGCTGTCTTATTGGTTTCATTGGGCGACAGGGCTTGATATGACATGTCATCTCAATGTCACACAATTGGAAGCAACGTCTCCAAAATGACCTATACAGTGTTGACGGGGAAGTTAAACCTCAATTCACACAAAACATGCATGCATACATTCATACATTATGCATGCATGCATAGATAAATAAACAAATAAATAAATCTGACATACATATAGTAAACCAACAAAAGTAGCAGTTAA
Organism: Lucinisca nassula; assembly: GCA_963580285.1. Lineage (NCBI taxonomy): Eukaryota > Metazoa > Mollusca > Bivalvia > Lucinida > Lucinidae > Lucinisca > Lucinisca nassula. Next base: position 88,146,986 of record OY757016.1, on the reverse strand, counting down.
GCCTCTAGCTAACGGATGTTTCAAACAAGATTTATCACAGAGATGATGTCCCATATGAGTTAATGTCACACTAGAACTTTTCTTCCGTCTTCAGCCTGAAATGACTGCCTGAATCCGAGTCACTGACCCATCTCCTTTTGTGTGTCCGTGTGCTGTACTCGTATACACGGCCGGTTACTGAAACAAATATAATAAAATTTCAATAAGTCTTAAGGGGAATGGATACACCTTCAGGGGAGGCAACTCCTGCAAAAGTGTTTTTGTCTCACATGTCTATAGGGGTCAACTCTTAAAAGAAAGAATTTGCTCCTAAGGAGCTCCTGGTGTATGAATGTCATTTGACGTTTCACCAGAAACAATTCTGATTCTGATTCTCAATGGGACTGATCCTATAGAAAAGCGAACAGGAAGTACCGAAAGTTGTCTCCCTTTAAAAAATGGCGGGAAAATGTTTTAGGTGTTCCCATTCCCCTTAACCCATAAGACACCGGCCCGATAGCTCAGTTGGTAGAGTGTCTACGCCGGGGAACGGGAGGTCCAGGGTTCGATCCCGGGCCGCGAGATACCAAAGTCGTTAAAAATGGTGCTAGCTGCTCCTCGCTTGGCACTCAGATTTACGGGGTAGAGCTAGGACTGGTCGACCCAGTGTCAGGATAATGTGACTGGGTGTGGGACCATGTAATGTGTCTGGGACATGATACCTCAGTGAGGCAGCACTATAAAAGTGAGCTTTTTTCTCGGCGTCTTATGGGTTAATTAAAGTGTAACTATACCAAATTTAGTGACACAGTGGCCTTTCTGATATTTAATCTTCATCAGTGTGTCTAAACCCCAAAGTTTTGAAACCGAAACGGATGTTGGATAAGACCCGGCAAACACAGCACATCCCCCTCCGAGCACACATCGACCGACGTAGCTCATGAGACAGGTCAACTGGAGGCATCAGGCAAGAGACGTCTACCAGAGAACATATAGGCGTCCCCCACCGAGCCAACATCAGCAAACATGACCCACACTCCACGGCAGTCCCGGGCATCAGGAAGGAGATGCCCAAAGTGGCGAGGCTTGCAAAATTTATAATATTACAAAAAGTGGCAACCAAATCCGCTAAGATACATGTCCCACCTGACAAGTCAGTCTTAGTTTTAAAAAAAATAAAAAATTTATACTGCGAAAATTAAAGATATAATTTAGTTATTTAAATCAGTACTTGAGTACTGACGTCAACACCGTCCGAAAGATCAACCTCAGCACTCAGGAACTGATACTGAGCTGATGATACCTTCGGGGACGAACGAATCACCCACCAGCAGAGATACCGACCCAGTGGTTGCAATTAAAGTGTAACTATACCAAATTTAGTGACACAGAGGCCTTTCTGATATTTAATCTTCATCAGTGTGTCTAAACCCCAAAGTTTTGAAACCGAAACGGATGTTTTAACCATTTTATTTAATATGTTAAGTATGCTGCATCTGAACGGCCGGTTGATACAATTTTAAGTCTTTACCCATAAGACGCCAATCACGACAACTGTCGTCTGCTTTGTCGTCTGCAGGTTACTTTTAAAGTTTTTTGTGGTTGTTTTTTTTTTTTACAAAAAGTGTGGACCCAGATCAGACTGCTCCCCTAGGAGAAGTCTGATCTGGGTACAAACTGTTTGACATATGAACAAAATATTTCTACAAAGTTTGCAAGAAGATTCAGCTGACGTCGTAAGCAGACGACATTTTCAAATGCAGTTTTTCTCGGCGTCTTAAAGTTTAGCCATTTTGTTTGTTTGTTTGATTTGTGGTTTAACGTCCCCGTCAACACTGTAAAAGTCATTTTGGAGACGTCACTTCCAATTTTGTGGGACTTTTACCCGACATTGAGATGAAATGACATCTCAAGCCCTGTCGCCCAATGAAACCAACAGGGTTTATAAGCATGGACGCTCTGACTTGTGCGCACCGCTTTACCTGGGCAGGCTTAGATCCTCTAAGCAGTAAACCAGTACTCGTGTGCGGGTCGGATTTAGCTCTGCGATGAAGCATCATGCAGCCCATATATTTCTTCAAGCCCCGATGGGCGGGGGCCTTTAACCATTTTATTTATAATGCTAAAAAACTGCATCTGAACGGCCGGTTACTGAAAAAAATATGATACAATTTTAGTCTTAACCCATAAGACGTCAATCACGACAACTGTCGTCAGCTTTGTCGACTGCGGTTTACTTTAAAAGTCATTTTTTTTTTGCAAAAAGTGTGGACCCAGATCAGACTGCTCCTCTGGGAGCAGTCTGATCTGGGTCCAAACTATTTGCTGTTTGCCATATGAACAAAATATTTCTAAAAAGTTTGCAAGAAGATTCAGCTGACGACGTAAGCAGACGACATTTTCAGATGCAGTTTTTCTCGGCATCTTAAAGTTTAACCATTTTATTTGTGTAAAACGGCATCTGAACGACCGGTTACTGAAACAAATATGATACAATTTTAAGTCTTAACCCATAAGACGCCAATCACGACCACTGTCGTCTGCTTTATCGTCTGCGGGTTACTTTACATTACGAAAACACGCCTATACCAATACAGTGTAACCTTTATCGCCGAAAAAATGATAATTTTAAGATATGAAATTGTGATATTTTTTTTATTTCTGCTCAAAATATAGATTTTTTTTGTGCTTAAAATATAGATTGTTGGTACTGGTTAGAGCCGCCTCATCGAGGCGGTTCTAACGAGTACCCACAATCTATATTTTAGAGCAGAAATAAGAAAAATTAGGCTTACCCCTGTAAACCCCAGTTTCACTATACAAAGTGGGGTTCGAGGGGGTCAAAATTATATAGGCGTGTTTTCGTGATGAAACGTCATTTTTTTTTTTTTCACAAAATGTGTGGACCCAGATCAGACTGGAAGCAGTCTGATCTGGCTCCAAACTGTTTGACATATGAACAAAATATTTCTAAAAGCTTTGCAAGAAGATTCAGCTGACGACGTAAGCAGACGACATTTTCAGATGCAGTTTTTCTCGGCGTCTTAAAGTTTAACCATTTTATTTGTGTTGTTAAAAAACTGCATCTGAAAGGCCGGTTACTGAAATAAATATGATACAATTTTAAGTCTTAACCCATAAGACGCCAATCACGACAACTGTCGTCTGCTTTGTCGACTGCGGGTTACTTTAAAAGCCATTTTTTGCAAAAAGTGTGGACCAAGATCAGACTGCTCCTAGAGGAGCAGTCTGATCTGGGTCCAAACTGTTTGACATATGAAAATATATTTTCTAAAAAGTTTGCAAGAAGATTCAGCAGACGACATAAGCAGACGACATTGTCAGATGTAGGTTTTTCTCGGCGACCAGGGTTAACCATTTTATTTAAGATGCTAAGAAAAATTGCATCTGAAAATGCCTTCTGTTTATATCGTCTGCTGCGTCTTCTGAAAAACATATTTTAGCATAATAGGCAAGCGATGCGAACCGTCTGATCTCGGTCAACGCTTGTTTCAACAATAAGTTGTAAAGTAACCAGCAGAAAACAGGCATACGGCAATTTTTAATGATTTGAATTCTGCGCACAAAGACGGCGCTGGGCAGAACCCTTCATCGTCCGACAATATACAAGCTTTGACACTGTTCCAAAGGCCCGAAATAGCAAAAAATGCAACGGATCATACTAAGATGTGGGCCAAGATAATATTAGTATTAGCCCTTCAATCCACATACTCTCTCTTTGGAGAGACACGATCAGAATTATGCCCATGAGATCAGCGAAGCCTCTAGTCAGACTGCGCGGACGCGAAGACGGACGATCTCAGTATTCGCTGGTAGCATATTTCTTACTATACGTTTATTGTAGTCTCGGTCATGAAGGGGCGTACTTGATTCGTCTGCTTCGATCTACTCTCAGAGTATTCCGTATTCAAGTGCGAAAAAAATGTTAGAGTAAATTCCAATATGGCCAATGATATTAATCTTTCAAGTTCATTGATTAAAAGAACGGCAGTTCTTTCGAGGCAGTTGTGGAGTTTTGCGCACCAGCCACGTTATAAGCAATAACTGTGTATGAAGATATATACATAGTCGTTTTATACATGTATACTAAATACCACGAAATATTCTTTTAATGTTAAATACTGCTATATTTCTATTTATGAAATAAGAACAATCTGTGGCAGCTTTCGCACATGAACATTTTCTGACTCTCCGCCATTATGATGACGCCATACTTACCTCGGACAATGGAGTACTCGGAGTATACTCCGTGCAGGTACTCTTGATCACCATACTCATTTTGTGTCTACTCGGAGGAAAAAAGTACTCGGAGGAGGCAAATCAAGTGCTCCTCTAATAAGTACTGATGCCTCGCATATGACCTAGCTAGCCTGGCTCCCCGGCCATGTGTTGTAGAATTTTAATAAAGAAAAAGTACTCCAACTTGACTATTTTTCTGCATAAATTAACTCCCTTACCTTGCAAATCAGCCAAATCACTAAGAAAATCTTTGCTAAGAATGGATTTTTTTATAGAAAATAAAACATTTTGTTATAAATAGACTAAGCTATCAGTTAGACGGGGGCCAGTCTAATGACCTAGCCGGTTAACGAAGGAAGGTTAGTTACGCGACTGTTTGTCTGCTCCTAATATCTGCCTTACCTGTGTACGCACTAGATAAGCTAAATTAGAGTGATATCTGTAAGGAAATAAATAATTTTACTTATTCAGACATAAAGAATCTTACACTAGTGTAAGATTCTGTTTATCACATGATCATTTTAAATTTGATTTTATCGCCTTTAAATGTGACAATTGTTCCACAAAAATGGTTGACATGGACGTCGTCATGACGTTACTTAATCCCACGAAAGTGTTATTACACCTGTGGTCATAGGATTTTTATTAAACGACGTTATTCACTGCTTATCAACGACGTCATATGATCAATCAGTATTAGAAGTTCCCAACTCAATCAGCTCATGCCTGCACTAAGAACATAAGTTCATGTTACAGAGTGTACACAGTTTATGTTTTCATGTTTTCAAAAATGATATTTTCTGGTGAAACTTCGTATTTTTGTTCTGTTTGTCTGCTTCAACATAGATTGTGGGTGCTCATTTAAATCCCATTGCTAGGTAACTAGGATTGCTAATTACAGTATATAAAGGTAGTGACCAATTTTAGCACCTTCTACTAATCTATAGTAGTCTAGTGACCGTTTATAGACTTTTGCAAGTGTAAACAATTAAAATATAAACCTTTCCATTAGGGTCAAGTTATTTAATGTTTGTGTTTCTTTCCCTTCGATTAGATGTGTGGGTTAATTTTATCGAATCCTGAACATTGCCTTCACTTCTATTTCTACCCAGCAAAACAACCAAATTACAAATCATAACCTTGCAAATTTCAGAAATGTCAGCTGGGTTCTTACCTTTAAGGGTTTCCCTTTGGTGTTTCTGATGGCATGTGTGTTAATAGTCTCGATTCCCGGTCATTGCTTTCAAATCTATTTCGTGATCATCATGATCAAAATGATTGCTTAACCTCGAAGATAAACGATTTATTTTAAGATTTTCACACAAAATTGAAATGGCAGAGAAAATTATATTAGAACAACTATCTTGTTTCTGATGTCTTGCTGATGCTGTGACACCAGCAACGTTGCCCGTTTTTACGTACGGGAAGACAGACGTCACATACTGTTACCTGTGCACGCCATAGCACTGAGTCTAGCCTAATCAGGCTGCCGCATTGTCTGTTATCTGCTTTAACACTTAGTGTAGCTTAACTTACCCCTATTCCTACAGTCTTTCGGTTCATTTTTCATCAATATTTTCGCTTCGCTTTTACCTGTGATCGGTATCAACTTAATAAATGATATGTGTCTTTTTGTACATGCTATAGAATTAACCAGTTTGTCGCAAGGATTTAGCAAAGTCTCGCTGAAGCTCGCTTCTATCAAATTTCTAAGGCTCACCAATTACAGTTTGACATTTAGGGCACAAATCACTCAATCAATTTATCGCACGGCGAAGACTCTGATCAGACTGCGCAGTCTGAGAAACGCCTTTGCTGGGTGCACATGCCACACATCATAAAATTGCGCTGAGGTAAACATTTCCTACAATTTACATCTGCGCCAAGATAAGAATCAGATCAGCCTGCGCATCCATATAGTCTGACCAGAGACTTCTCTTTCTGCACGAAGGAGCGTTCCTTATAGCGCACAACGAAGACTCTGATAAGACTGCACGGATGAGTCTTCGCTGGATGCACATGTAAATTGTAGGAAACGCTGTGTTCCTGCTCATTTTTCCTTGTACCTGGATCTACAGCTCGTCCGTCAAAGTCCTTGGTTGTATTGAGAGAAACCGTCTCATCATCAATTGTTCGCATAGTACTTTCATCCAGTTCTCTTGGAGTTACCTCCTTTAAACTAACATCCTTCATCGGAGCAAAGCTGGGAGGCCGTGAAATCAGCGAAGATAATTTACGAGCAGGCGGGAGTTCCTGTATGGAGGCGGGACTTCCGGAGCGCAGCTTCTCAGGGTGTTTCATAAGACGGGAGCCAACCCCGGAGCCCGGACGGAAACCAATCAAATCATTGTAAATATTGATGTCCTTTGGTCTTTCATAGATCTGGCTCTGTACTTGCATTGGTACTTTCTTTGTCTGCAAAAAAGTATCATACGTTCTGAATCGTCTCTAACATTTTAGTTTAAGACAACAGTAGTATGGGATACATGTAAAAGGAATTGAACTCAAAGGACTGTATAAAATAAAACATACGTAGTCCACACTTTAGTTTGAGTTAAGAAAAAGAAAAAAAAAATCATTGTTTTACATTTAGTATTTGAGATAATGAGAGTCACCTGTTTTACAATACAGTAACAAGAGGACCATGGTGGTTCTATATCGACCACCTGAGCTAACAGAATCAATGTTTCAGAAAGTTCCAACCGTTACTGAAGGCCTTATGCTTATGACAAGGTCAAACACTGTAAATTTCAGCAATCATGGGGACATAACGGACAGATAGTCCGACATAAGCAGTTTTCGAACTTATCCGAATTTAATCCCCAACCTACATGTTTGTTTGTTCGATTTTAGGTTTAACGCCCCAGTCAACACTGTAAATGTCATTTTGGAGATATTGCATCCAATGTTGTGGGACTTTTACCCGACACTGAGATGAAATGACTTCTCATGCCTTGTCCCCCAATGAAACCAATAGGGTTTATAAGCATGGACGGTCTGACTCGACCGCTTTGCCTTGGCAGGCTTAGATTTTCTAAGCTTTTTATCGGTTCTCGTGTGCGGGTCGTTTTCCCCTCTCCATGGAAGCATCATGCAACCCGTCTATTTCTTCAAGCACAAATGGGTGGTGACCGGCCAACCTACATGTACTTATATGTTAGTTTCAGGACTTATGGGGATGGCAAGGTCCTAATAGGCCTTTTCAGTAAAGAATGGGACCTAACACTACGAGTAATAAGCCAACATTGTTAGTTTTGAACTCATTCAAGCTTTTGTCCCGAACTCACTTATATGTAAGTTTCAGGAAGATCCGTTCAACACTTAAGGACTTACGGTGATGACAATGTCAAAAATAGACATTTTCAGCAAAGAGACAAACCCTATGATAGACTGACCCACCTCGAAAGTTTGCGAAGTTATCCAAACTGTTATCCCCCACATTCTTAGGTATTCGATTAAAGGTAATGACGGGGTCCAAAATCGGCATTTTCAGAAAAGATGGGATATAACTCTATGTAATAGGCCGACATTGCCAGTTTTCGAACTCATGCGAGCTCTTAGGCTTGACTTATGTTTCAAGAAGATTCGAAAGAACCCGAAGGGCTACAGTGATGACATCGTCAAAGATAGGCATTTTCGGCAATCAAGGGGAAGAGCTGATAAAACTGAAGGGTCTACGGTGATACAAAGGTAAAAAAGGCATTTTCTGATGAGAAGTAGTTGAGATCATCCTGTCGGTTGCAGAGATATACCTGGTCAAAGGAGTGGACGGACGGACGACGGATGGAAGAACCACTATACCCTAAGCTTTCCTGGAGACTTCGGCTCAGGTGAGCTAAACATCTTATCTATTGCGTTCTTGCTCATCAGATAACGAATTCATTGATTTTGCCCTTGGATATACATTTTGTTTCATCATAGATGTAGCTAGATATCAGAGATAAGATTAAATTCGCACATCCTCACGTGTTGCAGTTGCTGAATAGGACAACTGTGTTTCGTAAAGGTCGGCGTCACTGTGCGTAGTGTAATGTCGGTCACAGTACTGTGATAAACAATATGGCGGACGTTGGCAAATGTTTTATTAAAATCAACGTCCAGAAATGAAAGGTTTGCAAGAACAACGAATCTAACATGCATGTAAGGTCTTTCCTCTGTATCACCGTGTGGTGCGCGGGACGGAGTAGGCTTCTACCCACCCTCACATCAATGTAGGATTCTTATAATGCGGAAAGGAATTTGTGATATTTGACATCTGTACTGCAAAGACAGTAAGCTGATGCTCGCTTTGGTAATTACCACTGGGATCATGTTCAATCCAGCACTGTAACATTTACGGTAGAAGTGCGTACCAAAAGTGTGTGCTTTTGCATCATGGTAATGGGTCCCTGCAATGATCACCCTTTTAGGGGGGAAGGGTTCAGCTTTTTCCGTCATTTTTCCAAGGGAGACAACTTTCGGGACTTCCTGTTCGCTTGTCTATAAACACGTTCCCGGGAAAAAAGCATCTATTCTAAAAGGATAGAATTTGCTCCTGAGGAGCAAATTCTTTCCTTTAAGAGCTGACCCCTATTGACATGGGAGACATAAATATTTTTGGTGGATTTGCCTTCCTTGAGGGTGTATCCATTCCCCTTAAACATCACTTTATACAGAAAATTGGGTTTAACAAGAGTATGCATCATATTGCATGTTTCTGCAGAAAACGAGGAATGTTGGTACGAGCACCCGTGATTTATCTGTGAAGCAGAAATATTGTGAATATGACATCTGGAATTGCCATCTTTACGACCATTCAAAGACAGAGGTATCTCACATTGATGTGTTATCCTGTTGGAGTAGAAACAATCATAATGGAATGAATATCCCTACCGCTCCATGGTGCAATGTCCTACATTAAGATTTAGTAAAAGAGGGTATTGCAAGTCGTCTTAGTTAAATTCGCTCAAAGTAATGGACACCTCTCTTTTTATAAAGAGAAAAAGTGGGGTATCACGGGAATACATTTTTTTTTTCTAAAAAAACTTAGATTCTGGGTACTCGTTCAAATCTCCTAAATGAGGCAGTTCTAACGAGTACCCACAATTTAAACTTGGAATGGAAATAAGATATATATATAAAACTATCATTTACAAAAAGACAGGCAACTTTTAGGACTTTTTGTTGGCTTTTATTTAAACTCTGTCCCACGGTTAGAGGGATAACTCTTAAAGGAGAGAATTTGCTCCTCAGAAGCAAATTCTTTTCTTTAACAGTTGGCCCCTATTGACATGGGGGACATAAATATATTTGAAAGGGTTGCCTCCCCTAAGGTGTACCCATTCCCCTTAAGGACACGTGTGCCATTAATTGTCAAACTATCTAAAATGTGGCGAAATAAGGAACGGACGACTGGACAGACGCACGAACCGACAGACGATATACTTGACGAATACACGGAAAATAACAGTAAAATTCTAATTTTCATTCCACTTTTGGACAGTCCTTCAGGTCGTCTGTTACTAGAGGTAGTAGGTGTAGGGACAAAAAGAAAGCCAGATTAACTGAAACGTTTTAAATTTGTTTTAAAGTAAATTCATTATTAAGTTTAGCTGGTCTTTTAGTGGGATTTTAATGGTTATGGTCCTAGACGTTTTTGCTTACGTCATAAGAAATGTTGCACAATATAGCTCTTTATCATATGACGTCGTTGATAAGTAGTCGATAACGTCTTGTAATAAAAATCGTAATTCCATACGAGTAATAAAACTTGTGCGGGATTAAGTAACGTCATGACGACGTCCATGCAAACAATGCATTTTTTGCGGAAAAAATGTCAAATTCAAAGGCGATACAATCCAATTTAAAATGGTCATGTGATAAACAGAATCTTACACTCGAGATCATTTCATATGAAATTTCTGAAACTCGCCGAAGGCTCGTGTAATATCTTCTGTATACTTACACTAGACGGCATTGGTAGCGCAACAACAGGTGGTGGAAGATTACTCTTATCATAGTACCCTATCGGTGGTAGAGGTTCTGTAAACAACATAAACAGTAATGATAATAATCATAATAACAACAACAAACGGATAAGAAGTAGAATGAGAAGAAAAAGTAGAGTTTCAGCTATTCTTACAATAAAACACTCACAATTTAAGTCTCAAATGTGCGACAAAAAAAATAGTCAGATCAGCTTGCGAATCTACTGTGGCTTTTAAAAAAACAACAGAAATTCGAGAGAATCGACGCTACCCGAAAATGCGTATGTGTAGGAGGGTTAAATCATTGAAAGAGTAAATTATGGAGGTCTTATATATCTTGCAATTCCCTTCATGATGACCTTCTATCAAGGTATCAAGTTTTAATACTTTTTGAGATACAATTTGGTAATACTAAATCTGAATTCCCAACTATCATATTAAACTAGTCAATGAAGAATCCAAAAATAATGAGAAATATATGGCCTTTTGCCTGCAAGGTCAGTATCTCTGAAACCATCAGACTAAAAAACTAAACAGTTTTGTGTTCTCTAGTAAGAGATTTTCAACAAATCCCGTTTAAATAGTTGTGGTTCTTGCATTCTGTATTTTCCTTTACAGCTCTTTATCACTGTATCAATTATCATCTTCAATTCTTTTAGAGATATGCTCCGGACACGCTAAATAATGCAAAACAAATAGCAAGGGAAATAACTCTGTAGTTGCTTGTGATAGAGTTACTATTCTTACACTCTGCGCTAACATCTGGTGGTTGTCTTTAAATGTATCAGGTTTCATTTAATTCTCTTCTATGCTTTCAGAGATATGCTCTGGAAAATGTTCAACTGTAAATATTAAAGAGGGAAGCAACTCCCTAACTACAGGTGAGAGGGTTCCATGCACTGACACGTTGAACCAACTGCTATTTAAAGGATCCAGGAAACCTGCCGATTAGTAGATTAGTACAGCACAAATTATCCACTCCGTATCTAGTTGACAATCCGTGTGGATATCCTCCATGATTGTTATCACCACTTTATATACAACAACGCGGGGTTTACAATAGCATGTGCTATTTTTCTTATTTCAGTTCACAACCATAGATTGTAGCGGTTCTAACGATCAACGTTCGTGTTATTAAACCTCCCTGTAAACCTTACTTTATATACAGAGAAGTGGGGCTTACAGGGATATACATCATTTTCATTTTTTTCTTTGGATCAAAATCATAGATGTGTGTACTCGTTAAAACCGGCTCATTAAGGAGGTTCTAAAAAGCATCTACAATTTCATTTTGGACTAGAAATGCATATATCGCAATTAATTCTCTGAAAACAAAGCTTCTTCAGTGGGAAAGAAAAACATCACGAAAACGTGTCTTTATAAATTTGACTTCTTTAAACCAAACTTTTATGTAGTAAAGCTGGGGTTTATAGGGGTAAACGTTATTTTTCTTATTTACGTTCCAAAATATAGATTGTGGGTACTCGTTAGAACTGCCTCATCGAGGCGGTTCTAACGAGTTCCCATAAATTATAATTTGAACAGGAATAAGATAAATACCACAGGCTTTGATCTTAAAATGTTCGTTTTATTTCGGGGCTACATTTTACAGTGCATTTGTATAGGCGTGTTTTTGTAATGCGCCATTTTAGCACATGTATGCCTAACCGTAATGCCAATCTAATATTTGGAGTCAAATAAAAAGAAGAAGAAGAAACTTATCATAAAAATGTCATTTTCTGAAGTAAATGAGGAAAGCATTTTGTCACAGGGCTGTATTATCCTGCTCACACTCAAAAGACTTACTCTTCTCATAGGTCTTTGTAAGATATTGGTTTCTGGCCACGTGATCTCCGGCATCCTCTTCGCCATGTTCTACTTGATTCAAGCATGCTGGCCTAAAAAGGTAATTTAATATTTTTTGCATTGTTAATTTCGGACCATGACAAGCTATTGCTCGAGAAACAATCGTCTTTAATAACGGTAAGCTCGCAGAAGAAATAACGGAAACGTTAACATATATGGTCTAGGTCGCTTTGGCCAGGTTCTGTCCCATAGTCCATCGATAATGACCTTCGCGCTTATTTGAATGCTATAGTGACAATATGGTGAACAAGTTCAGAATACAACTTCAAAATGACTAAAAATATCTATTTCTCTTATCGTCATTTTGAAGGATACAAAAACTACACGTGAGCTCTTGGTTGGTTTCCTTTGCTCTTGGAAATCCAAAAATACAGAAGAAGCTCATTTACGTCCACTGAAGACAAAGCCATTTAACATGAATGCATGTAACGAGAACATCATATTGTGCATTTTGTGAACTTCAATGTTTTTTTTTTTCATAGCCATTTCGACATTGTTCCTCCCATATCGAGTGGACAGGGAATCAGAGTTGGACATAACCTGAAGTACCCGGAGGAAAACCTGACCTATTGATGCAACAACCAAGCTTCCCCGAGCAAGGCTCGAACCTAAAGCGGTCAGAGACATGCTAGTCGATGATGTGAGAGACATGCTTGTCGATGATGTGTTATAATCAACATGAAGAATGATGTGGACTGCACGATGTTATAGTTTGTAGTATTCGACACGAATTACTAGAGGATGTTCATGGCCAAGTTATGGATCCATAATCAATCAGAGGTAGAATGTAACCCTGTAGGAATGTCTTTAGAATGCCTACTGAAACATAAGTAGTTAACTGCCATAAGAGGGATATTTTGAACGGGATTGTTGAGCAGAGGCTGTCACTTAACTATGCCCATGAGGCTAATGTGATTGAGTAGTCAAAAAAAAGTTTTTGTTGCGAGACATTTTCGACACCACGATCCTTAATTCTCAGATTAGCATGAGGACGGTCAGTTAATTTTTGCCTAGAGCCTATGATCATTCATGGTGTTTCCCTATAACCAATATGCATTTTATTCTGCTTAGCCCATTGTTTGAACAAAATCGCCGTCATTCTATAGATTATGCTCAATGGTTGCCAGATAAATATTTTGTGAGAGACAAGCTGCTTTTGTTGCGTTTGTTTGATTTGAGGTTTAACGTCCCCGTCAACACTGTATAGGTAATTTTGGAGGCGTTGCTTCCAGATGGGACTTTTACCCGACACTGAGATGATAAGACATCTCGAGCCATTTCGCCCAATGAAACAAATAGGGGTTGAAACGCTGCATTGTCAAAGTAGATATCAGAAAAACGGAACTTTTATTGTCTGAAATGAATAACAGAAACCTGTAGACCCTATGATGGATCGTTTCTAGCTTAATTAAATCGGAATGTTCTTGACCATTATCTACTGCCTGTCTTCGATCATTTAAATAAGACCCGGGGAGATATTTTGCTGTTTTGATACAAAGGACAGTTTTATAAGTATTGAATGGTCGACTACGTAAAAAGCTTTTCGGACATACAATGTAAACTAGAACTGTCAGAGGACCTGACTATAGCCCCGCTATAGCCCTGTCAGAGGAGAAAGACTCATGAATTAAAGGTAAAGACTTGTGAGAGATTTAAATCCCTAACAAGGTACCTACGCCTTATAGACTTTTCGCGTTAGTAGATCTGAAAAACAGTCTAAGTTAAAAAATAAGTTTTGGATAATGAAAAAAGCACATGCACATCTTCAGACCTATATGAAAACACCTGTATAGTTTCAAAAGGATTGACCTAGAACTGTAAGAGGAGTTGCGATCACAAGGAAGCTACTCCCTTTACATTTTAACATTAGTAGATCTCAAAAATTGTCTAAGTTAAAAAAGGTGAAATAAGTGAAAAAAATTATTTAAGGATAATGAAAAAAGAATATGCACATCTTCAGACCTATATGAAAACACCTATAAAGTTTCAAAAAGATTGACTTAGAACTGTAAGAGGAGTTGCGGTCACAAGGTAGCTACTACCTATACATTTTAACATTAGTAGATCTCAAAAATTGTCTTAGTTAAAAAAGGTGAAATAAGTAAAACAAAAATATTTAAGGATAATGAAAAAAGAATATGTACATCTTCAGACCTATATGAAAACACCTGTAAAGTTTCAAAAGGATTGACCTAGAACTGTAAGAGGAAGTGCGGTAACCAGGTAGCTACTCCCTTTACATTTTAACATATGTAGATCTCAAAAATTGTCTAAGTTAAAAAAGGTGAAATAAGTGAAAAAAATTATTTAAGGATAATGAAAAAAGAATATGCACATCTTCAGACCTATATAAAAACACCTGTAAAGTTTCAAAAGGATTGACCTAGAACTGTAAGAGGAGCTGCGGTAACAAGGTACCCACTATCAAATATTACAGACAGACAGACAGACAGACAGAAAGACAGACAGACAGACGGAATTGCGGACAAGCCAAATCCAATATAGCCCCCACTTTTTCAAAGCGGGGCTATAATAAATTCCTCCTTTATCAATACAAGATATCCACTGTCTATGAGCTCAACTAGTGTGTTCTGGCAACCGCATTTCTGATGAAAGCCAGATTGATTTTCATAACTTAATGATTACCATAATTTGTTTAAATATTTCATCAAATGGTTATTTACGTGTTTTTCAAAGATCTTGGACATTGTTGGAAGAACAGAAATTGGGCGATAATTCGAAGGATCAGATCTTACTCCAAACTTGGGAAAAACTGGGAAAACCTTGACACATTTGAGTTGCGTGAGAAATGTTCAAGTTACAATGCTTTAGTCAATTAAAGCGGCTATTAATCATTACGAAAACATGTCAATTCAATTATTACGAAAACACGTCTATTCAAATACATTCTAAATTTAACTGCAGAAAAAAACGAACATTTTCAGATAAAATACTGAAAGGCTGTTTGGCAGCCATTGTTTCTTATCTTAGGGCAAGGAGCATTGAGCGCTATTGCTTTTAAGAATCTAAAGCGCGTAAGAACAATAGGGCTTGTTCCGAAGTTATAAACGGAATTCTAAAACTGATAGTTTCGGAAACTTTATTATTTATAATTTCTTCAAGTTTAGTAAGGTCTCAATCGTTCGATTCTGAATTGGTATTTTCAAAGATCTGTAGTATCGTCGAGAAATGTTTTTTAATGACAGATTCCATCTGTCTATTCTTGCTGTGCTGCACGTTTAAAGAAATTAAGTCATTAGTTCTTCCGGCTTTGACCGCCATAGAAATATGAGTCCACACAAAATGTAGTCCGGTTTGGCGAAGTAATCAAAATTGTGCAAGCGTATTAGTTATCCTTTAAGCGTAACACAAACTTTGGAAGCCGACGACTTGACGATTTTATCCTACGATTCAGCATCTCATATGAATCAGCTGCATCATGCGACGGATTTGGCGACGATTGTATACCCAGATCAATGCGGCGTCTCCTCAGCAGTCTGCTCAGGTTTTACACTGTTTTCTATACGTGCTGTCAATATTAAATCCTTAAAGACCAGCCTGCCGTTGGTTCAGGTCAGCTGCAGACAAGAATATTAACGGGTTTTCTTACTGACTTTCGAGGTCAAGTTTAGGTCAATTACAACTTAGGTGTATATTGACTTTGCGTGGAGAAATTGGAAAGAAAGGCTGTCCCCTTCAACTCTGGGATATGGTACATATAATTAGTGTCGGTCCTGTGATTTAATTCTAGGTGTCATATATGTAGCAGAATGGACGAGCCCAACTTCAGTGATGGAAGAGTGCACTCCAGAAACTCAAGGCCGTGAATAAATCAAAGCACTGACAACACTCATGCAGACTGTCTCTAAATACAGGCTGGTCATGAACGGGGACTTGAACTAATTCGTTTAACTAATGCAAAAAAAGTGTAGAACAAGATCACCACCGTATTCTGTGGCGTTTGATCTGAATTTACATTGTTTGCCAGATCCAACATTTGACTCATGTGGAAATTTTACAGATAACATTTATATGTACCCAACACTGACAAACGATGCGGCTATGTTTGGGTTGATTTTTTGGCATTCGACCCGAAGTTGCT
This sequence comes from Lucinisca nassula, assembly GCA_963580285.1. Classification (NCBI taxonomy): domain Eukaryota; kingdom Metazoa; phylum Mollusca; class Bivalvia; order Lucinida; family Lucinidae; genus Lucinisca; species Lucinisca nassula. The sequence continues at coordinate 88,130,813 of OY757016.1, read as the reverse complement.
AATAAGAAAAGCGCTTCAGTGCTAATGTCTACGTGACTATCACTGACTTGTTTGAATAACGTTTTGTCTTGTAGAAAATAGCCGCAGTGAGATCAGGGTATTCCATCAGATGGAAGAGGGTTATCCTGGAATCACAGGGGGAGCTTGGCAAACAGTGTAGACCAAGATCAGACGCTGCAGAACGCGTCTTCTTATCAAAATCTGCACTATTTGTTTGGAACTTCAGAGTTAAATGAAACAGTTTAAATCTCACACCAGGACTATTACTCAAACCTTGACCCTTTGATTCTGAAACCAAACAATTACAACACGCTTAGGCACCATGCCCTAAAGCTAAAAAGGTTAAATCAATCAACCGTGACGTCTGGTTACCAGTCCGGCCACGTTGATCCTGTGCACCAGATTCACACCAGTACAGATAGAAACCACATGTTCAGGATCAAACGTTTGATGTGTAATGTAAGGTCGTGCCTAGAAAAGAAGAAACTGAAATTTGTTCTCAAAAAACATTAAGCCAGAGCGTATTGCAACATTTTTCATAAAAGAATCGTAAGCGTGCCCCTGGATAGTTATAAGCTGGTCGGAAAGCGGATGACGTTGACTCTGATTTTGGGTGCCACATGTGTGTGATCTATCATCTATTGGATCGACATCTTACGATATACAGAAGACGCTATAGCTAGTGGACGTCGCCGTAGCGGAAGACCGACGTCCGAACGTTAAGATCGATTCAATCGTCAGACGTATGCGCGAAACAGATTTCCACCGGTAGCTGCTACACTGTACCTGTAGATAAACAAGGGATCTCAACTACCGACTAATAAGCACTGACACTGATCGTCGCCCTTATCCGATGCACGTTTGAGAGCTAGACGTCCCTTTCGTGACCAAAGTTAACGCGTCGACACAGTACAGAACACTTACGCTAGCGGATGAAATACGTAAATTGGCATCTTAGCGACTGACATATGCGTTTCAGTGACAAATCTCACGTCAGCGTGAATCACGCCGATAGTCGTTTCCGGGTGTTTCGACGTACAGGTGTAAGGTATGCCGAGGCGACGCGTGCGTAATAGTGCATGACATATCGGTTGAAATAAGCGTAATTGTGTGGCGAACTGTTGCATGTAGTTAGAAACCGCAGCGTTGTGTCATTAAGAACATTCAGAATAGAGATGTCCACAACCGACCAGACAAAAACTGATACTTATGGACAGTAGCAATGTTTAAACTCGAATTTTAATGTTTGGTTTTGAAAACGTAAATAGTTTCTTTCAAAAATTTGAAACATCGAATGGCGTTTCATAATACCACCGGCCTATAGTCATCATCAAACATATCATATATTAAAATTTGCAGAACTACCTTTCTAAATTTCAAGATCTTTTTACTAAGGTTTTCTGTAAGTTTTCCCAGTGTTATGATTTTCTCATAGAATCTGTCATTTCAGTGCCTTTGGCGCTTTGATTTAATATCGTCTCTATAGCCTGAGGTTTCATGAAATGCTGACCATCAATAATTATCTTATCCGGCAGTGTCTTAGAGGATGATGTTGATGATTTATTCTTAACAGTTCGTAATTGTTTCCAAAGTGTCTTCGTAACATTTAAGCTTTCAATAGAGTTTGTGAATCGCTGACGTTTGTCCACACATTTTTTGTTTATTGTTTATTTAATTTTATGGAGGGGCTTGCTTTAATGACCCTTTCAAGATAATTTCACTTATTTCGAGCCAATTGATAGTCAGAGGTGGGCGGAGTACCCGAAAAAAACACCAGACCTCCGGTGCAGAACTTGGCATCTCGCAGGCGTCTTCCGAGCTTTTCTCGAACCACAGCGGTGAAGGACTAAATGATTAAGAGTCAACGCTCGTATCCACTAGTCGGAGATACGTTTTGTGATATGTTAAGAGTATTTACAGCAGAAAATTCGTCAGGATATTTACAGCAGAAAATCTTTAGGATATTTACCGTCACGAACACACGCCTATATAAATTTTTGACCTCCCAACCTTTCTTTGATATAGTAAAACTGGGGTTTACAGGGGTATACATGATTGTTCTTATTTCTGCTCAAAAACGTAGATTGTGGGTACTCGTTAGAAGCGCATCGCCGTGGCGGTTCTAACGAGCTCCCATAATCTATATTTAAAGCAGAAACATGAAAAATATCGGCATTTTTCGTCGGAATTTTTTTTTTTATTTTCGGAGACAAAATTCTCAATATATTTTAAAAGGAATGTTTTCCAATCTCCAGGACTGCTTTTTTTGCTTTGTTGTGTATTCATAATGTTGGCAAGTCCGTGCAATGAATACCCTTGAAGACCAGGTTGAGTACTTTTATGTATGGCAATGGAATCTCCCACCTAATAAATTTGGAATGGTCTTTTTCCAATCATACGGGTGCCAGGTTTGTCATTTTAAAAAAATACTTTCTGCAAATTGTATAGAACCAGATCAGACGGCCCGTTTTGTGGCGTCTGATCTGGGCGATGTCCCAAACGCCTTATGGGGGCAGTTCTAACTGATAAAACAATATATGTCTTTGAGCAAGAATGGCGAAAATCATTAGCTTTTAAACCCGGTTTTTCTCCGAATAAAGCTGTGTTCACTGTGGAATTAACAGTGTGATGATTGCAATTCAGTCGCAAACTATGTTATTACTACGCATGTGCAGAGGCTCATATAAAATGTGGTTAACAAAGAAAAAAATTGTTTCGATATCTCAATATGATATACATACACAGTCGACCAATACGATAATACACCCGTTTTATAAAGTGCATTAATTCATATCTCCGAAAGGTTCACTTTCGGATAAAAAGTGACGCCGGCCTCGGTAGCTCAGTCGGATGAGTCTGACTAGAGATCAGTAGGACACGGGTTCGATATCTGCCGGGGTCGGCATCATTCTGTCGTGGAGATTGATCATGAAATCTTTTCTATGTGCACTGTACTGGTTAACGGCTTACGTATAAGCCTGCCCAGGAAAAGTGTGGAAAAGTAAACTGAGCGGCTCAAAAATGACCTAAATAGTGTTGCCGGCTTATTATACGACAGACTGGATATTATACGACAGACTGCATGCATGGTAGTTAACCCAATCACGGTTGGCAACTTTGCTTCCCTCTTTAATTGCACGCCGGTGGGTCAGGCCTCAGATTCTATGACGGCTCCAACGTAAAGGCTTATTGAAAATTAAAGAGATAATGTTGGTTGGTGCCTGATGCTCTGTCTCTGGTCGGGCTCATCGGAGTCTAATTGTTGGTTTTCTTTTGCTCCAGCATTTCAGTGGTTTCTTGCTGTCGAGTCCTCACCGTTGTCTCACCTCTGTGGTTCTTTGATTTCTGTGTTCACGGAGATGTTGCACTGATGAGTTAGGAGGCCTTCATGCGGACTGAACAAATTATTTGTCTAAATCGCGACGGAAGTAAGGGCGAGGATTGTGGCCACGTGAAATCGATTTAAGCCCCCCAGTGGAAATCTTCCACTGACCGTTCCAAGGCTGCTCTTCTGTGGCGATTTATTTATGTTGTTGTTTGTTACTTGCTGTGTGTTTCACTTGTGTCTTTTGGTTTTGGATGGCCATATGGCCATTTTGTGGGAAAGTAACTGTCCATATGGCCTTCCTTTGTTTAGGTTTCCATTATGGTCTGGTCGCTTAATGTTTGTATTTCTTTCCCTTTGGTGTCTTTTATGGATGGAGTAAGTTAATTGTATCAATTCCTGATCTTTGTTTTACTTCTACTTTAGACTCCTAAGCGGTTTACCACTATTCATGTGCGGACGGTTTCAGCTCTGCGTAGAAGCATCATGCAGACCAATCTATTTCTTCAAGACCCGATGGGCGGGGCGGATAAAGTGTTCGACATAACCATAGTAAGTGCACCATCGGTGTTCGTACAATTGAAAGGCATTGGACCCATTATTATAGTCTGTTTTACTTACCAGTTATGTTTTCTTGCTTTACGCAATAGGACTATAGCACCGATTGCAAGAACTGCAACTACTACCAGCACGATCACAACCACAAGAGCAACGCCTGCAGCTGTTTGGAAAAACGGAAGCTCTGGTTCTACATCGTCCACGTAGTACTTCTTGATACTTTGTATTGCAAAGAGATCCCATGCACTACCTGTTATTTATTAGAAACATATCTAGCATTAGGAAAACATGTCCGTAAGAAATAATGGCGTCCAACATGGTGTCAGAAAATGATAAATATAAGGTAAAAGTGATAAAATCTTTATAATTTCTGCTTTCAAGATAGATTGTGGGTGCTCGTTCGAACCGCCTCAATGAAGCGGTTCTAACGAGTAACCACAATCTATGTTTTGAGCAAAAATAAGGCAGATAATATATACCCCCGTAAACCCCACTTTTCTCTATATAAATAGGGGTTTAGTGTTTTTTTTTGTTTCACGGACTTGTTATAGTGATGGAAACAAGAACTTTAGAAGATCCTTCTAATTGTACTTTTCAAACACTGGAAATAAATCCCATTGTCTTTGTGAAGAGATTCCCAAAACATTTGTCGGTTTTTGTCGTCCATACTTTTTTGTTTCCCACTTCCATTGTACGTCTTCAATCTTGTGACAGCGCACTAAGTAGTGACGTTTTGTATTATATAAAAGAATCCTTTCCATATGGACGGTATTTTATAATGATTTATTTTGCTGCTATAAAGAATGTGCCGCAATATAAAAATAGTAGTCCAAAAGGCAATCAATTGCATTTCCGACTTAATTACTTCAGTAAACAAATGTTACGATTTTGTTAGAATCGCATCACTAAGTGACTTCTCAAATCGAAATTTGCTGTAACACGCCATTGCAGAACATCATGTTAAATACGTAGAAAATAGGCTGACTTAGCATTGTTTATTTAGGGATCTTACATGAGTTTTCATTTCAAACATTAAGTATTCAATGAGTTTAAAGAAAACACCTTTTTTCAAAAATGTGTTTCCCTTAAATCAACACATTACGAATCCACTCCTGCTCAAATACATTGTAAAATTTACCACAGAAAAAGCGAAACATTTGGGATGAAAATTTGTAATATTGTTCTTATTTCTTCTGAAACTATCAACTGTGTGTACACACGTTAGAACCAGCTCATAGAGGCGATTCTCACTAATATCCAATTTTGAGCAGAAATAAGGAAAATAACATACCCCTGTAACCTCAAGTTTTACAATATTAAAATGGGGTGTAAGGAGGGTGAAATTCATATAGGCCTGTTTGCTTGGTGAGGACAAAACTCACAATAATACCTGTGCGACCAGCAATCACTGGGAAGTCTGACCAGAGTCGTCGTTGTACGCATAAGGCTATGGTTATTTTAAAAGCATGAGTCAAAGAATCCAGGATGGTTGGACGCATGGTATGATGTTAACTGGGGCCAATTGTTCAAAACTAACAATGTCTTTAGTTAGCGTATCGTTAAAACTTTGAACATTTAATTTTGCAAATCTGCTAATATTTTTTTGCTGAACAAGGTAAGCAGCTTTTGCAAATGCAACAGCTGCTCACATTTTCTCAGCAAAAATACCAAGATTTTAGATATTGAACTTGCTAGAATAGTTAACAATATGACGACTAACGAGTAACGAGCTCGTTAAGCTAACGATGCGTTGAACAACTGGACCCTGGTCTTTTTGTATGTTCCCCTTTCAACAAAAATGCGAGTTTTCGAGGAGTGCAAATGCACTCCGATATTCAGAGAGAGAAAGAGACTTTTTATTAACTTCCTGTCTTACTGCTATTAAAACGCATGTAATTAAATATTGTGATAAAGTCTTTGAAAGATCAGGAAGAAATCTGTTTTGGTCTATAAAAAATTCGAATGATGTTTTAAATAAATTGAAATCTAGACAGTTTCGTGCTTCTAGTCTGTCTACCTACGATTTTTCCACTCTTTACACTACACTTCCTCATAATCTTATAAAAGAAAAGCTTAATGATTTAATTGAATGGGCTTTTCACAGAGAAGATTCTCTCTATCTTGCATGTAATGTCAGAAATGCATTTTTCACTTCTAAAGAGCATAAGAATTATACACTTTGGTCATGTCAGAAAGTGTGTGATGCCCTCACCTTTCTACTTGACAATATTTATATTAGATTCGGTACTAAGTTATTTAGACAAATTGTGGGTATTCCGATGGGTACTAATTGCGCACCTCTTGTGGCTGATCTGTTCTTGTATTGTTATGAAAGAGACTTCATTTTGTCGCTTTCCATTGATAACCAATCTGAAATTATTGAAGCTTTTAGCTCTACTTCTAGATATTTAGATGATTTATTAAATATTGATAATACCTATTTTGATGGTTTGATCAGTCAGATTTACCCCCTAGAACTTCAGTTAAATAGGGCAAATTCTTCTGATACCGAGGCCCCGTTTTTGGATTTACATCTATCTATTGTAGATGGATTTGTTTCGTGCAAAATTTATGATAAACGCGATGACTTTGATTTTGAGATTGTAAATTTTCCTTTTTTGGATGGTGATGTTCCTCGTGCGCCATCCTATGGCGTTTATATTTCGCAATTAATTCGATTTGCTAGAGTGTGTAGTCATGTAACTGACTTCAACACGCGTAATAAATTATTAACGGCTAAACTCCTTAATCAGGGTTATCGGTACCATAAACTACGCAAAGCCTTTTCAAAATTTTATAGACGCCATTCTGATTTAATTTCAAAATTCAATATTGGACTTAAATCTCTTCTGCAACAAGGTCTATCGGAACCCGAATTTTATGGTGACTTAGTATTTAAATTCAGAAAAATATATAACCGCAATGACTTCAGTACCCAATTTCGTAAAATCATTCTTCGATATAAAAAGATTGGGTACAACATGGATATTATACGACAGACTGCATGCATGGTAGTTAACCCAATCACGGTTGGCAACTTTGCTTCCCTCTTTAATTGCACGCCGGTGGGTCAGGCCTCAGATTCTATGACGGCTCCAACGTAAAGGCTTATTGAGAATTAGAGAGATCTAATTCAAGGTAATGTTGGTTGGTGCCTGATGCTCTGTCTCTGGTCGGGCTCATCGGAGTCTAATTGTTGGTTTTCTTTTGCTCCAGCATTTCAGTGGTTTCTTGCTGTCGAGTCCTCACCGTTGTCTCACCTCTGTGGTTCTTTGATTTTTGTGTTCACGGAGATGTTGCACTGATGAGTTAGGAGGCCTTCATGCGGACTGAACAAATTATTTGTCTAAATCGCGACGGAAGTAAGGGCGAGGATTGTGGCCACGTAAAATCGATTTAAGCCCCCCAGTGGAAATCTTCCACTGACCGTTCCAAGGCGGCTCTTCTGTGGCGATTTATTTTATGTTGTTGTTTGTTACTTACTGTGTGTATCACTTGTGTCTTTTAGTTTCGGATGACCATATGGCCATTTTGTGGGAAAGTAACTGTCCTTATGGCCTTCCTTTGTTTAGGTTTCCATTATGGTCTGGTCGCTTAATGTTTGTATTTCTTTCCCTTTGGTGTCTTTTATGGGTGGAGTAAGTTAATTGTATCAATTCCTGATCTTTGTTTTACTTCTACTTTTTAGGTTAAATTTGTTCTTGATATGCAGCGGACAATGTTGCAAAAGTGCCCTTTGTCTAATTATATTCGAGCATCATGACAAGGGCAACAATCAATTTTGAAAAGCTAGACTTGTTTCTCTCTCTCTTTACTCGACAGTAACAACAATTCTTTATGTGAAACGTTATAATTGGGAACTCCAAATACCGATTCAGAAACAATACTGACTAAAAATAAAACCCATACCTTTTATACTGTCTGCAGGATTCCCCGCACTGTCGGCAGACACTTGTGCAAATGCTTCAGCCGACGTAAGGAATTCTTTCTGAACGTCGTCTATGGAAGCTTCGGTGTCTGTCAGGTTATTCTTTACGACATACAAATGCACTGTTGTTAATCTGGAATAAATGAATTCCGTATGTCTTTTAGACGTTCATTTTATTTAAATCCAAGTATTTTTAGCGCGGTTATACCAGTTAATGGTCTGGCATAATGTTCACAAATTCATAACAAAGACTATAAAATTGTCCGCTTTTTAATTCACTTGGAGTTTTAAAGATAAAAACACGGCTTTCAATCTACTTACTGTCACAAAAAATCATTACAGAGTAAAGAGTAACTAATGGCTGTTGCTATGATAAAAGTGACAGTGGGCCAGGCTTCGGACTCTTCCTGGTCCAGCTGGTGGTTTTCTTTAGCCTCAGCTTACAGTGTGTAGAACAAGTTACGGGCCCTGAACTTTAATTTATCACAGTTATTCAATTTTCAATTTGTATTTCAGTTTGCTCTTATATGTATGTTATTGTGTGATGGTCTATTGACTGAGTGAGTTACCTTCAGGTGGACCAAATATTTTGAATGTTGTAAATAATATTAGAACCTAGATTTAAACTCCCCAGTGTTTCTCGCTACTGACCGTCCTATGGCCCCCGTCCATTGGGGCTTGAAAAAATAAATGGGCTGCATGATGCTTACACGCAGAGCTGCATCCGACCGCACATGAGTACTGGTAAACCGCTTAGAGTATCTTAGCCTGGCCAGGCAAAGCGGTGCGAGTCGAACCGTCCATGCTTATAAACCCTGTTGGTTTTATTGGGCGACGGGGCTTGAGATGCCATTTCATCTCAATGTCGAGGAAAAGTCCCACAAAATTGGAAGCAGTGTCTCCAAAATGGCCTATATATAGTGTTGACGGGGACGCTAATCATCAAATCAAACAAACAAAACTGACCGTCCTAAGGCCTTGGTTCTAATGGTGTTTATTTAATGTAGCTTTGTCGGATTTTTCCGACGGGGCTCTTCATGTTGACTGTATGTGCTTATGGTTGTGTATTATCATTACGCAAACATGCCTATACAAATACATTGCCACCTTTATCGCCGAAAAAATGAAAATTGTATGATGAAAAATTGTAATATTTTTCTTATTTCTGCTCAAAATATAGACTGTGGGCACTCGTTAGAATCGCCTCTATGAGGCGGTTCTAACGAGTACCCCCAATCTATATGTTAGAGCAGAAATAAGAAAAATAACCCCTGGAAACCCCATTTTTTCTATATAAAAGTGGGGTTCAAGGGGGTCAAAATTATATAGGCGTGTTTTCGTGATGAGCAGTATTTATTTGATTTTCATTAATTTTGCCTGTTGCACCTTGATCACCTCTTGCTGGGATGAGGAAGATGGTTGTTGTGCTGTTTGTTACTCGTTTGTTTTTCGATTTTGTTTTCCTGATTTTTTACTTAGTTTATTCTTGGAGCCATTGGTATGCTGCAATCTTTGATTGTGGCTTTTCAAGGGCATCTGTTTACATATTTGTTCTATGACTTCCCAGCCGGCCTCGGTGGCTAAGTCGGATGCGCGTCTGACTGGTGATCAGGAGGACGCGGGTTCGACTCCCGCCGGGGTCGGCAACATTCTTTCGTGGAGATTGATCATGAAATCTTTTCTACGGTCATTCTCTCCCTTCCGCTGATTCAAGAAGGGCAGTTGTCAGTTTCTGGCGAAAGAATGTGCACTGAACTGGTTAACCGCTTACGTATAAGCCTGCCCAGGAAAGTGTGTATAGGTAAACTGATCGGCTCAAAAATGACCTAAATAGTGTTGACTGGGCCGATAAACTAAAAAAAAAACAAATCTATGACTTCCCATCCTAAATACTTTCAAAATTGGGGAAGTCCAACATGTTATTTAATACTAAACAGTGAAATCAATGCATATCTGAAACAAATTAAAATAATATTATCATAATAAATAATTTTGCTATTTTCAAAGTAGCAGTCCGGACTACTTCTTTGGTTTGTTTCTCATATAAAATAAATAAAAAATTTACTTTTTGTTCGATAATTACAAATATTTGATCGAACATATTGAAAACATATTTCATCTTGTGTACTGAAAACATCAGGAATTTTTACGAGTTTTCAAATGTTCCGAACAGCTGCTTAATTACAGTCCATCGTATAAAATGAAAATAAACGTTACCTTTTTATCAATAAATACCAAACATATGGCATCTCGTTCGCTGCAAACATCAGAACGTTCACTCGTTCTTCGCACCCATGAATATTCTGTTGTTTTCAACAAACTCGATGAAATGCATTTGATACTCATTTAAAGAAAACAAGTATCATTTATTTATTGTATACATCTTTCAATACAAGCTTTAAAAGTTGTCTTTATTCTGCGATGGAAGGTCAGGTGTTTTTCTTTTTTGTTTGGCGGGCACTCCGGTTTTTGCCCACCTCTGATTAACGATGGGCTCGAAATAAGTGAAATTAACTGCAAAAGGCTGTAGGTATTTCTGGGGTAATCCAAATCCATTTTACACAGCCTTTGTGTACTCTTATTTATGATTTTGAAATGCTCTTGCGCTGCCAACAAATATGACTAGATGCACGGCTTCCTTTTTGAGCTTAATCCAGACCTCCACTACACGACAGAGACCAGCACAGACTCTTGTGACACTACACCTATTCGCAAACTCGTCTTAGCCATTCCTTTTCACCAGTGCAATTAATACTCTCAACTAGTAAGAAAAGATCACTCAGGAAAGGCCATATCCAAGAACGCAGCCGTCTCAAGTCACGTATAGAAAATGACACGGAGGAACACACAAAAACAAGACGAAACATGAACCAACGGCACAAAATGACACGGAACACACAAAAACAGACGAAACATGAACCAACGGCACAAAATGACACGGAACACACAAAAACAGACGAAACATGAACAAACGGCACAAAATGACACGGCACACACAAAAACAGACGAAACATGAACAAACGGCACAAAATGACACGGAACACACAAAAACAGACGAAACATGAACCAACGGCACAAAATGACACGGAACACACAAAAACAGACGAAACATGAACAAACGGCACAAAATGACACGGCACACACAAAAACAGACGAAACATGAACAAACGGCACAAAATGACACGGCACACACAAAAACAGACGAAACATGAACAAACAGTACAAACTGACACGGAGAAACAAACAAAAGCAGACGAAACATGAACCACGGGCATAAAGCCAAATAACACTGCAAAATAACGCCCGCCAGTTCCTGTGCAGTATCAAACAAAATAACAATAACAAATTGATCCGCATTGAGGTTTTCTAGCTCAACAGTGAGTCATGACAAAATACATTGTAAAATGGTTATGTATAGATAAATATTATCATGAATCAGGGAAGAGAACTGAACAACAATCCGACGTCAGAGCAAAAGAAAACAACCGGTTAGATCACGGAGGGTCGAACCAAGGAAATATTCGGCTCCACCCTTCCCGAATTCAAAGGATCATCGACCTGTGCATATTTATTACATACATGTATGCTACTCAGTTAGACAATTGTGAATGTAAAATGGAGCAACTTGTAGACACCATGTATCCAATGATACCGAGACAACTATATTCTATCTGCAGTTTGTTCGCTGTTTTATTCATGCAGCAGTTACATTTATATTTAGACGATTAACAAAAGCATAGATAAGTAAACTGTCATAACAATAAATTAGTTTTAGTCTGCTGCATGGTTATGGTCTATATTTATATAAATATAGACGCGGCAAGCAAAATATGCATTTACAAGTTGCGTCAGCCATCGGTTCAGATTAGCCTGCACCCGTATTCACACTGAAATGTGCGCTGCCATTAACTACAAGCTTTACTATTCACTCAGGGAAATCGTTGTTTCATTGAGCGGGCATCCAGGCTGATCTGTGTCCAACGACAAATTTTCCCTTGACGTTGCTGAACTTACAGTTGATCCGCAATCTCGCTATATGTATTTACACACCATCTTTTCACACTAGCTGTTGCATATGTCAGTCTGAAAACGGTTGTTAGCTGTTGCAGGAAGGTTTCTTCATGACCCAGATAGGTTGTCTCATCGATCCCAAGATTAAAACTGAAGACGTGATCATTTGGCGTAAATGTGTCGATTCTGATTGTAACCCCGTTCGAAGTTAGCCGCGGTACTCCTGAATCTTTTGCCTCGGCATAGCAGATATACTTGGCTCCCTGGTCTGCCGTTGCAAGCAGTGTTATAGCACCTGGCGTATATCAATAAGGACAAAATATCAAATGAGCCTTTTTACACAGAAAAACTTTACATGTGCGACCAGTAACGATCGGAACAGTCAGACGATTTAGACAGTCAGCCGTAACAGCGTCTTCCGTTTGTGCTTTTTGGATGCGTTGAGGTCCAATAACGGTTCGATCGACTAGCAAATACTCTGATCAGAGGCCAGTTGTTAAAAAAGAACAATAGCATTAGTTAAAATGTCGTTTTATCTTCGCTTATTTGATCGGGCAAATATACCAATATTTTGAAAAAAAAGGTAAACAGCTTTAATTTTGAAAATAAAAAAAATAGAAATGAATGCAATGAATAGGAATCGGTACAATAAACCATCACCTCTCATCAGAGACATCAAAGGGAAAGGAACACAAACATACATTACCTAGACCTTATCGGAAACATAAATAGCTGAAAGCCAAAACGATAGTTACTTTCCTACAAAATGGACAGTTGGTTATTAATATCTAAAACAAAAACATACAGTAGAACTTCGATGGCTCGAACACCGATGGCTCGTTTACCATGGATGTGTCGAACCCATTCTTGGGCCCCTAGCGAAATCCTCTACATAAGAAATAGTGGGGGATAATTAAGGAGATTTAAGTCTTTTATCTTGCTAATATATGCTGTGTGTACTCATTAGAATCGCCTCGATGAGGCGATTTTAATGAGTACATACAGCATACATATTCATTATAGAACAGCGAAAAGATGTCTAAAAGTATCTCGTTATGCCTCCTGACAGTAACCTCAGTGGCTCGAACTACCTCTGTCTCGAACAGATTTTCGAGGTCCCAAAGGTGTTCGAGCCATTGAAGTTCGACTGTATAAGCGATACACAAATTCAGTGTCAAACTATATCAAAAATAAAGCGCGACAGAAAAAAAGCCTTGGAAGGTCAGTGAAAAGTAGTTCACAAGTGGGTGGGTGGGTGTGTGGGGAGGGGGGCGCCTTCAATCGTTTTTACTTCTGTCACGATTTAGCCAATGGCTTATTCAGCCCGCACGAAGTCTTCCTAACTTGTCAGTGCAATATCTCCGAGAAAACAAATATCAAACTACCACAGAGATTAAACAATGATGAGGACTCGACAGGAAGAAATAACTGAAATACTGGAGCAGAATAAAACAAACAGATAGACTCCGATGGCTCCAACCAGAGACAGAAGAGCATCAGGTACTAACCATCATTACATACAATAAAATTCTTATTCTAAGGGAGCCTTTACGCGGGAACCGTCATAGAATCTGAGGCCTGACCCACCGGCGTGCAATAAAACAGGGAAGAAAAGTTAGAAACTGTGAAAGGGTTAGCTACCATGCATAACATTTATAGTGTATCCAATCTTTTACCGAAGAAATATTTTATGAAATTGGGTACTGAAGTCATTGCAAGCAGATATTTTTCTGAATTTATCTTCTAAGTCACCTTAAATTCGGGTTCCAATAGACCTTGTAGAAGAGATTTAAGTCCAACATTGAATTTTGAAACTAAATCGGGATGGCGTCTCTCAGACTTAGAAGAGGCTTTGTGTAGTTTATGATACCGATAACCCAGCTGATTAAGAAGTTTAGCAGTTAACATTTTATTGCGAGTGTTAAATCCAGTTGCATGACTAAACACACTGGCAAATCGAATTTATTGCGAAGTATATACGCCATAGAATGCAATACGAGGAGAATCGCCGAGCAAAAAAGGAAAATGTACAGTCTCAAAATCAAAATCATCACGTTTATCATACATTTTGCAGGAAACGAACCCGTGTGCATTAGATAGATGTAAATCAAAGAACGAGGCCTCGGTATCAGAATAATTTGCTTTATTTAACTGAAGTTCTGGGTGTATATTTGACTGAGTAAACCATCCATATATTAATTGTTGTATTGTCAATATTTTATACATCATCCAAATATCTAGAAGTCGAGCTGTACGCTTCAATGATTTCAGATTGGTTTTCAACGGAAAGGGACAACATGAAAAATAGAAGTGAAGACAATGATCAGAAAGCGATACAATTAACCCTCAGCTCCCATCAGAGACACCAAGGAAAAGAAACACAAAAATGAACCAACTAGACCCTAATGGAAATATCACTAGCGGAAAGCCAAAAGGACAGTTACTTTCCCAGGAAATGGCCCATTGGCTATTCAAAGCAAAATAATATAAGCGATACACACACTCCAAGACAAGCCATAACGAAACTAAACCACGACAGAAGAACCGCCTTGGAACGGTGAGTGCAACGAATTCCACTGGGCGCTTAAATCGGTTTTACGTGATCATAATCATCGCCCTTACTTCCGTCGCGATTTAGACTTATAATTTGTTCAATCCGCATGAAGGAATTCTAACTTGTTAGTTCACCATCTCCCTGAACATAAAAATCAAACAACCACAGAGATGAAACAATGGTGAGTGCTCGACAGCAAAAAATAATAAAAAACTAGAGCCAGTGTTTATGAATCACAATGCCCCCAACTGTTTGACCCTAACACTGCTTGACCCTAACACTGCTTGTTCCTAACAGTAATTGAGATATCTTTTTTTATTTGGCTCCAATGCTGAAATTTTTGAAGGAACATAACACAAGAAAAACTGAAGTTAATCAGGTCATTTATTTATCACCCCATACCAATGTTTTAAGTTACAGGACAATAGCTCATACAGTTTTAGAGATACAGTCAAAACGTGTCTTAGTGTCCACCTCTATTACGCGAGCAACCTGTCTTAAGCAAGCATGCATTAAGTTCCCCAAAAATGTAAATGCATTAAAATTCACCTAATTAGTTCATCTACTCATCATCCTGATCCAGCCTGTAAAGTTTCAGGGCAATAGCTCAAACAGTTTTTTTGGGTATCTTGCTTACAAGCAAAAAAAAAAAAAAAAAAAAAAAAACGCGCAAAATTTCCAAGGGGCATAATTCAAGAACAAAAATTGAATTTTTTGTCGAAAGTTAATCAGTTCATCTTCTCATCATCCCCAACCATTCCGAAAAGTTTCAGGCCAATAGCTCAAACAGTTTTTGAGTTTTCTTGTTTACAAGCTTAAAACAAAAAATTCAAAGGACCATAAATGAAGAAAAAAAAATCGGATTTTTTTGCAAAAGTTTATCAGTTCATCTACTTATCATCCTGAACCAGCATGTAAAGTTTCAGAGCAATAGCTCAAACAGTTGTTGAGATATCTTGCTTGTAAGCTTAAAACAAGCAAAATTTCAAAGGGGCATAACTCAAGAAAAAAATGGATTTTTGTCAAAAGTTAATCAGTTCATCTTCTCATCATCCCCAACCATTCTGTTAAGTTTCAGGGCAATAGCTCAAACAGTTTGTTAGTTATCTTGCTAACAAGCTTAAAACGCAAAAACTTCCAAAGGGCCATAACTCAAGAAAAAAATTTTGGATTTTGTTCAAGAGTTATTCAGTTCATCTACTCACCATCCCAAACCAGTCTGTACAGTTTCAGGGCAAAAACTCAAACAGTTTTTGAGATATCTTGCTTATAGATTTCAACGTATTTTGCAAAGGGGGTATAACTCAAGACAGGGGCATAACCCTTCGGATTTTTTCAAGAGTTATTCAGTTCATCTACTCACCATCCCAAACCAGTCTGTAAAGTTTCAGGGCAATAGCTCGTACAGTTTTTGAGATATCTTGCTTAAAAGCTTCAAACGCGCAAAATTTCAAAGGGGCATAACACAAAAAGAAATAATTGGATTTTTGTCAAAAGTTAATCAGGTCATCTTCTCATCATCCCCAACCATTCTGTAAAGTTTCAGGGCAATAGATCAAACAGTTTTTGAGTTAACTTGCTTACAAGCTTAAAACACAAAAATTTCAAAGGGCCATCACTGAAGAAAAAAATTTCGGATTTTTTTCAAAAGAATAATCAGTACATCTACTCATCATCCTGAACCAGCCTGTAAAGTTTCAGGGCAATATCTCAAACAGTCTTTGAGATATCTTGCTTACAAGCTTAAAACGCGCAAAATTTCAAAGGGGCATAACTCAAGAAAAAAAATGATTTTTTGTCAAAAGTCAATCAGTTCATCTTCTCAGCATCCCCAACCATTCTGTAAAGTTTCAGGGCAATAGCTCAAACAGTTTTTAGTTATCTTGCTTACAAGCATAAAACGCAAAAAAATCAAAGGGCTATAACACAAGAAAAAAAATTCGGATTTTTTCAAAAGTTAATCAGTTAATCTACTCATCATCCTAGACAAGCCTGTAAAGTTTCAGGGCTCAAACAGTTTTTGAGATATCTTGCTTACAAGATTTCAAAGTATTTTTGCAAAAGGGCATAACTCAAGAAAGGGGCATAATCTTGACGAGAAAAAACACGGGTCCATTATTTTTTCATAATGAATCCATATATGAAATTTCAAAAACGTAGCACCCATAGTTCTTAAGTTATTTTATGCAGTATAAAAGTGGGGAGGACGGAACGACGGACGAACAGGGCAAAACCAATATGCCTCCACAACTACTTCGAAGTTAGGGGCATAATAAACACTGAAATGCTGAAGCAAAAGAAATCATCAGTTTGACTCTGATGGGCCCAACCAGAGAAAGAGCACCAGGCTCCTACCAACATTACATAAAATTAGATTCTCTCTTATTCTAAGTATGCCTTTACGCTGGAACAGTCATAGAATCTGAGGACTAATCCTCACCCCCACCCCCCCCCCCCCCTCGGCGTGCAGTCTCTTTCATAACAACACAAGAGCAGATCAGCCACAAAGGGTACGCATTTCGTACCCACTGAAATGCCTTCAATTTGGCTAAATGATTCCGTACCAAATCTTATGTAAATATTGTCACAAACTTAGCTCCTCGCATTTGTAGCAACATTGTGACTGTATTAATTACAGTACTTTCCAGTACAGTTAACACTGACTATTAACGAACTAGTTCAGCACACGAGGCGGTCTATTTATGTTGCTGTATGTTACTCACTGTGTGTATCACTTGTGTCTTTTTATTTTGGATGGCCATATGGCCATTTTGTGGGAAAGTAACTGTCCTTCTGGCCTTCCTTTGTTAAGGCTTCCATTATGGTCTGGTGGCTTCATATTTGTGTTTTTTTTCCTTTTGGTGTCTTTGATGGGTGGAGTAAGTTATTTGTATCGATTCCTCATCTTTGTTTTACTTCTACTTTTCATTGCCTTCACTTCTATTTTGAACAATTGGGCCCTGACTGCGCTGGAGCGCAACCTGAGGTAAGTATTTAATGATTGCACATGCCGATTGGCACCCACAAAATGAGATGTACACCTCAAATTGTAATACACATAATAAATGATCAAACGTACAAGGCTCCAGAATGCTGTTGGAAAAACATGAATGCAACAGCAAGGAATCCTTTGATATGTTTGCATATGGCCACTTATATAGCAAGTGCACTGGTTTTTATGACCATAATGCACTCCTGTGTACTTGGTGTTTCAATCTTAACATCAAATGGCGTTATTTTCTCATGTCTTTGCGTTAAGTGACCAGCAAGATTTTGTTAGGTTAAATGTGTTCATTTTACCTTTATATATAGATGCTAATCCAGTTTATAGATGACGCCAGTATAACGCTATAAAGCTCTATGATCATAATACGATCACAGGACTTTGCGTAAGTAAATTCATCCCTGAATGCAAAAAAAAAAAAAAATACATTTTGACGGCTATTTCATTTCCGTTCGGCATTTATTTAAACCTCAACATTTAATTGGTCATTCAAAAAAATTCAAATGAAAACATAATATTTACCATTTTTCTCTCCAAGTCGGAATAAATGTGGAGCTGGATTGAGAGTAAACCTGTAAATGAACTCCGCATTCACACCATAGTCTTTGTCAGTAGCCGACAATGTCGTCACTGTGAAAGCACAGCGATCGTTATATGCGATCTCAGCATTGTAGTACGTATTTTGGAACGCTGGCCTTTCGTCATTGACATCATCAACAGTGATAGATACGGTCGCTGTTGCCGTCAGTGGCATTGAACCTCCATCAGTGGCTACTATCGTGAAGTCAAATGCTGGGTCAACTTCGCGATTTATTGGCTTCTTGACAGATAATATAGATGTTGAAGAGTCTACAGCTATAAATTCATCTGCCCGGACACCGTTTTGAGATTTCGTATCTATCGACAATGTTATTACCGCATTTGGTCCAAAATCATTATCAGATGTCACTACCGTTAAGATACTTGTACCGATGGGCTGATTTTCTAATGTGTGTGCTGAATAAAAGAAGTCTCCGAATTCTGGAAAATGATCATCAAAATCACCAACTGTTATTGATACCGTTGTTGTGGCTGTTAAAGAATATGATCCACCATCGAAAGCCCTATATACAAACACGTACATATCTGTACTTTCCCGATCCAGATGTCCGTTTGTACTGATAACACCGGACGCAGCATCAACTTTAAAATGATTTGAATCGCCATGAACAAATGATCCAATCATATATCTGAGTGCAGCGTTTAGTCCTGTGTCAGCATCTGTCGCAGTAACTCGTCCTACTGGTGTGTCGGTAGGAACATCTTCAGAAACGTTCAGATGATATACCGGCCTGTCAAACACAGGCGGATTATCGTTGATATCCATAACTGTTACTGTCGCAGTTGTAATATCATTCCTCTCCGGCTTCCCACTATCCGTCACGATAATTTCCAAATAATAAACTTCAGTCCGTTCCCTATCGAGCAAGTTCTTAACTTGAATATTGCCTGTCCCTAAGTCTATTTTAAAATCTCCGTCTATATTTCCATCAGTTATGTTATACGATAATAGCCCGTTCTCCCCAACATCTTTGTCGGTTGAATCAATGAGGAATACTGCAGTGTTTGGGATAGCATCTTCTGACACAGACGTGTCATACACACCTGCTATGTCCGGTGGATTATCGTTAATATCGATAACTTGTACAATAATTGTGGTTGAACCCGTATTTGGAGTTGGTCCTTGGTCAACTGCATACACTATCAACGTGTAGCTGAAATAAAAATGTGTTATATGTAAAGCGTATGAATGGATTTAAACAATCAAACTATGATCCCCGCGCAAGGCCTGAAACAAGTCCTTATTTTTATTATCAAACACCAGTGATATTAGTACCCCTGTGAATGTCAGACTGATGTTAACAAGGTTACTTATTATTTCTTTACTCCTATAAAAAAAAACAACAACAAAAAAAAAAAAAACGTTGTTGGTACATGTTGGAAAAACTCGAACGACGCGGTTATAACAAGCATACAGTCTATCGTTGGAGTAAAGATAATAAGAATATTGCGTGTAATTTATTGAACAATGAATTACAATATAGAAATTCTTTTCTTGCACACCAGACAAGATAATCCGTGATTTTACCCTGGGATAGCAATTTATGTTCTGACCCTGGTGTTCTGACCCAAAATCGAATATAATCGCGTGTTTGACAAATGCATCGGTTGAATACGACCTTGTATGCGCCGTCGTTAAGTTTGACGTTACAGCATGTTACGTGACGTCACTAAACATTCTTGTAGTGTCATCACAATATGGCGGACGTCGGTAACCAAAACGACTGCAGCATTAAAATCCGAAGTAAGAAACGGAAGGTGTGCAAGAAAAAGAATCCTATATGGGGGTGAGGGGTGGATAGAAAAATCCGTCCCTCGGGATCACTCTCCAACATCACTCGGCAAGCCTCGAGGTGCCGGACAGTGTCATTTGGGACGGATTTATCTATCCAGCCCTCACACCCATATAATATTCTTATAATCTCATCCTGATTTCACCACCCCACTTATCCCACCCTGCAGAGTATAATATTCACAATGCACTGGTAGAAAGCAAAAACACCGTTGCAGTTTACTGCACTAAAACACAAAATATGCAACGCAGTTTTCATTTGTTGCCTTTTCATTTTCAGTTGATAATTATATCGATTTTGCGCTTTACCTGATTTTCCCGAAGCGTTATTTCATCACGAAAACACGCTTATATAAACATGTCCACCTTGAACCCCACTTTTATATATGCAAACTGGGATATACAGGAGTAAACCTATTTTTTCTTATTTCTGATCTTAAATGAAGAGAATGGGTACAAATTGGAAACGCCTCAATGAGGCGGTTCTAACGTGTACCCATAATCCATATTTTGAGCAGAAATAATAAAAGTATCACAATGTTTCATCTGAAAAAAATCTTTTTTTTTTTCGGCAATAAAATTTGCCGTGTATTTGTATATGCGTGTTTTCGTGATGTGGCAACCAATTAACAAACATGCGGGAGGTGATCCGGTTCATGAACAATCCGTACAGATAAGTACTAAATCCGTTACGATAACAAGTCCGCGAAATGAACATCCCTCTAAATATCAATTTATACAGAGGAAACTGGGATTGAAAGGGGAAAACATTAATTTGCTTATTTCTGCTCCTAGTCATAGGTTGTGGGTACCCGTTAGAAATGAGGCGGTTCTAACGAGCACACACAACATATGTTTGAAAAAGACAAATATCACATTCTTTCATCGGCAAAGTAGCCATTTTGGAGCAAAGAAAGAATGCACTATGTCACACGGGTGCGTTGCCGTAATGTAATGGAAAATGTTGAGGTATGGCAGAACGATAAGTGCACTGATTTTATATATTAGTCGTTTCAAACCCTTGGAATGCCCTAGTCGATCCGAGTCTCGGGTTGGAAACACTTACATCATATCCATACTAGAATGCTTTGTTTCAGAACTTTGGATTTGAGACACACTCATGAAGTTTAAATATCAGAAAGGCCTCTGTGTCACTAAATTTGGTATAGTTACGCCTTAAGTGTACGAAAATCAGGCACTTGCACACAGGGTAAAAAAATTCTGATATCCGCCTATATATCACCTGTAACGATGTGCTGGTAGAGAGCGACGAACAAACTTCAACAAGAATATTGGTGAAATTGATGGATGCTCTCCGAAGGTGCAATAGTCGTAACAGCAAACATTATCCTAGTTAAAGAGCGGCATACTGTGTATACTCACCATACTTCAAAATGGAGTATAACAAAACATGTCGGTGGACAGATTAGCTTGCCTGATGGCACTGTCATACAAACATCAGCGACACAAAAGTCGAAATAAATGAAAGGAAGTGTCTTCAGGTACGATACCATACCCTAAGATCCTGGGTGGTAGTTAAGCTATATTAATTGGGTAAAACTGTTTAATATAAATTACTGAAAACTTAGTCTTGTACACAGAGGCAATCCTCATTGGACTGTCTCAAGGTATGGTTCCGAATTGGGTACCTTGACATGCATTAAAAATATCAGGCGAGTTCGAAAATGGATCTGATCCTATCCCCCTGACTGTCAAAAAAGGTCATTTTGACCATCTGCCAAGACTAGCTTCTTTCACTTTGATCCAGTTTATCTGCAACTCTAATGTAGATGGATGACTTGCGATTTTACATCCTATTTAGCCGTATTTCAGTCATATTTCAGTCATAATGTAGACGCTAGACCGAGATATTATCATACCCAACATTTGTTTGAAATTATATTAAAATCCATCACTAAATGTAGGCACTAGAGCGATGACAATGTTTTTTTTTTTTAAAAATTGCCAGTGACCTTTACCTTGAGCCCAGGATCCAGAAAGTCGAACTTTCACGAGATATTATTATCACCAACATTTGTATGAAGTTATATTAAAATCCATCAGCAAATGACGACGCTCGAACGATGTTTTATTTTTTTTTCCTTAACATAGCTGCAGTGACATTGACCTTGAGCCCAGGACCCTGAAAGTTGAACTTGCTCGAGACATTATCATACTCAATAGTTGTTTGTAATTATATTAAAATCCATCAATAAATGTAGGCAATAGAGCGAAAACAAAGTTTTTTCTAAAAATAGCCACAGTGACCTTGACCTTGAGCCCAGGACCCTGTGAGTCGTACATACTCAAGATATTATCATACCCAACATTTTTATGAAATTATATTAAAATCCGTCAATAAAATGTAGGCACCAGAGTGATGACAAAGTTTTTCTTAAAATAGCCACAGTGACCTTACACTGCAGCTTTGAACAAAGTACCATAACTCTGTCACAAATCATCAAACTAGATAGCACGGATAATATGCCCATCCTCTATTGCTGCTTAAGATTACATTAAAGTTTCGCTGGATTTCTGCAAGTAGTTGCTGAGAATTCGCGTGGACAAGAACAGTACCCTATATATTCATGTAGCCCCCGCCCATAGGGGCTTGAAGAAATATATGGGCTGCATGATGCTTCCACGCAGAGCTGAATCCGGCCCGCACACTAGTATGGTAAACCGCTTAGAGGATCTAAGCCTGTCCAGGAACTGCGGTGCGAGACGGACCGTCCATGCTAATAAGCCCTATTGGTTTCATTGGGCGACAGGGCTTGAGATGTCATTTCATCTCAATGTCGGGTAAAAGTCCCACAAAATTGGAAGCAACGTCTCCAATATGACCTTTACAGTGTTGAAGGGGACGTTAAACCTCAAATCAAACAAACAAACTATATATTCATGCAGAATTCATCAAAGGGCCATAACCGTTGGAAAATCATCGAACCAAAACATGCAGGTCATATGCGCATCCACCTTCGATACCTAATATTTCCATGAAGTTTAATTGAAATCCGATCAGTAGTTTCTGAGAATTCGCGTGTACAAGAGCGGGACGGACGAACGGACGCACGGACGTACAGACGTACGGACGCACGGACGAAGCGGCGACTATATGCTCCCCTGAAATGCTTCGGGGAGCATAAAAATTGAAAATAAACACTAAATACACCGAAACATATTAAGATTCATTCGAGCTCACGTGTGAGGACCTTTCATTTTGTGTTAGCGTTTGATCGACTTCTGAGATTTACCTATCTTTTTTTTTTTTTCAAAAATATGCTATACTATTTAAAGTGTGTAATTGTACGTCATTATTTGAATGGCAACACAATATCATTCGTGCAAGATGCGACCCGTGTCGCCGTAAGAAATTTTTGCGGTAAGCAAGAAGAGGTATATCATTTGTATGAATTCACTGTAGTATTTTCAAACCGATGGGATGTAAACTTTAGATTAGCCTCGCTTTCAATCGGTACTGGCAACACTGGGTTGGTATGCCATGAAATAACTGTTTATTTACCAAATTCATCGAACATACTGTATAAGACATCAAATGGCCGTTGTTTCAAAGAGATATGATATTTTCAGATCTAGAATAAAAAACACAAACATGTTTCAATCATTAATTTGGGCTTAACAGTTAGTTTACATAACTCATCTAAAGAACTTTAACCGTGTTTTCATTTTGGATATACCAAGGTTCAAAGATGGATTCAAAAATACATATATTATATAGACCAATAACCGTCCAATAATAAAATAAATATTTGACGGTGAGGAAGGTTAAAATGGTTTTATCTCTTACAATAGCCAAAAATACACCATATCACTTGTATAGTAGATTGTTTAATAAATATGCCTATAACGAATCGATACTTATGACAGATTATTTTAGCCCCCGCCCATCGGTGCTTGAACAAATATATGGGCTGCATGATGCTTCCACATAGAGCTGAAACCAACCGCACACGAGTACTGGTAAACCGCTAAGAGGATCTAAGCCTACCCAGGCAAATCAATGCGAGTCGGATCGTCCACGCTATTAAGCCATATTGGTTTCACTGGACGACAGAGCTTGAGATGTCATTTCATATCAATGTCGGGTAAACGTCCTACGAAATTGGCCAAATAACATCTCTAAAATAACCTGTACAGTGTTGACTGGGACGTTAAACCTGAAATCAATCAAACAAACAAACAGTTAATTTTAACTTGCGTTTCTTTCCTAAAGAACAAATTTGTACTTTTGTGTCACTCAGTATGTTTTGAAAGAGCAAAGAGAATAAATTATTGTATTGTTTTTTGTGTCATATTTCTATTTGTAAATAACATGTTTGTAGCTATGAATGCCTTACTAAGGCGGTAAAACCAGCCAAAAAAAACGTAACAGTGGGACTGAGGAAGGAAATAAATAGCTAAACCTTAACTTTCGATTTTTATGTTCTCGGAGATGTTGCACTGATGAGTTAGAACTCCTTCATGAGTACTAAACAAATTATTTGTCTAAATCACGATGGAACCAATGGTGAAGATTGTGGCGACGCAGTGTTGATTTAAGCCCCCCGGTGAAGAAAATTTAGGTCCTTCGGTCGTGGTTTATTATTGTTATTATTTATAGTTTCATGTATGTATTGCTAGTCGATTTTTTTTCACTGTCCGTTTCACAATTTTGTGGGAAAGTAACTGTCAAATTGGTTTTCCACCTGTGACTTTTTTTTTTCTTTTCCTTGGTAACTTGGACGATGGTATCGATTCCTGATCATTGCCATTACTTCTATTCGTATTGACTCACATTTGAAACTACATGGAACTTATCCTATTTGACATGTGGAAAGTATTGATTACACAAACAAATGATTTAAAAGTTTTTAAGTTTATGTTAAGATGATACCTGTTTCCGAAGGTAAAAACTCGCTGCTGCTTCATCCATGCAAATAAAAAAATTACTGCCTTTGAATCAAACATATGAACGAATAAACATCGAGATCTTGTTACTAATGTGCTCTGCCTTTTTTGCAAGAAGGTTTAAAGGTTAGCGTTGACTGAAGGTCTACCTCTGCGGTTGACGGGAGATGTCATATGTTTTAAATAAATTCTGCAGGGAAACCGAATACATTCTACAGCCGTTAAATATGTTCTATAAAAGGGTTATCCTTTGGAAGCAAGGAATACACCACAGAAGTGAAAAATATGGAGTGTACATGTTTTCTGGGCCAGACTAGCTAGTTTCGGCCAATTAGGCCTCATCAGTGACCCTCAGATATTTTCAAAATTCTACAATGGAATCAATGATCCTAAAGGACAAGAAAATATAATCTACACTATGATGTAGGGCAGGGAGACGTTTTACCACCGCCACACATTCCCAGACACCAGCTGTAGTGAAGTTAAATATGTTCTATAAAAGGGTTATCCTTTGGAAGCTAGTGAAGTTAAATATGTTCTATAAAAGGGTTATCCTTTGGAAGTTAAAGACTTGTTAGGCCTCGTTGGCCAACCAATGATGTTTTAGACACCAAAGTCCAACCATTTCACCGCAACCCCGTACATTGATGTTTCCTACATTATCTCTTACCACTGCATCGCACTTTTGCGCCACATACCCCCTACGACCACAAAGATTAGAAAAAAAACGGTAAATATTCAAAACAATGCACCAAACTGAAACACTGAGGAAACTCGATCATTTGCCAAACCAGACTGATTAAGGCATAGATGTAAAATGGATATTTATAACATTTCCCATGCCGAAGTTCCCGCGTTGTATCGCTAACTCATTAAAAATAACATTTTGAAATATCCATCATTAGAAATCAATTATTCTAAACGACAATAACAATATTTTACTGAATATCAGAAGATAGTTTACATGCTTTATAATATACTCAAGCCCAGCCGATCACAGTACCAGCTTCAAAATAGAACTGAAGGCAATGATCAGGAACAAAGCAGAATGCAGCTACATTACACAAAATACGTAAATGCAGACATTGGGAGCAAAAATATAGGAAACATTGTTACCTTGAAACTATTTCTCTGTCTACAATTGCTGTTGTCCAAATTTCTCCGGTCATCTGATCAACTTTGAAGGTAGCTGAAGCTTCAGAAAATCTGTATGTAAACACATTGTTGTTGTTTCTGACAGAGTCCTTGTCTGTTGCTACAACTTTTGTTAGGTACGTATCAATCGGTTCTTCTTCTACAAGTGTTGTAACAAAACTATCGACTTCGAATTCCGGGGTCTCGTCGTTTAAGTCTATGACAGAAATTTGAACTAAACAACTAGAGGAGCGTATCGGACTGCCGCCGTCTTCTGCCTTTACAATGAGATCAAAACTTGCTCTTGATTCGTAATCAATAATGCTTTCATCTCCTGTTCTTATAATACCAGTTACAGCATCAATTGTAAAAAGCGACATTCCACTACCAGCAACGAACTGATATGTCACCTGTCCATTCGGACCAGTGTCCTTATCAACAGCTTCCACTGTCACTACGGATGTACCACCGGCAATATTTTCATTAATCGGACGTGTGTAAATGTTTTGAGAAAATGCCGGAGTTTCATCATTGATGTCATTTAATTCAATCGTCAGTGTCATCGAACCTGTTCGAGTTATTCCAGGCTCTGTAGTCTCCGTGTCTTCTACCTCTAGCTGCAGGATGTATGGGGAAGAATGACTCTCATAGTCCAGTGGATGGGCCACTGTAATTATACCCTTGTAAGCGTCTAAAGTAAATACATGATTGTCATTTCCACCTCTGATGTAGAAGCGGAGAGTATCATAAATGCCTGTGTCATCGTCAGATGCAACAAGCTGATAGACTTGGTCTCCCACATTAATTGATTCGTCGACAGACACAGTGTCGTTCCTAAGAGAAAATATAGGCGAATGCTCGTTAACTGCTTTTATGTATATGGACACTATAGTATTTGAAGACAGGGCAGGTACACCTTGGTCTGTCGCACTTACAATTAAGATGTAGTTTTCAGCTGTTTCAACATCTATATCAGCAGCAAGAATAATTGCATTGTCCAACAGGGAAAATACAGATCCATCGTTCCCTTTAATTATTTTGAGCTGTAGTCCACTGGTTCCAGCAAGACCTGTATCAGCGTCCGTGGCGGTTAGTTCAGCTATTGTTGTACCAATTAATGTGTCTTCATTTATTTCTACGGCATACACTTGCGGATCAAATACAGGGTAATTGTCGTTAACGTCCATGATATGTATGGTTAAAATTTCTTCGGCAGATTTTCTAGTAGAGCTTCCAGGTGACATGTCGGAAGCGGTAATCGTTAAAACATGCGTTGTGTCTGTTTCATAATCTAACCTTCCTCGTACTGTTACCAATCCAGTCGAAGGGTGAATGTTAAAAAGACCCTTATTGTTTCCACTCTTTATTGCATATGTTATGTCCGCATGATCCAAACCAATATCAGAATCATTCGCATGTAAGGCGACAATTACATGGTTTATTTGAGCGTCTTCTAAAACAGAAACGTTAAAGTTACCGAAAATTTCTGGCTTATGTTCGTTTACAGCTCTTACAAAAACAGACATAACAAGCGTTGTAGTTAATGCTGGGATTCCTTGGTCTGACACGATAACAGTTAGCGTGTAACTTGTTGTACTTTCGTAATCTAACCCGCGTTTGATTTTTATCTTTCCATCATCTTCATCTACTAAAAATCTATCTAAGTCATTTCCAGATAAGATCACAAATTTTAAATCTGTGGTTGAATCTGGATCATTGCAAACAGGTTCAAAAACAGTTGATCCGACTGCGATCGTTTCTGCAACATTTTCTGTGTAAGAAATTTGATCACAAACAGGAGCGTTATCATTTACATCAATGATGTTTACGTTAACAGTTGTGGTTGCAGTAAATGTACCATCAGATACTGTCACTTCTAGGTTATATAAAGGTGTTATTAAAATATCGCGATCAATTTCTCTTTGCAACTGTATAACACCATTCAATGACCCAACTTTGAATTTGTTATCTTGATTGCCCATTGCTATTGAAAAAGCAAATATTGTAGGAGTAGTATCACCATCAGAAGCATTAAGATTAATTAGTGTGTGCCCAATAGGTGCATCTTCCCTTAAATCCACCTGGAATGGTCCAGTTGGAACGAAACTAGGTGCTACGTCATTTACATCCGTTATTGATATGACAATTGTAACATTAATTGCAAAATATCCATCAGAAACTTGAACTACTAAGTCGTAGTTATCTATGGACTCAGTGTCCAAAACATTTTCTCTTGCTATGGATATTTCGCCATCAATTTCGTCTATAATAAACACAGAGTCGATATTGCCAGAAACGATAGAATAAGTCAATGTATCAGTTGTATCAACGTCACTACAAACAACAGTTGTTACGCGGGTCTGAAATGGGTCATTTTCTTGTACCATGCCGCTGTACAAGCTCTGGGAACAAACTGGATAATTATCGTTGACATCGCGAATACTAAACTGAATGGTGCTCGTATCAAATAGCGGTGACTGAGATCTGTCAGAAGCTCTTACAACCATAGTATATGTCTTTGGGTCTGTATCATAATCAAGTTTCTTTGCGACATATACATTTCCAGTTTTTCTGTCTAAGGCAAATAAACCAGCATCGTTCCCAGATATCAAAGAATAAACCACTTCTCCTGGAATAGAAGGTGTCTTCATTAAACATATATAAACGATTTGGGTCCGTTTGTTTAAAGCTTGGTTAGCTCGACGGACTCATTCGTAGATAACACGTTCAATGCATCATTCAGTAATTTATCTAATATAGAGGCATTTATGTTGAACAAATATGAGTAACTGTCTAATTTGTAAAACCTACATGTCATTACGAAAACACCTCTGAACCCCACTTTTATATAGTAAAACTGGGGTTTACAGGGGTAAACCTTAGGTTTATTATTTTTGCTCAAAATATAGATTTTGGGTACTCGATGAGGCGGTTCTACCGAGTAGCCACAATCTATATTTTGAGCAGAAATAAGAAAAATATCACAATTTATCATTTAAAAACTTTCGTCTTTTTCGGCGGTAAAGTTTATAATGTATTTGAATAGGCGTGTTTTTGTAATGTAACCATACTTTGTCAGTAAAATATTAGAATACTAGCGATATTAAATGATCAAAGTTCTCACAACTGTTTTAACGACTGGGTCTTGGTTTGCATGACAATGTTCGAATGAAGTATGGCTTTTTCAATCTCTTTCTGTGACAAAAAAAAATTAGTTACCAAATGTGTATTTGAAACATACAGTTTGAAGATAGTCTATTGTAACGAGTTTAGAGTGTTTGTGTTATCGTTCTTCACTTGATACCATTGGTAGGCGGTGCTGTCGGACTGTTACCTTTCCGCGGCATCTTTTGCTATATTTCCCTTCATTGCTTTAGAGTCAGGTGCTGTGTAGCCATGATACATTCTCTACTTGTACTTCATTTTTATATATTAGTGTCCTTTATATGTTTATTACCGTAGGAATTATTCAACCTGTTTCAGTACCTTTATCCATACGTTAGCAGTTTTGTCACTACAGCTGGTGTCTGGGAATGTGTGGCGGCCGTCAAAAGTCTCCCTGCCCTACATTATGGTGTAGTTTTTTACTTTCTTGATTATGGGATCAATGATTCTATTGTGGAATTCTGAAAATATCTGAGGGTCACTGATAAGGTCTTATTGGCCGAAACTATCTAGTCTGGCCAAGAAAACATGTACACTCCGTATTTTCAGTTCTTTGGTGTATGCCTTGCTTCCAAAGGATAACCCTTTCTAGAACATCTTTAACGTCACTACAGCTGGTGTCTAGGAATGTGTGGCGGCCGTAAAAATTATCCCTGCCCTCCATTATAGTGTTGTTTTTATTTTCTTGTCCTTTGGAATCATTGATTCCATTGTGGAATTTTGAAAATATTTGAGGGTCACTGATGAGGCCTAATTGGCCGAAACTAGCTAGTCTTTGCCCAGAAACATGTACACGCCATATTTTCCAGTTCTTCGGTGTATACCTTGCTTCCAAAGGATAACCCTTTCTAGAACATAGTTAACGTCACTACAGCTGGTGTTTGGGAATGTATGGCGGCTGTAAAAGTCTCCGTCATACATTAAAGTGTAGTTTATATTTTCTTGTCCTTTGGGACCATTGATTCCATTGTGGAATTTCAAATATATGTGAGGGTCACTGATGATGCCTAATTGGCCGACACTAGCTATTCATGTCCAGAAAACATGTACACTCCATATTTTCCAGTTCTTCGGTGTATTCCTTGCTTCCAAAGGAACATTGTTAATGATTAGATGACTGATTGGTTTGTTTGTTGATCGATTGAAAAATTGACTGATTGATTGATTGACTGATTGATTGATGGTTGATTTAGTGAATGATTGACTGAGAGATATATTAATTAGTTGGTTGCCAGATGAGCCGCATGATTGAAATTCAGAATATATTATATGAATGATCGGTTGATTTGGCTTATTGGAATACAAGTTGATGGTTGTTATAAGCGCCCACGGCAGAAATTGTTACGAAGAAAATATCATGTCAGATAAATGCATGATTGCAAAAGAAATTGAGCCAGGGCACAGCATTTCCAACATTTTACATGCGCGCCCAGCGAAGACTCAGATAAGAGTCTTAAATGTGGGTTCTAAGGATAGCTAAGAACCCAATGCTCCTTCATGCAGCAAGAGAAGTCTTTCGCAATACTATATGGATGCGCAGGCTGTTCTTATCCTTCGCTAGGCGCACATGTAAATTGTAGGATATGCTGTGACCTGATCAGTTAAGGCTATGACCTCATATATGTTGTTTTGTTGTATTGGGGCTTCACAGCCCAGCCAACACTATTTAGGTCATTTTTGAGAAGGTCAGTTTACCTATCCACACTTTTCGTGGACAGGCTTATACGTAAACGGTTAACCAGTACCGTGTACATTCGTTCGCAAGAAAACCTCATATATGTATGCAGATAGTGTGGTTACAGCACCAACCTGCATTGTTCGTGTCTTCGTCTATTGCTGATACCATTCCAACACTTCTTCCTATAGGGGTGTCCTCTGGTGCTTCAAAGCGGTATGGGTTTTCCGTGAATATAGGAGCATTGTCGTTGTCATCTGAAAATTTGAAAGTACATTTTCGATGCATGTGGTAAATGATAACAAGACTTGTCAGAAGACAACATAGCTCGCCAATAGGGCCCTAAGTCGGATAAGGGCAAGATATCATTTATGCAATGTCAGTTATGCAGTTCGCAACAAAAAATGACATTTTGCTTTTGAAAAAAAAGCCAAACAGAATGCAACAATTAAACGAGACCATAAAGTACCCAAAAAGAACCACAGAACAAGAAATAAAATTTGAAGTGATTTGGTTAAAATAAAAATAAAAAAATAAAATTAAAATTTGGCATTTTTGCCCCATAAAGCCATTTTCTCATTACGAAAACACGCCTATATAATTTTGACCCCCCCCCCCCCCTTATCCCAACTTTCATATAGTAAAACTGGGGTTTACAGGGGTAAAACTTATTTTTCTTATTTCTGTTCTAAAACATAGATCGTGAGTACTCATTAGAACCGCCCCGAAGAGGCGGTTCTAACGAGTACCCATAATCGCTGTTCTAAAAGATAGATCGTGGGTACTCACTAGAACCGCCCCGAAGAGGCGGTTCTAACGAGTACCCACACTCTATATTTTGGGTACTCATTATAACCGCCCCGAAGAGGCGGTTCTAACGAGTTCCCACACTCTATATTTTGAGCAGAAATAAGAAAAATATAACACATTTTTATCTTAAAATTTTCTTCTTTTTTTTCGGCGGTAAAGTTTACAATGTATTTGTATAGGCGTGTTTTCGTAATGTTATGTAAAGGAGGTTAACAGACGCAGCATTTGAACCAAAAAGTACTCATAAGAACAAATGAACAAGAAAACCAGTTTTAAGCCTTTGCAGTTTAAATATCGAAATTTATATTTGGCTAAAATAAAGTGTATGCATCTCAGAGCTTGCAGTTAAACGTTAACATATGTAACAGAGTGGGGTAATACATAGCAAATACATAGCAAATAATTAACTTCTACAAAAGTCACAAAACTTGGGAAATTGAGTGTAAAAAGGCTACTAATATATCTTGTTTTTATCCTGTTGTAAAGGTGCTTTGAAATATCACAACTAAGAGTTTGCAGGTAAACTTTAACCAAATGCGGGCGTCTGTGGACACAAACGCCGATGACGCCGATGCTGAAGAAGGACGACAGGGATAAGGCAATAGCTCCCTCTTACTTCGTAAGGCGAGTTAATAAAATGACTTAAACAACACTCGTAATAAATTGTTAACGACTAAACTTCTTAATCAGGGTTATCTGTACCATAAACTACGCAAAGCCTTTTTTAAAAAATTTTATAGACGCCATTCTGATTTAATTTCAAAATTCAATATTGGACTTAAATCTCTTCTGCAACAGTCATTCTGATTCAATTTCAAAATTCACGATTGGACTTAAATCTCTTCTGCAACAAGGTCTATCGGAACCCGAATTTTATGGTGACTTAGTATATAAATTAAAAAAAATATATATATATCTGCAATGACTTCAGCACCCGTTTTCGTAAAATCATTCTTCGATATAAAAAGATTGGGCACAACATAAATGTTATACGACAGACTGCGTGCATGGTTTTTAACCCAATCACGGTGTACAACTTTGCTTCCCTCTGTAATTGCACGCCGGTGGGTCAGGCCTCAGATTCTATGACGACTCCAGCATTTAGGCTTATGTTGGCTGTTACCTGATGCTCTGTCCCTGGTCGGACCCATCGGATTCTAAATGTTGGTTTTCTTTTGCTCCAGCATTTCAGTGTTTTCTTGCTGTCGAGTCCTCACCGTTGTTTCATCTCTGTGGTTGTTTGATTTTTGTGTTCACTGAGATGTTGCACTGATGAGTTAGGAGGCCTTCATGCGGATTGAATGAATTATTTGTCTTAATCGCGACGGAAGTAAGAGTGAGGATTGTGGCCACGTAAAATTGATTTAAGCACCCCAGTGGAATTCGTTTCCGCTGACCGTTCCAAGGCGGTTCTTCTGTCGCGGTTGATTTTTGTTATGGTTTGTCTTTGGGTGTTTGTGTCGCTTATATTATTTTATTTTGGATAGCCTATTGGCCATTTGGTGGGAAAGTAACTGTCCTTTTGGCTTTCCGCTGTTGGTGTTTCAATTAGGATCTGTTATTTCATGTTTGTGTGTATTTTCCTTTGGTGTCTCTGATGGGAGCTGTGAGTTGATTGTATTGATTCCAGATCATTGCCTCCACTTCTATTTTATATATATAAGTAAAACGAAAGGGCCCCGGGACGGGGGCATTTTGACCCAAGGTCTATAATTTGAACAATCTTGATAGAAGTCCACAAGGTGAAGCTTCATACTAAGTATCAAATATCAGAGCCTTCTGGTTTCACACAAGAAGATGTTTGAAGATTTTCCCAATATAAGTCTATGTTAAACGAGTAGGCGCCGGGGCTGGGCCATTTTTGGTTCCGGGGCTATAATTTGAACAATCTTGATTGAGGTCTACTAGATGCAACTTCATACCAAATATCAAACACCTGAGCTTTCTGGTTTCAGTCAAGAAGATTTTTAAAGGGTTTCTCTATATACGACTATGAATAAACAAAGGGACCGGCGTCAAGGCATGTTTGACCCCAGCGCTATAATTTGATAGAGGTACACAAGACCAAGCTTCATACCAAATATCAAAAACCTGAGCCTTCTGGTTTCAGGCAAGACGACTTTTTAAGGTTTTTCCTATATCAGTCAATGTAAAACCAAAGGGCTCCGGTGCGGAGGCATTTTGCCCCCAGGACTATAATTTGAACAATATTGATAGAAGTCGACAAGACGAAGTATCATACCAAATATTAAACACCTGAGCCTTCTGGTTTCAGACAAGAAGATTTTTTAATCTTTTCCCTATATAAGTCTATTTAAAACCAAAGGGCCTCGGATGCATGTTTTTCATCAGGGCTATAGGTTGAACAACGATCTTGGTACATATCCACTAGATGAAGCTTTACACCAAATATAAAAGACCTGGGCGTTGCGGTTTCATGGAAGAAGATTCTTTTAAGATTTTTCCTAAATAAGTCAATGTAAAACCAAAGGGTCCCGGGTGGGGGCATTTTTGGCGCAAAGGCTTTAATTTGAACAAACTTGATAGAGGTTCACTAGATGAACCTATACACCAAATATCAAAAACCTGGGCCTTGCGTTTTCAGAGGAGAAGAGTTTAAGAGTTTTCCTATCAAAGTCAATGTAAAACCAAACGGCCACGGGGCGGGTGCATATATGGCCCCAGGGCTCTAATTTGAACAATCTTGGTAGAGGTCCACAAGACGAAGCTTCATACTAAATATCAAATACATGAGCCTTCTGGTTTCATTCAAGAAGGTTTTTAAGTGTTTTCCCAAAATAAGACTAAGTAAAAACAAGGCCCCGAGGTTGGTGCACTTTTAACCCCAGGGCTATAATTTGAACATTCTTGGTAGAGGTCCACTAGATAAAGCTGCACACCAAATATCGAAGACCTGGGTCTTGCGGTTTCAGAGGAGGAGATTGTTTTAAGTTTTCAGTGAAAAAACTATTTTGACTCCTGTGACCTTGGTGTGCAACGGACCGGAACCATTTGAACAATTTGAAAAGGGGACCACCTTAGGATCATTCCTGTGATGTTTGGTCAAAATCCAATCAGTAGCTTAGGAGAAGATGTCGTTTGAAGAAATTGTTTACGGACGACGCATGCACGCACGCACGAAAGGACGCATGGACAACGGACAAAAGGTAATCACAAACGTTCACCTTTTCACTACGTGACAGGTGAGATAAATAATATGCTAGCATGGCCAAGATTGGTACCTGTTATGTCTTTAGAAATGTTTCTTTTTGTTTGAAGACGGTCATTGGGATAATTGTGTAACTTTTTGGTTACGAAAATATGTCGGAATATCGGAACTCTTTTGAAGTCCCATTTACCTAATATAATGAGTACCCACAAGAAATGTTATTTTACTTTTCTTCTGCCGACAAACTATGCCAAAAAGCAATATTACTAATACTAAAAATAATAAATTATCACTATCATTAGTAAAAACAAGTGGACCATAGGTGGTCCTGTATCGCTCATCTGAGCTAACAGATTCAAAGTTTCAGGAAGTTCCAGTTGTTACTCAAGGAGTTATGCTGATGACAAGGTCAAAAACAGGCGAAAACAGGATTTTTCTACAATCAAAGGGACGTTTGTTTGTTTTGGTTGATTTAAGGTTTAACGTCCCCGTCAACACAGTAGAGGTCCTTTTGTAGGCTTCTAATTTTGTTGGACTTTTACCCGACAATGAGATGAAATGACAACTCAAGCCCTGTCTCCCGATGAAACCAATAGGGTTTGTAAGCATGGACGGTCCGACTCGCACAGCCTTTCCTGGACAGGCTAAGATCCTCTAAGCGGTTTACCAGTACCAGTGTGTGGCAGGTTTCAGCTCTGCGTGAAAGCATCATGCAGCCCATCTATTTCTTCAAATTAGAACTAGAGGCAATGATCAGGAATCGATACAATTAACCCATAGCTCCCATCAGAGACACCAAAGGGAAAGAAACACAAACATGAAACAACTAGACATTAAAGGTCGAAAATAGGCATTTTCTGCAATCAAGGGGATGCAACACTACAATTAATGGGCCGAGTTTGCCAGTTTTCAAACTAATCTGAGATTTTATCCCTGACTTACTTATGTGTACGTTTTAAGAAGATTCAATAAAAAGTGAAGGGGCTACAGTGATGACAAGGTCAAAATTCTACGACAGATGGGGCCTTCCTTGCCAGTTTTCAAACTCATCCGGGCTTTTATCCCTCACTTACTTATATATATTACGTATAAGTTTCAAAAAGATCCAGAAAACAAGGGGATATAACTCTGTGAAAGATAGGCAGCCATTTCTAGTTTTTAAACTCATCCGAACTTCCAATCCCAACATACTTATATCCTATTTTCAGGAAGATTCGATAAAAACATTAGGACTGTTGGTGATGACAATGTACAAAAAAGGCATTCTTGGCAGAGAAGGGGTCTTAACTCTGGGAGTAATGTGCCAACAATGTGTGTTTGCTTTTATCTCTAACTTACCTACATGTAAGTTTCAAGTCGATCTGTTCAAAACTTAGGGCTTATGATGATGACAATGTTAAAAATTGGACATTTGCAGCAATCATCAGTTTTTAAAATCATCCAACCTTTTATCTCTAATTTACTTACATGTAAGTTTCAAGAAGATTTGATCCAAACTGAAGAGGCTACGGTGGTGACAAGGTAAAAACAAGCTTTTTCTGCAAACAAAGTTATGTATCTCTACGATAAATAAGCCAAACTCGCCGAGCTTTTATCCCCGACTTGCTTATTTAACGTTTCAAGAAGATCCGACCAAAACTAAAGGGGCTACGGTGATGACAAGGTAAAATATTGTGGAAGGGCCACGGTGAGAATGACGGTGACAGATCACAATAGCTCCCACTGAGCCTTCAGCTTAGGTGAGCTAATAATGTTAACCCTGAAAAAGAAGATCCGATGAAAACTGAATGATTTATGGTAAAAAAGGCATTTTCCGCAATCCAAGGGATGTAACTCTATGATAAGTAGGCTGACCTCATCAGTTCACGAACTGCATTTTATCCCTGACTTACTAACATGTAAGTTTCAAGAAGATCCAATAAAATTGAAGGAGACATGATGATGAGAATGTCAAAAATAGGCATTTTCTGTAATCGAGGGGGACAAAACTCTCTGAAATATTGGCTGACCTCACCAATGTTTTAACTTAGCCTAGATCTTATCCCTTACTTACTTACATATAAGTTTCAAGACGATCCTATGAAAACTGAAGGGGGATATGGTGATGACAGGGTCAAAAATAGGCATTTTCAGCAGTAAAGTGGAACAATTCTACGATAGATAGGCCAACCCGTCAGTTTTCGAACTCATCCGAGCTTTTGTCCCTCAAAACTGAAGGGGCTACGGTGATGACAAGGTCAAAACTAAGCATTTTCAGCAAAGTAGTGGACATAACTCCATGACTAATCGACCGACATCGCTAATTTTCCAATTTATCCAAGCTTTAACCCCAACTACGGTGATGGCAAGGTCAACAAGAGCTGTCACTATAGGTGACCAATGGTCCCCCGTGGGAGCCAATTTCTGAGTTTTTGCAAAATTTCAAGGGGAGATAATTCAGCCAAAAAATGACAACAGAGTTATGGCCTTTGGTCAGAATGTATCCCTTGTGATGGCGAATAAGTGTGTGAAGTTCATGGGGCTAGGTCAAATACCACCGCCCCCCCCCCCCCCCCACGAATCAAAGATTCTTCGGGGCACAAAAAAATAGGAATTCCCGTAACCAAGGGGGACATAACTCTTCGAAATATAATATTTAACCCAGCCAGGGTTGTATCCCTTACTTACTAACATGTAAGTTACAAAAAGATCCAATGAAAACTGAAGGGGCTACGGCGATGACAAGGTCAATAATCGGCATTTTCAGCAATCAAAGGGACGTAAAACTATGATAAATGGGCCGACTTTGCCGGTTTTCGATAAGCATTTTCAGCAAAGTAGGGGACAAAACACCACGAGTCATAGACCGACATCGCTAGTTTTCGAACTCATCCGACCTTTTAACCATGACTTACTTGTACTTTAGTTTCATGATAATCCGATCAATACTGAAAGGGCTACAGTGATGACAAGGTAAAAACAAGAGGACCAAGATGGTCCTGTATCAATCACCTGAACTAACAGATTCAAAGTTTCAGGAAGTGCCAACCTTTACTGAAGGGTTTATTGGAGGACAAGGTGATGACATGGTAATCATTTTCTGCAATCAAGAAGAATGTAACTCTATGACAAATCGGCTGACCTTACCTGTTTTCAAACTCATTCAAGCTTTTATTCCTGACTTGCTTATATGTAACTTTCAAGAAGATCCGATTTAAACTGAAGGGGCTATGGTGATGACAATGTCAAAATAAGCAATTAACTGCTGCAATCAAACGATAAATAAGCAAATTTCATTGTTTGTAAGTCTCATGAAGGGGTAGCAGTGATGACAAGGTTAAAAATAAGCATTTTCAGCCAAGCAGGGGACATAACTCCATGATTGACTGGCAATGCTAGTTTTCACACTTGTCTGAGCTTTTATCTCTAAATAATACTAACATATAAATTTCAAGAAGAACCGATGAAAACTGAAGGAGTTAAAAAAGAGGCATTTTCTGCAATCCAAGGGATGTAACTCTATGATAAATTGGCTGACCTCATCAGTTCACAAACTCATCCACTTTATCCCTGACTTACTAACATGTAAGTTTTAAGAAGATCGAATAAAATTGCAGTAGGAGCTGTCAAAAATAGGCATTTTCTGTAATTAAGGGGGGGGGGGCAAAACTCTCTGACCTCACCATTTTTTAATTCAGCCGCGGTTTTATCCCTTACTTACTTACAAGACAATTCCATGAAAACTGAATGGGGCTATGGTGATGACAAGGTCAAAAATAGGCATTTTCAGCAGAAAAGGGGATGTAATTCTATGATAGATAAGCCATCTTGTCAGTTTTCGAACTCATCCAAGCTTTCACCCTGACTTACTTGTTTGTAAGTTTCTAGAAGATCCGATCAAAACTGAAGGGGCTATGGTGATGACAAGGTCAAAACTAAGCATTTTCAGCAAAGTAGTGGACATAACTCATTACCGACATCGCTGATTTTCGAACTTATCCAAGCTTTTTACACCAACTTATTTGTATGTAAGTTTCAGGAAGATCCGATCAAAACTGAAGGGACTTGTTGATGACAAGGTCAAAAATGGGCCGACTTGGCATGTTTTCGAACTCATCCAAGTTTTTATCCCCAGTCACATTACATATAAGTTTCAGAAAGATCCAATCAAAACTAAAGGGGCTACGGTGATGAAACAGCAGAAATCAAATGGACGTAACTCTATGATAAATGGGCCGACTTGGGCAGTTTACGAACTCATCCGAATTTATATTTCCAGCAACCTTACATATAAGTTTCAGAAAGATACGATCAAAACTGAAGGGACTACGTTGATGACAAGGTCAAAAGTCGGCATTTTCAGCAATCAAAGGATCGTAACTCTATAATAAATGTGCCGACTTAGCCGGTATTCGAACTCATCCGAGGATTTATTCTCAGCCACCTTACGTATAAGTTTCGGAATGATCCGATCAAAACTGAAGGGGCTACGGTGATGACAAGGTCAAAATATGGCATTTTCAGCAATCAAATTGACGTTACTCTATGATAAATAGGCCGACTTGGTCGGTTTTCAAGCTCATCCAAGGTATTATCCCGAGCCACCTTACATATAAGTTTCAGAAAGATCCGATAAAAACTGAAAGAGCTACGGTGATCGCAAGGTCAAAAACGGAATTTTCAGCAATCAAAGGGACGTAACTATATCATACATGGGCTGACTTAGCCGGAATTCGAACTCATCCGAGGGTTTATCCACAGACACCTTACATATAAGTTTCAGAAATATCCGATCAAAACTGTAGGGGCTACGGTGATGACAATGTAAAAATTTTGCATTTTCAGCAATCAAAGGGACGTAACTCTATGATAAATGGGCCAACTTGGCCGGTTTTCGAACTCATCCGAGGGTTTATTCCTAGCCACCTTACATTTAAGTTTCAGAATGATCCGATCAAAACTGAAGGGGTCACGGTGATGGCAAGGTCAAAATTTGGCATTTTCAGCAATCAAAGGGACGTTACTCTATGATAAATGGGCCGACATGGCCGG
Source organism: Lucinisca nassula (assembly GCA_963580285.1). Taxonomy (NCBI): domain Eukaryota; kingdom Metazoa; phylum Mollusca; class Bivalvia; order Lucinida; family Lucinidae; genus Lucinisca; species Lucinisca nassula. The sequence continues at coordinate 88,091,149 of OY757016.1, read as the reverse complement.
TTTTCGAACTCATCCGAGGTATTATCCCCAACAACCTTACATATAAGTTTCAGAAAGATCCGATAAAAAACTGAAGGGGCTACGGTGATGACATATTTAAAAATCGGCATTTTCAGCAATCAAAGGGACGTAACTCTATAATAAATGGGCTGACTTGGCCGGTATTCGAACTCATCAAAGGTTTTATCCCCAGTCACCTTAGAGATAAGTTTTAGAAAGATCCGATCAAAACTGAAGGGGCTACGGTGATGACAAGGTCAACATTTGGCATTTTCAGCAATCAAAGATACGTAACTCTATGATAAATGGGCCCTGTTGGTCGGTTTTCGAATTCATCCGAGGTTTCATCCCCAGCCACCTTACATTTAAGTTTCAGAAAAAAAAACGATCAAAACTGAAGGGGCTACAGTAATGACAAGGTCAAAAATTGGCATTTTCAGCAATCAAAGGGACGTAACTCTATGATAAATGGGCCGACTTGGCCGGTTTTCGAACTCATCCGATGTTGTATTCCCAGCCACCTTACAGAAGAGTATCAGACGGAACCGATCATAACTGAAGGGGCTACGGTGATGACAACGTCAAAAATAGTCGTTTTAGCAATCAAAGGGCATAACTCTATCATTAATGGCCCGACCATGCTAGTTTTCGCACTCCTCCGAGCTTTTATCCCCAGTCTACTTATTTATCAGTTTCAAAAAGATCTGGTCAAAACTGAGGTGCTAAGGTGCTGACAAGCATTTTCCCATTGCAAAGTAGAAGTAAAACAAAGATCAGGAATCGATACAATTAACTTACTCCACCCATCAAAGACACTAAAGGGAAAGAAACACAAACATGAAGCGACCAGACCATAATGTAAGTCTATGGGACATTGTGGTTGCCATAGCAACCAAAGTTTTCGTTTGATTTCGATAAAAAGCTAATGTCATCAATGTCCAACCAGAGGCATGCTACAGATAAAAAAATATTGAGACCAGCCTGCAGGCTGCAGAGATTTAGCTGATCAAAGGTGTGACGGCCGTACAACGGACAACGGAGGGACTACCATCCTATAAGCTCCCCTGGAACCTTCGGCCCAGGTGAGCTAAAAGACAATTAATTAAATGCTAGCTTTTCCATTTTATATTAAAGGGGTGCTATTGATGGAAAGAATTTGCATCTCTTTGCGAAAACAAAATTATCCGCCTGCGCATCCACACAGACTGATCACCATATATAGTTGACATTTTCGATAGTACAACGACCTAGACTCTAAGATTCGTTTCTGTCAAATGCAAAAGATAGATTTATTTTCCGACTGAAATAACGTTCTGCTTCAGGCTTGAACTCTACCGAACTTTCGGTGAGTTTCATTTACTAGTTTAATGACATATTGAACATCAAAGGTTCAGATCTGCATGCGCTACCGCGCAATCTGATGGGCATCATTTTAGTTGGCGGCTTTGACAGTGAAATGACGATGAACTTTATATTTCTGCTTTTTAACAGGTCCTGGAAATGGATACCCGTCTTATCCACACTCTATACATGAATTTTCCGAGGGTATATACAATATGTTCTAGAAAGGGTTATCCTTTGGAAGCAAGGAATACAGCACAGAACTGGAAAATATGGAATGCACATGTTTTCTGGGCCAGACTAGCTAGTTTCGGCCAACTAGGCCTCATCAGTGACCCTCAAATATTTTCAAAATTCAACAATGGAATCAATGATCCCAAAGGACAAGAAACTATAAACTACATTATGATGTAGGGCAGGGAGACTTTTTACGGCCGCCACACATTCCAAGACACCAGCTGTAGTGCCTACTCTAAGACAAACAATACTAAAATGTTTTGATCACAACCTATGTGTGAATACATACAGATTGTATATAAATAGAAAGGCTGTGAACAGTCCACTGTTACCAGCCAAACACTGTTAAATCGACTATTTATAGTCAACCTTCAATAGCCAAAAATATTTAATATGACTATTTACATTGAACTGTCACTAACCATAATATCGATAAAGTGGCTATTTACAGTCAAGTGTCACTAGCCAAAAACGTTACACAGTGAACTGTCGTCAGCCATAAAATGTTCAAATGGATATTTACAGATACATCAGAATTTCCTACATGCTCTATCATCGCGTGAACAAGTCCGTGAGATGAAGACCCCCCTCCCTTAACCCTACTTTATATAAAGAAAACTGGGGTTTAAGGGGATATACATTATTGTTCTTATTTCTGCTCCAAGACATAGGTTGTGTGTACTCGTTAGAACCGCCTCAATGAGGCGGTTCTAACGAGCACCCACAACCTATGTTTGCAGTATAAATTAGAAAAATATCACAGATTTTCATCAGAAAAGTAGCCATTTTGGAGGTGTGAAAAATACACTTTGTTGCACGGGTGTGTTATCGTAATCCTTTGGACGCAATGATGACAGCACGGAACTGAAAACTGTCGATTTGACATTTCTTTTCTAAGCTAGACTCGGATATTTTTAACATTCCGCAGTATAATCAATTATCCAAAAGGATCTGTATAAAGGCTTGTGGACTGCCGGTATGTACGTTTGGAAGTTTGCTCAGGTTTGGTCTTGACAATACGAAATAATGCATTTTTAGAGGACAGCAGCAGTCAAACATCTTTACATTTACATTGTACTATATGACGGTAAGCCAAAAAAGGGTGGCCTCTTTGAATAAAGTTTTTTCGAAGACTCCTGATGAGTGTATTTTTGGGGAACTTGACTGTAATTAGAACTGTCAGAGGGCCTGACTGCTATACTCTCGCTTAAGCGCATTTTACTGAAACGGGGACATAGACCTGTTAAGGGTTAATAATTCATTACACAGCTACTATCAAGAACAAATATGAACGAGAACTAGAAACAGTGACTTTGACCTTAACCTGACCCATATCAAATTTATGTCACGCACATATAGACCTCATTAAGAATGCATATGCAAAATTTAAACTTAATTGGTGAAGAAATGAGTGAATAGTTCGCATCACAAAATTTTTCTAGTTTTAACAACAGTGACTTGACCTTGTTCTGATGCACATGCATATCTACGCCTCATTATGAATGCAAATGCAACTTGAATTTAATAGCTGAAGACATGCGGAAGTAATTTGCATTACAAGACTATATTCTATTTTAGCAACAGCGGCACAGAATATCCAAACCCAACTAAAAAGGAGCAATACACACGGCGGGGGAATGAACCAGATCCACCAAACCGGAAGGACAAACACCAAACCGGAAGGACAAACGTTACTAAATATGAACAACCAAAAATTGGGAAGAATAAGAATAATCATAATCAACGTAACAACATATATGATTGGGGAAAGAATCAGAACCACCAACACAAAACATGAAGGAACCACAGCAAAAGCACCCACTTAAACCCCACTTTTATATAGTTAAACTGGGATTTACAGTTATATTCATTATTTTTTCTTATTTCTGTCCAATACATATCTATTGTGGGTACAGGTTAGAGCCGCCTGGCCGTTCTAACGAGTTCCCACAATCTGTATTTTGAGCAGAAATAAGAAAAGTATCAAAATTTTTCATTATTAAATTTTAGATTTTCGGTTGAAAATTAACTATATATTTGTATAGGCGTGTTTTTGTAATGCAATGAAATTTCGGGTGAGGTTTTGTATGCCTAAATAATGTTCCGCCTAGTATGCGACTTGTGACACACTGATATGGACTTTTGCAAATGTAAGTTCCAAGGCATTATGTCACAGTTTTGAAATCCATATTTAAATAAAGGGCAAAACTAATAGCTTGATGTCTTTTAAAAAAAGAACAAAAACAAAAAAAAAAAAAAAAAAGGAAAATAATCACAACGACAGTTTGACTTTTTTGTTGTGCTTCTGCTCTTTAGTGTTTTCCCCAGTAGTGTTTTATACCAGTGGTTGTCCGTGGCTTAACGATCAACTCTGCTTTCTATCATACATATCACGATCACATTTGCTATATATGTCCACATATGTATATACTCTTATTGCATAAGGTCACCCGATGTTTTTCCAAACAGACGAGATATCGCTCAAAAGTGATAACTGATTAAAAGGTCATATACAGAATGAACACTCATACCTGTGATTGTTACACCAAGCGTAGTTGTGGTTGTCAGAGATGGTGTTCCCGAGTCAGACACCTCAAACACCAGTTCGTAGTAATGTTTGGATTCATAATCAAGCGTCAGAACTGTTAAAACTTGTCCAGTACTGGTTACAGAAAATTCGCCTCCTTTAAGAATGAATGTACAAAATTAACAACATGAATCGCAGTTACTTTTAAATTTGGAGTATATTCATTTTTTTCAGTCGATTCCGGCCATTATGCTTACCGCGAATTTTCCAATGCGCTACTCTCTCATTACTGATGAACATAACTAAAGTCTTTTTTTTTCTTTTTTGGCGATACTTCTTTAGTTTTTTTTTTTGTTTTTGATTCAAACAGCGCGCCTATATAGGCAATGGAAAATAACTGTGTTTTATTCTACAACAAATCACGGCAAAGAAGAGCGTGACAAGTGACGTCATTAAAAACTGCAAATGTATGACGTCACTGGTCGATTTCCTTGACGTTAGACGGTGTAAGTCATTTTCTCGCATCGAAAACGTTAGAAAAGGATACAAATACATGTGTTTCAGTCGTGATTTTAGCGGGATTTCTTTCAACTATGGCAAAAATTTGTGAGAATTTGAAGGAAACAACAGCATTATTGTCGATTTACAGCCTGTTAGAATCGAAATAGATCAGCTCTAGTCTGTGATTTGTTGAGCAATGAATCACAGTTTATCGGTCAGTTGTAAGTAGACAAATCACGCGCGCTACGCGCTCGTGATTTGTTCACTTTACAACTGACCTCCAAACTGTGATTTATTACTCAACAAATCACAGTTAGAGCTGATCTATTTCTTAATCAGCACATCCAGCGAGAAAGTTGTGGAGGAGAAGCTCCTCCAATTTCTCGTAAAGGATTCAGTCTACAGGAATGTATACTTTTTTCCCGATTCAGATTGATTTACAATTGAGCCCCGCCAAGCGAATGTTTGTCTTCGAGCATTCCGTCATGACAAATTTTAACTGCGCATGCCCAGCCATTCAGAGGGGCCAGGGATATGGCTTTCTGTCTGAAGGTTCCTCTTGATTCATTGCTTGTATGGGCGAGCAGCGAAGGTTCTGGCGAGACTGCGCGGATGCGCAGGCTCGCCTGAACCTTCGCTGCTCGCATAGGCGATAAGCACCAAAATCGCTTGACGGGGCCCAATTGTGGAATTTTTTTACTAAAAACTAAGTCCAATTCTGTCACTCACACTATCGAAATGTAAGCACATGACTAGCCTATTTGAAACGATATCTATATGTGGAAATATCCTGGGATGCCAACGAAGCGTTCAATTGAATGGTCGTACAAAGCAGTAAAATATAGAAAGTCAGAAACATGAAAAATGTGGTTTTACGCAGCAAACCATTAGTAAAGACAAACAGATCATTTGTCTTTGATCAATATTGCTAAATATATTAAATACTAACCCAGTTATTGCCACTTTGTTTCACTCTCGAATGTGTACATTTAAAACATGCAGGACATTGGAATGACCCACATAATTATCTTTTAGACAAATCTTCATACCATGCCGTCAAGGTGGGACTCGTGGAGACAGAAAATTCCGCATTAGCTTGAAATTTCAGAACTGTCCATCTAATTACAGCTCTGCTCATATAACAGTTGCATGAAAACTTTTTGAGAAGTCGTCGGAGCTACTCCTCTACAACTTTTTCCGCTGGGTGTGTTGATCAAAAATCAAAAATCAAGAATCGCCTATCGCCTAAATCCGCTGATCGCCTCAAAACACGGCATAAAAAAGATAAAACAATCAACTTTATGAGTTAAATGGCATCCGTGGCCTAGTGGATAAGAGCACTGACCCTTAATCATGGTCTCTCATCGCTGATGTTCGACCCTTGCTCGGGTAACATCTAAGACGCCGTGTTCTTCTTGAATGGAAGGCAAGGTTATTTTTCTCTGGGTAAGCCGGTTTTTGCCCACCTCTGATTAACAATCGGTTCGAAGGAAGTGAAAAAATATTCACAGAGCCGTAAATCCAAAACGAAAAACAAGGGAATAACAAGCGATTAAGTGTATTCCGTAGTATTTTAAAGGCAATTTTAAAGAGGATGGCTTCAGCGGCACATTGTCAGTTTTCTACCTACGGTATCGTAAAATATTGTAAACTCAGGTTCTATACTATCCATTATTAATTGATTATCCTATATTACACAAGGTAAACCAATATTCAAATATCATATATCATGTTTTGAATTGCGTCAATTAATAAAATTGTCATTAATCAAGTAATTTCGTATTGGCCCAGATACAGGTCCTCGGTCAGCTGTATTGGCCTCGTGCCAATACAGCAGACCTCGGACCTGTACCTGGGCCAAAACGAAATTACTTGATTAATAACATTATATTATAATTATTCATTATAGTTATTCTCTTAGCTGAAGCAGTTATAACTACCTTCGTTTCCGTTAGTGATTATATACGTGGTTATTTCGTTGTTTGGAGACTCTGCATCTGCGTCAGAACACGTAAGTTGCGCTATGCTGGTTCCTGGTGCAATATCTTCTTTAATACTGGTGCTGTAGAAGGTGCTTGTACACATTGGATGAATATCGTTCACGTCAACAACACTCACAGACAACGTGTAAACTACGGAAAAAGGACCTGCAAATATAATGGCGTGTTTATTGATATTTGTTATCCATGTTTCGCCTGATGCTACGACCGAGGGTCATAAGAAGCAGTCGGTCCCCGCCCATCGGAACTTGAAGAAATAGATGCGCTGCATGATGCTTCCACACAAAGCTGAAACCGACCGTACACGAGTACTGGTAAACCGGTTAGAGGATCTAAGCCTTCCAAGGCAAAGCGGTGCGAGTCGGACCGGACCGTCCATGCTTATAAACCCTATTGGTTTCATTTGGCGACAGTGCTTGAGATGTCATTTCATCTCGGTATCGGGTAAAATACCCACACAATTGGAAGCAACATCTCCAAAATGACCTCTACAGTGTTGACGGGGACGTTAACCTCAAATCAAACAAACTAACATAAGAAGCAGTAGATGTTGGCTTTACATATTAATCTATGATGTTGTTTTCAATATCACCTAGAAAACGAAAATGACAATCAATATGTACTCTCAGATCAGCCTGCTCAGCCACGTCACATGAACTGAAACCCCAATTTGATTTTAATACCGTTTTCATGCAGACAGGAAATGCGGTTTTCTGACTGACAGCGTAGCCTAGATTTTACACAATTTGAGCGAACATAACTAAGGTCTCATTTTCGTCTGGCGCTTTACAAATACCATAGTAAGGTAGATAACTTAGATCCCAAAGGCAATATTCGACATGATTTTTTTTTCAAAATATTTGCAATGAAAAAAGAAAACTATCATCGTTTGTTTAACATGACAAGTGGGGATAGATTTAACCTTACCTGGATTGATTCCTCTATCCGTCACAGCTATTTCTACTGTGTAACTGTCTCTGGTTTCTCTGTCCATGGATCCTGATAAAGTTACTAGCCCACTTTGTGGGTTTATTGTAAACATTCCATCATCACCAGATATAATTGAGTAATATATATCTCCGTCCATGCCGTCGTCGTCATCTACTGCTTCAAGATCTAGTACGTAATTACCAATTTCACTATTCTCCGGTACAAACTCTGTAGACGACAAACTATCTAGCTGTGGGATGAATTCATTGTAGCCTGTCACTTCTATGGCAACTGTCGTCGATCCCGTTAGGCCACCTGCGTCTGTAGCGTGAACCACTAAACTGTAACGTTGTGTAACTTCATAGTCTAAGCGCAAATTATTACTGATAACAATTGCGCCGTTTGCACCAACTTTATCTATCCGAAATACATTGTCCTCATTGCCACTAATGATATTGTAATTGAGATCTACATCGTCTATGTCGGATGCAGTCACTGTTACAACCACAAATTCATTCCCGTCGTTTTCGGAAATAATCGCTGTATAAACGCCAGGAATAAAAACTGGAATGCCATCATTTTCATTTATAACTGTTATAATTATATTCACAGATGAGCTTCGTGGTCCTGGGTTACTTCCATCGTCAGTCGCAATAACAGTAAGTGTGATATCCTTATCATCACCCATTAAATCATAGTCAATTTCAGACACGATAAATATATCTCCTGTTATAGAATCAATTTCAAATTGCGCAGTGTCTGTATTAAAATGATATGTTATAACGTCATTGATATCTTGATCATTAGCAGTTACTCTGAGGACAAGACTGCCAATTGGTAATTTTTCGTTCAGATTTGCTGTATAGCCTTGCAGCTCAAATACCGGACTGAATTCATTAACATTGTTGACTGTGAGTTGAATTGTAGCTGTTGTTGCAAGAATAGGCGGTCCGCTATCTGAAACTCTGATTAAAATGTTGTACGAATTTATTTGTTCAAAATCAAAGTTCGACTCAAGCGTAAGTATGCCAGTGTTAGACATAGAAAACTGACTTTGTATGGCCATATCACCATTTATACTAAATATTTCATAATTCAAATCATTAAATGGAGCTGAAATGTCACTATCACTACAAGGGATATGCGCTAACGGATTACCAACTTGATAATCTTCGTTAAATATTTCCGAAACAAGAGAAGGCATACATTCCGGTGTGTTATCGTTGACATCTAAAACAGTTATATGTACTATGAAGTCTGATGATAATTCGCCAATCCTTCCTAAGGAATCCTTTGCAGTTACAGTGAGGGAATAATCAGCATCAGTCTCATAATCAAGAGGTTTTACCAACGTTATAATTCCTGTTACAGAATTTATTGAAAACAGACCAGGGCCATTTCCGCTTGAAATATAAAATCTAACGGTACCATGTCCTCGACCTATATCGTTATCATTTGCTGTTACCTGGGTAATAAAACTTCCAATCGGGAGATATTCTTCCACAGTAGCATCAAAGGTTTCTGTGTCTATAAACTGTGGCGAAAATTCATTCACAGGTTCCACGTGTAATATAACTGATATTGTAGATATGTGATTCGATGGGCTACCCTGGTCGTCAACTTCACAAGAAAGTTCATGACTGACTGCAGATTCGTAATCAAGTTCACCAATAAGATCAATCTGACCCGTATCTTCATTGATTGAAAATATACTATCATCGTTGCCAGAAATTATTCGATATATCAAATTCGGAGATGCTTCAGTGTCGCTGTCAGTGCACAAAGGCTGAACAATTAATTGACCCGGTGCGTTTTCTGGTAAGGTTACTGTGTAAGTACTTTGATCGCATGCAGGGTAGTTATCGTTTACATCTTCAATGATAAAAGTAATATCAGTTTCTGAAGACTTTGCGTCACTATTTTCGCCATCACCGACCCGGAAAGTGAGAATATAGGTATTTTTAGATTCTCTGTCCAGTGGTTTTTGAAGTTGTATAGCCCCCGAAACTGTTCCTACTGTAAAATGTCCTTCGGCATCACCGCTAACTATTGAATACATGAAGTCGGTATCAGAAACATCGGCATCCGACGCTGTCAATGTATGAATTAACGAGCCAACTGGCGTATCCTCGGGGATATCAATGGCGTTAACAGGACTGAAGCTAGGGCTATACTCATTAATATCAATAACATTTACTGCTATTAAGACACGTGTAGTAAACATGCCGTCTGATACGTCGACAACCATTTCAAATTGAGTAATGGATTCTGCATCTAATTGTTTTGCTATAAAAAGTTGCCCTGAACTGTCACCTATATCAAAGTGGTTTGCGTCATTTCCAGATATAATTGCGTATGTAAGAGGAAGTCCAACAGTGTCTGTATCTACACAACTAATGTGAATGACGGTGGTCGTGACTGGTTCATTCTCAGCAACACTTGCTCCATATAGTGCTCTTGAACAATTCGGCGCATTGTCATTCACATCCTCTATTTCAATCGCTACTATAACATTTCCATTTCTAGCCGTCACGTCGTTATTTATCGCCATAATCTGTAGGCTGAAGGACTGATCGACCGTATCATAATCAAGGACGCCCGCTAGTGAAATGTCTCCTGATATCTCATCTACAGCGAATTTTCCGGCCTCGTTTCCTGTGAGGATTTGATACCGGATCTCGCCTAAAATTGACAGATATATATATATTAGATTTAACACGTTCCTCCGATATCGCGTCAAATTAAATTGTTTTTCGAACCAGATGCCTGCAAATATAATATCATTTTGAACAGAACACGAGCACAGCGCTAAATCAGCTATTAATAATGAGCAAAAATATTGGTGTCGCAAATCGGTGAAAATATAACAAACAATCCTAATAAGTCATGGAAGTTAATCATTATTAGATGTGAAGTGAATGATACAAAAGCAGCATACTGAATATCAATTTAATCCTTCTCATTCTTTACCTGAAACTTAAGCCATCATTTCTTTTAGCCCAAGATATTAAATATATGAATATAGAATATGTGTAGGAAAAGAAGATACGAGTAAGGTAAGTCAAACCCCAGAATGCCATGTTAATATATTTCTGATTAAACGTATCTCTGTACGACTTGGTTCGGAACAAGAGTTTAGGAAATATATATATATATATGTTAGCGTAATCATGAAGCCGGACAATACATGGACTATCAAACGTTTATCCCGTGGAAGCCAGGATTAACCGCAAAACTAAAAACAAAACATTATGAAGCGTAAGTGAATTTTCCGGACAAGACTAGCTAGTTTCAGTCAGTAAGACCACATCGAGACTCTCAACTATTTTTAAAATTCTGCAATGGAGACAATTATTCCAACGGACTAGAGAATGTTTGTTTGTTTGATTAGAGGTTTAACGTCCCATCAACACTGTAAAGGTCATTTTGGAGACGTTGTTTCCAATTTTATGGGACTTTTACCCGCCGTTGAGTTAAAAAGACTTCTCAAGCCCTGCCGCCAAACGAAACCAATACGTTTATAAGCATAGACGGGCCGACTCGCACCGCTTTGCCTGGGCAGGCTTAGATCCTCTAAGCTGTTTACCAGTACTCGTGTGCGGGTCGGTTTCAGCTCTGCGTGGAAGCATCATGCAGTCCATATATTTCTTCAAGTCCCGATGGGCGGGGGCTGGACTAGAGAATGTATTCTAAACTATGATGATTTGTTTGTTTGTTTAATTTGAATTTTAACGTTTGAAATAAAATGACATCTCAAGCCCTGCCGCCCAAAGAAACCAATAGGGTTTATACGCATGGACTCGCACCGCATTGCCTGAGCAGGCTTATCATTGCCTCCACTTCTATTATCATTGCCTCCACTTCTATTCAGATCCTCTAAGCGGTTTACCAGTTCTCGTATACGGGACGTGTTCAGCTCTACGTGGAAGCATCATGCGGCACATGTATTTCTTCAAGCCCAGATGGGCGTGGGCTAAAACTATGATGATATCTTTTTTCTTTCAGCCATTTATTAGAGAAACATAACCACTGATGTAGCATACATTCGTATGACTATGACTTGGTGAATCAGCATTATCACACAATGACGTATCTTCGCACTATGTGCGTGCCAAGTTCGCTGTTGACAAGTTTGGTTAAGTTATAAAAGTTGATTTTCGAAAGAAAGAACACATTATACAAACAAAAATGGATTTAGTTTTCCTTCGACTCCTCAAAAGCTTTTCCGGTGTTGCAAAATTGTTTTGTCATCTGGAATAAACCTCCATTTTCAATTATACTGAATGGGTTCATTGATAACAGATTGAAAACGCCCTTTTTAGTGTACTTGAGTAGACCTCCATTTTAAATGTACTAAAATTTGCTCAATATTCGCAAACTTCGTGCCATAGATCCATATATAAACCATGATTGGAACAAAGAAGTGAAGGAACACATTTTTGACAGACAAGTACTAACCAAATATGTGATATAGACTTAAAGTTAAATTTAAATACCATTGGTAACATGGCAGCACCATCCTTGTGACTGCCCGTTTGGCTACATTTGCTGTGATATTCGACCGAATTAGAAGATTCAAAAGACAGGATGGAAATTACACTTACCTGCCGGTCCAATGTCCAAATCAGTCGCATGCACAGAACCAATAGTATTACCCACCATAGTATCTTCGGCCATAACAAAGAGGTAAGCATCCTTATCAAATACAGGATCATTATCATTAATGTCTGTAAAGTAAAGTATGAACGATAAACATTCATTTCATTGCCAGTAAAGATTTTTTTTCTGTATATGAAGCAATGAATGCAGTAATTAAATGAGAAGTATTTTTTGTTCCAGCCTACAAAGCCTACTAATAATGTGACAATTTTTAGACGGCTACGATACCTTAAAACAGGAATGTGGTTGTACGCAAACATATAAACGTATATCAACTGATGTGAAATGTTTTTGTTTTTTAAAAGTATTGATATATCATTTCTACTGCCTTTACAGCAGTCACTCTTTAATTGCACAACAGCGTTTCGGGCCTCAGGCTCTATGCCGGCCGCGGTCTAAAGACTTACCGAGTCTGTCGCTGGGCCAATCGGGGTTTAACTAATGATTTTCTTCAGCTCTGGCCAACAGTGTAAAGGGATCGGCTAGCAGCCCTCAGCTTTGCTTCATCTCAGTGTTTGAATTTGATTTATGTCTCTGTGATGATGCATTGATTGAGTTAGGAAACCTATTGTCAGATTCAAGCCAAAGTCGATCTCGTCTGAGATATTGTGCTTGTCCTTGTTTACTTAAAGTTTAAAAAGATCAGGTCACAAACAGATGAGAAAAAGTGGAAGCACCATTTTGCGCTCATATTTATACTCTAGGGCAGGTGACTCCAAAGCTGTTGGTCCTGCGTACTCACCTGGTTATCTGCAAGTCTGATAAGGATCAGATCAGAAATGGCTGAGAAAAGCTGAAGACGTCGTTTTCAATTGTAAGCCTATGGTAAAATGTTTCATGCTCAAGGGAACGTAAATACGAAGCCGGTTGTCAGATTCGAGCCAAATTCGAACTCATAAGTTCCAAAACAGCTGAGAAAAGTGGAGACGCCATTTTTCGATCATTTTTATGCTCAAGGGCAGGTAACTCCAAAGCCCTTGGTCCTGGGAGGCGCAAATTCGAACTCGACGTAGACTGTATGCCTGTCTTGGTTATTTGCAAGTTTGATAAAGATCAGATCAGAAATGGCTGAGAAAAGTTCGAGACGTCGTTTTTTCCCCTTTGTAAGCCTATGGTAAAATTTTCACGATCAAGGGATCGTAACTGCGAAACCAATTATCAGATTCGAGTGAAATTTGAATTCGTCTGAGATTTTAAGCTTGTCATCGTTTATAAAAGTTTCAACAAGGTCAGATCAAAAACAGCTGAGAAAAAGAAGAGACACCATTAGTCGCTTATTTTATGCTCAAGGCCAGGTAAATTTGTTTGTTTGTTTTGAGGTTTAAGTAACTGTCCTTATAGCCTTCCTTTGTTTAGGTTTCCATTATGGTCTGGTCGCTTGGTGTTTGTGTTTCTTTCCCTTTGGTGTCTTTGATGGGTGCAGTAAGTTAATTGTATCGATTCCTGATCTTTGTTTTACTTCTACTTAACGTCCCTGTTAATACTGTAAAGGTCATTTTGGAAACGTTGCTTCCAATTTTGCGGGGCTTTTATCCGACATGAAATGACATTTCAAGCCCGGCGCCCAGCCCAAATAAACCAATAGGGTTTATAAGCATGGACGGCCCGACTCACACCGCTTTGCCTTGGCAGGCTTAGATCCTCTAAGCGGTTTACCAGTACTCGTTGCGGATCGGTTTCAGCTCTGCTAGATCCTCTAAGCGGTTTACCAGCACTCGTTGCGGGTCGGTTTCAGCTCTGTGTGAAAACCTCATGCAGCCCATCTATTTCTTCAAGCCCCGATGAGCGGAGACACCAGGTAACTCCAAAGCCTTTGGTTCTGTGAGTCCCAATTTCGAACTCGACGTAGACTGTATGCCTCTCCTGTTCATCTGCAAATTTGATTAATAGATCGAAAAGATCGAATCAGAAATTGCTGAGAAAAGTTGGAGATGTCCTTTTTTCCCATCATATGTAGCAGTGGAGGCAATAACCAGGCGTCGTTACAATTAACCCACAGCTCCCATCAGAGACACCAAAGGGAAAGAAACACAAACATGAAACAACAGACCCTAATGGAAACATCAATAGCGGAAAGCCAAAAGGACAGTTACTTTCCCACAAAATGGCCAATATGCTATCCAAAATAAAATAATATAATCGACACAAACACCCAAAGACAAACCATAACAAAAATAGACCGCGACAGAAGAACAGCTTTGGAACGGTCAGCGGAAACGAATTCCACTGGGAGCTTAAATCGATTTTACGAGGCCACAATCCTCACCCTTACTCTATACAACGTGTTTGTTTTCATGCAACCACAGTTCTGATCAAAACAGATCCAAAACCTAATGCAGTCAGTCCCCGAACCCAGTGCTGCTGCATAAAATTTGATCAAGATTGGCCAGCTAGTAACTGAGATATAGAAATCCAAATGTGTTGACGACGGACGCTGGAGTCTGCCTATACTATAAGCTCACCTTGTGAGACTTCGGCTCAGATGATCTAAAATGTTTCTGATATATGTTATTATTGTCGTTGTTTGTATATGCATGTATGCACTGCTAATGTCGTTTTATTTTGGATAGCCGTGGTAATTTCGTCGGAAATAAACTGTCCTTTTGTTTTTTTTTGCTTGCGATCTTTTAATACGGTGGGATTGTATTATGCTGGTGTTTATTCCTTTTTGGCATTTCAGATGAGAGGCATTAGGTTACTAAATCGATTACTGATCGTTGCTTTCACTCCTATTATGAACAACGCACATGGCAAACTGCCCACGTTATACTGGTTACCGAAGCCCATAGAACATAGAAGTGCGTTTTATTTATATTTCTACACCACACCATTGAATTGTGAAAAGTATTATCGCCTTGCCTCATTGTAACTAAGTAGAAGTAAAACAAAGATCAGGAATTGATACAATTAACTTACTCCATCCATAAAAGACACCAAAGGGAAAGAAATACAAACATTAAGCGACCAGACCATAATGGAAACCTAAACAAAGGAAGGCCATATGGACAGCTACTTTCCCACAAAATGGCCATATGGCCATCCAAAATTAAAAGACACAAGTGATACACACAGTAAGTAACAAACAACAACATAAATAAATCGCCACAGAAGAGCCGCCTTGGAACGGTCAGTGGAAGATTTCCACCGGGGGGGGGCTTAAATCGATTTTACGTGGCCACAATCCTCGCCCTTACTTCCGTCGCGATTTAGACAAATAATTTGTTCAGTCCGCATGAAGGCCTCCTAACTCATCAGTGCAACATCTCCGTGAACACAGAAATCAAAGAACCACAGAGATGAGACAACGGTGAGGACTCGACAGCAAGAAACCACTGAAATGCTGGAGCAAAAGAAAACCAACAGTTAGACTCCGATGAGCCCGACCAGAGACAGAGCATCAGGCACCAACCAACATTATCTCTTTAATTTTCAATAAGCCTTTACGTTGGAGCCGTCATAGAATCTGAGGCCTGACCCACCGGCGTGCAATTAAAGAGGGAAGCAAAGTTGCCAACCGTGATTGGATTAACTACCATGCATGCAGTCTGTCGTATAATATCCATGTTGTACCCAATCTTTTTATATCGAACAATGATTTTACGAAATTGGGTGCTGAAGTCATTGCGGTTATATATTTTTCTGAATTTATATACTAAGTCACCATAAAATTCGGGTTCCGATAGACCTTGTTGCAGAAGAGATTTAAGTCCAATATTGAATTTTGAAATTAAATCAGAATGGCGTCTATAAAATTTTGAAAAGGCTTTGCGTAGTTTATGGTACCGATAACCCTGATTAAGGAGTTTAGCCGTTAATAATTTATTACGAGTGTTGAAGTCAGTTACATGACTACACACTCTAGCAAATCGAATTAATTGCGAAATATAAACGCCATAGGATGGCGCACGAGGAACATCACCATCCAAAAAAGGAAAATTTACAATCTCAAAATCAAAGTCATCGCGTTTATCATAAATTTTGCACGAAACAAATCCATCTACAATAGATAGATGTAAATCCAAAAATGGGGCCTCGGTATCAGAAGAATTTGCTTTATTTAACTGAAGTTCTAGGGGGTAAATCTGACTGATCAAACCATCAAAATAGGTATTATCAATATTTAATAAATCATCTAAATATCTAGAAGTAGAGCTAAAAGCTTCAATAATTTCAGATTGGTTATCAATGGAAAGCGACAAAATGAAGTCTCTTTCATAACAATACAAGAACAGATCAGCCACAAGAGGTGCGCAATTAGTACCCATCGGAATACCCACAATTTGTCTAAATAACTTAGTACTGAATCTAATATAAATATTGTCTAGTAGAAAGGTGAGGGCATCGCACACTTTCTGACATGACCAAAGTGTATAATTCTTATGCTCTTTAGAAGTGAAAAATGCATTTCTGACATTACATGCAAGATAGAGAGAATCTTCTCTGTGAAAAGCCCATTCAATTAAATCATTAAGCTTTTCTTTTATGAGATTATGAGGAAGTGTAGTGTAAAGAGTGGAAAAATCGTAGGTAGACAGACTAGAAGCACGAAACTGTCTAGATTTCAATTTATTTAAAACCTCATTCGAATTTTTTATAGACCAAAACAGATTTCTTCCTGATCTTTCAAAGACTTTATCACAATATTTAATTACATGCGTTTTAATAGCAGTAAGACAGGAAGTTAATAATTTAGAAAGTTCAGTGGTAGTGCAAGAACTAGAATTTGCAATAAACCGTGCTTTGTAAGGTTTTTTATGAAGTTTTGGTAACCAGTATAGCGTAGGAAGCTTGTCTTGGCCTTCGTTAACACACAGAGCAAACTTGGTGGCTGAAAGACAAACATGTTTATCTACTATAGCTCTCTCTTCAGCCAAAGGCTGAAGTTCATAGGCCTTAGTACCACCAAGCTCCTGCTTAAGCGTGTTAACATAGTGGGGCCGTCACACAACGACGACGTTGTTAGCGGCCTTGTCTGCAGGGGCCAAAACAAACTTCTTATGAAATTCTTGAATACCTAGTTTAAGATGACGTAAAGACGTCTTGGGCTTAGGAGGTAATAAGTTAGTATTTTGAGAATAGAAAGAAATGCGTTTATTCACTAGTCTTAAAATGCTAAGTTTCCAGTCCTTTAGAGCTTTATACTCAACATACTCTCGCTTACACCATCGATTACCGAATTCATTCAAGGAAGCAGCGATTTCATCTCTACATTTACTGAAATCAATTTTAGAAGGAAACCGATATTTCGGTCCTTTAGAAATTATATTCCGTATCCTAGAATCAGGAATAATTTTCAAATTGCCAGTAATTACATGACCAGCAGCAGGATAGCAATACTTTGAGTTTTTACAATCACATAAATCAGGAGTATTAGTATCAATATCAAGATCTGAAACAAGTTTATTGAAATTAAAAATGATAGATCTAACAGGTTTGTTATATTTATAGCAAATTATAGGTGTTTCAGTATTTTGAAAATAAGCAGGAATGGAAGAAAGCACCGATCTCTCACGGAAGATACTGGGCAAATCTATAAAATCCATACCCTTATTAATGAAGGATATTTTGAAGAAATGACGTTTATGATTAGTTTCAGAATCAATGTAAGGACGGAGAGTATGCTGAGTATAGCCTCTAGTTAAGAGAGCCGCATCATATAACTGATGAGAACTATCGTAGAATTTATTCGCCTCGGTGTCCAGAAGACGTAAAACAGAAACGGGTAATGAACTTAAAAATCAAAGCATAGAGTGGCGTCCATGATTTAATAATATAATTGACAGTCACTTCAGTCTAGTATTGTTTCGTTTAAACGCAATTGATTTACGTTTAAAGTTACCATTTTTCCTGGTGCCGTGAGATCTAGTTCTGCGTTTTCGACGTTCCAGGAGTGAGAAAATATCAAAGTCCGGCATTCTGGAAATATTACCCTCATGATAAATGTTGTCATTAAATCCCAGTGGAAAAGGGGTCTGTAAAAATTTAATCCATTTCAGTTCAGCTTCATGTCTTTTGATTATTTTGAATCTAGATGTAGAATTTGCATCGTAATAAAGTTTTTCCACTGGTTGTATAATAATGTTATTAACAGAATGACCCGTACGTCGAAAGTGACGGTACAAGAAAGTGTCAGTTTTCTTAGGCTTACTCATTCTACGATAATGCTCGTTCAATCTAGTTTTAAGCATGCGGTTAGTTTGACCGACGTACTGCATATTACAGTTTGCAGCACGTCAAGTAATTAGATAAATTAAATCTGTAGACTGTCATGTCAAATCAGACATGTTAACTACAGAACTAAATAATTAAGTAAGACCTAAAAATAGCCGTGTTTGCGCTGACATGCCGAGAAAAAATATGGTCGGCAGGACGATTAAACTTTTTACTTTTTGTCATCTTTTTATTTGATTGAAAAAGAGCAAAAATCTAAAAGGGCTAAATTTAAACCATATTACTTAATGAGGTTTAAAGCATCATGGAAGCAAAATTTCGGGATTGTAGATATTAGTTTTGCTTTTTTTTTGGCAATTTTATAATATTTCATCAAAAGTGCTAGACAGTATTAAGGTCGGTTAGCAAGAAAATGTTTTACTTTTTTCTGGATAGCCATACAAATTAAAGGGTAGGCAATTTCGTATATAAAAATGAGCTGAGGATATTGTTAAAATCGAAACCTTAATATTTTCAAGCCTCTCTTTTTTTGCTCACCTTAGTCAAAGTAGAAGTAAAACAAAGATCAGGAATTGATACAATTAACTTACTCCATCCATAAAAGACACCAAAGGGAAAGAAATACAAACATTAAGCGACCAGACCATAATGGAAACCTAAACAAAGGAAGGCCATATGGACAGTTACTTGCCCACAAAATGGCCATATGGCCATCCAAAATTAAAAGACACAAGTGATACACACAGTAAGTAACAAACAACAACATAAATAAATCGCCACAGAAGAGCCGCCTTGGAACGGTCAGTGGAAGATTTCCACTGGGGGGCTTAAATCGATTTTACGTGGCCACAATCCTCGCCCTTACTTCCGTCGCGATTTAGACAAATAATTTGTTCAGTCCGCATGAAGGCCTCCTAACTCATCAGTGCAACATCTCCGTGAACACAGAAATCAAAGAACCACAGAGGTGAGACAACGGTGAGGACTCGACAGCAAGAAACCACAGAAATGCTGGAGCAAAAGAAAACCAACAGTTAGACTCCGATGAGCCCGACCAGAGACAGAGCATCAGGCACCAACCAACATTATCTCTTTAATTTTCAATAAGCCTTTACTTGAGTTTTTGAGACTGCTCGTTGTCCATCGTCCGTCTGTCAACAATTTACTAAAAAACACCTTCTCCTTAACCGGTGAATAGATTTTAAAACAAATTTACAGAAATGTTCTTTGGGTGACACTCCATCACAATTGCTAAAATGGTTCAACTCTGCTGTTCCATATGGCCGCTAGAGCTAGAAATAGAAAAAAAAACTTATAATATAATGAAGCGCCACCTAGGCAACTTCCGAGATTTCAAAATATTTTCACATAATGTCCCTTGGATGACTCTCCACCAAAATTGCCGAAATTGTTCCGCACCGTCTGACAAAATGGCCGACAGATAAGACAGAAAAAAACTATAAACGGTATGTAAACAATTACTCAAACGACAACTCCTTCTAAACCTGTTAGTTGATATCAAAATAATTTCATAAAGATGTTTCTTGGGTAACCCTCTACCAAAATTGCTAACATAGTTCTGCTCCGCTAAATAAAGTGGCCATCAGAGCTAAAATTTGAAAATACGTTAAACGACATTTCCTCCTCGGCAAACTGCTCGATTTCAAGATAAATTCATATTGATTTTCTTATAGCACCCTTTTCCATAATTGCTCAATTCTTTCCGCTCGGCTGATTAAAATGATCAGGAGTTCTAAAATAGAAAAGTATTTAAACGAAATCTCCGCATAGGCAAATGACCGAATTTGAAAATAATTCCAAAGAATTTTTTCTCATGTGACCCTTCGGCAATATTGCTAAAGTTGTTCCGCTCCGCTGAATAAAATAACCTCCAGAAGTACAAATAGAAACACCTTTAAACTGCGTCTCCTAGGTCAATTACCCAATGTACAAATAGCTTCAGAGACACCGTCCTGTTATGACCATTTCTCAAATAACTAAACTTGTTTTGCTCGGTCGAACAAAATGGCCACCAGAGCTAAAACTAGAAAAAAAACCATTTAAACGCAATCTTCTGGCAAATGGTTCGATTTAAAAATCAATCAGACTCTAATGCTTCATTTTCATCAAAATGTAGGACAGACATCAATTGTGACATAGTTAAGTTTCCGTTTCTGTACTGAGATGTCCCTAGTACTGCCTCATTCCGGTATATACACATGCATATCTAAACTGGATCTTTATGGTATGGTATCTCTGCAGATCAAAGACTCTAATAATCTGAAAGGAGTTAGGATTGCTTACTTTTTAATACGGCTATCGCTATCATAAGCTTCGGAAAACCGTTTTCAAAATGTTGTCGTCGACACAGTAAATTGATTGCTTACTACAACATTCACCTTAAAGCCTTTCTGCATCAATAGAAATCAGAACCTTAGTTTAATGTGATCCTAATGTATACATTTTAAAGAAATATTGACAAATAGGATCTTTTGAAACAGCTAAACTATTACCCGTTACAAACGAAAATGTTCTAGCATAGATGTTATGGTTGATAACGGCGTTTGCCTCTGCATCGGGCCTCGGTCTATGACTTCTCCGACCTAACTCTTTCATAAGAGTGTTGCTGTCTGATTATATGTCCTGGCCAGGGCCTTTGTGGTACTCTTGCTGTTTTCGTGTTTTTTTTTGTACAGCTCTGAATATCTGTGTTGAATTTTCGACCACAGATACTTGAAAATAGTTCAATACGATTTACTTGTTTTCTGTGATGTCTCACTAATTACTAGTCATTACCAAAACACACCTATTCAAATGCACTGTAAATCTTACCGCCGAAAAACAGCACAAAAATTGAAGATAAAAATAGTGAAACTGTAATTATTTCTGCTCATTAGATAAATATTGTGTACTCGTTAAAACCACCTCGATGAGGCGGTTCTAGGCTTGTTAAAACCACCTCGACAAGGCGGTTCTAACGTGTTTCTACAATCTAAATTCTGGAGCAGAAATAAGAACAATAGCACAGCAAGCAGGTACCATTCTCGTCTTTTTTAGTAAGTCAGGGAGATAAATCACTCAAATAGTATGATAGAGTTATAGAACTTGATCAGAATGCAGTTCATATGATGATACAGATGTGTGTCAAATATCACGAGGCGGACCAAACAATTTTGAAATATGGCCAAGGTAAAAGTTTTTCGTAAATTTTCCAAAAATAGGTGAAAGTTCTAAAACCAACATCACAGGTCAAACCGTTTGATGTCAATGGAAAGGTCTTGCCCGAAGGAACACATATGTGTATTGTTGGTGGTATTAAAATGAGAGACCAAAAAAGTTTTCTTGAAACTGGCGTTTCACGTATGTTACAAAGGGAGATCAATCAGACACATTGCATGAAAAAATTATGGATCTTGGTAAAACTGTAGCTCTTATGATCATACGCATCCATCACGAGAACACGCCCATAAAATTCTGTTCCCCTTGAATCCCACTTTTTTAAAGTAAAACTGAGGTTTACAGGGGTAAACCTTATTTTTCTTATTTCTGTTCTGAAATATAGATTATGAGTACTCGTTAGAACCGCGGCGGTTCTAACGAGTAACCACAATCTATATTTTGAGCAGAAATAAGAAAAATATCACATATTTTTATCTAAAAAATTGTCATTTTAGGCGGTAAATTCTACAATGCATTTGTATAGGCGTGTGTTCGTAATGCTGTGCCAAGTTTCGTGAGACTAGGGTAAACACTTTTGGGAAAATGGCCAAGGTTGAAGTTGAAAGATCAAAGTTCACAGGTCCAGGTCACAGGTCAAAATAGAAGTGAAGGCAATGGTCAGTAATGAATACAATTAACCCACAGATTCCATCAGAGACACCAAAGGGAAAGAAACACAAATAAGAAATAACTAAACCCTAATCGAAACACCAATAGTGGACAGACAAAAGGACAGATGCTTTCCCACAAAATGGTCTATGGGCTATCCAAAACAAAACAATACTTCAAAGCGATACACAAACTCAAAGACAAATATAACAAAAAAATTGCAACGGAAAAACCACCATGGAGCGGTCAGTAACAGGAAATCCACTAAGTGGTGGTGGTGGTGGCTTAAATCGATCGGAATGAAGCGTGTGATGGTGAGTATGTGTATGAAGATTCATAAGGCTAAGTCCAATACTTCTGAAGTTATAGCCAAGGTTAAGTAGAAGTAAAACAAAGATCAGGAATCGATACAATTAACTTACTCCACCCATCAAAGACACCAAAGGGAAAGAAACACAAACATTAAGCGACCAGACCATAATGGAAACCTAAACAAAGGAAGGCCATAAGGACAGTTACTTTCCCACAAAATGGCCATTTGGCCATCTAAAATAAAAAGACACAAGTGATACACACAGTAAGTAACAAACAACTCCATAAATAAACCGCCTTAGAAGAACCGCCTCGGAACGGTCAGTGGAAAGATTTCCACCTGGGTGGGGAGGGGGGGGGCTTAAATCGAGTTTACGTGGCCACAATAATAAATTGTTTTCTGGACGCCGACGACAACTCAATGCTAGAGTGATGACAATTGCTCAAAAAGCAACAAGAAACACAGACGACAAAAATGAGAATTATCCTTGTAAACCTCAGTTTTACAATATAAAATTGTGATGCAATAGGTAAGACTTATCATTACGAAAACACGCCTATACAAATACATTGTAAACTTTATCTCCGAAAAAAAATGAAAACTTAAGGATGAAAAATTGTGCTATTTTTCTTATTTCTGCTCACAATATAGATTGTGGGTACATGTTAGAACCGCCGCATCGAGGCGGTTCTAACGAGTGCCCACAATCTATATTTTAGAGCAGAAATAAGAAAAATAAGGATGAGGCGGTTCTAACGAGTACCCACAATCTATATTTCAGAGCAGAAATAAGAAAATAAGGATGAGGCGGTTCTAACGAGTACCCACAATCCATATTTCAGAGCAGAAATAAGAAAAATAAGGTTTACCCCTGCAAACTCCAGTTTTGCTATATAAAAGTGGGGTTCAAGGGAGATCAAAATTTTATAGGCGTGTTTTCGTAATGTATAGTCGTGTATTTGTGATGTTAAGAAACCGCTTGTGTGAAAAAGTATATTCTGGGAATCCAGGCTTGTAAAATAGACTTAACATATCTCCCCACCCCGGTGGTCATCGCTACTAACCGTTCTACGGCGCTGTTCTTAGTGCTGTGCTGTCGATGTGATGCTACACGACTGATTTTTTATGTTTAGGTCTGTAGTGCTGTATTTCAGAACAAATTCAAAAGCCCGATGGGTGTTTGATCTATTGAGTTCAAGGGTTTGTCATTTGGAACTTTACCTAATATCTGTATTGCCAACGTTAACGTCGTTGTTAACGCTGGAACACCTGTATCAGCGACTGTCACTGTCACTGTGTATGAATCCCGTGTCTCGCGGTCAACTGTATCCTTCAGCTTAACTTCTCCTGTCTGAAGCATTTCGAAAGATTCACCTGAAATAAAGCTTCTATGGATCGATTCTTTGTCATTCAAAATGTTTACCTGACACGTGGACTGAAATTTACGTATACATAAAACGCTGAACTGATTCTTTTCCTCCTTATAGAATTAATCATAAAACATATATTAACCTATAAAATGCCAATCACTACAATTGTCTTCTGCTAAGTACTTAAAAAATTAGATTTTGCAAACATTGTGGAACCAGATAGGATCTCGGCCCACACTGTTTGCCTGTATGCAAAAATACTTTTAAAAAGTTTGCAAGAAAATTTTGCAGACGACATATGCAGACGAAATTTTCAGATGTAGTGTTTCTCGGCGTCTTAAGGTTTATAGAATGTATGTTTGTTAATGGAAGAAAACAGCATTTAATTTGCAAGAAAATTTCCTTTCAAAATTGTTTATTTTATTTGGTGTATATTTTACCTCCATTGGAAGTATAACAACGACAATTAAGAATTAGATGAAAATAAAATCGACATTTTTTGTTTCACAAATTGAATGTTTATTTTAATATTCCAAAGAACAATATATATTCTTTTGCTATATGCGTTGCAATTATTTCTGTAATTAAGACCTCAATATGAAACGCGTTAACTTTCTAAGTAGCCGTAAATTGTAGCTTACGTGACAGGTAGACAGGTTGAATGATCTTAGCAGAATATTACGAGGCATTGTTTGCACCCAGAACTCTGTATCACTGCCCGCTTTCATTCACAGTTTTATTATCTTTATACGAGTTAAATCTCATTTTTGTGCGCTTTGCATTAACATGCAGAACATCACGAAAACACGCCTTTATAATTTTAACCCCCTTGAACCAAACTTTTATATAGTAAAACTGGGGTTTAAAGGTGTAAACCTATTTTTTCTTATTTATGCTCTAAAATAAAGATTGTAGGTACTCGTTAGAAACGCCTCACCGAGGCGGTTCGAACGAGTATCCACAATCTATATTTTGAGCAGAAATAAGGAAAATCTCACCATTTTTCATCTTAAAATTTTTATTTTTTTGGCGATAAAGATTACAATGTATTTGTATAGGCGTGATTTCGTAATGAATGTCTCTCCAGGTACTTCGTCACTCAGTGGTGTATTCTTTTAGTACATCATGAGAACATAATTCCCATTTCACTAACATTGAAAATGTTGTTCCGCTCATGTATTCATTTGAAGGCGTAAATAGTCCTGCAAATACCAAAACTGCTTATGATGTACCTCATCAAAAACGAAAACTCTCATTCTCTGACTGCAATGATTTTTTTTTGTTTCGTTTTCAAAGGTAACCTATATAGGACCAACATTTAATGTTCAGTCAAAACATTAAGATCACATTACGATAACACATCCATATGTCACAGTGCATTCATTTGGTTAATTGTATCGATTCCTAATCATTGCATACACTTCTATATTTCATATTTCCAAAATGCTTTTTTTTCGGCTGAAAATTTGTGATATTTATTTTTTTTTTTACTTTTACTCCAAACTTATGCTGTGAGCGCTCGTTAGAACTGCCTCGTCAAGGCGATTCTAACGCGCATGCGCAGTGTATATCAAAGCAGAAATAAGAAATAATAATTTATACCCCTGTAAAGTAGAAGTAAAACAAAGATCAGGAATTGATACAATTAACTTACTCCACCCATCAAAGACACCAAAGGGAAAGAAATACAAACATTAAGCGACCAGACCATAATGGAAACCTAAACAAAGGAAGGCCATAAGGACAGTTACTTTCCCACAAAATGGCCATATGGCCATCCAAAATTAAAAGACACAAGTGATACACACAGTAAGTAACAAACAACAACATAAATAAATCGCCACAGAAGAGCCGCCTTGGAACGGTCAGTGGAAGATTTCCACTGGGGGGCTTAAATCGATTTTACGTGGCCACAATCCTCGCCCTTACTTCCGTCGCGATTTAGACAAATAATTTGTTCAGTCCGCATGAAGGCCTCCTAACTCATCAGTGCAACATCTCCGTGAACACAAAAATCAAAGAACCACAGAGGTGAGACAACGGTGAGGACTCGACAGCAAGAAACCACTGAAATGCTGGAGCAAAAGAAAACCAACAGTTAGACTCCGATGAGCCCGACCAGAGACAGAGCATCAGGCACCAACCACCATTATCTCTCTAATTCTCAATAAGCCTTTACGTTGGAGCCGTCATAGAATCTGAGGCCTGACCCACCCCCAGTTTCTCTATATAAAGTATGAGTTTAGAGGGATGTTCATTCAGCAGACCTGATGAAGCCTAATTGGCCGAAACTAGCTAGTCTGGCCCAGAAAACATATACACTCCATATTTTTCAGTTCTGTGGATTCCTTGCTTCCAAAGGATAACCCTTTTATAGAACATTGTTAACGAGATGACATACCCGTATGACATAGCGCATTATTAGATATCTCTAAAACGCATACTTTTTCAATGTATCATAATTTGTCTTAGTCCTGCTGCAACAATAGATTGCATAGTGGTTATTAGAACCTTTAACGGTTTCCCACAATTATATGATCTGGATGAGAAATAATAAAACAATAACGTATATCCATGTAAATACAGGGTTTCTTCATATAAAGTTGAAATTGCATGGGTGTTCATTACTCAAACTCGTAAAATTATGATGATGTAAACCAGATGATATCATTACGCAAACACGCCTATACAAATACATTGCCACTTTATCGCCGAAAAAATGAAAATTTTATGATGAAAAGTTGTGATATTTTTCTTATTTCTGCTCAAAATACAGATTGTGGGCACTTGTTAGAACCGCCTCATGGAGGCGGTTCTAACGAGTGCCCACAATCTATATTTTAGAGCAGAAATAAGAAAAATAAAGGTATACCCCATTAAACCCCAGTTTTACTATATAAAAGTGGGGTATGAGGGGGGTCAAAATTATATAAACTCCGTTCAGAAAATCTGATTCATCGATTTTTTCGTTTCTTCCTTTTAATACCCATTTTAGCCCATACATCACTATGGGAAAGTTTTAGACCTCACCCTCCGCCGATTTCGCCAGCAAGTCGTATGCCTCTGCGACAGCTAGGAAAGGCTGTGTTTATTTGGAGAAAATTGCAAAACAAAGAAATGAGAGCACAGACTAAGTCCATTAGACGATGATTGTCAGGTAAAATAATAAATATTCAAATCCATGTGACGCACTTTATAAATAGATATGCAATTGCTACACACCTTATATTCCAATGGATGGATAGAGGCTTACTAGGAACGGGGAGTCACTAGCGCGATGTGCTGTCAACAGTCGTCAAAACGAATTACACCGATATCAGATGTGGTGTCACAGCTAATGATTTTCCACGGAGTGATCGTGCAAATTAAACATATACGCCCTTGTAATGTACAAGAGCAATAACCACTTCTATATAAGGTTTTAAAGGGTGTGTCGAACCTGTCAGAATGTCTTAGTCTGTTAAAGAAAATATAGATTTTGCAATTTTCTCCAAATAATCACAGCCTTTCCTAGCTGTCGCAGAGGCATACGACTTGCTGGAGAAATCGGCGGAGGATGAGGTCTAAAACTTTCCCATAGTGATGTGTGGGCTAAAATGAGTATTAAAAGCGAGAAACGAAAAAAATCGATGATTCAGATTTTCTGAACGGAGTTTAGGCGTGTTCTCGTAATGCAAAAAAAATCACCGCTCTTACCTATATTTCCATCGGTTATAATGAAGTTTCCTATAGCGTTGTTGATTCCATTAGGATCGTTATCACCATCAGTGCATGTAATGTTGGCAACAGTCAACCCTATAACTGCATCCTCTGGTATAGCTATACTGTACAGAATCCTATCACATGAAGGCTGTACGTCGTTTACGTCAAGGATGTTTATCGTCAAAGAAACTTCGGAGATCACTGAAAATGTTGGATTAATTTTGTTAACTCGTAATCCTTTGGTATTCAAATCCCGGGACAATATAAACGGTTTATAAACGTAACATTAATGACTCTGCCTCATGTCAGCTGATAATAAATGTACTACTGTTTTGGAATATTGCAACCTAAAAAAATCATAAAGAACAAATTTAAATAGTCGACAAAGGCATTTGTCTATATGCTGCATTATTCTTGTGACTGAGGCTGATTGCTCATTTATCAACTAGAGGCCCGAGTGGGCCAGACATCCCTCACCTGGCTGAGGTTATAATGATATATCACATTGTGTCGTGGCGGCTATATTGCATATCAGATCATTAGCAAGTATGAATCTGCATGTTGCCTTGATGCCTCTGAGTAAGTTTCTGATTGGCTCAATCTGATTATGGTTTCAGGAAGAGATGATGTTGATGCAGAGTAGGCGGTGTATAACTTTGCAGGGCGGAGATCTATTAAGAAAAAGGTTAAACCAATTACTCGACCATTGGACTTCAACTGCAACACAAAGCTATGGTTACGTGGTCACTTTTAGAAAGCATGCAAAAGACACTCCACTGAATGTTCTTGTGGACTGAAGGTATCTGACACATACTGACAACACATGAGCTGCCAATGCCTGCCACTCTGATCTGGCATTATTATACATGTGGTTTGATGAATTTCAAGATGGCCGTCATCTTGGATAACGGGATGCAATAATTTTAACAATTCTGAATCTCCATGTCACCCAAATGCATCCAACCAAATTTCAACTCAATGTGGCTGACCATACGGGAGCAGATGTGGTTTGAGTATTTTCAAGATGGCCACCGTAGCAGCTTTCTCGTATACAGAGCAGAATGGTTCCAACAAGTCCTGTCACTTAACGCCTCCAATCAAGTATGGGCTCAATTCGACTTGATGTAGTTTGAATCATTTTAACTGACCAACATGCCAGCCATCTTGGATAACGGACCAGAAGAATCTTAGCAGTTCGGAATCTCCATGTTGCCACGATGCTCAACCCAACCTTTAGTTCCAGAGGAGATGTACTTTGAAGAATTTCGAGATGGCTGCCATGGCGGCCATCTTGGATATCGGAACGGAAATATTTTATCAAATCAGAATCTCCAGGTCGCCCTGATGCCTCCAATCACGATTCAGCTCAATCTGACCTTTGGTTCGCGAGGAGGTATCGATTGAAGAAGTTCAAGATGGCCACAATGGCAGCCAACTTGAACCTCAGAACTTTACAATTTTAACTAATTTGAATGTCCATGCCTCCGTAGTGCCTCACTCCAAATTTTAGGTCAACCCCATCTTTTCTTTGGGACGGAATGTTGTCTGAATCAATTGAATCAATCGATCCGTTTTGGTCATCGGTATGAAACATTTTTTTTTTCGGAGGAGGTGTCGATTGAAGAACAATATTAAGATTGTGACAATGACAATCATCTTTTACACCAGAACCAAACGATTTTAACAATTTGAAATCTGAATCTCCATGTCACCCCGATGCACCCTATCAAGTTTCAGATCCATCTATCATTTGGTTCGGGAGTTGATGTAGTTTGCAGAATTTCAAGATTTCAATTTTAGCAAATCCGAATCTCAAGAGGAAAGTCATTTGAAAACTTTCAGAATGGCTGCCATCGCAGCCATCTTGGATACTAAAAAGGATTGATTTAGCAAACCAGTGCTTCAGCTGAAGTGCACGACCCGCCGGATGCTTTTAGCTTTATGAATGTTACCATATATGGGTATGGCGGCCATTTTGGTCATGTGACCTGGACCTAAAACGGTTCCCCCAATAAATGCGCCTTATCGTAAGGAGCAAAAATATATCTTATACTTTAGTACTGTATTCTGAATCGTTTGCAGGGTAAAATGCATTCTCACTTTTCAAATACAAAAGCATATGTGTCAAAGTTTGACCTAGGCACAAAGAAGGTCAAGGTCAACCCCCAGGGTCACCATTTTAGCAATTTATGATGGGCCTACGTCCCAGATGCTATTTATCAAGTTTCGTGGAAATCTGCCCAGTGGTTCTGGAGAAGACTATTTTTGAAGGGTTTTTACCATATATGGCTTGGCGGCCATTTTGGTCATGTGACCTGGACCCATTAGCAAATTTTGGTTTCCCCCATCCCATAGAGGCTCCATATGAAATTTGACTTCAATCGTCCCAACGGTTTCCGAGGAGAAGCAGTTCAAAATTTTCACATTTTTCGCCTCGGCGAGGCTATACTAAATGGAATGTAATATTTCGCAAGTTCATTGGTTAGATCTCATTGATATCTATCAGTATGCCAAAAATTATTTAAATATTCCAAGCGGTTAAGTCACTATCATTAATTTTCACAAACGGGTTACGGGCGGACAGACAGACTGACAGACTGACAGAATGACAGTGATTTTAGGGCACTCTTAGAAAATCAACCGACTTCAGTCGGTCGCTTTTTCTGCGGTCGTGCAATCTTAATCTCCATTTTGCACAGATTCCTCCCATCAAGTGTCTGCTTGATCCAACATTTCATTCAGAAGGTGATGTCCTTTGAAGAATTTCAAGATGGCCGCCATCGTAACTGGACAATTTTAGCAAATCTGAACTCAATGTCAGCATGATGCCTCCCATCAGGGTTCAGCTTAATCAGAACTTTCAGTCAGGATATGTCGTTTGAAGAATTTTAAGACGGACGAAATAGCGGCCATGTTCGATATCGGAACTGAATTAGTTTAGCTTAGCAATTCTGCATCTGCATGTCACCCGGTGCCTCCCATCAAGTTTCAACTCAATCCAACCTTTTGTTCGGGAGGAGACGTCGTTGTGACGATCTCAAGATGACCACAATGGCGGCCATCTTGGATTTCGGAGCGGAACAATATTAGAACGCCTGAATTTCCATGTCAACCTGATGCCTCCCATCAAATTTCAGCACGATCTTACCTTTGGTTCGGGACAAAATATCGTTTGCAGAATTTCAAGACGGCCGCCATGGTGGCCAGCTTGGATAACGGAAAGGAACGATTGTAGCAAATCTGAATCTTCATGTCACCCCGATGCACCTTATCAAGTTTGAGCTCAATAACAATTTTCGTTCGGGAAGATATGTCGTTTAAATAATTTCGAGATGGCCGCCATGGCGGCCTTATTGAATATTGGAACATAACACGTTTAGCAAATCGGAATCTCCATGTCACCCTGATGCACTCAATCAATTTTCAGCTCAATCCGACCTTTGTTTCGGAAGGAGGTGTCGTGTAAAGAATTTCAAGATGGCTGCCATAGTGGCCATATTGAATAACGGGACAATTTTAGCAAATCTGAATCTCCTTGTCACCATGTCTCTCTGATGCCTTCTATCATCACGTATCAGCTTAGTCATACTTCCGGTTCTAGAGGAGATGTCGAAAAATGTGAAACTTTTACCCGAAATTGAGATGAAATGACATCTCAAACCATGTCGTCCAATGAAACCAAAAGCATTTATAAGCATGGAAGGTCCCACTCGCACCGCTTTGCCTGGGCAGGCTTAGATCCTCTAATTGGTTTACCAGTACTCATTTGCGGTCGGTTTCAGCTCTGCGTGGAAGCATCATGCAGCACATCTATTTCATCAAGCACCGACGGGAGGGGCCATACATAAAATGACTAATAAGTATTGGTATGTCATTTAACTCAAGACAACACTTGCACATATAACATCCGTGCCACTATTGTTTATATAATTTGAAAAGGCTTTGTGTAGTTTATGATACCAATGACCCTGATTAAGACGTTTAGCAGTTAACATTTTATTACGAGTGTCGAAGTCAGTTACATGAATAGACTCTCTGGCACATTAATTGCGAAATATAAACGCCATAGGATGCCATAGGATGATGCAGCACTAGGAACATCACCATCCAAGAAAGGAAAATTTACAATCCCAAAATCAAAATCATCACATGTATCATAAAGTTTGCAGGCAACAAACCCATCTACAATAGATGTGAATCCACAAATGGGGCCTCGTATCAGAAGAATCTGCTTTATTTAAATGCAGTTACGGGGGTTTAATATGACTGATTAAACCATCGAAATAGTTATTGTCAATATTTAATAAATCATCCAAATATCTAGGAGTCGAGCTAAAGGCTTCAGTGAATTCAGATTGGTTCTTAACGAAAAGGGACGTCATGAAAAAATAGAACTAGAGGCAATGATCAGGAATCTATACAATTAACCCACAGCTCCCATCAGAGACAACAAAGGGAAAGAAACACAAACATGAAGCAAGAGACCCTTACGGAAACACCAAAAGCGGAAAGCCAAAAGGACAGTTACTTTACCAGAAAATGGCCAAAAGGCTAGCCAGAATAAAATTATATAAGCGACACAAACACCAGACGACAAACCATAACAAAAATAAACCGCGACAGAAGAACCGCCTTGAAACGGTCAGCGGAAACGAATTCCAGCGTGGGGTAGGGGGGGGGGGCTTAAATCGATTTTACGTGGCCACAATCCTCGCCCTTACTTCCGTCGCGATTAAGACAAATAATTTGTCGAGTCCGCGTGAAGGCCCCCTAACTCTTTTATGTCCTTTTGGCTTTCCGCTGTTGGTGTTTCCGTTAGGGTGTGTTGCTTCATGTTTGTGTTTCTTTCCCTTTGATGTCTCTGATGGGAGCTGTGGAGCGCAGTGGTGCAGTGGTAAACCATCGGATTTAAGATCAAGAGGTAGCCGGTTCTATCCTCGCAAGCGCGACGTGTTGTTTCCTTGAACAAGAAACTTTATCCACATTGTTAAGTACTGATTCCTACATAGGAAAATAGGGCCACATGGAAGATTAGTACTAGTACTAAATGTGTTACCCTCTATAAATACGGTCGATTATTATTATTATTATTATTTATATAACAAAACCAGAACAGATCAGCCACAAGGGGTGCGCAGTTCGTACCCATCGGTATACCCACAATTCCTCATAAAATACATTCTAAAGACTTAAGTATGTAACGCGACATCCAATTGTATCACGTAAAAAATATGACCGTATATTCTGCGATATACTGTCGGAAACCAGACGTCATCACGTAACGTCGATATTCATGTGGTGCCATTTGGTTTTACAAAGCTCACAGTGCTTGTCATTTCGTGCAAAATAGTACAGTTGTTCACAAACCAACCAGATAAGTGCATTAAAATGGGGATAACTTTAATGCAAAAGTGTCATTTGAGGAGTTAAGTCGTCAGTTTTATGGCCGCAAATTTTGTTTTACGGCTCCGCTGACGCGTCGCCGTAAAACGAAATTTCCGACCGTGAAACCGCCGATTTACCTCCCCAAATGACAATTTTTAATACAGTTATCATCGAAATAGAAACAATGCTAAACTGGCGAAAAACACAAATAATAATCTCAAGCCATGAAAGAAGAGTAGACACATCAACATGATGGCACTAGCAAAACCTTAAAGCAAGGGATGTACCAACATTCAAGTCTAAACACATATGAAAACGCCATTGACCGACGCCTTTGGATGTCCAGCATACTTCTTGGGAAATATATAAAGAAAGATATTCAATATCTAGTTATACATAATAACCACAACCTTAACTGTCTGCATGGTTATTGTTTAGGCAAGTTGCATACTTATAGCACACAAAGGCGGCTGACCTGTCTGTGCACATGAGGTTGAAATATGTCGCTTATATTATTTTATTTTGGATAGCCTATTGGCCATTTTGTGGGAAAGTAACTGTCATGTTGGCTTTCCGCTGTTGATGTTTCCATTAGTGTTTGTTGTTCCATGGTTGTGTTTCTTTCCCTTTGGTGTCTCTGATGGGAGCTGCGAGTTAATTGTATCGATTCCTGATCATTGCCTCCACTTCTACTGTGCTTAAGATACACGTTTGGATACATAATTTGGCTTTAATTATGACAGGTTAACCGAACGACTGGTTTACTGACCCATGAACAATTCGACGTGCAGTTTCCTCAGGTTAACATGTCCGTAAAATTAGCACCCAATCATTGTTTTCCATAATTTTGCTATTTTGCTTAAAGCATTGATTGTGGTGCTCGTTAGAACCGCCTCAAGAAGGCGACTCTACGGTGCATCCGTAATTTATGTTGGACAATAATGTTTATATGAAAAGATGGCGTGACGTCAGACCGCAGCATTCGGGTAGCCACCAAGGATACAAATCAATGGCGTTTGTACGGCCCAAACCATAGTATAGGTGTTATATTTCGTTAATTCTTTGTATATTGCAGATAATTTTAAGGATGCATAAAGCAAAAGCAGAACCATTGTATTTATACGTGTTTTTTTTTTTTGTTGTTGTTTTGTTGCTTGTTTGTTTGTTGTTTGTTCTTGATGTTTTTTTTTTTTTTTTTTTGCCTTGCATTTTGTGTAAATATTTGAAGATACTCTTCACAAGATGACCATTTAATCCTATCCCATGTGTTATTTATAGACGTGTATTTTTCTAATTTATATAAGTGATCGGTGACAAATAGTAAATGCGTCCCGAGTGTTATTTTAGATGAGATTAAATTTATTGTAGTTTGTTTATACAATTCTACTGCTACAGTCTACATTTTGGCTTAAGTTTCAAAAATTCAAGATTTGTCTGATTGAAAGAAACGTTTGAAATTTTTTTAATAAAACTGTACCATGATTTAAAAAAAATGAATATCTAGCTTATTTTGGCGATCAGTGTGGCTCTAGCGAGGAAAACTGAAAATCTCAAGCTTCTGTGTTGTTATAAATAAATAAATAAAGTTAATATAGTGCTGTATAAAACTGATAAGTAAACAAAATGACAAGTTCCATTACAAATCATTATGAGGATAATTTATTGTCACCATAACGTACAGGCCTTCATGGTGAAATCCATACTTGTTAAATGCAATAAAAATTGAAGTAGAGGCAATGAAACATTATTGTAATTATTTTATTTTTGAACATTTATTTCTGGACAAAGAATATATCATAACTCCTAACGGGGAAAACAAACGATTTGTCTTCTTTTCCACTATGAAACCATAATTTTAATGTACATGTATATTCTATGTGCGTAAACAGAATCTGTACCCATGGATTTACCTGCACAGTTATCGATGACGTCAATAGCCATCGTCTCTGATTAGCATTATCGAGGCAGTTTTAATGAGTATCAACGATCTATGTTTGGACTAGAAATAAGAAATGCTAGTGTTGGAGATATAAAACACGCCAGTTTAGGAGACGACAGCGAATCATAATGTACATGTATTGTGCATAGCAGAGCTGTTTAATCACAGAATAACAGCATGATACATGTGTCAATTAGTAAATGTTTACACAAACTATTTAAGTGTCTTTAAAAACTTAAAATATAATACATGTACCTAATCTATAACAGCCCCATGATTCGTAGGTAGCTATTTACAATACATGCCAGTACAAATTAACGCAAATTGTTGATCCGTCATGTACATGAAGCAGAATAACAAACAATTGAAAGTTTCATTATCAAAAAATATATACGTACTCGAAGGCGTTCCGCCATCAGCAGCAGATATAATCAGATTGTAAGTTGTTTTCTCTTCCCTGTCTAAAGTACCACTGATTGTTATTTGTCCTGAATATTTATCGATTGAAAATTTATCATCTGCACCAGAAACAACTGCGTAAGAAATTTGTCCATCGGTTCCATCATCTTCGTCAGTAGCTGATATAACAATTACTTCGAAATTATTTTCCACGTCCTCATTAACACCAACACTCCGATCAAAGTCGGTAAATACAGGTGGGTATTCATTTTCATTTGTAACACTTATGTATACGGTTGCTGTTCCAGTACTGCCTCTAGAATCTGCTGCGTTCACTATCAACCTATGTGTTTTAGTGTCGTTATCATAGTCTAATTTGCTGTTGCTATGTAATACAATATCGCCTGTTTGTTCTATTCTAAATGTATCTGGACCACCATCAATAGAGTATGTAAGTCCATCACCGTCACTGTCACTAGCTTCAACTCTCAAAACTGTCGTTTCAACTGAGCTTGTTTCAGATAGGGATCCGTAATATACTCCTTGATCGAATACCGGAGTACCGTCATTAACATCTTGCACTGTAACAGTTACCGTTGTCGATGAAGTTTTTGGAGCAATGCCACTGTCGGTAGCAAAAACCACTATTTCTACTGTTTTTGGTTGTCCTAGTGTTTCATAATCTAACGGTGCCACAATATATATATCGCCACTAATTCCATCAATTTCGAAATAATCATTTTCCGAGTTGATAAAGTATCTAATCGTATCATTGAAATCTTGATCTCTAGCACCGATCCTTATAAACGGTACGTTACTAACGATATTTTCAAGAACGGTGTGCTCATAAGTGTCTTCTTCGAAAACAGGTTGGTGTTCATTTACATTACTGATTTCTATATTAACTGTGGCTGTGCTTGAACGTGGTGTGCCACCGTTATCTGTCACTCTCAGTAATAAACTGTAGTACCTGACTGTTTCAAAATTTAGTCTTGCTTCCTGTAGAGAAATCCTTCCCTGGGAGTTAATGATAAAAGTTCCATCAGGAGGCGATCCATTTACAGAATCTATTTCATACCTCAAAGCAGCATTTGCATTACTGTCAATGTCTGTGCATGTTAACTGAGTTATGATTGTTTCCACCTGGGAATCTTCTGGCAAAGACGTAGCTTGCATATTTGGATGGCATTTTGGATCATTATCGTTGATGTCTGTGACAGAAATGGAAACTGTGCATGTTGAAGTCATGGGTGAAGATGCGGAATCAGATGCTTCAACCTCAAATGCAAATTCTTGGTCAGTCGTGTCATAGTCTAGACTTGCCTTTAAGGTAATTTCGCCTGACTTAGAGTTTAAATAGAAATGTGTGTGTGCTGTCATTGAGTAAATGATGAGTCCGTCAGAAGCCGCATCACTGTCGTCTGCAGTTATTCTAAGAATAAGTGTACCCACTGGTGTGTTCTCTGGGACAGATGACACGTACGTGTCCTTGGTAAATATAGGCGCAGCTTCATTTATGTTTGCTACGTGTATGGTTACAGCTACTGTACTAGATCTAGCCTCCGTTCCTCCGTTGCTGTCTATGGCTTGTACAAAGACAGTGTATACTTGCGTGTCTTCGTAGTCTAACATTTTTGTGGTTGTGATAAGTCCAGAAGTTCCATCAATTACAAATGCGTCATTTGTATCTAAAAAGAAAGAAAATAATTGCGACAAGATATTCACATTATAGTTGTTCTTTTTTCAAGGCTCAAGGAACGACATATTACAAACGAAAATTTGCTACATTTTATCTGAATAATGGCCCTAATACAGTCAGCTGTTACAACCACCCACCTCTATCAGTATATATAATGAGGTTCTTAGGTGTAACATACAGTACACAGGCCGCAATTCGTTTTGAATCCGCGCAACCCCGCGGTCTAGTTGTTTTGGTCTGCCGCGCTTTCGCGTAAGGCCCCACGCTACGTACCGCTGCAAGCTACCGCGCTCACGATGACTGACGGGTTGTCCTGTCAGATAATTTGTTTGATTTGAGGTTTAACGTCCCCGTCAACACTGTATAGGTCATTTTGGAGACGTTGCTTCCAATTTTGTGGGACTTTTATCCGACATTGAGATGAAATGACATCCCAAGTCCTGTCGCCCAATGAAACCGAAAGGGTATATAAGCATGGACGGTCCGACTCGCGCCGCTTTGCCTGGGCAGGCTTAGATCCTCTAAGCGGTTTACCAGTACTCGTGTACGGTCGGTTTCAGCTGTGCGTGGAAGCATCATCCAGCCCATCAATTTCTTCAAGCCCCGATGGGTGGGGGCGAAGTCCTGTCCTGTCAGATAAGTTGGATGTCCTGATGTTTATAATGATTTTAAGATAAATGATCATTAGGATAACACATCCGTGCAACATAGGGCATTTTACATCTCCAAAATGGCTACTTTACTGATGAAAATCCGTGATATTTTTTATTGATACCTCTAATCTAGGTTGTGTGTACTCACAACCTATGGTTTAGAGCAGAAGTAAGAAAAATGATGTGCCAACCAGCAACAAAAGCAAGAGGTCGATGATGGCCCTGGATCGCTCACCTGAGTCCAAGATGTTTCATAGATTAAGGAAACAAGTCCCCAAGCCGAGGTCAATTTTATCTTTAAAGCTGGTCACAGGTCAAGGTCAAAGTCACAAGTAATTTTTTGCATGAGTGGGAAGCCCTTGTCACAAGAAACCTACATGCAAAATATGAAGACCCTATATCAAACGGCTCTAAAGATAAAAGAGGTCACAGGTCAAGGTTACAGGTCATTTTTTGTTTGTGTGAGTGGGAAGCCCTTATCACAAGAGACCTACATAAAAGTGATGACAAAGTAGGTCACAGGTCAAGGTCAAAAGTTAAAATTTTGTATTAGTGGGAAGCTCTTTACACAAGGAATATACATGTCAATTTGAAGGCTCTATACCATGAGGTTTTAAAGTTAATAAAAAGTAAAACACAGGTCATGGTCACAGGTCAAAATTTTGAATGTGCGGGACGCCCTTGTCACAGGTATTCTACATGACAAATATAAGGGCTCTATCTCAAACGATTCAAAAGTTATGAAATTAGGTCAGAGATCAAGGTCAAGGCCAATATTTTAAGTGTGGGTGAGAAACCCTCGTCAAAAACAAGGCCAAGGTCACAGGTCATGTTTTTGCATGGGTGGGAAGACCTTGCCACAAGG
Source organism: Lucinisca nassula (assembly GCA_963580285.1). NCBI lineage: Eukaryota > Metazoa > Mollusca > Bivalvia > Lucinida > Lucinidae > Lucinisca > Lucinisca nassula. The sequence continues at coordinate 88,052,630 of OY757016.1, read as the reverse complement.
AAAGTACATGCCAAATATATCTTAAATGTTCTTAAAGTTATGGAAAAATAGGTCAAATGTCAGACTCACAGGTCAAAGTTTTTGTATGGGTGGAAATCCTTTTCCAAAAGGAACCTACATGCGAAATATGAAGGCTCTATCTCAAATGGTTCAAACGGTATGGCAAGGTAGGTCAAAAGTCAAGGTCAAATGTCAAAATGTTTGTGTCGGTGCGAGGCCCTTGTCAGAAGGAACATACATGCCAAGCATGAAGGCTCTTTTTCAAGTGGTTCAAAAGTTATGATAAAGTAAGTCAAGGGTACAGGTCAAACGTTTTGTAAGGGCGGGGAGCCTTCGTCACAAAGAACAAACATGCAAAATATGAAGGCTCTATTTCAAATGGTTCAAAAGTTATGATAAAGTAGGTCACAGGTCAAGGTCACAGGTCAAACTATTTTTGTATGAGTGGGAAGGCCTTGTCACAAGGAACCTATATCCCAAATATGATCCAAACAAGATCCACATTCGAACGTGACCGAGATAGTGTCATGAAGATTATTCTCAGAACGATTAATGTTGATTGGATTAAAACTGTGGCCTGTAGAGTGTTCGCAAGTATCACAAGCATTTCCCCTATCTAAATCGAAAGGACCTTGCGGTTGTCATAGCAACCAATGTTTTATTCAATTTTGATAAAGAGCTTATGTCATCAATCCCCCACCAGATGCATGCTATAGATGAGAAATGACTGAGCTCAGCAAGCGGGCTGCAGAGATAAAACTGGTGAAATGCCGGACGGACAACGGACGACAGACGACGAATCGAAGACTATACAATAAACTCCCCTGTAGCCTTCGGAACAGGGGAGCTAAACATATCACAGATTCTCATCGGAAAAGTAGCCATTTAGGAGATGTGAAAAATGCACTATGTTTCATGGGTCTTTTATCGTAAGGCATTACGAAACACGCCTATACAAATACATTGTAACCTTTGTAGCCGAAAAAAGGAAAAATTTTAAGATGAAAAACTATGATATTTTTCTAATTTCTGCTCAAAATATAGATTGTGGGCACTTGTTAGAACCGCCTTATCGATGCGGTTCTAATGAGTACCCACAATCAATATTTTAGAGCAGAAATAACAAAAATAAGGTTTACCCATGCAAACCCCAGTTTTACTATATAAAATGGGGTTCAAGGCGGTCACAATTTTATAGGCGTGTTTACGTGAAGGGTACACTGAACGCTCGAAAGTGTAAATAGTATTATGCTTCGTTTCATTAAACTCCAAACAAATAAAAGACTATTTACACCAAAAGTTCATAACGGACCGCCTCAACAGGACCTACCTCCTATTACAATAAATCACCTATACAAATGTATTGTAAACTTTACCGCCGAAAACACAAAGCGTTTAAGATGAAAAATGGTTTTAACGAGTACCTACAATCTATATTATAGGACAGAAACTAGAGCTGTCAGTAAAGTGACTAGGGCCCCGGCAGTGCCATCAGAGGAGTTGGATTTTTTTCAAAGGGCCATAACTCTTAGAGTATTGTAACTAGAGTAACGAAGTTTGCAATGTATTTATTGTGACCTTATATCTAAAGTTTGAAGTTGATGCATTTGACGGTTTGTAAGTTATGAATAAAAAACGAAAGGATATTACTATATGGCAACTGCCAATAACTTCAGCTTCATTTTCATTTTGATATCGATATTGGTTTTGAAATTAAGATGAAAACAAAAGACGAAATTTTTGTTTTTCAAAAGGCAATAACTCTCAGAGTATTATAGCTAGAGTTAAGTATCTTGCCATAAAATTGTTTAATGTTGTTGTGATCTTACGTTTAATGGTTGAAAATGATGCGTTTGAAGGTTTGTAAGTTATAAAGAAACAAACATGAACAAGATGTGTTTGTGAAACACGAACATGTTCCCGGGCTTAGTCAATTTTTTCAAAGTTGGTCACAGTTCAAAGTCAAGGTCATAGGTCAATATTTTTGGTTTGAGTGTGAAGCCCTTGGCACAAGGAACTTAGATGCCAAATATGAAGGCTCTATCTTAAACGATTTGAAAGTTATGAACAATAATATTTTTTTCTTTAAAGTAGGTCATAGTCAAGGTCACATCTCAAAAATATTTGCATGAATGTAAAGCTCTTGTCACATGGAACGTACATGCCAAAAAGCACTATCTTAAACAATTCAAAAGTTATGAACAATTTTATTTTTTCTTTTTAGTAGGTCAACGGTCAAAGTCATGGTAAAACATTTTGCATAAATGTAAAGCTCTTATCACAAGGAACCTACATGCCAAATATGAAAGCTCTATCCCAAACGGTTCGAAAGTTATGACCAAAATGTTATTTTTTTCTTTAAAGTAGGTCAAAGGTCAAGGTCACAGGTCAAAATTTTCACATGAATGTAACGCTCTTGTTACAAGAAACCTGTATGCCCAATATGAAGGCTGTATCTCAAACGGTTCAAAAATTATGACCAATGTTAACATTTTCTTTTATGTAGGTCAAAGGTCAAGTTCATAGGTCAAAATTTTTTTTGTGTGAATGTAAAGCTCTTGTCACAAGGAACCTACATGCAAAATATGAATACTGTATCTCAAATGGTTCAAAAGTTATGACCAAAATGTTATTTTTTGTTTTAAGTAGGTCAAAGGTCAAGGTCATAGGTCGTTTTTTTGCATGACTGCAAAGCTTTTGTCACACGGTACATACATACCAAATACGAAGGCTGTATCTTAAGCGGGCCTCCGTGGCCTAATGGATAAGAGCGCTGACTCTTAGTCATTAGGTCTCTCACCGCCGTGGGTTCGAGCCTCGCTCGGGTCACGTGTGAGACGCCAAGTTCTGCAACGGAAGGTCAGGTGGTTTTTCTCCGGGTACTCCGGTTTTCGCCCACCTATGATTAACGATCGGCTCGATATGAGTGAAATAATCTTGAAAGGGCCGTAAAACCCAAACCAAAAAAAAAAAAAAAAAAAAAAAAAAAAAATCTTAAGCGGTTCAAAAGTTATGACCAATCAGGTCATTTTTTTGCATGAATGTAAAGTTTTTGTCACAAGCAACCTTCATGCCAAATATGAATACTCTATCTCCGACGGTTAAAAAGTTATGACCAACGTTAAAGTTGTCCACGTACAAACCAACCAACAAACAAAGAAACAAACAAACAGACAGGGCAATAAAAATATGTCCCCGCTATCGCTACCGGGGACATAAAAATGTTGATGGACAGACGGTCAGATGGACAGATGGACGGACGAACGGATGGTCGGACGGACGGACAAACAGGGCATTACTATAGGGCAACTGTCAATAACTATAGGAAGTTTCATTTGAATATCTATAGCGGTTTTAAAATAAAGATGAAAAAAGACGAAAAAAAAATATTTTAAGTTTTTTCAAAGGGCCATAACTCTGAGAGTATTCAAGCTACAGTTACGTAACTTGCTATAATATTTTGTAATGGTAATGAAACCGTATATTTAAAGTTTTAAGTTGATAGGTTTGATGGTTTGTAAGAAATTAAAAAACAAACATGAAAAATGTGGACATTTTTAAGTTTTTCAAAGGGCCATAACTCTCAGAGTATTGTAGCTAGGGTTACATAACAAGCCATGAAATTGTGTAATGATATTGTGACCTTATACTTAAAGTTTGAAGTTGATGCGTCTGACGGTTTGTAAGTTATTAAGAAAAACATAAAAAAGTGTGGACGGACAGACGGACGGAAGGACAGACAGGGTGATTACTATAGGGCACCCGCAAATAAACTTGCGGAGCCCTAATAAGAAAATAAGGTTTACCCTGTATACACAAGTTTTACTATATAAAAGCGGGGTTCAAGGGGTCAAAATTATATAGACCTGTTTTCGTGCTGATTTTTTTCAAAACTAACGACATTGTTAGTAACCAACCGTTATAACTTTGGTCATTTAATATGGCAAATATATGTAATTTTTTCCAGAAAAAAAATGTAGGTAGCTTTTGCAAACATATGTTTTTATCACAAATAAAAAAAAATGTTCAGATATTGTACTTCCTAGAACAGTTTATACCATGACCACAAACGAGCTCGTAAAGCTACCCATGCTTTGAACAACTGGACATTGTGCTATTGGTCCGCACCTTTTAGTTCCAAAATGCTCTTGGACAAACACCTATCGATAAGAATATATATAGAGGATTTTTTATTTTTTCAGTGTAAGATCGAATTTTATTTCATCGAATGAACACCAAAACTGTTATTTTCACGAGTGGCGTAGCCACGAGTGAAAATAGCAGTTTTGGTGTTCATGAGTGAAATAAAATTTGATCTTGCACTGAAAAAATCAAATTTTCTGTTTCTTACATGCTTCAAAGGAAATATTTAGCGTCTTTAATGGTGTCGCTCACATTCGGAGAAAATTATCTTTGTTCCTGTTCGTTTCGCGTCAATTTAGTGGTGTCCATCGTGTTTAGTGGGTATACTATTGGGTGTAAACTGAAAGTTTGCACCTGACAAATGGCCTGGGATGGTATTATTATGAATGATTAATGAAATAATTGAGAGAGTAGTTTTCCAAAGAAGTTGCTGGCAAGTCCAACGTCGCGCGACAAAAGACGTGACGTCAGCGTCATAAATGACGTCAGTAACGTCCCCGTCACACATGAACGGGTATGCGTCAATTAGAACACATTTCAGTATTGTTCAGTTATCTGACAAAGATAAAATTTAAATTAGAGTTAGATTTGAAGAAAAAAGTAGTCCCAAACAGTGAAAAATAAAAAATCATATTTTCACTGTTTGAAACAGTGAAAATATCGATTTATATTTCACTGATAAATCTCTATCATTCATTGAAAAGCATGTAATAAATTTCACTTGAAAGGCAATGATCAGGAATGGAGACAGTTATTTCAAACCTCCCACACAAGAGACCATAGGGAAAGAAACGCAGCCATAAAACAACTTCACCATAAAGAAAACGTCAAAAGTTATAAAAAATACAGCTGTCAGTGAAACTGACTAGGGCCCCGGCAGTGCCATCATAGGAGTTGGATTTTTTCAAAGGGCAATAACTCTTAGAATATTGTAGCTAGAGTTACGTAACTTGCCAGGTAATTGTGTAATGATATTGTGACCTTATATCTAAAGTTTGAAGTTGATGCATTTGACGGATCATTACAGGGTCACTGATGAGGCTTTATTAGCCGAAACTACGTAGTATGACCCATCTTCTTTCTTAGGAATGTTTTCATTGCTCTTAAAGGAACTCATTTTTGATTTTTATTTGCCTTCACTTCAGTTGGTGCTGTGCCGTGTGGCGGCCGTAAAACGTCTCCCCGTACATCAACCATAGTGCAGTTTATATTTTACTTTTGGTCCTTTAAGATCAACGTGAATATTCTGAGAAATCAGAATTAAATTATTGGTTTAGACTCATATTCTAGACAGGTTGTTAATAATTTGGACCCCGTTTTGATTTATATCAGTCTTTGAATCGACTGCCTATTCGAAATTCGCAAAATTGCAGTATGTCTCCTCTGGCTTTCTTTGCCGGATCATTACAGGGTCACTGATGAGGCTTTATTAGCCGAAACTACGTAGTATGACCCATCTTCTTTCTTAGGAATGTTTTCATTGCTCTTAAAGGAACTCATTTTTTATTTTTATTTGCCTTCACTGCAGCTGGTGCTGTGCCGTGTGGCGGCCGTAAAACGTCTCCCCGTACATCAACCATAGTGCAGTTTATATTTTACTTTTGGTCCTTTAAGATCAACGTGAATATTCTGAGAAATCAGAATTAAATTATTGGTTTAGACTCATATTCTAGACAGGTTGTTAATAATTTGGACCCCATTTTGATTTATATCAGTCTTTGAATCGACTGCCTATTCGAAATTCGCAAAATTGCAGTATGTTTCCTCTGGCTTTCTTTGCCGGATCATTACAGGGTCACTGATGAGGCTTTATTAGCCGAAACTACGTAGTATGACCCATCTTCTTTCTTAGGAATGTTTTCATTGCTCTTAAAGGAACTCATTTTTGATTTTTATTGTAATTTATGAATAAAAACGAAAGGTATTACTATATGGCAACTGTCAATAACTTCAGCTTCATTTTCATTTGGATATCTATATTGGTTTTTAAATTAAAATGAAAACAAAGTTAAAAAAAGCTGATTTTTTGTTTTTCAAAAGGCAATAACTCCCAGAGTATTATAGCTAGGGTTAAGTAACTTGCCATGTAATTGTTTAATGTTGTTGTGATCTTACGTTTAAAGGTTGAAAATGATGCGTTTGAAGGTTTGTAAGTTATAAAGAAAAAACATGAAAAATGTTGATTGACGGACGGTCAGATGGACAGATAGATGGATGGCCGGACGGACCGACGGACGGACAGACAGGGCATTTCTATAGGGCAACTGACAATAACTATAGGAAGTTTCATTTGAATATCTATAGCCGTTTTAAAATAAAGATTATAAAAAGACGAAACAAGCTGATTTTTTTTAAGGTTTTCAAAGGGCCATAACTCTGATAGTATTGAAGCTATAGTTACGTTACTTGCCATAAAATTGTGTAATGATAATGAGACCATATAGTTAAAGTTTAAAGCTGATAGGTTTGATGGTAAGTTATTATGAAAAAAAAACATGAAAGATGTGGACATGTTTAAGTTTTTCAAAGGGCCATAACTCTGAGAGTATTGCAGTTAGAGTTACGTTACTTGCAATGAAATTGTGAAATGATATTGTGACCTTATATTTAAAGTTTGAAGTTGATGCGTCTGACGGTGTGTAAGTTATAAAGAAAAAACATAAAAATGTAGACGAACAGACGTACGGACAGACAGACGGACAGAGAGGGTGATTACTATAGGGCACCCACAAATTCAAGGGCACCCGCAAATAAATTAGCGGGGCCCTTAAAAAACGAAAAGTCCTTTAATTCTCATTTAGGAATGAAGGGTTGAATGAAAAACGATTACACAATGGATGTTTCATAAATTCGTATCAGGAAATCTAGTGTTTAAATTTTTCAAAAAGTGTTAATCATCAGTGTTAAGGAATAACTGGATAATATTTGATCTTGGTGCTAGGCAAAACATTTTTTCTCTATAAAAACGAACTGCGTCCAGTGCTATGCTTAGAAACGTTCAGCTCAATGTAATCAGCTCTGATTCATGTTCCATAAGTTTGCGACATCGTTGCACTTCAAAATCATTATGGAATGGAAAATAGGCCAAACGTTTGAGCAAGTTCAGTGTAGATTATATATTTTCTCATCCTCTTGTAGCAGTGATTTCATTCCGGAAATTAGCGGGTCAATAAAACAAGCTAGTCTGCACACACCCCCACCCCATCAAGCTAAAAAACTATAGCTTGTAAATTCCCTACTGTGTAGTAGTGTGGTTTTGCTTTCAAAGAATAAACTTTTTTATATGAACACTGGCCTTCTGCATCGAGGATTACTTCTTATAAACTGCAAGTTCGATCTCGTCGATATACAAGTACAAATTGCTCCATGTTGGAGGAAGCGCTGCGGCACACAAGTTTGTAACCTTTTATAATTTTGCATGTCATTAAAGGGTTGGATCTAATACAGAAGAATGAACCTTTTCTAACTAATTCAGTATAGGGAAGATTTGCTAAGGCCATTCCTATTTGAGGCAAGTGCAAATAAACAACATAGAAGGTGGCACGAGAGCATGAAACATCGCGAGCAGGTCATAAAGAGAATTTCGCTGCAAATAGGTAACCGAATTTTTGAATGAATCCTTTAGGAATTTTGAATGACGATCTTATCTATCACCAGTCAATGACACATTACCTGATTTTCTTTATTATCCCCTCACAACAAAGTTGCGTGGGGATATAGCATTGCTGTCGTGCGTCTGTGTGTGAGTTTGTTTGTCTCTATTGCCTTTCTAGGTCAAGAGTCAAATGTCAAGGTCACAATGGATTTCACATTAAAAAACCTTGTGAACAGGACAGAAGACAAAGCTATCATCATAGAAGCATCAAACCTAAAACACATTTACCCCATAGAGAGAGGATGAACCCTATTGAGTCAAATGTCAATGTCACAATGCACTTGACATTCATTGTCAACAGGAGAGAAGACAAAGCTATCATCATACAAGCATCAAACCTTCCACAAATTTTCCACATAGAAAGAGGATGAATCCTATTGATTTTCAAAGTCAATGGCCAAATGTCAAGGTCACAATGTACTTGACATTAATACCCTTGTGAACAGGAGAGAAGATAATGCTATCATCATAGAAGCATCAAACCTTCCACAAAATTTCCCAATGGAGAGAGGATGAATCTTGTTGATTTTCAAGGTCAGGGCCAAATGTCAAGTTCACAATGGACTTGACATAAATAACCTTGTGAACAGGATAGAAGACAAAGCTATCATCACAGAAGCATTAAACCTTCCACAAATGTTCCATTGGAGAGACGATGAATCCTATTGATTTTTCAAGGTCAAGGGTCAAATGTCAAGGTCACAAAGGACTTGACATTCAAAACATTGTGAACAAGATAGATGACAAAGCTATCATCAGAGCAGCATCAAACCTTATACAAACGATTCCCATGGAGAGAGGATGAACCCTATTGATTTTCAAGGTCAATGGTGAAAGGTCAATGTCACATTGGACGTGACGTTTAATAGCTTATTAACAGGATAGGGACAACATTATCATCACAGAATAATCAAAATAGAAGTGGAGGCAATGATCTGGAATCGATACAATTAACCCACAGCTCCCATCAGAGACACCAAAGGAAAAGAAACACAAACATGAAACAACAGACCCTAATCAATAGCGGAAAGCCAAAAGGACAGTAACTTTCCCACAAAATGGCCAATAGGCTATCCAAAATAAAATAATATAAGCGACACAAACACCCAAAGACAAACCATAACAAAAATAAACCGCGACAGAAGAACCGCCTTGGAACGGTCAGCGGAAACGAATTTCACTCGGGGGCTTAAATCGATTTTACGTGGCCACAATCCTCGCTCTTACTTCCGTCGCGATTAAGATCACTTCGCAACTCATCAGTGCAACATCTCCGTGAAAACAAAAATCAAACAACCACAGAGATGAAACAACTGTGAGGACTCAATAAGGTTCCCCATGAAGAGAAGATGAACCCTATTGATTTTCAAAGTCAACGGTCAAAGGTCAAGGTCACAATCGACTTGAAATTTAAAACATCACAGAAGCATCAAATCCTCCACAAATGTTCCCACTAAAGAGAGGATTGACTTTCAAGGACAAGAGTAGAGTATCTGAAGGTGACACCAGGCCATGCACATTTGTTTTAAATAAAAAAAATACCGAGATTTCAATTGTGGAAGGTTATGCTTGTCTCCACCTCCAAAAGCTCCATTTTACAGAAAACTCTTGACCTCTTCTAGAAAGAAGAAGAATTATTGGTGAGACGGTGTTTGGTAGAATACCGCAAAACATGATGTGCACTTGAAAATACCGCATACCGTGTGACGCGTGTATGAGAATATTAATAAGTAACCGGCTTTGTCGGAAATCACTGTAAATTGCACCCCCTGCCCCACCCCACAAAAGATTTTTGGGGTTGATTGGCAAACAATCGAAGTTACTAAGCAGAGAGATTTCGCCTCTGGCGCTCACGTGACTGTGGCATGTCAGAAAGGGTGTGTAGCTCACGCCTTTCTACATGATAATATTTATATAAGATTTGGTACTTGGTATCTTTGCGTATCTTGTGATATTTTCGGTATATTATTTAGACAAATAGTGGGTGGGAATTCCAATATGTACGAATTTCTAAACAATTGCGGAAGATACATCTTTTTCTGTTATGAAAGTGACTTCATGATATCCCTTAATGGTGAAACCCAATCTTAATTTTTTTCTAAACTATCAGCACGATCTCTAGATATTTGGACGATCTGTCAAATACTGATAATACCCACAATAATGGATTAGTCAGTAAATTAACCCTTCCGAACAAGTGTTATATAAAATAACTTCTGGTATCAAATCCCTGCTTTTGGACATGTCTATTCTAGATGGTTTGTTTAATCCAAAAATTATAATGAATGTGAAGATTTTGGGGTTTAGATTGTACATTTTCCTTGCTTGTTCATATCGTAGCACTCTATGATGTTTATATATCGCAACTAATTCGGTTCGCCTGAGAATCTAGTCATGTCACTGACTTCGACACATAATGAATTAGCTAGGTCTTTGTTGGGTGGAGTAAGTTAATTGTATCGATTCCTCATCTTTGTTTTACTTCTACTTTTTCTAAATCTGGGTTATCTGTATCATGAAATCTGTATTTATAAACGTCATACCAATTAAATTTCAAAATGCAATGTTGAACTGATCATTGCTTTCACGTCTATTTTTATCCCTTCCGAAAAATAGCCTGATCTGAAATTGATGATGACATCGTATACATTACGAAAACACGCCTATATAAACATATTGAAAATTTTACCTCCAAAAAATGAAAATTTTCTGACGAAAAATTGCGATTTTTTCTTATTTCTGCTCCAAACATAGATTGTGGGCAGTCGTTAGAACCGCCACGACGAGGCGGTTCTAACGAGTGCCCACAACCTATGTCTTAGGGCAGGAATAAGGCAAATAATGTATACCCCTGCAAACCCCAGTTTTACTATATAAAAGTGGGGTTTAAGGGGGTCAAAATTGTATAGGCGTGTTTTCGTGATGAATGGCTTGAAAAATATATGCTTGTGATGTTTTCAGTACTCAATTTCGTGACACCATGCTTCGGTATAAAACGAATGAGTACAATATAAATTTTATATGAGCCCCGCCAAGCGAATCTGTGTCTTCGAGCATTCCGTCATGACAAATTTTAATTGCGCATGCCCAGCCATTCAGAGCGGCCAGGGATATGGCTTTCTGTCTGAAGGTTCCTCTTGATCCACTGCTTGTATGAGCGAGCAGCGAAGGTTCTGGCGAGACTGCGCGGATGCGCAGGCTCGCCTGAACCTTCGCTGCTCGCATAGGCGATAAGTACCAAAATCGCTTGACGGGGCCCATACGACAGACCGCATGCATGCTAGATAACCCGTTGTTTTGGTTTATTTCTGTCGCAGTTAATTTTTGTTATAGTTCGTGTTTGGAATAAGTGTATCGCTTATATTTTTTGGTGTTGGATAGCCAATTGGCCTTTTTGTGGGAAAGTAACTGTCGTCTTTGCTTTCGGCTATTGATGTTTCCATTACGGTCTAGTTAATTCACGTTTATGTTTCTTTCCCTTTGGTGTCTCTGGTGGGAGGTGTGGGTTAATTGTATCGATTCCTGATAACCTCCGTCACTTCTATTTTAATTCCCTCTTTAATAGCACACTGGCGGGTTGGGACACAGAATCTACGACGGCGTACTCTTTTAAGCATTATGGTCTAATATGTTCTATAAACGGGTTATCCTTTGGAAGCAAGGAATACACCACAGAAGTGAAAAATATGGAGTGTACATGTTTTCTGGGCCATACTAGCCAGTTTCGGCCAATTAGGCCTCATCAGTGACCCTCAGATATTTTCAAAATTCCACAATGGAATCAATGATCTCAAAGGACAAGAAAATATAATCTACACTATGATGTAGGGCAGGGAGACGTTTTACCGCCGCCACACAGTCCCACATACCAGCTGTAGTGAAGTTAAATATGTTCTATAAACGGGTTTTGCGTCTGATGCTCCGATTGGGTACTACGAAGTCTAACCGTTGGATTTCTTTTGCTTTAGAATACCGGTAATTTTATGCTATCGATTCCTATCGTATTCGTTTGATTTGTATGTTCTCGAAGAGGTTGCCCTGATGACTTATAAACACATCAAGCGGACCGATCGAATAGATCGTGGAAACAACGGACGAAACAATGTCGAGAATAATGGCCACAAAAAACGTTTTACGTGCCCCCACTCCCGCCTCAGATGTTATGTGGCACATCCAATGGTGGTGATTCTCCTATGGCTTTAGACTTTCGGATAAGTTTTAAACCGTGGTTCCGTCTCCGTATGATCTTAGCTGTTAATTGGACGAGAAACTCAAACACACTCAGTTGTGCTTTCTTCTTACAATGTTTTAATTTGGGCGTCGTTGTTTTGCGTTTGTGCTTCTTTCTCTTTGGTGTCTTGGTTGGGATGTGTTAGGTTATTTTGTCGATTCCTTGTCTCTGCCTTCATTCCATATTGCATTATGCACACTATTTCTTTTATAAACGTTGCTGAATTCGGCGGTTATCGGGCATAGCTACAAAATGTGCTTTTGTTCGACAAAGCGGTCGACAATAAGACAGTAATGCATTCTCATGTTAATATTACGTTTCATTACACAAACTTGACAACGTTGTATGATGTTTGACACATCCCAGACGATTGAAAATAGATAACAAATAAGCAGCTTGTTTTGAATACCACACTTTGTACTTCTTAAAGAACGTGTGTTTGGGTACATTCTTTGTCAATTCAGAGCTTACTGAAGTACACTTTACACCACCATTTCAAGTTAGAATTCATGCGTACCGACATATATGTATATCTAAAATAGCTATAACAAAATATAAAAGAACGAAATCTGCGACATGGCATATCACTATAACTGTTCCAGCCGCGGATCAGGTAATGTTTTTAATTACATGAATAATACATACAGGCAGTCGATCATCTTCATTTCATTTGTCAAAATTGATTAATAAAATAGAACTGAATAATGCAGATCACAGGCAGTTAATCAGTAACAGATTAACTTAGATAATGCAAACGACTCTTAAGTTTGCTTTGATATACGTATGTACTCCGATTTGATAAATCGTCATATTTGCTTAAGAAGTCATTGGTAATACGTGCAAGTACAGTACTATTAATATGCATTCTGAAACCAAAGATATATACGTTAGTTCTTGGCTGTGATTATCAGTGTAATATATGCTTTTAAATATACCTTGCAATAGAACTTGCATGCTTAATATCATTTAGCCCATTTCTGAATGGAACCTTTGCCTTATATGTTATGCTAGGAAGTTCTTCAAAATTTAGTAGACCCAGCGCTATTCGGCTTCTGGTCGTAACCTGCACTGTTATTTTTTAGTTCTGTTTATAAAATGGTTAAAATACTCACTGACTATTGAATATCTAACTTCCCCATATTTTGAAGTACTGTTCGGATCATCTAGATCTGTAGCAATCACAGTGATTACAGCAGGACCAGGATTCGTATTTTCTGGTACCGTTGCACTGTAAATATATCAGAATCTTTTTGTCTAGACAGTTATTTCGTACATATGCAACATATATACTGTATCGTACACTTTGACTCATGGGAACGTCAACTGTTGTGTATATACCGATATAATAATTTAAAACGAAAACAATTTTTTATAAAAAAATGATAAACAATTCATCAGGAACCCAGCATGTTATGTGTCGTTACGGAAACATCGTTTATGCATGAAAAAAATGCAACACTTTTTGACAAGTGGCAGTTATTTTGCAGGATACTTTAAAAGTAGACGTAGGACCGCCACTTCATAGCACGCATGGTTTCATCAGATGCCGTGTGTTCATGCTGTGCCATGCATTTTCACTGGATAGTTACGCAGTGGCGGGATGCAAGATGGGCTGCAACTGTTCTCAGGAGAAAAGACAGTCAGGCTTGGTCTTCTTTATATACGGAAACAGGTTTGTTGGTAGCCTTAAACAGAAACATTTAACTACGAAGCAGCGGTGTGGGATTTTAGGTTTACACGGCAAGAATATATCAATTGTCTAAACCGCGACTGAACCAAGGGAAATCGATTAACCCATTACGATAACAGATCCGTGTGATATAGTGCAATTTTTAAACCTCAAAAAAGGTATTTTTTCTGATGAAAATGTGTTATATTTTTCTTATTTCTGCTCCAAACATAGGTTTTGGGTGCTCGTTAGAATCGCCTCACAATCTATGTCTTGGAGCAGAAATAAGGAAAATAATGTTTACCCCCATAAACCCAAGTTTTCTCTATATAAAGTGGGGTTTAGGGGGGTCTTTATTTCACGGACTTGTTCACGTGATGCCGAGAAAAACTACATCTGAGAATGTCGTCTTCTTATGACGTCTGCTATTTTTTTTTCAAACTAAACAGTGTGGGTCAAGATCAGACTGCTCCTAGAGTCTGATCTGGACCCTCATGATTTGCAACAATTGACTTTTAAAGGTAACTGACAGACAGAAAAGCAGATGTTAATTGCCGTGATTGGCATTTTATGGGTTAAAGCACTCCCACTCAGTAAATCGCTTATACTGATCGGTCAATTGTGGTACTTCTGTTGTGGTTTAAAATGCCTTTGTTTGGTTTTGCCTGAATGTACTGCTTACATTTTTGTATTTTTGGATAGGTGTTTTGCCTTTTTCGGGAAAGAAACTGTCCTTTTTGATTTCCGCTTCTGCACTTTTTATTTATGGTGAAATTTTTATGATGAAGTTTCTGTCCCTTTGGTTTAAAGTAATATCAAATCATTACCATCGCCTTCATTACTACTTTCTACGTTTATTTATTAGAAATTTCATGACATACATACATACATACATACATACATACATACATACATACATACATACATACATACATACATACATACATACATACATTATTTTAGGAAAAAGCTTAAGCATTAGGCAATTAAATGGTAGCGTATAATATAAACAAACTAAATATATATACATGAAGATCACAGAGGTAGCCTTAGTGACCCTATCGATACATACATCGTATAAAAATACTAGAGAAAGTCGACATTTGGACTTTTATATCATCTCAGTCATAAACAAATACTTAATTGAGGAGGCAAAGTAGAGGAATAGTAAAATAAACGTTTACATTAGGTAGAATGAAGCTGAATTTTGCATCTACACCTTCACTTAGGCTACCTTAAATTGAGAGAGACATAGAGAGAGACAGGGCGAGCGAACAAGAGAGAGAAATCGAGAGATAGAGAGAGAGAGAGAGAGAGAGAGAGAGAGAGAGAGAGAGAGAGAGAGAGAGAGAATGATTCGATCTTCACTGAAGATAAAATGTGCCAACAGAGCAGCAGGAAAAAATCACGAATTCACATGTACAAGTATTCTTGAACGACCTTCATACACAAAATTAAGACCACAGAAAAAAATTCAGACCTATTTTGTTAAGTATACAGCGGGGATTGAGACTTGTGCCAAAATTACTCCGTTATTCAATATTATATTGGCGAAATATAGGTAAACGTATTTGCCGTTATGATTATTGAGTGTGCAACGGGTGAGTATGTATTTTCTTCATAGCTCAATACAACTCCTATCTGAGCCGGGGCACAGCACTTTCTACAATTTACATGTGAGCCCAACGAAGCCTCAGATCAGCCTGCGCATCCGCGCAGCCTGATCAGAGTCTTCGTTGTGCGCTCTAAGGATAGTTAAAGGCCCAATGCTTCTTCATGCAGAAAGAGAAGTCTCTGGTCAAACTATCAATTGGATGCACAGGCTGATCTGCCTCTTCCCTGGGTGTACATGTAAAGTGTAGGAAATACTGTGCCCCAACACATTTAGTATTACACTAGATAAAAGCTATGAACAGTCCTCGATACAAATACCATACATCTTCCGTCCAAAATGCCAAACGGAAAGAAGGTCGTATATAAAGCAGCACCATAAAAAATAGAAAACAGACATCCAAACTGACAACGTAATTCCACTAATAATGTCTAAACGGCTTTTCCGAGTCTCATCGGAGTCTAACTGATGGTTTTCTTTTGCTCCGGCATTTAAGTGGTTTCTTGCTGTCGAGTCCTCACCGTTGTTTCGTCTCTGTGGTTGTTTGATTTTTGTGTTCACGGAGATGTTGCACTGATGAGTAAGGAGGCCTTCATGCGGACTGAACAAATTGTTGGTCTTAATCGCGACGGAAGAAAGGGCGAGGATTGTGGCCACGTAAAATCGATTTATTCCCCCCAGTGGAATTCGTTTCCGCTGCCCGTTCCAAGGCGGTTCTTCTGTCGCGGTTTATTATTGTTATGGTTTGTCTTTGGGTGTTTGTGTCGCTTATACTTTTTTATTTTTGATAGCCTATTGGCCATTTTGTGGGAAAGAAACTGTCCTTTTGGCTTTCCGCTATTGATATTTCCATTAGGGTCTGTTGTTTCACGCATGTGTTTCATTCACTTTGGTGTCTCTGATGGGAGCTGTGGGTCAATTGTATCGATTCCTGATCATTGTCTCCACTTCTAATTGTCAAAATAAAAAAACACCCGATATACATGCAAATACATATAGTAAAGATAAACAGGAACATCGCCATGAAACGTTCAGTAAACAGTACTTCGTTTCTACACAGCCGCATATATGTCCTTGTTCTGGCATGATGTGCACACGTTATTTGAAGTCCACGGTAAGAGTTTCTAACTCATCAGAGAAACGAAAAAAAACAAACAAATAAAAAACGGAAAGGACTCGAATGAAATAACTGAAGTGCTGAAGCAAAAACAAAAACAAACAAACAAAAAAAAAACAAAAAATAAAAAACGAACAATCGAACTCCACCGGGGCCCGGCCAGAGAAACGGTATTTTGCACCGACTGAATCACTTAAAATTCCTTAGGCTGGAGCCGCAAGGAGGCTTCCTATTTAAGCTCAGTTACACACCTAGGCAGTATAAGGCTTTCGTAGCTTAGATAACCTAGGTAGATACACCTAGGTAGTATAAGGTTTACTTCAAAGCTCAATAACATATCCAGTTATTGTGTCTTAATTTCGACGCTCAATAACACACTTAGATATTTTATATGATCATTGCAAAGCTAAGTAACACACTAAGTATTATCAGGCCTCATTGCGAAGCTCAATTACACACGGCGGTCCAATAGGGCTTCATTGCGAAGCTCAATAACAAACTGAGGTTCTTCGAGGCTTCATTTCGAAGCCTAATTACACGCGCCGAAGTAATACAGCACCATCCGACGACGTGCAAAACATGGGAATCATAACTCTGTTTTCTCATTCTGTGGCATTGGCCTTTGAACATTGAGCATTACCATTGCTGCCATATACTTGTGTCCGTTCCATAACTCTGACGTTGTTCGAGATATTTACACGAAACTCTACACAAAAGTAAAAAATAAAAACAACAAAAAAAAAAAAACAAACAAAAAAAAACATAAGATGACAAATGAACCATAACTCAGGTCTCTATAGGGTAGGCTTTTATTTTCTTGTACTTTCGGATCATTGATTCCATTGTGGAAAATATTTGAGGGTCACAGATGAGGTAAAGTACAAACTTATTACCTCCTAAACCTAAGACGTCTTTACGTCACCTTAAACTAGGTATTCAAGAATTTCATAGGAAGTTTGTTTTGGCTCCAGCTGATAAGGCCGCTAACAATGTGGTCGTTGTTTGACGGCTTCACTATGTTAACACTCTTCAGCAAGAACTTGGTGGCACTAAGGCCTATGAACATCAGCCTTTAGCTATATAGAGGGCTTTAGTTGTTGACCACATTTATCATTCAGCCACCAAGTTTGCTGTCTGAGTTACAGAAGGCCAAGACAAGCTTTCTACTTTATATTGGTTACCTAAACATCATAAAAGACCATACAAAACACGGTTTATTGCAAATCAAAGCTCTTGTTCCACCAATGAACTCTCCAAATTATTAATTTCATGTTTGACTGCCATAAAGAAACATGTGATAAAATATTGCGACAAAGTCTTCGAAAGATCAGGTAGGAATCTGTTTTTGTCTATAAAAATTATAATGAAGTTTTAAATAAATTAAAATTCAGGCATGTTCGTACTTCAAGTATATCTACTTTTGATTTTTCAACCACTTACACTACACTTCCTCATAATCTTATAAAGGAAAAACTTAATGATTTAAATGAATGGACATTTTATTGGGAAGACTCCCTCTGTCTTGCATGGAATGTGAGAAATGCTTTTTTCACTTCTGAAGAGCATAAAACTTATACTATATTGTCATGTCAGAAAGTGTGTGAAGCTCCCATCTTTCTACTCGACAATATGTACATAGGATTTGGTACTAAGTTATTAAGACAGGTCGTGGGTATTCCGATGGGTAGTAATTGCGCACCACTTGTGGCTGATCTGTTTTTGTTTTGTTATGAGCGAGACTTCATGATGTCCCTTTGTGCTGAAAACCAGCCTGAAATCATTGAAGCTTTTAACTACTCTTCTAGATATTTGGATGATTTATTAAATATTAAAATACCTATTACGATGGTTTGATCAGTCCAATTTACCCCCCCCCCCCCCACACAGAACTTCAGTTAAATAAAGCAAATTCTTCTGATACCAAGGCCCTGTTTTGGGATTTACATCTATCTATTGTAGAAGGATTTGTTTCTTGCAAAATTTATGATGCAGGCGATGATTTTGATTTTGAGATTGTGTAGCACAGGTGTGTGCCGGTCGCCTGAAGTTCCGCTTTTTAGACAGACCGCTTTATTCCGTTCACATTGAAGCTTTCTGTAAAAATACCAGACGAGCGTCTTCACACAAAATATTGCAGTTTCTTTGTTTATCGCCGGTAGGTAGAAGTTCAGGCACAATAATATAAAGCCTCCATGTCTCTGATTATCTCATATTTCACCCATTAAGAGGTTACTTTCGTTTTTCAAAGAATATCACATAAACAGGCAAACCAAAATCAGTTAAATAGACGCTTGTCAAAGTTGACAACAACAACATCGGAGACTTCCGTCGGAGCTCGGGTATTTCCGTAAGCAGCCAATAATGGACTCAGCCTTTATAATGTATCAGTCCAATTGATTACGTCATTAGCACTATAAAAGCACCTGTCTCTGTAGAGAGCGAAGAGAATGTGTTTGTCTGTTGAAGGGTTAACTTCGCAGGTATAATCAATAGCGGTAACTAGAATTAGTAAAGCAATATTTTAGGCAGTGAAAAGCTAAGTAGCTCAGTTTCTGTGTAATCTATAAGACGGAAAACGTCATAGACAGGATTCTGCAGCAAAGCGACTGTTGCCTGTATTGCTGGGACTATTTTAGGAGTTATTGGGGTGAGGATATTGAAACCGATATTTGACATTGTCAAAAGAGCTGGTGACTTAGTCAAGTAACTGTGACATTGGCTAAACGGCTTGTATATGATATTTAGACAGATCCGGAGTGTACAAGTAGGACTTCCGACTGGAGTCTCAGAATAAAGTGCTTTAAGAAAAGCAGTAGATAACAAGTTATTTGCAGTGATTTTAGTTTGATTATTTCATGTCTGCAATTATTGTCTGAATCATTTATTTACAATCAAACGGCAAGGTAGCCCAAAGTAAAATTGATATATATATACATATTTTCATTGTACATTGTAACCTTATATGTAACCCCAGGACACTCTACAAAAATTGGTGGCAGCGGTGGGATATTAGATAATAGCACCGTTATCTAGAACTATCACGTCTTTAGGTATAAACTAGTAGTATGGACCGCCACTTTGGGTATGAAACAGAAAATGCAAGCAGGGGCCGGCGATTTGGATCAGAAAGTGATAAAGGTACTTCATATATGTGTGGTAGCATGTCAATGCCAAGACTTGAGCCCCATGAGGTAGAGGTAAGCCAGGTTCGGTCTGAGATATCGTTGCTTGAGCAGCAGCTGCATGATATTGAAGCACAGATTGCCAGTCTAAGCAAGACAGACAAATGTTATCAAACACAAATTCACGAGGGCACACAATCAAAGAGAGATCTGCCCCATCTTCCAAAGGGCCAACAAGCAGGTAAGCCTCCAGTTAGTTCCAGGTCTCCAGAGAGCTCTAGAAACCGAACACATAACGATGATGATGTTAGGGGTTCAAACGAAGGTAAATTACCTTTTCATTCGCATCTAAGGCCCCACCCCATTACATCAACTCCAAAGGCTGGAGATAAAAGCGACAGTGATCTAAAAATGACACCCATTGCAGGTAATTCACACTGTGATCATGAAAATAAAAGGGCTTGTGGCACGAAAATCGAACCAGCTACATTTGATGGGTCTGGTAGTTGGCTAGATTACAAAGCACACTTCGATGTTTGTGCAGAGCTTAATCGTTGGACAGACAGGGAGAAAGGAATGTACCTTGCCGTATCCCTGAGAGGACAAGCCCAAGGCGTTTTTGGGAACATCGCAAATAAGTCCTATGATTTTAAGGAGTTGGTCAAAGCTCTGTAGGACAGATTCGCTCCCCCAAACCAAACAGAATTATACAGGGTCCAACTGCGCGAAAGGAAACAGAAAGCATCAGAAACGCTGTCTGAATTAGGCCAAGATATTAGAAGGCTAACAAACCTTGCTTACCCAACAGCGCCATCTGATTTGAGAGAAACTCTTGCCAAAGAGCAGTTTGTGGATGCTTTGGTTAGCTCGGATATGCGGTTAAGAATAAAGCAGGCACGACCCTCTAACTTAAATGACGCAGTTCGTCATGCGGTTGAGTTGGAGGCGTTCAACAGGGCGGAGCGCCGACATCTTGAGAGTCAAGGATATATGAGAAATACCACTGAAAAATTGCCTGGAGAAAATGAAGATAAGTATAACGACATGAAGAAGCTTAAAAAATCTATCACGGACCTACAGAAGTCAGTTGAAGCCTTAAAATGGCAAAAGTCCAGACAAGATAATAGAGCTAGAGAAAACGCTAGGCCAGAGATGGAACAACGGAAACGGAAATGCTTTATTTGTGGTTCAGAGAATCATCTGAAATACAACTGCCCTAGCAACAATGGAAAAAAGGGTAGCACCACACAACAGGAAGAAAATCGTCAGGCTAAGTATGTAGCATCTGCTAGTGGAGGTTTGTACGCAGAATGCCACATTAATGATGGAAAGTTTGATAGATACGGGTGCTACTCTATCAATATTATCACTGAAAGCTTGGGATATTGTAGGACAGTCATGTTCAAATAAACTCAAGCCATTTTCCATGCAGATATTCACAGCATCAGGCAGCCAGATTGAAGTAAAAGGACAAACGTCAGTAATAGTAGACCTTTGTGGAATCAAATGTGTTACCGAAGTGCTGGTAGCAGACATTGATCTGGATGTGATTTTAGGGCTTGACGTTATGTCAGCAAACGAATGTAAGATAGATGTAGCAAACAACATTTTGAAAGTACAAGGAAAAAGCTG
This sequence comes from Lucinisca nassula, assembly GCA_963580285.1. Classification (NCBI taxonomy): domain Eukaryota; kingdom Metazoa; phylum Mollusca; class Bivalvia; order Lucinida; family Lucinidae; genus Lucinisca; species Lucinisca nassula. Next base: position 88,031,449 of record OY757016.1, on the reverse strand, counting down.
CAAGTTAAATTTGATTGGAAAATTAGGTTGTTACAGAGTGACCATTTCAGACAAGGTGGTGATACCCGCAAGATCTGAGACGATTATAGAAGGAAATGTTTCCGTGCCATTGTTTCGGGAAAAAGACATGGGTCTTATAGAACCTACAGGCAAACCACTTGGAACTGGTAACAGTTTGGTAGCCAAGGCATTAGTTTGCACAAAGGATAAAGTACCGCTGAGGATAATAAACTTGGATTATGAAGGACAGGAACTTTTTCCAGGTTCGCATGTTGCAAACTTAAGTTTTGTTGAAAATATAAGTCAAGTTAAGGTCCAACCAGATAAAATCCTATATGCTGAACGGATTCCTGCTCATTTGCAAGATCTGTACGAGAGGTCAATTCAGGGCCTAACACACCAGCAGTGCCAAGACGTTGCAAAGCTCTTAATCAGACACGAATCGTCATTTTCAGAATCAGACTCAGACATTGGACATACAGGAATAATAAAACATAGAATACCAACAGGTTCCGCGCATCCAATTAAACAGCCTGTGCGAAGAATACCAGTACAAATGAATGAAGAAATTAGCCAACAAATTGATGAAATGCTACAGAAAGATGTGATACAACCATCCTCCAGTCCGTGGGCTAGTGGCATAGTCATGATACAGAAGAAAGACGGAACAAAGCGCTTTTGCGTTGACTATAGGAAGTTGAATGATGTAACAACTAAGGATGCATATCCTCTCCCTAGAATCGACGACTCCCTAGACCAACTTGCTGGAGCAAAATGGTTTTCCTGCTTGGATTTAAACTCTGGGTACTGGCAGGTTGAAGTCGACAATGTAGATCAAGAGAAAACTGCTTTTGCATCGAGACGAGGGCTCTATGAATTCAAGGTAATGCCGTTTGGCCCCTGCAATGCTCCTGCCACTTTTGAGAGGCTTATGGAAACAGTTTTGGCGGGCTTGAATTGGCAGATTTTTTTGATATACCTAGACGGCATAATAGTCTATGGAAAGACGTTCCATGATATGGTCAACAATCTTGATCTAGTACTGAACAAGTTAAACGAGGCAAACTTAAAATTAAAGCCAAGGAAGTGTAAACTGTTTGCCAAAGAGGTAGAATTTCTTGGGCATATTATCTCAGAAGCCGGAATAAAAACTGACCCAAATCGATGTTGTAGCAGCATGGCCAAAGCCGGAAAATGTGCAGCAAGTGCGGGCTTTTGTTGGATTCTATAGTTACTACAGGCGATTCATTGAAAAGTTTTCTGAGGTAGCTAAACCCCTCCATAAATTGACTGAGCAGAATCAGCCATTTGTATGGTCACCAGAATGCGATAAAGCCTTCGAGACTTTAAAGAAGAAAATGGTAGAATCACCTATACTAGCACACCCAGATTTCACGAAACCATTTGTCCTGGATACAGACGCCAGTGACGTAGCCATAGGAGGTGTTTTTTCTCAGAACATAGATGGAAAGGAACGTGCAATTGCATTTGCCAGCAGAACATTGACAAAAGCAGAACGTCGATATTGTGTGACTAGAAAGGAGTTACTGGCACCTGTGCATTTCGTGAAATATTTTAGACATTATTTATACAGAAAGGACTTTACGGCTAGAACAGACCATGGGTCACTCCGCTGGCTGGCTAATTTTAAAAATCCAGAGGGACAACTTGCCAGATGGCTGGAAATACTGTCATCTTATTCGATGAAAATTGAACATCGCCCAGGACGGTTGCATCGAAACGCTGATGGTTTAAGCAGAAGACCATGTAACCAATGCGGAGAGCTGGACGCAGATGCTGAAATAGAAGTTAAGGAACATGTAAGCCATGCGACACTGAGTGGCGATGGTGAAACTGGAGAAATAAGCGATATCCAAGGCAAAAATGCTGATACAACTTTAGTAAAAACTTGGGTTGAGTCTGGAGTGCGGCCAGAATACAAAGCAATTTTGAGCAGCAGTAGCTTTGTAAAATCACTCTGGAGCCAGTGGCCTAGACTTCATATTAAAAATGGCCTATTAGTCAGGCGCTATGAAGTCTTTGATACTGATATTGTATGGTGGCAAGTAGTAGTGCCTCTCAACCACAGGCGCGCTGTGCTTAAGTACACACACGACATAAAGGCATCAGGACATCTAGGTGTTGGGAAAACACTCAGCAAAATTCGACAGCGATACTATTGGCCAGGACTGCAAAATGATGTCAAGATATATGTTGCAGGCTGTGAAAGCTGTGCCAAAAAGAAAGACCCACGCAGAATAAAACAAGCCCCCATGCAGATTGTGCGTAGTGGTTACCCGTTCGAACGAATCGCAATAGATATTCTGGGAGAGCTCCCAATAACAGAAAGAGGAAACAAGTACATCTTGGTAATCGGGGATTATTTTAACAAATGGACAGAGTGTTTCCCCATGCCAAATATGGAAGCAGCAACAGTCGCAAAGATCTTGGTGAATGAAGTTATTGTGAGGTTTGGAATACCTGACAAAATTCACTCGGACCAGGGCAAGCAGTTCGAGAGCAACCTGTTTCAAGAACTTTGTAGAATGCTACAAATCGATAAGACGCGAACGACAGCATATCATCCACAGTCTGATGGAATGGTCGAAAGATTCAATAGGACTCTTGTTTCAATGATAGGCACTTTCGTCAACGACCGTCATACAGACTGGGATGAACAAATTCCATACGTGCTCATGGCCTACAGATCGGCAACACATGAAACAACAGGTATGTCTCCTAATATGCTTATGCTTGGTAGAGAAACAACCATGCCAGTTGATATAATGTTTGAAATGCCACCCTCTATTAAGTCTGTACCTACAAATGAGTGGGTACGGCAGCTCAGAGATAGGTTGGAATCTGCTCATACATACGTTCGACAAACCACAGGTGAGTCGATCAACAGACAGAAAAAGGTCAGAGATAGAAGGCAATTCTATGAAGTATTCAAACCTGGAGACAATGTCTAAGTATTTTTCCCGGTCAAAAAGGTAGGTCACTCCTCTAAATTAACATCTTATTGGAGAGGGCCATATGATGTACTAGAGAAATTATCTGATGTTCTCTACAAGGTAAATTGTGGTAGAAATAGGGCCCCACTGATCATACACTGCGATAGGATGAAAGCAGCTAGATCACAGGTATTATTAGGGGAAGAAATACAAACTGATGAGTCACACTGGCCACCATCTGAAATACAAGGTATGGACATTGTAGAAAAGGATGTATACACGCCAGAGCAGGAACCTGAATTAGCAGACGAAATACCTGATCGACAAGAGGTAACAGAAAGTAAGAGGGTCAGAAGAAAGCCAGTCTGGTTTAAAGATTATTTTTTCTCTATTTCAGACATGGCCAATACAAAAACTACAGAGAAGAAGTATCAGTGGTGTCATTACTGTCGAAAGCTGGTGATTAGAGAGACATTCAGTTCATATCAGATCCTTTGTGCCAGAAAAAGAAAACTGTGCGATGAATGTGATGCTAGTTTCAGTAGGGTTTCCTATTTGTTGAGGCATAAGAGGACCTTTCATGCTCAAAACTCTGACTGCAGTAAATCACTAGAAAAGGCGGAGAAAGTGATGCTTGGTGCTAAACGAGCTGTAAAAGATGAAGATGGTTCTTGGGACAAAGATCCAGATATTGAGTTGGGTGAAACTGAGGACAGTAGTGTGCTGCAAGGAAGAATATTTCGAAAGAACTGTAATCCTAAACCTGTTATGGCACCAAAGAAAAAGAAGGTAGAGACAGTGTCAAGTGCGCAATATTGTTATGATTCTGATCAGTCAGATAGTGATAATAAGTCACCAGATATGGATAACACAACATCTAGTGATGGTCAGAAGAAGGCAGATATCAGACAGAATGCAGACGTAGTTCCACAGATTAAGATAGGATCTAAAATAAGCAATGCTAAATCTACTCAGAGTAAGACAGTGTCAAAAGCAATCCCCAGTCCCATGACAAATTTATATGAAAATGAACAGATTACGGTAGAGATAGACATTAAGAAGAAGAAAACCCTGACAAGGAAATGACCGTAACACAGAATGGTGAAAAGGTTTATTCACTGTTCAAAGCAGACGGAGTAGGAGAGGCTAAGACAGAGCCAAAACTTAACTTGGCTGAATTCATACACAGTAACGCTATCATTAAGCCCGGAAGTATTGTTCTTAAGAGAGAATTCACGCCAGAAGGGGGGAGGGCGATTCTTGACATAACTTATGAGAGCCAGTGAAGTGTTAAGGCAAATTGATTCTCCCTTTATAAGTATTTGAAAAATGCCATTTGTTATATTTTGCAGATATAAATAGTAAAGGAAGGAGCTGACCCACAAGACGATTTCCTCACTTGTCATTTAAAGTTGTATTTTATAAAGCAAAGAAGCTTTGATTTGTCCATTCGCACATGGTGCTTATCATGTGCATATAAGTATATATGTAGGAAACTTTGACTTGTCCATTCGCACATGGTGCTTATCATGTGCATCTGAGAATATATGTATATACTTAGAACATGTCTAAGAAGACATACACGGAAAAGTAGAGAGAGAAAAAAAAAATAATAATATTAAAAATAATAAATATATTATCAGTTGTAGTTTATTATATGTTAGGTTAAATAACATGCGGGGACGCATGAACCCGGAGGCGTGGGTAATGTAGCACAGGTGTGTGCCGGTCGCCTGAAGTTCCGCTTTTTAGACAGACCGCTTTATTCCGTTTCACATTGAAGCTTTCTGTAAAAATACCAGACGAGCGTCTTCACACAAAATATTGCAGTTTCTTTGTTTATCGCCGGTAGGTAGAAGTTCAGGCACAATAATATAAAGCCTCCATGTCTCTGATTATCTCATATTTCACCCATTAAGAGGTTACTTTCGTTTTTCAAAGAATATCACATAAACAGGCAAACCAAAATCAGTTAAATAGACGCTTGTCAAAGTTGACAACAACAACATCGGAGACTTCCGTCGGAGCTCGGGTATTTCCGTAAGCAGCCAATAATGGACTCAGCCTTTATAATGTATCAGTCCAGTTGATTACGTCATTAGCACTATAAAAGCACCTGTCTCTGTAGAGAGCGAAGAGAATGTGTTTGTCTGTTGAAGGGTTAACTTCGCAGGTATAATCAATAGCGGTAACTAGAATTAGTAAAGCAATATTTTAGGCAGTGAAAAGCTAAGTAGCTCAGTTTCTGTCTTGTCTATAAGACGGAAAACGTCATAGACAGGATTCTGCAGCAAAGCGACTGTTGCCTGTATTGCTGGGACTATTTTAGGAGTTATTGGGGTGAGGATATTGAAACCGATATTTGACATTGTCAAAAGAGCTGGTGGCTTAGTCAAGTAACTGTGCCATTGGCTAAACGGCTTGTATATGATATTTAGACAGATCCGGAGTGTACAAGTAGGAGTTCCGACAGGAGTCTCAGAATAAAGTGCTTTAAGAAAAGCAGTAGATAACAAGTTATTTGCAGTGATTTTAGTTTGATTATTTCATGTCTGCAATTATTGTCTGAATCATTTATTTACAATCAAACGGCAAGGTAGCCCAAAGGAAAATTGATATATATATATACATATTTTCATTGTACATTGTAACCTTATATGTAACCCCAGGACACGCTACAATTGTAAATTTTCCTTTTTTGGATGGTGATGTTCGTCGTGTGCCATCCTATGGCGTTTATATTTCGCAATTAATTCGATTTGCCAGAGTGTGTAGTCATTTAACTGACTTCAACACTCGTAATAAATTGTTAACGGCTAAACTTCTTAATCAGGGTTATCGGTACCACAAATTACGCAAAGCCTTTTCAAAAATTTATAGACGTCATTCTTATTTAATTTCAAAATTCAATATTGGACTTAAATCTCTTCCACAACAAGGTCTCTCGGAATCCGAATTTTCCTTTTGGCTTTCCGCTATTGATGTTGCCATAGGAGTCTGTTTTTCATGTTTGTGGTTCTTTCCCTTTGGTGTCTCTAATGGGAGCTGTGGGTTAATTGTATCGATTCCTGGTCATTGCCTCCAACTCTATTTTTAATTGGCAGAGAATAACTAGTTCAATCCGTACTTTTCAGTTCTGTGGTGTATTCCTTGCTTCAAAGAATAACCCTTCCAACGAATATTGTTTACTTTTGGAGTTATTGCCTATTGAACCATGAAAATAGCCATGTCTACTATGTACTCATGTCCGCTCTGTAAGGTGTGAGCCGTATGAGATATGTTCATGAAATTTCTCCTAAATGTAAATCTTAACCTACTTTTTAAGTTTTTACTGATCATAGTCACTATTGAAACTGATATTTTTCCATGCACTATTGTCCGCTTTATAAGTTGGAACCGTTCCAGATATTTTGTTATAACTTCAAACAGATATAATGAAAATATCAAATAACGTGCAGAACACCAAAACGGTAACTCTTGGTTAACGTACTTCTGGGGTTATGGCCCTTTAAACATTGACAATATTGATTTCGGTAATACTCATGGAGATATTGTCTTTAAACTTTATGCAAATGTATATATATCTTAATTTTATGTGCGGAAAATTTGAACCATAACTCTGAATTGCCTACTTCTGGAGTTACCGCCATTCCAGTATTATAAACACTGATCCTAGTTATAAAGGTGTGTCCTTTCTATAACTTGAAAACGGTTCCAGATATTTTCTAGTCTTGCAAAATTTTAAAGCTACATAAGTGACAAGCTGACCGCAAGAAACGTAAGTCTCGCACTGTATGGCTTAACTAATCTTTTGAGATATGGCTCTTTGAACTTTGAAAAAAGCGGTTTCTCTCATTTTTGATTTTTATTCTGTTATATACTTGTACATAGCTGTTCTGTAAACAAAGGAATTTTAAGAACAGTTCAAACAAATGTGAAGCACTATGCGGGGATCTGCAATATGAGAACTGAAATTCTGTTTTAAAAACATTTATTACTACTGGAGTTATGGCGCTTTGAAATTGAATTAGTTACACTAGTTAGGAAAAGACAAACGCACTTTTCCCTTGAATTATTTTTTTAATGAGCGGAGACACTTGCCGAATGTAAGTGCAGTGACGGGGCATGATACAGTGCTTACAGCGCTTATCTAGAACATTTTGAATAACTGGCCCATGAATGTATGTTTTCTTGACGCGAGTGTTCATAATACGGAGTGGCATCAAATATACACCACGATAGCTATTATTTACCTGTAAGAAGCGGACTGGAAAGTGGGTGTATGGTCATTTACGTCTGTAACTGTTATCGACACAGTTGCAGTTGCTGTATGCAGTCCATCCGAACCTTGCACGATCACTTCATGTATGTCTTGTTTTTCTCTGTCTAATGGGGATATTAAGATTATTTCTCCCGTAGATTTATCTACACTGAACCCTTCTGAGACAAGCGAAGTAAGTGCATATTCAACTATATCACCTTTGTCGCCATCATTAGCCGTTACCCTGAAAAGGGTCGATCCGTGTGCGGTGTCCTCTGGAAGTTCGATTTGGTATGTCCCTGGAATTGAACAATTGTATTTGATATAATACGAAAGTAGCTATTTTTCGGGAACATATTTATCTGTCTTTGACATATTAAGCGAAAAGCACATTTGCATAGGGTGTGAGTGTACAATAAAGTCAGCATAAGGCCAACATGTTTTCTCCTTTAAAAATGCCCGAATATATAACTATCAGATCCATCTATTACTATGAAAGGTACGCAGTGAAGCAAATAAAGCTAGAATTTGTTCAGTACACAAGACAGCTTAAACATTTATTTCTATACATTCCGATCAAAGTCGACGCTGTGAAGTACACAGGGTTATTCTGACAAATCTTCTTCGGACATACGTGGGAGGCTGTATGTACGCATACACAATTGCACTAGACGCAACTATTGATCTTCACTGCAGCTGGTGGTGTGCCGTGTGGCGGCCGTAAAAAGTCTCCCCGTACATCCATCATAGTGCAGATTATATTTTCTGGTCCTTTGGGATCATTGAGTTCATTTAAAACTTGACAAAAGTGCCCAGTGGGGCACGTATACGCCCGGCCAGTGCCATCACCTCAGCTGAAAATAGCAATGTCAAAAGCTTCTTTGCATACACAGGCCATATTCCATAGAATGGCCATTTTCAGGCTTCAAAGGGCAATAACTCTGAAAGTAGGAAAGCAAGAGTTATGGTTCATGTGTTCTGCACGTCGTCTCATGGTGTTCAACATTCGTGTGGAGTTTCATGAAAATATGTCAAGCCGTTTAAAAGTAATGGAGAAGACACGAAGATGTTAGCAGACACATAATTTACAATCTTCAAAGGGAAATAATTTGTAATGTATGCAAACAAGAGTTATGGTTCTTGTGTTCTGCCCATCCTATTATCTTGCTCTACATTTGTTTGAAGTTTTAAAGTTTAAAGTTACAGAGCGGACACAAGTGTATGGTAAAACTCGTAATATTCAAAGGGCAATGACTCTGAAAGTAGGAAAACAAGAGTTACGGTTCATTAGTTCTGCATGTCGTCTCATGGTGTTTAACATTAATGTGAAGTTTCATGAAGATATGTCAAGCAGTTTAAAAGTTATGGAGCGGACACGAAAATACAAGTTATAACATTCAAAGGGCAATAACTCTGAAAGTGAGAAAGCAAGAGTTACGGTTCATGTCTTCTGCACGTCGTCAATGGTGTTTAACATTTATGTGAAGTTTCATGAAAATATATCAAGCGGTTGAAAAGTTATGGAGCGGACACGAAAATGCAAGTTAAAACATACAAAGGGCAATACCCGTGAAAGTAGAAAAGCAAGAGTTACGGTTCATGTGTTCTGCACGTCGTCTCTTGGTGTTTAACATTTATGTGAAGTTTCATGAAAATATGTCAAGCGGTTCAAAAGTTATTGAGCGGACACGAAAATGTAAGTTAAAACATACAAAGGGCAATAACTGTGAAAGTAGAAAAGCAAGATTTACGGTCCATGTGCTCTGCACGTCATCTCATGGTGTTTAACGTTTATGTGAAGTTTCATGAAAATATGCCAAGCGGTTCAAAAGTTATGGAGCGGACACGAAAATGTTAACAGACACACACACACACACACACACAGAAAATACGAAAACTATATACCCCCATGGCATACTGCGTATGCCGGGGTATAATTATTTTGAAAATAGAGTTCTGCTTAAGCTGGTGCTAGGGGGCGTGGCCGGTGTAGCACATTTCAGTACTGGTCATGAACAGACTCAATAAAACCGAGTCTGCTATTTTCGTTTATTTTGTGTATTCTTTGCTTCCAAAGGATCTAACTATTCAGAACTTATTTATTTAATAACACCAGAATGAGCACAGTAACCCAATATAATAATTAGCACTTAATGAACTAGGAGTTTATTCCGGATTCTTTAATCTTTATAACCCGAAATGATGAATCTTGCCGGAAGGAAATACTAACAATGGAAATAATTATACAGCATATTGACTTTGACTTTACAAACGATGGGGATTATTTCCGTTTGGGAGTCAGTGTAATATACACCCTTGTAGCATTAGGAAAACATGTTCGTATGAAATTATGGCGTAAAATATGGTGTCAGAAATGACAAATATTAGGTTAAAATTGTTACATCTCTCTTATTTCTGCTCTCAATATAGATCGTGGGTGCACGTTAGAACCGCTGCTCTCAATATAGATCGTGGGTGCACGTTAGAACCGCCACAATCTATGCTTTTAGCACAAATAAGGCAAATAATGTATAGTCCCATAAACCCGAGTTTTCTCTGTTTAAGATGGGGTTAGAGGGGCTTTCGTTTCACGGAAATGTTATCTTGATGACATCTTATTTTGTCATCATGTTATTACGTCCGTGAAATGAACCCCCTAATAAACCATTTTTTTTATACAGAAAAATATGAGGTTGACAGGAGTCAACATTGTTTTGTTCTTATTTCTGCTCCAGAGCATGGGTTGTTAGCCGCCTCGATGAGACAGTTCTAACGGACACTCGCAACCTATTTTCGAAGTATAATTAGATAAATGACACAGGTTTTCATAAAAAAATGACTTTTTGGAGGCATGAAAATGTCGCTGTGTCACACGGTTGTGTATTCTTAACTATTCGTCGTTTGGGTAGGACAATATCGCTGCTAGTTTCTACTTTCAAACTGTTAAGATTCTTGCTAGTCTGAGCAGCTGAAATGTCCACTTCGTATGGTACCTGTTCGCTGACATAGAATACATTTTTATGACCCATTTAAAATTTGCAGCTAACCGTTTAAATTTCCTTATTTCAATCCATCCGTATGGGAAATAAGATAGGGAACAGGAACGATGGAAACAGGTGCAGGGAATATTAATGTCGGGGAATTGGTACAGAAAACAACAATGATAGGAAATAATGGTGCCAACCCTAATCATAACCTCACCCTAATTTCTATAACCAATGCATGTAGTCGAATGCAATCCATCATGTACTTTAAAGAGACTGTTTTTGGATGAAAAATTGCTTCATATTTATGTCCGTTTCAAACCTGTTGTACGGGTACCATTTAAATTCACCGCACTATCTATTACCATCACTGTCAATCAATATATAATCTGGGGCAGAACTTAAAAGCAATGCTCGCACTTGTAATATCTTCTTTTCACAATATAAAGTTTGATATACACAAACGGGTCAACGTGATGCCTTACCTTCGGTAAACATAGGCGTATATTCATTCTCCGGCGTTATTATTACTCTACCAGAAATCTGTACAACATTTTTCCCATCGGACACATCGATGTCTACAACAAACGTGTCGCTCGATAAATCATCATAATCTACCTCTTTAATTAGACGTAGAACATTCAAATCCATTTGAAATAAAGATAAATCTCCAAAAGAAACAGAATAGTATATTGTGTCAGTAATATCTCTGTCCGTGCAATCTAGTGTCTCCAAAATCGCTGGCGACGTAGTTGTCTCTGATACGTAAGCAATAAATGAATATTTTGTACATTCTGGTTTATTATCATTTTCATCAATGATTGTCACATTGCAGGTTGCAGTTGCTGTATTTATTCCTCCGGCTTCATAAGCTTTTACAACAAGAATGTGTGATGACGTTTCCTCTGCATCTAGATTTCCAGCAACGGAGATTGTCCCTGTGTCTGGGTCTATATTAAATTTATTTCCACTGGTCTCTGTTAAGGAATACATCACCTGACCATACGGACTTGAAGACGCATCGGGGTCATTCGCCTTAACTGTAACTACAGTTATGCCAGGCGACGCAGTTTCCTTCACAGAGGCTGCATATTGGGCTAATTCAAACACTGGCCCCCCGTTGTTCACATCCGTGACAATGATGTCGATATTGATGTCTGTTGTGTGCTTTCCATCACTCACAGAAACAGTCAGATCGTATGATTCAATTATATCAAAGTTCAGAGCATCTGAAAGGAACATAATTAAATCTCATTAAAAATAGAAGTGAAGGCGTTACAAGAACAAACTTGAAATCCAATATTATACAACGAAAATATGATTTCAAAGAGCATTATCTTAATTTTGCAATGTCTGTTAAAAGGCAAAGCCATAGATCCGCTTCAGAAACGTTGTTCTGAAGAGAATACACAACGTATGTCTTAATCATAAATTTGTCTCCATTTTACATCCGATATACGGTTAGTATAACGGCGTTTCAATATAGCATTAGCATTCATGGCTGTCATTTCCTTATGATAAATATACTCGGTCAAAAAGTTCCTATACATGGAATTGTTTATGCTACCATAGCTACTTCACGAAATTCGTTTTAATAAGTTTTCCGTGCAGAAGCCTAATTCGGTTTTTGCTTAAACCGATCAGCATTAACTATTGCTTTAAACACCCGAAAGGACACTGTCTCGTTTTCACAGAGAAAATCTATAGAATGCTTTGATTTAACAGCATACAAAATCAATATACCCAAGATTTCTATAATTTGATATACGTTTACACTTCATTGGATACCTTGTGCGTTTATTTACTTAGTAAGTTGCACCTGCTACAAGAAACTGACATCCGATTCTTAGAAATTGTGTACAGATGCTGCTTCAATAGAAACCCATAGAAAATCGCTATCGGTAGCGCTATATGCTACACTAATTTTCTGCAATGTTTGCCATCACGGTTAACAGCAATGATTCTGGTCACCGCCCATTTGGGGCTTGAAGAAATAAATGAGCTACATGATGCTCCCATGCAGAGCTGAAGCCGGCCGCACACGAATACTGGTAAACCGCTTAGGGGATCTAAGCCTTCCAGGAACAGCGGTGCGAGTCGGGCCGTCCATGCTTATAAACCCTATTTGTTTCATTTGGCGACAGAGCTTGAGATGTCATTACATCTCAATGACGGGTAAAGTCCCGCACAACTGGAAGCAGCGTCTCCAATATGACCTATATAGTGTTGATGGGGACGTTAAACATCAAATCAAACAGACAAACAGCAATGCGTCAAAACAAAGTGACAAAAACTGAGTGATAGTCATAAAAATAACAACAGCTCGAAATTGCTATATTTTAATGATATTGAAAGGGAGATAATCTGCGAAATTTACAGATTAAAGCCCTGCGTATAATGCAAGATCATGAGATGTTGTAACGGTAAAATGTTATCCGCTTTCCCACTTTCTTGTAAATGCCCACTTTCTTGTAAAATATATGCAGATATTGCAAGGCAGCTCTAGAGCAGAAATGTGTTAGCAAATGCAAGTGAGAACCTTCTCTAGCTAAACTTGCGAGTCTCATGTCAAAAGCCATCTTTAGCCCAATAGCTACCAGATATCTAGTGAGTTTTACCGGGAAGTTGGTATAGTTACTTTTGACTAAGTACAAATACACAAATTTTGGGTTATTACCAAGAATGCCCGCTTGTACTTGAACATACATTTAATTGCAAGCGTTTTGAAAAAACAGGAATGAATCAGAATGCCCCTAGTTACACATACAATGAGTGTTAAGTACATAGCTAACATTGCCATTGGGAACAAACGGCAAGTCCTCTTTATATCATACCCATAAGGGGTAGCATTGTGCCTTGACTGCGATTGTAAATTTATGGTTTAGTAAATAAAATAAAATGTTAGCTACAACTAAAAAAGGTAAAATAGAAGTGGGGGCAATGATCAGGAATCGCTACAATCAACCCACAGCTCCCATCAGCGACACCAAAGGGAAAGAAATACAAATATGAAACAACAGACCTAATGGAAACATCAATAGCGGAAAGCCAAAAGGACAGTTAGTTTCCCACAAAATGGCCAATAGGCTAAAATAATATAAGCGACACAAACACCCAAAGACAAACCATAACAAAAATAAACCGCGACAGAAGAACCGCCTTGGAACGGTCAGCGGAAACGAATTCCACGGCGGGGGGGGGAGGGGTATTTTACGTGGCCACAATTTTCGCCCTTACTTCCGTCGCGATTGAGACAAATAATTTGTTCAGTCCGCATGAAGGCCTCCTAACTCATCAGATCAACATCTCCGTGAACACAAATAATCAAACAGCCACAGAGATGAAACAACGGTGAGGACTCGACAACAAGATATCACTGAAATGCTGGAGCAAATGAAAACCAACAGTTAGACTCCGATGGGCCCGACCAGACATAAGGCATCAGACACCAACCAACACTACCTTGAATTAGATCTCTCTAATTCTCAATAAGCCTTTACGCTGGAACCGTCATAGAATCTCAGGCCTGACCCACCGGCGTGTAATTAAAGAGGGAAGCAAAGTTATCAACCGTGATTGGGTTAACTATTCATGCAGTCTGTCGTATAACATTTATGTTGTACCCAATCTTTTTATATCGAAGAATTATTTTAAGAAATTGGATAAAGAAGTCATTGTGGTTATATATTTTTTCTGAATTTATATACTAAGTCACCATAAAATTCGGGTTCCTATAGACCTGGTTGCAGAAGACATTTAATATGTTCTGTAAAAGGGTTATCCTTTGGAAGCAAAGAATACACCACAGATCTGAAAATATGGAGTGTATATGTTTTCTGGGCCAGACTAGGTAGTTTCGGCCAATTAGGCCTCATCAGTGACCCTCAGATATTTTCAAAACTCCACAATGGAATCAATGATCCCAAAGGACAAGAAACTATAATCTACACTATGATGTAGGGCAGGGAGACGTTTTACCGCCGCCACACATTCCCACACACCAGCTGTAGTGAAGTTAAATATGTTCTATAAAAGGGTTATCCTTTGGAAGCAAAGAATACACCACAGATCTGAAAATATGGAGTGTATATGTTTTCTGGGTCAGACTAGGTAGTTTCGGCCAATTAGGCCTCATCAGTGACCCTCAGATATTTTCAAAACTCCACAATGGAATCAATGATCCCAAAGGACAAGAAACTATAATCTACACTATGATGTAGGGCAGGGAGACGTTTTACCGCCGCCACACATTCCCACACACCAGCTGTAGTGAAGTTAAATATGTTCTAAAAAAAGGGTTATCCTTTGGAAGCAAAGAATACACCACAGATCTGAAAATATGGAGTGTTGAGTTTTCTGGGCCAGACTAGGTAGTTTCGGCCAATTAGGCCTCATCAGTGACCCTCAGATATTTTTAAAACTCCACAATGGAATCAATGATCCCAAATGACAAGAAACTATAATCTACACTATGATGTAGGGCAGGGAGACGTTTTACCGCCGCCACACATTCCCAATAAAATTAAATTATAATGACGTCTATAAAATTTTGGAAAGGCTGTGCGTAGTTTATGGTACCGATAACCCTGATTAAGAAGTTAAACCGTTAACAAATTTAATACGAGTGCTGAATTCAGTTACATGACTACACACTCTGTCAAATCGAATTAATTGCGAATTTTAAACGCCATATGATGGCGCACGAGGAACATCACCATCCAAAACAGGACAATTTACATTCTCAAAATCAAAATCATCGCGTTTAACATACATTTTTTGCACAAAACAAACCCATCTAAATTAGATAGATGTAAATCCAAAAACGGGGCCTCGGTATCAGAAGAATTTGCTTTATTTAACTGAAGTTCTGGGTGTGTGTGTGGGGGGGGGAGGGGGGTGGTAAAATTTGACTGATCAAACCATCGAAATAGGTATTATCAATATTTAATAACTCATCCAAATATCTAGAATAGGTGCTAAAAGCTACAATGATTTCAGACTGGTTTTCAGCAGAAAGGGGCATCATGAATTCTCTCTCATAACAAAACAAAAACAAATCAGACACAGTGGTGCGCAATTAGTACCCATCGGAATACCCACAACTTGTCTAAATAACTTAGTGCCAAATCTTATGTACAGATTGTCAAGTAGAAAGGTGAAAGCTTCACACACTTTCTGACATGACCATAAAGTATACTTTTTATGCTCTTCAGAAGTGAAAAAACAACATTTCTTTCATTGCATGCAAGATAGAGGGAGTCTTCATTATTGAATGTCCATTCAATTAAATCATTAAGTTTTTTTTTCTTTTATAAGATTATGAAGAAGTGTAGTGTAAAGGGTGGATGAATCATAAGTAGAAAGACTTAAAGCACGAAAACGCCTGGATTTCAATTTATTTAAAACTTCATTAGAATTTTTATAGACCAAAACAGATGGGTGGAGTAAGTTAATTGTATCGATTCCTGATCTTTGTTTTACTTCTATTCTACCTGATCTTTCGAAGACTCTGTCGCAATGTTTTATCACATGTATTTTTTATGGCAGGCAAACATGAAGTTAATAATTTGGAGAGTTCAGTGGTGGTTCAAGAGCTTGAACTTGCAATAAACCGTGCTTTGTATGGTCTTTTATGAAGTTAAGGTAACCAATATAACGTAGGAAGCTTGTCTTGGACATCTGTAACACAGTCTAAACATCGACTGGCGGTTTTAAGCTTAAATCTGTGCAGACGACATGATACCGATAAGTTTACGCGAAGTAGCAAGATCGTCTGAAACTTGTAGGTTCCCTGGTACAAGGCTGAAACAAGGCCCATTTTTCTATTTCTATCAATCATTGATGCAGACATTGCGTTACTCTTTGCAGTATCAGGTTATTTCTTTATTGTAGCTGGTGACTGGATATTGGCCTTTAAAATACTAATACGTTGCCTTTCATTTGGTGTAGCATTTGTTGTGTGATCTAGAGGACTAATCTTTGTTATAACACGGACATTTTATAGTTGAACCGAGACAAGCGAAAAGGTCTTCAAGCATGACATCTCATCGAAGTTTAAAATCAGTCTGTACACACGCTAATCGATTAAAACATAGAAGTGAAGGCTATGATCAGAAATCGATACAATTAACCCAAAGCTCCCATCAGAGACACCAAACGGAAAGAAACACAATCATGAAACAACAGACCCCAATGGAAACATCAAGCGCGGAAAGCTAAATAGCAGTTACTTTCCCACAAAATGGCCAATGTGCTATCCAAAACAAACTATGAGCGATACAAACACTCAAAGACAAACCATGACAAAAATAAACCGCGACACAAGAACCGCCTTGGAACGGTCAGTGAACGAATTCCACTGAGCCCCCAGAAATATTTTCCTGACTGTTTCAATGCGTTGTTTCTGCTGTTAATTATTACTTTGTAGCTGTATGTCTTGGCATGAATGTCCTGTTAATATGTTCTTATTTTGGATAAACATTTAGCCATTTTGAGGAAAGGAACTATCCATTCTTCTTTCTGCTTGTAGTGTTTTGATTGTGGTGGCACTGCTTTAAACTGACGTCGGTGCATGTGCTGGATTTTATAAAAATCTGAAAGATTCTAAGATATGCTGAAGACACTTGAGCTTCAGATTGCGTAAACAAACGTCTAACCTGTCAAGCCTCGTATCTAATATAATGGGCCGTCATATCGTATTAACTTGCTTATGTTATCGTCGATAGTAGCCAAACCCATGCTCAATCAATAATTCAAGAGCCGGAATGAATAAAGGCGCTGAATGCATGAACTTTAGTTGCTGTCTCAGAAAGAAGCTTCACGAAGACATTCAATCAAAACTTTCTTTCTGATGAATGTTTTCACTGCTCTTAAAGGAACTCATTTTTGATTTTTATTTGCCTTCACTGCAGCTGGTGTTGTGCCGTGTGGCGGCCGTAAAACGTCTCCCCGTACATCAACCATAGTGCAGTTTATATTTTACTTTTGGTCCTTTGAGATCAGCGTTAATATTCTGAGAAATCAGAAATAAATTATTGGTTTAGACTCATATTCTAGACAGGTTTTTAATTATTTGGACCCCATTTTGATTTATATCAGTCTCTGAATCGACTGCCCATTCGAAATTCGCGAAATTGCAGCATGTTTCCTCTGGCTGTCTTTGCCGGATCATTACAGGGTCACTGATGAGGCTTTATTAGCCGAAACTACGTAGTATGACCCATTTTCTTTCTGATGAATGTTTTCACTGCTCTTAAAGGAACTCATTTTTGATTTTTATTTGCCTTCACTGCAGCTGGTGTTGTGCCGTGTGGCGGCCGTAAAACGTCTCCCCGTACATCAACCTTAGTGCAGTTTATGTTTTACTTTTGGTCCTTTGAGATCAGCGTTAATATTCTGAGAAATCAGAAATAAATTATTGGTTTAGACTCATATTCTAGACAGGTTTTTAATTATTTGGACCCCATTTTGATTTATATCAGTCTTTGAATCGACTGCCCATTCGAAATTCGCGAAATCGCAGCATTTTTCCTCTGGCTGTCTTTGCCGGATCATTACAGGGTCACTGATAAGGCTTTATTAGCCGAAACTACGTAGTATGACCCATTTTCTTTCTGATGAATGTTTTCACTGCTCTTTAAAGGAACTCATTTTTGATTTTTATTTAATGGATAAACTTAAGTGGGTCCGCACATACGATAAGAATAACATGATAAAAAGTCGTGAATTGTTTGTCGCTATAGCTAGCAAAATATGGACTTCAACTTGACCTATCCGTCAAAATTTCGACAAACAGCGTTTTTGACAAGAACGTATTAAACTGTCACATCGTCCAGAGAAAGAGAGCGAGCTAGACGCTTGCTTTTTGTTATGTATTGTATGACTGTATAGATCACAATTTGTTTATTCTTCGTTTTACTGCTATTGATAGCCTAATTTCTGGTCATTTTCAAGTGTATTTCATATCCAGCATGTATGTTATATAATAGATATATCCATTGTTTTTGTGAAATATTGGTAAATATTTGAACTGATTGATATCTGTACAGGATAATTTGACGAGCCCGCCAGGGCGAGTCTAATTATCCTGTACAGATGTCAATCAGTACAAATATTTACCAATATTTCTCAAAAACAATTGGATATATCTGTTTTAATCCACAGCTTATTGTAACTTACACTTAAAGGTAATAGATAAAACCTGTTAAAGCATGTTTGTTTTATTTACTGTTAATTTCAATTTCTTTCCCCGTCTGGAAAATGGATTGTCCTGTCTGAAAGGACACTGTCAGCTTCTCTGCTTCATTAATATTCAATTGGATTTGATTGGTCTAAATCCAACTGACCACAGGTTATTTGTTCATGCTTTGTTAACCTGATGTTTATCACTGGGACATTTTGATGCTGAACCTTCAAGTGTAGGACTTACTTTGAACTCAGATGTGTGTTTTTGCTGCATGCAAATGTTTCATAAAATGTTTGGCACCAGTAAATGGGAGTGTATTTTGTGATAATTCAGGGATATTTTTTCTCCATAAAAAGGTATGTTGTGGGTACTCATTTTGAACAGCCTCATCCCACAAAAACATGTTGTGGGTACTCGTTGGAATTGCCTAGATGAGGTGGTTCTAGCGAGTACCCACAATTTGATTTTATGGAGAATTGGAGAAACTTAATCAGAAGAAGCAGTCTGATCAGGGTCTGCACTGATTAAGTAAAGGCTATTTTAAATGTGGGTACTCATTCAAATAACCTCGGCGAGGCTATTTAAATGAATACCCACAATGTTAATTTTGTCATGCTAGAAGCCCCTTCCCATTTTCAGATCAGAAGGAGCAGTCTGGTCAGGGTCTGCACTGTTTGTCATTAAGTAAAAGCTATTTTAAATGTGGGTACTCATTCAAATAACCTCGGCGAGGCTATTTTATTGAATACCCATAATGTAAATTTTGTCATGCAGAGCTAGAGGCCCCTTCAAATTTTAAGATCAGAAGGTTGCAGTCTGATCCGGGTCTGCACTGTTTGCCATTAAGTAAAAGCTATTTTAAATATGGGTACTCATTCAAATAACCTCGGCGAGGCTATTTTAAGGAATACCCACAATGTTAATTTTGTCATGCAGAGCTAGAAGCCCCTTCCCATTTTAATTGTAGCTCAGTTGATTGGTCCATTCAAAACTGTACATGATATCAGTACATGATATCAGTACATGATATCAGTACATGATATCAATACATTTATCAAAATTTATTAGTACTGCCAGCATCAAAGGAAAGTACTGGAAGCTGTGGATTAATACATTCATATCCTCGTTACAACACACACTGTTATTATTGTATGCAAACGCGAATACAGTGACACCAACGTTACTGAAGTCATTCATATTGAGATTTATAATTGCCTGATATGGCATAGCAAAATGAATGAGTAATTTAAACATAAGCATTAATAAAGGACGGGGCAATAGAAATTAATAAAATTATTCAGTTAGGATGTCCATTTAAATGGGAGAGACCTTCGTCGTTTATGGCGCTCAAGGAGATCTTCCGCAAAAGTATCTGGTATTTTGTCCCAAAGATGGTGTTATATGTTACCTAATTTAGGACTTCTTTGAAAAAAGTATTTGCTTATATATTGTGCTAAACGTCTATAGGGACGGCTGTGTATACAAGAGAATTTGATATATTGTCTTGTTTTCGATCTCAAAAATTAACTTTGGATGAGACGTTTCACCTTGTGCCTGCAGAATGAATAATATGCATCCAAATCATGCAGTCCGAATGCCTGTATTAATAAATAGAAGTGAAGGCAATGATCAGGAATCGATACAATTAACCTACAGCTTCCAACAGAGACACCAAAGGGAATCAAGACAAACAATAAATAACTAGACCCCAATTGAAACACCAATAGCGGAAAACCAAAAGGACAGTCACTTACCCACAGAATGGCCAATTGGCTATCCAAAACAAAATATAAGTGATACACACACTCAAAGACAAACCATAAAAAATAAATCATGACATAAGCACCGCCTTGGAACGGTCAGTTAAACGAATGCCACGGGGGCGGGGTTGGGGCTTGAAACGATTTTAAACGGCCGTGATCCTCGCCCTTGCTTCCGCCGCGATGTAGACAAATATTATTTTCAGTCCGCACGAAGGCAGTTAATTCGATTTGCCAGAGTGTCTTGTCTGGTAACTGACTTCAACACTTGTAATAACTTGTTAACTCAACACCATACAAAACCCAAATCCCCAACTCCCTGCAAGCCCCCACGCTGGAACCGCCACATAATCCGAGGCCCGACCCACCGGTGCGCAACTAAAGAGGGAAGCAAAGTTCCAACCGTGACCGGGCCATCAACCACATATGCAGTCCATCGCATAAGATTTATGTTGTACCCTATCTTTTTTTACATCGAATAATGATTTTACGAAATTGGATGTGTGTGTGAATTCGGGTTTAACGTCGCTTTCAACAATTTTTCAGTCATATCACGACGGTGTCTGGTTGCGACAGGGAGCTCAATGCTCACGTTTATAGTGCTGCCTCACTGAAGTATCATGTCCCAGACACATTACATGATACCACACCCAGTCACATTATCCTGACACTGGATCGACCAGTCCTAGCTCTACCCCGTAAATCTGAGTGCCAAACGAGGAGCAGCTAGTACCATTTTTAACGACTTTGGTATGTCGCGGCCCGGGATCGAACCCGAGACCTCCCGTTCCCCGGAGCGGACACTCTACCAACTGAGCTATCGGGGCCGGTCGAAATTGGATGTTGAAGTCATTGCATTTGTATATTTTTCTGAATTTATGTACTAAGTCACCATAAAATTCGGGTTCCAATAGACCTTGTTACAGAAGAGATTTAAGTCCATCACATAATTTTCAAATTAAATCGGAATAGCGTCTATAACATTTTGAAAAGGCTTTGCGTAGTTTATGATACCGATAACACTGAATACGAAGTTTAGCAGTTAACAATTTATTACGGGTGTTGAAGTCAGTTACATGACTAGACACTCCGGCAAATCGAATTAATTGCGAAATATAAACGCCATAGGATGCCACACAAGGACAATCACATTCCAAGAAAGGAAAATTTCTCAAAATCAAAGTCAATGCGTTTATCATAAATTTTGCAAGAAACAAACCCATCTACAATAGATAGATGCAAATCCAAAAACAGGGCCTCGGTATCAGAAGAATTTGCTTTTTTTACAGCAGTTCTGGGGGTGTAAATTTAAGTGATCAAACCATCGAAACATGTATTGTCAATATTTAATAAATCATCCCAATATCTAGAAGTCGAGCTAAAGGCTTCCATAATTTCCGATTGCTTTTCCACGGAAAAGGACATCATGAAGTCTCTTTCATAACAAAACAAGAACAGATCAGCCAAAAGGGGTGTGTAATTTGTACCCATCGGAATACCCACAACTTGTCTGAATAACGTAGTACCGAGTCTCATGTAAATATTGTCAAGTAGAAAGGTTAGAGCTTCACACCCTTTCTGACATGACCATAAAGTATACTGTTTAAGCTCTTCAGAAGTGAAAAAGCATTTCCTACATAGCGCGCAAGATAGAGGGAGTCTTACCTTTGAAATGTCCGTTCAATTAAATCATTAATTTTTGCTTTTATAAGATTGTGAGGGATGGTAGTGTAAATGGTGGAAAAATCATTAGTAGACAGACTTGAAGCACGAAAGTATCTGGGTTTCAATTTATTTAAACTTGAATTGCATGTGTTGTTTAAAATCCCTTCGCGATTGCTATTCACGTGTGAGGCAAGCCTGTATCTCACTAACACTGATGGCCTTCGAGGTTCTGATAATAGTAACAAAACTACATATGTTGCCTTTGAAAACGAAAAACACAACGTAAACAGAACGTTGCCTCTGAAACCAAAGAACCCAATATAAACGGAAAATCTAGTTGTTGGTCTACTGAGACCCTGAATTTTGCAATACAGCTTACGCCATCTACTGGACACTTATACAAAACTGCTGCAAAGTTTTGAAAACAACTGAGGGTCACCGATGAAGCCTATTTACAGAGACTAGCTAATCTGGCCCAGAGAAAACTTGTCGAATCAACAGTTTTCAGATATATGTTGTCATCATTGCTACCAAAGGACTACCTTTCCATAGAATTTATTACAAATGTATACTGAAGGGCTCTGTTATCCTAATGGAAATAATAACGTCATATAAATTGCACTGTTATGAAGGATGGAGAGAGGCTCTATTGCAACAAGGCATTTTTGGACATAAGGTATAGGGAAAAATATTTAGAAAAGACGTCTTTGGAAAGAAAAACACATTGCAGGCAAAAAAATCAGAGTTCCTGTTGAACAGCAGTTGTATTTAAGTTTCCATTATGGTCTGGTCGCTTCTTGTTTGTGTTTCTGTCCCTTTGGTGTCTTTGATAGATGGAGTAAGTTAATTGTATCGATTCCTGATCTTTTTTTTTTTACTTCTACTTTTTATACAACACAATGGAATTTAGGCAAGGCCAGCATTTCTCACCGTCTATAAGCAAACGTGCCCTCGGTGTTGTTTCTAGCCTAAAATGGTTCACAGGAGCTTGTTGTAAGGAATACGTAAGGTTTGTTCTAGCATCGGCGTCTGTGCATCCAAAGTCTGCTATTACCTGCGTGTCTTTAGCTGTAATAAAATAATGATAGACTATTACTTCTTGCTGGTAAGTCGATTGGAAATTACTAAACATATAAAACTTCAATTCATTATAAAACTTGTAAACCATAAGAAGTTAAATGAGTAATTGGTATTATATATGATATGCAAATCGTTGATAGTAAAACAACAACAAAAATAAATTGTGAATGAAGCAATAAGTCCAAGTGACGGATTCTTCTCTCTACTACGACGAAAACCACATATCCTAATACCGGGTATGTCCACAATAAGCACCAAATGTTGCTTGGCATCGACGCCTCCTGCTTATAATCAAACGCTGTATCTTGTCTTGATTGATGCTGTTCCATTCTTGCTGTAGCGCCATGGCAAGCTGCTGACGATTGATTGGCGGATGACATCGGCTGTACACACGTTTTCCGAGCTGGCCCAAAGGTGCTCAATTGGGATTATTTGTCTAAATCGCGACGGAAATAACGACAAAGATTGTGGCCACGTAAAATCGTTCCAAGGCGGTTCTTCCGTCGTTGTTTATTTTATTGTGGCTTGTCTTTGAGTGTATGTATCGCTTATATTATTTTGCTTTGGATAGCCTATTCGTCATTATGTTGGAAAGTAACTGTCCTTTCGGCTTTCTCCTAGTGATGTTTCCATTAGGGTCTAGTTGTTTCATGTTTGTGTTTCTTTCCCTTGGTGTCTCTGATGGGAGCTGTCGGTTAATTGTATCGATTCTTGATTATTGCCTTCACTTCTATTTTACAGGGTAAACCTTATTTTTCTTATTTCTGCTCTAACATATAGATTGTGGGTACTCCTTAGAACCGCCTTCACAAGGCGGTTCTAACGAGTACCCACAATCTATATTAAATCCGGCAAAACGCAGGCCAAGGAAGAACATGCACACACTCGAGCAATCATAGTGTGCTAACTACCCGTACGCTCTGCAACTTGGCGGTATGAAAGCCCACATTCAACCATACCGAAGGCACGATGACGATCGGCATTACTTAGATGTCCCATTGGATTGTCCTTATGTAATATTTTGCTGGCTTTTAACGTAAATAATCCGGACCTTATAATGACAGTACAGACAGGACCAAAAGTATCGTGATTACGAAAAGTTTGCAATTTTTGCCTTTTTGCACATGCACATACACATCATAAAATCACGCACTATTCGTGTCAAAAAACTCATGCTTCGGTGACAACTTTACAATTCCTTATTAATCTGTTGAAAAAGGTCAGTTTTACCTTAAACTAGAGAAATCAAAATTCTAAAAGTGGTGCATTTTCATTGAATCTGAGTATATTTTACAGTGGTTGGAAATTATTGTTTGTGTATTCGTTGTCGCAGGAGGATGTCATCACGAAAACACTCCTATTTAATTCTGACCACCTTAGATCTCACTTTTATTATAGAAAAACTGGTGTTTACAAGGATAAACCTTATTTTCTTGTTTCTTCTCTAAAATATAGATTGTGGGTAACATTAAGAACCGCCTAGATATGTTGATTCTAACGTGTAGCCACCATTCATTTTTGGAGCAGAAATAAGAAAAATATCACAATTCTTTATCTGAAAATTGTCTTAGTTTCGACGTTAAATTTGCAATGTATTTGAATACGCGTGTTTTCGTAATGGACTTGCAGGTCAATTCATTCTCACTGGCTCCATGTTTGGATAGAGTTTTGCAACCTTAAAACATAACACGCGTTGGACATTTAAATGCATGTTCGGAATGCAATACAAACCATGAATCAGTAAAAGAGAAATGAAGGCAATGATCAATTTTCGATGCAATTAACCCGTCGCTCCCATCAGTGACACCAAAGGGAAAGAAACACAGCCACCTGATATTTTATCACATTTTATCATATGACGTCGCGTCGGAGAGTGTAACCAGTGCTTCAGCTGAAGTGCACGACCCGCTGGATGCTTTTTGCTTTATGAGTGTTACCATATATGGGTATGGCGGCCATTTTGGTCATGTGACCGGGACATAAAACGGTTCCCCCAATAAATGCGCCTTATCGTAAGGAGCAAAAATATATTGGTGTGAGTAATCAAATATTTTTTTTTCATCATTTTAGGCAAAAAACACTTTTTGCCCCATGAATTATGGTAAAAACTACTGTGTATTGGTTTCAAACCTGTGAGAAAAAAAGAGGTAAATATTTCAGTCAATTAAGTGGATTAATGGTCCACTGCACTTATTCTACCTGTTGACCTACAGAGTTCCCACTCACGCAAAATCTTACGTGAATCACGCAAAGAAAATAAAAATCACGTACAATTTTTTTCCGTCGGGCGAGATTCCGCGCGTCCGAAATTGACTGGGGCGAACCGGCCGATTTTTTTCGAGCGCCCGAAATTGACGGGGGCGAATCAGCAGATTCGCTGAAATAGATTTGCGACAAGCCGCAGACTTGAATCCGTCGCATAGTAGAGCTTCCGCGCATCCGAAATTTACTGGGGCGAACCGGCCGATTTTTTTCCAGCGTCCGAAATTGACGGGGGCGAATCGGCCGATTCGCTGAAATAGATCTTTGACAACCCGCAGACTTGAATCCGGCGCATAGAACTTCCGCGCATCCGAAATTGACTGGGGCGAATCGGCCGATTTTTTCCGAGCGTCCGAAATTGACGGGCGTGAATCAATGAGATTAAACCACCGCTACAGTTTTTCTGCACGCGATCGGTAATTGACGTCATCGGACCCCAGCAACCCCACACGTGTCTATTGTTTTATCTTAATGGGGCGTATCTCTTTCATTAAAAAAATGTTTGGAAACGGTAAAAAAAATCTCGATAGCAAAACGGTTGTGGAAAACAGCGCTTTCTGTAAGCTCCGTGTCAATAACCAACAACAGCATACAGATGTGTTAACACAAATTAAAGCGTCCAACTTTTCTCGCCAAGCGTCTGCTATATGGCGCCAAAACATAATCATTCACGAGATAGTAGAATAGTCGTAGCAACTCGTCTTAGGAGCAATTAAATAATTTTCACATTGATTGCGGATTAAATTTTATGATCGGGGAGTAAAAGCAAATTAGAGACATAACTTGACCATATTTTCACACCTTATCGACATGCACCGCAGGGTGGAAATTATATGACAGGGATTAACAAGTGTCATAATTGAACCGTTATAAATCATCAAACAGTGTTAATCCAAATCTGATGTCTGCGGCGTCTTTCTGAGGTGTCTGATCTGGGCTTGCCGGTGCCCCCAAATTTATAACGCGGTAATCACCACTAACGCGGCTGGGTTTCTTGGACCCCACCACCCGCGTTATAACAAGGTTGCAGTGTATCTTATACTTTAGTACTGTATTCTGAAACGTTTGCAGGATAAAATCCAACACAAAAGCATATGTGTCAAAGTTTGACCTAGGCACAAAGAAGGTCAAGGTCAACCCAGGGTCACCATTTTAGCAATTTATGATGGGCCTACGTTCCAGATGCTATTTAT
Organism: Lucinisca nassula; assembly: GCA_963580285.1. Classification (NCBI taxonomy): domain Eukaryota; kingdom Metazoa; phylum Mollusca; class Bivalvia; order Lucinida; family Lucinidae; genus Lucinisca; species Lucinisca nassula. The sequence goes on along the minus strand of OY757016.1, from coordinate 88,005,105 downwards.
CAAGTTTCGTGGAAATCTGCACAGTGGTTCTAGAGAAGACTATTTTTGAAGGGTTTTTACCAAATATTGCTTGGCGGCCATTTTCGTCATGTGACCTGGACCCCATGAGGAAATTTTGGTTTCCCCCATCCCGTAGAGGCTCCATATGAAATTTGACTTCAATCAGCCCAACGATTTCCGAGGAGAAGCAGTTCGAAAATTTTCACAAATTTTTCGCCTCGGCGAGGCTGTACTAAATGGAATGTAATATTTCGCAAGTTCATTGATAAGATCTCATTGATATTTATCAGTATGCCAAAAATTGTTTAAATATTCCAAGCGGTTAAGTCACTATCACCAATTTTCACAAACGGGTTACGGACGGACAGATAGACAGACCATATATGGCTTGGCGGCCATTTTGGTCATGTGTCCTGGACCCCATGAGCAATTTTTGGTTTCCCCCATCCCATAGAGGCTCTATATGAAATTTGATTTCAATCGGCCCAACGGTTTCCGAGGAGAAGCAGTTCGAATATTTTCACATTTTTCGCCTCGGCGAAGCTATACTAAATGGAATGTAACATTTCGCAAGTTCATTGGTTAGATCTCATTGATATCTATCAGTATGCCAAAAATTGTTTAAATATTCCAAGCGGTTAAGTCACTATCACCAATTTTCACAAACGGGTTACGGACGGACAGACAGACAAATCATATATGGCTTGGTGGCCATTTTGGTCATGTGACCTTGACCCCATGAGCAAATTTTGGTTTCCCCCATCCCATATAGGCTCCATATGAAATTTGACTTCAATCGGCCCAACGGTTTCCGAGGAGAAGCAGTTCAAAAATGTTCGAAAATTTTCACATTTTTCGCCTCGGCGAGGCTATACTAAATGGAATGTAATATTTCGTAAGTTCATTGGTTAGATCTCATTGATATCTATCAGTATGCCAAAAATTGTTTAAATATTCCAAGCGGTTAAGTCACCATCACCAATTTTCACAAACGGGTTACGGACGGACCCAAAGAAGGTCAAGGTCAACCCAGGGTCACCATTTTAGCAATTTATGATAGGCCTACATCCCAGATGCTATTTATCAAGTTTCGTGGAAATCTGCCCAGTGGTTCTGGAGAAGACTATTTTTGAAGGGTTTTTGCCATATATGGCTTGGCGGCCATTTTGGCCCTGTGACCTGGACCCCATGAGCAAATTTTGGTTTCCCTATCCCATAGAGGCTCCATATGAAATTTGACTTCAATCGGCCCAACGGTTTCCGAGGAGAAGCAGTTCGAAAATTTTCACATTTGTCGCCTCGGCGAGGCTATATTAAATGGAATGTAATATTTCGCAAGTTCATTGGTTAAATCTCATTGATATCTATCAGTATGCCAAAAATTGTTTAAATATTCTAAGCGGTTAAGTCACTATCACCAATTTTCACTTACGGGTTACGGACGGACAGACAAACCATATATGGCTTGGCGGCCATTTTGGTCATGTGACCTTGACCCCATGAGCAAATTTTGGTTTCCCCCATCCCATAGAGGCTCCATATGAAATTTGACTTCAATCAGCCCAACGGTTTCCGAGGAGAAGCAGTTCAAAAATGTTCGAAAATTTTCACATTTTTCGCCTCGGCGAGGCTATACTAAATGGAATGTAATATTTAGTAAGTTCATTGGTTAGATCTCATTGATATCTATTAGTATGCCAAAAATTGTTTAAATATTCCAAGCGGTTAAGTCACTATCACCAATTTTAACAAACGGGTTACGGACGGACAGACAGAATGACAGACTGACAGACTGACAGATTGACAGAATGACAGAATGACAGAATGACACGGTGATTTTAGGGCACTCTTAGAAAAAACCGACTTCAGTCGGTTGCTTTTTCTGCGGGTCGTGCAATAACGTCATGTAATATTTTCGATAATCCACTAGTGGATTAAATATTCAAAATTAGGTAGATCCGTCCCGTAACGTTACATGTACGACGTCCTTAACGACGTCGTGCTTACTAATGGCGGAATATTGTCATTTTTGTAGACAAACGTGAATAAAATGCGTTTTAAATTCATATGATAAATAAAATCTTGCATTCGTGCTAATGTATTATTGAATTTATTAAACTCGTTGTGGAAAAGAGATAATATGCTCGGCAAAGCCTCGCATTTATCCCTTTTCCTCAACTCATTTAATAAATTCAATAATACATGAGCACTCATGTAAGATCCTCCATATGCCACATTGTCCACTCGAAACTCGAATATTTCAACTCGAACTCGAATATATCAACTCGAAACTTGAAGTTGTCAACTCGAAACTCGAAATTTTCAACTCGAACTCGAATATTTGAACTCGAAGTTTTCAACTCGAAACTCGAATATTTGAACATTTGAACTCCAAACTAGATACTCGAAAAAAAGAAACCCGCTTGTCCCACACTGTTCCTTGCTTTGTAAGCAGGTGACAGTAGTGTTTTCTGTTTATGCGTGTTAAATTAAATTATTAAATAAACCCTTTCAATACTCGTCTTACATTCAATCGTCTTAAGCTGTGTTTGATACATTCGATCACATTCAGCAGTGTGCTACAAGAGTTGATATATGCGTCATTATTTGTTTGTGCATTTAATTGCTTTTCAAGAGTTTACTAGTTGACGATACGATGTTTTGTCATCAAGAAGTGTAAATCTTATAGTCATACCTGATGTTTCTGCTACAGTTACTACATATGTTTGCTGCGAACAGATAGGCACATTGTCATTCTCATCCAGAACGGAAATCGTCAATGTGCCCGTTCCCTGCAATATGTAAAAGATATCCAGTTAAAACGTGAAAATATCGAAATCGTATTTTCAGCAACATTATGGATGTCTTCATGTATAATTGATTTTATACATGACTTCAAAATCAAACATTAATTCCTCTGTTACACAATATAGATAACAGGGTAAGAAGTTGTTTACTTAATCAAGTCGAATATAAAAATGAAGAATATAAAAATGAAGAACTGCATATCATGTTATCACTTAACAAACACCTGAAAAGCAAAAATAGCCTCAATACATTTCAGGTATATTGTGTATTCATCCTTGCTTCTAAAGGAATACCCCTGTTATAGAACATGACCATAAAGTATAATTTGTATGCTCTTCAGAAGTGACAAAAGCATTTCTTACATTACACGCAAGATAGAGGGAGGCTTCCCTTTGAAATATATTCATTCAATTAAGTCATTAAGTTTTTCTATTATAAGATTGTGAGGAAGTTTAATGTAAAAGGTGGAAACATTACAAATAGACAGACTTGAAGCACTGAAACGTCTGGGTTTCAATTTATTTAAAACTTTTTTAGAGTTTTTTTATAGACCAAAACAGATTTCTCCCTGATCTTTGAAAGCATGTATAATCTATATTTTTAGTTCTGTGGTGTATTCCTTGTTTTCAAAGGTTATCCCTTTCACAGAACGTATTTAACATAACTGCAGCTGGTGGTAAGGGAATGTGTGGCGGTCATATAAAATAGAAGTACAGGCAATGATTAGGAATCGATACAATTAACCCACAGCTCCCATCAGAGACACCAAAGGGAAAGAAACACAAACATGAAGCAACATACCCCAACGGAAACACCAACAGCGGAAAGCCAAGAGGACAGTTACTTTCCCACAAAATGGCCAAAAGGCTATCCAAAATAAAATAATATAAGCGACACAAACACCCAAAGACAAACCATAACAAAAATAAACCGCGACAAGAGCCGCCTTGGAACGGTCAGAGGAAACGAATTCAACTGGGGGGCTTAAATCGATTTTACGTGCACACAATCCTCGCCCTTTCTTCCGTCACGATTAAGACAAATAATTTATTCAGTCCGCATGAAGGCCTCCTATAAAGTCTTCCTCCCCGTCATCAAAGGTAGTTTATATTTTACTTGTCCTTGGCGATTATTGATTGCATTGTGGAATTTTGAAAATATTTGCGGCCCAATCATCACGAATACACGCCTATATATATATATATATATATTTAATCCCATTGAACCTCATTTGTTCATTGTACAAGAGGGCCCAGAGGGCCTGAATCGCTCACCTGAAGGTCGCTGTCACTAGTACATTCTATTTTAGCTCTGGTGGCCATCTTGTTCATCAGAGTAGGACGATCTTATCTACTTTGGTAGGGTGTTACCTAGGCAACATTCCTTTGAAGTTTGAATCAAATTGACACAAGGGTACAAGAGGAGTTGTTTTTCAAAGATTGTTTCTATTTTTAGCTCTGGCGGCCATCTTGTTTGTCAGAGTGGAACGATTTTAGCTATTTTTGTAGGGAGACACCGAAGTAGCATTCTTGCGAAGTTCTAATCAAATTAGCCCAAGCGTTTAGGAGGAATTCATGTTTGATGCAAATTGAAGGGGTTAGTGCAAGAAGGTACCTAAGTCACATTTTCATTATTTTGAGAAAAATGCGAAAAACAAAGTATTTTGCGAAAATTTCATATTTTGTGTTTCTTATTTTAAATAAATAGTTCTGTTGATATATTCTATGATATGAAATGGTGTAAAGATCGCATAAATAGTCCGAAGTATATTGCAGATATTCATTAATTTCAATAATGTGTTTATGCAAGAAGGGGCCTAAGTCCATGGTTGTTTATGCAAGAAGGGGCCTAAGTCCATTGTTTAAAGGACATAGTTTTCTCTATTTAGAGCAGAAACCTATAACATTTTATTGAATATGTATATTTTATCTTTTGTAGACTCTTTATAAGTTTCTTAAAACAAAGAGCTGAAACAAATGAACAACACATACACCGATAACTCGAATTTGTTTGTGGTAAAAATGGACTTAGGCCCCTTCTTGCACCAAAGATACGACCTTGGACTTAGGACCCTTCCAAAGATTCAATGTAACTGTCATTTTTAATGCCAATAAAGAAATAAAGCATATCAAACTATATATCATATTGTAGGTCTTGGTATGATATATCTGATAATAACAATATCTCAGATTTTTCCAAAAATGGACTTAGGTACCTTCTTGCACTAACCCCTTCAATTTACAATGTTTTTCTATTTAGCCATGGCGGCCATTCTGCTAATCAGAAAGAAATCGTTTAAGCTATTTTGGTAGAGGGTCATCTATGCAACATTCCTATGAAGTTTGAATGAAATTTGCCGAAGGAAGGAGGAGTTATCGTTTTAAGATTTTTTTCTATTTTTAGCTCTGGCGGCCATCTTGTTAGTCAGAGCGGAACCATTAAACCTATTTTGGTAGGGAGTCATCTACCATAATATTCCTGTGAAGTTTGAATCAAATTGACAAAAGGGGTAAGGCGAAGTTGGCGTTTGAAGCATATTTACATTTTTTTTTTTTTTTGCTATGGTGGCCATTTTGCTCATCAGAGCAGAACCGTGTCAGCTATTTTGGTAGAGGGTCACCTAAGCCACATTCCTTTGAAGTTTGAATGACATTGGCCCAAGGGTAAAGGAAGAGTTGTCGTTTAGAGATTTTTTTTCTATTTTTAGCTCTGGTGGCCATCTTGTTCGCTGAGTTGAACGATTATAGCTATTTTTGCAGGGAGTCTACTAACTAACATTCCAGTAATGTTTGAATCGAATTGGCCCAAGGGTTGAGGAGAAGTTCGCGTTTTGACGCAAATCTACTATGTGTTTCTTTTTTTAGCTATGGCGGCTATTTTGCACATCAGAGCGAAAACGTTTTAGCTATTTTGGTAGTGGGTAATCTATGCATCATTCCAATGAAGTTTGAATTAAATTGGCCCACGGGTAAAGGAGGAGTAGTCTTTGAAGAAATTTTCAATTTTTAGCTCTGGTGGCCATCTTGTTAGTCAGAGCGGAATGATTTTAGCTATTTTTATAGGGAGTTAACTACATAACATTCCTGTGAAGTTTGAATCAAATTGTCCCAAGGGTTTAGGAGGAGTTCGTGTTTGAAGCAAATATACGATGTTTTCTATTTTCAGCTATGGTGGCCATTTTGCTCATCAGAACAGAACCTTTTCAGCTATTTTGGTAGATGATCACCTAAGCAACCTTCCTATGAAGTTTGATAAGAATTAGTCCAAGGGTACAGGAGGAGTTGTCGTTTAAAGATTTTTTCTATTTTTAGCTGTTGCGGCCATCTTGTTTTTCAGAGCAGAACGATTTTAGCTTTTTGGTAGGGAGTCACTTGGGCAACATTCCTGTGATGTTTGAATCAAATTAGCCCAAGGGTTGAGGACGAGTTTGCTTTTGAAGCAATGTCACGATGTTTTGTTTTTTTTATTTTTAGCTATGGCGGCCATTTTGCTTATCAGAGCAATACCGTTGTAGCTATTTTAATAGAGGGTCACCTCAGCAACATTCCAATGAAGTTTGAACAAATTTGGCCCAAGGGTACAGGAGGAGTTGTCGTTTAAACAATTTTCTATTTTTAGCTCTGGTGGCCATTTTGTTCACCGGAAGGGAACCGTTTCAGCTACGTTGGTAGAGGGTCACCTAAGAAACATTCCTATAAAGTTTGAATGAAATTGGCCAAAAGGTACAGGATTAGTTGTTGTTTAAAGGTACAGGATTAGTTGTTGTTTTCTAATTTTAGCACTGGCGACCATCTTGTTCAGCGGAGTGGAACGATTTTAACCATTTTTGTAGAGGATCACCTAATCAATTTCCTATGAAGTGTAATTGAAATTGGCTCAAGGGTTAAGGAGGAGTTAGCATTTAAAGCAAATTGTTGACGCCGCACGACACCCGACGCACGACGGACACTGACCCATCACAATAGCTCACCATGAGCACGTCGTGCTCAGGTGAGTAAAAAAACTGGTGTTTACAGGGGTAAAACTTATTTTTCGTATTTCTGCTTAAAATATAGATTGAGGGCACTCGTTAAGACCGCCTCATCTGGCCCAAGCAAAATCTTGTACACTCAATACTTCACTGTTCTGTGGTGCATTTCTTGCTTCAAATGTATAAACTTTTCCCATAACATATTCGGTATCAGTTTACTGGGATAGATGCAAATCATGCAATTACGATTATGGAATATTTCATCTATCTTTTGCATCTGTGACATATCTCTGTTTTTTGAAAAATGCTTTAAACTTATCATAGTGGCGTTAAAAAATATAACAATGGTACCGTTTTTGCTGTTGGACTGCCTCCATCGATAGCTAGGACCTTGATTACATACTCTTTAGGATTAGGTAGAGATTCTGTCTCGTAATTCATGGTATCAATCAAAACGATAGTTCCTGAGTCTTGAGAAATGCTAAATAAATTGTTTCCGCCATTTGAAACTGAAAATAAAACAGAAGTTGATGACCATAACGAAACGGTAAAACCAATCAAAATACTGTATGACTAATAGCAATGTCAATAGGATGTTCTGAAAATGGGGTAATTCGATTCATTACTCACGTATTTAAAAATCACCAACGCATGAATAATTTTGTACAAGCACTGCTAACCCAAATCTTTCACAAATAACACAGAGTTACAAAGTGTATACATTTGATAAAAACACACAAAAGTAATTTCATTACGAAAATATGCTTATAAAAATACATTGTAATTTTAAACGCCAAAAAATAAGGGGATAAAGTGTGATATTTCTATTATTTCTACTCCAAATACAGATTGTGGGTACACGTTGGAACCACCGCATAAAAGGCGGTTCTAACAAGTACACACAATCTGAGTTTTAGAGCAGAGACAAGATAAATAACGTGTTCCCCTGTAAACCCGTTTTACTGTATAATTGTTGTGTTCAAAGAGGTCAAAATTATACAGACGTGTTTCTGTGATGGCTTTAACCAGTTCTACCCAGTTGTCGCCATCTATATTTAAACAGAGAGATGGAAAACATCATTTATCAGAAATAATCATCTGGGCTCGTACATTCTAGGCAATACTCAATCAAAAATAAGATCATCGCATAAATCAACGAATATATTACTAATCGGGTGTTGGTACACCACTGTGAAAAGTAAAACCGTTTTCTAGAAGTAAACAAGTCAACAAAACATGAAAGAGACTCTATCGTAGGACAGTATAATAATTAAAGTCAATTTACGTTTACAATATATGTATTCGATATTTGTCCTTGTAACCTTCAAACATATCTATTTACTAGGATCGACATGCATTTTGGATATTTAGAATTCCCGAAAAATGTCATTAAATATCGACATTTATTTTGGTATTACGGCCCTTCTAAGGATATTGAAATACACGACCATTCGTTACTCAGGGAAATATCAAGATTGAAACACATCTGATCATGCATTCCGCCCACGTGTATAATGATGTCAATAGTAAACATGACATGAGCTCGCATCCGGATGCGCAAAATACATGCCGGTTTACCCAAGATCTCTTCATGCTGATAGAAAAAGACGTGTCTGTCCTTAAACATGAGCATACAGAATGGTTTAAGTCGTCACGGAAATTGTATGGCCAAATATATACTTTGCTTGATGTCGTTTGATTAAACATTTTCGGTTCTTTGAAGAGGTTAGATAGAGTATAACGTTTAATTTACCTGAACTTATTGAGTATCTGGCAATGCCGTGTGGATAAGCGTCATCATCCTGTGCTACCATATATGCTAATGGTGTTCCTATAATTGTAGTCTCACCAAACAACCTCTGAACATTTGGCTGAATAAACGCCGGAGCATGCTCATTAACCGGAGTTACAGTTACAGAAACAGACACGTCCAGGAAGTCATCTCCGCCACGTACATTGATTGTTAATGCAAAGAAAGTATCGCCACTATCATAGTCCAGGTCTGAAAAAGGCACGATAAATGTATTCAGGCTGTATATAAAATAAAATCTAAATAAACACCCCACTCAGGAAATTTTATGCACAAAGAACACAGCCATCTGAAGCCATCGAAATAGTGAACAGGCAAAGCAAATGAAATTATAAATAAAAACACAAACATATCAAGTCACCGAAGTCAAAACATGGCAAAGATAGATCATGACATTCATGAATCTGGATTGTGGGCTCAAGAACACTAAAGTTTCAGAGCAGAAGCAAAGCCTCAGCTTTAATATTAAGGTTCAAACTCTGGACATAAAACATAGGGCTCCACCCCCCATTAAAATTTAAGGATGTGCCTTCACGGATTGCACAGTCGTGCCAACCGCCATGTATATGCGACATGAAGACAGCCTCAAAAATGTCAAACAACATAGACGCAAAACATATAATGCAAACAACATACAAGAAAATGCAAATTGATTGACTTCACCCGGTAATAATCTTAATTACGCGTATTTTCTCAAAACGACATGATTAGATTTCATCATGTGTGGGTTGATTGTGTCGATTCCTGGAAATTGCCATCACTTCCAGTTTTAATTGAATTTGCTATAATGCCTTTCTAGCACAGAAATATTTGACCACATGCGGAATATAGTAAAATGGTAAGAAAAGGTTGTTAAGGAAAATCACGAAAGCTTCAAACGGTAATCTCGAGCCACTGAAAGAAGAGAAAAATATTGGCAGAAAAGGTACACACAGAAAAAAACAAAACATGACGATCAGCGATGCTCAAACCCAATAAATATACAAACAAAACTGAGAAGGAAAGATTACATAAATATCGACACGGTATGGTCAATCCTGGCCCATTTCAGCTTAGCTTTGTACAGTTTTTTTCCTTGTAATATTCAGTTGGTTCAACAATATCCTTCATTAGTTTGAAAACAAAACCTTGCATTATCTGTTCGTCGATTTTATCAGAACAAACATGGCACAAACAATAAGAGATAGTACAGTTACTAAATAACACTTTTAAAATAGATATTCGTAAATTGTGTTGCTATCAGGTAGAAATAGTCGTGCTGTGATACAATGCATTCAATGTCTGAATTAAATGTTTCAAATGGAACTTCTGTGATTTTTTTCGGATTTCTGCTTCAAAGATAGTCTATGGTTGTCAGTTAGAACCGCCTCATTGAGTTGGTCTTTACAAGAGGTGGATTTGACTAGTACTCACAGCCTATGTATTTGAAAAAAAAACTAGCGAAACTATTGTACACCCTAGTAAACCCTACTGTCTTTTATATAAACTGGAATTGACGATGCATTCGTAATACATGATTGTTAAACTGATGCTCTCGAGCATATTCACTTTGTAACTTTCTTTAGAGAATTTTTGAACCTGCTGTTTTAATGAATTCGTGAAGTAGATAAGTGTCATAAACATACCTCTTTTAAGTGTTATGATCCCAGTTGTCTCATCTATCTGAAAAACCGTTCCATCGCCTGATTTCAAACTGTAGGTAACTGTGTCTATAACGTCGGCATCTGTACACGACACTTCAGCGACCTAAAACAGTTCAGCGTGCATAATAGAAAGTCGTGCATTTTATATTTACGATTTCATGGTTGCATATGGTTTCATATGCTTAAATATCAATCTATCATTCAGCCACCAAGTTTGTAGACGTCATACACCATTCTGGTTATCTAAACTTTACAAAAGACAATACAAAGCACGGTGTATTGCAAATTCAAGTTCTTGTGCCACTAATGAACTTTCTTAATTATTAACTTCCTGTCATACTGTAATCAAAAGGCCTGTGATTAAATATTGCGACAAAATCTATGAAAGAGCAGGGAGAAATTTGTTTTGGTCTATTAAAACGAGAATGATGTTTTAAATAAACTAGAATCCAGATGCTTCTGTGCATTCAGTCAATGTATGATTTTCCACGCTTTACATCGAGTCGCAGGCCCTACCCGCCGACATGCAAATAAAGAAGGAAGCAAAGTTATTAACCGTGATTGGGTAAACTAACATGCATGCTGTCTGTCGTATAACATTCATGTTGCAACCTTTTTTATGTCGAAGAATAATGTAAGGAAATTGGGTACAGATATCATTGCAAACATATATTTTCTGAATTTATCTACGTCACCATGAAATTCAGGTTCCGACAGGCCTTGTAGAAGAGATTAAAGGCCAACATTGATTTTGGAAACTAAATCGAAATCACGTCTTTAAACTTAAAAAAGCACCATAATAAAAACGTTACACGCGGAAAGTCAAAAGCACAGTTACTTTCTCAGAAAATGGCCAAACGGCTCTCCAAAATGAAAAGATATTAACAATACATACATGCAAAGACGAACTCTAACAATAATGAACCACAACAGAAGAACCGCCTGTAAACGGTCGGTAAAATATTAAGATGGCAACAATCCTCGCCCTTGGTTCTGTCGAGGGTTAAAGTAATTATTTGTGCAGTTCGCATGAAGGATTTCACACTCGTCAGTGCAATATTTCCGTGAACATAAAAACCTAACGAATACAGAGAAGAAACAATGATGTCGACTCGACAGGTTTATACAACAAAAATGATGGAGCAAAAGAAAACCAACAGTTTAAATCCGGTGCGCACGACCAGAGACAGAGCATTAGTCATCAACCGACATTACTTAAAAGGTGTTTAAGTAAGTCTTTATGCTAGAACCGTCAAAGAGTCCGAGGACCCAACCACCGGCATGCAATTAAAGAGGGGATCAGAAAGCTGTTTGTTACTTACTGTGATTATCACTTGTGTCTTGTTATTTTGGATGGCCATAAGGCCATTTTGTGGGAAAGTAACTGTCCTTATGGCCTTCCTTTTGTTTAGGTTTCCATTATGGCCTGGTCGCTTCATGTTCGTGTTTCTTTCCCTTTGGTTTCTTTGATGGGTGGAGTAAGTTAATTGTATCGATTCCTGATCTTTGTTTTACTTCTACTTAGAATTATCAACCTCGATTGGGATAATTACCATGCATGCACTCTGACGTATAACGTTTATGTTGTACCCAATCTTTTCACATAGAAGAAAGATTTTATGATATCGGATACTGAAATTATTGCAAGCATACATTTTTTTTGAAATTAATATACTACTTAACCATACAATTCAGGTTCTGGTCGGTTTTCTTTTGCTCTAACATTTCATATATTTCATGTTGTCGAGTCCCCATCGTTGTTTCATCTCAGTCTGTAGTCGTTTGATTTTTATGGTGTAAGAAAATCTTCATACGGACTGAACCAATTGCTTGTCTGAACCTCAGCAGAACTAAGGGAGTGGATTGTGGCCACGTAAAATGCATTTAAGGGGGATGGGTACACCTTCAGGGGAGGCAACTCCTGCAAAAGTATTTTTGTCTCCCATGTCAATCGGGGTCAACTCTTTTAAGGAAAGAATTTGCTCCTCAGGAGCAAATTCTTTCCTTTAAGAGTAGACCCCTTTTTCCGTGGGACAGAGCTTATAGAAAGGCGAACAGGAAGTCCCTAAAGTTGTCTCCCTTTGAAAAATGGCTAAAAAATCAGCCTGGTGGTCCCATTCCCCTTAAGTACCAGTGAAATACTTTTCACTGACCGTTCTGGAGCGGTTCTTCTGTCGCGGTGCATTTTTGTTATAATTTGTCTTTGCATGTATGTATATTATATCTTTACATTTTGGACAGCCGCCTGGCCATTTTGTGGGAAAGTGCTGTCCTTCTGGTTTTCCGTCTGTGATGCGTTCATTGAGGTTTGATTGATTCATGTTCGTGTTTAACACCCTTTGGTGATGAGAGGTGTTGAGTAGCTGTATCGATTACAGATCATTGCCTCTACTTCTTTTTCCAACAGATCTTGTTGTAGAAGACATACAAGTCCAACATTTAATTTTGAAACTAAATCGAAAGGACGTCTATAGAACTCAGAAAAGCTTTCTATATTTCTCTATTTCTTTTTGCGAAGTTTATGATATCGATAACCCATATTATCGAAGTAGATTTTGTCAATATGTAATGACTTGTCTTAATATCTAGACGTCAAGGTGAGAGCTTTTATAACTTCCAATAGCTTTCTAACATAAAAGGGATATATCAAGTCTATTGCATATCAGAACATGAATAAATCAGTCACAAGCGGTATACAATTCGTACCCATCGGTAGTCCCACAATTTGTATAGCAGAAAGATTAGAGCTTCACAAACTTTCTGACACGCCCATGATGTGTAAAAGTATGCTCTACGGAAGTAAAAATGCATTTTGTAAATTGCACGCAAGCTAGAGGAAATCATCCCTATAGAATGTCTCTCAGGTAAATCAATATGGTCTTCGTTTGTAAGATTATGAGGTAGTGGGTGTAAAGCGAGGAAATCTCACACGTAGAGTGACTAAATGCTCGAAAACGTCTGCATTTTAGTTCTTATTTGAAATCTGTGACCTTGAATAAAACAAGAAATTATTTTATTAGCTCCGCCTTGCTCTATATAAAGTGTTTTTTTTTTCAAGAGTATGCAGTACAAAGGCTTTTGATCGTGATGTCATACAGGCTAAAACAAAATAACTCTATGCAAACCACAATATTTTACCGGATAAATACATGAATGTCACTCAGTCAGATAATCACTCAAGCATGCTTTCATTTAATTCATTCATTCATTTATTTTTTCATTCACTCATTCTAGTACTTTAGTAACCAGTCAATCAATCAAACCACTTAGCCATTGACTACTTATTTTATTGGTCGATGAATCAATGAAACATACAATAACTCATTTCCCATTTGTGGCAACTATCAAAATTGTTTATATAATAATACAAACTAACGTCACAAAATGTAAATCTTGATATCTGAGGAAAACAATTACATGCACTGAAAATGGAAATATAAATTCCAAAACGAAACGGCTTAGTAAATAGAGAGTGTAGATTCGTGTCATTTGATATCAAGTTTATCAGACAAGGCTTAGAGATTCTACATTCGTGCTCAAAGTCAAGCTATCAAATGATGCGGGTGAAGAATTCTATTTATCCGTTAATCCCCTTGTACACTCGTACATGTTTTTTTTTTCAGAAATCCCGTTCATTGAAGTGCAAAGTCACGTTGACCTGATAAAGCTCGCTTTTCCTGAGAAGGCATATCTTTATCAGATGTCTGAGAGTTGTTATCGAAGGCCCATAAATTCTAGAATGTTAGACTGGCATTATTGTGATGCATATCCTTACACGGTACATTTTTGTATAATTCGTTTGATTATTTCTAAAGCATGAAGTGTGTGAATTTCAGAAGTTACAGACTACCTGTAAATTCTGCCTACCTGCTCTCCTGCTAGATATGTTTCAGGAATAGACAATGAAATTGAAGTATCAAGGCATGTCGGTTCGCTGTCACTCTCATCCAGAAGATTAATCGTTACTGTGGTCGTACTATCCCTCGATGGGTCTCCCCTATCTTTCGCTTCTAATGTTAACACATACTGGCCTTTCACTTCATAGTCTAGCGCCTTTGCAACTTTCAATTTACCAGTAGATGGATGGACACTGAATTGTGCGTCTGGATCGCCACCTGCCGATTACACGATAGCTCTAAAAGTACCGAATGACGACAGAGGAGTGACGACAAATTGGGTTTGCTGCAGCGAATGTCATCTCTATTTATAAATCCATATGAATTTGATTTTGATGGCCACACTTCGTTCAAGGGATCTAGAGACCGCCCATGAGGCTATATACTATAGGGACATCTTGTTTCGCAATTTGGCTTGGCACACATGCAAACGTGTATCGTTAGTTTTTGCTATCTGACGTCACCATAAAGGAACATTGCTGGACGTATACTGTACACGTTCACTAGTAAAGTTTATTATTTACAAGTTTAAAAGTGAAACCGGGTATATTAACTGTAGCGATGTTAGTGGTTTATTGAATAGACAACTGTGTAAAATGTTTCGATGGCATTACAAAAACACGTCAAAGAAACACCATTTTACGTACTGTGAATTTGTGAAGTAAACGCAATAACTCCTTAATCGTTAAGCAAAAGGGCAATTCTTACACAGCGCGCCTATATGGAAAAGAACTTTGGTTAAGTCTGCAATAAATCATAAACAGAAAAGCGTGGCGCGAATCCCCGCCGTTTTATGACGTCACTCCTATATTATTTCGCTTAAACGCATGTGGTACAGGAAGTAATATTAGCGGGATTTCTTCTAACAAAAGCGAAATGTTCGGAGAATATCAAGCAATCAACTAAACTTTTGACTAATTTTAGTGTGCTAAGATCGCAATAGATCAGCTCTAGTGTGTAATTTGTTGAATAATAAATCACGGCCTTTCGGCCCGTTGTAATTAGAAAAATCGCTCGTGCTACGCGCTCTTGGTTTGATCAAATTTACAACCAACCTCCAAACTGTGATATATTACTCAATTCAGTGCCAGAGCCGATTTATTACTTTAGCAAAAAAAAATATTATGAGAACCTGTTCATAACATAGTCTCTTGATTAATAATTTTACTCGATGATACTTCAATTTAAAGGAACTGATCATGGATTTACTTGATCGTTTTTACTTTTATCTCTTCTTATTCTTGGACAAGATACCTAAACTAGTTGCCTTCAGAGCACAAACTGTAATAGCTAAATCAAGGTTTAGAGATTTGATTAAAAATGAATAAATACGATATGCATCTATACATTTTGCAAGCCCATTTCAAAATCGGTTATAATCAAACAAACTTTAACAAGAGGCCCAAGAGGGCCTGTCGCTCCACCGGCTAACTTCAGACAATTGTCATATTTATTGCATTAACCAATTGTATACTAGTGGACTCTTCTATTGCTATATGTTGGACATGTCCATTTGTCATATAAGGGGTGTCAGGCCTATTTTTTTCTATTTTTTGATGGAAAATTCTGTTAGCAAATAGTGCAGGCCCTGATCAGACATGGTGTGCTGTGGGGTCTGATCTGGGCCAGCATTGTTTGCCAAGGTACCCATTTAGGGTTTTTCCCGCATGCAATGGGTAAAAAAAAACAAGTGATCCACCCAAGGAATGTCCATTCTATATTTTTGGACCCCAGAGCCATGGTTGGCAGGATTTATGTGAGTGACCATTTGGCATTGCTCCGTTCTAAATATCTAAAGCTCTGGGCCTTATGGTTTCAGAGAAGAAGACTTTTTTTTAAGTTTTTCCTGTTATAAGTCTATGGGAACTAATATGCCTCTGGGCGTGACCAATTTTGTACCCCAGGGGCATTGTTGGCAGGATTTTTTGAGTGACCACTTGACGTTGCTGCATACTTAATATCTAAGCTCTGGGCACTGATGGTTTCAGAGAAGATTTTGTCAGTTTTTCCAAGTATAAAAAGTAGAAGTAAAACAAAGATCAGGAATTGATACAATTAACTTACTCCATCCATAAAAGACACCAAAGGGAAAGAAATACAAACATTAAGCGACCAGACCATAATGGAAACCTAAACAAAGGAAGTCTATGGGAGCTTATGGGCCTCAGGGTGTGGCCAATTTGGACCCCAGTGGCATAGTTGGCAGGATTTATGCAGTTGGATACTTCAAGTTGCTACATACTAAGCTCTTGGCCTTATGGTTTCAGAGGAGAAACGTTTCAAGATTTTGTCATTAATAGTCTATGGGAGCTACTAAGCACCGGGGCATTGCCAATTTGGACTCAAGAGTCATAGTTCGCAGGACTTAGTAGGTGACCACATAACTTTGCTACATACTACAGTTCAACCTGTATTAAGCAAGTGCCTAAGGGATACTCAAAATATGCTTGCTAAAGACAGGTTCTTGCTTAATACAGGTGAAATTTAACACATCTGCCTTTCTTGGGAACTGAATGCCTGCTTGCTTAAGACAGGTTGCTTGCTTAATAGAGGTGGCCACTAAGACAGGTTTTACTGTAAATGTCTTAGCTTTAGGCTTTATGGTTTCAGAGAAAAAAAAATTCCGTTTATTGGTCTATGGAAGCTAATGAGCCAAATGTGGTGGCCATGGCGGCCATGTTTTTTGTCTGATCAAAATTTCTTCAATGAATCTGACAATGGTAGACACAAGGAACATTCATGAAAATTAAGAACGAAATCCATTTAGCGGTTTTGGAGGAGAAGATTAATGGAAGACTATGGAAGCTAATTAGCCAATGGGCGTGTCCATTGCGGCCATGTTTTTTTGTCTGATCAAAATTGCTTCAAGGAATCTGACAGAGGTCCACCCAAGGAACATTCATGCAAAGTAAGAATGAAATCCATTAAGTTGAGCGGTTTTGGAGGAGAAGGTTTTTAAAACTTTTCCCCATATAAGTCTTTGAAAGCTAATGAGCCAAGGGGCATGGCCATGGCAGTCATATGGGGCATGGCCATGGTGGCCATGTTTTTTGTCTGCCCGAATTTCTTCAAGGAATCTGACAGAGGTCCACCCAAGGAACATTCATGCAAAATAAGAATAACATCCATTGAGCGGTTTTGGTGGAGAAGATTTTTAAATACTTTTTTTTGGTTTCGATGCCATTTTGTTCTGCATGTAACAAAATTCTTTGAAGGAATTCAGAAGAGGACTATGTGAGAAACATTCCTGTGAAGTTTGGTTACAATCGACCATGTAGTTACGGAGGAAATGTTTAAAGAAAAAAGTTAACGCACGGATGCAAAACCGCACAGGCGCACAACAGACACAGGGCCATAACGTATAACATAAGACCCGCCGGTCTTTGGCCAGTGGAGCTAAAAAATGAACAGATTTATGTTTTTATTTCTTTATTTATTTTTTTTTTCCTTTCGTCCGTCGGATTCGGTATGCCTCCCTTTTCAACTAAGCCATTTTAACCCTCAGGGATCTGGAGAACTATTGACACTGTAGTGTAATTAGGTCTAATAAATCAATCTCCCTCAGTATAAATAGAGTTTGTGTTGAAAACATCAGTTGTATCACCAGTGTGATGGGCAAGTGAAATTTCTGATGTTTTGAATTTTAGAATGACAATTTGTAGGTGGACCTCTATAGATATGTGATAGTCAGCAAAATTGGAGGAGATTAATTCAGATACAGGAAGGTACTTTTAAGTAAATAAATAAATAAATAAATAAACAAGAACTTTTGAAGAAGAGAAGACTTTTTTAACATTACACTACATGTTATATAGTGAAAATAAACCCCGCCCACTGCAGCCATGTTTTTTGTCGGATCAAAATTTCTTCAAGGAATCTGACAGAGGTCCACGCAAGGAACATGCATGCCAAATAACTATGAAATAAAACAAGAACTGTTGCAGAAAATATTTTCAGCATTACCCTATATGTTATATAGTGAAAATAAGCCTCGCCCATGGCGGCCATGTTTTTTGTAAGATCAAATTTTTTTCAAGGAATCTGACAACAGCCCACCCAAGGACAATTCATGCAAATTACAATGAAATCCCATAAGTACTTTTGCAGAAGAAGATTTTTTAGCATTACATTATATGTTAAATAGTGAAAATAAGCCCCGCCCAAGGTGGCCATGTTTTTGTCGGATCAAAATTTCTTCAAGGAATCTAAAATAGGTCCACCCAAGGAACATTCATGCAAAATAAAAACAAGGCACCACATGCGATACAAATCCCCTCGCACTATACAACTTCGTGTGTGGAAACACTGAAATGGCAAAAGTCCAACTTGCTGGAGATATTATCATATGCAACATTTGTGTAAAGTTTTTTTAAAAATCCTCCAATAAATGTACATTCTAGAGTGATGACGTTTCTCTAAAAATAGCCATAGTGACCTTGACTTGAGGCCATGACCACGAAAGTAGATCTTGCTCAAGATATTATCATAAGCATCTTTTGTGTGAAGTAATATTAAAATCTGTTAATAAATGTAGGCGGTAGAGCGATGACAAAGTTTTTTTAAAGATAGCCACAGTGACCTTGACTTTGAGGTCATGACCTTGAAAGTCGAAGTAAGTCGAGATAGTATCATAAGAAACATTTGTGTGAAGTTCTATTACAATCCATCATTAAATGTAGGCGCTAGAGCGATGACAATGTTTTTCTAAAAATAGCCACAGTGACCTTGACCTTGCAAGTCTAAATAGCTCGAGATATTGTCATAAGGAACATTTGTGTGAAGTTATATTGAAATTGGTGAAAACATGTAAGCACTAGAGCAATGACAAAGTTTTTCTAAAAATATCCACAGTGACCTTGACCTTGAAAGTCAAACTCGCTCGAGGTATTGTCATAAGGAACATTTGTGTGAAGTTATATTGAAATGGGTGAAGAAATATAAGGGCTAGAGCCATGACAATTTTTTTTTTAAAAGTAGCCACAGTGACCTTGACCTTGAAAGTGGAACTCACTAGAGATATTGTTATAAGGAACATTTGTGTGAAGTTATATTGAAATTGGTGAAAAAAATGTAAGCGCTAGAGCAATGACAAAGTTTTTCTAAAAAAAGCCACAGTGACCTTGACCTTGAAAGTCGAACTCGTTCGAGGCATTGTCATAAGGAACATTTGTGTTAAGTTATATTGAAATAAGTGAAGAAATGTAGGCGCTAGAGCGATGACAAAGTTTTCTAAAAATAGCCATAGTGACCTTGACCTTGAAAGTCGAAATGGCGAGATATTGTCATAAGGAACATTTGAGTGAAGTTATATTGAAATCGATGAAGAAATGTAAGCGCTAGAGGGATGACGAAGTATTTCTAAAAATAGACAACGTGACCTTTACCTTGAAAGTGAAACTCGCTAGAGATATTGTCATACGGAACATTTGTATGAATTTATATTGAAATTGGTGAAGAAATGTAAGCACTAGAGCGATGACAAAGTTTTTCTAAAAATAGCCACAGTGACCTTGACCTTGAGGCCTTGACCTTGATAGTCAAACCCGCTTGAGATATTGTCATAAGGAACATTTGTGTGAAGTTATATTGAAATCAGTGAAGAAATATAGGCGATAGAGCGATGACAAAGTTTTTTCTAAAAATAGCCACAGTGACCTTGACCTTGAGGCCATGAGTTGGAAAGTCGAACTCGCTGGAGATATTTTTATAAGGAACATTTGTGTGAAGTTATATTGAAATTGGTGAAGAAATGTAGGCGCTAGAGCGATAAAAAAGTTTTTCTAAAAATAGCCACAGTGACCTTGACCTTGAGGTCATGACCTTGAAAGTCCAACTCGCTCAAGATATTGTCATAAGGAACATTTGTGTGGAGTTATATTGAAATCAGTGAAGAAATGTAGGAGCTAGAGCGATGACAAAGTTTTTCTAAAAATAGCCACTGTGACCTTGACCTTGAAGCCATGACCTTGAAAGTGGAACTCGCTCGAGATATTTTTATAAGGATCATTTGTGTGAAGTTACATTGAAATTGGTGAAGAAATGTAAGCGCTAGAGCGATGACAATGTTTTTCTAAAAATAGCCATAGTGACCTTGACCTTGAGGTCATGACCTTGAAAGTCAAACTCGCTCGAGATATTTTTATAAGAATCATTTGTTTGAAGTTATATTGAAATTAGGGGAGAAATGTAGGCGCTAGAGCCATGACAAACTTTTTCAAAAAATAGCCAGAGTGACCTTGACCTTGAGGTCATGACCTTGAAAGTCAATCTTGCTCCAGATATTGTCGTAAGAAATGTTCGTGTGAAGTTATATTAAAATCGGTCAAGAAATGTAGGCGCTAGAGCGATGACAAAAGTACGTACGTACTTACGTGGCGCTAGAGCGATGACAAAAGTACGTACGTAGGTGGCGCTAGAGCGATGGCAAAAGTACGTACGTACGTACGTATGTACGGGACAAATGCTATATCCCCCTCACAACTATGTTGTGCGAGGGGATAATGAAATCCAACAGGTGGGTTTGGAGGAGAAGATTTTTAAAGATTTTTAATTTTTTGTGTGGTTTTGTTGCCATGGCAACCAGAGTTCTTGGTGTAACAAAATTCTTTGAAGGAATTTAGAAGAGGACTAAGTAAGGAACAGTCCTGTGAAGTTTGGTTACAATTGGCCCAGTAGTTTAGGAGGAGAAGATGTTTTAGCATTACACTATATGTTAAATAGGGAAAATAAGCCCCACCCATGGCGGCCATGTTTTTGTTGGATCAAAATTTCTTCAAGGAATCTGAAAGAGGTCCACCCAAGGAACGTTCATGCAAAATAAAAATGAAATCCAACAAGTGGTTTTGGAGGAGAAGATTTTTAAAGATTTTTAATTTTATGTGTTGTTTTGTTGCCATGGCAACCAGAGTTCTGGGTGTAACAAAATTCTTTGAAGGAATTTAGAAGAGGACTAATTAAGGAACATTCCTGTGAAGTTTGGTTACAATGGGCCCTATAGTTTAGGAGGAGAAGATGTTTTAGCATTGCACTATATGTTAAATAGGGAAAATAAGCCCCGCCCATGGCGGCCCTGTTTTTTGTCGGATCAAAATTTCTTCAAGGAATCTGAAAGAGGTCAACCCAAGGAACAGTCATGCAAAATAAAAATGAAATCCAACAGGTGGTTTTGGAGGAGAAGATTTTTAAAGATTTTTATTTTTTTGTGGTTTTGTTGCCATGGCAACCAGAGTTCTGGGTGTAACAAAATTCTTTGAATGAATTTAGAAGAGGACTATGTAAGGAACATTCATGTGAAGTTTGGTTACAATTGGTCCAGTAGTTTAGGAGGAGAAGATGTTTAAAGAAAAAATTAACGCACGGACGCACAGACGCACGACGGACACAGGGCCATGACAATAGCCCCGCTGGCCTTCGGCCAGTGGAGCTAAAAACAGAGGGAAGGTAATGATCAAGAATAGATACAATAAACTTTCACCTTCCGTCCAAGACACCAACAGGGATGGAGGACGCACAGAAAGCAACGATAGTATCTTTGAAACGTTACAAACAGTAAAACAAAAGGACAGTGTCTTTCCCAAAAATGGCAATTGGCTATTCAAAATAAAATCTATTACAGGAACGTGTGTGCACAAAGATATACAATGGCAATAATACATCACAGCAAAAAGCTACCTTTGGAACAAATCATAACAAATAGAAAATAGCAGTGTCGGTTTTATCGTCCGCTTATCATATGGCTTTCAGGTTTCTGAGATAAATGGGTCTGCATATTGCTACACTAATATAATGGTACAATTACATATAAAGAACATTGTGGAACATACAAGGCTCATATACACTACAACGTGCCTATGCTTTTTATGCCTTTCATTTTCGTTCATGTTTCTGTTTGTTGGTTTATCTTGGTTTACCATAGCTATCATCAAAACTAAGCGGATGACACAAAACCAGTATGTCCTACAAATAACTATGACATGCCAAAGAAAAACTGTGTATAACTTTATGTAAAATGAATTATTTTCCAATGTTCCTGTTACAAAATGATGGCAACAATACAAATATACCAAATTTTGTTAAGGGTCATGCGACAAGGAATGAACCGACACAGATACGTAGGTGTACGTTTTGATTTGTGCCCATCGAAATATGAATTGGTTTGTATTCAGAGATACACGAAGGACACATGCGTTATGATTTTGTTTTCTACATGGATGTCCTTTAAGAATTTTCCTGGGCTCCCTGCAAATTTGTTCACAGACCCCTCTTAGACTACTCCGGATGGGCAAAGTGCATGGACAAATCTCTATGAAAGCAGATAGCTAAAACCGATAAATAAATAAGAACTAGAGCTGTCAGTGAAACTGACTAGGGCCCCGGCAGCGCTATCAGAGGAGTAGGAAAATTTGTGGACGGACAGACGGACAGACAGACAGACGGACGGACAGAGTGATTACTATAGGGCACCCACACTTTCAGTGCGGGGCCCTAATAATCCCTATACTTTGTGATGACATAGCATCCTAAGAAGTGAAAAAAGATACTGTCAATGAAACTAAATATAAATAAATATAGATCTCAATGAAAATAGTCCAACAAAAGAAATAAAGGCAGTAGTCAGGAATCCATGCAATAACCTTACATATTCTATTCAGGACACCACAAAGGAAAAGCAACGGCTCCATGATCAAAACATTTAAGTAAAATATGTTCTATAAACGGGTTATCGTTTGGAAGCAAAGAATACACCACAAAACTGGACAATATGGAGTGTACATTCAGTCTAGGCCAAACTAGCTAGTTTCCACCCGTTAGACCTCATCAGTGATCCCACGGTGGAAAAAAGAAATGAAGGCAATGATCAGGAATCGATATAATTAACCAACAGATCCCATCAGTGACAACACAGGTAAAGCAACACATACATGAAATAACTAGACCCTAACATCAATTACGGAAAGCCAAAAGGACAGTTGCTTTCCCACAAAATGGCTAAATTGGCTATCCAAAACAAACTAATATAAGCGCTACACACACTCAAAAGACAAAACATAATAAAAATAAACAGCGACAGAAGAACCGCTTTGGAAAGGTCACTGACACAAATTCCACTGGGTGGGCTTAAATCGATTTTACGCAGCTACAATCCTCGCCCGTATACTTCCGTCGCGATTTAGACAAACAAACTGTTCAGTCCGCATGAAGGCCTCTTAACGCATCGGTGCAACTTCTCCGAGAACACAATATTCTTGCACACCAGACAAGGAAATCCGTGATTTTACCCTGGGATAGAAATTTATGTTCTGACCCTGGTGTTCCGACCCCAAATCGAATATAACCGCGTGTTTGATAAATGCACTGGTTGATTACAACCTCACGCGCGGCGTCGTCATGCGTGACGTCAGTAAACATTCCTGTTGTGTCATCACAAAATGGCGGACGTCGGTAACCGAAGTGACAGCAGCATTAAAATTCGCACTAGAAATTGAAGGTATGCAAGAAAAAGAATCCAATATGGGTGTGAGGGGTGGATAGAAAAATCCGTCCCTCGGGATCACTGTCCGGCATCACTCGGCAAGCCTCGTGATGCCGGACAGTGTCCCTCGGGACGGATTTTTCAATCCACCCCTCACACCCATATAAGATTCTTATAATCAAACACCCACAGAGATGAAACAACGGTGAGGAAGGACAGCAAGAAACCATGAAATGCTGGAGCAAAAGAAAACCAACAGGTAGACTCCAATGGGCCCGACAAGAGAAACAGCATCAGGCACCAACCAACATTACATAAAATTAAATTCTCTCTAATTCTCAGTAAGCTTTTTCGCTGGAACTGTCAAAGAATCTGAGGTCTGACCTAACGGCGTGCAATTAAAGAGGGAAGCAACGTTGTCAACCGTGATTGGGTTAACTACCATGCATGCAGTCTGCCGTATAACATTTATGTTATACCCAATTTTTTATATCGAAGAATGATTTTACAAAATTGGGTGCTGAAGTCATTGCTATTATACATTTTTCTGAATTAAGAAACTAAGTCACCATAAAATTCGGGTTCCGATAGACCTTGCTGCAGAATCAATGATCAATGTTCCCAGAAGATAAGACAATATAAACGACACTATGATGTAGGGCAGGGAGACTTTTTACAGCCGCCGTACATTCCCAAACACCAGCTTTCTTAATCATCAGTGCAACATCTCGGAGAAAACATAAACAAATCAAACAAATACAGAGATCAAACACAATTTAAGACTCGACAGCATGAAGTTACTGAAATGTTGAAGTAAAAGAAAATCAACAGCTGGACTCCGGCTTACTCCAGCTTAAGAACAAACACTGTCACAACAGTTTACTAAGAGCAGATTACACAAACACCGCGGCTGATAAAATGACCTTGGTTTGTCCCTACAACCCCTCATCAAGCTTTGTATTTTTAAGAGTTTTCATAAAAAATATCTGTAACCTTTAAGGTGCAAAAGCTTAGTCAATAATTTCCACAAAGAGCTGAAAACTAACAAAATGAGCATAAGACAAAACCATCTGTCAATAAGAGGACCACTCAATGTGCATTCCTGTTAAACGTTTCGACACGATAAATATCTACAAAATCTAAAAATAAATTCCATTTTTATAATTTCAAAAGTATATGTCTATGACACTATTTGGTTGCCATAAAAAGAAAGCTTTTGAGCAGTAACAATATGAAGGATGAAATGTTGGTGAAGCTGATGCATTGTGTATAGCCGCAAAGCCTCAGTCCGTCATTAAATGATTTATGGGGATTTAAAATGTGTCAGGTATTTACGTTTTTATTGCTTAGGCAAAAGACTAAACCTGTGAGGCATACGAATCATCTGCCTGAAACCGGATTACTTAAGGAACATTTCTGCAAAGACGTTGTTACGATACTTGCAATGGCTGAACAAGAAATAGATCTTTTTTATATTTCTCATTTTAAATTACAAACAAGAAAAATGCCTAACAGCATTATGGACGGGTTTCAGTACAGTTCTGCATATGTAGCAAGAGTTGGCAGAATGCAACATAGCTCGCCTATAGGGGCATAGCAGAAAAAGTTGTCCAAAATAAAATTTCAATTATGCAGTTTTTTTTTTTCAAAAATGACATTTTGTTTTGTAAAAGAGCTCAACAGACTGCAGCAATACATACACACATTTGTGTGACGTACTCCAGAGCTGACAAAAGCTTTCTAACAATAGAGAGCATGCATGTGTGCATGTGCATGCATGCATGTATGCATGCATGTGTGTGTGCATGCATGCATTAGTTATGTGTGCATGCATGTGTGCTTGCATGCATGTGTGCATTTATGCATGTGTGTGTGCATGCATGTATGCATGTGCACTCATGCGTGTGCACTCATACATGCATGCATACATGCATCCACGCATGCATACATGTATGCATGGGTGCATTTTTGCATGAGTGCACATATGTGTGTGCATGCATGCATGAGTTCATGCATGCATGTGTGCATGCAAGAGTGTATGTGGAAGCATGCATGAGTATTTGCATGCATACATGTATGCATGAGTGCATGTTTGTATGCATGCATGCATACATGCATAAATCACTTGTACCCACAAGAAAATTTCAAGCCTTTGCATTGTACAAAACAAAATTTATATATTTGACCGAAAAAAAAAAGAAATTTTACAAACTTGCAAGTAATAATAATCTTTATTTGTTTTTAAGACAGAAAAAAGAAAAGAAAACAAAAACATTCCTCTACCTGGAATTAGAGCCAGGACCCTCTGGTTCAGAGTCCAACACTCTATCAACTACACTATCAAGCTTGCAAGTGAAGTAGGGAGGTAATACAGAGCAAACTTCTTAAATAAACTTAAGTTCGAAAAATGGTAATTTTCAACAAAAAGTTTGTCCCTGGTGCCATTAATGGACTGCATATGAAAGAGGTACTATCAATGAAGCAGCAGTCCTAATATGAAAGCAATCCACTGAAGAATAAAGGTAATACATTACCGCCCGGACCTCGCTATTTCAAAGGACGGATTTTTTTTTAAAAACCCGTCCAATTAAGTTGACCAGGATGAAGCGCAAATATAACATACTATAAAAATAGCATACATAACGGAATGCAAATATCCAGGTTCCTTTTCCTCGACTAGTTGATTACATCGTTTGGAAGAATTAAAATTATGACAAAGTATCAAACAGGACTTCTGATAAAAAAGTCCATGCAGCAACGGAACATAACAATGGCCAACTAAATAACTGTTGCTTCAGAACAGTCAGCAACGATAACCACTGGAGGAATAACTGGAATTTAGACCGTCACAATCGTCACTCTAGGATCACATATTCTTCGGATCCACATTAAGGCTTTACTCGTAACTTTATAAATGAGACTTGTGGCCACGTAAAATCGATTTAAGCCCCCCAGTGGAAATCTTCCACTGACCGTTCCAAGGCGGCTCTTCTGTGGCGATTTATTTATGTTGTTGTTTGTTACTTACTGTGTGTATCACTTGTGTCTTTTGGTTTGGATGGCCAAATGGTCATTTTGTGGGAAAGTAACTGTCCTAATGGCCTTCCTTTGTTTAGGTTTCCATTATGGTCTGGTCACTTAATGTTTGTATTTCTTTCCCTTTGGTGTCTTTTATGGTTGGAGTAAGTTAATTGTATCAATTCCTGATCTTTGTTTTACTTCTACTTCCCAAAAACCAAAATCAAATTAAACAATTATGGGGAAACAAATATGAGGACTTGCGGCAGTCATAGAACCAGAGACAGTAACACAGTAATATAACTGTATGCAAAGAGAATCCATCACTGTGGTTAGATTTTTCAAACCTTATTCACTCTGGAAAGGCCAAGCGGCGTCGGAGAGGATATTGGTTTTCAAAATAACATTTAGGACACTGACACCAGCGTCAACACCAATTACGATCGAATGGCGACGGATCATTAACTATTTTCTGTAAATGTGTATACCATTCGCCTGTATGTACAAACCTGTGACAGAATAGACAACTATTCCATCAATACCATAGTCATTGTCTTCGGCAGCCACTGTCTGCACCTCTTGACCAACGGAAACACTTTCGGGAAGCTACAGAAATAGAGATAACCAACAGGTAATGAAGAAACAGTCTGATTTGAGCGGCGTCATGAAAAACATTGTCATTTGCGAACGTAGTGTGATTTGTTTGATTTGAGGTTTAACGTCCCCGTCAACACTGTAAAGGTCATTTTGGAGACGTTGCTTCCAATTTTGTGGGACTTTTACCCGACATTGAGATGAAATGACATCTCAAGCCCTGTCGCCCAATGAAACCAATAGGGTTTATTAGCATTGACGGTCCGCCTCGCACTGCGGTTCCTGGACAGGCTTAGAACATCTATTAGTAGTAAGCGGTTTACCAGTACTAGTGTGCGGGCCGGATTCAGCTCTGCGTGGAAGCATCATTCAGCCCATATATATATCTTCAAGCCCCTATGGGCGGGGGCCGCAAACGTAGTGTGAGCATACCCCATCACATAAATACATCCGTGAAATGAAAATGAAAATCTAAAATGAGATCCTTTAAGAGCAATGAAAACATTCATAAGAAAGAAGATGGGTCATACTACGTAGTTACGGCTAATAAAGCCTCATCAGTGACACTGTAATGATCCGGCAAAGAAAGCCAGGGGAAACATACTGCAATTTTGCGAATTTCGAATAGGGAGTCGATTCAAAGACTGATATGAATCAAAATTGGGTCCAAATAATTAAAAACCTGTCTAGAATATGAGTCTAAACCAATAATTAATTTCTGATTTCTCAGAATATTCACGTTGATCTCAAAGGACCAAAAGTAAAATATAAACTGCACTAAACCCCACCTTTACGGGGGTAAACAGTATTTTTCTTATTTATTATCCAAGACATATGTTGTGGGTACTCGTTAGCACCGCCTCAATGAGGCGGTTTTAACGAGCACCCGCAGCCTATATTTACAGTATAAATAAGAACAACATCATGGATGTTCCTCAGAAAAGTAGCCATTTTGGAGATGTGAGATGTTAAAATATGAACTATGTCGAACGGGTTTGTTATCGTAATGCACAGTCCGATCAGCATCTATATGCTCTTAGCTTGGTGATGTTCCTCGTGCGACATCCTATGGCGTTTATATTTCGCAATTAATTCGATTTGCCAGAGTGTGTAGTCATGTAACTGACTTCAGCACTCGTAATAAATTGTTAACGGCTAAACTTCTTAATCAGGGTTATCGGTACCATAAACTAGGCAAGGCCTTCTCAAAATTTTAAAGACGTCATTCTGATTTAATTTCAAACTTCAATATTGGACTTGAATCTCTTCTGCAACAAGGTCTATCGGAACCCGAATTTTATGGTGACTTAGTATATTAATTCAGAAAAATATATAACCGCAATGACTTCAGCACCCAATTTTGTAAAATCATTCTTCGATATAAAAAGATTGGGTACAACATACATGTTATATGACAGACTGCATGCTTGGTAGTTAACCCAATCACGGTTGACAACTTTGCTTCCCTCTTTAATTGCATGCCGGTGGGTCAGGCCTCAGATTCGGTTCCAGCGTAAAGGCTTATGTTGGTTGGTACCTGATGCTCTGTCTCTGGTCGGGTCCATCGGGTCTAACTGTTGGTTTTCGTTTGCTACAGCATTTCAATGGTTTCTTGCTGTCGAGTCCTCACCGTTGTTTCATCTCTGTGGTCGTTTGACTTTTATGTTCACGGAGAGGTTGCACTGATGAGTTAGGAGTTCTTCATGCGGACTAACCACATTATTTGTCTTTATCGCGAAGAAAGTAAGGGCGAGGATTGTGGCCACGCAAAATCTATTTAAGCCCCCCCCCCCCCCTAGTGGAATTCGTTTCCGCTGACCGTTCCAAGGCAGTTCTTCTGTCGCGGTTTATTTTGGTATGGTTTTTCTTTGGATGTTTGTGTCGCTAATATTATTTTATTTTGGATAGCCAATTGGCCATTTTGTGGGAAAGTAACTGTCCTTTTGGCTTTCCGATATTGATGTTTGCATTAGGGTCTGTTGTTTCATGTTTGTGTTTCTTTCCCTTTGGTGTCTCTGATGGGAGCTGTGGGTTAATTTTATCGATTCCTGATCATTACCTCCACTTCTATTTTGGATACTATGAACATACAATACCGTAGTTAGTCTGCGGAGCTGTACAGGCCGCTTTATATAAGTGTAAACCTGTCACACGCTTCTTGTGACAGTACTCATTTAATTCCATTTTTGATCCGAGGCAAGGAAAACATACAATAAAACCTTTACCACAAGCAAAGCCACAAAGCAGTCTCTCATCTCCTTAGTCTGGCCCTAGCCGTTGCCTGTCGGCCAGATAATTTGTTTGGAGTTTAACGATATTCTGTGGGGGACAAAACGAAAACTCAAACTGCAGAAATTTAAATGCGTTATGCAACGGGACAAATATTGACTCTAAAACGTCGGTTATATATCTTGATGCCTCCATTGGCAAGTGTCTAAGTGAAGAATCGATGGCATTAAGAATTTCACATAAAGCAAATTGCAGACTGAAAAATGCATATAGAGAAATGCAACGTTTCAAAATAGTCAGGTTTGAAGAATATTACAATCATCATTGATTCAGTGTAGTTTTAGTATGACTGCACTATCGTGTATATAAATTGAAACTGGTGGCCTGTTCATCAAAGTTTTGTTTAAATAATAATAAACTTAGTGTTTAGGATTGTCAACGGTCAAGCGTTACATAATTTGCAAAAATGTTTTAATCATGTCAGTCGGGTGCATTGGTACTTAACACGCCATAATGTATCCTCATTTTGTATTCTCTCTGTTAAGAGTGTAGGCAAAACTACACTTACCCACCAATTAAGCTCTGGAATGAACTTCTTAAGGACATTAAGGTTGTAATTTTGGAATAAACGTTTGAAGGCGCAGTTAAAAGCTATATATATTATAAAACGCAACAGAGTGATAAGTTTGATTTTATTTTTTTTAAATTGCAAGTTTTAGTTGTACTACTTAGGTCATTTCCATCTGCGATATTACTATTATCTGTGAAACTAAAATGTGCATCAATATGTGTTTCATGTCTTGGTTCTATTTGTTAATCTTGTCTGTATTTTTATACGCCCGTTTTGTAAAAACGGTCGTATTATGGTATGGGGTCTGCATCCGTCCGTATGTCCGTCCGTCCGTCTGTAAACTTTTCGTTTCAGGATAACTCCTCCTACAGTTTTCACCCGGTCAAGCTGAAACTTTGTAGGTAGTAAGACCATGACCTGGTGTAGCGCATGTTGTTTCGATGTTATGGTCCACCCAATATTTACAGAGATATGCCCTTTGAAATTTTTTGTAAACTTTTTCGTTTCCGGATAACTCCTCCTACAGTTTTCATCCAAACAAGCTAAAACTTGGTATACAGTCATACCATGACACGATGTAGCGCATATCGTTTCCCGGTTACGGTCCACCAAATATTTACTGAGTTATATCCCTTTGAACATTTTTGTAAACTTTTTCGTTTCCGGATAACTCCACCTACAGTTTTCATCTAATCAAGCTGAAACTTAGTAGGTAGTAAGACTACGACGTGATGTAGCGCATATTCTTTCGCGGTTATAGTTATGTCCCTTTGTGTATTTCTGAAAATATTTTGTTTCCGGATAACTCCACCTACAATTAACATTCGATAAAGCTGAAACTTTATATATAGTTAGACCATGATGCGGAGAAGTGCATATGGTTTGGGCTCCATACTGACTACAACTATATTGCTGTTGTCCGTGTGTTTATAACGCCTTAATAAAAAACGTAACGTCGGTCATAACTTCAAAAGGATTTGTCCTACGCTTATGAAACTTCACACACATACTTTCCAGCACAAGACCTACATAACGACACAGGACAATACCTATATTGTTTTTGTCGGCGAGTTAAGTCTTTCCTTAACCAAAAAAATAACCGTGAGTATCTGCCTCTCTCTCATGACAATTCACACAATTACTTACATGTACCATCACAAGGCCTACATTCTGACAAAAACTTGTACCACACTTCTTCGATAGCTCTATGTGGGACCCTTTCTGATGTAGTTAGTGATCTGGTTTTGAGGTTATGGTCCAACAAAAAAAAACCCACAAAGTTATGCCCCTTTGAAAGTTTCTGTAAGCAATTTTGCCTGTAATTTAGAACCGATCAAGCTGAAACTTGATATTTAGTTAGACCAAGATGTGGAGTAGAGCATATTATTTCAAGGTTACAGACCAACAGATATTAATAGAGTTATGCACATTTGAAAATTCCTGTGAACATTTTATTTATGGCCAACTCTCCCTCCAGTGAATATTTAATCATGCTGAAAATTGATACACAGTTTGACCACTATGTGGAGCAGCGCATATTGTTTCGAGTTTATGGCTTACCAGATATAAATAAAGTTATGTCCCTTTGCAGATTTCTGTAAGTGTTTTGATTGTGATTAACTTCTCCTACAATTAATACCCGATGAAGGTGAAACTTCATATATAGTTAGACCCTTATGTGATGTGGTGCTTATTGTTTTGAGGTTACGGTCCACCAAACATTAGTCGAGTTATGCCCCTTTGAAAATTTCTGTACACATTTTCTTGGGGCTATCTACCTATCTATCTTCTGATACTGCGTCGGTCACATTTGACCATTACTGCAGGTGTATATTACATACACTCCAGGTTTTGCAGGATGAAAGCCTACACAGTAATCAGGTAATTACGGTAGGGATCTTTAACCTGCACAGGGGATTGTTCTCCCTGCACAGGGGGCCTCCAGTTAACGTCCCGATCCGAAGGACGGTGCACTTTATGACATTCATCCCTGCAAATGATGCCAATGGAGCGTGTTCGGACACCGAAATTTTATCGCCGCTGCCGGGGATCGAACCCGGGACCTCTAGCATCAGAGGCAAGTGCACTAACCACTGAGCTATCACGCTCCACTAACTTCTCCTGCAGGTAACATTTGCAACCTCTTGATATTAAGTTTCGAACAGTACATATGGTTTAGAGAGGATGATCCACCAAATATTTATATAAGTATAACATTTCTAAAATATCTGTAGACATTTTTCTTTCCGGCTAACTCCTCCTACAATTTAGATCCG
Organism: Lucinisca nassula; assembly: GCA_963580285.1. NCBI lineage: Eukaryota > Metazoa > Mollusca > Bivalvia > Lucinida > Lucinidae > Lucinisca > Lucinisca nassula. The sequence continues at coordinate 87,972,818 of OY757016.1, read as the reverse complement.
ATCAAGCTGAAACTTGATATGTAGTTAGACAATGGTATGGAGCAGTTCTTATTGTTTCAAGGTTTCAGTCCAACAAATATTAAGTTGCTACGGGCGTATAATGGTCCGCTTGCGTGGCTCTTGTTTTCTAGTTGTCCTGGGAAATGATCGTGACTTGATGTCGGATGCCATGCGATCAGTGCGAGAGGGGCCGGAGTGGAAGTTATATAATTTGACTTTCATATGCTTGTTCTGAACGAACGAAATTTTGCTCTCGTTTAATTCACATGATTTTTAGAGCTATTAACGTTTATGCATGTCATGTATGCCTTATTTTCAATGAGAATTTTTATATCAAAAACATTTCCTAATCATAAATTTCCTTAGCAAACTTCGCAAAACCTTTTCTAAAATAGAAGTAAAGGCGAAAATCTGGAACCGATACAGTTACCTCTAAGTTTTATAGACGCCATTTAGATGTAGCTTCGAACTTCAATGTTGAACTCAAATCTCTTCTGCAACAGGGCCTATCGGATCCTAAATTTTATTTTATGATGTCTTAATAAACAAATTCAGAAAAAAAAACATGCATGCAATGATTTCTGAACCCAATTTCGTAAAATCTTTTTTCGATATATAAAGATTGGGTACAGCGTAATTGTTATCAGACAGACTCAATGCATGGAAGTTAACCCAAACACGGTTGATAACGCTACTTCTTTAATTGTAATCCGGCGGGTCTGGCCTCAGTCTCTATGACGGCTCCGGTGTAAAGACTTGCTTAAACCTTTCTAGGCAATATCGGTTTGTTCCTGATGCTATGTCTCCGGAGTACAGTTGTTGGCTTTCTTTTGCTCCAGCATTTCAGTTATTTCATGCGGCAGTTGCTTTATGTTGGTGTTTCTTTTCCCACTTGTGTCTTTGATGAAGGTGTGAGGTAATTGTATCGACTTATACCTCTATATAATACCAATGAGGGTAACCTATAGGGTGCACGTGACGTGCACAGACGCACAACCGACTTAGCTACCGAGGCCAGATAGCACAGGTGCAATTGAAGGGAAGACTATGATCGTAGTCTTCTCTTGTCGCGCACATATTCTTGTGCACAAATGCAATAACACGCCGCACCCGTGTGACATAATGCACACTTCAGCAAGAACTTAATTGAACTAAGGCCTATGAACTGCGTCATTTGGCTGTACAGAGGGCTATGATAGTTGATGACCACATTTGTAATTCAGCCACCAAGTTTGCTGTATGTGTTACAAAAGGCCAAAACAAGCTTCCAATGTTATATTGGTCACCTAAACTTCATAAAAGACCATACAAAGCACGGTTTATTGACAATTCAAGCTTGTTCCACAACAGAACTGTCTAAATTAATATCTTTATGTTTTACAGCTATCAATAACATGTGCTTAAATATTGAGACAGGGTGTTTGAAAGATCAGGAAGAAATCTGTTTTGGTCTATAAAAATTCTAATGAAGTGTTTCTTTCCCTTTGGTGTCTCTGATGGGAGCTGCGGGTTATTTGTATCGATTCCTGATCATTGCCTCCACTTCTATTTTAATAAATTGAAATCCAGATGTTTTCGTGTTTCAAGTCTGTCTACTAATGATTTTTAGACCCTTTACGCTACACTTCCTCATAATCTTAAAAACGAAAACTAAACGATTTAATTGAATGGACAGGTCATAGGCAAGATTCCCTCTAACGTTTTTCACTTCTAAAGAGCATACAATTATACTCTATGGTCATGAGGCTCTCACCGTTCTACTTGACAATATTTAAATAAGACTGTGTGGCGGCCGTAAAACGTCTCCCTGCCCTACATCATAGTGTAGTTTATATTTTCTTGTCCTTTGGGATCATTGATTCCATTGCTGAATTTTGAATATTTGAGGGTCACTGATGAGGCCTAATTGGCCGAAACTAGCTAGTATGGCCCAGAAAACATGTACACTTCATATTTTCCAGTTCTGTGGTGTATTCCTTGCTTCCAAAGGATAACCTATTTATAGAACATATTTGGTACTAAGTTATTTAGTAAACTTGCGGGTATTCCGATGAGTACAAATTGCACACCCATTGTGGCTGATCTGTACTTGTTTTGTTGTGAAAGATACTTCACGTTATCAAAGAAAATATTTCAGTGGTTTCTTGCTGTCGAGTCCTCACCGTTGTTTCATCTCTGTGATTGTTTGATTTTTGTGTTGTCGGAGATGTTGCACTGATTAGTAAGGAGGCTTTTATGAGGAATGAACAAATTATTTGTCTAAATCGCGACGGCAGTAAGGGCGAGATTGCGGCCGCGTAAAATCGATTTAAGCCCCCAGTGAAATCCTTTCACTGACAGTACCAAGGCGGTTCAGTTGTCGCGGTTTATTTTCGTAATGGTTTTTCTTTGAGTATGTGTATCGCTTATATATTTTTGTTTTGGATAGCCAATTGGCCATTATGTGGGATAGTAATTGTCCTTTTGGCTTTCCGCTATTTATGTTTCCATTAAGGTCTAGTTATTTCCTTTGTGCGTTTCTTACCCTTTTGTGTTTCTGATGCGCGCTATGGGTTAATTGTATCGATTCCTGATCATTGCCATCACTCCTTTTTCCATGATGTCCATTTCCGTTGAAAACCAATCTGAAACCACTGAAGCTTTTAGCTCGACTTCTAGATATTTGGATGATTTATTAAATATTGACAATACCTATATCGATGGTTTGGTCAGTAATATTTACACCCCAGAACTTCAGGTAATAAAGTAAATTCTTCTTCTACCGAGGCCGCGTTTTTCGATTTACATCTATGTATTGTAGACGGGCTTGTTTCCTGTACAATTTATGATAAACTCTATTATTATGATTTTGAGATTGTAAATTTCCCTTTCTTGGATGGTGATGTTCCTCGTGTGGCATTCTATGACGTTTATATTTCGGAAGTAACTCGATTTGCTAGAGTGCATAGTCATGTAACATAATTCAACACTCGTAATATGTTGTTAGCTGCTAAACTTCTTAATCAGGGTCATCGTTATCACAAACTCCGCAAAGCCTTTTCTAAATTTTACAGACGTCATTCCGATTTAATGTCAAAATTCAATGTTGGATTTGAATCTCTTCTGCAACAAGGTCAATCGGAACCCGAATTTAATGGTGACTTTGTTTATAAATTCAGAAAAATATATACTTGCAATGATATCAGTATCCAATGAAGAAAAATATGGGCTGCATGATGCTTCCACGCAGAGCTGAATCCGACCCGCACACGAGTACTGGTAAACCGCTTAGAGGATCTAAGCCTGCCCAGGCAAAGCGATGCGAGTAGGACTGTCCATGCTTATAAACCCTATTGGGCGACAGACTTGAGATGTTATTTCATCTCAATGTCGGGTAAAAGTCCCACAAAATTGGAAGCAACGTCTCCAAAATGACCTTTACCGTGTTGGCGGGGACGTTAAACCTCAAATCAAACAAAACAAATTCTTCGATATGAAAGATTAGGTGGAACATACATATTATTCGACAGACTGTATGCATGGTAGTTAAACCAATCACGGTTGATAACTTTCTTCCCTCTTTAATTGCACGCCGTTCATTCCTGATCATTGCTTTTACTTCTATTTTATCTATGAAAGACGAATAATGTCATACGAATGTGTAATCGCAATGCCTATGATAATTTACATGCATGCTGCTGTAAACCCTATTGAAATAGTGTTGCAAAGGTGTATCAATAGCTTGAAGTTATATACCTGGTGACACCTATACAAGGTGTTTTTTTAAACCAGGAACACATGTCGGTACTGTTTGAAATTAACAGAGGCTCACTTTGCCTATCTGCTACATAGAAGTGAGGGCAATGATCAGGAATGGATACAATTAACCCACAGCCCCTATCAGAGACACCAAAGGCAAAGAAACTCAAACATGACAAGAAGACCCTAATGTAACCATCAATAGCGGAAAGTCAAAAGGACAGTTACTTTCCCTATAAAAGGCCAATTGGTTAACCAAAAGAAAACAATATAAGCGTTACACACTCTCAGTGACAAAACATAACAAAAAGAAACCGCGACAGAAGAACAGCCTTGGAAAGGTCAGCGAAACGAATTCCACTTGGGGGGTGGGGGGGGGTTAATTCGATTTTACGTGGCTACAATCCTCGCCCATACTTCCGTCGCGATTTAGACAAACACTATGTTCAGTCCGCATGAGGCCTTCTAACTCATCAGTGCAACGTCTCCGTGAACACAAAAATCTGATTGTAAATGATTCAGTCAGGCGGTTCACAGAGAATGAAAGAGTCAAAATAGTTATAGCATTTATTTTTTATTACACTCTTCTGGAGTCCATGTCTGTTGGTCTGATCATTCATATTTGCCATTTGTCTATGGATAAATGATTTTGAATAAAACGCTTTGGTACCTCGACCTAAAACCTAATAGTTACATGTGGATCCGCCTCAATGTGGTCGCTCGTAAGACCAATCGACGTTTATATTTACAGTGTGAGTGTAGTGTGTTTGAGTTTTACCTCCCACCAACAGCTAAAGTCATACGGAGACGAGATCTCGGTTTAAAGGCTAATCCGAAAGTCTGGAGACGCCCAGGACCGAACCCACGACCTCTTGTTTATGAGGCGTGTAGCTTACCCACTTCACCACGAAGGTTTCTATTTATATTTAGAAATGTATCTGTTTAGAATCACAAACGATACTCCTATCACAGACAGGTTCATTCTAGTACGACAGGTGTTAGCTGTGTAATGAGAAAATACGCGAAGCTGTCTCCAAACATGTTTTTAAAATGTGAATATGCAACTTATCTACAGGGCTAAATGAGTTCTGAGCAAATATGGCACAGCGAGACTGCGCTTCAGCGCAGACTGAACTGAGCCTTTGTTCTTCAACTTAGGGATATGGACGCATTTCTCACGAGCTTAATCCTTTTTGTTGTTAGGGGGAGAATTGGAGAAATAGCACCAAACAGCTCGTGCAAATGAGTCTTCTCTGCAACCAGTAAAATTACACGTTTAAACCTTTGCAAACTTGGGCTACTTTTGGTGTGACCTGAGCCTCAACATGACCCCAAGGTCAAAGGTAAAAACTATGATTTTGACATATCTTCTAAACTATTGTAGTTACTCTTCTGATATTTGGTTATTGGATGTCCCTTGGAATATAGAATAAATTGGGTTACTTTTGGTGTGACCTCGACCTCAACATGACCCCAAGGTCAAGGGTAAAAAAGTATTACTTTGCCATATCTTCTCAATTATTGTAGTTACACTTCCGAAACTATGTCATTGGATCGCCGTTGGACTATAGAATAATGTGGGATAATTTTGGTGGAGGTCAACATGACACCAAGGTCAAAGGTCTAAAAGTATGTATTTGCCATATCTTCTAAACTATTTGAGTTACACTACTAAAACATTGGTTCATGGATGTCCCTTGGAATATAGATTAAATTGTGATTATTTGTGTGACTGTGGCCGCAAGATGGCCCCTAAATGTTTTACTTTCATATAGTTTTGGCCACATAGTCAATAGTGGTATTCATAGAAAAAGCGGGTATATGCGGTGGTATACCATCAACTGCGCGATCTAATTTTTGTTTAATTTGAGGTTAAACGTCCCCTTCAACGCTTTATAGGTCATTTTGGAGATTTTTCCGACTGTGTGATACTTTCATCCAATGACATCTCAAGCCATGTGATCTGATGAAACCTATAGTGTTTATATGCATGGACGGTCCGACTCGCAACACTTTGTCTGGGCAGGCTTAAGCCCTTTAACCAGGTTACGAGTACTCATGTGCGGTCGGTTTCAGTCGCGTCTGCGTGGAAGCACCATGCAGCCCTGTTTAGTTCTCCAAGCCTCGAAGGACAGGGGCCCATGTTCGACTGTGACCTTTTTACGTAACGTAGAAGCAACAATGACAACAAGTACACATATAAACTTTTACTTACTATATAATAGATTATCATAGAAATTGTGCAATGCAGGGCAACTCGTTTACCAAGCGAGCTAAATAGTGTTAACGGGGACGGCAAACCCCAGACAAACAAACAAACGAAGAAAGGCTAAAACTCTAGGTTTACCAACAATGGAACATAGACGTGAATGGAAGATATGGGACAGGTCTATACAATTATAAATGGGATAGACGATATAGAAGAAGATACAGACATACCTTATCAAAGACCAACTACAGGGCACAGTCTTTCTGAACTTACCAAACGCAGAGCTCGACTAAAGATTAGAAGTAACAGATTCAGTAACGAAATCGTAGATACATGGAACGTGTTGCCTGAATCAGCATTAACGTCACCCTCTCTGAACTTGTTCAAAAGTTGCAAAACCAAACCCTCATGCGCTGCCCGTTATATTACCACCCAACTAATAAAACCTGACTGAGATAGCAATAATATCAACGTAGCTGATGAACGGTACAGAAAGTACAGTAAGTCAAGTTAAAATGGTAACGCATCGCAAATACAAAAATAAAACACAATGGATGTCCCCGAGAACACATTTTTATTGGTGATCCGGGTTTGCCAACATGAAGTTTTACATCAATACACTCAGTGCTTTGATTACACCAATGTCTGAATATTTCTAATGTCAAATGCATCTTACAACAGATAAGATTACAATAAAAATCAAAAATGAGTTTCTTTAAGAGCAATGAAAACATTCATAAGAAAGAAGATGGGTCACACTACGTAGTTTCGGTTAATAAAGCCTCATCAGTGACCCTGTAATGATCCGGCAAAGAAAGCCAGACGAAACATACTGCAATTTTGCGAATTTCGAATAGGCAGTCGATTCAAAGACTGATATAAATCAAAATGGGGTCCAAATAATTAAAAACCTGTCTAGAATATGAGTCTAAACCAACATATTCACGCTGATCTCAAAGGCCCAAAAGTAAAATATAAAAATGCTATGTCAAAACATCTGTCTTTGAAACTAATTCTCGTGGCGGTCCTAATAACACATTAGGCAGCGAGATCTACTGCACGTGTGCGATTCCTTGCTTGAACACGAACACAAGTAAAATATCATCACGAAAACACGCCTATATAATTTTGACCCCCTTGAGCCCCACCTTTATATAGTAAATCTGGGGTTTACAGGGGTAAAACTTATTTTTCTTAGTTCTGCCCTAAATTATAGATTATGGGTACACGTTAGAACCGCCTCGATGAGGCGGTTCTAACGAGTGCCCACAATCCATATTTTGAGCAGAAATAAGAAAAATATCACAATTTTTCTTTTTAAAATTAACCTTTTTCGGCGATAAAATTTACAATGTATTCGTATAGGCGTGTTTTCTAATGAAAGGTCAAGCCCAAAAGCAACTTACATTGTCGACGACATAAGGAAGAATCGGAAAGGTTGGGGTCTCCTCGTTGACAGCTGCAACTGACACAATAATCGAAGTGGTTCCTGTCCGCTCCGGATTTCCACCGTCCTTAGCCAACACAACTAAATGAAATGTGTCAGCTGAGCTGGTGGGCGCGTCCAAATCAACTGTTGTTTTCAGCTTTACCGTGTCTACGTCCAAAGTGAAATATGTATCATATGAAGAGGGTGTGGAAGCAGTATCAAGAACATATGTCACTGGGGTTGTAGCGTCGGCGTCATTTGCAGTGATAACTTTAACTACTTTGCCTGTAAAGTGTAAAACATTTGATAAACCTCACTTTAAGATATTAAGTTCTATTTTCATATATCTATCTCTACATAATCCGCAACCCTCTTTCGAGAGTGATTATATTGTTATGTTTTGTTACAGCGTCACTATAACAAGCCCATTTGATGAAAACTCTCGTAAAACAAATTGTAACAGTCAAACCTTTTAACAAAGGTATAGTTTCTTCAGAAGACAGTTTTTGGATATTTGTTACATGTGTTTCTAACGAAAGCACCAACAATGTATATGTCAAACACAGATACTGGATAATTAAGAAAACCATAAAACAATGACATTTCTAAACCTATAAGACAGAATTGTCGCATATATATGTGTTATTCCATCACGAAAACACGCCTATATAATTCTGAACCCCTTCAACCCCACTTTCATATAGAAAAACTGGGGTTTAAAGGGTAAACCTTATTTTTCTTATTTATGCTCAAAAATAAAGATTGTGAGTACTCGTTAGAACCGCTTCGATGATGCGGTTCTAACGAGTGCCCACAATCCATATTTTGAGTAGAAATAAAGAATATATCACAATTTTTCATCTTATATTTTTTTTTCAGCGATAAAGGTTACAATATATTTATATAGACGTGTTTTCGTAATGTTATGGGGTTGTCTATGCTCTTATCTGACTATAACAAGGCAGAAGTGAAGGCAATGACCAGGAATTGATACAATTTCCTTACACCTCAAATCCAAGACAGACAAAGGAAATAAACAACAGCATTAAATAATTTCCCTGTAACATCACATGAACAAGTCCGTGAAAACACCCCAGTAAACACTAGTTTATATAGAGAAAACTGGGTTTACGGGGCTATACATTATTTTCCTTATTTCTGCTCAAACACATGGGTCGTGGGTACCCGTTAGAACCGCCTCAATGAGGCGGTTCCAAAAGGGCACCCACAACATATGTTTGCAGTATATATAAGAAAATATCACGGATATTTATCGACAAAAGAGCCATTTTTGAGATATATAAAAATTCACAACGTCGCACGTGTGTGTTATCGTACAACATCAAAAGCTGGAAGTTAAAACGAAAGTTTCTTCCCACAAAAGGGCCAAAAGGTTATCTAAAATAAAACGGATAATAGCAGTACATGTATGAAAAGACAATGGCAATATTAATCACAGCTGAAGCACCGCATTGGAACGGTCAGTAAAACATTTCTACTGGTGGGCTTAAATCAATCTTTTCTGCGATTAAACCATATGCCTACTTGTAGTAAAAGACAACATGAACAATGGATCATGTGGTTAACTGGTTCATCATTTACACAGTGAAAATCTAGGTGCATTCTACGAATATCAGTTATTAAATGTATTTTTTGTACTTCGAAAATCGGCCAAAGAGGTCAACGAGAGAAAAATACAGGAATAAAATGGGATAAGAAACATGGGTATTGATAAATTGAAATAAATATGCGTTACCTATAAACATGCGTTCAAAGATGTGCATCCCTTATATACAAATTCTCTCTTAACTGATCAGCGAAGGGCCATTTTACAACGCTTAGTGTCCACAAAGCGTTTAGTTTTCATATTAATAATAATAATAACAATAATAATCGACCTTATTTGTAGAGGCCAACACATTTAGTATTTATACTAATCTTTTGTGTGGCCCTCTTTCCTGGGTAGAAATCAGTGCTAAATAATGTGGATAAAGTCTCTTGCATAAGGAAACAACACTTGGCGCTTGCGGGGATCGAGCAGGCTACCTCTCGATCTAAAATCCGTTCCTTTACCACTGCACAGCAGCGCTCTATGCTGGGCCTTGCACGTTGTAGTCTCAACGCTTATTTTTCACCACGTCATTTTACTAAGGAAGGTGCTATTTCTTGTCAAAGTTTCATGTGTCGACTGCTGTCCATCTAGATTTGTTTGTTTTTATTGGAGTTATTACGGCCCAGCCAACACTATTTTAGATCATTGTGGAGCCATTCAGTCTACCTATCCACACTTTTCCTGGGCAGGCTTATATGTAAGGGGTTATCCAGTACAGTACACATTTTTTCGCTAGAAACTGACAACTGCCCTTCTTAAATCAGCGGAAGGGAGAGAATGACCGTTGAAAAGATTTCATGATCAATCTCCACGAAAGAATGTTGCCGACCGCGGAAGGTATCGAACCCGCGTCCTCCTGATCACCCGTCCGACACGCATCCGACTGAGCTACCGAGGCCGGCACCGTTCATCTAGAAGCATTTATATTCGGACCATCAGTGCCCTGAAGGGTCTCATTTTATGCCATCGCTCCTGACTCCAGGTTTGCTAGACATCAAAATCTTTTTGACTTTTTGATACATGAACACCAAACTTCGAGCTTTTGAAACAGGATGACATAGCATTTGGCCTCAAAATAATTGCAGGTCACTGTGACCTATATTGCACAGTCCCTTGATTTTGTCTTATACATGTGTCGTGACGATCAATCGATATATGAACAACATAAGTCAGGTAAGAGTCAGTCTCAACTTTCAATGAAATGGACATTTCGTACGTCAAGATTGCCATGAAATTGCTGCCAGGTGTCAGGGACAGAAAGTCGAGAAACGTATATGTAATGTTGTTTATAGAAATTCACAACCGCTGGTGTTCATTTGAAATTTACCACTACATTTAAATGAATGCATTGAATATAGATTTGAGCAGTGTTAAAACAAATTTCTAGAAAGTAAGAATAGCAATGGATCTACTTTTTTGCCCTGTCACATTTGTGTGAAGGGGCCAATTTGCATCTCGGTTTTCTGTATTCTTTGGCGGTCATGTGTAACATTTTACCACCACAGTACATTTTTAAAGCAGGTCGATGGGAAACATAATCAATGATGTGGTGGAGACCCCGACAATGAAATCTCAGGCCCGTTCTCTCTCTCTCCCTCTATATCTCTCTCTCTCTCTCTCTCTCTCTCTCTCTCTCTCTCTCTCTCTCTCTCTCTCTCTCTCTCTCTCTCTCTTATAACTCAATGTATGCTAGACAGAGGTAACAAACTGTTCGGTGTTTGGAGGCCGAAGTGGCAGTCGGGCCGAGATGACTTGAAGGGACGAGCTGTCGAAAAGAAAATTTGGCCGGAACGAGGTGGCTTTGAGACTGTGGGATCTGGGGAACGAGGTGCTTAGGGGACGAGGAGGCATGGGGACGATGTGTCCTGTAAGCAATGCTATTGCAACGGTAGAATCTCACATCCCCTCTAGCATACAAAACCAGAAGACCAATGATCCTGTAACGCTCACCTGAAAGCTGCGTAAATGCGGAACCATACATTTGGTTTTTGGGCAGTCATATACAAACGTCTAAGCAACCGAATATGACCTTGGCATAAAATAGGTCGGGGTCATCCAAGGGTCATCATTTGAACCAATTTTTATGGGCCCAAGGACCAACACTTCGTACAAAATAGAAGTGGAGGCAATGATCAGGAATCGATACAATTAACCCACAGCTCCTATCAAAGGGAAAGAAACACAAACATGAAACAACGGACACTAATGGAAAAATCAATAGCGGAAAGCCAAAAGCCAAAAGGACAGTTACTTTCCCACAAAATGGCCAATTGGCTATCCAAAATAAAATAATATAAGCGAAAAAAAAAAACACCCAAAGACAAACGAAAACAAAAAATAAACCGCGATAGAAGAACCGCCTTGGAACGGTCAGCGAAACGAATTCCACTGGGGGCTTAAATCGATTTTATGTGGCCACAATCCTCGCCCTTACTTCCGTCGCGATTAAGACATATAATTTATTCAGATCGCAAGATGGCCTTCTAACACATCAGTGCAACATCTCCGTGAACACGGAAATCAAACAATCACAGAGTTGAAACAACGATGAGGACTCGACAGCAAGAAACCACTGAAATGCTGGAGCAAACGAAAACCAACAGTTAGACTTCGGTTCAGGTGAGCTAAAAATTGTTATTTGATTGGAGTTTATCAACATGTCAACCATTGTGGGTCGTTTTGTGTTGTCTCCAAGGGAAAGGGGGAAAAAGATAGAAGAGATAGTAGAGGGGAGGAAAGTGAGGGACAGAGAAGAAAGCGGAAACCGAATAGAAGTGTATAAATACGGAAGAAACAACAGCACTCCCACGCTACCCTTACCCACTGCAAGGACAGCAGGTCTTGCCAAGCTGTAAGCTGATGTCAGTTGGACGCAAGAGTTTCACAAGATACAAAACACCTTTGCCTCATCAAACCACACCCAGCATACAAAAAGAGTGACAACACATTACCTATATGTAATTTGTAAATTCTTAAGTCAAAATATCATATCAAAAATCTGGGTTGGAAATTTATAAATGCGCTTATTCGTTTTGTTTCAAGATGGCGGACGGCCAACACTCTGCAAGATGTGATATTGTGAAATGCCAGCCTCCGCCAATCAGGATATTAATTGAAAAACTGGCGACCCCCATTAAACATATTGAACGCTTGCAAAATAGAAGTGGCGGCAATGATCAGGAATCGATACAATCAACCCACAGATCCCATCAGAGACACCAAAGGGAAAGACACCCAAACATGAAACAACAAACCCTAATGGAAACACCAACAGCGGAAAGCCAAAACGACAGTTACTTTCCCACAAAAAGGCCAATAGGCTATTCAAAATAAAATAACATAACTGACACAAACACCCAAAGACAAACCATAACAAAAATAAACCGCGACAGAAGAACCGCCTTGGAACGGTCAGCGGAAACGAATTCCACTGGGGACTTAAATCGATTTTACGTGGCCACAATCCTCGCCCTTACTTCCGTCGCGATTTAGACAAATAATTTGTTCAGTCCGCATGAAGGCTTCCTAACTCATCAGTGCAACATCTCCGTGAACACAAATAATCAAACAACCACAGGGATGAAACAACGCTGAGGAGTCGACAGCAAGAAACCACTGAAATGCTGGAGCAAAAGAAAACCAACAGTTAGACTCCGATTGGCCCGACCAAGGCTGTATTGTCAAAAGCATAAGGCGCCTGGACGACAATGAATTGTTCACCAACTAAAGATAACGTAAGGTTACCACTACAGTGTATTGCCTTGCTGAAGCACAGGGCACATTCCTACCTTTTGAACGCACATATTATTTTAACGAACCTGAAGATATCGGGTTTAAAAATTCATTGTTAGACAGATGTGCTTAAGACTAATATACCAATGTCTCTAAAGTGGTATTTGTTTCGTGAAACATTGTGTTATTTGCCTTACAATTGCTTCATGCGGGGATTATTGGTGCCTGTTAACACATTTGGTTCGTCCTAACGAGTATCCGCAACCAATTTGTGCTAGTTAAATATAAAACAGTATGTCTACCCAGGTAATTACTACTTTTCTCATGTACAATGATAATAACCGCACGGAATTGTGAACAAAATGGATATAATGCTACGTCCGATTCGTCGTGTAAATAACAGTCGACGGTTTGTCCTATCTCTGGACGTGTTACTCAAAATTAAACCATTAACTTATTTCAAACATATTTGTTAGAATATCTCGATGAAAAGCATACCTTCTTCATCCGTTTCACTAATTTCTACATTGTATACTGTTTCTTCGAAGACAGGTGTGTTGTCATTGACATCTGTGATTAATACTGTAATGACTGTGTCGGTTGAAAATCCACCTTGATCAGTTGCCTTGACCTCGATGGCATACGATTCCGTTCCACCTGTTGCCAAGTCTCGGTCGAACGACTTGCTAGTTGTAGTTAAAATTCCAGATACCTGGTCAAGGTTAAATAGTCCTGAAGTGGTCCTGTCAGCTGGGCCTTCAAGAAAATAAGATGTCTTAAGTAAGTGACAGTTCTTAAATAAGTAATTATCCCTTACAAGGCGGTGCTGTTGTTGTTTATTTTTTGTCAATATATGTCATTTCAAGTATATCCCGTCAATATTGTTTTTGTTTCTTTTTTAGATAGCCATTTAGTTATTACTGACGAGGAAGAAACTGTCCGTTTCGGCCTTCTACTTGTAACTTTATCATATGACGTCGCGTCGGTGAGTCTAATAACGCCATGTAATAAATTCGACAATCCACTAGTTGATTAAATATGCAAATTAGTTATATACGCCCCGTAACGTTACATGTATGACGTCCTTAACAACGTCGCCTTTACTAATGGCGGAATCACGACGATTTTGTTAAATAATCGTTAACAAAATGCGTTTTAAATGTCATATGATAAATAGAATCTTGCATTCGTGCACATGTATTATTGAATTTATTAAACTCGTTGAAGAAAAGGGATAAAATGCTCGGCAAAGCCTCGCATTTTATCCCTTTTCCTCAACTCGTTTAATAAATTCAATAATACATGGACACTCATGTAAGATCCTCTATTTATAATGTCGTCTTATGTGCGTCCATCTTTCACTTTGGTGTTTTAGCGGAAGGTATAAGGTAATTGTAAAGATTCCTGGCATTGGCTTACCTTCTAGTTAATATAGATCGAACACTTAAGGCAATATAAATGCTACAAACAACATAAAATGACGCAAAAAATGTGATAGGTTTGTGTCACACTCAAGAGACGGTGGGCCGAACTTCTGAATATGTGACGGCCAAATTTAAGAACCCTTTTAAGAGGGACAGGTACCGATGTTTTGCTACCTCTGTTCGGGCCTTCGTATTCTTACTGGTGGTTATCGTCTGTTCTGCATTACGCAAACAATCCTATACAAATACATTGTCACCTTTATCGCCGAAAAAACGCCAATTTTATGATGAAAAATTGTGATATATTTTTCTTATTTCTGCTCAAAATATAGATTGTGGGCACTCGTTAGAACCGCCTCATCGAGGCGGTTCTTACAAGTACCCACAATCTATATTTTAGAACAGAAATAAGAAAATAAGGTATATCCCCGGAAACCCCAGTTTTACTATATAAAAGTGGGGTTCAAGGGGGTCAATATTATATAGGCGTGTTTTCGTGATGGGTGGTTATTTCTGTTCGGGTGTAAAAAAATTGTATCTTTTCTTACAGTGGCTTGTAATGAATGTTTACACGTTCCAGTGGTTTCTTGAGTAGACTATGGAATTGTTCATTTCACGGTATTTATTGTATTAATATTTGCGAACAATGTTGTTACAATATAAGACAATATCAATGCAATTAAGCTATAATATCAAACACAATTTGAGACATCGAATTGTGACTGAGATTTAATACAAAACAAATAGTTTGTCAATACTTATATCAAAGCTTGCAAGAATTAAAGGTTCATATTTATTTGACACATGTGTTCGAATGTGACAGGTGAATTGCGGCCTACAAGATCTAGTATAGCATCAGTAACTGAATCCAGAGTTTTGATGTTAGAATTGCAATCGTTGGGCTTTGCAACAGTACATTTGCAGAAACGGACCACAGAAGATCAACAAATCCGTTGAAAATTATCTGGAAGGCCAACATTTAAAGAGAACATTAAGGTTGTTTTACAACAAGATGCTTGTTTCATCTCGAACCAAACGTAGATTTTGAAACCCGAAAACATCACCTTCATTAATGGAGGGTAGGAACGAATTTAAAAAGTGTGCTTTGGATCACTTACGAACAACTGACGACTGGCTTTGCTTGTTTGTATTGGAGTTTAACGGCCCAATCAACACTATTTAGGTCATTTTTGAACCAGTCAGTTTACCTAATCAAACTTTTCCTGGGCAGGCTTATACGTAAGCGGATAACCAGTACAGTGCACATTCTTTCGCCAGAAACTGACAACTGCCCTTCTTGAATCAGCGGAAGGGAGATAATGACCGTAGAATAGATTTCATGATCAATCTCCACGAAAGAATGTTGCCGACCCCGGCAGGAATCGAACCCGAGTCCACCTGATCACCAGTCAGACGCGCATCCGACTGAGCTACGGAGGCCGGCACTGACGATTGGTATTGTTGTCGAATATAGAAAACAAGAGGACCATGAGGTCCTTTGTCGCTCCCTTTGTCGCTCCCCTGAGCCCTGTGCAAATTTTGTAGTACTCAATCACCTGATGCTTCATGTGGAGAAGAAGATTTTTTAGTTTTTTTTTTTACCATAATAGGGCATGGTGGCCATCTTGATCACATTACCTGAACCATTCAACTAAACTGGCATAACCCATGTACATTATATACAATTCAAATGAAACTGACCCAGTTGTTTCAGAAAAATGTATTTTGAAATGTCAATGTACCTGCTCTACAGATGGCGTTGTTTCAAGTTCACCAAATGACCCTGACCTTTTAGCATTCATTTTGTATCTTTTCTCATGTCACAGACCCTAATATTTTTCGACAAATGCATTGTTCCAATTTTTCACCATTTAAAAGCCATACCAACCAATTTGACATTAATGTAAAAAATGTCATGGTTTACCTAGTGTCATCATTGTTGCATACGTGCTGGTAATCAGTCACGCTATGCTACTTACCAAGTTTCAAGACAATTGGCCCTTTAGTTCTGGAGTGTTTTACCCTATTCAGGCATGGGGGCAATCTTGGTCATTTGACTCGGAACATTTGAATAAATGTTTGTTCCCTTACAGTCCTTAGGCTATATGTAAAATTTAAACGAAAATGACCCAGTTGTTTTAGAGAAAATGTATTCTAATATATCAATGGACCTGCAATACAAGTGAGTTTGGGCCAAGGTCACCGAATGACATTGGCCTTATGCATTCATAGACATTCGATTTTACCTATTCTTATATCATAGATCACAATACTTTTCGAAAAATGCGTTGATTTACCTTTTCCAATTGAAAAGCCTATGGAGCCAAATTTGACCTTGGTGTAAAATAGGTCAAGGTCAACCTAGGGTCATCAATTTTGCAAATTTGGTAGTATTCAGTCACCCGATGCTGCATAGAAAGTTTCAAAACATTTGGCTCAGTGGTTCTGGAGAAGAAGATTTTTATTAAGGTATTTATTATATTTTGGCATGGCAAACATCATGATCATTGGGCCTCGACCATCCAAATAAATTTTTGTTCTCTAAGTGTCTTAAGGATGCATATAAAATTCAAATGAAATTGGTAAAGTGGTGTTAGAGAGAAAATGTTTTCTACTCTGTAAATGGACATGCAACACAAGTGACCTTGGGCCAAGGTCATCAAATGGCCTTGACATTAAGCATTCATAGACATTCATTTTTAACCTATTCTCAAATCAGAGACCACAATATTTTTCGAAAAAAATGCATTGGTTTATCTATTTCCCATTGAAAAGTCGAAGGAGTCAAAGTGTAACTTGGCGTTAAATAGGTCAAGGTCAACCTAGGGCCATCATTTTTGTAAATTGGGTAGTACTCAGTTACCCGATGCAACATACCAAGTTTCAAGACAATCTGCCCAGTGGTTCTGGAGAAGAATTTTTTTAAGGTTTTTACCATATTAGGGCATGGTGGCCATCTTGGTCATGTGACCTGGACCATCCCAATAATTGTATGTTCACTAAGTGTCCTAAGGCAGCATATAAAATTTTAATGAAATTGGCCCAGTGGTGTTAGAGAAAAAATATTCTAATATGTAAATAGACCTGCAATGTCAGTGAATTTGGGTCATGGTCAAGGTCAGTGAATGACCTTGACACCCTTAACATTCACAGTCATTCTTTTTTTTACTCATTCTCATATCACAGACCAAAATATTTTTCGAAAAATGCATTGATTTACCTATTTCCCATTAGAAAGCCTAAGGAGCCAAATTTGACCTTGGCGTAAAATAGGTCAAGGTCAACCTCAGGTCATCTTTATTGCAAATTTGGTAGTACGCAGTCACATCCATGCTACAAACCAAGTTTCAAGTCAATCGGCCTAGTGGTTCTGGAGAAGAATATTTTTGTGTTTTTTTTTTACCATATGGTGGCGGCTATCTTGGTCATGTGACCTTGACCAGTCGAACCTATGTTCGTCTCCTCACTGTCCTATTTCCAGATGCCAAATTTGACCATGGTGTAAAACAGGTCTAGGGTTATCATTTTTTGCACACTCGGTAGTCACCCGGTGCTACATACCAAGTTTCAAGACAATTAGCCACGTTGCTCTGGAGAAGACGTTTTTTTAAAGGATGTTACCATATTTGGGTATGGCGGCCACCTTGGTCATGTGACCTAGACCAGACTTCCAAACTTTCGTTCCCCTATTGCCAGGAGGCTGCATATGGAATTTAATTGGAATTTTGAAAATGGTGGACAGACGGACGGACGACGGAGGCCTACCATCCTATAAGCTTCCCCGGAGTCTTCGGCTCAGGGGTGCTAAAACCGGAGCCATCACCGAGCTTCATCATTAACAACAAAAGAGAAGTGAAGGCAATGGTCAGTAATCGATACAATTAACCCACAGCTTCCACCAGAGACACCAAAGGCAAAGAAATACAAACACGAAACAACAGTACCTAATTGAAACATCAATAGCGGAAATCCAAAAGGACAGTGACTTTCCCATAAAATGGCCAATTGGATATCCAGAACAAAATAATATAAGTGATACAAACACTCAACGACAAACCATAACAAAATTAAACCGCGACAGAAGAACCGCCTTGGAACGGTCAGAGAAACGAATTTCACTTGGGGGCTTAAATCGATTTTACATGGCCACCATCCTCGCCCTTCCGTCGGGATTTGGACAAATTATTTGTTCAGTCCGCATGATGGCTTCCTAACTAATCAGTGCAACATCTCAGTGAACACACACACAAAAAACACAGAGTAGGGACAACGGTGAGGACTCGACAGCAAGAAAACCCTGAAATGCTAGACGAAAAAGACTCCGATGGGCCCGACCAGAGACAGAGCGTCAGGCACCAACCAACAACAACTCGCTGTTTTCTGTAGCAAAGAAAAATATCTAAACATCTGAGAGTCTTTCATCAAGTGTCATAACCAAAGTAATTTGGATTTAAGAAGTTTATGATAGAGTATGTCAAAAGCTTACTCGAAGAATAAATGTGTCTACCTGTCCCCTTTGTCCACAACATTTACTCAATCAATATTTAACATGATTGCATGTCAAATTCGACTTCTCAATGTTCCCGTTCCTGAGTGACACTTCCCTGAGTGACCTCTAGGTTGTCTGTCGGAAAAGAGATAATGTCCATCCATGTGTGCAATGATGCTTGAAAGGACTATATCTTCAAGCAATTTACATGGAACAGCAGTCTGGGACATAGGGCGATAATTTCAAGCAAGGGTCCTATCACCTATTTAAAGAGAGGACAAATATTCGTTATAAGCTATTCTTTGGAGGTTTCACCCATTGTGTAAAAACTAGACTTAGCTCATTTTAAAGTTCCTTCAGGACTCCAGGATGAAGCCCATCAGGTTCTAAAGCTGGATTCAAGCCCTAAAGTAATTTGATCACTCCCTCCGATGACACAACAATCCACCCATGGAATGGCCGATCTTCCAGTCAATGAAACATTTCTGAACTCAGATGTATTGAATGTGTATTTTATTTCCGTTATTTCATGGTGTCGAGTCCTCATCGTTGTTTCATCTTTCTATATGTTCTTTGAGATGTTGCACTGATAAATTTGAAATCCTTATGCGGACTGAACAAATTATTTGTCTAAACCACAACAGAGTCAAGGGTGAGCATTGTGGCAACGTGAAATCGAAAGATTTAAGCGCCAAGTGAAATATATGGGCTGATCGTTCCAAGGCGGTTCTTTTGCCGTGGTTTATTAATGTTGTGGTTTGTGTTTGTTTATATATTTATATCTTGGATAGCCCTTTGGCCATTTTGGGAGAAACGACTGTTCCGTTGGCTTTCCGCTTGTGATCTTTTCATTAGGGTTTGTTATTACATAGTCTCTAATGGGATGTGTGGAGTAACTGTATCGATTCCTGATCGTTGCCACCACTTCTATTTTCCTAACCCGTCGGTGCAACATCCCCGAGAACACAAAATCAAACAACCTGAGAGATGAACCAATCCTGAGGACTCGACAGCATGAAAACTCTGAAAGGCTGGAGCAAAAAGACTCCGATGGGCCCGACCAGAGCCAGAGCATCAGTCACCAACCAACAACAACTCGCTGTTTTCTGTAGCAAAGAAAAGTATCAAAACATCTGAGAGTATTACCTCAAGTGTCATAACCAAATAATTTGGATTTAAGAAGTTTATGATAGAGTGTGTCAAAAGCTTACTCGAAGAACAAATGTGTCTACCTGTCTCCTTTGTCCAAACCTTTTACCCAATCAATATTTAGCTTGAATGCATGTCAAATTCGACTTCTAAATGTTGCCTTTCCTGAGTGACACTTCCCTGAGTGACCTCTAGGTTGTCTGTCGGATAAAAGAAAATGTCCATCCAAGTGTGCAATGATGCTTGAAAGGACTATATCTTCAAGCAATTTACATGGAACAGCAGTCTTGGACATAGGGCGATAATTACAAGCAAGAGCCCTATCTCCTGTTTAAAGAGAGGACAATATTCGCTATAAGCTATTCTTTGGAGGTTTCATCCGTTGTGCAAAAACTAAACATTTTAGCTCATTTTATAGTTCCTTCAGGACTCCAGGATGAAGCCCATCAGGTTCTAAAGCTGGATTCAAGCTCTAAAGTAATTTGATCACTCCCTCAGATGACACAACAATACCACCCATGAAATGGCCGATCTTCCAGTCAATGAAACCTCTCTGAACCCAGATGTATTGAATGCGTATTTTATTTCCGTTATTTCATGCTGTCGAGTCCTCATCGTTGTTTCATCTTTCTAGATGTTCTTGGAGATGTTGCACTGATGAATTAGAAACCCTTATGCGGACTGAACAACTTATTTGTCTAAACCACGACCGAGTCAAGGGTGAGCATTGTGGCCACGTGAAATCGACATATTTAAGCGCCCATCGAAGTATATTTGTTGACCGTTCCAAGGAGGGTCTTTTGCCATGGTTTATTAATGTTTTGGTTCGTGTTTGCTGGTGTGTAATGCTTATATATTTATATCTTGGATAGCCCTTTGACGACCATTTTGTGGAAACTGACTGTTCCTTTGGCTTTCCGCTTGTGATCTTTTCATTAGGGTTTGCTATTACATAGTCTCTGATGGGATGTGTGGGGTAACTGTATCGATTCCTGGTCATTGCTTTTACTTCTGTTTTACATATCGAAGGCAACCTCATCTTTGAACCTGAGCGCTACGTCCATGATTCTTGTTTTTGTCTGGACATTATGAATACGGTTATTGATATTGCATTGCACGTGCGTTGACGTATTATCAAAATAGAAGTGAAGGCAATGATCAATAATCGATACAACTATCTCACAATTCCAGTCTAAGACAACAAAGGAAAAGAAACACAAACATTAAATAACTAGAACCCAATGGAAATATCAATAGCGGAAAGCCAAACG
This sequence comes from Lucinisca nassula, assembly GCA_963580285.1. Taxonomy (NCBI): domain Eukaryota; kingdom Metazoa; phylum Mollusca; class Bivalvia; order Lucinida; family Lucinidae; genus Lucinisca; species Lucinisca nassula. Next base: position 87,951,765 of record OY757016.1, on the reverse strand, counting down.
GACAGTTACTTTCCCACAAAATGCCCAATTGACTATCCAAAACAACAAGAAAGCGATGCACACACTCAAAGACAAACCATAACACATATAAACCGCGACAGAATAACCATCTTGGAACGGTCAGCGAAAAAGAAATACACATTTTCGTGAGGGGGTGCTTATACCAATGTTACGCGGCCGCAGTCCTCGCCCTTAATTCCGTCGCGATTAGACAAATAATTTGTTCAGTCTGCCTGACGGCGTCCTAACTCATCAATGTATTATCTCCGAGAACACAAATTTCAAACAATCATAGAACTGAAACAACGGTGAGGACTCGACAGCAACAAACCACTGAACTACTAGAGCAAAAGAAAACCAACAGTTAGACTCCGATGGGCCCAACCATTGACGGAGCATCAGGTACCAACCAACGTTACATAAGTAAGCCTTTACGCTTGACCAGTCATAGAATCTGAGGCCTGACCCACTGGCGTGCAATATAAGAGGGAAACAAAGTTATCAACCGTGATTGGATTAACTACCAAGCATGCAGTCTATCGCATTATATTTATATTGTACCCAATCTTTTTATATCGAAGAATGATTTTACGAATTGGGTACTGAAATCATTGCAAGGATATATTTTTCTTAATTCATATACAAAATCACCATAAAATTCGGGCACCGATAGACCTTGTTGCAGAAGAGATTTAACATTGAATTTTGAAATTAAATCGGAATGACGTCTATAAGAATTAAAAAAGGCTTTGCTAATTAAGACCTTTAGCAGTTAACAATTTATTACGAGTGTTGAAGTCAGTTACATGACTAGATACTCTGGCAAATATAATTAATTGTTAAAAGATATACGTCATAGGATGCCGTACAAGGAACATCACCAACCAAGAATGGGAAATTTACAATATCAAAGCCAAAATCATGGCGTTTATCATTAATTTTGCAGAAAACAAACCAATCTACAGTAGATAGAAGTAAATCCAACTATGGGGCCTCGGTATCAGAAGATTTTGCTTAATTTAACTGCAGGTCTGGAGGTAAATTTGACAGGTCGAACCCTAAGTATTTTGTTTCTAATCTTAGCAACTCAACTGTTATTAACGTAATGTTCGACGTATAATTGTTTGGACCCAAATTTTCGGAATTGGGCCACTAACAATGTGTTATAACTTACATTGTAATTGCAGTTCAATGCACAGTGATTTTTGTCAGATGTGTAAAACACTGGTTAGATATTAAATGTCATATGATGCGCTTTCTCCTAAAATACATAGTCTTTTCGTCGAGTATTTGCCAAACAACGAACAGTTTATATAAATGCGACAGGCACCAATGTTGTTGTTCTCATGTTTTTCACTGACTGACAAAATTAACGGCGTGCAAATAAATAGTTGTTTGTATTCTTTAATAAACAAAGCAAATCAAATCAAACTGACCCTTAAAGTGTCAGAGGGTGACTTTGGTACTGAAAAGGTTAATCCATATAAACTTAGCTTTCTGAAAAGTGAACTTTGGCAAACTATATAGACCTAGATCAGACGCCACATACACCGGCGCCTAAACAGACTCTATACGGTTTGCAAAACGTGCAGGTATTTAATTTACCAGCCTACATTCAGGGACAAATCGCCCAGCAGTGATGTATGTTCTTTGATTGAAAATATTACTTCTTTTCGTATACGTGTATACATGCTCATACGATTGTTGTTACTTACTTGTGGTTATACTTATTATAGAATAAAACACCACTCCATGGATTCCATCGTCGTCATCAGTAGCAGACAGTGTAACAATCGAGGAACCTATTGCTGAATCCTCAGACAATCTGAAAGTGGTACCGGATGGTGTAAAGTCTGCCCATATCGGGGAGTGTTCATTTATACCAGTCACCTGACAATGGAGAAAGTACCGTATTAAATTTTGCCAGTTTGTTCGGACGGACAGACCTGAGCAAACAGTGTAGGCGCAGATGAGAAAGGGCATCTCGTCAGAGTCTACCTTGTTTGCAATCTTTCCAGCTATTTTAGGTAAAACACGTGGTAGTTTATTTACTTGTTAGAACAAATATGGCAAGTAGTTGCAGACGCTCTCATGGTGATCAGAAGAAGCGCTGCAGGGAAACCCTAAAAGCCTCCTTCAAGGACTTGAACATACCAACAGAGTCGTAGGAACAAATTGCACAGGATAGAGCAAAATGGTGAGGCCTCATCAAAAGGAGTGCTCGTGAATATTAGACAGAACGAATCAGCGAAGCTGAGCATAAACGTGCACAGCGCAAAGCCAGAGATCAGGTTTCGCCAACAGAACTGCCAAACCTCTGCTGCTATATCTTCAACAGACAGTTGAGGGCTAGAATTGGTCTCATCAGCCACCTATTGTCGGTTATGAGAGACGAACTGTTATTATTATTATGGTAAGTAGCTGAGGTGTCCGAATACTTAGGGTTATTACGGTAACCGACTTTGAAAAAAGAAGATGGTTATCAACAGAAAGTAGGCTCAAACAAATCTGAGCTGCGTCGAGCGAAAATGTCGCGGCGCTCAAAGAGGACTACAGTCAGAATGCATACTAACTCAAGATATAACCAACTCTGTTTATGAGAAGACACTGAGGGGCTAAACTTTCTTTATGTGGAGACACTGAGGGGCGAGGAAATCCGGATAGAACACAGCTTGGTAAGACTGCGCGACTGATCTGAGCCATTTGAAAGAACACATGACAGACGACACGTCCTTGATTTTGGCCGCTTTGTTCATTTGTTTAAACTCATTTAGGTGTTATAGAGGAACATTCATTTAATTGTTAATGATACTACTTCCTATTCGGATATCTTTGTTCAGTTGGTATGGCAAAGAGACGCGTCAGTTATTCCATTCCGACTTGAATGAGTCTTTTTTTATTATTGATCTCCATGAACAAATAATTACAATGTCCAATACGGCGAGAATCGAAAACACGACTTACATAATTTGGTTTAGAAAGTACACATTTCATATTTTGTCCTATGTTAGCATGTTATAACGTTTTGATCGGCGAAAATAACAGACGCTCATGATCTTTATCAACCAATAAGATGGGGTTATAGAACTGATACTGGCAAATGCGAATACTGTCGCTCCTCAGTCAAACGAAGGAAACGCATTATCGACTCGCCATCGATATTCAATCGAGGGACGAGATTCGACAATACCTTTGCAATGGTCCTTTTATTATCTATCTATTAAATATTTACATTCTTATTCTTACCAATAGTTTTAGCCTTAAAATACATTGTATCTGTATATAACGATTCTTTTTTGTATGTGACGCCAAGGCCCCAAGACGCTTTTATGGCCCTAGCCTAAAGACTTTATTAACAGTTTTTATGTAATACCGATTGGTGGTGATGCTCTGTCTCTGTTGGCTTTCCAATGATCCAACATTTCATTTATTTCATATTGTCGGGTCTCATCGTGGTTTCATCTCTGTATTCGTTTGTTTTTTATGTTCTCGACGATTTTGCATTGATGAGCTAGAAATCTTTTATGCGGACTGAACGCATTATTTGTCTAAATCTCGAAAAAGCCCCGGATGAGGATTGTGGCCACATAAAATGGATTGAGCCGCCCCCACACTCAGTATAACAATATTTTAATCAAATAATATTTTAATCACCGTTCCAATGCGGTTCTTCTGTTTTCCATATAAGTTTATTATAGTTCGTCTTTGCATGTATGTATTGCTAATATCTTTTGTGGGCAGTAACACTCCTGTTTGCTTTCCGCTAGTCACGTTTTCATTCTGATAAAGTTGTTTTATGTTTATTTTTCTATCTCTTGGGTGTTTTGGATGGAAAGTGTAATGAAATTGTATCGACATCTGATCGTTGGCTTCACTTGTATTTCTCATGACATGCACCGTTACCTAAAGGTAAAATTCGAAGTCGCCCTGTACAAGTAAGCCTGCTGATATGGAGTAATCATACAAAAATCAACATTAGGCAGAACAGTTTATTTTTGTTGTTTGTTTCAAACATAGATAGTATTACAATCTAACAAACTTTGGGTCACGATATATATGACTTGAACAGGAATAAGCAATTTGATGTACATAATTGAACCACAATTGTTCCCAAATCAGATATGGTTTCCAGGGTGTTCCAGCGCGTTCTTGATAACGTTTGTTTGACTTGATGTTTAATGTCCCCGTCAACACTATTTAGGTCATTTTGGAGACGTATTTTGGGGCTTTCAATCGACATTTGTATGAAATGACATCTCAGGCCCTTCCGTTCAATTGACACCAATACAGTTTATATTCGTGGGAGGTACGCCTCGCACCACTTTGTCTGGGCAAGGTTAGACCTTCTAAGCGGTTTACCAGTATTCATGTGAGGTCGGTTTCAGCTGTGCATGGAAGCACCTTGCAGCCCAATCTATTACTTCTAGCCCCGAGGGGCGGGGACCATCTTGAAAATGTAATCAAATACTGGCGGATTTCTATGACGAAAGTAGCTTACCATCACTGTTACAATCGCGGAACTGGACTTCGCTCCAATGCCATAATCACTATCAGTCGCTATGATGGACAGCGTGTAAAATTTAGCTTCCTCGTAATTTACATTGATTGTCGTGGTAATCTGTCCAGTGTTGGGGTCTATAGCAAAGGCATTGAACGTTTCTGAAAAAAAAAAAACAAAAAAAAAAACGTTTTATTGTACTTTTGGTTCTGAAAAACACTGGCACGTATCGCAAAGATAATGATTCAACAAGTAACATAGAAACAATCCGAAGAACATCACATTAAGCTAAGCCGATTTATGTGAAACAAAAATATGAACATATCGACTAATATACAACACCAACAAGTCTCCGGGCCGAGGTCATTTAGGCCACAGGTGACTGTTAAGGCGACAGATCAATTTTGTATAAATGGAATACCCTTGTTACTAGGAACCTACATGCCAAATTTGAAGGCTGTATTTCTAACGGTTCAAAGTTATGATAAAGTAGGACACATGTCAAGGTCACAAAACAAACTTTTGTATGAGTGGGAAACCCCAGTCACAAGAAACCTACATGCCAAATATGAAGACTCAATCTCAAACGGTTCAAAAGTTATTATAAAGTAAGTACATTTAAACGTCAAGGTCACAGGTCAAATGTTTTGTATGGATGGGAAGCCTTGTCACAAGGAACCAACATGCCAAATATGAAGGCTGTATCTCAAACGGTTCAAAAGTTTTGACGAATAGGTCACAGGTCAAGGTCAAGGTCACAGGTCATTTTTATGAGTGGAAAGTCCTTGACACAAGAAATGTATATGCCAAACAGGTCATTTTTATGAGTGGAAAGTCCTTGACACAAGAAATGTATATGCCAAATTTAAGGCTCTATATCAAACGGATAAAAAAATATGATGAATGTTAAATTTGTCTTTAAAGTAGGCCATAATTCAAGGTCAATGCTATGAGTGGAAAGACCTTTTCATAAGTAACCTACATGCCAAACCTGAAGGCTCTATCTCAAACGGTTGAAAAGTGATGACCAATGGTATTTTTCTTTAAATTAGTCGCAGGTCAAGGTCATAGGTCAAAACTTTTTTGTACGAGTAGAGAGCTCAGAACAACAGAAACCTACATGCCATATGTGTGTTGTTTGTTTGATTTGAGGTTTAACGTCCCCGTCAACACTGTAAAGGTTATTTTGGAGACGTTGCTTCCAATTTTGTGGTTTTTTTACCCGACATTGAGATGAAATGACACCTCAAGCTCTGTCGCCCAATGAAACCAATAGGGTTTATTAGCATGGACGGTCTGCCTCGCACTGCGGTTCCTGGAAGGCTTAGATCTTCTAAGCGGTTTACCAGTACTAGTGTGCGGGCCGGATTCAGCTCTGCGTTGAAGCATCATGCAACCCATATATTTCTTCAAGCCCCTATAGGCGGGGGCCGACATGCCATATGTGAAGGCTCTATCTCAAACGGATCAAATGAGATAACCAATGTTAAAGTTGTCCAACAAACCAACAAACAGACAGGGCAAAATGGCCCCCGCCTTCAGGGCTTGAAGATATATATGAGCTGCATGATGCTTCCACGCAGAGCTGAAACCGACCCGCACGAGTACTCGTAAACCGCTTAGAGGATCAAAGCATGCCCAGGCAAAGCGGTGCGAGACGGTCCGTCCATGCTTATAAACTCTATTGGTTTCATTGGGCGACAGGGCTTGAGATGTCATTTCATCTCAATGTCGGGCAAAAGTCTCCAAAATGACATTTACAGTGTTGACGGGGACGTTAAACCTAAAATCAAACAAACAAAGACAGGGCAAAAACATTATGTCTCCGATATCTCTACCGGGCACATAAAAACGGATCACTAGAACTAAATGTGTGGAATATTTTGAAGGAATACCCGATCGTACCTCATAATAGAAAAAGCAGTAAGATATACTGATTTAACATTTAGCGTGGCATACTTCCGCCATTATACACGGCGCGTATAGCATGTTACACTGGGATAAAATATCCATGTGATTCTGTCCTGGCTACTTAAGTGACGTTTTATTAGATTAACTAATGTTTTTTTTTATATTTCTGCTACACACACTGATTCTGGGTGCTTGTTAGAACCGTCTCTTTAAGCATTAATGAAGCGGTTCTAACGAATACTATCAGTCTATGTCACGAAACATAATATGGAACATAAAGTATACTTTTTAAGTGTTCTATAAAAGGGTAGTCTTTGGAAGCAAGCAAAGACTGCAAAACAGAACTGAAAACTGCAGTTAACGATTTTTCCTGGGCCAGCTTAGCCAGTTGCGGCCAATTAGGTCTCACCAAAGGCCTTCAGATATTTTCAAAATTCGGAAGTATAATCAATGATCAAAGAGAGGACTAGAAAATATACCGTACACAATGATAAAGGGCAGGGAAACTTTGCACGGCCGTCACAAATTCCCTTTACACGTGCTATGATGAAGGTAAATATGCTATAAAAGAGTAATCGTTTGGAAGTGAGATCTACAACATGGAACTGAAAACTTGAGTTTTTATTTTTGTGTGTTTTTTTTTTATTCAAGACATCTTCACCTCGCATTGTTTATATATTAGGTGGCGTTTACCACGGAATTGTTTTCGAAGACAAGCTAATGTGATGTCTTAACATATATGATCAACCAGCACAACATTTGTGTTTGCTAAAAAAAACTATTCATATTCGCAAATAACCTGTTCTATGATTGATGTATGTTCAGGGCAGACGGAAACAGTTGTTTGGAAACTTTGACCCCCTAACCAAATAAAAATCAAAAATGTGTTCCTTTAAGAGCAATGAAAACATTCATAAGAAAGAAGATGGGCCATACTACGTAGTTTCGTCTAATAAAGCCTCATCAGTGACCCTGTAATGATCCGGCAAAGAAAGCCAGAGGAAACATACTGCAATTTTGCGAATTTCGAATAGGCAGTCGATTCAAAGACTGATATAAATCAAAATGGGGTCCAAATAATATTAAAAACTTGTCTAGAATGAGTCTAAATCAATAATTTATTTTTGATTTCTCAGAATATTCACGATGATCTCAAAGGACCATAGTCTGTCAAACGGTAAAATCTATCGCTCCCTATACAAATGGACGCATGTTTTCGAAGGGGCAGATCTGTGGGTACAAACGTATGACGTTATGAACACCGCTTCAGTTTTCAGGAATATGGAAATATTTAATCTACTATTTTCTGCATTACTTTAACGCTGTGTCATAAAATCATTTGACTACAATTTACTTAACATAACCACACATTTAAATAATTGTGGAACGTTATAAGGCCGTTCATGAAAAACAAAATTTATTTTATACTTTGCGTTGAAGTCTGTTCATATCTTGGAAAAATAAATATAATATTTTCACATTGTGATCTGATATTTTTGCATCGTGAAAATTATCATAAGCATATTATTATATAAATAAAAAATGTTTGTCGATTAGTAACAAAAATATACCATTACTCGTGAAAAATCTGATGTTTTAAACGCTCACGAAGTAATATTTTTTATATTTACATCAAAAAGTGATTCTAACGCAGCGCGCATATATCGATAATGGAAAGTAGCTGTGATTTATTCTGCGATAAATCGCAGAGCGGAAGTGCGTGACGCTAAAGCCGCCGTTATATAACGTCACGCGTAGATTTCTTTAGCGCAGATTAAGGTAAACAACAACATTGATGCCGATTTGAAGTGTTTTAGAATCGAAATAAATCAGCTCTAGTATGTGAACTGTTTACAAGTTCAGTTTGTCGCACTCGCTCTACGCGCTCGTGATTTGATATAATTTACAAGTGCCTCCACACTGTGATTTGTAACTCAGACAATGGCTGCTGGATCTGATCTTTGTCTGAAATACCATCTATGTATCATCGCTCTCCAATATAGATAGAGAAACGAACACTTGGGAATTTACTGGTTTGGTCGGAATTTAGATTTACCCAGATTCCGACACTATCAGTTTCCCAAAAGGTGTTTATTGATTGTGTTGGGGTTTAACGACACGTCATCTTTTTGTGTCGTCTCCAAGAGATAGAAAGAAAAGAAATAGAAGAGACAGTATAGGAGAATAAAGTTAGGGATAGGGAAGAATGAGAAAATGAATGACGGTTTAGGAACAGAACATATGTCCAGTTTGCTCGTTTACCATTACCTGCTGCATGGACAGCAGGTCTTACCCTAGAGTTATTGTAAGCCAATTTCAATTGGTATTCCAGTAACGTAAGATACACAATAGCTTCGACACACCCCACCACACCGCCCCGATGGTTTGATGGCGGAGAAGAGAGACCAAGTTCTTCTGCTTTCCATTGTGTATATTCTGTACATGCAATGTATCAATTGCTCATGTTGCCTTTGTTTTTTACCGCGACTGTGACAATTCATAGATATCGTCATGGGTGTATTTGTCTTACACGCTCCCTACTTATATTCTATTCCATCATTCGCTGACACTTTTTCTTTGCGTGTGGTAACGATAACCTCCGATATTCATTTGACGTTCTTTTTTTTCTGTGTGAATGCTTGATTCAAACCTCAGTTAAAAGATGCCCCAAAAAGAGGGCCACATGGAAGATTAGTACTACTACTAAATATGTTACCCTCTATAAATAAGGTCGATTATTATTATTATTATTATTATTATTATTATTATTATTATTATTATTATTATTATTATTATTATTATTAAAAAGGGCAATGCAAATTTGCCTGCACCGTTAAAACATAATATACTGTGTCCCATAGCCAAGAAACTGCAGAATAAGTTTTAATCCTCTTTGAAAACTGTAAAGATCCAGGTCATGTGGTTTCTCAGAAGCTAGTTGATCAGGATCAATACTATTTTCTAATCCGTGTCTGAATTCATGGTAAAAATTAAAATCATGCATCACTGATATGCGACAATTGCGGAGAATAGTAGAATACTGATATGTTCAACCTGGTGAGGGCAAAGATATTATCAAGATTATGTGCGCAATAGGGGGTGCAGGGATATATTTTCCCACAGAACGTAAGTTGGTTATTCTGTTCAGTCACCAATGAACTGCACTTTTCTTGCTCGTCAATTACTAGCATTTTAATATTCATGAGCAGGAACAGTTTCGTGCTCAAGTGCGTTGGGCTTTGTGTCTCTGATTGGAGCTGTTGGTTAATTGTATCGATTCCTAATCATTGGCTTCACTTCTATTTTGGAAAACTTTTATGATGCTACTGCCCAGGAAATAAGTTACAATGATTTTATCAGTATATGGAGTTTAATAAAAAAATTCCAATATGGTGGCCAGTAATCTTTTTAACGATATCAAATAATCTCATCACCTCTGTGTTCTCTCAGAAGGACAATAGAGCTTTTGGTACTCTAATCAGAAGTTGACCTACCTGCAATGGAATACTGAACAAGTCCATATTGTCCCGGTCCTGTAGGGTCATCATGATCTACAGCATTAACTGTTATTACTGCCTGGTTCGCAGCTGTATTCTCAGGTATCGTCACACTGATACAGTTCGAAAAAACATAAAAACAAAAATGAGCTAGAACGTAGGTTTACATACAAGAAGATCGTTTTACCAGCACAAATGCAAATCAACATCAGCCTGCATCCAGCAGTCTGACCAGCGTGTTTACGTATATCCTTATGATAACCCGGGGGTTGTATGAGGTCCCCAGGGGGCTGTAGGAGGTCATAAGCCAAACTGGACGTATCATGAAAACATCTTTGTAGCTATGGGTCTCGCGGAACTCCAAGCACATTGTCCACAACGACTTGCATTACGATAACACATCCGTGAAGTAGCACATGCTTGCATATCCATAAACAATTAATTTTCTGATAAAATAGATCGTGATATTTTTTTCTTATTTATACTCCAAACATAGGTTGTGGATACTCGTTAGAACCGCCCCGTCAGAAACGGCTCATTGAGGCAGTCCCAACAAGTATCCATAACCTATGTATAGAAGCAGATATACGAAAATAGTGTTTACCCACGTAAACCGTAGCTATCTTTATATTAAATGAGGTTTAGTGGAAGTGTATATAACGGACTTGTTGGCGAGATAGAATGACCCTAAATATTCCATTCAGATTCATGTATTGTCCGAAACATCACGAATACACACTTATACACTTCTAAGCCTTTAAACCCCACTTTTAAATAGTAAAGTTGGGGTTAACAGGGGTAAACCTTATTTTTTTATTTCTACTCAGAAGCATACATTTTGGGTACACGTTTATATTAAATGAGGTTTAGTGGAAGTGTATATCACGGACTTGTTGGCGAGATAGAATGACCCTAAATATTCCATTCAGATTCATGTATTGTCCGAAACATCACGAATACACCTTTATATACTTCTAAGCCTTTTAACCCCACTTTTAAATGGTAAAGTTGGGGTTTACAGGGGTAATCCTTATTTTTTTTATTTCTACTCAGAAGCATACATTTTGGGTACACGTTAAATCCGCCTCCGTGAGGCGATTCTAACGAGTGCCCACAATCAAATTTTTGAGCAGAATTATAAAAAAAATCAGAATTTTTCATTAGATAATTTTCATTGTTTTTGGTAGTAAAATTTTCAATATATTTAGATAGGCGTGTTTTCGTAATGTATGTATATTTTGCATAGAGGTTTCCTTTTCAGTAAGAGAGGCATTACCGGATACAAGTAGTTCAAATTAAAACGACTATGACGAAGCAAAGATGAGGGCTCCTGGCAAACACCCTAGCTACTAACAGACAGAGCTGAAGACAACAAGGAACTGCACCACCTCCCTAAGAATGCGGACTAACATAACATGAGGTACCAATCAACGTATGATGGTTTTATGACGGAGCAGTCAAAAATCCGAAATTGTGACCTGTACGTAGTAATCAGCGTGGCTGGCTAAACAAATTTGGCAAGAAGGCAAACACATAGCATTCATGTTATTACATTTTTGCAAAGGTTTGTTGTTCAAATACATCCGATTTACCGATAAATTACCTACATTTATACAGTAGGTCATCATAATCTTCCATGTCCCATATTCCTTACTGCAGAAGTGTTTTCAAGCTTAAGATGTATCCAGAAATACAACTGAATTCAGCATGTCAAAGATAAAATTTAGAACACTTGTTAACTCCATTTTTCAATTGTGGGGCGTAAACGATGTCGAGTTTTTTGTAATTGGTACTGTATGAATCAATCATGCAGTCATAAGTGTGAAGAAGAAAAACCTATTTTAATCGCATACACCGCAGTCAGCCGTTCTAGTCATCAAAAGGGGAGTCGATTAAAAGCACGCTTCAATCCGAAGTGACCAATATATTACTTTCTACTGACCAATAATACATCCAGTAACCTGACTTACTTTGCAGGCACCAAGTTTATATATGTAAACAATGAAATACAACCTTTAATAACCAGGAAGCAACCACACGGCAAGTTATTATCTTTGCAATGTCTTTTTTAGTAATGTTTCAGACATTTCAGCTGGATTCTTACATTTCTGGCTTTTCTGGTTTGAATGGTCCATTGGAATAATTGTGCACTGCTACTGCGGTTGCATATAAATTTAAAAATAAGCTCCAAAGCTAAAATAAATCGGTTATTTGCAGATTTCATACAGAATTTAAATTGCTGACAAAATTTTATTTGAACGGGCTATTTTTTCTGACGTATCTGTGGCGTGGTGACGTCATAAATCTTGTGTTCTTTGAAGTCACGTAGCGCTAAGAGTAGGCACCATAACATTAGATGTTTTGCCCGCGGCACTGTCTGCAGTCTTAGGGAGAGGATTGCGGTCGCCTAAAATCGGTTTAAGCCTCCCAGGGGAATTCTTTTCACTGACCGTTCCAAGGCGGTTCTTCGGTCGTGGTTTATTTTTGTTATGGTTTGTCTTTGAGTGTGTGTATCGCTTATATTATTTTGTTTTGGATAACGGATAGCCAATTGGCCATTTTGTGTCAAAGCAACTGTCCTTTTGGCTTTCCGCTATTGATGTTTCCAAAAGGGTCTAGTTATTTCAAGTTTGTGTTTCTTTCCATTTGGTGTCTCTGATGGGAGCTATGGTTTAATTGTAACGATTCCTGATCATTGCCTTCACTTCCGTTTTTTGGTAACTTTTTGCTCTATAATGGCAAAATATCGTGATATTTTGGACTGCGGTATAAACTTAAGCCAAAAATAGTGGCGATAAAGTTAAAATGTAATCGGTTTGCCTCGACAACTTTATATGAGCTCGCCTCTATAAAAAAGTCTAAGGCTCAAAGATTATATTTTTGTTTAAATACACTAAAGAGAAAAAACGGCAATGACCAGGAATCGATATAAGTAACCCACACTTCCCATCAGATACAGCAAAGGGAATGGAACGCAGACATGAAATAACTAAACCCTTATGGAAACATCAACAGTGACAAGTTAAAAAAAACACTTACTTTCCCACAAAATGGCTATCCAAACAAAGAATATAAGCGATACACACATTCAAAGACGTACTATAACAAAATCAGACCGCGCCGGAAGAGCCGCCTTGGAACGGTCAGTGAAAAGTATTTCATGGGGGGGGGGGGCGCTTAAATCGATTTAACGGGCCGCAATCATCGCCCATACTTCCGTCCGGATTTGATGAAGGCTTCCTAACTCATCAGTGCAACATCTCTGAGAACACATAATCAACCAACCAGAGAGATGAACCAATGGTGAGGACTCGACAGCAAGAAATACTGACATGCTGGAGCAAATGAAAACAGTTAGACTGCGATAGGCAGGCGAGAGACAAAGCATCGGTACTAAACATCTATTTACTATTTCTGCTTTCAAACTTATTTGTGGCGTTACTGATGCGCTTCTACATTTTAATCGAAATCTGTATTACAGTTATATCCATCACAAATCAATGCACCGGATACCCTTTTATCAAGAGCAAATATAAAGAATCCGGGGATTACAAGAGTATACACGATTTGCCGTATTCTAATTATCCTCTGGAAAAAATAAAATGAAGACACTCGTTATTAACACTGTATTGAAAGGGTTCCCTATGATAAACAACCATTACACCCAGGTGTAAATGGGTAGCAGTGGTGTAAAAGCCACTGCCTCTCTCTCTCGCGCGCGCGTAAAAACATCCGGAATGAGTGTTCGAGAGCGATTCAATAAGCTTGAAGCTTTCATCGAAATCGAACTAAAATAAATTAGTATAAACTAAACACCCGTTAACAAATTTAAGCAGAAAGGTCACAATTCTAGCATAAAAAGGTTTTTAGTTTTTTACAGAAATATGTCACATTGAAGTGTAAGCTTTTTGTTTACTGTCATGCCGAAAACATAAGAGCGCTTTCTCCTAACCAATTTTGTACCGGAAACCCCAAAACGTGTAGTTGGCAAACGGTGCAGGCCCAGATCAGACGCCGCAGCACCTACACTGTTTACAAAATGTTCAGCCAATTTCCAAACATTTTTGAAGAAGGCACAATCTGATACCCCTAAATTTTGAAATGGAGTCCTGCTATATATAAGGTAAACAGTTCCATTTGGTACAAAAAGAACTAATGTTAAATAACCTTTCCCGCGGTTCGTTAAGTATAGCGGGAAAGAATTGTCTTTTCATGACGTAAATTTATGTTTGGACCAATGGGTGTAGTTACTTTTGGCACGTGATATGTTTTGTCTCGTGTAATATTCAAAGGTAGTAATCAGTTCTAGCGAGCTTGCTGAATGATACACATCAGCTTCCAAGATTGACGCGGAACAAATAGGGGATCGTGTTCAGCAGGAGGTGCTGCAGGCTGTGGCAACTTCTCAGAAGGTTTTAATGGAGAAGATATCTGGGCTCATTACGAGTAAAGTTGGGACTTTTGAAGCCAAATTCAGTGAAAATCAGAAATCGCTGTCAGAGTTTCAGTTAAATAAGATTCAGCAGAACATTCTGACGAATGAGAAGTATTAGTGTAAAAAGAAAAGCTGTGAGGGTCAATTCAAATTCAATTCCAAGATAATGGGAAAGTTGAGGGATGCAGAGGTGCATGCGGAAAGCGCCGCGCATCGCCAGGAACTAAAACAAGACATTTCCGAAGGTATTAAGCTTTTAAACAATCGTCAAAAACTGATCAGAATGGCTGATGCAAGTAAGTTGGGGTGGCGAGTGGTAGAGGAGTATGTTTCTAACCCATTAGCGTCAGATGAAGAGGATGAGAAACGCATGAATAGAGCCGAGGCACGAGCGTCAAAGAAGGTCAAGCAAAAGCGTCAATACATGTTGGAAAAGGTTCAGAAAGTGCGTAACCTCAGATTTCACCCATATGCACAGCAGAGCCAGGCATTGGCGACGGCTACTAGCACAGGGGCTCCCATTAACACTGCTGTGTCGACATCACATAGACAAGGAGTGTGCTTTGAGTGTGAAATGGCAAACCACTGGAAGTTCGAATGTCCAAATCGAAAATATGGGGCTAAAGATAAGTACCTTTTATTTAGACGTGGCTCAGTCACGGTCAGTTTGTCAGTCTATTAATACATCAATTGTAAACAAACAGGTAAACGTTACACAATCTAGTGGTCAGTCAAGTTTATGGTCTATTAATCCAGGTAAGAGCGTCAATATCGATACGTCGTCAGCTTTGTCGAGTAAATTAGAAGGCGGTCATTCACCCGTAGGAAGACTGAAAAGATGTGTTGATCAATGGAAATCAGCAGGAGCTAATGGATATATTTTATCTGTAGTTCAAAGAGGTTATAGGATTCCTTTTAAGCAATTGCCTGATTCGATATATTTGAAGAACAATAAGTCGGCAAGGGACAATCCTTCTTTTGTATCATCGGAAATTAGTTGGAAAAACAGTGTATTATAAAGGTAAGTGAGAGACATTATGTCATAAATCCACTTACGGTGACTTACAATAGAAACGGTAAGCCGAGAGTAGTGCTCGATTGCAGGCACATCAATCATTTGCTGTGTTCATACAAATATAAGTACGAAGACGTATCAGTGGCTAGGCAGTTGTTCCGGCAAGGTGATTATGCCTTTTGCTTTGATTTAAAGAGCGCATATCACCATATCGAGCTGTTTCATTTGCATAGGACATACTGTGGATTTGCATGGACGGAGCATGGTAAAACGGTTTTTTACATCTGTGTTTTGCCCTTTGGTTTATGCACGTCAGGATTTATATTTTCTAAGGTCATGAGATTAGTCGTTGCATATTCGAGAGAACTCGGTTACAAAGTAGTCATGTTTTTGGACGATGGGATAGGGGTGATAGGTCATACGAAGAAGCTTTATTGAATTATTGAAGCTTTTAGCTCCACTTCTAGATATTTAGATGATTTATTAAATATTGATAATACCTATTTCGATGGTTTGATCAGTCAGATTTACCCCCCAGAACTTCAGTTAAATAAAGTAAATTCTTCTGATACCGAGGCCCCGTTTTTGGGTTTACATCTATCTATCGTAGATGGGTTTGTTTCATGCAAAATTAATGATAAACGCGATGACTTTGATTTTGAGATTGTAAATTTTCCTTTTTTGGATGGTGATGTTCCTCGTGCGCCGTCCTATGGCGTTTATATTTCGCAATTAATTCGATTTGCTAGAGTGTGTAGTCATGTAACTGACTTCAACACTCGTAATAAATTATTAACGGCTAAACTCCTTAATCAGGGTTATCGGTACCATAAACTATGCAAAGCCTTTCCAAAATTATATAGACGCCATTCTGATATAATTTCAAAATTCAATATTGGACTTAAATCTCTTCTACAGCAAGGTCTATCGGATCCCGAATTTTATGGTGAGTTATATTATATAAATTCAGAAAAATATATAACCGCAATGACTTCAGCACCCAATTTCGTAAAATCATTCTTTGATATAAAAAGATTGGGTACAACATGGATGTTATACGACAGACTGCATGCATGGTAGTTAACCCAATCACGGTTGGCAACTTTGCTTCCCTCTTTAATTGCACGCCGGTGGGTCAGGCCTCAGATTCTATGACGGCTCCAACGTAAAGGCTTATTGAGAATTAGATAGATCTAGTTCTTGGTAATGTTGGTTGGTGCCTGATGCTCTGTCTCTGGTCGGGCCCATCGGAGTCTAACTGTTGGTTTTCTTTTGCTCCAGCATTTCAGTGGTTTCTTGCTGTCGAATCCTCACCGTTGTCTCACCTCTGTGGTTCTTTGATTTTTTGTGTTCACGGAGATGTTGCACTGATAAGTTAGGAGACCTTCATGCGGACTGAACAAATTATTTGTCTAAATCGCGACGGAAGTAAGGGCGAGGATTGTGGCCACGTAAAATCGATTTAAGCCCCCCCCCCCCCCCACAGTGGGAGTCTTTCCACTGACCGTTCCAAGGCGGTTCTTCTGTGGCGGTTTATTTATGTTGTTGTTTGTTACTTACTGTGTGTATCACTTGTGTCTTTTTATTTTGGATGGCCATATGGCCATTTTGTGGGAAAGTAACTGTCCTTATGGCCTTCCTTTGTTTAGGTTTCCATTATGGTATGGTCGCTTAATGTTTGTGTTTCTTTCCCTTTGGTGTCTGTGATGGGTGGTGTAAGATAATTGTATCGATTCCTGATTTTTGTTTTACTTCTACTTTGCAGGTGAGCTCATTTGTTAGAGAATCGCTACCGAAGTTTGGTTTTCTCATTGCTGAAACAAAATGTAGCTGGGAACCTGCCCAGGTGTGCACATGTCTAGGTTATGTATGGAATTATGTAGAAGGGCTTTTATAGGCTACAGAGGAGCGAATATGTAGACTGGAAGCCACTTTGGATGCTTTATTGTTTCAGCTGGGAGCCGACAAGGTGAGTTTGGTTCCAGTCAGGTCAGCCTGTGTGGTTGGACAGATAATTTTGTTGCAAAACGCAATTGGTAAGTCAGTCAGACTGAGAACAAGATTTTTATACAGATGTATCCTAGCTAGACGGAGTTGGAATTCTCTCGTTCATGTTGATGATGAAGCCTTGGGAGAGGCAAGATATTGGAGAGAAAATGTTCGACTGTTGAACTGTAAAGGCATGAAAATCGCCTCGGATGACACTTGTGAAAATGAAGCATTTTCTGATGCTTCAGCCGTGGGTTATTTGTCCCTTTGTGCGGGAGCCTTGTCTGAAGGCACAGAAGTTTTCGGTGCATGCAATATTAAAATGCTACAGGGCAAGACGGTTAAGTGATTTTCGGACAATAAAAATGTTAAAAGGGTGTCGAAATCGGATAGTAGTAAGTCTGATTTGCAGGAAATCGCATTGTATATAAATCAGACCTGTGATGAACAGGATATAACCCTGATCCCAGAATGGATATCTAGATCTGAAAATGAGGCAGCTGATGGCCTCAGCAGAGGTTTTGTTTGTTTGATTTGAGGTTTAACGTCCCCGTCAACACTATTTAGGTCATTTTGGAGACGTTGCTTCCAATTTAGTGGGACTTTTACCCGGCATTGAGATGAATTGACATCTCAATACCTGCCGCCCAATAAAACCAATAGAGTTTATATGCATGGACGGGCCGACTCGCAGCAGTTTTCCTGGGCAGGCTTAGACCTAAGCAGATTACCAGTACTAATGTGCGGTCGGTATCAGCTCTGCGTGGAAGCATCGTGCAGCCCATATATTTCTCCAAGCCCCTATGGACGGGGGCGATCAGCAGAGGTTTGGATAGCGACGACTGGCAATTCCAAAGTTGGGTATTCAGGGGAATAGATAGTTTATGGGGAAAGCACACCGTAGATCGGTTTGCTTCAAATCTAAATAATCATTGCGGAAGGTTCAATTCTAGGTTTTGGTGCCCAGAAACAGAAGGGGTTAATGCATTTGATCAATGTTGGTCCGAGGATTGTAATTGGATTGTCTCAGCACCTAGGGACGTGCTGAGAGTTTTAACAAAATTTGAAAATGACAAGGCAAAAGGCACTGTTTTGCTGCCGTTATGGAAGTCAGCTCCATTTTGGCCAGTTTTGCATCCATCCGAGAATTGTTTCGCTCATTTTTGTAAGAGTTTAGGTTTTTGCCTCAGTACAATGTCATAATACTTGATAATGGAAATAATGGAATATTTAGCAAGACTCCTTTGCCGTTCAAGCTTATGACTGTGAAAATAGATTGTATATCATGTTAGTCTATTTATAGACCATGTAGTTGCATGTTGATTAAATAACATATTTCATTTATTTCAGGCATCCGTTTGAAACAGGGTCTACGTGAAACTTTGCAGAGTGCGGGTATAGAAGATCAGGTGCTAGCAGATCGAATGGCGTACTATTTGCTGGCTTCGAAAAGTGACAATACGGTTAAGAAGTACTTTTACAGTTTTATAAAGTGGCAGGAGTTTTGTACTGGTAACAATTTTATAGTTTTACCGGCTCGGCATATACATGAAGCGATATACATTACGAATTTATTAGATTCTAAGTATTCAGTGCATACAATTTCATCAGCGGTTTATTCCATTAAGTGGGCACATGATATAAACGGTTTGGAAGATCAACGAATAACGCTTTTGTCAAAAATTTGCTTGAATCGGCGACCAAAAAGA
Organism: Lucinisca nassula; assembly: GCA_963580285.1. Taxonomy (NCBI): domain Eukaryota; kingdom Metazoa; phylum Mollusca; class Bivalvia; order Lucinida; family Lucinidae; genus Lucinisca; species Lucinisca nassula. The sequence goes on along the minus strand of OY757016.1, from coordinate 87,932,711 downwards.
AAGACGTTTTGTCTTCGGAAATGATAATCGAACTTTGTGACAGATTCATTGATTCGAGTGATTTGTTGTTAGTTAGTGGCCAATCCATGATAACGTTGACTTTCGCGGGCTTTTTTCGTTATGACGAGCTGAGTAATTTAGAGTGTGGTGATATAGCATTCTTTCCGGAATGTATTCGTGTGTTAATAACAAAAAGCAAGACTGATCAGTATAGAGATGGAAACGAATTCTTAATAAGTAAGGGGAGTTCATCTGCATGTCCGGTAAATATGCTAATTCGATATATGGATCTAGCAGGCTTAAATCGGATATCTGTTTAAACCGGTATTTAGATCAAGATCAATTTGCAAGTTAGTACGCAAAAATAAAAGGTTAAGTTATACCAGGGCTAGAGAGTGTCTTTTGGAAAAATTGAAACTAGTAGCACCAGATTTAAATTTGGGTTAACACAGCCTTAGGGCCAGAGGTTGTTCTAAAGCCGATAATGAGAACGTAAATGACAGATGTTTTACAAGGCATGGTAGATGGAAGCGAACGAGAAGTAGGGATGGATTAGTCGCAGACTCAGTTGAGACGAGGTTGGAAATCACATAAAAGGACTGTAAAAAATAAATTTTTGAAAGATCTAAGCGGTTTGCCTATTAAGGAGTCTTTTAACTGTGTGGTATTATAATTTGATTCTCTGTTTATGAGTTGCACAGGGATTTTCATATGTATTATGAAGATTTTTTGTCTTCTCATATCGTCATTTGGTGTTTCGTTCTAGCAAGTAAAGCTCGCAAAAATGCAAAGTATAAAAAGGTGTTTAGTTATTTATTGAGCAGTATATAAAATGGTATAGACGAGACTAAACCTTTCCCGCGGTTCGTTAAGTATAGTAGGAAAGAATTGTCTTTCATTACGTAAATTTATGTTTGAACCAATGGGTGTAGTTACTTTTGGCACGTGATATGTTGTGCCTCGTGTAATATTCAAAGGTAGTAATCAGTTCTAGCGAGCTTGCTGAATGATACACATCAGCTTTAAGCAGATAAAAGGTTGTTTGATAGTTAAACTTTTGACGTGACATAAAAATCCAGAGTTATGGAGCTTGTTTAAAAATTGCTTGAATTACATATAAGAAACAGACTCGCTTTTCCGTCAGGTAAGGTCCGATACCTGCCCCTGAGGCTGTTAAGCATTGTTAGACGTCGGATACACGTTTTGTCCCAAAGGGTTTTTCGTGGGCCATAGCTGGCAGTCAATGAAGGGGGTAATATGACTTTGAATGAGCAGTTAAAGATCATAACAGTGGAAAGCCTTTCATAAAGTACGCCTATTGGAGCATACCATTGAAATCTCATGTCAATCTTAGCAAGTAAAGCTCACAAAAATGCAAAGTATAAACCGGTGTTTAGTTATTTATTGAGCAGTATATATTATGATATAGACAAGACCTGGTCAACTGCTCTAAAAAGTTGTCATGATAAGAGACTTGATTATAAGAACGCATTTTTGATTTTTATTTGAAAGCGACTTTGGTAGTTTTTGGTGCCTTCCGTCGGAATGGAGAAACAAAATGTATTCGATATCAAAACAGTAATTAGCTGATCTGATTTTGTATATTAATGACTGGCTGAAATAACCGGCAACATGCTTTTCAGAAAATCATAGTTAAAGGGGCAGTTGATTCCTTTGCAGATGTTTGAAGATTAATAAGGTATTAATAAATGCTTAATTGACAAAGCACGTATAATCAGTGCTGTAAGAAATGTTATTTTTTCCATTTTAGGTGAATCAAGATGCCACGTATAATAAATTCAAGCCATCTCACAGAAAATGAGCCAGTGCACGACAAAACCTACAATAAGACATGTGCTCCCAGTGAAGACCCTGATCAGCCTGCGCATCCACGCAGTCTGATCAGAGTCTTCACTGTGCGCTCTAAGGATAACTAAGTGTCCATTGCTCCTTCATTAAGCAAGAGAAGTCTCTGGTTAGACAATATGGATGCTCAGGCTGATCAGATTCTTCGCTAAGCGTACATGTCTTATTGTAGGTTTTGTCCTTCGCTGGCTCATATTTTAACTGACCGTCCTGTTGTCGTTTATTTTTTATATAGTTCGTCTTTGTGTGTATGTTTTACTTAAATATTTTCATTTTGGACAGCCGTTCATCACGAAAACACGCCTATATAACTTTGACCCCCTTGAACCCCACTTTTATCTAGTAAAACTGGGGTTTTCAGGGGTAAACTCTATTTTTCTTATTTTTGCTCTTAAGTATACCCACAATCTATATTTTGAGCAGAAATAAGAAAAATATCACAATTTTTCATCTTAAAATGTTCACTTTTTCGGCGATAAAGGTTACAATGTATTTGTATAGGTCTAGTTTCGTAATGACTTCTATTTTTCAAGTCCATATATCAACCTGTGTAGTAGCTGGCATATTGAATAAATTAGAATACAATTCCTAGTCTCATAAGTATTAACAATGCATTATTACAAGCGCGCAACGTATAGTTGGAGAACTGAAGAACTCAACAACACATTTTCAACGGTATTCATCTAGAGGATTGACTAGAGCTAGGTTCTACGACACATTCAACATATAAGCCGTGCATTGCGAATTTATGAAAAAAAAAACGCGGTTTCTATGATTAATCTGCATCAGCATGGAGCAGCGAGTCGGGTATAATACACGGCTAAACTGATTCTTTGTTTGTGACAGATGTCTTCTTGTAGGTTTTGTCATGCTGTGATGCCTATAATACGATTGAAAACAACTGGAGATATATACCTGTATGACGTTGGGTTAAAACTGGGTGTATGATCATTCACATCTGTTACTGAAATGGATACAGTTGCTGTTACAATGTTTGTTCCATCTGTAACCTGTACAGTGAGTTCGTACGTATCGATCGCTTCTCGGTCTAAGGCTGTAGTCAACATAATATTACCACTATTCGGTTCAATCTTAAATGTTTCATCCGATGTCACCAGTGAATACACTAACGTTTCACCACTGTCTGCATCAGTAGCATATACAGTTTGTATTGTTGTACCAACTGTTGTATCTTCGGCCACGCTTACTTGGTATGTATCTGAGAAAACAAATATACCATAGTTATAGATAATTATAATAACTGTAACAGATTTTACACGTATCACTTAACTGTTTGCTGTTAAGTGTTACCCATATGATCTGTTTTTATATCATATGCAATTGGAATTGACAAAGCTCGTATTGTAAACATGTCACATGAATCAAAAACAAAGAATTAATTGTCAATAAATTCCAATATATATTCGCTTAATTTAATCCGGTAACCTAACTTTATTTTCAAAATAAAATCACATACAAATATGGCGCATGAAAGACTTTAACAACCACAACAGCGTTGATAAAAATATTTAGCAAACGGGACGTAAATGTTGAAATACACAACTAATCAACTAATGCTAAAGCTCGTTCTTGTTCTAAACATAGTGAGCAAGATTGCAACTTATCAATTGTCTTCATTGGCTGCACAGACTCGACACAATCGTTTCACTTGGCGCGGCAAAAACGTGTGTACTACTGTAGTATGTAAGTAATTCTTACACATCAGCTGCTTTATGTTTTAATGTGTAAAGTTGTGTATCAGTTGTGATAATTGCTCATGTTCGATAATATAAAGTGATTGATTAATCGCATCGAGGTCAAGCAGTAAACATTGATTGAATATGCAAATACATGTTTTTGTTTCTTATATGTTTTGACAGAGGTGCAAACATGAACAAGTGCGTGCACTTTTTTCTTTTGCTAAATGTACCTGGATTTAGGACTGGAACATATTCATTTACTCCGGTTACTGAAACAACACCCCAAACTTGCACGATGTTTGTACCATCAGATACAGAAACAGCGACTTCATAAGTGTCCGACAGTATCACGTCATAATCAATTTGTGACTTGAGCTTCAAAACATTTCTGTCCAATTCAAAAAATGCTAGATTCCCACTAGAAATTGTATATTGGAGTACACTTGTATTGTCCCTGTCATTGCAGTTAAGTGTAAATATCTCTGTTTGGACGGCTGTTGATTCTGGCAGTGAAACGCTAAAGACATCTTGTGAACACATCGGTGTATTATCATTCTCATCTTCTATCGTAACGACGCATGTCGTTGTTGCTGAATTCGAGCCTTCTTGTTCCTTAGCTTGAATAACAAGCTCGTACTTTGCTGTCTCCTCCGCATCAAGTGCACCCGCCACTGTTATTTTCCCAGTATTTGGATCGATATTAAATTTGAATCCAGGATTAGTGATGAGCGAATAAACAAGTTTTCCATATAAACTGGTTTCAGCATCTGGGTCAGTGGCAACAATTGTGATAATAGATTGTCCGGCCGCAGCATTTTCAGATGTTGCTGCTGAATATTGTGTCTGAGAAAAGATAGGTGGGCCATTATTTACATCTGTTACTACAATGTCAATGTCGACTTCTATAGAATGAACACCATCGTTGACGGTTAATGATAGTGTATAACTATTGATGACATCATAATTCAGGGCACCTGTAAATAATTGAAATACGAAACGGTGTTAGAACAAACCAAGAAGACAGGCTACATACATTTCTGACGTCATTAGGGCCGCCTCGATATTTTGCCTTGATACGTTAATAAAAGAGTTGTAAGCATGCGTCGAAAATTATCAGTTACATCTGGTATTAATAATTCAACTAATGTTCAGCAGTAATTTAATCATAAACATACATTCTGCCATTTTTACAGCATGAATATGTTAGACAATTTATTTGGTCTCATCTATGCACGAAAAATAGATATTTTTATGACCGTAGAATCACCTATTTGGTTTCTCTGATGGGAGCTGTGGGTTGATTGTATCGATTTCTGATAATTGCTCTACTTCTATTTAACTGACACTGAAACATAAATAACGTGGACATCCTCGCCCATCGGGGCCATGAGAAAAAGATCGGGTTGCATTGTGCTTCTACGTGAACTGAAACTAACTGCACATGTGTACTGGTAAACCGCTTAGAAGGTCCAAGCTTTCCGAGGCAAAGTGGCCATACAATTCGAAGCAACGTCTCAAAATGACCTGAATAATGCGAACGGGGTCCTTAAGTAGCAATTCAAACAGAAACAAAACAAAACCTTGGGTAAACAACGCGTTTTGTCGTCCTAATATTGATCGCTCGTCTTTTCAAGCAACGTCTCAAAATGACATGAATAGTGTAAACGGGGACGATAAACAGTAATTCAAACGAATACAAAACATAAACTTGAGCCAACAACGTGTTTTGCAGTCCTAATAGTAATTTCTGAACTTTTCCAGTTTCAAATTATGCCATCTTGTTCTGTGAATCGAACTTTGCAGTGCATTTAACTCTTCAGTAGGTACTTTGTCAATAGTGAAATAATTTATACTTAAGAATTCTAGTCTCAAATTGTACACAAGCAGTTCAGCAAGAAAAAAAGGAGTTATGTGAACATTTTAACTGAGAACATTTTAAGTCTTATGTTTTCATAGATTCCATGTGGAAAATAATTATTGGTTGTGATAAGTTTGCATATAATATTAGAATATAATTTGATAGATTGTGTTTATTTACTTTGAATGGGAAATTGTGTGTACCATACGTGTACATTTGGCAGTGTCCTGACTGAACTAACTTTCTCTCCGCTTCTACTCAGTATACTAACTTGGAAGATGTACACTACTTGCTCAGAGTGATATTTGTTAAGTTCAGCAACAATATGTTTTTTTTTTATTTTTTTTTTGGTAATATTTCCTGGCCATTTGTTTCAAAATAAGTTTATTACATTTTACTAAGAAGGACTGAAATATATTGACAATACAACCATAATAATGTTGCGTTTCGTAACTGTAAATTGGCATTTTCTGGTTCAAATGTACGTTAGGTGTTTAAATATCATCAATATAATGTAAAATATAATTGAAGGCAATGATCAGGTATCGATACAATTAACCCACAAATCCCATCAGATACATCAAAGGGAAAGAAACAAAAACATTAAACAACAGACCCTTATGGAAACATCAACAGAGTTAAGCCAAAAGGACAGATACTTTCCCACAAAATGGCCAACTGGCTATCCAAAACAAAATAATATAAGCGACACAACCACTCAAAGACAAACCAGAACAAAACTAAACCGCGACGGAAGAACTGCCTTGGAACGGTCAATGAAACGAACTCCACTGGTGGCGGGGGGGGGGATTAAAGCGATTTTACGTGGCCACAATCCTCGCCCTTACTTCCGTCGCGATTTAGACAAATAATTTGTTCAGTCCGCATGAAGGCGTCGTAGCTTATCAGTTTAACATCTCCGTAAACACAAAAATCAAACAACAACAGAGATAAAACAACGGTGAGGACTCGACAGCAAGAAACCACTGAAATGTCGGAACAAATGAAAACCAACAGTTAGACTCCGATGGGCCCGACCAGAGACAGAGCATCAAACACCAACCAACATTACAAAGAATTAGAAACGGAAACATACACATATAAATCAAACTTTTCTTGGCATCAAATCGGATTTACAAGGCTATTATATGATATTATTAACGTGATGAAAGTTAACTGGATAAATACTAGCAAAGTAGAAGTAAAACAAAGATCAGGAATCGATACAATTAACTTACTCCACCCATCAAAGACACCAAAGGGAAAGGCACACAAACATGAAGCGACCAGACCATAATGGAAACCTAAACAAAGGAAGGCCATAAGGACACTTACTTTCCCACAAAATGGCCCAATGGCCATCCAAAATAAAAAGAGACAAGTGATACACACAGTAAGTAACAAACAACAACATAAATAAACCGCCACAGAAGAACCGCCTTGGAACGGTCAGTGGAAAGAATTCCACTGGGGGGCTTAAATCGATTTTACATGGCCATAATCCTCGCCCTTACCTCTGTCGCGGTATACACTAATTTTGTTTAGTCCACATGAAGGCTTCCTAACTCATCAGTGTAACATCTCCGAGAACATACAAATCAAAGAACTGCAGAGATGAAACAAGGTTGAGGACTCGACAGCATACAACAACAGAAATGCGGGAGCAAAAGAAAACCAACAGTTAGACTCCGAGGGGCCCAGCCAAAGACGGAGCATCAGGCGCCAACCAACATAAAGAATATCAAAATAAAATAGAATTCCATTAATGTTTTTTTACGCTGGAACCGTCATATAATCTAAGGCCCGACCCACCGGTGTGGAATCAAAGTGGGAAGCAAAGTTGCCCTATTTTTGTACGATAATAATAAAAATAATAATAATAATAACATTGATAATAATAATCATTATACTACCACTACTACTGCTACTACTACTACTACTGCTACTAGAATCATCCGTTGTATAGTGGTTAAGCTACCCGCCTCATAAACCCGGGGTCGAGAGTTCGATCCCGGGATTCTCCAGACTTTCGGATGAGTCTTCTGTAAATCGAGGTCCCGGCTCTGTATGACCTTAGAGGTTAGTGGGTCGTAAAACCTAAACAAACACACTTCTACTACTACTTATATTAAGAGCTATAATAATTACTTGATAAAAGTAATTTGTACACACCAATATTGTCTGTAGGAAAGTACATAATACTAATAACAATGATAATAAAAACGATGATAGAAATTCAAAGGACACCACTTTAGCTCATTTTACTGAAACGGTGATCAAGCATATGACTTTTTATTAAGTAAACTGGAGTTTTCGCGGATGTTCATTACAAAGGGATGTTAATGTGGAGATATGTCATCAGACATCTATTGTCCGGACGAAATTAAAAAAGGCATATAACTCTGCTTAAAGTGCAATAGAGTTATGGCCCTTATGCATTGCACTTTTGTATTGTGTCCGTTACAAGTGTTCGAAGTTCCATTTAGATATCTTAAACGTTTTTAGTGTTATTATCTGGACAGAATTCTAAACAAAAAATCAAATAATTCCGCTAATATTGCAGAAAAGAAACATGGCATTTGTGCGCTGCAATTCTGCAAATTGTGAAGTTTCATTTGTATACGGCTCTTCTGTTGCGTTTTTTTTGTTATACTTCGTCTTTGAATGTGTGTATCACTTATATCTTTGTGCATTGGATAGCCAATTTGTCGTTTGGTGGTTAAGTCACTGTCCTTTAGGCTTTCCACTATTGATGTTCCCATTAGGGTCTAGTCATTACATGTTTTTGTTTTTCCCTTTAGTGTCTCTGATGAAAGGTGTGTATAAACTGTATCGATTTCTGATCATTGCATTCACTGCTATATCGAGTTATTGTCCAGACAAAATTCTAAACACAAAACACAAAGACCAGTAACTCCGCTTATGTTATAAATAGAGTTATGGCCCTTGTGCACTGCACTGCTGCACAAAGTTCTTTACAAGTGTTCGATTCTTTCGTGAAGACTGATCATGAAATCTTTCTATCGTCAATATCTCCCTTCCGCTTATTCAAGAAGGGCAGTTGTCAGTTTCTGGCGAAAGAATGTGCTATGTACAGGGGTTAACCTTATTTTCTTATTTCTGTTCTTAAATATAGATTGTGGGAACTCGTTAGAACCGCCTCGATGAGGCGGTTCAAACGAGTACTAAAAAATATAGATTGTGGGTACTCGTTAGAACCGCATCGATGAGGCGGTTTTTATGAGTACTCACAATAAATTTTGAACAGAAATAAGAAAAATATCACAATTTTTCATCTTACAATTTTCATTTTTTCGGCAATAAAGGTTTCAATTTATTTGTATTGGCGTGTTTTCGTAATGTCTATGTGTAGTCGCTGTGCGCTCATGTCCGAACATACATTATCGCTTTGCGAGGCTTATATCACATGTGTTATTGTCTACGCCCATGTGCGTAGTCTACGCCCATGTGCGTAGACATTATAGACGTTGGGTTTAACACGGAGGAAGTACAGCCACTAGTTACCCACAATGCAGTTTGATCTTAATATTTTAATACAATAATAAGTGTAAGCTTTCACAAAAAAAAATCAGCCCACAAAAAGTATAAGCTTTCACTGGGCCCACGGGCAGGGCTATGACTCAGAATTGCTTTCACACTTGTACAAACCCATATTAGCCATCATATTTGTACAGGCTAATACAAAATATACATCTACAAACTCCGGACCACTGCCTATCCTATAAGCTCCCCAGGAGGTAAAAACTTGCCTCGCCATTTGCAAAAAGTTTGGGTTAATCTTCAATTAGTCATCTAAAAAGTGTAGAAAAGTTGTCTACTTAACTTCTCCAACAGTTTTCAAGAATTTCATTCATAGCTTGTTACAAGCATATTGATGTTGCAGATGTGCCTTTTTAAAGATGAAAAAAACTACTTCTTGACAAAGTTACAACATTTGCAACTTTTAAGGTATTATCCATCAGTCGGCAGTATCCTTGCAATTGGTGCAGAATGGCAACTGGAATATTCCAAAAGACAGTTAATTGTATAAAACACTCTCTAGGCTTTCACATTTAATATGTGCTAAGCATAGCCCTACATAGCTTTGTTTAAAAGCTATAATAGTGGTAATGCAGTCTTTGGTTTTGACAAGAGATGATTATGACCAAAGACTGGGCCTCACATGGAGTCGTGACAAGTGTCCATGTACATTTAAACATTTGTGCTCAGAGAAGACAGAGGTCATCATTCTTGACCAGTAAGCAGCAAAAAAAAAGAAAACATTTACCGTTAGGAAAACATGTCCGTAAGAAATAATGGCGTCCAACATGGTGTCAGAAATGGCAAATAATAGGTAAAATGATAACATCTTTCTTATTTCTGCTTTCGTTAGATTCGCCTCAATGAGGATTGAGGCGGTTCTAACGAGTGTCAACAAACTATGTTTCGGAGCAAAAAGAAAGATAATGTAGACTCCGGTAAAACTCACTTGTCTCTATATAAATTGGGGTTTGGAGGGGTCTTGGTTTTACGGATTTGTTATCGTGATGCTGCCTTTATATAACATAAGCATGTGTATGGCACAAAGCGAATACTGAGCCGACTGGGCAGTCTGATCTGAGTCTTCTTGGTCAAGCTGAATTAAAAGGTGAATTCACATACCATTTAGCACCAATTGCGTAACGTCCATGGCTTCATCAAGCCTAAAATGATTTGAAGGGCTCTGGACCAAAGTATATTGTAAATCAGTACCCTCGTCATCATCCGAACATCCAAAATCTTCTATCAAAATGGTATTCAAAACTGCAATATGAATGAATATTTGTTTTGTACTTTGCAGTGAAATCATAGTATATCTTAAAGAAATAAAAATGATATTGTGAACATATATGATATTTTTCACACTGTGAAAGATAACATGGCCTTGTTAATTTCACAGTAGCATTTGGGACTACTTTTTCTCGCCATATGTCATATGTTATCCATAAAATAATTCTGTAAAATACCTTGAAAAGCACTCTTTGAACTGTAAAAATGCTGTGTTTAAAATGGCGATCCGTTTTTGTCTTGAAATTTACAGTTCTGACATCATAGCAAGGTTAAAATTGTGACGTACAATATGATCGATCCATTACCGTCAGTTTCCGAATAAATTATAAAATAAAAAGAAAAAAAAAATTTTTTCGGCAGTTACCAAAAGGATATCACATCCTGTGTCGAAAACATCCAAATTTTCACTCTTGCTTCGCACTCATGAAAATTCGGATGTTTTCAACACACTCGATGAAATATATTTGGTATCCACCTCAAAAAAGTACATATCCTCTATATATTTACACCCAGTATAAGTCGAAAAACATTATCAGCTAGTATGACAATCCTCTGTTGGGTGTGGCAGCAACATTATTGTCTTTTATCATTTATCAACATTCAGTTTGAATAATACAAATTTTTGCTTCTGCAGACGATGTTTGAAATGACATGATCGACAAAAGCAATTCGAAAACAAGCTTATATAATTTGACCCCTTTGAACCCCACTTTTATGCAGTAAAACTGAGGTTTATAGTGGTAAACCTTATTTTTCTTATTTCTGCTCAAAAATAGAGATTGTGGATACTCGTTAGGACCGCCTCGACGAGGCGGTCCTAACGTGTACCCACAATCTATAATTTGAGTAAAAAGAAAACTAATTCAAATTTTCATCTTAGAATTTTTAATTTTTTAGCAGTAAAAATTACAATGCATTCGTATAGGCATGTTTTCAATGGTATCAACAAAATTATCGAAGTACAATGGAAATTCAATGGCCTGAACGCCGGTTGCTCGATGTCCATGGTTAAATGAAACTCATTCTTGAGTCAGTAAGAATCCCGTCTTATACCTGCAGATATCTTAAAGGACTATTTAAGGCGACTTTTCAAATTTTATTATCAACCAAAGAAGCGATTTTAATGACAAGACACAAAATAATTTTATTTTAGAGACAATCGAAAAGAAAAACTAAAATTTTATATAAGATTATAACACAATGCACCGTTATAGGCAAATGTAAGGACCTGTGTTTTATTGTGCAACAAATCACGGTGCGGAAGTGGGTATCGAGTGACGTCATTAAAAGCTTACAATTTTTGACGTCACTCGTAGATTCGTTGACGTAAGACGGTGTAACGTCACTTTACAAAACAACGTTACAAACGGACATAATTGCATGTATTAAAATCAATCAATTTTGCGAGATTTCTTCTAAAAGTGGCGTAAAGTTGTGAGAAAAAGAAGGAAACAACTGTTTCAACATTTTTGCCGATTTTCTGCGCGTTGGAATCGAAATTGATCAGCTCTAGTCTGTGACTTGGTGAGTAATAAATCACAGTTTGACGGTCAGTTGTAAGAAGACAAATCTCGCGTACGCGCGCGTGATGTTATCAACTTTACAACATACCTCCAAACCGTGGTTTATTACTCAACAAATCACAGTTAGAGCTGATCTATTTCTTAATCAGTATATCTCGTCACGAAAACACGCCTATATAATTTTGAACCCAACTTTTATATAGTAAAACGTGGGTTTATATGTCTAAACCTTATTTTTCTTATTTCTGCTCTAAAATATAGATTGTGGACATTCGTTAAAACTGCTTCGATGTGGCGGTTCTAACGGGTACTCAAAATCTATATTTTGAGCAGTAATAAGAAAAATATCATATTTTTCATCTTAACATTTTCGTCTTGTCGGCGGATACGTTTACAATGTGTTTGTATAGGCGTGTTTTCGTAGGGTTAATTATTTCTCTTGCCGCTATGAAAAGCCCCAAGTAATTCCAAATACCACGGTTTTGAACAAATGCACATGGTCTCAGGGTGTTCGAGCCATTAGTGTTTGCTTTACGAAAACAAACCTATTCAAATATATTATTTTGTCACCTATAAATGAAAATGTTAAGATAAAAAATCTTGATATTTTTCACATTCTCCCCACAACATAGAACCACCTCCTAACGCGTAACAACAATCTATGTTTTGGAGCATAAATAAGAAAAATATGTATAATCCAGTAAACCCACCCCAATGTTACTATATAAAAGTGGTGTTTAATGGGCTTAAAATCATATAGACGTGTTTTCGTGATGGGCTGTTTCTATTTTCTTGTTTATCGGGTTTACAATTCCGTGTAATCAACACCCAGTAAATCTATTTTTATATAGAAAACAAGGTTAACGAATGTATACATTATTTTTCGTATTTTTTCTCAATAACGTAGATTGTGGCTACTCTTTAGAACCGCCACCTTGATGCAGTCCTAACGAGTATCAACAATCTATGTTTGGGATCGACATAAGAAACATGTTATAGTTTAATGTGAACAAAACGTGTTCATTACTAAAACATGCCTATAGAAATGTATTTGAAGATTTTACCAACCAAAAAAGAAAATTTTCAGATAAAAAAATCTGATATTTTTCTTATTTTTGGCCAAAACATAGATTGCGGGGACTCGATAGAACCGCCACCCCTGTAAAGCCAGTTTTACTATATAAAAGTGGGATTAAAAGGGTTCACAAATTATATAGGTGTGTTTTCGTGATGTAAAGCCATTTTGTCACAAGTCGGCGTTATCGCAATGATTTGTACTCAATTTTTCTTCTCTGTCAGTGGCTCGAGAAAACCTTCACACAGACCAAACAAATACTTGGTTGGACCACAATGAAAGTGAGAGTGAGGATTGGATCCCGTAAAGTTAACTTATACCAACAAGTAATTTTACTGACCGTTCCAAGTCGGTGCTTTTGCTGTGGTACCTTCATGTTTTGTGTCGGTGGTTCTGATTATTTCCTTAATCATATATGTTGTTGCGTTGATGATTCTGATTCTTCCCACTTTTTGGTTGTTCATTTTTAGTTACGTTTGTCCTTCCAGTTTAATGTGTGTCATGTTGGTGATTCTGATTCTTTCCCACCTTATGTATATTGCTCCTTTTTTGTTAGGTTTATCTTCCACTGACCGTTCCAAGGCGGCTCTTCTGTGGCGATTTATTTATGTTGTTGTTTGTTACTTACTGTGTGTATCACTTGTGTCTTTTAATTTTGGATGGCCATATGGCCATTTTGTGGGAAAGTAACTGTCCATATGGCCTTCCTTTGTTTAGGTTTCCATTATGGTCTGGTCGCTTAATGTTTGTATTTCTTTCCCTTTGGTGTCTTTTATGGATGGAGTAAGTTAATTGTATCAATTCCTGATCTTTGTTTTACTTCTACTTTGGATATTCAGAGTCACCACCTGTTTGGGAAAAAAACTGCTGACTCGGTTTATCTGTTGTCCGTTTTGTTTACTGTTGTCACTCTATGTTTTGACTTCTTTCCCTAGTAATATTGTAAGAAGAATATGTGATCTGATTGTATCAGTTCCTGGTCGTTTCTTCTTTTACTTTTAACGACAGTTCTAACGAGTACCCACAATATACATTGCATACCTCTGTATACCAGACTTTCTCGTAACGAGATAGGGTTTTCAGGAATGTTCAAAGCACGGACTTAAGACGATGGTATCAAAATAAATGAAAACACATGCTGACGAAATCCTTTTAAAATATGCCAATAGTAGACTTTTCAGATGTGCTTGGATCACATGACAGTCAAACTGAATTCCCACAATAGAATATATGCAATGCGTATCTAGTAAAGATCGACATAAAGAGTTTGTAATAACCTTATATCATTATTGAAGTGGTTACCTGCATCTTCTTGTATGCTCAGTGCATAAGCTGTATTAGAACACTCTGGGACGTTGTCATTGACATCTAGGACGCGGATAGTTAATGTCCCGGTGCCCTATTAGCAAATAGAGACAAAACAACTTCTTAAGTCTTACAGAAGAAACTTGTTTTGACCACATGCCCCCCAGCTAATTCTCAGATCATCCTGCGCACATGACCAGTTTGGTAAGAGCTTACATCGTGTACCATATGATATACGCTGCATATGCATGTAGATGAAAGAAAAATTGAAAGAAAATGCACTCTGCTCAGAAGGCCGAGGGCTCAGTTTTGTTTTCTATTTTCTTTTAGGTCAGTGAAACAAATCTTTCTAATGGGGATAATTTCACATATCACGTTAACAAGTTCGTGTAATACCACTCTTGTAAACACCACTTTGTAGAGAAAAAAGTGGGATTTACAAGAGTGTTCATGATTTCCTTATTTTGCTAAAACCACTTATTGTAGGTTCGCATTAGAAGCGATTTTATTTGGTGTATTTCTTGCTTCCAAAGGATCTAACTTCAGAACTTATTTATTTTCACTGTAGCTGGTGTTGTGCCATGTGGCGGCCGTAAAACGTCTCCCCGTTCATCATCAAAGTGCAGATTATATGTTCTGGTCCTTTTGGATCATTGAGTTCATTTGGTATCATTTTGAAAATAGAGTTCTGCTTAAGCCGGTGTTAGAGGGCGTGGCCGGTGTTGCACATTCAGTACTGGTCATGAACAGACTCAATAAAACCGAGTCTGCTATTTTCGTTTATTTGGTGTATTTCTTGCTTCCAAAGGATCTATCTTCAGAACTTATTTATTTTCACTGTAGCTGGTGTTGTGTCATGTGGCGGCCGTAAAACGTCTCCCCGTTCATCATCATAGTGCAGATTATATGTTCTGGTCCTTTTGGATCATTGAGTTCATTTGGTATCATTTTGAAAATAGAGTTCTGCTTAAGCCGGTGTTAGAGGGCGAGGCCGGTGTTGAACATTTCAGTACTGGTCATGAACAGACTCAATAAACTCGAGTCTGCTATTTTCGTTTATTATGTGTATTTATTGCTTCCAAAGGATCTAACTTCACAACTTATTTATAATCACTGTAGCTGGTGTTGTGCCGTGTGGCGGCCGTAAAACGTCTCCCCGTAGATCATTATAGTGCAGATTATATTTTCTGGTCCTTTGGGATCATTGAGTTCATTTGGTATCATTTTGAAAATAGAGTTCTGCTTAAGCCGGTGCTAGAGGGCGTGGCCGCTTTTGCACATTGCAGTACTGGTCATGAAAAGACTTATCAAAACCGAGTCTGCTATTTTCGTTTATTTGGTGTATTTCTTGCTTCCAAAGGATCTAACTTCAGAACTTAATTATAAGGCCGTTGTACCGAGCACTTTACCCATTATACTAATACCAAATAAGTAAAATATCTAAAAAAGTGCTTAATCTAGAGACAGAGAGACACCATTTCAGCACGCAGGCGTGTAATCGTAAAGGCATTATGTTTACAAGTCCGGTTAGTGAGCACAGTGCTTAACCCATGCTTTGTAAAATGCGGAATTTATAGAGACATCACATAAACAAGTCTGCGAAATATAAAAACACTAAATAGAAGTGAAGGCAATGATCAGGAATCGATACAACTGGGGTATACGGGGGTATATATAATTTGTCCTATTTCTGCTCAAAGGCATAGGTTCTAAAGCGCCCCCACAACCTACGTTTGCGGTATAAATAAGGGAAAATATCACGGATTTTCATCAGAAGCGTAGCGAGTCTGGAGATGTAAAAAATGCGCAATGTCGCACGGGTGTATTATCGTTATAGATTACGTTATTTTATTGACATAAACTGCTGATTCCACACAGCACAGGTTGAATAAGACAACAGAATAGTTTAGCCCCGATGTTTCGCAAATGTTATTATAAAATAGGTGGTTTTACAGTCATAAAAGCCAGCATTTTCATACACGGATATTTGTTTTAATGTACAGCGATACTTTAATAATTCGAACACTGATATCGCAACTACCATGGCTTATTCAAGTACGTTCTATAAAAGGTTATCCTTTGGAAGCAAGGAATACACCACAAAGCTGGACAATATGAAGTGTACATGTTTTCTGGGCCAGGCTAGCTAGTTTCGGCCAATTAGGCCTCATCAGTGACCCTCAAATACTTTCAAAATTTCCTCAGAGGTTTCTCTAGACTCCCTGGGAAATTCGTCTTACAGCTCCAGATATCAATTTATTTAGGGCAATTTAGGGAGGTTTTCTTTATTTTAACTTGAGAAGTAATGCTGTGTCAACACACTGCAATAGCTTAATGAGGCGATTCTAAGGAGCAGACACGATATAGAGCATCTTACATGAGTGTTCGTGTATTATTGAAATTATTAAACGAGTTGAGGAAAAGGGATAAAATGCGAGGCTTTGCCGAGCATTTTATTCCCTTTTCTTCGACGAGTTTAATAAATTCATTAAGATATGAGCACGAATGTAAGATTCTATTTATCATAATTATGACATTTATAACGCATCTTATTCACGATTGTTAAACAAAAATGTCAACATTCCGCCATTAGTAAACACGACGTCGTTAAGGACGTCGTACATGTAACGTTACGGGAGGTATCTAGCTAATTTGCATATTTAATCCACTAGTGGATTATCGAATTTATTAAATGGCGTTATTACACTCTCAGACGCAACGTCATATGATAAATTCCAATATTTGATAGAAGATAAAAAAGATATCCTCAAGTCATTCCTATTATTCCTCATGCCCTCACGTTATCGTTACGAAAACACGCCTATACAAATACATTGCAAATTTTACCACTAAAAATGGAATTTTTTAGATGAAAAATGGTGATATTTTTCTTATTTCTGCTAAAAATATAGATTGTGAGCTAAATGGTTAACCATCGTTTTCATCCCCATAACGTAGGCATTTGCATAACGACAACACATCCGTGCAACATAATATAGTCTGTCTTCTTTCATATCTCATAAACGGTTAGTTTTCTATGAAAATGAAAATGTTTGATATTTTTTCTTATTTATAGTTCAAACATTAATCGGGGGTGCTCGTAAGAACCGCCTCAGCTCACAGCAAAGAAGAAAAACAATAATATTTACCTCTGCAAAACCCATTTTATCTTTATATAGAGTGGGGTTTAGTGTGTTTTATTTTAGGGACTTGTTTACGTGATGACATGTGGGGTAAGTGTTGATGCTTTGCTCACTGATTCACACAAAAGCTGCAGGTTGTATTTCTTAGAAGAAAAATTTACCGTGTTTGGTGTTTGGTCATCACCATCAATAGCTAATACTTTTAATATATATTCCTTTGATGCAGGTAACGTTTCATAATCTAAGCTGTCAACTAGTCGTATAACCCCAGTAGACTGTGAGATGCTGAATACACTGCTTCCACTGTTGGAGACTGAACAAATCAAACTTATAATTATTTACAAATTATAAATGATTATATATCTTAGGAGCACTATATTATGCTATTAAAGTTATTACATTTCGCGGTACTTCACATGGAGTTGATCTAAGTTTCTTTTTATGTGGGGGGACCATTTTTCGTTAAAAAAAAAGAAAACACAGCATTTTTCGGCATGAACTATAACTACCTTACCATGTGTAACATAAACATTCTAATCTTTACGAGCTAAGGAAAGTTTTAAGTTCTATGTCAATTATCAGTAACACATTTCTAAAAGTTACACCATTGCATCAATTAAGTCTTAAATGCGGAAAATGGATTTGTGCTGTTTCAGCGTAAAATACTATGTTTGATTGTGCTGTCCTGGATTTTCGAAAACGTTTCTTCCATTCACTTGTTTAGTTGTGTCCATTATAGAACACAACCATTCTTCCGCACATAATATAACTGAATACGAGCAACAACACATACGCGAGTTCTTAAAGGCAGATAATATATCTGCACAGAACTCCGCTATGAAAATAAAGAACTTTCCATTCGTCTGATATAGTTAAATGTATTTACGCCTTTCTTAATGTGCAATATGTCTGAAGCTGCAGCTTCATGGCGAATAGCTGTATGTTTAGCAAATCCTGATGACACAGCTTGTTTTCAAGTGGTCAGAATGGACTGACGTGTACCAGGGCGAAAGTTTAGGCTAGGAAGATTAAAACGCTCAAAATGAAAGGGAAATAATATTAAAAATATGGGCAAGATTTATCATGCTTCGATTACTACCTTATACCTCTCACATACGAACACCATATAAGAACGGGACGATGGTGATTCGGATTCTGAGTCACCCTAAATACATTCATGGCATATTGTGTTCATATCTAGAAAGACGATGTCAAATGTATCGGAAACAGGCTTTTGTATGTAGGGTGCACACATAACTATAAAGGTAAGTCTTCAAGATCCCAGAAATTAAAATTCAATGGACAAGATTTCTAAGTGCATCATAAACTCGTATCACAAATTAATGACATATGAAGCAGTCAAAGCTACTTCTAGGCAAAACATATGCAACATGTCTGAATATCATAGAATGCCTATTCTGTTCAATAATATGCAGGTTGGTTAATGTCAATAGTGCCTTATTACTGCTCAGAAAACAATACTGCCATTCAAACGTTTTTATTTTGAATTGTTGTGCAGCATAATTTTCAAGCAGGTTTTTGATTATCATCTCGATGACAAACTACGACATTAAGTGCGTTCCTTTATGGCTCACAAAGTAACATCTAATGTCGAAATTGGCACAAGTGCAACATTGTTAATTAACCGGGTTCCAAATATAGATTGTAGGAGTTCATTATGCGGGGCAGACAATGTTTTTCACTCTGACGACTACCTGATGTAGGGTTAGGTCCATGTATTGGTAATGGCGGGTGTATCCGATATCTTCTAGCATTGCAGCCCGCAGTGACCTTCATATTAATACTCCGAAACTGTTTAAACACGATGGATAGCTAGCTGACAAAAAAACGGCGTGTGTTAAAAATAACTAATAAAGTTGGACGCACAGTACAGTCCATATTGTAATATTAGTTACAGTAGAACTTCGATGGATCGAACACCGTTGGCTCGTTTACCATGGATGTGTCGAACCCCTTCTTGAGCCCCTAGCGAAATCCTCTACAGAAGAAATAGTGGGGGGTGATTAAGGAGATTTTAGTCTTTTATCTTGCAAATGAATGTTGTGTGTACTCATAAGAATCGCCTCGATGAGGCGATTCTAATGAGTACACACAGTATACATTTTCAATATAGAACACCGAAAAGATGTCTTAAAGTATCTCGTTATGCCTCCTGACAGTAACCTCAGTGGCTCGAACTACCCCTGTCTCGAACAGATTTTCGAGGTCCCAAAGGTGTTCGAGCCATCGAAGTTCTACTGTATATTAGTTATACTAGGATATTTCAGTTAGACTTTTGCACCAAGAAACATTGAAAAAGAATCCAATATGGGGTTCTGTTGCAGATGGGCGTTTCCAACCCTCGGGATGACCGTGTTGAGCGGAACCTCGGCGTAGCATCGGTTCTGCTCAGCACGGTCATCCCTCGGGTTGGAAACGCTCATCTAAAACACAACCCCATATCAGATTCTTATATTATATTAGTTATACTAGGATATTTCAGATAGACTTTTGCACCAAGATACATTGCACCTCGAACAGTACTAACCTGATGTTAAAATATACTTTACGATACCATGTGGATTCGCATCAGCATCTGTTGCGACTAATGAAGTAAATGTATACCCAACTGCAACATCTTCTCTAATAATCTCCACCTCAGGGACATTAAACACTGGTGTATGTTCATTTACGGCTGTTATTGTAATGGCTACGGAAACATCGAAAGAATCAGGGCCACTATTTACACCAATAGTGAGAGCAAAGAAAGTATCACCAGCATCATAATCCACAACTGAAATATATAGAGGATTTGTGTGTGTGTGTGTGTGTGTTCGCGAAGATGTTGCACTGATGAGTTAGGAGGCCTTTCATGCGGACTGAACAAATTATTTTTTTCTAAATCGCGACGGAAGTAAGCGCGATGATTGTGACCACGTAGAATCGATCTAAGACCACCCCCAGTGGAATTCGTTTCACTGACCGTTCCAAGGCGGTTCTTCTTTCGCGGTTTATTTTTGTTATGGTTTGTCTTTGAGTGTTTGTACCGCTTATATCAATTTGTTTTGGATAGCCAATTGGCATTTTAGGGAAAGTAACTGTTCTTTTGGCTTTCCGCTATTGGTGTTTCCATTAGGGTCTGTTGTTTCATGGTTGTGCTTCTGTCCCTTTGGTGTCTCTGATAGGAGCTGTGAGTTAATTGTATCGATTCCTGATCACTGCCTTCACTTCTGTTTTACATGTGTGTTCATGTATCATTGAATTTTGTTTGTTTGTTTGATTTGAGGTTTTAAAGTCCCCGTCAACACTGTAAAGGTCATTTTGGATACGTTGCTTCCAATTTTGTGGGACATTTACCCAACATTGAGATGAAATAACAGTTCAAGCCCTGTCGCCCAATAAAACCAATAGGTTTTATTAGCATGGACGGTCCGCCTCGCACCGCGGTCCCTGGACAGGCTTAGATCCTCTAAGCGGTTTACCAGTACTAGTGTGCGGGCCGGATTCAGCTATGCGTGGAAGCATCATGCAACCCATATATTTCTTCAAGCTCCTATGGGCGGGGGCCGACATCATTGAATATATTAAACGAGTCGAGGAAAAGGGATAAAATGCGAGTGTAATAAATTCAAAATTATATGAAAACTCGTCCAAGATTCTTTTTATCATATGACATTTAAAACACATTTTATTCACGATTGTTTTATAAAAATGCCAAAATTCCGCCATTTGTATAATTGACGTCGTTAAGGACGTCGTAAATGTCACGTTACGGGACGTATCTAGCTAATTTGCATATTTAATCAGACGCAACCTCATATGATATTTAAGCAACTATTCTTTCTTCGCAATTAAATGTGGTTGTTTTGAACGGTTTACTAGCTTTAATATTATTTATAATGATCAGAGCTACGAGAAAGAAGAAGACTATCTGCCCTTCATCAAAGTGTAGATTATATATTATAATCACTTAGGTCAATCGGTTTCATTGTGTGATTTCTTTCAAAGATAATCCTTGACAGAACATATTTCGGGTAACAAGTCGTTAAAATAAATCATTTGTGACTCTTAGATCATATATGACGCATCCATGCTTGCACCCGGGACCGTCTGTTACATTTTAGAGACCGTCATGGACATCGAATGGGAATAATCAGACCACCCGTAATGTTGTGCTGATCAAAGCCACTGCCGGGCGGCCATTTTATGCAACACATTTTGGTGATGCACTGACACATCTCCTTCAGAAAACAAACCCCATGTCTTTTTGAAGCTTAACACGGTTCAGCAGCACATCTAGTTTTTATTTTCTGTATACAAACAAGACTGTAAACCAATGAAACATAATTTAGTAGTACTTAAAAACACACACAGCGATGAACGATCACGCCAACCATCCCAAACATTTAATTGCTAATACGGGGACCCAAAACAGATGTAAAAAGATAACAATGTAATAAAATGCCGACGTGCATGGAACATACATCATACACAGTTACAATTTATCACTGCCTTATGGCTAACACAATTTTTGTTATACAAACAGAAAAATGCATGAAAAATTTGCTCTTAAGATAATATTAGATACCTTGGAAACGATAGCAAGAATCAGACGCTATTTATATATTAAGTATACAAGTTGTATGCCATTGAATAAAAACAAAGGAAACACTCAATGTCCATGAGGAACCTTTTAATCGTTGCAACTGTATTTATGTGCACGTTTTTACATCATGAAAACTAATGCAAATTTTGACAAATACCCTTGCGCTTAATTTCTGTCGCTTCATTCTTAAATCTCGATATTCGAACGACAACTGAGCTGTTGAGTTTTGTTTCATTACGATAACACAACCGTACTGTGAAATTGAGTCTTTCTTATCTCTAAAACTACCATTTTGCAGATGAAAACAGGGCGTTATTTTTCTGATCTTTAATCCAGACATATTTTGTTGGTACTCGTTAGAACCATCTTAATAAAGCGGTTATGACGAGTACCCACAACTAATGTTTTTGAAAAATAAAGGAACACATGTATAATGAATATCCCCGTAAAGCCACCTTTCTCTTTATAGAAAGCGGGTTTTGAGAGGTATTCATTACACGGGCTTGTTAACCTGATGCCATGTGACTTTTGAAGCTAAAGTAGTCTTATCGTGTAGACAGGAATGTTAACGTCGTCCCTTTTATTTTTTCCTTGTTCTCTGACTGCTGTTCCTGCAGTACTACTTTGTAAAACGAAACCAAGCACCTGGCTTCACATTACGATAACACACCCGTGCAATTTAGTGTATTTTTTCACATCTCCAAAATGGCTACTTTTCTGAGGAAAATCCGAGACGGTTCTAACGAGTACCCACAACCTATGTCTTAGAGCAGAAACAAGAAAATTAGTGTTTACCCCAGTAAACCCTAGTTTTCTCTATATAAAGTGGGGTTTGGGGGTCTTCATTTCACGGACTTGTTCACGAGATGAGAAAGCGCATAAATTACTTGGCATGTTCTGACTACTTACCTCGCTTAAGGGTAATATAACCAGACGAGGCATCAATTGCAAATGCTTCCGTGTCGCCAGATTTAATAGTGTACGTAACCACATCTGTATCTTCATCTTTGCAAGATACGCGTGCTATCTGTAATAGGTGTACTTATGTCAATATAAAAATTTAATTTGTTTTCCAGATCATGTCAGGCGGTTTGAAAAACTAACATAATAGAGGCAGTTGTGACCGATAGAATACAGCCTAAAACAGCGTAATTTCGATCAACAATTTTCAATTTCAACAATTCTGTCCACACGAAACCTGGAGCAATATACAGCAAATAAAAATCAAAAAGTCCGTGTTTAAGAAGCACTCGCGCTTTTAGGTGCGCTTCTACTTATAATCATTATGAAATATGCAAAATATGTCTTTAGACACAGGGAGATAGTAAAGGTGGTCCCTGAGACATGTTTAATAACTTTGCTTCCCTCTTTAAACGCACAACGGTGGTTCTAGGCTCGGATTCTATTTCTGCTTTAGGGTGAAGGCTTATTTAAAATTTTCATTTTAGGTTATGTCGGTCGGTTCCTGATGCTCTGTCTCTGGTCGGGCCCGTCGGGTTCTAACGGATGTTTTTCGTTTGCTCCAGCATTTCAGTTATTTCATGCTTTCGCTTCCTGAGTCCTCATCGTTGTATCATCTCTGTAGTTGTTTGATGTTTATGTTTTCGGAGATGTAACACGGCTGGGTTAGAACGCCTTCATGCGGACTTGTGGGTTAATTGTATCGATTCCTGATCAAGGACGAGGATTATGGCCATTTAAAATCCCCTGCCGAAATACTTTTTGCTGACTGTTTCAAGGCGTTTCTTTTGTCGTGTTTTTTTTTCTTATTTTGTATATATTTTTTCTTGCAGGTATGTATTGCTCATATGTTTTCCTTTTGGATAGCCGTTTTGGCCTTTTTTTAAAGTAACTGTCATTTAGGCTATGCGCTTGCGATTTTATCATTAGTATTTAGTTGATTCATGTCCGTGTTTCTTTCGACTGATTGTCTCTGATGGGCATTGTGAGGTAATTGTATTGACTCTTGATCATTGCCTTCATTTTTACTTCGGTTGTATTCCTTCTTTGCGGATCTTCAGATTGTTAAGTATGGGTGCTTTCGCAAATGAGTGAACATTTGAAGACGTGACACTCTGATCATATGTATCATTCTTATAAGGCAGCACATTTTATGCCTCTCAGTTTTTAAAACGCTTCATACTGATCGGTTCAACATCGTTTTTTTGCGCAGATGTATTCCAGTTGGAAACTCCCACTCTTGTGATGTCTGTAAATATAAATATTTTATTCCAACCGCTAACCAACCCTAAAAGACATGAATTAACGCCGATAAAGTTAATTTGGCTAATCAAAGCGTTTGTTTATCTGTGACGTTATATAACGACAACGTCAGACGATCAGCCGACTTTTATCGGTGTAGCCTAAATTGTTTCATCCAAGGGAGGTCAGAGGTTAGAGTAAATATAATAAACATGCTGTGAACCTATTCGTGTGTACAGTGTTCGTTTTCTGAATACATACATGCCAAAATGTAAGTTCTAATTAAGGTCTTAAAGAACAGTCAAAGTTGGATAGATGCTTTTTACCTGTGCATTTGCTTCTCTGTCCTCTGGAACAGAAGCAACTATAGTCATCTCGTCACATAAAGGTTGATTATCATTTTCGTCTAGTATTGTGATCGTGACCGTCGAAGTATCCTCTAAATTTCCGCCATCAGTAGCTTTGACAGTCAGTAGATACTGAGTTTTTGTTTCATAATCCAAAGCATGCGCCACTTTGATGCTTCCAGTCGCCGGATCAATTGTAAACTGACTCTCCGGATCACCGGCTAAAACATATCAGAAATGTTAGCACTTCAAGTATTTTGTTAAACTTTCGTCAATTGCGAAAAGGTGCACGCAAACTAACTTTACATAAACAGCAATGGGTTTGACGGAGTGTTAAGTTTTACTTATTTTTGCTTAAAGTCTAGTACTTAGTCTTTTAAAATTAATGCCAAACGCCCTATTCCACAAAGTGATTGACGAACTCACATTCATCATACTTAAACTATTAACGAGATATACTAAAAAAGTTATATATCTGAACATGCATGTATTATACGGGTAGCCCATCTGTTGCAATACACGAATAATGTTTCTAGATAAACTGCGTGTCAACTGCTAACATCACCTGCAAATATGGGCTTAAATAAACTGTCCACGTTTGGTATTATTAGAACTTATATTATACATGCTTTATTGTGGTTTCAACTGTTCTACAGTGCATTTTTTACGAATATTAATATTATCGCTAATCAGGGTTGAGGACTCAACAACAATTCGACGCCTGAGCAGAAGACAACTACCAGGTCGAACCCATGAAATATCCGACTCCACCCTTCCCGAAACCTTTCACCAACAACTGAAGATAAGGGTTTCAGCCCGAGATGAACAACGTTTCTCCTAATTTGACTGATGTAATACTTATAAGTTACATCTGGCGACCGTGTTTCCGTTACGACCTGATAGACAGTCACGTAAGGGACATACCTGCAAAATATCACTTAGACGTGTCTTGCACATTCAATGTGGTTCTTAGACTGTTTATCAGATAAGCTAAGGGTGTTACAGTTATCTAACACTTGACTCAGAGGACATTATTTTAGTACTAAACAAACAATTTGTTGAGATAACTTTCCAAGTCAAACATAATATAATTTTAACTTCACTTTCTCGATAAATGCATACGATTCTTCAGAACAAGATTCAAAAGATTGGGCCGAATATCATGACCTTCATTGTAATCAAAAATGAAAAGTGGAAAACATAAAAAGTTACTGAAATTTTACCCTAAATAGAAGTGGAGGCAATGATCAGGAATCGATACAATCAACCTACAGCTCCCATCAGAGACGCCAAAGGGAAATACACACAAACATGAAACAACAGACCCTAATGGAAACACCAACAGCGAAAAGCCAAAAGGACACTTACTTTCCCACAAAATGGCCAATAGGCTATCCAAAATAAAATAACATAAGCAACACAAACATCCAAAGACAAACCATAACAACAATAAACCGCGACAGAATAACCGCCTTGGAATGGTCAGCGGAAACGAATTCCACTGGGGGTGGTCAAATCGATTTTACATGGCCACAATCCTCGCCCTTACTTCCGTCGCGATTTAAGCAAATAATTTGTTCAGTCCGCATGAAGGTCTCCTAACTCATCAGTGCAACATCTCCGTGAACACAAATAATCAAACATCCACAGAGATGAAACAACGGTGAGGACTCGACAGCAAGAAACCACTGAAATGCTGGAGCAAAAGAAAACCAACAGTTAGACTCCGATGGGCCCGACCAGAGACAGAGCATCAGGCACCAAACAACATTACCTTGAATTTGATCTCTCTAATTCTCAATAAGCCTTTACGTTACATCATTGTGGCCCAAGATGAACCTTTGTACTTATTTAGAGCAATATTAGCACCTGTTCGGTAGGAAAGTTATCAATTGGAAGCAAGGACGGGTGGACACGTTTTTCTGGGACAGACTAGCTTGTTTCGGCCAATAAGGCATCATTAGTGACCTCAGACATGAGCAAAATTCTGCCGTGGAATCAATGATCCTAAAGCATGGAACAATCTAATCCACACTATAATGATGGATGGGGAGACTTTTTACGGCCGCCGCACATTCCCTTTACACCAGCGGTGGTCCGGTCAAAGATGGGTCATTAGAAGGACAAACATACTCGGTGACCTAGTTTGTGACCCATGTGACTCGGTTTTGACCGAGATTGTTTGGAAACAAACTTTCGATTTTTTATGAATGGTCTGTATCTCGTTCACAGTCTAAATATTTACGATGCACGAGGCACGTTTCACGACGCAAGATGATGGACATGGTGAGATCATAAGAACAATCTTTGCTTTGTGCTCATGGTGAATTATAAATAATACCGGGCTTACATCTGTCGGTTTATGTTTGTTATGGTTTTTCTTTGGGTGTTAGTGACGCTTATATTTTTTCATTTTGGATAGCCTATTGGCCATTTTGTTGGAAAGCAACTGTCCATTTGGCTTTCCGTTAGTGATGTTCCATTAGGGTCTGTTGTTTCATGTTTGTGTTTCTTTCCCTTTGGTGTCTCTGGTGGGAGCTGTTGGTTATTTGTATCGATTCCTGATCATTGCCTCCACTTTAATTATACCAGACAGGCTGTTGATCTTTGTTCGGGTTTCATTTGTGATAACCTTACCACGCATCTGCCGGCCAGGATAGCTCACTCGGATTCGCGTCTGAATGGTGATCAGGAGGACGCGGGTTCGATACCTACCAGGGTCGGCAACATTCTTTCGTGGAGATTCAACATGTCAGTTTCTGGCGAAAGAATGTGCTCTGTACTGGTTAACCACTTACGTATACACAAGCCCAGGAAAAGTGTGGATAGGTAAAGTGATCCGCCCAAACATGATCTAAATAGTGTTGACTAGGCAGTTAAACTCCAATACAAACAACGAATCTATGTCAACCTACCTTCAATGGAATATGAGACTCTTCCGTCGTTCCCGCTATCACCATCCGCTGCATTAACAGTCAGGACCTCTGTGTCGACATTCGTGCTTTCTGACACCTGGAACGATTGAATAACTCACAAGATAGGGTGGCTCTAACGTACATGTATATATAATGTACAACATGCTGCCTTGTTAAAGATGTTGTTCGCTCTCAATAAGGATCATCGCTGTTTGAGAGTTTTTTCACTTGAGATAGCTATTTTGCCGTAAACTTTCAGAGTACATCCTTTTTCTAATTTGCATTCGGTAAAGGGGAAGATGGTTTTCAGATGAATGTCGATGAAAAGTAAAGAAATGACACAACGTAATGTTTCTGTGCGTAACCCGTACTTACTTAAAACAAATAAGCTTCAAAGCCCAACTTACCAACATAAGTCTTAACATCTTGTTGTGCTGAACAATGCAACAGACTGTACATATCAATAACCATTCATATAACGAGTTTATCACAAGAATCAACTATTTTCGATTGTTTTCAAACAGATATAGCCTGGCACATTCAAGCAAACTTTGCCATTGGCGTGAATCAATACATTAATCATCAAATATAGCCTCCAATTTGTGGGCTTCACCTTCAGCACTTACGCATACTGTTAACTTCAATGACCGATATGAATGTCGCTTTTCATTTGATGGTATTGCCACACTACAACCACAGTGAGTATTACTAATAAATGTATTTTTTTATTATCGGCCCTTAGGTTATTCTCCGCGCTTTCTGTACAGATTCCCCTTACAACAAATAATTTTAGAACTATGGTGTGGCTTGGAGAAATAGATTGGGCTGAATGATGCTTCCATGAATAGCTAAAGCCGACCGCACATTAGTACTGGTAAACCGCTTAGAGGTGTGGTGTGAGTCGGACCGTCCATGCATATAAACCTTATTGGTTCTATTGGACGGCAGAGATTGAGATGTCATTTCATCTCAATGTTGGGTAAAAGTCCCACAAAATTGGTAGCATCCAAAATGACATAAATATTGTTGACGGGGACATTAAACCTCCAATCGGGCCAACAAAAGAACTATGGTGACTTAGGTATTTGTCCGACCTTTCAATTTGTTTTCTGCTTTTTTCCAATTATTCCAGTGGAGTAGGCAATACGAATGTGTTTCCTAATAATCTTAGAATTAGACTACCCCCTCTTAAATCGCATGTCCTTCGAAAATATGACAATCCGTTCATTTTTTCCCTGCCTCTACCGTTCCTTCATCATTTTGAAAGTACTTAACAATCGCATTCCTTCTATTCTGAAAATGTTAATTTATAACCTCCTAAACCAAAGACATCGTGACTTTATCCTAAGCTACTCACTTGTAGCTGATATGTTCTTGTATAGTTATTACAGAGACACTATGATGTCCCTTTCTGTTCAAAAGGAATCCGAAGTAATTGTCATGTTGGTAATTCTGATTCTTTCCCCCATATGTGTATTGCTCCTTTTTACACAGGAAAAAGTCGCCAAAATAAACAAAAATACGCAAATACGTGTGTGACAAAGTTTACGTGTGCAAAAGCATTGTGCGTATATGAAACGAATACGCAATGCGCGTATTGTGAAGTTTTAATCATGCAGACGCATTGAGCGTATCGATAAACAATTCACATTGCGTATGCATGCTGACGCAGATGGACTTATTGAAAAACATTGAGTGTGTGACACAAACGCGTTTTGCGGATTTGAAATACGACAATCACAAAAACGCAGCCGCCTCGATGTTTAAGAACAAGTGTTTGATATCTTGACCTAGGCGTAAAACATAGTTGTGCTTCTACTATCATGCTGAAAAAAAGTTTGGTCAGCAGGTGCGAGAAACTTTTTTATTATTTTATTTTTTTCGCTCGAAAAATACAGGATCGGGCTTGTATTTTTTATGTATTTTTGTTTTTGTACATGTTTTTTGTCAATAAAGTTGTCATGTTGAGACTTGGATTGTATATCATAATTCATTTTAAATGCTCAAAAAAGTCAGCTCTGTATTTTTGAAGGTACTAAATGACAAAAACTAAAAAAAATGTACTTAAAACGCAAAAATAATATGGGAAAATGCAAAGACGACACTGGGTAGGATCGAATATGAAAATGGTAGGGTTGGTGTTTTAATTTTTATTTTGTTCTTTATTGATAAAACTAGTAGAGTCAGTGTCTGAAGCAGGGTAGTTGGGTTAGCGAAAACACGGCTATTTTTTGTGTGTGGGGTGGGGGTGGGGGGCTTGGCTCACATTTGGCTTTTATTTTCTTTACCTTCGCGGTCTGTATATTGTCACAAATTACGAGTACATCTATATAATTCTGACCCCTTAACCCCCATTTTGAAATAGTAAAACTGGAGTTGCCTCGGATAAGCATTGTTTTTCTTTTTCTGCTTAAAAGCATAGATTGTGGGTAATCGTAAAAACAGCCTCACCGAGGCGATTCTATTGAGTGTTATTTACTTATTTATTTATTTATCTATTTATTTTGGTGCAAACATTTTACCAATATATTTGAATAGGCGTCATATGTCAAAGAATGCAGATCCTTATACTGCTCCTCTCGGATCTGGGTCTGCATTGTTTGCCCAGACATGTACATATGAAAAGTATTTAGTCGTTTTGTTGGGAGCAGGCTATCTTGTACATACCTCGCTGACTCTTAGTCATTAGGTCTTTCACCGCTGCGGGTTCGAGCCTCGCTGGGGTCACGTACGAGACGCCAAGTTCTGCAAGGAAGATCAGGTGGTTTTTCTCCGGGCATTCCGGTTTCCGCCCACCTCTGATTAACGATCGACTCGATATGAGTGAAATAATCTTGAAAGGGCCGTAAAACACAAACCCAAGTACATGCCATTGACATTAGTTACATATTGCAACATTGTGTAAGAAATCAACCTACAGCTGACCAGTACAACAACATAAATTATATTAAAGTCAGATTAATGGCCATTTCTCTCGAATGCCACTGATTAAGCAATATGATAGCTAGGGTCGGTCTTGAAGAAAATAGGGGCTTAATTGCCCTTTGGGAGACATTATCACTGCATTGGGCCATTGGCTAAGAATATCTCTGAGTAACAGAAGTAATTTTGTTTGATTTGAGGTTTAACGTTCCCGTCAACACTGTAAAGGTCATTTTGGAGACGTTGCTTCCAATTTTGTGGGACTTTTACCCAACATTGAGATGAAATGACATCTCAAGCCCTGCCGCCCAATTATGAAACCAATAGGGTTTATAAGCATGGACTGGCCGACTCGCACCGCTTTGCCTGGGCAGGCTTAGATCCTATAAGCAGTTTACCAGTACTCGTGTGCGGGTCGGTTTCAGCTCTGCATGGAAACATCATCCAGCCAGCCCCGATGGGCGGGGCCGATAACAGAAGTAAAGTTTATTTATCTATTTATTTATTTTGAGTATACGTTCACACATCCTTTTCACCAGAAGCGCTTCTTGAATCAGAGGAAGGGAAAGAATGACTAGGAAAAGATATCAAGATCAGTCTCAACGACGTAATTTATAGGTTTATTTTTTTCATTGACAGTTTATTTATTTATTTATTTATTTATTTTATTATTATTATGCCCCTTCCCCTGAAAGGGGAGGAGACACATTGTTTTGCTACGGTTCTGTGCGTCTGTCTGTCCTTTGTTAGTCCTTATCCCGTTGAACACGAAAATGTCTACCTTTGCAAACAATGTAGGTCCAGATCAGATGGCTTCTACACCGTTTGCCATCTAGCGAATACATTTTATCATCAGGAAAGCACGCCTATACAATTTTGACCCCACTTTTTGGACGGGGTTTTTCAAGGAAAAATTCCGTCCTTTAGAATAGCGATGTTCGTGGGTCCCGGTTTACCTTTTTCGGTTTACCTTCTGGTAAACCTTTTTTAAAAACCCGTCCATAATGCCATTTGGCGTTTTTCTTGTATACAGTAAAACGGGGGTTTACAGGGGTATACATTATTTTTCTTATTTCGGCAAAACAGATGGATCGTGGGTACTGGTTTCAACCGCCTCGCAATGGGCCATTATACTTAAAATAAATAAGGCCCCCGCCCATCGGGGCTTGAAGAAATAGATGGGCTGCACGATGCTTCCACGCAGAGCTAAATACGACCCACACACGAATACTGGAAAACCGCTTAGAGGATCTAAGCCTGCCCAGGAAAAGCGGTGCGAGTCGGAGCGTCCATGCTTATAAACCATATTGGTTTCATTCGGCAACAGGGCTTGAGATGTCATTTCATCTCAACGTCTGGTAAAATTCCCACAAGATTGGAAGCAACGTCTCCAAAATGACATTTACAATGTAGACGGGGGATGTTAAACATCAAATGAAACGAACAAACTGAAAATAAATAAACAGACAAATACATTTTACTTCATTCTTAGCCAGTACAGTGATAATGTCTCATAAAGGGCAATTTAGCCCCTATTTTTATCTGGACCTCTCTCTCTCTCTCTCTCTCTCTCTCTCTCTCTCTCTCTCTTTCGTCTTCGTCTTCTTCTTCTTCTTCTTCTTCTTCTTCTTCTTCTTCTTCTTCTTCTTCAACCAAGCAAGATGCACTATACTCGTACATGTAGGCAGATTCTTAGCTCATTTTGATGCATTATTAAATTCTAATAAATTCTAGTGTCAGCTAGGCTTGGAGCAATTAAACAGTAGGGAATAACCTCTTGCCCTTCTTAATTGAAGTTCCCTGATATTAAGTCAGATAAACTCCAACACACTGCAACAGAATAAACAGAATAAAAGGGTTCTCAAATACAGTTTTTGTTTCAATACCCAGTCAACAGCTAAGGTCATGTTGGGCCAGTCAGTTCCCTTCACTGTTCCTAGACAGGATAAGTTACTAGCACATTGTGAGATCATGCTTTAGACATAATAGTCACGAAATGAAAGTACATGTGCATGATTCAGAAACGGGCCTCCGTGGTCTAGTGGTTAAAAGCGCCGACTCTTGATCATTAGGTCTCTCACCGCTGTGGTTCGAGCCTCGCTCGGGTCACATGTGAGACGCCAAGTTCTGCAACGGAAGGTCAGGTGGTTTTTCTCCGGGTACTCCGGTTTTCGCCCAACTCTGATTAAAGATCGGCTCGATTTGAGTGAAACAATCTTGAAAGGGCCGTAAAACCAAAATAAAAAAACATGATTCAGAGCAGAAGACCAAGCTGACTTTTTCAACTGTTATTGCATTATTTACTATATATTCACACACTTCTGCCAAATGAATTCTTCCTGAGTGGGCAGAGCCATTTCCAGTTTAAGGTTAATCTGACAGTAATAATAATTTAAATCTTTTGTATTCATACATTGTAGACTCTCTCAAATACTGCATTTAGCAACTATCGACCTAAGTAAGGAAACGTAAAAAAATTAGAAGCAAAATATGCTAGGAGAAGTCTGATCAATGTCCACGCTGTTAGAGGTACAGTCTGATCAGGGTCCACACAGTTTGCCAGGATGCAAAACCTGCAAGAAGATGCAACAGACAACATTTTCCGATATATTTTTTTCATGGCATCTTAGGGGTTCATCTCTAAACCCTCTTCGTAAATAGCTACCTGTCACGAAGTGACGACGTGAGCTTTTATGATCACTTTTTGTCCGTCGTCCGTCGTGCGTCCGGGCGTGCGTAAACAATTTCTTTAAACCACTGGTTGGATTTTGACCAAACTTCACAGGACTTATCCTTAGGTGGTCTCCTTTCAAAGTTGTTCAAACGGTTCTGGTCCGTTGGACATCTAGGTCACAGGAGCAAAAAAAAAGATTTTTTTTTACTGAAACCGTACGGCCCAGGACTTTGTTATTTGGTATGAAGTTTCATCTATGGGACCTCTACCAAGTATGTTCAAATTATAGCCCTTGGGCCAAAAAATGCCCCCGGTCCGGGTCCCATCAGTTTTACATAGGCTTATATAGGGAAAAATCTTTAAAAATCTTCTTTGAAACCAGAAGGCCTAGGTGTTTGATATTTGGTATGAAGTTGTATCTAGTGGACCTCTGCCAAGATTGTTCAAATGATATCACTTGGGCCAAAAATGCCCCCGCACTGGGGCCCACCAATAGACCCACCCACATAGACTTATATAGGGAAAAACCTTTAAAAATCTTCTTGTCTGAAACCAGAAGGCCCAGGTGTTTGATAATTGGTATGAAGTTGTATCTAGTTGTCCTCTGCCAAGATTGTTCACTTTACAGCCCTGGGGTAAAAAATGCCCCGGCGCCAGGGCCTACCGGTTTTACATAGACTTAAATGGGGGGGACCTTTAAAAGTCTTCTTGTCTGAAACCAGAAGCCCAGGTGTTTGATATTTGGTATGAAGTTGTGTCTAATGGACCTGTACCAAGATTTTCAAATTATGTCCCTAGGGCCAAAACTGCCACCGTCCCGGAGTACACCGGTTTTACATAGACTTTTATAGGGAAACCTTTTTCAAACACTTCTCGTCTGAAAACAGAATGACCAGGTGTTTGATATTTGTTGTGAAGCTTCATTTACATGTAGTTGACCTCTATCAAGATTGTTCAAATTATAGCCTTGAGGTAAAAATGCCCCCGCCCCGGGCCCCTTGGCTAAACATAGACTTAGATAGGAAATGTCTTTAAAAGCCTTCTTCTCTAAAACAGCAGTAGCAGGTATTTGATATTTGATATGAAGCTTCGTCTAGTGGACCTCTATCAAGATTGTCAAATTACAGACCTGGGGCCAAAAATGCCCAATCCCCTGGGCCCGCTGGTTTTACATATACATATGTTGGGAAAATCTTAATAAATCTTCTTGTCTGAAACCAGAAGGCTCAGTTCTTTGATATTTAATATGAAGCTTTGTTAGTGGACCTCAACCTTGATCGTTCAAATTATAGCCATGGGGCCAAAAATGGCTCTGCCCCGGGCCCACTCTTGCCTGAAATCACAAAGCCTAGGTCAAATTGTTCAAATTATAGCCCTGGGTCCAAAGATGGGTCCATGCCGGTGCACACTTGTTTTACATAGACTTATACAGGGAAAACCTTTGAAAATGTCCTTGTTTGAAACCAGAAGGCCAAGGTCTTTGATATTTGGTATGAAGGTTCATCTAGTGGACCTCAACCAACCTTTTTCAAATTGTAGCCCTGGGGCTAAGATGGGCCCACCCCACGGCCCACTTGATTACATAGACTTATATTGGGAAAACTTTTGAAAATATTATTTGAAACCAGAAGGCAAAGGTCTTTGATATTTGGTATGAAG
The DNA here is from genome assembly GCA_963580285.1 of Lucinisca nassula. Lineage (NCBI taxonomy): Eukaryota > Metazoa > Mollusca > Bivalvia > Lucinida > Lucinidae > Lucinisca > Lucinisca nassula. Next base: position 87,898,086 of record OY757016.1, on the reverse strand, counting down.
CTTCGTCTTGTGTAATTCTACCAAGATTGTTCAAATTATAGCCCTTGGGCCAAAATGGCGCAGTCCCGGGGACCACAGGTTTTATATAGACTCATATATGGAAAACCTTTAAAAATCTGTATGTCTCAAACCAGAGGCTCCGGTCTTCGGTATTTAGTATGAAAGTGTCTCCGTTTAGACCTCTACCAAGATTATGCAAATTATAGCCCTGGGGCCTGTACCCGGGGTCCACTTGTTACACTATGAATCAGGTGAGCGACCCAGGGCCATCATTGTCACCTTGTTGGGACTTTGAATTGACATCCCAAGCCCAATGAAAACAATAGGGTTTATATACATTGACGGTCAGAATTGCACCGCTTTGTCTGGGCAGGCTTCCATCTTCTAAGCGGTTTACCAGTACTCAGGTGCGGTTGGTTTCAGCTCTGCTTGGGCGCACCATGCAGCCTCATCTATTTCTCCAAGCCCCGATGGGCGGGGGTGCAGCAAAATGTATATATACAATATTGAAGTTTTTCTGTAAACACACATCAGCTTGCACATGGGCACAGTCCGGTCAGGGTATTCATTGTCAGCATGAAGAAGTCAAGTGAAGCCTTTGATCAAAACGTGAACGTGTGCAGGCTATTTTCAATATTAACTGTGCACACAGTCATGTAAAGTTTGCTGTCTTGGCTCATTGTGCTCCCTGCAGGAGCTGCCGTGGTGGTGGGGTGGGGTAATTTCTGGCCTTGACGGCATCTGTCATCTGCATCCGCATGAAGCTTTTAGCTCACCTGAGTCGACGGCTCTGTGTGTGTGTGGGGGGGGGGGGGGGTGGGTGGGGGGGCTTATAGTATGGCAGCCTCCGTCATTGGACTTTGGCATTTTAACACAGGGAAAGCTTGTGAGCGAAATATCCCGAAACTGCTCAGGTAAGGCTCTTAAGGTTTGGTGTAATTATGAAAATTTCTGCTAAAAATTGATTGTTGGTACTTTTTATCACCCAGTCAACAGTTGTAGGTCTAATGAACAAGAGAGCCCAGAGGGCCCTGATTCGCTCACCCGAGTATCACTGTCTCTAGTACATTCTATTTTTGGCTATGGTGGCCATCTTTTTCCTTAGAGCGGAATGATTTTAGCAATTTTGAAAGGGAGTCACCTGGGTAACATTCCTGCAAAGTTTGAACCAAATTGGCCGAAATGTTTAGGAGGAGTTCTGGCTTGAATTAAATTTACAATGTTTTCTATTTTTAGCTTTGGTGGCCATTTTGTTTACCGGAACGGGATCATTTAAGCTATTTTGGTAGAAGGTCATTTATATTCCTTCGAAGTTTGTATGAATGGCTCAAGGGTAGAGGAGGAGTTGTCGTTTGAAGATGTTTTCCTATTTTTAGCTCTAGCGGCCATCTTTATTGTCACAGCATAGCGACTTTGGCTATTTTGGTTGTGAGTCATCAAGGCAACATTCCTTGGAGGTTTGAATCTAATAAGCCCAAGGGATTAGGAGGAGTTCGCGTTTGAAGCAAATTTAAGATGTTTTTTCTATTTTTAGCTCTTGCAGTCATTTTGTTCATCCGAGCAAAATCGTTTTAGCTATTTCGTTAGATGGTCGTCTTAGCATTAGTTTGAATGAAATCGGCCCAAGGGTAAAGGAAGAGTTGTAGTTTCAAGATTTTTCTTTTTTTAGTTCTGGTGGTCATCTTGTTTGTCAGAGCGGAACGAGTTTAGCTATTTTGATAGAGAGTCACCTAGGCAACGTTCCTATGAAGTTTGAATCACATTGGCCTAAGGCTTTAGGAGGAGTTCGCGTTTGAAGCAAATTTACGATGATTTTCTTTCTATACCCCCGCAAACGAAGTTTGAAGGGGGTATACTGGAATCAGCCTGTCGGTTGGTTTGTCGGGCGGTCGGGTGGTCTGTCTGCAAAATTTTGTCCGCTCAACTCCTCCTTCACTATCAGTTGGATTCAATTGATACTTACCATAATTATTCACCAGGAAGGGTAGATGTGCAAGACACAAATTTCAATAAAGTTTGACCCATAATTACGGAGTTATGGCCCTTGATTTGCTAAAAAAATGTGCTAAAAACATTGTCCGCTCAACTCCTCCTTCACTATGAGTCGGATTCAATTTATACTTGCCATGATTGTTCACATGGAGGGGTATATTTGTAAGACGCAAATTTTATATTTGCGGAGTTATGGCCCCTGAATCAATTTGAAACATACTTTCTTGACCCTGATTTGCTTGCAAACATCTTGTCCACTGAACTCCTCCTTCACTATCAGTCGGATTCAATGGATACTTGGCATACTTATTCACTGGGATAAGAAGATGTGCAAGACGCAAATTTCAGGAGAATCTGTCCAACAATTATGGAGTTATTGCCCCTGAATCACTGAAAAGTGGTTGCTGCAAAAATTTGTCCGCTGAACTCCTCCTTCACTATCAGTCGGATTTAATGGATACTTGACGTACTTATTCACTAGGATAAGTAGATGTGCAAAACGCAAATTTCAGGAGAATCTGTCCAACAATTATGGAGTTATTGCCCCTGAATGGACTCAGTGGACACTGTTTATGTTTGCTTTCTGTGTCAAGTATTGAGGCGGGGGTATTAATCATCACCTTTATTGATAGTTTCTCTAGTTTTTAGCTCTGGTGGTCATCTTGTTCATTGAAGCGGGATCGTTTAAGTTATTTTGGTAGACGTTTACCAAAGCAACATTCCTATGAAGTTAGAATGAAATTGGGAATAGGGTACAGGAGGAGTTGTCGTTTGAATTTTTTTTTCTGTTTTAGCTCTGGGGACCATCTGGACAATTTTAGCTATTTTGGTAGGGAGTCACCTAGCCAACATTCCTGTGAAGTTTGAATGAAATTGGGCAAAGGGTACAGGAGGAGTTGTCATTTGAAAATGTCGTTTGAAAGAGTTGACGTCAGAAGACATACGACGTCAGACGACGACGACGACGACCGACAACATCCAGCCAAAAGATAAAAGTATTATTGGTCATATCTTTTGACCCTGTTGAGTTCGAAACTTTATATTGAGCATGTAGGCTCCTTGTGACAATGTCTTCCTACTCAAACAAAATATCTTGACCTGTGACCTTGATCTTGACCTGTGACCTTGATCTTGACCTGTGACCTTGATCTTGACCCGTGATCAGCTTCGAAGAAAAAATGACCATGCCCTGGGACATATTCGTGTTTCACAAAAACATCTTGTTCTTCTTAAGATATTCGTTTTTTCGTCGGTAAAGTTTGCAATGTATTTTTATAGGCGTGTTTTCGTAATACGGATGAGTCTTTAAACCGAGGTCCCGTCGCCGTATGACTTAGCTGTTGGTGCACGTAAAACTAACATGAGGAATGCAACAATAAAAATTACTTCCAGGTTCCTATTTTGTGTTTTAATGCTCATTAATTCTTTATTTCAATCTTGTTCCTAGTGGAACCTACCCACCCATCGGCTCGCTAACATTATTTTCGACTTGTTTACACTTTTTGGGGTTCTATGATGTAACCGGCCTTGGCCCATCTGGGCTTGAGGAAATGGATGGGCTGCATAATGCTTCCATGCTGTGCTGAAACCGACCGCACACGAGTACTGGTAAACTACTTAGAAGATCTAAGCCTGCCCAGGCAACGTGGTGCGGGTCTGACTGTCCATGCTTGTAAACCCTATTGGTTTCTTTGGGCGACAGGGCTTGAGATGTCATTTTATTTCAGTGTCTGGTAAATGTCCCACAAAATCAGAAGCAACGTCTCCAAAATGACCTATACAGTGTTGACGGGGATGTTAAACCTCAAATCAGTGAGTGAGTGTTTGAGTCTTACGTCCCACCATCAGCTAAGGTCATAGGAGACGGGACCTATGTTTAAGGACTCATCCGAAAGTCTGGAGAAGCCCGGGATCGATCCTGCGACCCCTGGTTTACAAGGCGGGTAGCGTAACCACAACATCACGGAGGCTTCTAAACCAAATGTATGATGTAACTGCAATTGATTCTGAGAGTAGGCTTGAACAATTTGTTCGTTTGAATTGAGATTTAAGTTCTCTGTTAACACTTCATAGGCCATTTTTGTAGGGGTTTTACCCGGCATTGAGATGAAATGACATCATCTCAAGCCCAAATAAAACCAAAAGGGTTTATATGCATGGACAAGCCAACTCGTGCCACTTTTCCTGGGCAGGCTTAGAACCTCTAATAAGTTTCCTAGGCTTGAACAATGTCTAAGTACACAAGTCCAGTCCAGATTTTAAAGTTACACATTACTCTGCACATTATTTCACCAGAAACTGACAACTGCCCTTCTTGAATCAGCGGAAGGGAGAGAATGACCGTAGAAAAGATTTCATGATCAATCGCCATTAAAGAATGCTGCCGACGCGCATCCGACTGAGCTACCGGGACCGGCACCTTCCTGGGTTTACAAGGATAAACATTATTATTTTCTCGTATTTCTGTAATTGGGTGTGGGTACTCGTTATTATATGTTTGCAGAAAAGTATCATGGGTTTTCATCAAAAGTGGCCATTTTGGAGATGTGGAAAATGCCGCGCAGATGTGTTACCGTAATGATCAGTTCAATGTGCAATGAAAATTAATCTAACAAACTTTCAGTCTTTGTTTGCTTTGTTTGATTTGAGGTTTAGCGTCCCAGTCAACACTATTAAAGTCATTTCGGAGACGATGTTTCCAATTTTGTGGGATTTTTACCCGATATTGAGATGAAATGACATCTCAATCCTTGCCGTCCAATCAAACCAATAAATTATATGTGCATGGACGGGTCGGCTCGCACCACTTTGCCTCGGCAGGCTAAGAACTTAATGGTTTACCAGTACTCATATATGCATTTGGTTTCAGCTCTGTGTGGAAGCATCATGCAGCCAAATCTATTTCTTCAATCCCCGATGGGCGGGGGCTCTCAATTGTTAAACTCTCTATGGCAGATAGAGTAACACACAACTGATTTCTCGCAATATCACATTTGCAACTCTGCCTTCTTCTTCTTCTTCTTCTACTTCTTCTTCTTCTTCTTCTTCTTCTTCTTCTTCTTCTTCTTCTTCTTTTTCTTCTTCTTCTTCTTCTTCTTCTTCTTCTTCTTTTTCTTACCAGCTTTTGAAGTCAAATTACTAAACGCATGGGATGGCTGATTGTCTCTGCGTTTAGGCTCGAAAAGGGATCCTAAGCTTGAACGCCTTTCGTCGAACCCTTAAATAGCTGTACTTTATGCGAAAGGAGTAGATTATGATCATCCAGACTGATCCCAGCTTTAGTGAGAATGGTTTCCTCCCTGGTCTTACAGTATTTCTAGATCTAGAGAGAGAGAGAGAGAGAGAGAGAGAGAGAGAGAGAGAGAGAGAGAGAGAGAGAGAGAGAGAGAGAGAGAGAGAGAGAGAGAGAGAGAGAACGTAACAGGTTCGTATAAATGACATTTTACTGAGTGAGTGCATTTTCTTTTTCTATCAACCGTATCTCAATGGTGAGCACTCAATGAGGCGGTTCGTACGAGAACCAAAAACATTTGTACGAGTAAACGAAAGTGCCTCAATATTTAATCAGTAAAGAAACCGTTTTGGAAATATGAAGGAATGCATATTGTCGCCAGGATTTGTCATCCTATTGTCACAAGAGAGAGAGAGAGAGAGAGAGAGAGAGAGAGAGAGAGAGAGAGAGAGAGAGAGAGAGAGAGAGAGAGAGAGAGAGAGAGAGAGAGAGAGAGAGAGAGATAGAGAGATCACCAAAGAGATGATCAGAATGTGTTTGCTTAGGACAGGTGCTTGCTTAATACAGCTGAATTTTAATGCATTTTCCTATTTTGGGAACCGAGGGTATGCTTGCTTAAGACAGGTTTGCTTGTTTAATAGAGGTGGCCACTATACCAGGCTTTACAGTAGCCGCCTTGGGGTCAGAGGGTTGCGAAAGAGGGTTATCTAAGAATCATAGGTTTGACTAGGCAAACATTGACCCAGACCAGACTACATAGAAAGCGGCATCTGATCAAGATCGACACTAATTGCTTAAAATCGAGAATTTCAGGGTTAAATGAAACAAATTAAATCACAGTCCAGGACTATCTCTCCGACCTACACTCAGGGACAATCGACCAACCAGATTTCTCAGTGCTTTGATTTTTATACGCCAGTTTTGAAAAAAAAAACGGCCTCGGTAGCTCAGTCGGATGCGCGTCTGACTGGTGATCAGGAGGACGCGGGTTCGATACCTGCCACGGTTGGCAACATTCTTTCGAGGGACTGATCATGGAATCTTTTCTACGGCCATTCTCTCCTTTCCGCTGATTCAAGAAGGGCAGTTGTCAGTTCCTTGCGAAAGAATATGCACCGTACTGGTAACCACTTTTGTTTAAGCCTGTCCAGGAAAAAGGTGGACAGGTAAACGGACCGGCTCCGAAATTACCTAAAACAGTGTTGATTGGGCGTTAAACTCCAATACAATCGACAATATGGCTCCCGCCCATCGGGGCTTGAAGAAATACTGGTAAATACTGGAAGAAATACACGAATACTGGTAAACCGCTAAGCCTGCCCAGGCAAAGCGTTGCAAGTCGGTCCGTCCATGCTTAAAACCCCTATTGGTTTCATTGGGCGACAGGGTTTGAGATGTCATTTCATCTCAAGGACGGGTAAAAGTCCCACAAAATTGGAAGCAACGTCTCCAAAATGACATATACAGTGTCGACGAGGACATTATACCTCGAATCAATCAATCAAATCAATCGACAAACGGAAAAAAGGAAGTACATGTATTATGACATTGCGCTGTCCGTCCGATTGCCCGTCCGTCCGTCCGTCAATATCTTTGTTATTCTTGATGGATTTGGAAATTCCTTGGCTGAAATGTTAACCATCATGAGAGAATGTGCCGTATGCAAGACCCAGGTCGGTACCCCCGAGGTCAAAGTCATGGAGGTGAAAGGTAAAGAAAGTATTTTCTTGTGTCCTGTCAATACCTTTGTTATTCCTGGATGGATTTGGAAATAGCTTGGCAGCAATATTGACCATCAAGAGACAATTTGTCGCCGCAAGACCCAGGTCGGTATCTCCATGGTCAAGGTCACAGTGGTCAAATGTCAAAAAAGGTCATTTTTCGTGTTCAGTCAATAGCTTTTTGGATCGATCGGTTTACGATCGGCCCAAATTTACTAAATGGCAAACGGTATTCATGCAGTTGTCCACGTGACCATCACTGATTTGGGAAAACCAATATTATGTTTTATTAATAGAACTTTAAACTTTGCGCTATTTTTATCGATGTAACAAGAGTAGACTAGCTACTAGTTTGATAATAAAAGTCTGATCATTTTTTGTTGGTATTATTTTATTGGTTTAAATATTTATCACCTTCTTAGTAATGGCAACTCTATTTGGTAGAGTCTCAAATCTTAGGTTAAAATTGAGCCAGAGAGACTAGACTAGCTACACTTTTTTACACTGTTCATTTTCATGCAAAAGATGATCTTAATTCCATATTATTCATTTAACACCTAGTGGCTAGGCTCTATAGTCTTGACAGGAATCGTGTGCTGTATAATACTCAGATCAGACGCCGCGGAATGTGGCGTCTGCTCAGCCGGTTGCACAGGGACTACACTGTTTGCTTAAATAGTGGCATTTTAGGGTTAAACGAAATAGTATAAATTGCCAGGTTGCTCTCGTAATGAGAGAAAAACAAAAACCTAATCCAGGCCGCACTGTCACGTGACGTCTTTCGGAAACTCCATTTTTAAAGCAGTTACACAAATGTATGCCAAGTCGAGTAAAAATAGACTTTTCGCACTTCTGCTAAGAACTTAATTTTAGAGCCCCGAAATGTTTTTTTTTTTTTTTTTTTTTGGTTTTGGTTTTACGGCCCTTTCAAGATTATTTCACTCATATCGAGCCAATCGTTAATCAGAGGTTGGCGAAAACCGGAGTACCCGGAGAAAAACCACCTGGCCTCCCATATGACCCGAGCAAGGCTCGAACCAAAGCGGTGAGAGACCTAATGATCAATAGTCAGCGCTCTTTACCACTAGGCCACGGAGGCCCGTCCCTGAAATGTTTAATGGCCAAAATGAGTCGCGCAGACTTTATAGGTGGTACCGTTTTTAGACATACAGCGTAGACCAAGATCGGCTTTAGAGTATATTGCTTCTGATCAGGGTCGGCACTGTTCACCATGTATGTATGCAATAACAGTTTTGAACATGATTCAGGGCCGTACGCAGACTCTGAAAAGGGGCAGGTTGAGGATGCGAATTTCAGGTATTTTGCAGAGGGTGAAAAACTGCATGAATCTGAGATAATTTCCAAAAGATGGGTGGGGCTGCGTTTGCACCCTCCCCACTCTGTTGAACAAAACCCAAGTACTACCCTTAGACGTCAGAGCGCAGCGTAAGAAGAAAATTCTGGACTGTGCTCGTTTGTTTGATTTAAGGTTTAACGTCCCCGTCAAGAATGTATAGGTTATTTGGAGACGTCACTTCTAATGTTACGGGACTGTCAGCTCTGTGTGGAAGCATCATACAGCCAATCTATTTATTCAAGCCCCGATAGGCGGGCGCGGGTGGACTGTGCTCGTGCACTTGGGCATTGGCAAACAGAATCTACATAACCAGACGCCACATAACGCGATGTCTGATCAGATCTACTGTGCAAGCTCAAGTTAAACGAACAGTTCGATTCTCAGCTCAGGACTATTTTTCCAACCTACACTCAGAGACGATCGACCCACCAGTACTCTCAGTGCTTTGATTTATTCCCGGATCACTTTGCAGAAATGTTAACCATCATGAGACGATGTTTCGCGCACAAGACTCAGTCAGTACATCGAGGTCCAAGGTCATACGTAGAGGTCAAAGTTTAAAAATGGTTAGTTAACAACTTTGTTATTCCTGAATGAATTTTGAAATTACTAGGCAGAAATGTTAACTATCATGAAACGATGTGTTCAAGACTCGGATCGGTACCCACAATGTCAACATCACGTGAACACCACCCCCACCCCAATAAACCCCACTTTATTTTAGAGAAATTTGCAGTATAGATACGAAAAATATCAGGGATTTTCATCTGAAAACAAGCCATGTTGGAGATGTGAAAAATGCACTATGTCGCACGGATGTGTTAGCGTAATGTCTACCCATCACTTTGAATCCTTTCATGAGACGCTAAGTTCTGCAATGGAAGGTCAGGTGGTTTTTCTCCGAATACTCCGGTTTTGCACACCTCGGGTCGAAATAAGAGAAACTAGAGCTGGTGTTTATGAAACACTATGCCCCCAACACTGCTTGCTCCTAGATGAAAAGGTAATACTTCACATGGCTAAAGTGAGATCCATTCATCAACTTTCAAGGCGCAGCTTTGATACTTTTTGAGTTATATTGCCGACGAGATTTCATCAAAAAATTTCACAAGGGCCATATCTAATGAAAGGGACATAATCAGATAGAGAGAGAGAGAGAGAGAGAGAGAGAGAGAGAGAGACAAAAAAAAAACATGTCATCTATTCTATATATAAACTTAAAAAAAATAGCATACAGGCTCTAAAGATATGCTATGCATCACAATTCATACAATGCACCTATGCCCAAATTTACGAAGAGTTTTGGAATCCTAAATTGTGGGTACCCATGACAACCACCTCGTTTACGCAGTTTTGACGAGCGCTTACAATTTATGTTTGAAAAGATTTTCACCAGTATGTTACACAGGTGATAGAATAATAACCTAAATATAAAAAGGCTTTTATGGTTTCAACGCCAAAAAAGTTGAAGATCAACCTGAACATCCATGCAGTCTGATCAGTACCCTTGTTGTTTTGCTGATGAGATTGTATATTGCCTCTAGTTTCTATTTTTCTTTTAATTTCAAGACTCTCTCACACTCTCTGCGTGCATGTGCGTGCGTGCGTGTGTGTGTGTAACACATAGTCATATGATTATCATGGAATGATATTGCACTTCAAGTTATCAATAAGAAAATGGTAGCTATACAGAGTGGGCAAATTGTATTCAAGTTCCCCTTTGACTCTCTGAAAACCTAGAAGATTACACCAGTGCTGGAGTTAATTTTACAACTCAGGCATCGGCAGGTAAATTATGGCCAGCAATGAGTCTCATGGGAGGTGTGCAGACAGTTCAGAGAGTAATTTATGTGTCTGTCTGATATTCACCCTGGAAGAATGGGGTCCCTCTTTAAGCGGGTATACACTATTTTTCTTTTTTCTGCTGTTTGGTTTGATATTTAACACCCCTGCAAACATTATTTAGGTCATTTTACAGGCGTTTCTTCCAAATTCCGGCGCGTATCATGGTAGTTAAACTGCAAACATAGGTTGTGGGTGCTCGTTAGAACCGCTTCGTTGAGGCGGTCAATGAGGTGGTTCTAACGAGTACCCACAACCTATGTCTTGTATCAGAAATAAGAAACAAGAGGACCATGATGGCCCTGGATCGCTCACCTGATCCATAGAGTAACAAGTGGGCCCCGGGGAGGGCCATTATTGACCCCAGGGTTATAATGTGCATAATGTTGAGGGAGGTCTAAAAAGATGAAGCTTCATACTAAATATCAACAAAGGCTATAATTTGAACAATCTTGGCAAAGGTCTACTAGATGAAGCTACACAACAAATATCAAAGACCTGGGCCTTGCAGTTTCAGAGAAGAAGATTTTTTTAAGATATTCCTTACATAAGCCTATGTGAAACCAAATGGCCCCGGGGCAGGGGCAATTTTGGCCTCAGGGCTATAATTTAAACAATCTTGATAGAGGTCCACTAGATGAAGCTTCACACCAAATATCAAAGACCTGGGCCTTGTTGTTTCAGAGAAGAAGATTTTCAAAGATTATCACTATTATAAGTCTATGTAAAACCAAAGGGCCCTGGGGCGGGGGCATTTGTGGCCCCAGGTCTGTAATTTTAACAATCTTGGTAGAGGTCCACTAGATGAAGCTTCATACCAAATGTCAAAGATCTAGGCCTTGTGGTTTCAGAGAAGAAGATTTTTCAAGATTTTTCCTATATAAGTCTATGAAAAACCAAAGGGCCCAGGAGCGGGGGCATTTTTGGCCCCAGGGCTATAATTTGAGCAATCTTGATAGAGGTCCACAAGATGAAGCTTCATACCAAATATCAAAGTCCTGGGCCCTGCAGTTTCAGAGAAGAAGATTTCTATAGATTTTCCCTATATAAGCCTATGTAAAACCAAAGGGCCCCGGGGCGGGGGCATTTTTGGCCCCAGCACTATAATTTGAACAGTCATGGTGGGGGTCCACTAGATGAAGCTTCATACCAAATAGCAAAGACCTGGGCCCTGCAGTTTCAGAGAAGAAGTTTTTTTAAAGATTTTCCCAATATAAGCCCATGTAAAACCAAAGGGCCCTGGGGCGGGGGCATTTTTGGCCCAAGCACTTTAATTCGAACAATCTTGGTAGGGGTCCTTTAGATGAAGCTTCATACCAAATATCAAAGACCTGGGCCTTGCGGTTTCAGAGAAGAAGATTTTTAAAGGTTTTCCCTATATAAGCCTATGTAAAACCAAAGGGCCCCAGGGCGGGGGCATTTTTGGCCCCAGCACTATAATTTGAACAATCTTGGTTGGGGTCCATAAGATGAAGATTCATACCAAATATCAAAGACCTGGGCTTGCAGTTTCAGAGAAGAAGATTTTCCCTATATAAGCCCATGTAAAACCAAAGGGCCCCGGGGCGGGGGCATTTTTGGCCCCAGCACTACAATTGGAACAATCTTGGTAGGGGTCCACTGGATGAAGCTTCATACCAAATATCAAAGATCTGGGCCTTGCAGTTTCAGAGCAGAAGATTTTTAAAGATTTTCCCTATATAAGCTTATGTAAAACCAAAGGGCCCCGGGGCGGGGGCATCTTTGGCCCCAGCACTATAATTTGAACAATCTTGGTAGGGGTCCAACAGATGAAGATTCATACCAAATATCAAAGACCTGGGCCTTGCAGTTTCAGAGAAGAAGATTTTTAAAGATTTTCCCTATATAAGCCCATGTAAAACCAAAGGGCCCCGGGGCGGGGGCATTTTTGGCTCCAGCACTATAATTTGAACAATCTTGGTAGGGGTCCACTAGATGAAGCTTCATACCAAATATCAAAGACCTGGGCCTTGCAGTTTCAGAGAAGAAGATTTTTTAAGTTTTCGGTGAAAAAAATCTATTTTTGGCTCCTGTGACCTAGATGTGCAACGGACCGGGACCATTTGAACAACTTTGAAAGGGGACCACCTAAGGATCATTCCTGTGAAGTTTGGTCAAAATCCGCTCAGTGGTTTAGGAGGAGATGTCGTTTGAAGAAATTGTTTACGCACGCACGCACGCACGGACGGACGGACGGACGCACGACGGACGACGGACAAAAAGTGATCCCAAAAGCTCACCTCGTCACTACGTGACGGTGAGCTAAAAAATAATGTATACCCCGTAAACCCCAGTTTTCTCTCTATATAGTGGGGGTTAGGTGGATTCACTTATTGACGTGATGTGATGCTTCCACGCAGAGCTGAAACCAGCCCGCACACGAGTACTGGTAAACCGCTTAGAGAATCTAAGCCTGCCTAGACAACGCGGTGCGAGTCGGCCCGTCCATGCTTATAAGCCCTATTGGTTTTATTGGGCGGCAGAGCTTGAGATGTCATTTCATCTTAATGTCAGGTAAAAGTCCCACAAAATTGGAGGCAGCGTCTTCAAAATGATATTTACAGTGTTGACAGGGACGTTAAATTTCAAATCAAACAAACAAACTAAACATCGAATCGATGTTAGTTCGACGTTGATCAAAGATTGGTTGTAAAGTGATGAAAAATGTGGATACTATATCAAATTGTCATTTTAATCTATCAGTCGAAACAGTACAGACTATTCCATTTTTTTTTTTTTTTTTTTGGTTTGGGTTTTACGGCCCTTTCAAGATTATTTCACTCATATCGAGCCGATCGCTAATCAGAGGTGGGCGAAAACCGGAGTACCCGGAGAAAAACCACATGACCTTCCGTTGCAGAACTTGGCGTCTCACACGTGGCCCGAGCGAGGCTCGAACCTACGGCGGTGACAGACTATTCCATTATTTAATCTTTTAAACCTACAATTTTCATAGTCTACACTTGGCTTTGGGAAGAGAATGAAGGTCACACCCTGCACATGTGGCATATTATTGTCACTTCAACATTTTCTCCAGACCTATCTTTTGTAACCATTGTTAAAGCATTTTACACGCCAAATCTGCACAATTTCATTTTCACTTCAGAAATGGATTTTAATATGTAATAAATGCAGTTAACCTCAATGTAACCCCATGCCAGATATAGTGTATTGGCTCTGAAACTTGAAGATTTTTGACCGCAGGCAATCTGCACCCTAGACTGGAAACAGTCCATTCATTTAATCATTTCACTTATAAGAATATGCTTATTAATTTTAACCCAGCTCAAAAGCAATGACTTCCATTCCAAAGCACCAAATGAATGCCAAAAGTTATGGAGGTCAGAAAGTATTAGAGAGGAGAATAATATAAATTCATTGCTAATACAAATGAGAAGATGTTGGTTAAACTTTTGGACTGATTCCAGTCTATCTGCACCCCTGTCTTATCAGCTATAATCGGAGTGGGCCTATTTAGTCCTGCGCCAGAATTGATTGACAGGTTTTCAAGCCAATAGTTCGATCGTTTGTTGGCGAGTGCTAACCGCCGACAACAACTTCCTTGACGGGGCGTTACTAAGCTGCGCATACAAAGAAAGGGCTAGAGGTTGCTTCTTGTTGTTTAATAGCTTCAGCTTCATTAGTAGGCCTGACTCTGGAATTCATTACGCAAACATGCCTGTACAAATACATTGTGAATTTTACCATATAAAAACGAAAATTTTAAATGAAAAATTGTGATATTTTCCTTATAGCTGCTCAAAATATAGATTGTGAGTACACGTTAGAACGGTTCTACACGTTAGAACCACCGCAATGAGGCGGTTCTAACGATTACCGGCAATCTATAATTCAGAGCAGAAATAAGACAAATAAGGTTTACCCCCTGTAAACCACAGTTTTATTTTATAAAAGGAGGGTTCATGGGGGTAAGAATCATAGAGGCGTGTTTTCGTGATGTAATGTTGAATCAGAATGAACCAAGAATCTTTGGGTGTTCCTTTTCTACATGTAGACTATGATCATATTGCCGTGAAATTCTTGTCGGACATGCATTGTATTTAAATAATATACACAATATGTACGTTTCTGCAAAATCTTGGCCTAAAAGTACAATATTCCCAGCCTAGGCCAGGACAATATGCATGTATAGTTACTTTCTGTGATCCATATAAACAATACGTATGCGAATAGCTGCACAACGTGAAACTGACAGGCTAGTTTTTCTTTTCTATTCTGTCATAAATACACATGTCAACACGAACCGAATTCTTTGTCAAACCACCAGCGTATTTTTCCGTATTTTTCAAATGTATATAAACCAATATGCATGCGTTTTTTTGCGCAAGGTTTGCCGCACAAGCTGCGTATTTTTTCTGTATTTTTAAACAATACGTCCTTCAATACATACACATTTTGCTGCGTAACATTTGTTGCACCCGCTGCTTATTTCTTCTGTATTTTTCAAAAATACGTTCTCCAATACGCACGCGTTTTGTTGCGTAAACTTTGTCACACCAGTTACTTATTATTTCCGTATTTGCGCACAAGACGGACGTAAATACGTACTGTATTGCCAGTGTATCAGTATGTATTGGTGTAAATTCGCATTGCGTATTTGTCCTTATTTTGTTCATTATTCACTGTGTTAGTTAGGTTTGGATATTCTGAGTCACCACACATTTGGGAAAGAGCTGCTGACCCAGTTTACCTTTTGTCCGTTTTGTTTACTGTCGTCATTCTATGTTTTGACATCTTTCCATAGTGATATTATGGGAGGAATTCGGGAGCTGATTGTATCAGTTCCTGATCGTTTCTCTTTATAATATTCAAGGATTTTATAGGACGTATGTTTTGTCATTGGAAGACACGGCTGCAAACAATGCCTCATTGTGTGAAGGCTCCACTATGTCAACATTCTGTAGCAATAACTTGGTGATACAAAGGCATATGTACTACAGCCTATGGCTACAGAGATCTACGTTTATCGATCATATCTATCATTAACCACCAAGTTTGATGTATGTGTTTAAGAAGGCCGAGATAGACTTCTTTGGAGGCTAACTGTTGGTTTTCTTTTGCTCCAACATTTCTGTTGTTTCTTGCTGTCGAGTCCTCACCGTTGTTTCATCTCTGTGGTTGTTTGATTTTTGTGTTCACGGAGATGTTGCACTGATGAGTTAGGAGACCTTCATGCGGACTGGACAAATTATTTGTCTTAATAGCGACGGAAGTAAGGGCGAGGATTGTGGCCATATAAAATCGACTTAAGCCCCCCCCCCCCCCCCCAAGTGGAATTCGTTTCCGCTGACCGCTCCAAGGCAGTTCTTCTGTCGCGGTTTATTTTTGTTATGATTTGTCTTTTGGTGCTTGTGTCGCCTATATTATTTTATTTCGGAGAGCTTTTTGGCCATATTGTGTGAAAGTAACTGTCCTATTGGCTTTCCGCTGTTGGTGTTTCGTTGGGGTCTGTTGCTTCATGTTTGTGTTTTTTTTCCTTTTGGTGTCTCTGATGGGAGCTGTGGGTTAATTGTATCGATTCCTGATCATTGCCTCTACTTCTATTTTTCATATGCTATAATGGTTACCTAAACTTTTCAAGATACCATACAAAATACGGTGTATTGCACATTCAAGTTTTTGTACCAGTACGGAATATTCTAAATTATTAACTTCATGTCTTATTTCCATCAAAACGAACGTGATTAAATATTACGACAAAGTCTATGAATGGTCGGTGAGAAACTGTTTTGGTCTAATGAGGTTTTTAAAAACTAGCATCCAGACGTTTTAGAGCATTTAGTCTGTCTACGTATGATATCCCAAGCTTTACGCTACACTACCTAATATTCTTATAAGATAAAATATTAATTGAGATTCCTTATGGAAAATTTCTCTATTGTGCATGCAATGTATTGTAATAAATGCTTTTTCACTTCCAAAGAGCATAAGAATTACATATTATGATCAGTGCTCATGTCAGAAAGCGTATGAAGCTCTCTCTTTTCTACTTGACAATATTTTTATAATGTTTGGTAATAAGACATTTAGATAAAGTAACTGTGAGAAATTCGACGGATAAGGACTGTGAAGCACTTGTGGTTGATATGCTCATGTGTTGTTATTACAGAGACTTCACGATGTCCCTTTCTGTTCAAAAGCAATTCGAAGTTATTGAAGCTTTCAGCCCGACGTCTAGATATTTGGCCGATTTATCAACCGACTTTGATGGCTTGATCAGTCAAATTTACGCTTCAGAACTTCAACTGAATGAAGCAAATCCTTCTGATACTGAAGAGGTTTGGATTTAAATTTATTTAAAGCCGGGGTTATTCAATTCAAAAATTATGATAACAACATGCTGTTGATTTTGAGATTGTAAAATAACATTCTTGGATGGTGATGGCCTACAGTGTTTATATATTGCAAACAATTCGGTTTGCCAGAATATTTAGATGTGTAACTCACATCAACACTCGTGATAAATAATTAACGGCTAAACTTCGTAATCAGGGTCTAACTTCAAAACTTATTTATCTATATCATAAAATTTGGAAGACAATTTCTAAGTTTTAGAGACGTAATTTCGATTTAGTTTCGACTAAGATCTCTTCAGCAACAAGACCAATCAGCACCTGAACTGAATGGTAACTGAATATATTAATTCAGATAAATATATGCTTGCAATGATTTCAGTACGCAATTTCGTGAAATCGTTAAATGAGAGAAAACGATTGGAATCAAGATGAATGTTATACGACGGACTGTATAGAGGGTAGTTATCCCAATCAATGTTAACAATTTTGCTTACCTATTTACATAACGAATACATGCCTATATAATTTTGACCCCCTTGAACCCAACTTTTATATAGTAAAACTGGGGTTTACAGGGGTAAACCTTATTTTTCTTGTTTCTGCTCTAAAATATAGATTGTGGGTACTCGTTAGAACCGTCTCATCGAGGCGGTTCTAACGAGTACCCACAATCTATATTTTAGAGCAGAAATAAGAAAAATATCAGACTTTTTCACCTGAAAATTTTCATTTTTGGTAGTAATATACTGCCAATATATTTGAATAGGCGTGTTTTCGTAATGAACTGCACGCCGGCGGGTCGGGCCTCAGACTCTGTGACGGTTTTAGCCTAAAGACGCACATGTTCTTAAAATGTTTTAAGCAATGTTGGTTTGTGCCTGATGCTCTGTCTCTGGTCGGACACATACAAGTTAACCTGTTAGTTTTTTTTTCTTTTCCAGCATTTCAGCTAGTTCATACTGTTGAGCCCTCACCGTTGTTTCATCTCTGTATTCGTTTGTTTTTATGTTCTACGAGATTTTGCACTGATGATCTGTAAATCTTTCACGTGGAATGACCAAACTATTTTTCTAAAGCACAACAAATTAAGGGCAAGGATTGTTGTCAAGTAAAACCCAGTTAAGCGCCCCAGTCAGTAAAACAATAAAAATAATAACTGCCGTTCTTTTGTTGTGTTTTTTATTGTAATAGTGCGTCTTTGCATGTATGTTTTGCTGATATATTTGTTATTTTGGATACCCGTTTGGCCATTTTGTTGAAAAGTAACTGCCCATTTGGCTTTCCGTTTATGACGTTTTCATTATCTTGCAGTTGATTAATGTTGGCGTTTCTTTCCCCCTTTGTTGTCTTGTCTAGGATGAGAGATGAGACATAATTGTATCGATTCCTGATCATTGTCTTCACTTTATATTTCAAAAAACGGAAAGAAGTCGCTCTCGGGTAAAGTCATTTGCAGAACGGCTTATTGACTAGAAGGTGAACAGCAAGTCGAACATGCGTTTTTCTTTTTAAGATGGAGAAATAAAGTTGTATGTATCCTCACCTACAGATAGGTGTAAGTGCCACATCAAACTACGCGGGTCAATATACAATATTTCGATTTGTGCTTACCCAAGGATTAGTTGCACTACTTACTTGAACAGGACCAGGATCCGTAAATACTGGAGCGAACTCATTGACGGCTGTAACTGTAACCACAATTGTTGTTGTTCCTGACAACTCACCATCCGTAGCTATGACAACCAGATTGAACGAGTCAGCATTATCTGGGTCGTCCAGATCTATGTTTGTTTTAAGCTTCACCTTGTCCAGTTCTTCGATTTCGAAGAACATGTCGTATGACGTTGTCGACAAGGCTGCATCTAGCTCATATGTTATTGTCGCGTATCCATCTTCGTCATTCGCGTCGAGTTCCTTAATTAGTCTACCTGTGTGGGAGAAAATGCACATGGTAAAGTTAAGACACTGTCAAATGATAATTTGTGTTCATTTTAATATTTCCTATAAGAGTGCATAAATATTTGCATGTCTTTATGACCCAAATACCTAGTACAATTTAAATATAATTCACACAATACCGGTAATGACTACTTTTGAATGGCAATAATTCCTCCGCGAGTACACTGTACTAAACTGTGGTTACATTTACGTTTACATGATAGGAAATCGCAAAATACAGTGTGTTGAAAAGTGTACAAAGTCATGTATTTATTCATACGTTTCCACTTACATTCGACGTGCACTTAAAGGAAAACAACACTATAATTATCTATATGGAGGTAATGCTGTTCATAATCCAATGACTATACAGGCTCAAGCGACGACGTCTGTGATGTCAACATAAAGAATAAACGATCGCGACATTATAGCGCCAAGACCTGTTCTGCTGTCGATAGAAAAACTGCATGCATTTTTTTTTCTTCTTTCTGTTGTAGCTTTCAAAATGGATTTTTTCGTCTCAAAATTGACGAAATGTATGTACACATAAATAATAACATGGAGCTATTTAACGCTCATTAAAATATGAACGCCATATTTTTGGTTTCGCTTACTTTGCCCGTGGCCCTGTGTTGTTCAAACTTCAATGAACGTAGAATAAGTCAAAGTGATTTGATAAAGAAATGTCCAGGGTATTACAATTACATCAATCAAATATACTAACCTTGCCCGTCTACCTCTGAAATAACAATATGCGAGAGAGTCTCGGGAAACTTAGGCGCATTATCGTTTATATCTGTCAATGTAACACGGATAGTTGTCGTTACAAAACGGCCTCTCTGATCAGTAGCTCTGACAGCTATATCATAGTATTCTGTCCCGACAGTTTCCGGTTTGTCTCTATCGAACGAACCACTTTTTGTAGTTAGAACACCTGATGCACTATCCAGATGGAACATGCCATCTATTGGGCGACCGCTGGGATCTGAAATAAATAGAGGATCTTACATGAGTGCTCATGTACTATTGAATTTATTAAACGAGTTGAGGAAAAGGGATAAAACGCAAGGCTTTGCCGAGCATTTTATCCCTTTTCCTCAACGAGTTTAATAAATTCAATAATACTTTAGCACGAATGCAAGATTCTATTTATCATATGACATTTATAACGCATTTTATTCACGTTTGTTTACAAAAATATCAATATTCCGACATAAGTAAACACGACGTCGTTAAGGACGTCGTACATGTAACGTTACGGGACGTATCTACCTAATTTGCATATTTAATCCACTAATGGATTATCGAAAATATTACATGGCGTTATTACACTCTCAGACGCTACGTCATATGATAATATTAGATATATATCGCCTAATTTATCATTATATTTCACCTAGCAAAATAAGCGTCATGTTTGGTTTTACATGATGTCAAATGACAAGGGTCTAAGATACAGCACGCGACAATACGTCCCTTGGACAATGAGACGGAGCATTACGGCATTTTTGTCAGTTATTTACAAGATCGTCTATACATTTACTCCACCAATTTAGCAAAATATCGTGAAATAGTAGTAACCGCAGTGATCAGGAAGCATTACAATTATCTCGTACATCGTATCGTAGACACAACCTCGGAGCGGTCAGTAAAATCTTGTTGTACTGTTAAGGGAGTGGGACTGGGCGGGCGGGGCTTAAATCGATTTTACATGACCATAATCCTCGTCCTTGGTTCTGTCGTGGTCAAGAAAAAATACTGTGTTTAGACTGCATTCAAGATTTTTAACTTATCAGTGCAACATTTCCGAGATCATATAAATTAAACGATTACAGAGAAAACAACGATAAGGACAAGACAGCATGACATAACTGAATTGTGGGAGCAAAAGAAAACCGACAGTTGGACACCAGTGCGCCCGAAGAGACAGAGCATCAGGCACCCACCGATATTGTCTTGGAAAGTTAAAGTATGTCTTTAGGTCAAAGCATATGAATCAGCCTTGCATGGGTGAACTGACACCTATGCAGTCTATATGTAGCAGTTCTGCTCACGATGTATTGCTTCAGTAATAATGCTTAAATCTGAAAACTAAATTTGAAATGCTGCGTGCATCGTCTAAATATTCAATGTGTTTCACATAAAGTAAATCACGCCACTTACGCATTGGTACTAAGAGGTAGCCACGATGGTGTAAGCCTTGGCAAAATAGCTATTTCCATGGTTTCCCCATTCACAAGATTATTGTTTAAATATTGTAGAGTTCCGCTGATATGCTGTGTTCAAATCCCTTTCGCCCAAAAGGACTGTATACTTGTGTACAAACGATAAGGTCATTTTGGAACCATCTGTTTACACAAAACGAGAGCTCACATAGCTGTTTCCATACAACTTGTATTATTTAAATGTAGAGCAGTTCAGGAAATACTTGCTAGACAAGATATTGTGTATGCTTGAGCTCAAAAAACAAAATTAAGAAAAGAAACGATCGTCAAGCTTAAATGGAAACACAATGTATATGCGACGCTCCAACTCGTCATAAATTTACTTAAAATGTTTGGATTTTAATGTTTTTGTTTTTTGCTTCAGCAGATACACACCAGAAAAGGAAATCATATATATTTTGAACTTTTACTAACATGGGACTATACACTCTCGACGTCAAGGATCAAATTCAAGGTCACGCTGGCACTAAATGTGCACTGTACACCTCAATTAAGCAAGATGTATTCAGCTACACCTGCCATATTGTGTATGTAATGAGAAGTGGAGGCTATGATCAGGAATCGATACAGTTAACCCACAGCTCCCATCAGAGACATCAAAGGCAAAGAAATAGAAACATGAAACAACAAACCCTAATGGAAACATCAATAGCGGAAAGCCAAAAGGACAGTTACGTAAAATTCAAGAGATATGCTCCAGACAAGGACTTAATTTATTTGATGCCACAGGTAAAGATCAAGGTCTTGTTGACACAAAAGGTGTACGTGGTTTTCAGAATCAGCAAGGTGTGATCTCATACAAAGTCTGTATAGTACAGACAAGGTATTATATTAATTATCATTTAGTTCAAATAAAAATGTCATTTTGATATCAGTTATGTTTGAGGCAGTCCGATCAACTAAAATATATTCACATATCAAGTTAAAAATTTTCAGGAACTGTCAGACCTGAATTTTATGGAAATAATAGTGTATAACATCAGACGAAAACTAAGTAGTGGTAACGTTTCTGGTAAGCTCATGAAAATTATTGCGAAATAGAAAAATAAAGTAATAATAATTGTTCATGCGACAGACCGCGTGTTTGGCTGTCGACCCTTTTACAGAGAACAAATTTGTTTGAGCCTGATATTTCCTGGGTTCGGCCCGTGATCTAATTGGTGGTTTTCCTCTGCTCCGACGTCGGGCTGTTTTTGAGTCCTCAAAATAGAATTGAAGACAATGATCAGGAATCGATACAATTAACCCACAGCTCCCATCAGATACACCAAAGGGACAGAAACACAAACACGAAACAACTAGACCATAATGGAAACATCAATAGGGGGAAGCCCAAAGGAATGTAACTTTCCCACAAAATGGCCAATAGACTATCCAAAACAAAATAATATAAGCGATACACACACTCAAAGACAAGTCATAACAAACATAAACCACGACAGAAGAACAGCATTGGAACGGCCAGTGAAACAAATTCCACTGCGGATGGTCGGTTGGGGGGGGGGGGGGGCTTAAATCGATTTTACGTGGCCACAATCCCCGCCCTTACTTCCGTCGCGAGTTATACAAACAATTGGTTCATTCCGCATGAAGACCTCTTAACTCATCAGTGTAACATATCCGTGAACACAAGAATTAAAAAACCACAGAGATGAAACAACGGTGATGACTCGACAACAAAAAAACCACTGAAATGCTGGAACAAAAGAAAACTAACAATTAGAATCCGATGGGCAGGACCAGCGACAACCGACCCTGATTCACATGATAGTATTAATCAAGTTACTATCTATTTTATTTTGACTCTTTTGAGCTAGAAAGCCTCCATGCGGATCCGTTTGTTATTGTTATTATGTTTGATACTGCGCTGGAACTGAAATTTCATAAACTCCGGAGTTCCAGCCCCGTAGGGTTTACTACTTACAGCCCCAAGAGGTCGTTCTTTGGAGGTGTCTTATTTGTTAACAGGCTCTCTGCTTTTGATTTATGTTTTGTCGATTTTTGTGTGTGCCTCCATGTAGCTTACTTTCTTTAGGTGACTTGCGATGGCTTGGTTGTTTGATTGTGACTTTTCCTGGATGACTTTTCTTATTAGTTTAAAGGTTTTAAGTTGTGTATGCTCCAGGCGAGGGATTATGATGAAATGGTGGTACGCAACAATGGTAGAATGACATAATGGCAACAGGACGGAAGCAAAATTGACATTTTACGGTCCGCAAACGTGTCGACGTACAACGACAGCCCCCATAGTAATAGCGTCAATTTACCTCCCCAGGTGATAATTATACATTTAAATCCGAATTCCAAAGTTGTTCTAATAAGTATCTAAAACAATCTATGTTTTCTAGCAGGTATATGTAATCTACATTATATATTTATGTTATAATGTAGAGTCACAACAACGACATTGGTGAATATTATCCTGAGTTGGGATACCAATGGATTCGAGCTTGACCATTCAAATTCTACAAGGAAGTGTAATGACCCTTTAGTTATATAGTTATATAAAAGTGTGCGTCGTTAACATCAATTGAAGTATCAAAATACCATTTTGTATACAAATATGCATTCCGATAACACACCCATCCCAAAATGTGCATTGTTTCATATCTCCAAAATGGCTATATTTCTGATAAAATCCATGATATTTTTCTTATTTATACTGCAAACATAGGCTGTTCGTGCTCGTTAGGACTGCCACAATGATGCGGTTCTAACGAGTATCCTCAGCCTATGTCTTGGAGCAGAATACAGAAATATACTTTGTATCCCCGTAACCTCCAGTTTTCTCTATATATTACATAAAGTGGAGTTCACGGGGGTGTTCATTTCACGGACTTGTTCACTTGTTCAAATCATGGTACGCGTGTGTAACAAATTATTTGCGTGGCGTTATTGACGTAAGACATCCTTAGATGCAACGTTGCCTAAAGGTCAAAATTGAAAAAAAAATCCGAGTTAGCGTGCAATATAAAGTTTCTGATATCTACAGATATCTCATCACGGTTCGTGTTCCTTGGATTTCACTCCCTATTTAATGCTGTTGAAAATAATCACGTGAACAAGTCCGTGAAATGAAGACCCCACTAAACCCTACTTTAAATAGAGAAAACGGGGGTTACGGGGGTATTCATTATTTTTCTTATTTCTGCTCCAAGACATACAAAAATATCGCGGGTTTTATCAGAAACGTAGCCATTTTGGAAATATGAAAAAAATGCACATTGTCGGACGGGTGTGTTATCGTAATGAATATTATCGAGAGGTGTTACTATGAATACACTCACTGGTTGTTATTGAATCGATAGTGTACGTCACTATCCCATCGGGCCCCGCGTCGTCGTCAGTTGCTAGTAGCGTCACAATCGTTGTCCCTATCAATGCATTTTCCGCCAACTCTGGTTCAAAATCAAATGTTGCCCACACGGGGTCATATTCATTTTGTCCATCAACCTGTTTGAAAATATAATCAACGTTAACAATTGAAGAAGATGGCTTAAACTATCTGTCATTTGTATCAATACCAGTTTTAATGAGTCTTTATTTTAAACTAAGACGTTAAATCAATACATTCCTATCATAAATCAAACAATACTTTAATCACATTGGGAAAAGAGATGATACTTTAACATTGCAAAATGAAGACGGCGTCAGTTTCACAGTCGCAGCCCGGACTACATTCACGCATAAAATGAAAAACATTCTTCTGTTCGATAAATACTAAACTGAATGAGGCCTCGTGTGTTACAAACGTCATAATTTTTACTCGTGCTTACACTCGTGATAATTCTGATGTTTTAACACACCCGATGACATATGTTTGGTTTTCACCTCAAAAGTGAATGTCCGCGGAGTCTTACTCTTTGTTTTCTTTTGCTCGAGCATTTCCGTAGTTTCTGCTGTCGAGTCTTCATCACCGGTGCTTCATCTCTGTGGTTGTTTGATTTTTGTGTTCTCGGAGATGTTGCAATCATAGGTTAGGAGGACTGAACAAATTATTTGTCTAAATCGCGACGGAAGCAAGGGCGAGGATTGCAGCTGCGTAAAATCGATTTAAGATCCCCCACACCCCCAAGTGGAATTCGTTTCACTGACCGTTCCCAGGCGGTTCTTTTGTCGCGGTTTATTTTTGTTATGGTTTGTCTTTTGAGTGTGTGTATCGCTTAAATTATTTTGTTTTGGACAGCTAATTGGCCATTCTGTTGGAAAGTAACTGTCCTTTTGCCTTTCCGTTATTGGTGTTTCCATTAGGGTCTAGTCATTTCATGTCTGTGTTACGTTCCCTTTGTTGGAAATGATGGGAGCTGTGGATTAATTGTATCGATTCTTGATCATTGCCTTCACGTCTACTTTCTATAAAAAATAGAAGTGGAGGCAATGATCAGGAATGAATACAATCAACCCACAGCTCCCATCAGAGACACCAAAGGGAAAGACACACAAACCTGAAACAACAGACCCTAATGGAAACAACCAACAGCGGAAAGCCAAAAGGACAGTTACTTTCCCACAAAATGGCCAATAGGCTATGCAAAATAAAATAACTTAAGCGACACAAACGCCCAAAGGCAACCATAACAAAAATAAACCGTGACAGAAGAACCACCTTGGAACGGTCAGTGGAAACGAATTCCACTGTTGGGCTTAAATCGATTATACGCGGCCACATTCCTCGCCCTTACTTCCGTCGCGATTTAGACAAAGAATTTGTTCAGTCCGCATGAAGGCCTCCTAACTCATCAGTGCAACACAAATAATCAAACAACCACAGAGATGAAAACACGGTGAGGACTCGACAGCAAGAAACCACTGAAATGCTGGAGCAAAAGAAAACCAACAGTTAGACTCCAATGGCCCGACCAGAGACAGAGCATCAGGCACCAGCCAACATTACCTTGAATTAGATCTCTCTAATTCACAATAAGCCTTTACGTTGGAACCGTCATAGAATGTCAGGCCTGACCCACCGGCGTGCAATTATAGAGCGAAGCGGAAGCAAAGTTGTCAACCGTGATTGGGTTAACTACCATGCATGCAGTCTGTCGTATAACACTTATGTTGTACCCAATCTTTTTATATCGTTGAATGATTTTACGAAATTGGGTGCTAAAGTCATTGCGTTTATATTTTTTTTGGAGTTTAGATACTAAGTCACCATAAAATTCGGGTTCCGATAGACCTTGTTGCAGAAGAGTTTAAAGTCCAATATTGAATTTTGAAATTAAATCAGAATGACGTCTACAAAATTTTGAAAAGGCTTTGCGTAGTTTATGGTGCTTGATACAATTCGGACATAATAAACGCCGACATTATATGAAAACTAAATGAGTAAAGATACTTCTGGAACCGACTGAATCAGAACGAACGTAAACAGAAGTGAGGCAAATGATCAGGAATCGATACAATTCACTCACAGCTCCAATCAGAGACACCTAAGGGAAAATAAACACAAGCATAAATAACTACACTCCCATGGAAACATCTACAGCTGAAAGCCAAAAGGACAGTAACCTTCCCACAAATTGGCCAATTTGCTAACCAAATCGAAATTTATAACCGATACACGCACTCAAAGAAAAAACATAAGTAAAATAACAAGCGACAGAAGAATCGTCCTAAGCCTGCCAAGGTAAAATAGTGCGAGTCGAACCGCCAATAAATATGAACCCTTTTGGTTTGTTTGGGCGGCAGGGATTGAGATATTATTTCATCTCAATGT
This sequence comes from Lucinisca nassula, assembly GCA_963580285.1. Taxonomy (NCBI): domain Eukaryota; kingdom Metazoa; phylum Mollusca; class Bivalvia; order Lucinida; family Lucinidae; genus Lucinisca; species Lucinisca nassula. Next base: position 87,871,722 of record OY757016.1, on the reverse strand, counting down.
CGGGTAAAAATCCCACGAAATTGGATGCAGCGTCTCCAAAATGACCTAATTAAGGTTGAAGGGGACGTAAAACCTCAACTATATATAGTTTTGTTTTTTGGATAGCAAATTGGCCATTTTGTGGGAAAGTGACTGTCCTTTGGGCTTTCCGCTATTGGTGTTTCCATTAGGGTCTATTTATTTCGTGTTTGTGTTTCTCTCCCTTTTGTGTCTCTGATGGGACCTGTCGGTTAACTGTATCGATTCAACGGGCCTCCGTGGCCTAATGGATAAGAGCGCTGACTCTTAGTAATTAGGTCTCTCACCGCCGTGGGTTCGAGCCTCGCTCGGGTCACGTGTGAGACGCCAAGTTCTGCAACTGAAGGTCAAGTGTTTTTTCTCCGGGTTCTCCGGTTTTCGCCCACCTATGATTAACGATCGGCTCGATATGAGTGAAATAATCTTGAAAGGGCCGTAAAACCCAAACCAAAAAAAAAAAACCTGTATCGATTCCTGATCATTGTCTATACTTCTAATGTCTATATCAGATGGTTTAAAAGTTATGACAAAGTAGGTCAAAGGTCATGTTCACAGGTCAAACTTTTCTCATGGGTGGACAGCCCTCGTCACAAGGATGAAAAGCTCTCAAATGGTTCAAAAGTTATGATAAAGTAGGTTGCAGGTCATAGTCAAGATCACAGGTCAATTTATGTTTATACGAGTGGGATGCCCTTGTCACAAGAAACCTACATGCCAAATATGAAGGCTCTGTCTTAAAGGCATTTATTCTGTAACAGTGGAACACACCGTGTGTCATAATTGTTTTATTGCCCCCTGTGATATACTGACTATAGCAGATCAAAGGCGGCCCTTAATAGGGTGATTAGTAGCTCTTGTTGTATCCCCTGACTGAGGCACTTAAGAGGAAAATCAATAAAGTACACCAGTCAACAGTAACTTGTAATTTATTGATTTTCCCCAAGGAGTCCCCTTACCTGTTGAAGACAGAGGACTTCCTTCAGTCAGCTCTGAGGGCTCCATAATATTATGTAATGAAATGATAGTCCTCAATAATCAAGAATAAATGCCTTTAAATGCTTCAACATTTTGACGAAGTAGGTCAAAAGTCAAGGTCACAGTTCAGATTTATTTTAGATGGGAAGCCCTTTGCACAAGGACCATACATGCCAAATTTAAAGACTCTATCACAAATGGCTCAATGGTTAGGACAAACTAGGTCAAAGATCAATGTCAAGGTCATTGGTCGATTTATTTTTGTATGGGGGGGGGGAACACTTCTCAAAGGGAACATACATACCATGTATTAAAACTCTATCTATAATGGTTCAAAAGTTACGATAAAGTAGGTTACAGTTAAAATATTTTGTATGGGTATGAAGTTCTTGTCACAAGGAACATACATGCGAAGTATAAAGGCTCTATCTCATATGGTCCTACAAATATGACAAAATGACCTACTGACCTACTTTTTTGACCCGACATGATCGTATTCGAACTTGACCCAGATCTTGTCAAAATTATCATTCTCAGCAAGTATGATAATAATAGGAGTGTTTTGTTTGATTTGACCTACTGACCTGTTTTTAACCCGACATGACCGAGATTCAAACTTGACCCAGATATTATCAAGATGATTGTTCTGAGCAAGTTTAAAGATAAAGGACCAAAACGATTGGACCAAAATTGTGGCCTCTAGAGTGTTCATTATGTTTTTCTTTGATGAGACCTGCTGTCCTACAATTTGACCAATGTTCAAATTTGATCGATTCATTGTCAAGATGATCATTCTGAGCAAGTCTGATGATAATCGGACTAAAACTGTGGCCGCTAGTGTGTTCACAAGGTTTTTCTATGATTTGACTTACTGACCTACTTTTTGACCTGACATGACCTATATTCGAACTTGACCGATATATTGTCATAGTGATCATTCTAACCAAGTTGGAAGATGACTGGACAAAAAGTGGCCTTTAGAGCGTTCACAAGAAAAGTTTAGGCATGGAAGACTGACGACGGACGACGAACGACGACACCGGAAATCTTACACAATACCTTCGGTCAGGTGAGCTTATGAAACAACAACAAAATGCCGCCTTGTGACGGTCAGGTGATCCCGTCGTGAGTAAAGTAGAAGTAAAACAAAGATCAGGAATTGATACAATTAACTTACTCCACCCATAAAAGACACCAAAGGGAAAGAAATACAAAAAATAAGCAACCAGATCATAATGGAAACCTAAACAAAGGAAGGCCATAAGGACAGTTACTTTCCCACAAAATGGCCATATGGCCATCCAAAATTAAAAGACACAAGTGATACACACAGTAAGTAACAAACAACAACATAAATAAATCGCCACAGAAGAGCCGCCTTGGAACGGTCAGTGGAAGATTTCCACTGGGGGGCTATAATCGATTTTACGTGGCCACAATCCTCGCCCTTACTTCCGTCGCGATTTAGACAAAGAATTTGTTCAGTCCGCATGAAGGCCTCCTAACTCATCAGTGCAACATCTCCGTGAACATAAAAATCAAAGAACCACAGCGGTGAGACAACGGTGAGGACTCGACAGCAAGAAACCACTGAAATGCTGGAGCAAACGAAAACCAACAGTTAGACTCCGATGGGCCCGACCAGAGACAGAGCATCAGGCACCAACCAATATTACCTTGAATTAGATCTCTCTAATTCTCAATAAGCCTTTACGTTGGAGCCGTCATAGAATCTGAGGCCTGACCCACCGGCGTGCAATTAAAGAGGGAAGCAAAGTTGCCAACCGTGATTGGGTTAAAACTGGGCCCGAGACTTTCGATATTATTTTCTTGCAATACTCGCTTCAGCATGAATGTTTGGAATGCTTATTAATTTGAAAATACACACAAAAGTAGGTATTTGTTCATCTTAGATCATTAGAAAATAATGTTTGTCATGCTTATAAATATTAAATGCCAACATAAAATGCATCATAATGAAAAAAGTTGCGGACAAGCCGATTGCTTTAGGCCTGGCTTATTTGAATTTAGATTTAGCCCATTGTGGACTGAACATGGGTGTTAACCATGTAAAAGCTAGTGGGAGTAACCAGTGTTGCACACGTTATTGTCGCTTTTAAAGAGTTTCAATACACACAGAAATACACAGCTAGTGCAACGTTTCGTATGGTCTCAAAAGGCACTCAAAATTCAATGTTGACTGTATTTTAATGTTGAATCTAAATTGTATTAATAACGTTATATAACGAACAATTTTAATAATGATTCAGTGTTTATTATAGTGCAAAGAAGCATTCCATGTGTGGTACACCGGGGCAGAGATTATATTGAAACTAAATTATAACCAACATTGATTTGTTTTCTAAGTCAATATGGATTCAATGTTGAAACTTTGTTACCGCCAAGTAAACTTTTTCTAGAATACCGGAAGTGCGTCATCGAAAAGTTCATTCCCACCTTCGTTTCTAAGCATAATATTTTCAGACAAAGTGGTCATCATATTGCAGATTATTTTTTCTGGTCCTTTGGGATCATTTAGTTCATTTGGTATCAGTTTGAAAATAGAGTTCTCCTTAAGCCGGTGTTAGAGGGCGTGGCCGGTGTTGCACATTTCAGTACTGGCCATGAACAGACTCAATAACACCGAGTCTGCTATTTTCGTTTATTTTGTGTATTCCTTGCTTCCAAAGGATCTAACTTCATAACTTTTTTATCTAGTATTTATTGTTTGTTTTATATTAGAGTTTAACGGTTCCAGAAGTATCTTTACTCATTTAGTTCAACACTATTTAGATCATTTTTGAGCTGGTTAGTTTACCCATCCACACTTTTCCCGGGCAGGCTTATACGTAAGTAGTTAACAACTACTGTGTACATTCCTTCGTCAGAAACTGACGTATTTATTATTAAATGCTGTCAGTTAATTCATGTTCTCGATTTCATCTCATATTCTCGGAGATGTAGCGCCGATGAGTTAAAAAGCCATTATGCGCACTGAAAAAAATATTTGTCTAAACCATGACAGAACCAAGTCGAGGAGTGTGGTCCTGTAAAATGGATTTAAGCCTCCAAGTTCTATTATGGCTTGATATAAGTCTTTTTTGCACGTTTGTTTTGCTTATATTTTTTTTATTTTGGGTAGCCGTTTGACCATACTGCGGGAAAGTGACTGTCGTTTTGGCTTACTGCTAGTGATGTTTACATTAGGGTAAAGTTGTTTCATGTTCGAGCTTTTTTCATTTGGTGTCTCTGAAGGGAGGTGTGAATTAATGGTACTGATTCCTGATCAATGCCTTCTTTTATTTTGTTAAATTATCTCTGCAGTTGTGTCGGCGAGATTTGTTATGTGCATTTTATTGGCATAAGTGTTGGCTTAAACGATCGAAGAAGATTACTTGATTGGCAAATAGCGTGTTTAACGCAAGCATAAAAAATTGGGGTTACTGAGCCAATTGTTCTACCTTTGCAACGACTTGTCGCTGATCTAATCTGATCGTCACATCCTAGATGGCATAGTCAGTGTTGCAAACATAATTGCTGATTATATAAAAATGACACTCCTATTTTCCATAGGTTGTGTCTTGCTGTTTGCAAGGCAATCGTACCTAGTTCTAAAAACGAAAACAATTTACCTTTATCCGAGCAATGAATATCATGATCGTTTTCCGTCTTGACCTAGATCAAGATGTTCGAACATGTGATTGGACATCTCTTCAAGCGCCCGAAATAACAAAAACAACTGATCGATAAGTCACAATAGAAGGGAACGTAATGATCAGGAATCGACAACCCAATCCTCCCATCGGAGACACCAACGGGAAAGAAACACTAACATGAAATAACTAGACCCTAATGGAAACATAAATAGCTGAAAGCCAAAAGGACAGTTACTTTCCCATAAAATGGCCAACTGCCTATAATAAATAAAAAGATACAAGCGAGGCACACACTAAAGGCGATTTATAACAAAAATATACCGCGACAGAAGAACCACCTTGGAACGGTGAGTGAAAAGTATCACAAGCAGGAATGGGGCGCTTTAAACGATTTTACGTGGCCGCAAGACAATTTTCTTGTATAACTTGAGTTACTTGTTAATTTAATTTTAGCAATTTTTTAGTATTTTAAATTTTACTGTTTTTTTTTTTTTCTCAAATATGCAATTCATTTGGTTTGTTATGAAGCTGCCATTCCTACGATAGCTAATCAGTTTCCATTTTTCAACACTAAATGTGTTGATTGTACAAAAACAATCATATGATATGGAAAATATGCCTAAATTTGTTCTTATCACGAAAACATGCCTATATAATTCGAACCCCTGGAACTATAGAAGTGAAAGCAATGATCACATCACGTGAACAGGTCCATAAAATGAACACCCCACTAAACCCCAGTTCATATAGATAAAAATGGTGTGTACGAGGGTATACAATGTTTTTCTTATTTCTGCTTCAAACATAGGTTGTGTGTGCTCGTTAGAACCGCCTCATATAGGCGGTTCTAACAAGCACCCACAACCTATGTTTGAAGTAAAAATAACAAAAAGTATCATACATTTGCATCAGCAAAGTAGCCATTTTGGAAATGTGAAAAGATGCACTATGTCGCACTGGTGTGTTATCGTAATGCTGAATGCTTAACTCACAGCTCCCCTCAGAAGGACATTCAATTTCCCACAAAATGGCCAATGGGCTATCCAATACAAAATAATATAAGCGATACACACACTCAAAGACAAACCATAACAAAAATAAATCGCGACAGAAGGACCACCTTGTCAGTGAAACGAATTCCACTTGGGGAAATCGATTTTACGTGGCCGCAATCCTCGAACCCCTTCTTTGAGACAGTAAAACATGGTACAGGGATAAACTCTATTTTTCTTATCTCTGCTCTTAAATATAGATTGTGGGTACTTGTTTGAACCACCCATATAAGGGGGTTCTAACGTGTACCCTCAATCTATATTTTGAGAAGAAATAAAAATATTTTACAACTTATCATCTGAAAATGATCGATTATTGGCGGGAAAATCATCAATATATTTGAATAGGCGTGTTTTAGAAATCAAAAAATGTAAGGTGGGCTACGTCTTATACTTACGGCCCTCTGTAGATTTTTCTTTTACCTTTCTATTGATATAACTAATTAACTACGTCAATTAAAAAGAGAAACGATCAGGAACACAGACAATCAAATCCAAAATTATTCCCACAATATCACTAGGGAAAGAAGTCAAAACATGGATCGACGACAGTAAACAAATTGGACAACAGGTAATTAGACCCAACAGCTCTTTTCAAAACAGGTGATGACTCGGCATATCAAAATCCAACTGAAAAGGAGCAATATGCATAAGGGGAAAGAATCAGAATCACCATCATGACAAACGTTACAATGTAAGGACATATATAACTAAAGGGAGGAAGACTCGGAATCTCCTACATAACAACATATATGATTAGGGAAATAATCAGAACCACCAACACAAAGCATGAAGGAACCACAGCAAAAGCAGCGACTTGGAACGGTCAGTAAAATTACTGGTGGGTTTAAGTTAACTTTACGGGATTCCAACCCTCACCTTCACTTTCCTGTGGTTGAACAAAGTATTTGTTTGGTCTGCATGAAGGCTTTCTAACTTATCAGTGAATCAAATCGGGAAACTTAATATAATATACAGACAATTCATATATAGAAACCTATTTGTTGTAATGTATAAGCTACTCGCCTCACAAACAAGGGTCGTGGGATCGATTCCGGGCATCTCCAGATTATTGCATCAGCCTTTAATTCAAGGCCCGGTCTCCATCTGGCCTGCATTGTTTGTGGGATGTCAAACTCAAATACTCAAACACACGAAATTTAATATAGAATTGCAACGGACTCGGTAACTCAGTCGATTGCGCGCCTTGCTAGTGATCAGGGGGGTCTCAGGTTTCATACCTACCGTGTCGCAACAGTCTCCCTTTGTAATAAATAAAGTATTTTACTATCCATCTATCCCTCCCGCTGATTCCAGAAGGATAGCCCGTCAATTTCTAACGAAAGTATGTGCACTGTATTAGTTAACTATGCACGTTAAAAGGAAACATAACGGCGTTGTTGCTTAATCATTCGGTCCCGTACCGATGTTGGTTCGAGCCTGGTTAGGGGCACATGTGAAACGCCGAGTTCTGCAATGGAAGCTCATGTGTTTTCCCGAGGTAACCCGTTTTACCAGTATATTACTGAGGCTTCTATTTTGATTGTCTGTATTATATGGTCTGGGTATATGCGCGTTTGTTATGATCCTGTTCCAGAACAGCTGATGAAAGATTCATTAAGAAAAGGCGAGTCAGCCAGAAAGAAATATGCCAAACCAAAGGTCAAAACTTATGTTTAAAGCTAATGACACCGTAACTGATGTAATTCTTGCATCGTTTTTCTTTGCTCGGACAATATCGTACAATTACTGCTAAATGTAGGTTAGTGTTGATTCTCAGTTGATATTATATAAATCTATTTAAGTAATCGAAACGAATTAATTTACATCCTTATAATACAGATACTTTTCTGTTCAAGTAAATGAAACATATCCCTCAATTCATAACCTCAAAAGTATTTATCCGTTTCACTGACCGTTCCAAGGCAGTTCTTCTGTCGCGGTTTATTTTTGTTATGAGTTGTCTTTGAGTGTGTGCTTTGACTTATACGCTTTTGGTTTGGATAGCTTATTGGTCATTTTGTGGGAAAGTGACTGTCTTTTTGACTTTCCGCTATTGGTGTTTCCATTAGGATCTATTTAATTCATGTTTGTGTTTCTTTCCCTTTGGTGTCTCTGACGGGAGCTGTGGGTTAATTGTTTCGATTCCTGATCATTGCCTTCACTTCTATGCATATCAGGGCTGTTTTGTTTGACCCGTGTGGTGGCTGTAAAAGGTCTCCCCGTACATGCATTTAATGCTCTTATTTTTCCAATCCTCAGGGATTGCATTTACAACATCGATTCCTGATCATTGCATTTACTTCTTGTTTTCATTAGAAACATGGTGCAAAATCTTACATTAAACCATATATGATCAATATAACCTTCCACTAAAGGGGAGTGGGAAAAACTTGCAGTTTTCCCGCCATTTATCAAACAGAGCAAACTTTAGGAACTCCCTGTTTGCTTTTGTATAAGTTCCGTCCAACCGGAAAAGGGGTCTACTATTAAAGGGAAGAATTAGCTTCTCAGCAGCGAATTCATTCCTTTTAGAGTTGACCCCTGTTGAAATGAGATTCAAAAATACTTTAGAAGGAATTACCTCCCCTGGATGTGTATCTATTCGCCTTTAACAGTTCCGACCTGTTTATCCGCAGTTATACTGGCGTTAGTTTAGTATGCGATCATTTTTTTTTCAACATTTTGGTTCTTTAAGAAAAATATATATAACCAGATCAGACGTTCTCTGTTGTGTGGATTCTGATATGGATCTATACTGTTTGCGAATGTCCGAAAAATTGGACGCTAGGCATTAGTGTTACGGTGGAAACGTTCGTATTGCACCTTATGCTTAAAATGTTTTTTTTTTTGTGTGTTTAGTTTTTTTTTAGCAATCCCTTGGCTCCTTGACTACACACACATTTCTAGTAAGCTTATATTATGGGAGAAAATGTTAAGACAAATTCCAACATTGTTGCCTAGTAGATATCAAGTCTGCCTGACTATAGGGTGTAATGTAACATACGGTAATGTAAACGGTAGCTGAGCCAATGTGCGATCCATCTGTTGCAGTCACTGTTAACTTGTACTCAAAACCCTTTTCTGCTAGAGTCTCATAGTCTATTGCCGTGCTTGAGGTTAATATGGTGTTATCAGCTAACTCGAACTTGCGATCAGAAATATCATCACCAGTCGTAATGGACAACGTGATGTCATCACCATCTGCATCCGCCACTGTCAGTTTAACCACCTCAACACCTGTACACAAAGAATAATGTAAATGGCCTTATAGAATTTTGGTAGTTGACTTTTATTTTATATCAGACAAATATGCAGTGGTCATTGATTATGAAACATTTTGTACGGAACTTCCCTCCTGCAATACAGCGGTTTGCTGACGGAACGGGCATTTCTCGGAATGCCAACCAGTAAGTAAGAATTTCTAGACAGCGTCAGTATCCCAAACATTATTAGTGATTTGAATTCTTGACACGGAACGTGGAATCACATTCTCCGCCGGAGATAAATATTTGCCCAGGTAGTTAGGCGAGGGCAAATATCGCTTTTAGGCGGGGTATGCGATCCTGACGGCTCGGGCAAATATGTCTTTCAGGCGGTGAATGTGAGCTCATGTTCCCATTCAAAAACCAAAACAAGAGATGGTCCTATATCGCTCACCTGAGCTAACAGATTCAAAGTTTCAGGAAGTGCCAACCATTACTGAAGGATTTATGTGATGACACCGTAAGCATTTTCTGCAATCATGTAGAATGTAACTCTATGATAAATAGGCTGACCTCACCGGTTTTCAAACTCGTTCAAGCTTTTATCCCTGATTTGCTTATATGTAGCTCTCAAGAAGATCAGATATAAATCGAAGGGGCTATGGTGATGACAAGGTCAAAAATAAGCAATTAATTGCTGCAATCAAAGGGATGTGACTCTTTGATAAATAGGCAAAACCTCACTAGTTTTCAAACTCCTCCGAGCTTTTCTGCCTGACTTACTTGTTTGTAAGTTTCATGAATATCCGATCAAAACTGAAGGGGCAGCAGTGATGACAAGGTCGAAACTAAACATTTTCAGCCAAGCAGGGTACATAACTCCGTGATTAATTGACTGGCATTGCTAGTTTTCAAACTTGTCTGAGCTTTTATACCTAACTTACTAACACATAAATTATAAGATGATCTGATGAAAACTAAAGGAGGTACGGTCACAAAAGCGCATTTTAAACAATCCAAAGGCTGTAACTCTATGAAAAATAGGCTGACCTTATCAGTTCACGAAATCATCCATTTTATCCCTGACTTACTAACATGTGAGTTTCAAGAAGATCCAATAAAACTGAAAGAGCTACGGTGATGACAAGGTAAAAATTAGGCATTTTCTGTAATTGAGGGGGACATAACTCTCTGGCATATAGGCTGACCTCACCAATTTTTTAGCTTAGCTGAGGTTTTATCCCTTACTTACTTACATGTAAGTTTCCAGACGACCCGATGAAAACTGAAGCTAAGGTGATGACAAGGTGAAAAATAGGCACTTTCAGCAGTAAAGGTGACGCAATTCTATGATAGATAAGCCAACCTCGTCAGTTTTCGAACTCATCCGAGCTTTTATCCCTGACTTACTGTTTGTAAGTTTCAAGAATATCCAATCAAAACTGAAGGGGCTACGGTGATATGACAACGTCAACACTAAGCAGTTTCAGCAAAGTAGGGGATATAACTCCATGAGTAATCGACCTACATCGCTAATTTTCGAACTTATCCGAGCTCTTAACCCCAACTTATTTGTATGAAAGTTTCAGGAAGATCCGATTAAAACTGACGGTGCTACGGTGATGATATGGTCAAAAATAGGCATTTTCTATAATCAATGGGGGACATTACACTCCAAAATATAGGCCGACCTCACCAATTTTTGAACTCAGTCAAGGTTTTATCCCTTACTTACTAACAGGTAAGTTACAAAAAGATCCGATGAAAACTGAAGGGGCTAAGGTAATGACAAGGTCCGAAATATGCATTTTTAGCAGTAAAGGGACGTAACTTTACAATAGATGAGCCAACCTGGTCAGTTTTTTAACTCACCCGAGCTTTTATCCCTGACTTACAGTTTCAAGAAGATCCGATCAAAACTGAAGGGGCTACGGTGATGACAAGGTAAGAAATAAGCATTTTCAGCAAAGGAGAGGACATAACTCCGTCAGTAATCGACCCACATCGCTAGTTTTCAAACTCGTCCAAGCTTTAAACCCTGACTTACTTGTACATAAGTTTCAGGAAGATCCAATCAAAACTGAAGGGGCTACGGTGATGACAAGGTCAGAAATCGAAATTTATAGCAATCAAATGGATGTAACTCTATGATAAATGGGCCGGGCCAACATGGCCGGTTTTCGAACTCGTCCGAGTTTTTCTCCCCAGCCATATTACATATAATATAAGAATGCTCCAATTAAAACTAAAGGAGCTACGGTGATGACAATGTCAAAAATAAGCATTTTCGGCAATCAAAGGGACGTACCTCTATGATAAATGGGGCGACTTGGCGAGTTTTCGAACTTATCTGAGTTTTTATCTCAAGCCACCTTGCATAAAATTTTCAGAAAGAGCCGATCAGAACTGAAGGGGCTACGGTGATAACAAGGTAAAAAATCGGCATTTTCAGCAATCATAGGGACGTAACTCTATGATAAATGGGCCGACTTTGCCGGTATTCGACCTCATCCGAGGGTTTATCGAAGCCACCTTACACAGGTTTTAAGGAACTCATTTTGATTTTTATTTAGAAAGATCCGTTTAAAACTGAAGGGCTTAAGGTGATGGCAAGGTCAAAATCGGCATTTTCAGCAATCAAAGGAACGTAACTCTATGATAAATGGGCGGACTTGGCCGGTTTTCGATCTCATCCGAGGATTTATCCCCAGCCACCTTACAAATAAGTTTCGGAAAGATCCGATCAAAACTGAAGGGGCTAAGGTGATGACGTCAAAAGTTGGCATTTTCAGCAATCAAAGGAACGTAACTCTATGATAAACGGATCCACTTGGCCGGGTTTCGAATTCATCCGAGGTTTTATACCAAGCCACCTTACATATAAGTTTCAGAAAGATCCGATCGAAACTGAAGGCGCTACGGTGACGACAAGCATTTTCTCATTGTAAGTCTATGAGACCTTGTGGTTGCCATAGCAACAAAAGTTTTTGTGCGATTTCGAAACAAGAGGGCCATGATGGCCCTGGATCGCTCACCTGATCCATAGTGTAACAAGTGGGCCCCAGAGAGGGCCATTATTGGCCCCAGGGTTTTAATGTGCATAATGTTGAGGGAGGTCTTAAAGGTGAAGCTTCATACCAAACATCAACAAAGGCTATAATTAGAACAATCTTGGCAAAGGTCCACTAGATAAAGCTACACATCAAATTTCAAAGACCTGGGCCTTGCAGTTTCAGAGAAGAAGATTTTTTTTAAAGATATTCCCTACATAAGCCTATGCAAAACCAAATGGCCCCAGGGCTATATAAATCTATGTAAAAACAAAGGGCCCCGGCCCGGGGTGGGGGCATTTGTGGCACCAGGGCTATAATTTGAACAATCTTGGTAGAGGTCCACTAGATAAAGCTCCATACTAAATATCAAAGGCCTTGGCCTTGCAGTTTCAGAGAAGATTTTTAAAGATTTCCCTATATAAGTCTATGCAAAACCAAAGGGCCCCGGAGCGGGGACATTTTTGGTACCAGGGCTATAATTTGAATAATTTTGATAGAGGTCCACTAGATGCAGCTTCATACCAAATATCAAAGACCCAGGCCTTGTGGTTTCAGAGAAGAAGATTTTTGAAGATTTTCCCCATGTAAGTCTATGTAAAACCATAGGGCCCCAGAGTGGGGGCATTTTTGGCCCCAGGGCTATAATTTTAACAATCTTGGTAGAGGTCCATTAGATGCAACTTCATACCAAATTTCAAAGTCCTGGGCCTTGTGGTTTCAGAGAAGATTTTTAAAGATTATCCCTATATAAGTCTATGTAAAACCAAAGGGCCCCGGGACGGGGCCACTTTTGGCCCCAGCACTATAATTTGAATCATCTTGGTAGGGGTCCTTTAGAAGAAGCTTCATACCAAATATAAAAGACCTAGGCCTTGTGGTTTCAGAGAAGAAGATTTTTAAAGATTTTCCCTATATAAGTCTATGTAAAACCAAAGGGCCCCTGAGCGGGGGCATTTTTGGCCCAAGGGCTATAATTTGAACAATCTTGGTAGGGGTCCACTAGATGAAGCTTCATACAAAATATCAAAGTCCTGGGCCTTGCGGTTTCAGAGAAGAAGATTTTTAAAGATTTTCCCTATATAAGGCCATGTAAAACCAAAGGGTCCCAGTCGGAGGCTTTTTTTGCCCCAGCACTATAATTTGAACAATCTTGGTAGGGGTCCACTAGATAAAGCTTAATTCCAAATATCAAAGTCCTGGGCCTTGCAGTTTCAGAGCAGAAGATTTTTAAAGATTTTCCCTATATAAGCCTATGTAAAACCAAAGGGCCCGGCGGCGGGGACATTTTTGGCCTCAGCACTATCATTTGAATAATCTTGTTAGGGGTCTTTTAGATGAAGCTTCATACCAAATATAAAAGACCTAGGCCTTGTGGTTTCAGAGAAAAGGATTTTTAAAGATTTTCCCTATATAAGTCTATGTAAAAACAAAGGGCCCCTGAGCGGGGGCATTTTTGGCCCAAGGGCGATAGTTTGAACAATCTTGGTAGAGGTCCATTGGATGAAGCTTCATTCTAAATATCAAAGTCCTGGACCTTGCGGTTTCAGAGAAGAAGATTTTTAAAGATTTTCCCTATATAAGTCTATGTAAAACCAAAGGGCCCCTGAGCAGGGGGATTTTTGGCCCAAGGGCTATAATTTGAACAATCTTGGTAGGGGTCCACTAGATGAAGCTTCATACAAAATATCAAAGTCCTGGGCCTTGCGGTTTCAGAGAAGAAGATTTTTAAAGATTTTCCCTATATAAGCCTATGTAAAACCAAAGGGCCCCAGGTGGAGGCTTTTTTTGCCCCAGCACTATAATTTGAACAATCTTGGTAGGGAAGTCTATGTAAAAACAAAGGGCCCCTGAGCGGGGGCATTTTTGGCCCAAGGGCGATAATTTGAACAATCTTGGTAGAGGTCCAATGGATGAAGCTTCATTCTAAATATCAAAGTCCTGGACCTTGCGGTTTCAGAGAAGAAGATTTTTAAAGATTTTCCCTATATAAGGCCATGTAAAACCAAAGGGCCCCGGAACGGGGGCATTTTTTGCCCCAGCACTATAATTTGAACAATCTTGGTAGGGGTCCACTAGATAAAGCTTAATACCAAATATCAAAGTCCTGGGCCTTGCAGCTTCAGAGCAGAAGATTTTTAAAGATTTTCCCTATATAAGCCTATGTAAAACCAAAGGGCCCGGGGGCGGGGACATTTTTGGCCTCAGCACTATCATTTGAATAATCTTGTTAGGGGTCTTTTAGATGAAGCTTCATACCAAATATAAAAGACCTAGGCCTTGTGGTTTCAGAGAAAAGGATTTTTAAAGATTTTCCCTATATAAGTCTATGTAAAACTAGAGTGTTCACAAGTTTTTTCTTTAATTTGACCTACTGACCTACTTTTTGACCCGAAAAGACCTTTATTCAAACTTAGCCAAGATATTGTCACAATGACCATTCTGAGCAAGATTAATGATTTAACCAAACTTGTGGCCTCCTGAGTATTCACAAGGTTTTTCTATGATTTGACCTACTGACCTACTTTTCAACCGGACATGACCCATATTCAAACTTGACCGAGATATTGTCATGATGATCATTCTGAGCAAGTTTGATTATGATTGGACCAAAATTGTGGCCCCTAGGGTGTTCACAAGGTTTTTATATGATTTGACCCGCTGACCTACTTTTTAACCCGATATGACCCATATTCGAACTGGACTGAAATATTGTCACAATGGTCATTCTGAGCAAGTTTCATGATAATTGGACCAAAACAGTGGCCTTCAGAGTGTTCACAAGGTTTTTCTATGATTTGACCTACTGACCTACTTTTTGACCGGACATGACCCATATTCGAACTTGACCAAGATATTGTCATGATGATCATTCTGAGCAAGTTTGATTATGATTGGACCAAAATTGTGGCCTCTAGGGTGTTCACAAGGTTTTTCTATGATTTGACCCGCTGACCTACTTTTTAAGCCGACATGATCCATATTCAAACTTCACTAAAATATTGTCACAATGATCATTCTGAGCAAGTTTGATGATGATTGGACCAAAATTGTGGCCTCTCGAGTGTTCACAAGGTTTTTCTATGATTTGACCTACTGACCTACTTTTTTACCCGACATGACCCAAATTCGAACTTGACCGAGATATTGTCATGATTATCATTCTGAGCAAGTTTGATGATAATTGGACCAAAACTGTGGCCTCTAGTGTGTTCACAAGAAAAAGTTTACGCACGGACGACGCACGACGGACGACGGACGACGCACGACGCACGACGCACGACGACGCCGGACATCTTACTGTCACAAAAGCTCACCATGACCTTCGGTCAGGTGAGCTAAAAAGCTTATGTCATCAATGCCCCACCAGAGGCATGCTACAGATGATAAAAGATTGAGATCAGCTTGCAAGCTGCAGAGATATAGCTGCTCAAAAGTGTGGACGGACGACGGACAACGGAGGGACTACCATCCTATAAGCACACCTGGAAACTTCGGCCCAGGTGAGCTAATAACTAATTTGTTTGACTGCAAAGCTTTTTCGAGAGCGGTATGTCGTATCTTTTGCAAAGTTTTCCAAATACTTATTTTGTAGCTGACTTCATGAGAAGTACATGTTTACATGTAAAGTCATCAGACGCATCCTTCTGCACACATTTTGTCGATCTCGGTGCTTAGTGGGTAAAAGTTTGCGTAATGTAAGAATGAGATATTTATAGCTGTAAACAATGAAATAAAATACCGAATGAATAAAAACAATAAAAAGGTTTTATTAATTAGCTGAACATTATTGTCACAGTTGCAAAATAAATAAGGTTTTTATCTGTGTAATAAATCCAAGTCATCGCAATTCAGCGAAAGACAGCGCGATAGGGTAATATGTTTTGCTCACGGAAAATATGGAAAAAAAATATTGTGTAGGTAATGTTATCATTTTATGGGTTTCCGCTGTGGGTTATCTTTCATTTCTAAGCCATACATACATAGCGGTTCATCGGCCCCCGCCCATTGGGGCTTGAAGAAAAAGATGGGCTGCATGATGCTTCCATGCAGAGCTGAAACCGACCCGATTACTGGTAAACCGCTTAGAGGATTTAAGCCTGCCCAGGCAAATGTGTGCGAGTAGGACCGTCCATACTTGTTGGTTTCATTGGGCGGCAGGGCTTGAGGTGTCATTTCATCACAATGTCGGGTAAAAGTCCCACAAAATTGGAAGCGACGTCTCCAAAATGACATTTACAGTGTTGACGGGGACGTTAAACCTAAAAACAAACACACAAACAAACATAGCGGTCAAATATACATGTACACGGATTATTTCAACCATATTCGAAAAAGAATTGATTTCGTATCAAATACGATAGCTCACTAGTGGAAATGCCTTGGTAATTCATGTACATAGGTAATATTGATAAGGGTCGTTGTTTGGAGTGGTTTCCCCAGTGATATAATGTTCTTTGTTTGGAATTTCTTTATGCTGTATTAATAATTGTGCATTGCATAGGCATGCTCAGTCGCATTTGGAAGGATATTTTTTCATCCAATTTTGATCCGCGTTGCCGATAGCTTTTTCCTGACATCACAACACATGCCGGAGCTCAGAGCTCGACTCGTTTTAAAAAATCATGATACGGGATGGGAAAATACCACAAGCGTGACACGGGAGTTTGTATTTTGAGTCAGAAACTTGCAGCAGGCGGCAGTGCGTTTTAGGTTAATAATAAATGTTAATATCCGAGAAACACTTTCAACGTTTTACTTATCCAACTAATTTGCATAACAAAAATAACAACTGGACATAAAATATATTAAGACAGTGCATATCTGCAGATCATTGTATTGTAAAATGTCATACCGGTAGACTTGTTCAATGATTCAAAGCTACATGATGCTTTGTTATGAAATCAAATACACGAGTTCCCCACAAAATTGTATGGCTTCTTTTGGTGCAGGTCATCATTTATAAATGACCAACTAGGGCGGCCTCGAAGTGCGTACAATATTCTTGAAAGGGATAGCAACTATCGCAATATAATTCCATACTGGAATGGGCTTATGATGTGAAAAGCATAAATGATGGGCGCCATGCATGGCATATATTTGAGGACATGTAGAATATCGCACGGTAAGCCATATTAAGAAAACGATTTCGAAACATCGAATTATTCAATCATTTAATCAACAAATGATATGTAACTGTTGGCATATCAAAACTGTCTGTGCCGATCGCGAACAATATAGGCAAAGCTCACAATAATTATCAGCACCATTCTGCTTGATATTTGGATAAATCAATTTCCCTAAGTTCCGTACCTAGTATAGGTTTGAGCCCTTTGCTAATTTGTGTAGCGAAGTATGGCGGCCTGTGTCCTCCTTACCCGACAAACCCAAAAAAAGTTTGTCTCGTGACTGGGCCTAAAGTATTTAACTCTAATGTTCATGTTGCAAAGATATCGGATTCTTACTGCTTCATGCTTTTGTTGAATTTATATACAGGAACCAAGACGTGAGAAAAACATCATACGTGGACAGCCAAAAAGACAGTTACTTGCCCTCAAAATGGCCAAACCGATATCTAAATTAACAAAACAAATAACAACACATACATGTAAAGACGAACTATAACGATAATAAAACACACAACAGAAGAACCGCCTTGGAATGGTCAGTATGTTTACTGGGTTGGTGCAGTGGGGTGGGCAGCTTAAATCAATTTTACTTGGAAAAAGTCCTAGCCCTTATTCATCGTGGTTCAGTCAAATAATTCATTCAGTCCGCATGAAGGATATCTAGGTTGTCTAATTCATCAGTGCAACATTTCAGAGAATTTAACAAGCAAACGAATTTTGAGATGAAACAACCATAAGCACGCAACAGCTTGAAATAATTGAAGTGTTGGAGGAAAAAGTAAACCAACAGTTGGACTCTGGTCAGTCCGACAAGAAACAGAGCAGCAGCTGCCAACCGACATTTCTTAAAATAGTTTAAAGTAGAAGTGAAGGCAATGAGTAGGAATCGATACAATTAACCCACAGCTCCCATCAGAGACACCAAAGGGAAAGAAACACAGACATGAAACAGCAGACCCTAATGGAAACATCAATAGTGGAAAGCCAAAAGGACAGTTACTTTCCCACAAAATGGCCAATTGGCTATCCGAAACAAAATAATGTAAACGATACAACACACAAAGACAAACCATAACAAAAATAAACCGCGACAGAAGAACCGCCTCGGAACGGTCAGTGAAACGAATTCGACTTTGGGGCTGAAATCGATTTTACGTGGCAACCATCCTCGCCCTTACTTCCGTCGCGATTTAGACAAATAATTTTGTTCAGTCCACATGAAGGCCTTCTTCCTCATCAATGTTACATCTCCGTGAACACAAAAATCAAACAACCACAGAGATTAAACAACGGTGAGGACTCGACAGCAAGAAACCACTGAAATGCTGGAGCAAAGGAAAACCAACAGTTAGACTCCGATGGGCACGACCAGACAAAGAGCATCAGGCACCAACCAGCATTACATAGAATTAGATTCTAATTCTCAGTAATTCTTTATGCCGGAGCCGTCATAGAGTCTGAGGCCCGTCCCGCCGGTGCGCAATTAATGATGAAGCAAAGATATGATCCGTGATTGGGTTAATCACCATTCATATAGTCTGTTTTTGTTTTTGTTTGATTTGAGGTTTAACGTCCCTGTCAACACTGTAAAGGTCATTTTGGAGACGCTGCTTCCAATTTTGTGGGACTTTTACCCGACATTGAGATGAAATGACATCTCAAGCCCTGCCGCCCAATGAAACTAATAGCGTTTATAAGCATTGACGGGCCGACACGCACCGCTTTGCCTTGGCAGGCTTAGATCATCTATGGCCATTTTGTGGGAAAGTAACTGTCCTTATGGCCTTCCTTTGTTTAGGTTTCCATTATGGTCTGGTCGCTTAATGTTTGTATTTCTTTCCCTTTAGTGTTTTTGATGGGTGGAGTAAGTTAATTGTATCGATTCCTGATCTTTGTTTTACTTCTACTTTTTAGATCATCTAAGCTGTATTACCAGTACATGTGTGTGGGTCGGTTTCAGCTCTGCGTGGAAGCATCATGCAGCCCATATATTTCTTCAAGCCCCGATGGGCCAGGGCCGCATATAGTCTGTCTTATAACAATTTTGTTGTACTCAATGTTTTTATATCGGAGAATTCTTTTACGAAATTGTATATTGACATTATTGCATTAATATATTGATTCGAGTTTATATAGAATGATTACTGAGTCACCATAAAATTCTCGTTTCGGTAGGCCTTGTTGCAGAAAAGATTTAAGTCCAACACTGATTTTTAAAACTTAATGGAAATGATAACTCTAACCTTAGGAAAAGCTTTGTGAAGTTTATGATATACCAATAACCCTGATTAAGAAATTTAGCAGTTATTTATTTACTACGAGTGCCGATGTCAGTAACATAACTAACGATGTTGCCAGGTAACGTATCGCTAAACCTTCGATTATTTAATAATACAATTATACTGTTATTTGCGTTGACTACTTTAGAGCGTTTTTCATACATTATGAAACTGTGTCCTAGAGTCTTTATCATGCCCGATCGTGTTTTAAAATCGGTATGCAAACTTACCTTGTGCAGAGTTTTCTGGTACTGAAGCGTAGTAAAACAGCGGCGTGAAGATTGGTACATTGTCATTTATGTTTACCAGATTGATTTCTATATCTGCCGTGGCCGAATGATCAACTTTGTCAGTCACTATGACAGTGAGATCAAATTTTATTTTAGTAACTGTTTCGTAGTCCAAATCTTGTTTTGTCAACAACACGCCAGTCGATGCATCAATGTCGAAAAAACCACTGTCCAACCCTACAGTAAAAAAATAACGTGCATTTCTTTTAGCCAATGTGCTGTATATGAATCACACAGTCACCTGCATCCCAAGAAAATTTGCATGCGGCCTTTCTTCATCCTGATCTACGTTATTTATTATTACTTTTACTAGCTGATTTTGTGTCAATGTTAAACTGTTGATGAGAAGTGCTTTTGATTACGCTTTGGTGCGTAATCAATCCCGTAACCTATAGGTTGTGCTTGTAAACCGAGACAAAATGTGTACTTTGGCAAACATATACCTATAACGCATTAAGCTTGTCATAGAGAAATTTAAGGCTGTTTGACTTAAACAAGAGGGCCATAATTGCCCTGGATCGCTCACCTGATCCTTATTGTACAGATACAATGGTAGGTAGTATAAGCTGGAGTAGATGGTTTGAGCATTTTTGGTTGAGTGACCCTAGGAACATTTCTGTGAAATTATTTCAAAATCAGTCTACCTATTTAGGAGTAGAAGTCACTTAAAAAAGGTTGTTTATTTGTTAGTTTTGGTGGCTCTCACTTTTAGTGGAGCGAAGCGATTTTGAACAATACTGTCACAGTGTCACCCATGGAACATTCCTTCCAAATTGTATTCTTTCCAAGAATGAAGTCTTTCAAAAGTTCCCTTTTAAGAGTTGGCATAAGATACTAGAGTTCCCTTTGACAATACAGAGCTGACTTGTACGCCACTATCTGGACAGCTTGTGTACATTGGGAGTCCAGTCCTCGTGCACCAGGAGATGAAATTACAATGCCACGTGATGACATGGGGCAGTTGGTATCGAAAGCTAGGCTTATAAGTTGGTGGTTCCCTTTGAAATGCAGGGCTGACTTCTATGTCGCTATCACCTTGTGCACATTGAGGGACAGGTTCTAGTGCTATATATGGCAATGAACCAGCTCTCTCTCTCTCTCTATCTCTCTCTCTCTCTCGCTAACTAACTATGCTTTAACTCCATATAAAAAACTATTCAAAACTATAATTTTAACAATCAGGGTAGAGGTCCACCAGATGAAGCCTCATTCCAACAATCAAAGACCTGGGCCTTCTGGTTTATGACAACAAAATTTCAAAGGTTTTCCCTTTATAAACTGCTGTAAAACCAGTGGGTCCTAGGGGTGCGGCAAATTTCTTTGGCTGGGGCCATTCTTGACACTAGGGCTATAATTTGCAAAACCTTGCTAGAGGTCCACAAGATAAAGCTTCATACCAAACATCAAACACCCGGCCATTCTGGTTTCAGACGAGAAGATTTTTAAAGGGTTTCTCTATATAAATCTATGTAAAACCGGTGGGCCACGGGGTAGATCCACTTCTAGTCCCAGAGCTATAATTTGAACAATTTTGGTTAAGGTCCACAATATGAAGCTTCATACCAAATATCAAAGACCTGGGCCTTCCGGATTCAGATAAGAAGCTTTTTAAAGGCTTTTCCTATAAAAGTTAAACCAGTGGGCCCCGGGTTGGGACCATTTCTTGCGCAAGGGCTATAATTTGAACAATCTTGGTAGAGGTCCCCTGGATGACGCTCTAACTGTTGGTTTTCTTTTGCTCCAGCAATTATGTTGTTGTATGCTGTCGAGTCCTCAACCTTGTTTCATCTCTGTAGTTTTTTTAAATTTGTATGTTCTCGGAGATGTTACACTGATGAGTTAGGAAGCCTTCATGTGGACTAAACAAAACCAGTGTATACCGCGACAGAGGTAAGGGCGAGGATTATGGCCATGTAAAATCGATTTAAGCCCCCCAGTGGACCTAGATGTGCAACAGACCGTAACCGTTGAACAACTTTGCAAACGGACCACCTAAAGCTCCTTCCTGTGAAGTTTGGTAAAAATCCGATCAGTGGTTTAGGAGGAGATGTCGCTTGAAGAAATTGTTTACGGACGCACGCACGCACGGACGACGAACACAAAGTGATCACAAAAGCTCACCTCATCACTACGTGACAGATGTGCTAAACACAGGGGTCGGCAACATTGCTTTCGTGGAGATTGATCGGGTAATCTTTTTACGGTCGTTCTCTTCCTTCCAAACATTCAAGCAGGGCATGTCAATTTCTGGTGAAATAATGTGCACTGTTTCCGTTGTAGTACTGATTAACCGCTTATGTATAACCATGCCCATGAACTATGGATAGGTAAACTGACCGGCTCGATATGAACTAAACAATGTTGACTGGGTCGTAAACTTCACAACGAACAGAAATATATATTTAAAACAACTCAATAATTCTTACGTAGCACGTGGAGCGCTGTGGTGCAGTGGTAAAGAACCGGCTGGAGATCGAAGAGTAGCCGGTTCGATCCTCGCAAGCGCCAAGTGTTGTTTCGTTGAGCAACAGACTTATCCACATTGTTTTGTAATGGTTTGTACCCAGGAAAAGAGGGCCACATAGAATATTAGTACTAGCACTAAATGTGTTACCCTCTATAAATAAGGTCGAATATTATTGTTATATATTTCAATTGGTCTTATATCCTAAGGTTTGCAACCAGTAAAGACTCCGCTTTTCGTTTGCATCTGCACAAACAGATAAGAGTCTTCACATTAACTTAAATTACCCCGCTTATCTCCCCAGGCTAACAGCAGCGGTCCTTGGTTAGATGAAAACAAACCATGGATAAATAAACATAAATATATATTACATAGATAAAAAAATGTCCAGACTGTGCCAATTATGTTCTTAGTCGTTGTTGAGCGCACATGCACAATGACTTATATAGCATTAACATTTTTTCACACATGAGTCTTCGTGGTCTCCACTGGTCGCACATATCTTCTTGTAGTATTTGGTGTGCTGCGGCCCATTTGTATTCTGTTATATATAGAATCTTACATGCGTGTTCATGTATAATTTATTAAACGAGTTGAGGAAAAAGGATAAACTGCGTGGTTTTGCCGAGCATTTTATCCCTTTTCCTCAACGAGTCTAATAAATTCAATATCCATTTGCACGAATGCAAGATTCTGTTTATCATATGACATTAAAAACTCATTTTATTCACGAGTTGTTGACAAAAATATCAATATTCCGCCAGCAGTAAACAAGACGTCGTTAGCAATGTCGTACATGTAATGTTAAAGGGCGTTTCTAACTAAATTGCATATTTAATCCACTATTACGGAATATGTTACATGGCGTTATAACACACTCAGACTCGACGTCGTATTATAAAAATAAGTTCTAATAATTAGTTCCTTTGGATGAAAAGAATACACCAAATAAACGAAAATAACAGACTCGGTTTTATTGAGCCTGTTCATGACCAGTACTGAAATGTGCAACACGGCCACGTCCTCTAGCAACTGCTAAAGCAAACCTATATTTTCAAAATGATTTTAAATGAACTCAGTGATCCCAAAGGACCAGATAATATAATCTGCACTATGATTAGCTTATGAAGAGAATTGTAAGTACATGCCCTGCAAACTGTATTGAAGAACATCATTTTCATCCGCATCACTAGCAGTAAATATCCCAGCTATACTCGTGCCTACAGGAACTTCTTCATTAAGATCAGTTGTAAACGAACCAGTCAATGTTGGGCTTTCGTCGTTGATGTCATCGATAGTGATTGTAAGTACGGCAGTTGTAGACTCTGTGTTAGTAGATGCGCTGTGAATATACATAGCACTGATTTTAGAGGACTGGATAAGACAACCTTTTCAAATATATTGCCCATCCCCCATGAACGAGTGCCTAGACTTCAAGGAAAGAATTTGCTTTCCAGGATAAAATTCTTTACATTGCAGGTAGCTTTCGTCTCTTTAAGGTACGAACTTGATCCATTCCATGGCTGGGATAGGCCTATTTTTCATCATGTTATAAAGATATAAGAAATATAAACATGCAAAGACGATCTATAGCAATAACAAACCACGACAGAATAACCGCCTTTGAACGGTCAGCAAAAGGTATTTCACTGCCGGGAGAGGTGGGGGGGGGGCGTACTTCGATTTTACGCGGCCAAAATCCTCACCCGTGGTTTTGTAGTGTTTAGTGGTCTAGACAAATAATATGTTAAGTCCGCATGAGGAATTTCTGACACTCCGAGAACATAAAAAAACATAAATGACTACAGAAACGAAACAATGATGCGAAATAACTGTAATGCTGGAGCAAAAGAAAACCAACAGTAAGACCCCGTTGTTAAGCCTGCATACGACGATAAAGATACATGGCATTCTTTCTGTATATAGAGGATCTTAGATGAGTGTTCATGTATTATTCAATTTATTAAACAGGTTGAGGAAGAGGGATAAAATGCGAGGTTTGCCGGGCATTTTATCCCTTTTCTTCAACGAGTTTAATAAATTCAATAATACATGAGCACGAATGCAAGATTCTATTTATCATGTGACATTTAAAACGCATTTTATTCACGATTGTTTATAAAAATGTCAATAGTCCGCCGTTAGTAAACGCGACGCCGTTAAGGACGTCGTACATGTAACGTTACGGGACGTATCTAGCTAATTTGCATATTAAAAAATCCACTAGTGGATTATCGAAAATATTACATGGCGTTATTACACTCTCAGACGCGACGTCATATGATAAACAATTTTATTATTACACATTTTTCGATTGATGCAACGTTAAAGGTATTTATTCTTGTAACAGTAGGACAAACCGTGTGTTCTTGATTGTTTTATTGCCCCTTGATATGTACTGACTATAGCAGATCAAAGGCGGCCCTTATTAGAGTGATTTACAGCTCATGTTGTATCCCCTGACTGAAGCACTTCAGGGGGAAATCAATATTATACACCAGTCAACAGATAGTAAAATATTGATTTCCCCCCAGGAAGGCCCCTTACCTGTTGAAAACAGAGCTCTGAGAGCTACATAATATTATGTAATGAAATGATAGTCCTCAATAACCAAGAATAAATACCTTTAACAACCTAATTTTTCTGCTTATGAACAAAGTATGTATCGGACTTTCTATCTAGTTTAATGTTTGGAGATGAATTATATGGCGTACCAGACGGTATATACTCACAAGAGCAGCACTTTTAACTATATATGATGTACACCACAAATATCCCCCACCTCCTGAAAGCTTGCTGCAGGGCCAGTAAAATTAATAGTTTTATATTAAATCAATGGTCTTATTGTTTTCCCTTCATCGTAAGCTTTACAAAAGGGCAAACAATGTAGAACCAGCGCGTTTAACCTGCATCTACACTTTCGATAGATGTCAAATCTATTGGGCATATCAGTTAACTATTGCAGCGAACCATGCTTATCATATCGCACTGTCCAGCATCACAAAGCTATGTTTGCTTTAGCCGAATAAGACTGCTCGGCCTGTTTTACTGACTAACCGATTAAACACCATTGTGAGCCGAAAAGTACATACTCATTACGAATACACGCCTCAATTATCCGGTTCTAACGAGCACCAACAATGTAGCCATTTTAGAGATGTGAAAAACAAATCCACTACAGGTACATCGCACGGGTGTGTTATCGTTATGTTCGCCAGTGTGTTGGTGATTCTGAATTTTACCCACTTTATGTATGTTGCTGCTTTTTAGTTAGGTTTGGATATTCTGAGTCACCACCAGTTTGGGAAATAGCTGCTGACTCGGGTTACCTTTACTCCGTTTTGTTTACTGTCGTCACTCAATGTTTCGACTTCTTTCCCTAGTGATATTGTGGGAAGAATGTATCAGTTCCTGATCGTTTATCTTTTTAATTTACATATGACCCCTGCCCATCGGGACTTAAATAAATATACTAGGCTAGAGCATGTTTCCATGTAGTGCTGAAACCGGCCTCACATGAGTACCGGTAATAGGCTTAGAAGGTCTTAGCCTGCCCAGGCTAAGTGGAGCTAGTAGGACCGATCCTGCGTTAAATTATATTGGTTTGTTTCGAAAATAGGGCTGAAGAAGCCATTACATCTCAATGTAGTATAAAAGTCCCAAACAATTGGAAGCAGCGTCTTTAAAATGACATAAATGGAGTTGACGAGGACGTTAAACATCAGTTCAAACAAACGAAACATTTTTGGAGGGTTTTCGGTTTACGGACCTGTTAAGATTATTTCACTTATTTCGTTAATCAGAGGAAACCGAAAACCGAAATACCTGGAGAAAAACACATGTCCTTCGGTTGCAAAACATTGTGTCCAACATGTGGCACGAGCCACGCTCGAAACCAAAGCGGTGAGAGGCCTAATGATTTAGAGGACGCGCTCTTACATATTTAGCCACGGAGGCCCGTAAGCAATACAAATGGTTGCAACACAATTGTTTTACGACAGACTCATGCGTGGTAGTTTATGTTTGTTTGATTTGAGGTTTAACGTCCCCGCCAACAATGTAAAGGTCGTTTTGGTGACGCTGCTTCCAATTTTGTGGGACATTTACCCGACATTGAGAGGAAATGACATCTCAAGCCCTGTCGCCCAATGTAACCAACAGGGTTGATAAGCACTGACGGGCCGACTCGCACCGCTTTGCCTGGGCAGACTTAGATCCTCTAAGCGGTTCACCAGTACTCATGTGCGGATCGGTTTCAGCTCTGCGTGGAAGCATCATGCAGCACATATATTTCTTCATGCCCCAATGGGCGGAGCCGACATGGTAGTTAACCCAATCAAATGATAACTTTGCCCACCCCACTTTTTTGCAATCGGCACGCGTGCCTCAGACTTTATGACGGCTCCGACCTGAATACAAACTTACAGTAATGTCGGTGGTGCCAGGTGCTCTGCTTTTTTTCTATTGGTGTAGTATTTTAACTATTGCTGTCGAGGTCATCTATATATTGTTATTGTTATTAGTATTATTTTTTTACTATTTTCTCTGATGAATAAGAATTCGTGCATACGGACTAAAGACATATATGTTTGTCTACCGCACGACCAATGGTGAGAATAGTGGCCATGTGAACTCGAGCATAAATAGCATCCCAGTGAAAAATAATACCAACGATTTCAACGCGGTTCTTCTGCTGTTATTTTACACTTTTTGTACCAAATGGAATCTTCCTCCTTATGCATGGTGGGAGTCCATTACAAAATTAAGGGCTGTCAGGTTTTGTTTTCTTCAAAATTGATTTGGAAAATGACTGAACGTTTTGCAAACAGTGGAGGCCCTGATCAGACGCCACAGAACGTGGCGTCAGTTCTGAGCCGGCACTGTTTGCCAGGGTACCCGTTTTAAGGTTTCCGGTACAAAATGGGATATTGTTATGTTCCCTAATTTCATGTATGCATTGCTTTTATTGTTTTTTTTTTTTTTGTTTTTTTTTTATTATTATTTGGCCATTTTGTGAGAAAGGAACAATGTCTGTCTTCTGGGATTTCTGCTATAATGAAGTTGTTTCATGTTGGTGTTTCTTTTCCGTTGGTGTCTTGGATGGCTGTTGTAAGGTAACTGTATCGATTTCTTATCATACCCACTGACATTCCTAAGTCGTTGGTTCTTGTGCTGCTCATTTTCCATTCCGAAAAGACGCCTTTACAAATACATTGTAACCTTTATCGCAGAAAAAATGAAAATTTTAAGATGTAACATTGTGATATTTTTCTTATTACTGCTCAAAATATAGATTGTGTGTACTCGATAGAAACGCGTCATCGAGGCGGTTTTAACGAGTACCCACAATCAATATTTTAGAGCAGAAATAAAAAAAGGTTTAACCTCTAAACCCCAGTTTTACTATACAAAAGTGAGGTTCAAGGGGGTCAGATTTATGTAGGCGTGTTTTTGTAATGCGCAGGGCCGAAACATTACAGATGCATTCATATAAACTCTTGCTGAAAGCACTCTCGTCAGAATAGATGTACTTAATGGGCTAATGATGAATCTAAGCTAATCAGTCTGTACAATACCTGGTGTATCATGTCAAAAGGTCCGCGGTCCCCGCCCATTAGAGCTTGAATAAATAGATGGGCTGCATGATGATTCCACACAGAGCTGAAACCGACCGCACACGAGTACTGGTAAACCGATTAGAGTCCATGCTTATAAACTCTATTGGTTTCATTGGGCGACATGATTTGAAATGTCATTTCATCTCAATGTCGAATAAAAGTCCCTCAAAATTGGAAGCAACGTCTCCAAAATGACCTAAACAGTGTTGCTTGGGACGTTAAAACTCCAATCAAACAATATGCCAAAAGGTCCTACAAGGGTTTCGTAGTCCATCACTTCATATCCGCGTAAGCCCACGTGTTTTGTGGTTTATTTTCCTGATTTGACGCGAATACATAATTCAGAAACATAGACATTTTAGAAGGAGTGCCAAACCTTCATTCTAGCTCAAACAAGAAATACGCCTATCAGGGATTTAAAAACATTAAAAGATCACACTTGGAAGCATAATAGAATCATTATCTTCACATGAGCGTATTACCCAAAAGATTCTTTATACTTACTTGAAAATGAGTCTGTATGACGTCGGATCACTCTCAAAATCGATTTCCGTGGCTGTATACAGTGTATCACCAAAAAAGCTAAACACTATTGGTTCGGCAGGGTCCTGCGATATTAACTGGTACGTTATACTGTCGCCATCGCCATCCTCTGCTTTAACACTGTAGATTTCTGACCCGATACCTGTGCCTTCAGAAATACTTATGGAACTACTTCCACTAGCACGCGGGCTAAAAAATACTAATGGATTATCATTTATGTTTCTAAGAGTAACGGTTATGATTTCACTTGTTGACTCGTCAGCGGCGTCAGTGACTGTTATTTCTAAGAGGAATATTTTCGTTTCCATTGTTTCGTAGTCCATCTTTCGGGTTGTCCTAATTACACCAGTATCTCTATTGATTTCAAAGTAAGATTCACCACCTGTAATATTAATGCAAGATCATGGAGACTGCATCGAGCCAAAAAGTGTCTTCAGACATGTACATTCAGATAATACAAAACTCACATCAGTCTGACAAAGTCAAGCCAAAGTCAAGCCCCGATTCCAAAAAGTGTTTTTGTGCTCAACTCATTTGAGTATGAAAATTGAAATACTAAAAATATATTACAAGTAAATAAATCAGACAATTTTACTGATCAGATTTGCAATGTATGTTGATTGTCTTGCTCATGAATTTTAAAATGCGAATACCTCGGACCCAATATGCAACCATATCTCTCTGCAAGAATAAGTTTTCGTTCACTAGTCACCCCTAAAATGCCTAGCGAATACTCAGATCAACTGTGCCGATCCACAGGCTGTTTCGCGTCCTCAACGAGTGCGTATGTTTACAGATACACGTTTACATGTCGCGACCCATGATATATGTGATAAAAGACGCAAATCAAAAGATGTGGTATAGGCAGGTGTTTCGTGCATATTGTAAGTTCGGACAACAATATCCAATGATGCTATAGATTTGGTACTGTAACACGTAATTGATGTGATGGTAATCATGTTCTGAAATTAAATAAAAACATGGTAATATCCTTTGGGATCTTTGATGCCACTGCGGAATTAAGGAAATATTTGAGGGTCACCGATGAGTCCAAATTTGCCAAACCTACATAATCTGACCAAAAAAAAAAAATACTGTACACTCCAGAGTTTTCAGTTCTGAGCTGTATTCCTTGCTTCCCAAGGAATACCTCTTTTTCAGATCACTTAACTTCACCTCAGCTGGTGGCCCCCGCCCATCGGGGCTTGAAGAAATAGATGGGCTGCATGATCCTTCAACGCAGAGTTGAAACCGGCCGGACATGAATACTGATGAACTGCTTAGAGGATCTTAGCCTGCCCAGACAAAGCGGTGTGAGTCAAACCGTCCATGCTTATAAACACCACTGGTGTCATTTGGCGACAGGGCTTGAGATGTCGTTTCATTTCAATGTCGGGTAAAAGTCCCACAAACTTGGAAGCATCGTCTCCAAAAAGAGCTAGGACGTTTATCCTCAAAACAAACAAACAAAATCACCACAGCTGGTGTAAAAGGAATGGGTAGCGGCCGTAAAATGCCTCCCTGCCCTTCAACAAAGTATTGGTTATATATGTAGTTCGGTCTTGTAGTTTTGTTTGTTTTCGAGTTTAACGGCCAAGTCAAAACTATTTATATCATGTGTGAACCGGTCAGTTTACCTAGCCACATATTCCTTGGCAGGCTTATACGTCAGCATTCAAGCAGTACAGTGCACACTTTTTTCGCCAGAAACTGCTACCTGCTCTTCTTGAATCAGCGGAATGGAAACCGTTTTCTAGTACTTTCTTCCAAAGGAATGCACATTTCCAGTGCATTTGTCCTTTCACTCTTCTCATCTGCCGATATTTTGGGGGTACTTGGTTCTCTTTAAATACAGGAGCCGTATGTGTTGTTGACTACCATTTTCCTTATAGCACGGCGCGTCTTATTTATAGAGCTTTGACTTCTCTTGAAATATCATTTAATCGAATAAAATACGATATTTCTTTGATGTTTTGTATTAACCTCTGAAGTTTATCACCGAACGTTAAATTACAGCTGGTGTTTCATAAGGCAACCTGTTGAACTGTCACTGTTTGGGCCCATGGGTGTCAAAGTGTTGGTTTTCTTTTGTTTCAGGATTTCAATGGTTTCTTACTGTCGAGTCCTCACCCTTGTTTCGTCTCTGTAGTTGTTTTATATTTGTGTTCTCGGAGATCTTGCACTGATGAGCTAGGAGGCATTCATTACGAAAACACGCCGATACAAATACATTGTAAACTTTCCTGCCGAAAAAAACTAAACTTTTAAGATGAAAAACATGTGATATTTATTTTATTTCTGCTCAAAATATAGATTGCGGATACTCGTTAGAACTGCCTCATCCCACAATCTATATTTTAGAGCAGAAATTAAAACAAAAATAAGGTTTACACATGCAAACCCCAGTTTTACTATATAAAAGTTGGGTTCAAGGGAGTCAAAGTATATAGGCGTGTTTTCGTGTTTTTCATGGGGAGTGAACAAATTATTTATCTAAATCGCTATGGAAGTAAGGGCCGCGACGATGCCCTGCGAAAAATCGATTTAAGCAGCACCCAAAGTGGCATTCGTTTCCCTGACCGTTCCAAGGCGGTTCTTCTGTCGCGGTTTATCTTTGTTATGGTTTGTCCTGAGGGTGTGCATCGCTTGTATTTTTGTTTTGATAGCCAAATGGCCATTTTGTGGGAAAGTAACTTTCCTTTGGCTTTCCTCTATTGATGTTTCCAATAGGGTCTAGTTATTTTATGTTTGTGTTTCTTTCCCTTTGGTGTCTCTGATGGGAGCTTATTGACTACTGACCGTTATAAAAATAATGTAAAAATTTAGCAATATGAATATCTTATACACTGACATTTCCGTCCCAATACTATTTTGTTTAATAAACTCTGCTGTTTGTCTCTCAAACTATAGGGAACAATGCCAACGAAAGAACAGTTATCGGGATTATCAGTAAAAAAAAATCCGGTTATTTCAGTAGCGGGCACTATCACGCTGAACTTGGACCGGTCCATGCAAAAGGGTTAGTGCCCGCTGTGCCTCTACCGCAGGTTAGCAATTTGCCCATGGTGAGATTCTGGTCAATGGTAAAACTTGTTTCATTTGTGATATGCACTAGATTGGGACTAAAACAGGTAGATGTTCATCGCTCTACTTTGGAAGAAGGCAAAAAACATATAAACAAAATTCCCAAAAGAAAACACGTTTTGCCCCTGTAAGACAGAATGAACAAAACAATATATATAACATTCAATTGAATACGATTATACAACTGCACGAGGACTGTTCAAATATGAATGCAAGTAGAACGTTTTCTCATGCACTAATGCGAAAATCACCTGGAAATAAATATCACAGCGTAGAAAAACATTTTACCTATACATTGATATCAAACCTGTTAAAATCCGTCCACTTTAGCCATGTATATCGTTCGATAAACATTGTCTACTCTTGTATACTAATACAAAACATGGTTGGAAGAAAGTCAGAGTACGCCGTTGAAATACGGTCCTATATTAAGAATCGTTGTATTCTTGGTATACGCTGCAAAGACATTTTTGATGAAATATGTTCGGTTTATGGGCATAATGAAATATGTTTTCCGACAGTTTTCCGTTGATGTAAGAAATTCAGCTGTGGACTAGGCTCAACACATGATCGTCGGCCGAAAAGAGCAACATCTGCCAAGATGGTTGCTAGAGTGAACGAAATAGTTGCTACCGATGCACGATACACCACTAGGCAAATAGCTAGTATGGTTGGCATCTCATAAGGAGCAGCTCATAAAATTCTGAAAAGGGGTTTGAAAATGAGAAAGATCTGTGCTAGATGGATTCCCCGTCTGTTGACAGATGAGCAGAAAAAGACACGAGTTCAGTGCGTCAAGAAGTTGGTTAAAATGTTTCCAAATTACAATGCACGGTCTTTCGCTAATGTCGTCACAGGTGACGAGACATGGGTTCACTTTTTTTAGCCAACACGATAGATTCAGAACAAAATATGGGCAACAAAGTATTGCAAAAGACCATGCATTGCCAAGCGGACCATGAGCGTCAAGAAGGTAATGTATGTCATATTCTTTTCAAATCAGGGCCCTGCTATTCAAGTTGCTGTGCCTAAAGGCAAATCTGTAAATGCGAAGTTTTACAAGAATAAAGTTCTTCGAAAATTGAAGAAATATTTCAAAGAACGAAGATCCGCAACTGGTTTGGCCAATGTCAGATTGCTACATGACAATGCGTCATCGCACAAGGCGTTCATTGTGCAAGACTATCTGAAGCAGGAAAAGGTTGTTGAACTCTCTCACACCTTCCCCCCCGTATTCCCCTGACCTTGCCCCGTGTGACTTTTTTTGTTCCCGCGGCTGAAAAAATACCTTTCTGGTCGAAAATTTGTACATCGCAAATACCTCGGTTCTGCAATATTCCAGTGCCTTCATAGTATACCTCGAAAAGACAACCAAAATTCATTCAATAATTGGATCAGAAGACTGAAAGTTTGTATATCTGTTAAAGGGGAATACTTTGAGGGGACAAAATAAATTTTTCATCGAAATCTATCGCGGAATCATTTTTTATGTGCTTAGTTGCATTCATATTTGAACAGTCCTCGTATTTTTCAAGGGTTTTACCAAAAAGGTGCCAGTTATCAAAAAGTGCAGTATACATTTTCACGGGAAGCTACCTTTTCCTTGTTTTATACCATGGGTTCCTATCGAATTCCATGCAGGCTTTTGAGGGAAAACACAGTTATATTTATAATCCCTGTTTTGCATAGTTTTGCAGCATGACTGTAACTTTGGCAGTTCAGTTTATCGTGCATGGATTTTAAATACCCTAAACATTATTGATGTGTCAGCAGTAGCTAAATGAAGCACACATAGTTGATGTCGGTTTCTCCACCATATAAAAAATTGACATCATTGCTAAGGCTCGGACGGTAAGTGAAATTAATGTAGTGTTTTCTTATGTAGGAATACGTTTGCCTATGTTTGTGTAAACTTAGCGTCTGTTCAGTAGTTTTTTTTTTCTTGCAAGTATATCCCAACATTTGGAAGCATGGTCTGTAGTGTTTGTGTGATAAGCTTTGTAAACCAAAGGTCGATTCAGTTTCGGTTATTCCTAGACTAAAGTCTCGTCTCTATATAGCATAAGTTGTTGAGTGACGTAAATAACAGACGACCAGGTTGAATCAAATCTTCATCTTCAAGGCGTGCTTAGGCTAAATGAGTTGGCGTTAATAATGCCATAATGTCCCTTGTCCAAGCATATTCATGACGCGAGATGGAATTATTTAAATACCATAGTCAGTGGTTTACTATTTAGATCACGTTCAATCACGTTTAGAAATTATTTTATGCATACGGTCAATATTGTAGGGTTCATTTTTTATTACACGCAGCGTATTAGGGACAATTTAATGATGAGATTGGTTAGTTTGGGTATTATGTCGTCAGACGTTGAAACTGTCGAAACGGAGTGAATGACGTCATCTTCGTCGCGACGTCAGTTCCAACGTTACGGAAACCAAATATGGGTGTACAGTGTGATGTAAATGGTCTTTATCGGCTCATTGATAGTATAACATGGTATGTATTTGTGCGGTGAAGATCTCAAAGTTTTCTGTAAATATGTGTAGCCTACTGCATTGTGTTTATGATCAGTTACAGGTGTGCATAAGCTTAATCTGTTGACACTTATGTGTAAGCTTTGTCGTGGAGACGGGTCGGAAACCGAACTGTGTTCTGTGCTTGGTGAATGATCAGAATGCACAAAGGTGAAGCTGATCAGTTACCTTTTGTTTGTACGGTTGCGATGAGCACGAACTTTATTGTTGTTGCTAAGTTAGTGCGAACATGAAATTGATTATAGTAGTGTTCAGTGAGTGACCACAAATTCTGCGTATTCATGTTTCAAACATTTCGTACATATCTATTGCTCAGTCAGGCCAATTTTAGCAGTGCGGTTATTGTCGCATGTGTGGACCGGCCTGCTTGTCTGGTCAGCGTGGGCGCAATAACCAAATATACATGCTGACCTGTTTAGAGTTTTCCGGGACAGGGGCTGTATTGCGGGGTATTGCATTATATAAACTGTATTGTAGTTATACGTTATTGATTTTAGGCATTTGAGGTGTAAGGGTGTGGAGGGCTCCTTGTAAGCAGGCCCCATTCTATACTTAGGGCCGGGATGTCTAGCAGAGGCGGGCACAGCTCAGTGGAGAATCGCACGACCACAGCTTAGTGGGGCATCGGACGAGCACAGCTCAGTTAAGAGCTGCCGGTGGGATAAATTGCGATTTGAGTAACCGTGTTACGTTATCAATATATTTCAGACGACTGGCACCGATGAATTTTAACAGTCACAAGTCGGACATTAAAAAGAAGATCTTACGTGAGTGTTAATGTATTACTAAATTTATTAAACGAGTTGAGGAAAAGGGGTAAAATGCAAACTTCGCCGAGCATTTTATCCCTTTTCCTCAACGAGTGTAATAAATTCAATTATACATGAGCCTTGGATTTATTAAACGAGTTGAGGGAAAGGGATAAAATGCGAGGCTTAGCTGGTTGATACATTCAATAAAACATGAGTACGAATGCAAGCATATAACATTTTAAGCGCATTTTATTTGATATTTGTTAACAAAATATCAAAATACCGCTATTAGAAAACGCGGCGTCGTTAAGGACGTCGTACATGTAACGTTACGGGGCGAATCTAACACATTTGCATATTTGATCCACTAGTGGATTATCGAAATTTTTGCATGGCGTTATTACACACGTCATAAGATAAATATTAGTCTCCAGTGTAGTGTGTTCTGATTGGCCCAAATTTAGGTCAACTGGAAGTTAATATTTTTTTCCGAATATCTAAAACCGGCAGTTAATTATTTTTTCTTTTTGTTTACATATCGTAATTTGTTTGTATAACGTTTTCACGTCACTGACGTGTGCAAAAATCTTAGCTTTGTCTTCGAGTCGGCGCCGTGAAATAATATAACAACAATGATTCTGTTAGTGTTGTTAATGTTTATTGTTAGTATTGTTGTGAATAGCTGTAAATAGTCATCGATTAATAATAATTGTGCTACATATGAGATCTCTCTTGTGGCTTGTCCTTCAATTAGTCGTTCACCTGTCATAGACTGCCCTCCTTCGTCCTGTCGGCAAGTGAATTCATTACGATAACACACCCGTGCGACATTGTGCACTTTTCTCATCTCCAAAATGGCTACTTTTCTGAAGAAAATTTGCGATATTATTCTTATTTATATTCAAAACATAGGTTGTTGGTACTCGTTAGAACCGCCTCAATGAGGCGGTTCTAACGAGTACCCACAACCTATGTCTAGGAGCAGAAATAAGGAAACTAATGTATACCCCCGTAAACCCCAGTTTTCTCTATAGAAAGTGGGGTGTAAGGGGTTGTTTATTTCACGGACCTGTTAGCGTGATGTTACGTGATGCAGTAACCCTACATGTAACATCAACATAGTAGGCATTTTTTGGCCAAAGATTGTTTTTGAATATTAACCCAGCACGTAAATTTAGCTGATCCGGATGCCCATTGCGTTTTCTGTGTAACGTCACGGTGATGAACAAATGCTTACCTGTCATTGTGTAGCGTAATGTGTCTCCAGCATCTCCATCTGTGACAGTAAAAGCGGGTGGTAACTGTGTCCCAGCAGGTTGTTCTTCGTCAATTTCTACGAGTTCTACATTCGTGATTTTCGGACTATTATCATTGGCGTCTAGTAAAGTTACAGTTAACTCAGCCGTATCAGTTCCGTCTTCTGTTGTGGCGCTTCAAAAAGAAAGACTTTGTAGTAAAAATAACAAAAAAAAAAAAATCAACAAAAGGCCACTCAGGCTTCAATCACAGAACGCAGCCAACTCCAGTCACCTAAAGAAAAAAGATATCAAGGATGCACACGCAAAAAAGACGTAACATGAACCAACAGCAAAAAGCCAATTAACAAATAGGACAATGCAAAAGCATGACATTCTTGGGACAGTAAGTAGTACCGCTACTGGTTGGGGAGGTTGGGGGATCGATTCCTGATCATTCCATTCCTTTCTTGTTTGCCAAACTCGAGTTCGACTCAGGTAAGCTAACAACTAAAATTTTATTAAATTACCTGGCACAAAATAAAAGTGTAGGCAATGATAAGGAATGGATACAGTTAGCCCCCAGCTCCCATAAGAGACACCAAAGGAAATTGACCACATATATGAAATAACTAGAGCCAAATAGAAACATGAAAAGCGGAAAGCCAAAGTGACAGTTACTTTCCCACCAAATGGCCTATTGGCTATCCAAAAGAAAATAATTTAAGCGACACACACACTCAAAGATAAACCATAACAAAAATGCACCCCGATAGAAGAAGAACCGCCTCGGAACGATCAGTGAAAGGAATTTCACGGGGGAGGGGTGGGTCTTAAATCGATTTTACAAAGCCGACTCTACTTTTTTTATCAGTAAAAGAACAGAATAAAAATTAAAACACCGACCCTACCATTTTCAATGACCGACCTTACCCAGTGTCGTCTTTGAATGTTCCCACAGTAATTCCTCATTTTAAGTACATTTTTGTAGATTTTGGCATTAAGTGCCTTCCAAAATTACAGAGCTGCATTTTTTGAGCATCTGAAACGAATTATGATATACAGTGGAAGTCTCAATATGACAATTTCATTAACAAAAACATGTACAAAAACAAAAACACATAAACAATACAGACCCGATCCTGTTTATTGCGGGAGAACAAAATGAAATAATAAAATAAAAACGTTTCGCCTACCTAACGAATAATTTTTATTTCTACATGCTAGTAGAAACACAGCTTTTTTACGCCATAAAATTAAGCGTAATTGACATATTTATAAAAGGCGATTGTGGACATTTCAATGCATGACTGTTCGATAAAGACGTCTGATTAGAATATTGATGCACGATAGTGATAAGTAAAGCGACTACTTGAGTTTAAGTATCCTTCTACCCCTTCAAAAAAATTAGTTATGTCTGTGTAGCTTATGTCATAATGGCGACCCGGCGATTATCCGGTTAAGTGCTCATTTGGAGGTACCTCCTGTCTTAAATTACCGCTAGTCATGTTCTGGCACCAGAGGTTCACTTTCCATGCACTGTGTTTATGTAAACCGAACCATTTATTGCTCTTCACATAATAATTGTATTTGTTACATGGTAGAGAACGACTGCTGCGTAATTTACCTACATTTTTCAGTGTTTATACTGCATCAAATATGCTTTAGAGATTGGACAGTGGACCAGTGGAATCTTGTTCGACTACGTTTCATTAGTTGATTATTGAACCAGAGGGTCGTGAGTTCGAATCCCTTGCAGGTTTTTTAATTGCATTTTTGCATGGAAAAATATAAACGGTTATTATTAATTGCAAATTTGTAGATTTTTGTTTGTGTCAAAAACTGAAAAATATATATATTTCTTAAATGCAAATGCTTAAAAAGGACTTCTTGTTCATTTGTTCTAAGGGAACTTTTGGTTTGCATTGAAATACTGCGGTTTGTTGACCAAGTGTAAGGGGAGAAACTGCAAAATTTAAAACCGGAGTTCCCGGAGAACAACCTTCTGGATATCAGTTGCAGAACAGCGTCTCACATGGGACATTAGCCAGTTTTGAAACACAGCTGTTGGAGACCTAATGATTAACATTCAGCGCTCTTATCCACCCCTTCAAGCCATTCATTTGTAATCAGATGTAGTTGAAAAGTATAGTACACGGAGCAATCTCGAGATGTGCTTCAGCTAACTATTAAGGGCAAGAAAGAAGAAAAATGAATATCTTATATTTGTACTTGATAATAAATTGTATATTATGGTTACTTGCTGAAATAGCTTTGATGAGGCAATTGTAACAAGAATATGCATCTCATACATAGGTTTCTGAATAGATAAACGCATATAAAAACAGGCTTATTAATATGTTTTGTATTGATAAGTATTCTGATATTTAAGATGTGAAAATAGATTTTTTAAGGTTTTGGTTTTATGGCCCTTTCAAGATTATTTCACTCATTTCGGTCGATCGTTATTTAGAGGCGGGGGAAAATTTGAGTACTCCGAGAAAATCCACCTGACCTTCCGTTGCAAAACTTGGCGTCCCATATTTGACCCGAGCGAGGATCGAACTACAGCGGTGAGATATTTAATGAATAAGCGTCGGCGTTCTTACTCAATAGGCCACAGAGCCGTCAATAAGTTTTTAAGTTTACATTTGCATCAGAAAAATACACACAAACGTTGATTGTTTCCATAGACCAAAACATTAAAATGCGCAGTAGAGTCCATATGCCTATCACTGAGTTGTGCTAAATACAGTTAATTAAGCCGGGCTTTTCTTATCGCTGAGGTCAATGTCTATCTGCAGAATCTGGGCTAGGATCATGTGCTGGGTTTAGCAAACAGTGTAGGTGGCAAACAGTCTAGCCCCAGATCAGAATGCGCCATATAATCAGGTTTGTTTATATCGCTTATATTATTTTGTTTTGGATAGCCATTTGGCCATTTTATGGGAAAGTAACTGTCCTTTTAGCTCTCCGCTAATGTTGTTTCCATTAGGGTCTGTTGTTTCATGTTTGTGTTTCTTTCCCGTTGGTGTCTTTGATGGGAGCTGTGGGCTAATGGTATCGATTTCTGACCATTGCCTTCACTTCTGTTTTACACTGTTTGTTTACAGCTAAAAATAAAGGTTGAAGGGAACAATCTAAGTCCTCGTTCAGGACAGTTCTTAGCTCCTTGTTCATGAATGAAGATTGTAGAGCCTCTGTTATGCGCATTACTTTGGTTTTACAGGGGATTACACTACATGTACCTGTTAATCTGATGCAAGCTTAAGTGAAAGTTGCCTACAGTTTGTGACAACCAACGAAAAAGTGCATGCCATCTTCCCAGAAGAGCGTTTCATGTAAAATAATGACATTTCGTGGTTGAGTCTCTCCACTGTTAGAGAACCCGCGTGATTTGCTTTTCAATGCTCGACAAAGGTACGTGTGGGCTGGGGAGTCCCACAGAGCCACACTCGATATGTTCGGTAGGCTACATCATACATGTAGATTGTAATGTTCTCTTGTCGATATGCTTTGGTACGCTCTTTAGTTTCTAAAACTGTATACTTTAACGTCCTGGGTTAATCTGTATGGTTTTCGAATCCGTCTCATTTGAATCTTATGATTGTGAGTATTGACTCAAACCAAAAGTTGAATAGATTATTTTGTTCACATTTACAGTTGAGGGACTCTGCATCAGATACTGGGTGTAAGCGTTATAGCTGGTGCAATTTGACATGAGACTGACCTTTATGCAAAGAATATATTAGTAAGTGTTATAGATTTTCGTAAACTTCTCGTGAATTTTCGGCATCTCGTGAATGACGACCCATATACTGACCTCTATATATTAAATAACAATATCGACCTCTTCGGAAAACGGTGAAGATAAATTTAGGTGGATGTGAAATTATGGTAACAGAAGTCACAATCAGGGGATAACGAAAATTGTAATTGTCATTTGGGGAGGTAAATCGGTGGTTTTACGGTCGAAAATTTCGTTTTACGGTGACGCGTCAGCAGAGCCGTAAAACGGAATTTGCGACCGTAAAGCCAACGATTTATCTCTCCAAATAACAATTTTCAATACAGTTATCTCCATTCTGCTGCATTTATTCGGTTGTTTTGTTAAAAAGTGTACTATTTTGCACAAAGCGGCCGGCTCTTTGAGCTGCGTAAAACCAAATACTAGCCAATGAAAAGCGACGTTACGTGATGGCGTCGGGTTTTCGACAGTATATCGCAGGTTATACTGTCGCATTTTTACGTTATCCAATCAAATGTTGCTTTACAAACCGAAGTGCATTGGAATGTCAAATTGTTCGAACTATACCAGAAAAATTCTGTTAAAGACATATATTATCGATATGACCCAATTACACATACAATAATGGTAAAAAGTAGGTATATACCTAAACGTTAGTGTATACGATGACGGCTGTGTCTCAAAGTCAAAGTTACCATTCGTTCGCAATGTTGTACCAACCAGTTTAAACATATCAGGGGGATCAGATGGCAGTTGGTTAATCAGTTCATAAGCGATACCATTTCCATCAGCATCTTTTGCTTCAACAGCATAAACAAAGCTGTTTTTTGGTATAGTTTCTGTGATACTTGTTGTGCTTGTGCCACTTGGTAACGGTTTTACGAAAATCGGAGGGTTGTCGTTTATGTTTAGTACGTTGATAGTGATATCTTGTGTTGCTGAGTTATCAGCTTTGTCGTTTACCATCAAAGTGAGCAGAAAGGTGTGTTGCGTCATCGTCTCAAAATCTAGACGTTGTGTTGTTTGTATCACTCCAGAATCAGCATTTATTCGGAAGTAATACTCATCATCTGTAATATGAAAAATGTGTCATGTTATTCTTTTTTTTTAATTTTCTCAGCGTTAGGGGGAAATGTACCCTAACTCATATGTGCTTTATAGGGGAGGGGGCGGGGGCAAATCCTTTCAAAATAATTATGGTTTCTATGACAATAGAGGTCTTCTCTTAAAGAAAAGACCTCGCTCCTTATTATTTCCTTCAAGACCGGACCAATTTTCTATAGAAACGCCGTTAATAGAAAAACAAACAGAAAGTCCCATAAATTAGTTTCCTTCACAATAGCAGAAGACAGACCAGATTGATGCATTAAAATTAAGCGTTATGTAAACTTTACAGGTAAGCACTGTAATAAACTACCAAGCAACAGACAGGAATACGAGTTTTGTTTAAATACGTGGTTCGGGTCTAATGAGACCCTACATCATCAGTCCTGAAGTTGTTGCTTTTTATGAAGCTAGAAAGGTAACTGTAATATACAAAATACATATGGCATGTAAAATCTAGGCATGTCGGTTTCAGTTACACTCGTTAAACGCAATGTGGGTTGCAATATTTCTTACGTCCTTCAGAGTACACGGACCCAACTCAGTTTTCCAAAATAATATTTGTTTTCAATAATTAGTCTTAAGTTGCATGCATTGCAAGTCCTAATTAAACCAAATTAATGTTATATTGAAGCACCTTTTGTGTCTGAGCTCGCGAGTGTACACCTAATTTTTCGCCTTTCAGCAATGGGCTCATTATGTTGGCTTTAATGTTAGAAAACTAAACGTCTGTTTACCATTTATACTATATTTGAGAACATCATTGGCATCTGGATCGCTCACAGTGTATGGCACTGGTACAACTGACCCCACCGCAATCTCCTCTTCTATATCGGCAGTGAAAGTTCCGGCTATGTCTGGAGGTTCATCGTTTTCGTCTTCTATGTTCACTGTTAGAGTTGTAGTGGTAGTGTCATTGATTGATGTGGCACTGTCAGTATGTAGATACTCCATGAGATAATGAGCCATAAAACCCATGCGATCAATGAAGACTCAGATAAGCTTAGGCCTATGCACAGCCTGGTCAGAGTCTTAACTGTTCGCATGAGATTTATATATACTGACCGGAAATAGAAATTATACACTCATTTTTAACTTGTCTCTGGCTAAACATTTAAACGGAACTTGAATTACAGTTTTATAAATTAGCATCAGTGGCATCTTTGATACTGATTTAATGCATAAAATGTTTCATGATAGCTACGATTTAACGGGTAAGCCCAAAGATTCAAGGCAAGGTTCAAAATCTTGGTGTTTAAGATTTCATGGAGGCAATCGTTCTGTGTCGCGAATGCGATTCTTATTTTTACCAATTTTTATTCACTAGCTAACGTCCGGAATACTGTTTGGAATATCAAAATTTTCGCAATGGTTCAAGAGTTATCGACCATTAAAAATTGGACCAAAAGACCGCTAATGAGTGGAAGGTATTGCGGTTCGGATTGGGTTATTGTTTAAATCAATATTGAATACAAAACTAAAGGAGCTAAAACGATTGAAGTCACGTTCGGGCCATTTGTTTGGCATGAACCATTATTTTGAATTTTTCGCTAAAAATGCAGTTTTTTTTAGATTTCAATAGAATGTTTGTTTCGCGATAAATGTTTGATGATATATTCTTTTTTAGTTCTTGATTTGACGTATAAAATATATGAAACCACGTTGTAGTCAAAGTACGATTACAAACAGATTTCTTTTGAAAAATGCACTTTTTACATTTGTCCCCAATACTTTTACTTTGAACATCAGATATTCGTTAAATTGATACAGGATATGTTTCAATGGATAGCCAAATCCTTAATCAGTAATTTTAACAAATGTATCAATGTGTATTTGCCTAACTGTTTGCAGTCAGCGTAGGCCCTGAACCGGCGTTTGGCACGGTCTGGGCCTGCGTTGTTTGCAAACCAGACGTTTTGGAGCTTCTGGTACAAAATGGGTTGATTTACAAATCTAGCTTACCGATAAATTCCTCTTTTTTCAGATACCAAAGAAACGACAGAGGACAGATGAAAACAGATATGTTTATTATTATCATTGTTATTACTATTATTACTTTTGTTATTATTACTATTATTATTATCTATATTTATATACAAATATTTACTAATTATTTTTTTATACAATTTGATTATTATTATTATTATTATTTATCAGCTTTAACAAGTGTAAGATGTTGGTAAAATAAAGTAATTTTTTGAAAAAAAATAGAGGTGTTGGGGAGGATTGCGAATACTGTCATTTCAAAGGTGACAATGTCGGCTCTAGATGGGAAAGCCGAAAGGCTGCCTGGGCCGCCAAAATGGACTTACCAAAAGCATCCGGTCTTGTTGCCGCTGGATAGACAATTTAGTAATCCTCTCAAACATATCGTGCCGCGCGATGAGTTAAATGAGTAAAGCGGTTGTTGATAAAAAATAATAAAATAAATACATAAATAAACAAGAGGGCCTAGAAGGCCCTGGTTCGCTCACCTGTATGTCACTGTCTCGAGTACGTTCTATTTTTAGCTCTAGTGGCCATCCTGTTCATCAGCAGAGTGATTTTAGCTTATTTGGTAAGGAGTAACCTATGAAACATTCCTGGGAACTTTGAATCAAACTGGCCTTAGGGTTTAGGGGAGTTTCTGTTTGAATCAAATTTACAATATTTTTCTATTTTTGCCTACGGTGGCCATTTTGTTCATCCGAGTGGGATCGTTTTAGCCTTTTTGGTAGAGGATCATCTAAGCAACATTGTCGCAAGGAACCTACATGCTAAATATGAAGGCTGTATCTCAAATGCTTTAAAAGTTATGACAGAGTAGGTCAAAGGTCAAAGTCATGGGTCAAAAGTTTTGAATGTTGAGAAAACCTTGTCACAAGGAACATGCATGCCAAATATAAAGGCTCTATCTCATATCGTTCAAAAGGTATAATAAAGTAGGTCACAGGTCAAAGCCAATAGTCAAATCTTCATGAGTGGGAAGCCCTTGTCAGCAGGACCCTACCTGCCAAATATGAAGGCTCTATCTCAAACGGTTCAAAAGTTATGACAAAATAACCTACTGATCTACTTTTTGATTTGACATGACCCATATTCGAACTTAACTGAGATATTGTCCAGATGATCATTCTGAGCAAGTTTTATGATGATTTGATTAAAACTGTGGCCTCTTAGAGTGTTCAAAACGTTTTTCTATGATTTGACCTGCTGACCTACTTTTTGACCCGACATGAACCATATTCAAATTTGACACAGATATTGTCAAGATGATCATTCTGAGCACCTTTGATGATGATCGGACCAAAACTTGGGCCTCTAGCGTGTTCACAAGGTTTTTCAACAATCTGACCTACAGACCTACATATT
Source organism: Lucinisca nassula (assembly GCA_963580285.1). Taxonomy (NCBI): domain Eukaryota; kingdom Metazoa; phylum Mollusca; class Bivalvia; order Lucinida; family Lucinidae; genus Lucinisca; species Lucinisca nassula. The sequence continues at coordinate 87,827,630 of OY757016.1, read as the reverse complement.
GACCAGACATGACCTATATTTGAAATTAACCGAGCTATTGTCAAATGATCATTTTGAGCAAGTTTGATGATGATCAGACCAAAACTGTAGCCTCTAGTGTGTTCAGAGCGTTTTTCTATGATTTAATCTACTGACCTACTTTTTGACCCAACATGACCCATATTTGAACTTGATTGAGATATTGTCAAGATGATCATTTTGGGCAAGTTTGATGATGATCGGACCAAAACTGTGGCCTCTAGTGTGTTCACAAACATTTTCTATGATTTGACCTACTTTTTGAACCGACATGACCCGTATTCAAACTTGACCCGGATATTGTCAAGATAATCATTCTGGACAAGTTTGATGACAATCGGACTTAAACTGTGGCCTCCAGTGTGTTCAGAAGGTTTTTCTATGATTTGACCTACCCTGTTTTACATGACGTTACTCTGTATTACATGATGGGATATGGCTGGTTAAAGAAAGGAACCCAGATCTCATGGTGCTGCCATTCAAGACTATCATTCTGAGCAAGATTGATGATGATCGGACCAAAACTGTGGCCTCTAGTGTGTTCACAAGGTTTTTCTCTGATTTGACCTACTGACCTCCTTTTTGACCATACATGACCCATATTCGAACTTGACCGAGATTTTGTGGTGGTACAAATTGTGTGCAAGTTTAGTTAAAATCAAATCATAAATGAAACAGCTATCATGCAGACAAGACCAAAAAAGGTTTTTTTTGCCCTTTCAGGGGCCGTAACTCCGTAACACATGATGGGATATGGCTGGTTCAAGAAAGGAACCCAGATCTCATGGTGGTACAAGTTGTGTGCAAGTCTGATTATAATCAAATCATAAATGAAGATGCTATCGTGCAGACAAGATCAAAATAGGCCTTTCAGGGGCCGTTACTCTGTATTACATGATGGGATATGGCTGGTTAAAAAAAGGAACCCAGATCTCATGGTGCTGCCAGTTGTGTGCAAGTCTGGTTAAAATCAAATCATAAATGAAGATGCTATCGTGCAGACAAGAATTGTTTCACGCGCACGGACGCAGGCGCGGACGACGGACGACGGACAAAATGTGATTACAAAAGCTCACCTTGTCACTACGTGACAGGTGAGCTAATAAAAATGGTACGTGCATGCATACATACATACATACATACATACATACATACATACATACATACATACATACAGTGTTGACAGATAAACTCGTACTAAACAACACAAAACAAAATATATGCACTTATACATGGATAATCCTCACCTATTACAGATCTAACACATACATACACACATATAGAAGCCTCCGTAGTTCAGTGGTTACGCTGCTCGCTTTGTAAACCAGGATCGATCCCGGGCTTCTCCAGACTTTCGGATGAGTCTTTAAACCGAGGTCCCGTCTCCGTATGACCATCGCTGTTGGTGGGACGTAAAACTCAAGCACTCACTCATACACACATACGTCGCCCCCGCCCGTAGGGGCTTTGGGGGATTGGTGGGCTGCGTGGTGCTTCCACGCAGTACTAGAGCCGACCGCTCATGGGTACTGGTAAACAGCTTAGAGGTTCTAAGCATGCCAATGCGCGGGTTGAAACGTCTAAACATATGGGCCCTGGTGGTTTCGTTGAGAGGCAGGGCTTGAGATGTCATTTCATCTGAATGTCGAGTAAAATCCCCAAAATGATCGATAAAGCGTTGACGGGGTGGTGAACCCAAAAATCAAACAAACCAATGAACAGCATACATACGTGCGTGCGCGTGCTCGGGGCTCTACGGCACGCGCGTGCGTATGTATGCGGACGCGTGTGCGCGTGCGTATGTGTGCGGGTACGTCAATGCCTGCTACATGCATGCGTGCGTGCGTGCGTGCAAGTATACATACATGCAAATTAATGTTAAGCATTTTTTCCGTATCATGTGTGCATACACGTGTCATAAGTATATACATGCGTGTGTGCGTGCATGCTTACATACATACATACATACATACATACATACATACATACATACATACATACATACATACATACATAGTCTTCGGTAATATACATACATACATGATTCTTCAGTCCTTTCATCAATCGGTGAATCTACATTTACATGATTGTATATATTATATTAATTAAACATATATATTGCATGATATGTATATGGAGTCGGAAGTGGGGAGGTGCCGACAACAACAAAAAAAAATTCCAGGTGTTTTGTCGGGAGAGGCGATTTAAAAGTGTATAGTTTCTATTTCCGGTCTTATAGTATCAGGTCAATCCTGGAACCTAGATTATAAAAGGTTTTTCATGCTCGACTCACATGAGCACTAAATTTACCTACATTGTACATTACCAGCAAAAGGTGGCATTTTAAAATTTATGAGCAGGGTAAACAACATTCTGTGTTGATCTGAGCAGGACAAATGCCGATTTGTTTGTATTCAAATAGTTATGAATATTACAAACTTCAAGTTCAACTAAGCTGAGCATGATTCATGTTTTATTACATAAGGGCGTGATCATTACCTTCCCTTCTACTTTGCTATGAGTCTTTGCCTCTCGAACATGTATTCCTACGGCTTTTTTCTGTGTCCCGTGTCATACTTGTCTTAAGTACGTTCTGTTTATGTTCGTTCATCCGGCAATGTCTCATAGATGAGGCCCAGCAAGTATATAAGAATGAGACACACTGAGATATTATAATATTCTGCAGTAGTATGGAATCGATATAGGCATTTTCAACCCAGATGATGATAAGACCGATCGAAACCAAAGCTAAGCCGAGGCATTGATAAGCTCGTGCATCATAACGAATAGCAAAGACCATATCGATCATGCAGATAACTATTCTGTTTCTTAGATACCACAAAACTTTCCCGTCGAAATGTTTATTATTTTACGCTAGATGTAATAACTATTTACTTTATACTTAGCAGTGAAATCAATGCATACCTGAAACAAATAAAATGATATTGTCACACTGTGAAGAGTAACATGAACCTTTGCTGTCTCGGATGGGATCTCTGGTTTGACTGTATCGATTCCTGATCATTGCCTTCACTTCTATTTTGTCATTTTGCCAAAGCAGCACGCACTACTTTTTTCGCCAAAGTCATGTATATAATGGAAATGAAATTTACCTTTTTGATAAATACCAAAGAGTCTTCACTTCACGGGTTGAACATATTTAACGTCACTACAGCTGGTGTCTGGGAATGTGTGGCGGCCGTAAAAAGCCTCCCTGCCCTACATCATAGTGTAGTTTATATGTTCTTGTCCTTTGGGATCATTGATTCCATTGTTGAGTTTTGAAAATATTTGAGGGTCACTGATGAGGCCTAATTGGCCGAAACTAGCTAGTGTGGCCCCAAAAACATGTACACTTCATATTTCTCATTTCTACGAAGTATTCCTTGCTTCCAAAGGATAACCCTTTCTAGAACATATTTAACGTCACTACAGCTGGTGTCTGGGAATGTGTGGCGGCCGCAAAAAGTCTCCATGCCCTACATCATAGTGTAGTTTATATCACTGATGAGGCCTAATTGGCCGAAACTAGCTAGTCTGGCCCAGAAAACATGTACACTTCATATTTCTCAATTATGTGATGTATTCCTTGCTTCCAAAGGATAACCCTTTCTAGAACATATTTGAGAGCCTCAGAAGTTTTCATGTATCGGAATTGTTCTTGAAAAAAAAAGTTTTTTCCACATATGAGATGAAATATTTTTGGTATTCATCTAAGTGTGTGAAGCTCTCACCTTTCTACTTGACAGTATTTGCATACCATTTATCACTTAGTAATTTAGACAAATTGTTGGTATTCCGATGGGTACGAATAGCGCACCCCTTGTGGTTTAGTTATGAAAGAGACCTCATGATCTTCATGATGTCCCTTTCCGTTGAAAACCAACCTGAAATCATTGAAGCATTTAGCTCGAATTTTAGATATTTGAATGATTGTTTAAATATCGATAATATAGATTTTTGTGGTCTGATCAGTCAAATATACGCACCCCGCCTGTCGCGGAAATATCGCGCTTTATTGTTTTATCTAACCGTTGATGATTTATTCCTATTTTTTAATCTTAATTGTTATTGTAATTTATTAGATTGAAATTTGACATTTAATTACGTGACGTCAACGTTAGATGACGTTGACGTCAGTTACCATGGAGGCAGGGACAGAAAGGTACATAATGGCAGAGAAGTAATCGTAAACAAAGAAGATAGATATTTAACTACGATTCTAAACAACTACAACTAAGAAATTGTACTACAATTTAAAGACAACAGATTCTACATGCAAACGTGGTTAATAGAGAACTTTTACGATGTGACTTTGGAAGTATTTAAATTTATTTCGCCACATTGATTGGTGCCGGAACCCGGGAACTGCTTTTAAACGGTGGGCCAAGAACAAGGTATATTGTGGTTTGTAAGTACTACTAACATTTAAACAACAGCATGTCAAGTTCATTCCTAAAGCAAGTACGGATTCAATACAGAAAGTTTATGGAGATCAATCTGACTGAAGGCAGAACTAATCTAGCAGAAGATGTTGAAAACGGCAAGTTGAATGTTCCGAAATGTTAAGTAAATGCATACATCCAAAGGTTGAGAGAATTTAGCGCTAAACTAGAGATGTCAAATGAATGTCTCTCTGAAGCAGTTCTAAGAGCAGAAAACATGAGTGATATTGAAGAGTCTATGGATGATGATTCTTTACTTATGTCAGAAGTTACTGACTGGCTTGGCAAATTGGCGACATTAAAAGAAACTCTTCAGGATTTCAAACAAAATTCAAACACAGAGCTAACTGCTAGTTTTGAACAAAAGGTACAACTGCAGACCCAGGAGCAACAGCTTTTAGTTTGCCGACAATAGCAAATCACGCAACAGCTACAAATTGTTGAAGAATTAAAGCGAATGCAGCAGACACACAATAGTACAGTGAAGCTTCCACGGATAGAAATTCCTGAATTTAATGGTGATAAGCTGAAGTGGACTGAATTTTGGATTTTGTTTCAAGCAACAGTTCATCAGAATTTATCACTTCATAACATTGAAAAATTATATTATTTGATTAGCAAACTGAAAGGCGAAGCCAAACAATCAGTATCCGGTCTCATATTGTCAAATGAAAATTATATTATTGCAGTAAACTTGTTAAAAGAACGCTTTGGAGATGACTTGATAGTTTTAAATGAACATTATTCAAGATTGCTCTGTTTGAAACCAGCAACAAATGATACAAAGAGCCTTCGCATCTTATATGATCAGCTTAAAAATCGCATACGAAGTTTAGAAGCACTAGGACAGAATGTTCATCAAGACATTTTTATTTCAATAATCACATCTAAACTACCAGGCGATGCTCGACTTCAGCTTGAAATTCAAAAGGGAACAAATGTTAAATGGGCGGTAAAAGGACTCAGGGAATACTTCAATAGATTACTTTTAGCACTGGAGAGAGCAGAGCAGCATTGTCACAAAAGCAAAACTATAGAAAACAATGACATGAAAGTGTCATTAAGCGGAAATATAAGTGCAGGATCAAAATCAAAGTGCAGTCAAATTTTGAAGAAAAAATCATTGGCTTATGCAGGTATTGCACTGAGGCTCACTGGAGTGATGAATGTACTAACTTCCCGACACTTGATGCAAGAGAACGAAGAATAAAGGGCAGCTGCTATGTTTGTCTTAAACAAAGTCATGTAGTAGGTGACTGCTTACTAAACAAGATATGTTACCACTGTGGACAACAGAATAGCCATCATAGGAGTCTTTGTCCACAGAAGTTTGGATCTGGAGTCAATGGTAGCATCATTTTAATGGGAAAAATAGCTGTTGCAGATGAAACAACAGATATACAAAGTGTTCACAGTAAAACAGAACTGAACATGCTAACCCTGGCATGCAATACGGATGAGCTAACACAAAAGACAAATGCAAAATTTACAATCCTGGGGATAGTTGGTTATTTCTAAGAAGAGGAAATATGTACACCTTTGTAAACAAACAGGACAGACCAAAGAAAACCATTAAGTCTAAGGAAAGAAAGACACCGAAGAAGTCCAAATCTGAGGCACAGACAGGAATAGAAGACAACAGACATACGCCCAAAATATCCTCTGGGTCAAAGAAGTCAAAGAAGGGATGTAAATTTAAAATGTAAAACAAGACATTTCTACAATAACATGGGGCTATGTGAAACAATATCCTACAGAATAATCATGTCGGGAGTGTCGCGGAAATACCGCGATTTTATTGTTTTATCTCATCGTTGATGATTTATTCCTATAACTGCGATTCTAAACAACTACAACTAAGAATTTGTACTACAATTTAAAGACAACAGATTTTACATGCACACGTGGTTAATAGAGAACTTTTACGATGTGGCTTTGGAAGTATTTGAATTTATTTCGCCACACCACCCACCATCTTCAGTTAGATAAAGTAAGTTCTTCTGACATCGAGGCCCCGTTTTTTATTTACATCTATTTATTGTAGGTTAGTTTGTTTCCTACGCACAGACTTTTCTTATTTTAATAGACGTCATACCGATTCAGTTTTAACACTCAATGTCGGACTTAACTCTCTTCTGCAACAAGGTCTGTAGAAACTCGAGTTTTTGTGGTGACTTAGTATATAAATTCAGAAAATATATATATATATATATATATATATATATATATATATATATATATATATATATATATATATATATATATATATATATATATATATATATATATACTTGCAAGGATTTCAGTACCCAATTTCGTATATCCCTTCCGCTGATTCAAGAAGGATAGTTTTCTGATACTGGCGAACGAATGTACAATGGACTGGTTAACCACTTACGTATAAGACTGTCCAGGAAAAGTTCTGATAGGTAAACAGACCGGCAAAAATGACCTAAAATAGTGTTGACCGGTCCGTTAAACTCAGTTACACACAAACAGACAAACACTTTCGTATAATCTTTCTTCGAAAAGATCGGGTACACCATAAATGTTATACTACATCCATGGCAGTTAATCTAATCACGGCTGATAACTTATGCTTCCCTCTTTAATTGCACGTCGTTGGGCCAGGTGTCCGATTCTATGACGGTTCCAGCGTGAAGAATTGGTATTAAAATATAATCTTATGCAATGTTGGATGGTGCCTGATCGGACCCATCGGAGTCTGACATTTGTTTTGTCCAGCATTTCAGTAATTTCTTGCTGTCAAGTCCTCACCCTTGTGTAATCTCTGTGGTGGTTTGATTTTTGTGTTCTTTGAGATGATGCACTTATGAGTAAGGAAGCATTTATTTGGACTGAACAAATTATTTGTCTAAATCCAGATAGAAGTTAGGACGAGGAAAAATCGATTTTAGTCCCTCTACCAGTAAAATACTTTTCACTGACCTTTTCAAGGTGGTTCTTATGTCGAGGTTTATTTTTTGATATAGTTCGTCGTTGAGTGTGAGTATTGCTAATACTTTTTTGTTATGGATAATCATATGACTATTTTGTGGGAAAATAAATGTGCCTTTGGCTTTCCGGTATGAGGGCCTAGTAATTTTCTGTTTGTGTTTCTTTCCCTTTGGTGTATACGATAAATGTATCGATTCCTGATAACTGCCTTCACTTCTGTTTAACTACTTTTGTTTCCTGCGAAATGATGCGTATTACAATTGTATAGTAAACACATGTTTTTAATTTTTATTTTTTTATTTTTATGTTTTTTTACACCGCTAAAATCGCATTTGCTATGCTAAATATAATTGGCATTTTTCCAATGGCTGATAAGATTTAAATTGTAAGTGTATAATAGAACCACCACAATGATGCATCCGTTATCTATGTTTGCAGAATGAACAAAATAATTAATAATAATAGTTTTATTCATAATATAAAAATGCTAGTCTAAGCATAAGCTGACGTTTTCTATCCTCACGCCCTACCTAAGGTTTTGCTCACCTGAACCTTAAAATGAATGATATTTGGCCTGACTCAAAATCGAAAGCTCCATCTGTCCTTAACGTGTTCCCTTCTAGTCGAAACATGTTGGCTGGAGTTTGGCTCATTAGCGAATATGTTATGTCATCCCCGTCGGCGTCTTCTGCTTGTATTGTATAGATTAACGTTCCGAGTGGTAAGGTTTCTCGAATAGTCTTAATACTGTTTCCGTCGGCGAGGGGTTTTTTGAAGACAGGGTCATTGTCGTTTATATTTTGTAGATAGAACGTCACTTGCTGACTTGCCGTATGTCCTGCATTGTCCCTCACGCTGACCGTTAGTGTGAATGTTGTCTGAGAAGAAGTATCGAAATCCAGGACTTGAGAAACACTGATATCTCCCGTTGAACTGTCGATATCGAAAAAGTTGTCATCGCCGGTTTCTGTAAGAAATATATTAAATTTTAGCTTATTTTACAGAAAACGAAATTCTCAATTAAAATGATATATCTCCGAAAAGCGGTGGTATTATTACAAAAGTATGCCTATTCAAATACATTGTTAATTCTACAACCGAAACAATGAGAAAATTATTTGCATCATGAAAACACGCCTATATAATTTTGACCCCTTTGAACCCCACTTTTATAAAGTAAAACTGGGGTTTCCGGGGATATACCGTATTTTTCTTTTTCTGCTCAAAATATAGATTGTGGGCACTCGTTAGAACCGCCTCATCGTACTCGTTAGAACCGCCTCGATGAGGCCCACAATCTATATTTTGAGCAGAAATAAGAAAAATATCACAATTGTTCATCATAAATGTTCATATTGTCGGCGATAAAGGTGGCAATGTGTTTGTAAAGGCGTGTTTGCGTAATGAAAAATTATGACATCTTTCTTATTTCCGCTTAAAATATAGATTGTGGGTACACATAAGAACCGCCTCGTTGAGGTGGTTCTAACGAGTACCTCAAAATATAGATTGAGTGCACACGTTAGATGTCTCCACAATCTTCATTTTAGAGCAGAAATAAGAAAAATAAGGTTTACCCATTTAAACCCCAGTTCTACTACATAAATGTGGCGTTCAAGGGGGTCAAAATAATACAGGTGTGTTTTCGTGATGTAAAAAATATCCACAATCTATGTTTGGGCATTAGGAAATAAAAATGTATGCCTCTTTGAATACCAATTTCCTCTATTAGAAGTAGATAGTTATCCCGGTCTCCGATGATAACTTTGCGTCCCTCTGTATCTTTATTGCATGCCGGAAATTAGACTTTCTCAGACGCTTTGATTGCTCCGGCCTAAAGAAACTTAAGTCAGTTGATTGATGTCTGGTACTTTGTTTATTGTCGGGCCCACAGGAGTTCTACTGTAACTTTTCTTTTGCTTTAGCGTTCCAGTTATTTCAAGTTGTCTACTGTCTCCATTGTTTCGTTTCTGCTTTGGACTTTTATGTTTTCGAAGTTATTTTGTTTTTGATATTTGTTTGGCCTTTTGGTGTTTGTGGGCGGAAGAAACTGTTATTTTGTCATTCTACTTGCAATTCGTTAATTACGGTGCTAATCTGTTTGCGCTTCATTCCCTTTGGTGCTTGGATCGAAGGTGTAAAATAATCGTATAAATTCCGTACCATTCCTTTTACAAACTTAAGGAAATCGTTGCACGCACGCGTTCATGTTAAAATAAAGACATGAATATGAAACGACCATCGCGTTTATTTATGCAAACGATTTTAATTGGGATATATTGTTGGTTCAGGTGCTTAAAACTTAAAAGGGAAACGATTGGGAACTGATACAATCAGATCCAAAATTTGACTCACAATATCACCAGGAAAAGAGGTCGAAAAATGGCGTGACGACAGTAAACAAAACCACAGGTAAACCGAGTCTTTGTTTGTTTGATTTGAGGTTTAACGTCCCCGTCAACAATGTAAATGTCATTTTGGAGACGTTGCTTCCAATTTTGTGGGACTTTTACCCGACATTGAGATGAAATGACATCTCAAGCCCTGTCGCCCAATGAAACCAATAGGGTTTATTAGCATGGACGGTCCGCCTCGCACCGCGGTTCCTGGACAGGTTTAGATCCTCTTAAGCTGTTTACCAGTACTAGTGTGCGGGCCAGATTCAGCTCTGCGTGGAAGCATCATGCAGCCCATATATTTCTTCAAGGCCCTATGGGCGGGGGCTAAGGTAAACCGAGTCAGCAACTCTTTCTCAAACAGGTGGTGACTCAGAATATCCAAACCTAACTAAACAGGAGCAACGTGCATAATGGGGTAATTGTTTGATGTGAGGTTAAACGTCCCCGTCAACACTTTAAAGGTCATTTTGGAGACGATGCTTCCAATTTTGTGGGACTTTCACCCGACAACTCAAGCCCTGCCGCCCAATGAAAAGGTTTATAAGCATGGACGGTCCGACACTCGCACCCTTTGTCTGGGCAGGCTTAGATCCTCTATGTGGTTTACCAGTACACGTGTGCGGGTCGGTTTCAGCTCTGCGTGGAAGCATCATGCAGCCCATCTATCTATTCAAGCCCCGATGGGCGGGGCCGTCATAATGTGGGAAGAATCAGAATCACCAGCATGACAAACATAAAACTGGAAGGACAACCGTAACTAAGCAGGTAGCTTGTAGGGTGCACTAATGAGTAAGGAGGCTTCATGCAGACTGAACAAATTGTTTGTCTAAATCGCAACGGAAGTAAGGACGGGAATTGTGGCCACGTAAAATCGATTTAAGCCTACCCCCTACCCAGTGGAATTCGTTTCACTGACCGTTCAAAGGCGATTCTTCTGTCGTGGTTTATTTTTGTTATGGCTTGTCTTTGAGTGTGTGTATCGCTTTTATCATTTTGCTTTGGATAGCCATTTGGCCATTTTGTGGGAAAGTAACTGTCCTTTTGGCTTTCTCCTAGTGATGTTTCTATTAGGGGTTAGTTGTTTCATGTTTGTGTTTATTTCCCTTTGTGTCGCGGATGGGAGCTGTGGGTTAATTGTATCGATTCCTGATCATTGCCTTCACTTCTATTTATTCTCCTTACAGAACCTGACGAACGCCCATCTTGAATCAACGGAAGGGAAAGAATGATCGTTGAAGGATTAATCACTACGAAAGAAAGTTGCCGGCCCGGCAGATATCAAACCATCATCCTCGTTAAGAGTTTACGTCTGCAGATTTACACAATTAAGGCACAATGGCTGTTTTACAAAAACTATATCGAGTCGGAAGTACATGTACGCGTATGTTTAATCAAAACCATTGTTGACATGAGCCGAAGACGAAAGAACACGGATGAAATTAATCCAGGAATAATTAATCCAATAATATGCTCTTACAATACGCACGTTGGAGTTTGCTCCCTGTGACGATACAAGCAACAACATCTCCAATACCGGAGCGTTTGCTTTGATCATTTGCAAATAAACAGTTTTAAAAGTAGCCAAGTAAAGAAATAAAGCTTAAACATGCCTATATAGCTTTGACCCCCTTGAACCCGTTTGCATATAGCAAAATGGTGTTTATAGGGGTAAATCTTATTTTTCTTTTTCTAAAATATAGATTGTGGGTGCTCGTATAGAACCGCCTCAATGGGGCGGTTCTAACGAGTACCCACAATCTATGTTTTGAGCAGAAATGAGAACGATATCACAATTTTTCATCTCAAAATTTTAGATTTTTCGGCGATAAAGTTTACAATGTAAAGGCGTGTTTTCGTAATAAAAAACATGAGCCAGCTGATGAGAAATAGGGTTCTTATCGCGTTATCTCCCAGCAAATGCTCAAGCAAGCTAATAATTACGATAACAAACCCGTGCGTGCATTTTTTCATACTTCCGAAATGGCTATTGTTCTGTAGAAAATCCGCATTATTTTTCTTTTTTATACTGTAAACACAGGTTGTTGATTGAGGCGGTTCTAATGGGTACCAGCAACCTATGTCTTGGAGCAGAAATAATAAAAATTATGTATGCCCCCCTTAAACCCCAGTTTTCTCTATATAGAAATCTTTGTGTGGTCGGGCCCATCAGAGGGTTTTCTTTTGCTCCAGCATATCAGTGGTTTCTTGCTGTGGAGTCCTCACCGTTGTTTCATCTCTGTGGTTGTTTGAATTTTGCGTTCTCGGAGATGTTGCACTGATGAGTTAGGAGGCCTTCATGCGGACTGGACAAATTGTTTTTCTATATCGTGAAGCAAGTAAGGGCGATGGCTACGGCCGCGCAAAATCGATTTCAGCATCCTAGTGGAATTCATTTCACTGACCGTTCCAAAACGGTTCTTCTTTGGTCGGGCCCCTCGGAGTCCAACTGTTGGTTTTCTTTTGCTCAAGCAATTCTGTTGTTACATGTATATGCTGTCGAGTCCTCAACCTTGTTTCATCTCTGTAGTTTTTTTGATTTGTATGTTCTCGGAGATGTTACACTGATGAGTTAGGAAGCCTTCATGCGGACTAAACAAAATTAGTGTATACCGCGACAGTGGTAAGGGCGAGGATTATGGCCATGTAAAATCGATTTAAGCCCCCAGTCTTTCCACTGACCGTTCCAAGGCGGTTCTTCTGTGGCGGTTTATTTATGTTGTTGTTTGTTACTTACTGTGTGTATCACTTGTGTCTTTTTATTTTGGATGACCATTTGGCCATTTTGTGGGACAGTAAGTGTCCTTTTGGCCTTCCTTTGTTTAGGTTTCCATTTTGGTCTGGTCGCTTCATGTTTGTGTTTCTTTCCCTTTGGTGTCTTTGATGGGTGGAGTAAGTTAATTGTATCGATTACTGATCTTTGTTTTACTTCTACTTCTGTCGCTGTTTATTTTGTTATGGTTTGTCTTGGAGTTTGTTTATCGCTGATTGTCCATTTTGTGGGAAAGTAACTGTCTTTTTGGCTTTCCGCTATTGATGATTCCATTAGGGTCTAGTTATTTCATATTTGTGTTTCTTTCCCTTTTGGTGTCTCTGATGGGAGCTGTGCGTTAATTGTATCGCTTCTTGAACATTGCATTCACTTCTATTTTTTCAAAAAGAAGAAGTCAAATAAAGAAATAAAGTTTGGAGAAAAAGAAAAACAAGGGCTAGCTGTCTGTACATTTTTTCATGTCTCGAAAACGGAGAAGAAACATGGACCAGCTCATTAGAACAGGATACTTTTCGCGTACTCTCCCAGCAAGTGTTCAAGCAAGATTAGAATTACGATAACACACCCGTGCGTGCTTTTATTCGTATCTCCGAAATGGCCACTGAGGAAAATCCGTATGACGTTTCTTATTTATAATGTTAACATAGGTTGTGGATGATCGTTAGATCCGCCTTATTGAGTTGGTTCTAACAGGTACCCACAACCTATGTCTTGGAGCAGAACTAACACAAATAATGTATACCCGCTTAAACCCCAGCCTTCTCTATACAAATTGGGTTTCTCTGGTCGGGCGCATCGGAGTCTAACTGTTGGTTTTATTTTGCCCTAGCATTTAAGTGGTTTCTTTTGTTGAGCCCTCGCTGTAGTTTCATCTGTGTGATTGTTTGATTTTTGTGTTCACGGAGATGATGCACTGATGAGATATGAGGCCTTCATGCGGTCTGGACAAATTGTTTGTCTATATCGGCCGCGTAAAATCGACTTAAGCCCCCCGCCCCTAGTGGAATTCGATTCCCTGTTTCAAGACGGTTTTCTGTCGTGATTTATTTTATTATGGTTTGTCTTTGAGTTTGTTTATTGCTTATATTTTTTTTAGTTTAGGATAGCCAATTGGCCATTTTGTGGGAATACGACTGTCGTTTTGGCTTTCAACAATTGGTGTTTCCAGTAGGGTCTTGTTATTTCATGTTTGTGTTTCTTTCCCTTTTTTGTCTCTGATTGGAGCTATGGGTTAATTGAATCGATTCCTGGTCATTTCCTTCTCTTCTATTTGGAAGGATGTTCACTGCACGGACTTGTTTACATGATGCCGTGCATATAGGTATATTTGCAAGAGCCCTAACACACAATATGTATCCGGGGCTTTAAGACAGTCGCATGCAAGTGCTCATGCTTCTAGCCTTGTTGACATGCACGAGCAGTTGAAGAACATAGATCGGCCATTTCTCTCGAGTCTATTAAAATACCTCTCAAACTATATGTGAGTGTATCACCATCATCTTCATCTGTAACAGTAAATGGTTTTGGTAGAACTGTGCCAATTTCCAGCTCTTCGTCAATGTTGATAGTAAACTGTCCGGCGAAAACTGGAGCTTCGTCATTAACATCGTCGACAATAATAGTCAGGTTGGTTGTTTCAGTGTCGGTCCGAGAGGTGGCGCTGTCAATAAATTAAATAAGCTGCGTCAAGCAAACATCGTCTCTTGATATGTGCAATCAGTTAATTCATACCTCTCCCCATTCCGTCAGTACTCTCCGCCCATCGTCCTTATTTAGGTGCTCTAGGGCATCAGTCATACACATTCGCTGCCAAAAGGCACAGTTTTGCTTGTCACAACTTTTGTAAATGTTGTCAGGAACAGTAAGAGATGCTACAAATTATGTAAACCTGTGCGTTGGTTTCTTGTTTGCCTTCCATGCCCATTCAGTAAGTTTTGCCTGAGCAGAGATCACATTCAAAAGCGATTTACTTGCTTTTACAATTTACACCGCCATTTACATATACAATATGGTAATTAAATCTAAGGGTACATATTCTTTTCCGGCCCCCGCCCATCGGGCTTGAAGAAATATTTGGGCTGCATGAGGCTTGCACGCAGAGCTGAAACCGACCCGCACACGAGTACTGGTAAACAGCTAAGAGGATCTAAGTCTGCCCAGGCAAAGCGGTGTGTGTCGGCCCGTCCATGCTTGTAATCCCTATTGGTTTCATTGGGCGACAGGGCTTGAGACGTCATTTCATCTCAAGGTCGGGTAAAAGTCCCACAAAATTGGAAGCAACGTCTCCAAAATTACCTTTACAGTGTTGACGGGGACGTTAAACCTCAAAGCAAACAAAACAAAACATATTCTTTTCTTTATTTTTAATCAGAATCATCCGTTTGGCCGGTTCAAACGAGCACAACACAATCTATGATAGTAGAATAAATACAATCTGTTTTTTTTTCAAATTATTATGTGATGTATTACATTGCAGGGGACATACAATATCGTAATACAGCGAACTTGTGGAATTGTTATCAACATATGCTTTTTATCATGCAATCTCGTAACCCTAGAAACAGAAAACGCGAAAGTGGAAGGATAGGTTTTGTCAGTTCTGTCGTTTATAAGGGAGCCCCCGCCCATCGGGGCTGGATGAAATATATGGGCTGCATCATGCTTCCACGCAGAGCTGAATCTGACCCACACTCGAGTACGGGTAAACCGCTAAGAGGATCTAAGCCTGTCCAGGCAAAGAGGTGTGAATGTCGGACCGTCCATGCTTATAAACCCTTTTGGTTTCATTGGGAGTCAGGGCTTGAGATGTCATGTCATCTCAATGTCAGGTCAAAGTCCCACAAAATTGGAAGAAACGTCACCAAAATGACCTTGTTGATTGGGACGTTAAACTTCAAATCAAACAAACAAACAATAAGGGAGAAATAGGGAAAATGTATCATAGACTAATTTATTTTTACACTTAGCAGTGAAATCAACGTCATAGCCAGTTCAATATTGTGACATTCGATTGATCAATTACCGTCCGTAAGTAACCTAATAAATTATAAAATAAAAAGAGAATTTACTTTTTTCGGGGGACACAATAACATTTCATCTCGTGAGTTGAAGTCATCCAAACTTTCACTCGTGCGTCACACTCGTGAAAATTAATCGGATGTTTTAACACACTCGATGAAGTATTTTTGGTATCCACCTCGGAAAAGTAGATATCCTCTATTTTTATTTTCTTTGTATTCTTCAAGCAGTTATTTTTGAGTATTTGGTATTGCAAGCCAGGTGTGGCACGCGCGATTATTATTATTTCTTTTTTCATAGAAACTAC
This sequence comes from Lucinisca nassula, assembly GCA_963580285.1. Lineage (NCBI taxonomy): Eukaryota > Metazoa > Mollusca > Bivalvia > Lucinida > Lucinidae > Lucinisca > Lucinisca nassula. The sequence continues at coordinate 87,811,715 of OY757016.1, read as the reverse complement.
ATGGCAATAATGAAAGTCTGTATTCAAGCTTTGTATATCACTGATATACACTAGTGCGTAAATCTGTCAAATGAAATTATGAAATTAATCTTAAATTCTAATACATCGCGCCTATATAAGCAATGGAAAATAACTGTGTTTTATTCTACAACAAATCACGGTAAGGAAGAGCATGGCGAGTGACGCCATTACAATCTGCCAATTTATGACGTCACTAGTCAATTCCGTGACGTTGGACGGTGTAAGGTCATTTTCTCGCATCGAAAACGTTAGAAACGGATATAAATACATGTGTTTCAGTCGATAAGTTCACGGGACTTCTTCTAACAATGGCGAAACGTTGTGAGATTTTGATGGAAACAAAAGCATTATTGCCGATTTGCAGCCTGTTAGATAGATCAGCTCTAGTTTGTGATTTGTTGAGTAATAAATCACAGTTTGACGGTCAGTTGTAAGTAGATAAATCACGCGCGCTACGCGCTCGTGATTTGATCTACTTTTCAACTGACCTCCAAAATGTGAGTTATTACTCAACAAATCACAGCTAGAGCTGATCTTCTTCTCAAATATAAAGAGAGGAAGCCCTTTAGGATACATATACGTGTAATTACATTACACAAAACGCCTTATGTTCCCATTCCGAAAACACGCCTATACAAACACATTGTAAAGTTTTCGCCGGAAAAAAACTAAAATTTTAGGATGAAAAATTGTGCTATTTTCCTTATTTCTGATCAAAATATAGATTGTGGGTACTCGTTAGAACCGAGGCGGTTCTAACGGGTACCCACAATCTATAGTTTAGAGAGGAAATAAGAAAAATAAGGTTTACCCCTTTAAACCCCAGTTTTACTTTATAAAAATGGGGTTGAATGGGGTCAAAATTATATATGTGTGTTTTCGTGATGCCCTGCCTGATTTTCTCTAAGGCTCTGACAGTGTATCAACTGACAAATATAAAATTTAACTTTAAATTTAATTTAACTTTGTTAAATGTGATTAAACGTTTTATATGTCTGACCTCCCCTCGACCAATGTATGGCCTATAAGCATATAATCGAAACGTTGATTATAATTCAAACAGATACCTCTCTTCAGTGGTGGTCTGCTATAGAGAATCACAATTGGCGATTATTGTACGCTCAATTAAAACCATTGTATACTGATTGGATGCCGATGATACAAAACAGATAGAAGCTGTGTCACGGAGTATCTGTGATATACTTCTCGGGGCTTCGCCTCTTCGAAATAAATCAACAAATATTTCGTCACCCTGCCCTTTAGCTATTACCTTTTCCTTCAATTGTCACAATAATACCCATCTTATCTGTTGATTTGATGATCGTAAGGTCTTATCATATATTTCGTAAACGTGTAATGTTGCATATGCAATATCACATGTCAACGCGCGGAACGATATCATGCCATCCGCAACATCCTGATGATTGAAGCTTTTACCGGATCCATTTCCGCAGTGATGCATTAACAGATGAAAAGGTCATAAGATAAAAATACTAAACTCATTTTCATTGTTGTATTATATGGAACTTATAAAAATCGTTAAACGCGTGTACATAAATTACATATTAAAATGACCACGAACGTCAGATTCGCAATTTCTTACCTAAATGTCAGCAAGAATGTATTAGGGCCAGTCTCATAATCAAAAGCGTCTGTTGACAACACAGTCTGACCTACAAGTCGAAACATGTTCCTTGGAGTTTGGCTTACAAGTGTATATGCTATTTCATCCCCGTCGACGTCCTCTGCTTCTATAGTGTAGATTGACGTACCACTCGGCAAAGTTTCAGGAATACTCCTGGTGCGGTCTCCATTAGCTAGCGGGCTTGAAAAAACTGGAACATTGTCATTTATGTTTTGTAGATAAATAAGGATTTCCTGGGAGGTCGTATGTCCAGCATTGTCTCTGACGCTGACAGTTAAGCTAAAATTCTTTTTAGAAGCTGTGTCGAAATCCAGGACTTCAGATACACTTATACGTCCTGTAGCGCTGTTGATGTCGAAAAAACGGTCGTCGCCTGTTTCTGTAAGATAAGCATCACGTGAACAAGTCCGTGAAATAAACACCCCCTAAACCCCACTTTATAGCAGAAAACTGGGACTTACGGTGGTATACATTATGTTTTTTTCTGCTCCAAGACATAGGTGGTTGGTGCTCGTTAGAACCAACTCAATGAGGCGACTCTAACGAGTACCAACAACCTGTGTCGGTACTTGTTAGAACGGCCTCAATGAGGCAATTCTAACGAGCACCAACAACCTATGTTAGTAGTATAAATAAGGAAACAATAAAAAATGCACTTTGTCGCACGGATTTGTTAAAATAATGTGTTAATAAGTCTGTGTAGTGAACAGCCAAGAAAATTTCACTTTGTATATGGAGAAAATGGCAATTTATTATCCCATTTTTATTTCAAACTACCGACTGCGGGTACTCGTTAGAATTGTCCCAATCAATGTGCATGGGTTCGGTAGCTGCCCAGCTGGCAACATTCTTTAGTAGAGGTTGATCATGAAATCTAATCTATGAGTATTCCCCAGTTCTGCTGATTCAAGAAAGGCAGTGATCAACTAATGGTGACAGAGCATGTATCGCACTGGTTAACAGCTTTTGTGTTCGCCTGCCTAGGCGAAGAGTGGTAAGGTTAACTGAGCTGCTCGATATTACATTAATGCTGGGCCGATAAACTACAAACCATCAGGAAAACATGCCTATATAATTTTGACCCCCTTGAATCCCACTTTTATATAGTAAAACTTGGGTTTCAGGGGGTATATCCTATTTTTCTTATTTCTACCTTAAAATATAGATTGTGGGTACTCGTTAGAACCGCCTCGATGAGGCGGTTCTAACGAGTGCCCACAATCTATATTTTGAGCAGAAATAAGAAAAACATCACAATTTTTCATCATAAAATTTTCATTTTTTCGGCGATAAAGGTGGTAATGTATTTGTATAGGCGGGTTTGCCTAATGAGACAAACCGATACCGCAACCATGTACTTCTTCGGTATGATTCGTTACTTCCTTTTGCTGCAAATAGAGATTGTGGGTGCCAGACGGGATCAGCTTAGAGTGATGATTCTGACATGTCGGCAGTCATAATCCTTCGTTAGCAATAACTAGGAATACTGCATATAGTTTTTGTGACTCAATTTTTCTCTCTCTAAAACGGGGAAGTTAAGCAATGTATCAGATAATTATTTGTGTGAAGTAGTGTAATTAAGTGAAGGCGGATATGCTGCGTCGTGGGTGATCAAGTCTTACTTTGTGGAGGACAACGCTTAACAGTATATGGCAAGAGACCAATCCAATTGCTCAGCTAAACACAGTCAAGCAATGTGTTTGAAATCTCAAGTTTTAAAACACTAATCACTGTACAATCCAAGCAAACACTGGTCAGACTGCGCGAATGTGCAGGCTGTTATGCATTTTCCGTGTTCGCGGAGGACAACACAGGTTGTATCATGGCTTTGCGTATATAGTTATGCATTAACAAATAGGAAAGAAACCGGTGAAAGGTAATATTACCAAGTAAACTATATGTAAGAGTATCGCCTTCATCCTCATCAACTACAATAAATGGTGTAGCTAGATCTGTGCCGATTGGCAGTTCTTCTTCAATGGTGAGGCTATACTCTCCGGTGAATTCTGGCACCTCGTCGTTCACATTTTCGATCACAATCGTTAAATCTGCAGTGACTGTGTCGGTCTCTGAAGTGGCTCTGTAATTTAAAGTATTGGTTTCATTTTTAGGGAAGTCAGCTCTTCGGAAGAAATTCCGTTTCTTGTTAAAATAGTCTATTCTTAACTCGTTTTGCAATGAGTGGAGTCCCCGTCCCCCGTACAAGTGTGTAAATCAGGTTCCAGGTTTGCCATTAAAACGGTTTAGAAAATGGTTGAGCTTTAGGCAAACACTCCGGCATCCGCGCAGTCTGATCAGAGTCTTCGCTGTGCGCTCTAAGGATAACTAAGGGCCAATTGCTCCTTCATGCAGCAAAAGAAGTCTCTGGTTATACTATATGAATGCGCAAGCTGATCTGATTCTTCGCTGGGCGCACATGTAAATCGTACGAAATGCTGTGCCCCGGCTCATTTACGAGTATTTTGAGACAAAGTAGAAGTAAAAAAACGATCAGGAATCGATACAATTAACTTACTCCACCCATCAAAGACACCAAAGGGAAAGAAACACAAACATTAAGCGACCAGACCATAATAGAAACCTAAACAAAGGAAGGCCATAGGGACAGTTACTTTCCCACAAAATGGCCATATGGCCATCCAAAATAAAAAGACACAAGTGATACACACAGTAAGTAACAAACAACACCATAAATAAACCGCCACAGAAGAACCGCCTTGGAACGGTCAGGGGAATGATTTCCACTGGGGGGCTTAAATCGATTGTACGTGGCCACAATCCTCGCCCTTACTTCCGTCGCGATTTAGACAAATAATTTGTTAAGTCCGCATTAAGGCCTCCTAACTCATCAGTGCAACATCTCCGTGAACACAAAAAATCAAAGAACCACAGAGATGAGACAACGGTGAGGACTCGACAGCAAGAACACCGGAAATATAAACGCGCAAAACTATGTCGCATGGATGTGGCTGCGCTTAATGATATCACTAGGATAGTACGCCTATGCTGCAACGTGCTTTCAATCAGCACTTAATATCAAAGCACTGACAACACTGATGTTTCGATTTTCTTTGGGTGTAGATAAAGAAAGGGACCGTTTCGTTTAAATTTCTGAACATTAAGCAGTGTAGCTCCTGATCAGACGTCACGTTATACGGTGTAGGATCTGTGTCTGCACTGTTTGCCAATGTTTCAGTACAGGAGCCAAGCCTAGAGTGCACAACGCCACAGGCAGAACATCACGTGAACAAGTCCGTTAAATCAAGACCCCCTATACCCCACTTTATATAGAGAAAACTGGGGTTTACGGAGGTATATATTATTTTTCTTATTTTTGCTCCAAGACATAGGTTGTGGGTACTCGTTAGAACCGCCTCAATGAGGCGGTTCTAACGAGCACCCACAACCTATGTTTGCAGTATTTATAAGAAAAATATCACGGATTTTCATCAGAAAAATGGCTATTTTGGAGGTGTAAAAATGCACTATGTCGCACGGGTGTGTTATCGTAATGGAATTGCGATGCTGAAAATAACCATAACCAGGGTCGTGTGCATGGTCAGAGACAGTGACGTGGACAATAACAAGCGGGAAGCTGATGCATTAGTAATTTTGAGGCGATTGGTAAGCAATCGAGACAAACAATGAAACATGATTGAGGAATATATCTGATCATTATCTTATTTCTGCTGCAAAGATAGAATGTGGGTTCTTGTTGAAACCGCCGAGCGGGATTCTAATGAGAACAATAATCTATGTCTTCGGCTACAGATGAGGAAACAATAATGTTAATTTGTAAGCCCCACCCAAAAAGTAGGGTTTTTGAGTGTGTTTATCACATAGACTTGTTGAGGTGATGTCATAGACAGATAATAAAAAAGTGCGTTTCTTAGTCTAATTATCATGTTAACGACTCCGTGTGATGATCCCCTTAAGCCCCACTTCATATAGAGAAAACTGGGGTTTATCACGGAAAAAAAATGGGCCGCGTAAAATCGATTTAAGCGCCCCCCCCCCCAACTCCCCCCTCCCGTCCCCAGTGAAATTCGTTTCCGCTGACCGTTCCAAGGCGATTCTTCAGTCGCGGTTTATTTTTGTTATGGCTGGTCTTTGTGTGTTTGTGTCGCTTATATTATTAGCTCACCTGAGCCGTAGGCTCATGTGAGGTATTAGTATACCACGTGCCGGCGTCCGTCGTCCGTCGTCGTCCGTCGTCGTCCGTCGTCCACACTTTCAAAGAAGTATATCTCCGGAACCAGTGGGCCAATCTTGATCAAATTTCATGTGAAGCATTATCAGGTAGGGGGAAAGGCTGCATACTGTTTTCGGGCAGTTCGGATTGGAACTCTGGTTGCCACGGCAACAAATAGCTCCCATAGACTTAACATAGGAAAAAGTTTGTCATCACTCTAGCTCCGTCAATTTTTTTCTGATCGACTTCATTCTTGCAGATAACGAGGACAGGCATGAAATCTCGATCAAGTTCGATTTTGGGCTGAATCGGATTATTCACTCAGGAGTTACGTGCCCTTGAGCGTTCTTAACATAGGAAAAAGCTTGTCATCACTCTAGCTCCGTTATTTTTTTCTGATCGACTTCATTCTTGCAGATAACGAGGACAGGCATGAAATCTCGATCAAGTTCGATTTTGGGCTGAATCGGATTATTCACTCAGTAGTTACGTGCCCTTGAGCGTTGAAAAAATTGCCTATTGACTTAACATGGGGAGAATGTTGTCATCACCGTAGCTGCTTCAATTATTTTCAGATTGGCTTTATTCTTGCAGATAACCAGCACAGCCATGAAATCTCGGTCAAGTTCGATAACTGGCAGAATCGGATCATTCACTTAGGAGTTACCTGCCCTTGTGTGTTTTTGCATTAGGGTTAATGGGAATTTAAAAAATATATATCTTAAAGACTAATTGGCCAACTTGAATCAAATTTCATGTGTCGCATTATTGGGCAAGTGGAAAGGCTTCATTAGGTTTTCAGGCAGATCTGAGTGGAACTCTGGTTGCCATGGCAACATCTAGCTCCCATAGACTTCACATAGGAAAAAGCTTGTCATCACTCTAGCTCCGTCAATTTTTTTCTGATCGACTTCATTCTTGCAGATAACCAATACAGGCATAAAATCTCGGTCAAGTTCGATTTTGGGCCGAATCGGATTATTTGCCTTGGAGTTACCTGCCCTTGAGCATAAAAATACGTTGTGACCACGATAGCAACTTTATTTTTATTCAGATCAGCTTCAAACTTGTCGGCTTCATTCTTGCAGATAATAAGGACAGGCATAAAATCTCGGTTAAGTTCGATTTTGGGCAGAATCGGAATATTGACCTCGGAGTTACATGACCTTGAGCGACAAAAAATTTGCCCATAGACTTAACATAGGGAAAATGTTGTGACTACGATAGCGACTTGAATTTTTTTCAGATCAGCTTCAAACTTGCAGGTAACGAGGACAGACATAAAATCACGGTTAAGTTCGATTTTGGGCCGAATCAGATTATTTGCCTTGGAGTTACCTGCCGTTGAGCATGAAAAAATACGTTGTGACCACGATAGCAACTTTATTTTTATTCAGATCAGCTTCAAACTTGCAGGTAACGAGGACAGGCATAAAATCCCGGTTAAGTTCGATTTTGGGCCGAATCGGAATATTGACCTCGGAGTTACGTGACCTTGAGCGACAAAAAAATTGCCCATAGACTTAACATAGGGAAAATGTTGTGACTACGATAGCCACTTGAATTTTTTTCAGATCAGCTTCAAACTTGCAGGTAACGAGGACAGACATAAAATCTCGGTTAAGTTAGATTTTGGGCCGAATCGGATTATTTGCCTTGGAGTTACCTGCCCTTGAGCATAAAAAAAATACGTTGTGACCACGATAGCAACTTTATTTTTATTCAGATCAGCTTCAAACTTGCAGGTAACGTGGACAGACATAAAATCTCAGTTAAGTTCGAATCGGAATATTGACCTCGGAGTTACATGACCTTGAGCGACAAAAAATTTGCCCATAGACTTAACATAGGGAAAATGTTGTGACTACGATAGCGACTTGAATTTTTTTCATATCAGCTTCAAACTTGCAGGTAACGAGGACAGACATAAAATCTCGGTTAAGTTCGATTTTGGGCCGAATCGGATTATTTGCCTTGGAGTTACCTGCCCTTGAGCATACAAAAATACGTTGTGACCACGATAGCAACTTTATTTTTATTCATATCAGCTTCCAACTTGCAGGTAACGAGGACAGGCATAAAATCTCGGTTAAGTTCGATTTTGGGCCGAATCGGAATATTGACCTCGGAGTTACGTGACCTCGAGAGACCAAAAAATTTGCCCATAGACTTAACGTAGGGAAAATGTTGTGACAGAAATAGCGACTTGAATTTTTAGCTCACCTGAGCCAAAGGCTCCAGTGAGCTGATAGTATACCAAGGCTCCGGAGTCCGTCGTCTGTCGTCCGTCCATCCGTCGTCCACACTTTCAATGCAGCATATCTCAGAAGGCAGTCGACCAATCTTGTTTAAATTTTATGTGTAGCACCATTGGGCAAGGGGAAAGGCTGCATTAGGTTTTGGAGCTAGTCTGGTTCATTTGTTCCTTCATTCTTCTTTCTCTCCATATAGAGATAATAGACCAATGTTAAATTTTTAATCAAAGATTTCTCAGGAACTATAAAAGCTAGAAGCATCAAATTTGGTATTCAATAGAATAATGATGACTTATTTTGTGTAAGAGACATTGGGCTTTCTCAGCTTATTTGTTCATTTGTTCTTTCATTCTTCTTTCTCTCCATTTTGACCAATGTTAAATTTTCGTCAAAGATTTCTCAGGAACTATAGAAGCTAGAAGTCTCAAACTTGGAATGCAATGCAATAATGATGACTTATATTCTGTAAGGGTCAATGGGCTGGATTCTATTAGCAGATTTAGTAGTCAAGTCTGTGAATTGTTAAAACTTAAGTTCCTCAGGTAAGCGGTTTAGGCTCATTGAGCCTCTTGTTTTATTTTGGATAGCCTATTGGCCATTTTGTGGGAAAGTAACCGTCCTTTTGGCGTTCCGCTATTGATGTTTCCATTAGGGTCTGTTGTTTAATGTTTGTGTTTCTTTCCCTTTGGTGTCTCTGATGGGAGCTGTGGGTTGATGGTATCGATTCCTGATCATTGCCTCCACTTCTATATTATAGGGGTATACATAATTTTTCAAATTTCTGCTCCAAGACATAGGTTGTTGGTACTCGTTAGAACCACCTCAATGAGGCGGTTCTAACGAGCACCACAACCTATGTTTTGAGTATAAATGAGCATAATGTCAAAATTTTTCATCAGAAAATTGAATATTTTGGAGGTTTAAAAGAATGCATTTTGTCCCACGGATATGTTATCGTAAAGTGACAATGCGATCACTATGAAACCCAATCCGTTTGACATCATTTCGATAACGCACCCTAGCGGCATAATGCAGTTACAACACGAGAACAAGTGCGTGAGATGAACACCCCCTAAACCCCACTATATACAGAGAAAACTGAGGTTAATTGGGGTATACATTATTTTTCTCATTTCTGCTCCAAGGCATAGGTTGTTGGTACTCGTTAGAACCGCCTCAATGAGGCGGTTCTAACGAGCACCCCACAACCTATGTTTGCAGTATAAATAAGGAAAATATCATGGATATTCATCAGAAAAGTATTCATGTTCGAGATGTGAAGAAATGCACTTTATCATATGACGTCGCGTCTGAGAGTGCAATAACGTCATGATATATATTCGATAATCCACTAGTGGATTAAATATGCAAATTAGGTAGATCCGTCCCGTAACGTTACACGTAGGACGTCATTAACAACGTCGCGTTTACTTATGGCGGAATATTGACACTTTTGTAAAACAATCGTGATTTAGATGCGTTTTAATTGTCATATGATAAATAGAATCTTGCATTCGTGCTAATCTTTTATTGAATTTATTAAACTCGTTGAGGAAAAGGGATAAAATGCTCGGCAAAGCCTCGCATTTTATCCCTTTTCCTCAACTCGATTAATAAATTCAATAATGCATGAGCACTTATGTAAGATCCTCTATATCGCACGGGTGAGTTATCGTAATGTCATACACACTGCTCAAAACAATTGGGCCCCGCCAAGCGAATTTGTGTCTGCGAGCATTCTGTTATGACAAATTTTCACTGCGCATGCCCAGCTATTCAGAGGGGCCAGGGATATGGCTTTCTGTCTGAAGGTTCCTCTTGATTCACTGTTTGTATGAGCGAGCAGCGAAGGTTCTGGCGAGACTGCGCGGATGCGCAGGCTCGCCTGAACCTTCGCTGCTCGCATAGGCGATAAGTACCAAAATCGCTTGACGGGGCCAAATTAAAATCTTGCAGTCGCCAGTTCTGATGTTCTTGTGCAAACTCATATAGCCGTGCACGATGTCGCCTGGTGAGAATAGGCCCTCTTGCCGGACGTCTGGCCCTCAGATCACCTTCATGTATCCTGTTACGTATTGTTTGATCGGATAACCTTTGACCAATTGCATGGTGGCAATCGATTTAAAACATTCTTGCCGTGTACTACCGATTTCGTAGCGCTAGATTTAGAAGATACATGTATTGGTCTCCCCTTTGTGACCTCATGCGGTGTCGGCCTTGCCCTTCTCGTCTAGTAAACACGCCCGTCTCTATAGCCTGGCAACAACACTTCTCGATACATCAAAGCGTTCAGCAACGATCCTTTGGGTGTACCCATTTTCAAGCCAAGCGACAGCTTGAACGACCTCAACTTCTTCCAAGAACCGCCCAACACCATATGAAGTCACTATTAAGCCCAAAATTACGCATAACCGAAGGATTGACATGTTTCTGGCCCAATCTCAAATTTTGAACAGATCACCCCATACCGAATTTCAGCCGTTTTATAAGGGTATCCATGCTGTTGCTCACATTCTTGATCTGCGTTTGCATGAATATTGTGATGAGATGTCACTTTAAAATTGTGTCTTTCCTTAAGTTTGAAAATTGCCATGCGGTGATGTTATACGGGCTTGAAAGTGTGCTCCTTTAATTGTTTTGAGCAGTGTATATCGTAAAGGTTACTTTTCTGATGAACATCTGTAAAGATTTTTATACTCATACGTTAGTTTGTGGGTGCTGGTTAGATCCCCGTCAACAAGCACCAACAACCTATGTATTGGAGCAACAATAAGAAACAATATTTTTAACCCGTAAAAACCACTTTTTCTGTATAAAGTGGGGTTAGAGGGATGATTTCTGCACGAACTTGTTAACCTAGTGTAGCTTATCTCTCAAATCTCTACCTGGAAGGCAGGCCTCGACTAACTGTAAGACAATCCCGATGACTTGAGATATACGTCACAATCACCTCACCCAGCCACCCACTAAGTATGCCCAAATAACCCTAAGGTGGGGCCTGCAGGAGTGTTCATTTCACAAACTTGCAAATTTTAAATGCGAATTACACTGTTTTAATACTTTATAAAAATTCGGTCATTCTGAAGGCGAATTCAACATGAACTGGTCCTTTATGGCATTGTATCTTAAAACCTTCTGAATGATATATTCCCAATACAGTGAAATTCCGCTATTAAGACCACCTAAAATTAAGACTAATTCTGATTTAAAATGCTTATTTAGAAGGATGATGTTATTCTTTCTCCATGTTTTGTGCATATACGTACAATGTCTTCTGGTCAGGGACCACCTTTGGGACTGTTCAAAAGTGGTCTTTAATATAGGAATTTTACTGTATTTACAATTATTGTAATAGTATATAACTGGGACTTAGTTACTACTCAATGCATTTACAGATATTCCTTATACAGTAGAACTTCGATGGCTCGAACACCGATGGCTCGTTTACCATGACTGAGTCGAACACATTCTTGAGCCCCTAGCGAAATCCTCTACATAAGACATAGAGGGGGGGGGGGGGGATAATAAAGGAGATTTTAGTCTTTTATCTTGAAAATGTATGCTGTGTGTACTCATTAGAATCGCCTCATCGAGGCGATTCTAATGAGTACACACAGCATACATTTTCATTATGGAACACCGAAAAGATATCTAAATAATAATAATATAATAATAATAATAATAATAATAATAATAATAAATACTTTATTTACAGTGCGTGACACAATTAGCTACAAGCTACTCTTCCTTGAGGCCCACTTAACAAATATACACAATTTACACAACAACGACAAAAATAATTAATATATAAAATACGTCATACACTCACAGATCAGCAAGCTCCCCAAGTCAGAGGTGAAAATGTCTATCTATAGGCCTGCAGCTACACTTTTCCTCAAGAGAAGGGAAGTCCATCACGGTCACAAGTGCGTGTAATAAATAACCCTCCATATCCCACTGGCAACTGAGGCTCACATAGGCATACATTAGTCTTCTCATTCTCGCCCAAAGACACGTGCCGCGGGTACTCGTCAAAACGGCCTCAGTATATATGAGGTGGCTTCTAACGAGCACCCACAACCCATATCCTGAGCACAAATAAGAAGAATATCACAAATTTTCAACCTAAACACAGGCCGTTCCGTAACCCGCCCTTACCGAAAAACGAAATGCAAGAACGAGCTCCGGCTCCTGAGCAGCTGCGTGTATAAGATTTACACGCATAATTCAAGCATGTAATACACACACTTCCCCACCTAGACACGATTTCACACAGGCCAGGAGCTTGCAAAAGTTCTCGATAAACGAAGAAGAAGGGAGAGAGAAAAAAAAAAAAGACATAGAACATTATTGACATTTCATCCACTTGATGCATCGATTATAAAAGTATTTCGTTATGCCTCCTGACAGTAACCTCAGTGGCTCGAACTACCCCTGTCTCGAACAGATTTTTGAGGTCCCTAAGGTGTTCGAGCCACTGAAGTTAGACTGTAAAATACTATTGAGAAACAATATTTTTATAGCTCAGTGACAATACGTCATATGCTCATTAAGTGACGTCAAAGAAAACATGAATCTCTTAAGAAACGAATGCTATTTATTTAACGTTCATCGGTTACCTTTGTTACTTATATAAATTTTCATTATTTTCCATCCATCATATGATGACAAAATCTAGTTCAAGTGCCAAAATGAAATAGTTTTCCTATCGACAGCGGAACAACGACGTTGGTGCCATAACATCGCTGTCGTCCAATCATACTGAAGACAAATATATTGTTTATTTCGACGTCTCATAAATCGCTTGAGTCAATGTATTTATTGACGTATGAACAACATTGCTTGCCAGCGTCGATAGCTCAGTGGTTAGCGCGATCGACTTACAACCGAGAGGTTTTGGGTTCGAATTCCGCCACCGGAGGCGAGGTGTGTCCTATGGCAAGGCACGTAATGACACTGCCCCACTCCATCCATGTGTAAATGGGTAGCACCGATGTAAAAGTCACAAAAGTAAATGGATTGCACTGATGTAAAAGGCTCACTGGTTAGCGCGACCGTCCTGCGATCGAGAGGTTGTGGGTTCGAATCCCGCCACCGGAGGCGAGGTGTGTCCTAGGGGAATCCGGGACGTTTCGGTCCCGAGTCGTTTTGGCCGGGTCGTTTCGGCCTGGGTTTTCGTAATGACACTCTATTGTACTTACTTGAAGGTCAGTGAGAACGATCTCGGTCCTGTCTCATAATCAAACGTTCCAGCTGTGAACAATGTCTGATTTTCTAACCGAAACAAATCAACAGGTGCTTTTTGCATCAGTTCATATATTGTTTCATCGCCGTCAGCATCCTCTGCTTGAACAGTATATATAGATGTACCACTTGGCCAATTTTCTGGAACGTATCTAACGCTGTTTCCATTGGGAAGCGGACTTAAGAAAACAGGAACATTGTCGTTTATGTTTTGTAGGTAAATAAGTATTTCCTTGGTTGTAGTATGCCCAGCATTGTCTCTCACTCTGACCGTAAGACTAAAATTCTTTTTAGAAGTTGTGTCAAAATCCAGGACTTCGGATACGCTGATGTTTCCGGTAGCGCTGTTGATATCGAAAAAGCGATCGTCGCCAGTTTCTGTATTAAAAAAACAGAAGTCATTGCGCTCAACAAATAATGCCTAGGAACATTATACCAAACACTGACTGAAACAGGAGGCGTCTCCCAAATGACCAATATAGAGTTGGTTTTCTTTTTGCTCCAGCATTTCAGTGGTTTCTTGCTGTCGAGTCCTCACCGTTTTTTATCTCTGTGGTTGTTTGATTTTTGTGTTCAAGGAAATGTTGCACTGATGAGTAAGGAGGCCTTCATGCGGACTAAATCAACTATTTGTCTAAATCGCGACGGAAGTAAGGGCGAGGATTGTGGCCACGTAAAATCGATTTACAGATAAGCTCAAGAAGAACTTAACCATTTTCGCGTTTTGTCCGCGTGACACACGCATTTGGCGCCAATTAGGCAAAAAGTGCTAACCCATATCAAACGCAACAGAATTAGGCGTCTGATCAGGACCTACACTGTTTGCAAAAAGTTCAGGCATTTTTTTTCTTTTCAAATTATAAATTTTGAAGAAAATGGGGAAAAATGGTAATGGCAAAAATGACCCAGGTCAGGCGCAGCAGAAGTAGGCGTCTGATCAGGGCCTAGATTATAAAAGATTGCAAAATGTTCCGTTATTTCCCAAATATATATCGAAAACACACACACACACAAAAAAAAAAAAAAAAAACCTGATTCTCCTACATTTTGAAATGGACTAATGTTATGTATGTTAGGTGGCAAATTCCATTTGGTAAAACAAATGTGTTAATGACAACAAAATAAATGAAAATTGCAACAATAAATACTTAAATAAACGAGCTGCTTCTGTGAATGACGGAACATCAATTATTTCGGAAATTTTGAAGAAAAGACAACCTAACACTCTTATATTTCGAAATGGTCTTGTGCTATTTACAAAGTGGAGTATGCCATTTGGCGCCAATTAGCAAAATATGCAGACCAAGATCATACGCAACAAAGATAGACACCTGATCGGGGCCTACATTATTTCAAAAAGCTTCAGATATTTTCAAAATAAATGTTGAAGAAAACACACCCACACACTCTTAAATTTTGAAACGATTTTATGCTTTTTACAAGGTGAAAGATCCCAGTTGACGCCACATGGCAAAATAAAGTGCAGATCCAGATCAGACCTAGCAGAAGTAGGCGTCTGATCAGAACCTACTCGGTTTGCCAAAATAAACATATTGAAGAAAACAAAACTTCATACTCTTTAATTTTTAAATGGACTTGCTCTATTAACAAGGTGGAAGATTCCATTTGTTGCCAAATCGCAGAAACCATGCAGACCCAGATCAGACGCAGCAGACGTAGGCCTTTGATCAGGGCCTACATTTAATGCAAAGGGTCAGATATTTCCAAATAAATATCGAAGAAAACGCAACTTGATTCTCCGAGTTAATTAAACAAAATTAATGAAAATTACAAAAATAATTAATTAAAAATTGGGCCGCTTCTGTGAGTGAAAGAACAGTGATTATTTCGGACATCTAGAATAAATGACGATAATGAGATGTTGTTCTAAACAGCTATCTTTATAGACCCCCAGTTGCACCTGGGTGCCATAAAACGTTTCGTCAATAAACATCCTGCATTTTGACAGTCAACTTCATTCACGACTCTGTACCTGTATTTTACCCTTTACCCCCAGGCAAATGTTAATAGAAAATTAAATAGTCCGCCAGATTTGTTAGGTTCAAACTGAAAAAATATCTGGAATAAGGAAAATTTGAAGAAATAGAAAAAAGAAACAAAAAAGAAGGATAAGTGTGAAATAGTTACGCAGTATTGATTGGTTGCTTTTGAAACGCGAAGCAGTCTGTGAATGTGCACTATCTGCGTTTTCGACACTCATGTTTGATTGGCTGGTCAACAATCGCGGTTTACACGCAATATCGCGTCATTCATAAAACCAATTGATTGGCTAAAATGTCATTCGCAAGTGAAACGCGTGAATCACGAGTGCAAATCTCGCCCGTTACAAATGCGAAACAAATGTGTGTGCGCTGTAAAGTTCTTCTCAAGCTTATCTGTAAGCCCCCCCCCCAGTGGAATTCGTTTCACTGACCGTTCCAAGGGGGTTCTCCTGTCGTGGTTTATTGTTGTTATGGTTTGTCCTGGGTGTTTGTGTCGCTTATATTATTTTGTTTTGGATAGCCAATTGGCCATTTTGTGGGAAAGAATCTGTCCTTTTGGACGGCCCCCGCCCATAGGGGCTTGAAGAAATATATGGGCTGCATGATGCTTCCACGCAGAGCTGAATCCGGCCCGCACACTAGTACTGGTAAACCGCTTAGAGGATCTAAGCCTGTCCAGGAACCGTGGTGCGAGGCGGACCGTCTATGCTAATAAACTCTATTGGTTTCATTGGGCGACAGGGCTTGAGATGTCATTTCATTTCAATGTCGGGTAAAAGTCCCACAAAATTGGAAGCAACTTAACAGTGTTGACGGGGACGTTAAACCTCAAATCAAACAAAAACAAACAAACTGTCCTTTTGGCTTTCCGCTGTAACTGATGTTTCCATTAGGGTCTGTTGTTTCATGTTTGTGTTTATTTCCCTTTGGTGTCTCTGATGGGAGCTGTGGGTTAATTGTATCGATTCCTGATCATTGCGTTCACGTCTATTTGTCTAATCTTGTCAGTTTGTGGCGCCATAATCTGAAGTTTGTCGATTAAAGGGTGCGGCAACTCATCACGAAAACACGTCTATACAAATACATTGTACCTTTATTGCCAAAAAAAAAAAATGAAAATTTTAAGATGAAAAATTGTGATATTTTTCTTATTTCTGCTCAAAATATATATTGTGGGTACTCGTTAGAACCGCCTCGATTCGTTAGAAAAATAACGTATATCCCCTGAAACCCCACTTTTACTATATAAAAGTGGTGTTCAAGGGGATCAAAATTATATAGGCTTGTTTTCTTGATGTACTGAAGTAAGTTGAGTAGATTTTCATACACAAAAAAATGTCCTGCGCTAGGCGGTTCTAACGAGTATCCACAATCTATGTTTCTGAGCAGAAATAAGAAATAAAATTTAAGATGATAAATTGTAATATTTTTCTTTCATGTATTTCTGCTCAAAATATAGATTGTGGGTACTTTAACGAGTACCCACAATCCATGTTTTTGAGCAGATATAAGAGAAATACTGTATACCGCTGCAAGCCCCAGTTTCACTGCATAAAAATGGGATTTAATGGGTCAAAATTATTTTCTTGATGATGTCGGGTAACAGCCCAACGAAATTGGAAGCAACGTCTCCCAAATGGCCTATATAGTGTTGACGGGGGCGTAAAACCTCAACACAAACAAATAAAACTATCCAGATTCGATCATTTAGGTGCTAAATGTAAGGATGGCTGCGCTTCCTGTTAAGGACATACTTTGTTTCACAATTGCGAAAATGTGTTCTAATGATATGGCTAAGAAATCAGCGGGAACTACAGACGAAATATATGGCATTGCAATATTATGAATGGAATACATATTACACAGTGGGGGTGGGGTGAGGCTGGAAGGAGGAGAAAATATTCATAAAGAAAAAGCTATGAAACACGTGTATTTTCTGCAAAAAAAGAAACGTGTACCGTAGAAGCTGTTGCCACTTTATGGAGAAGTCAAAATAAGACGGTCAAATGATTAAACATTGTTATTTTGAGAACAGATTATTGATACTTCAAAGCTTTCTCGGAATATTTTATACTTTCATTGGCAAGTGCATGTACTGAAAACAAACGCGAATTTACAGCTGCTTTTGTTAACGTTTCGAACATTGCAAGCAGGCACATGACGTAATTGTGACTCCACATCAACGCCCATGCAACGTCTTGACTTTTATGCAACGTCACATCAATGTCGTTGCAACGTCGTGACGTTGCACCGGCGTTGATATGACGTTGTCCTTGCGACGTGTGCATGCTGGGTTTGGTAAATGTCTAATAATTTCAAATATCAATAATGCTAATCATGCGTGGAAGACGAAGAAGAAGAAGAAGAAGAAGAAGAAGAAGAAGAAGAAGAAGAAGAAGAAGAAGAAGAAGAAGGACGTGATATTCTCCCAACCAGTTCAGACATCTTGTTGTAACGGGCAATAGCTGAATGATATTTATTTGTGGAAACTAATCAACATGGTTAAATCATTCCGAATGTGGTTAATAAGGGAACCAATAAAACAAATACCGGATGAATTAAAACAATCAAACTGTCTTGTTTGTTATTTATTGGCTGAAAACTCTTGTAATGCATTAACTTAGTCTGCCCTTATTTCTCATCAACTGCGCAATATTCATCTCACTTCAGCGAAGGCGATTAGAAGCTTCCGTGGTGTAGTGGTTACGCTACTCGCCTTGTAATGAGGGGGTCGCAGGATCGATCCCAGGCTTCTCAAGACCTTCGGATGAGTCTTTAAACCGGGGTCCCGTCTCCGTATGACCTTAGCTGTTGGTGGGACGTAAAACTCAAACACTCACTCACTAAGCGAAGGCGAGCATTACGTAAACACGCCTATATCAATACATGTACATTGTAAACTTTACCGCCGAAAAAAAAAAAAAAAACACGAAAAATTTAAGATGAAAATTTGTGATATTTTTCTTCTTATTTCTGCTCTAAAATATAGATTATGGGTTCTCGTTAGAACCGCCGATATTTCTGCTCAAAATATAGAGTGTGGTTACTCGTTAGAACCCATAATCTTTATTTTAGAGCATAAATAAGAAAAATAAGGTTTACCCCTGTAAACCCAAGTTTTACTATATACAAGTGGGGTTCAAGGGGGTCAAAAATATATAGGCGTGTTTTCCTGATGAGAAGGCAACATTTTGTTTAATCACAGGCGCTTTGCTCTAATCACAAATGTGTGTACGGTAAAATAATTCCAATTTCCCTTTCAATATGTACATTGTGAACAATCTGATTGGCTGAAATATATCTTAAGTATTTCGATAAATTCCATGAATAAGACTCTCAGAATTATTTCACAAAGCGAAAGGTAGTAATATAACGTGACGTCAAAGAGCACGTTTAAAACCGACGCGTGACTGTATATGAAAACGAGGAACTATTGAAAACGTAAATGTAAGAAGACAAATAATTTACTATTTGTAAAGTATTTATATTGAAATTCCGCTATTAAGACCACCTAAAATTAAGACAAATTCTGGTTTAAAAAGCTTATTTAGAAGAACGCAGTTATTTTTTCTTTGTGTTCTCTTACAGCTTTGTCTTCTGGTCGGGGACCACCTTTGGAACTGTTTAAAAGTGGTCTTAAAGACCACTTTTGAACAGTCACAAAGGTGGTCTTAATGTAGTAATTTTACTGTAAATACTATACGTATTTTTTTTTTTTTGCTTGGATTTAAGTTAGAACATGTAAGTTTAAATTTGGCTACTGTTTGTAAGGAGTTCCGAAGGGATCCATGCGAAATTCATGCGATTTCTTTCAAAGATGACAGCTTCTGATTAAATAACCGTTCCGCCGTGGTGGTTTGTAAGTTCATTCTAAAGCTTTTGAAGAATTCCTTGCATTTTACCTTCCTTGTGGCATTTTTTTTTTTTTTTTTTTTTTTTTTTACATTTCGATAACAAAGTTGGAATAATAAGAAATGACTTATCATTATTGCGAATTTTATCGATATGTTTCTTTGTTTGTTTGATTTGAGGTTTAAAGTCACCGCCAACACTGGTGTAAAGGTCATTTTGGAGACGTTGTTTCCAATTTTGTGGGACTTTTACTCGACATTGAGATGAAATGACATCTTTCGCCCTGTCGCCCACAGAAACCAATAGGTTTATAAGCATGGACGGGCCGGCTCGCAACTCCGGCGAATAATTCGGGCCCCATCCCAGTTTCTGACCGTAAACTCGCCGACTTATCTCCCCAAATGACAATTGTGAATAAGTTCATCCCCTAATTCATTCATGTATCCAAAATGAAGACCATTTGTGGTTCGTTTCTTATTTCTTTTGAAAACATAGATTGTCGTACGAGTACGAACAGCCTATCAGCCCCCGCCCATAGGGGCTTGAAGAAATATATGGGTGGCATGATGCTTCCACGCAGAGCTGAATCCGGTCCGCAACTAGTACTGGTAAACCGCTTAGAGGATCTAAGCCTGTCCAGGAACCGGGGTGCGAGGCAGACCGTCCATGCTAATGAACCCTATTGGTTTCATTGGGCGACAGGGCTTGAGATGTCATTTCATCTCAATGTCGGGTAAAAGTCCAACAAAATTGGAAGCAGCGTCTCCAAAATGACCTTTACAGTGTTGATGGGGACGTTAAACCTCAAATCAAACAAACAAACGAACAGCCTATACATAAGAGGAAATACAAGTTTAATAATGTTTACATTTGTAAGCCCAGTTAGCTCGTTAAAAAGTTGGATTTACATAGAGGATCTTGCATTCGTACTCATGTATTATTGAATTTATTAAACTCTTTGAGGAAAAGGGATAAAATGCGAGGCTTCGGTGAACCGAAGCCTCGCATTTTATCTCTTTTCCTCAAAGAGTTTAATATCACCGAAGCCTCGCATTTTATCCCTTTTCCTCAACTCGTTTAATAAATTCAATTTATACATGAACACGAATGCAAGATTCTATTTATCATATGACATTTAAACACATTTTATTCACGATTTTTAACGAAAATGTTAATATTCCGCCATTAGTAATAGTAACATCGTTAAGAACGTCGTACATATAACGTTATGGGACGTATCTAACGTATTTGCATATTTAATCCACTAGCGGATTATCGAGTTTATTACATGACGTTATAACATTCTCAGACGCGACGTCATATATTACACGGACTTGGTCATGTTGCATACCTAAAAGACTATATTCCAAGACGTCATTTTCATCTGCATCTGTTGCTGTAAACGTTGTCGGTATAATAGTGCCAATGCTTAGTTCCTCGTCAATGTTGGCAGCAAATGGACCATTGATAACTGGAATTTCGTCGTTGACATCCGATATGGTGACATTTAGAACGGCTGTAGTTGAACCGTTTACAGTGGTAGCACTAGAAACAATAAGTACAGTGAAATTCCACTATTAAGACCACCTAAAATTAAGACTTATTCTGATTTAAAATGTTTAATTGTAGGCTACGGTTATTCTTTCTTTGTGATTTCTGCAGACACTGTCCTCTGGTAAGGGATCACCTTTGTGACTGTTCAAAAGTGGTCTTGAAGACCACTTTTGAACAGTTCCAAACGTGGTCTTAATATAGGAATTTTATTGTATCTTCAAAAATATAACTGGTGAAGCTTACCGGCTCATAAATGCAGAAAAGTACATGGTACTGTAAAAGATGCCTGTGATTGTTATTTCCATTACATGTAACAAAGACCGGTATCAAGAAATAAGAATATACATTTACTTGTGAAAGTGATCATTCCACGGCCGAACGTGTACATTGTCCAATATGTGTGTTTGATTTGAGGTTTAACGTACCCGTCAACACTGTAAAGGTCATTTTGGAGGCGTTTAAGCGTCATGCAGCCCATCTATTTCTTCAAGCACCGATGGGCAGAACTAACTTCGAAAAGATATTATTTGCGGAGATTACAGGCTCATTCATTATACTAACATTACTTTATAATTTTGACCCCTTCAAACCCCACTTTTATAGAGTAAAAATGGTGTTTACAGGGGTATACATTATTTCTGCTCAAAAACCATTACGAACACACGCCAATTAACATATTTTACACTTTAACGCCAAAAATAAAAAATAAAATAAAATAAATAAATAAAACTAAGATGAAAAATTGCGATATTTTCTTAATTCTGCTCAAAATGCAGATTGAAGGTACACGTTAGAACCGGCGGTTCTTACGAGTACCCGCAATTTATAGTTTAGAGTAGAAATAAGAAAAATAAGTTTTACCCCTGTAAACCCCAGTTTTACTATATAAATGTGGAGTTGAAGGGGGTAAAACTTATATAGGTGTGTTCGTGATGATAGATTTTGGGTACTCGTTAGAACCGCCCTGCCACGGGTATCCACAATCTATGTTTTGAGCAAAAATTTGAAAAATATCAGGATTTTTATCTGAAAAGCATTAATTTTGGTGGTAAAATTTTACCAATATATTTGATTACGCGTGTTTTCGTAATGAATGCAGAAAAGTAAATGTATACCGTAAAACATGAATGTCATGTTCTTTCCATTAACAAACCCGGAATAATATCATATCGTCAATTCCTCTTATGTTTAGCCACCGCGTAAATAAGAAAACGCAATGAATATCCGCGTAATCTCCACTCTGTGGTTTACAGGGCATAATTTGCGCTCAAAACCATAGGTTGTGGGTAATTGTTATTACAGATTCAATGATGCGGTCCATCTGTTTTGAAGCAGAAGTAGGGGAAGGATCACACATAATCCCATAATCTAATAGACACATTCAATTTTAGAGAAAGGAACGAAATAGATGATCTTACGGGAGTTACATGGGTGTTCATGTCACTGTTCATGTATTATTGAATTTATTAAATGAGTTGTGAAAAAGGGATAAAATGCGAGGCTACGAGTTTAATAAATACAATAATACGTGAGCACGAATGCAAGATTCTATTTATTATATGACATTTAAAACGCATTTAATTCACTATATTTGTACAAAAATGTCAATACTTCACCATCAGTAAACGCGACGTCGTTAAGGACGTCGTATGTGTAACGTTACGGGTTGAATCTAACTAATTAGCATATTAAATCTACTAGTGGATGACAGAATTTATTAAATGACGTGACTACATTCTATGACGTGACGTCGTATGATAAAATATGATTTCACATGGATGTGCGATTGTTTGTAACTTACCTAAACACTAGTGTGAATGTCCTCGAGCCCGTTTCATAGTCAAACTCCCCTGTTGTCTTAACGACCGTTCCTTCCAGTAAGAACAACGCTGGGAGTGGAGGAACCTGACTGTCAAGAGCATATGATATACTAGCTCCGGTAACATCTTCAGTATCCGTTGCCTCTACGGTGTATATCGGTGATCCACTAGAGGTTGTTTCTGGTATAGACCTCGTGCTGCTACCATCATCAGCGGGACTAACGAAACTTGGAATAGCACCTTAAAGGAAAAGGAGATACTCCTTGTATATTTCCCATCCGTGTAACAAAAGTCCAAAAACGGTTACTCATTACGAAAACACGGCTATACAAATACATTGTAAACTTTACCGCCGGAAAAACTAAAATTTTAAAATAAAAATCGTGATATTTTTCTTATTTCTGCTCAAAATATGGAATGTGAGTACTCGTTAGAACCGCCTCATCGAGGCGGTTCTAACGAGTACCCACAATGTATATTTTAGAGCAGAAATGAGAAAAATAAGTTTACCCCTGTGAACCCCAGTTTTACTGTATAAAAATGGGGTTCAAGGGCGTCAAAATTATATAGGCGTGTTTTCGTGATGTTTTCTGATAAATGTTTGTTATATTAATATAGTTTATTAATGCCGCAAACAAAGGCTGAGAGTGCTCATTATTACCGTCTCATTGACGCAGTTATGACGAGTACCAACAACCTGTCTTTGAGCAGACAGAAATGTATATCATTTTGAATACCAGTTTTCACTTTATAAAGTGGTGCATTACACGAACTTGTTAGTGGGATGCGACATTTTAACCCTTATCTTGCTGAATATTCATTTAAGCCACACCCATTATATCTATCAACCAATCAAATTACTTTATGTAATTTATTGCTACAGATCCATAAACTGAATGCCTAACAAATGGGAATAGGTCACACGTTCTGAGGCTTCGAAAATGTCGAAATAGTGGACGTGAAAGAATGAGTGGAATCCGATCAGTGGCTCCAGTCAGTGGGGCTGGGCGGTGGAAATCAGGACTTCCTCTCTCATGTCCCCATACAGAAGGTAAAACGTCGAACAGCTTTAGAGACCGCGGACCAGCCAGGTGCGGTCGATCTATTCTGGCACCCAAACACAGCCCCAACCAACCAGCCCGCAAATCGTCAGAGGATACAAACAAACTATCGTTCACGATAGCCATGCCATTTTGATTGCTGTTCCGTGAAGTGGATAGTGCTTGAGTGCGTGCTTGACATTACGAAAACATGCCTATACAAAAACATTGTAACCCTTTTCACCAAAAAAAAAAAAATGAAAATTTTAAGATGAAAAATTGTGATATTTTTTCTATTTCTGCTCAAAATGCAGATTGTGGGCACTCGTTAGAACCGCCTCAACGAGGCGGTTCTAACGAGTACCCACAATTTATATTTTAGAGCAGAAATAAGAAAAATAGGGTTTACCCCTGTAAACCCCAGTTTTTTCTATATAAAAATGGGGTTCAAGGGGGTCAAAATTATATAGGCGTGTTTTCGTGATGATTTAAACAGGTTATTTTTCCCCTAATTTCACTTGGTAAACTGTTCCATAGCCGGGGACCTGTGGTGGAAAAGGCTTTGTCGTAATTCGTGGTATGCGATCTAGGAACGTGCAGTTTTTTGTTTGCTGAGATGAGCGTTAGCATTGATGAAACGTAATCCGGTGACTGTCCGTTTATACCTTTGTATACCATGAGACACGTGTGATATTGCACTCATTTTGGAAAAGATAGCCAGCGAAGTTGCTTAAACATTTGGTCGGATTGTGTTAGCATATCAGCCTTTAATATGAGTCGTGCAGCACGCTTTTGCAGTTTAACAAGTCTTAACTGATTTGAAGCTTTGGTATGACCCCATATTATATAACAAAAATCAAAGATCGGAAGAACACTCGTATGAATTGTAATATAGATTGTATGATTTGAGGTTTTACGCCCCCGTCAACAGTGTATTAGTCTTTTTGGAGACGTTACTTCCAATTTCGTGGGACATTTACCCGACACTGAGATGAAATGACATATCAAGCCTTGTCGCCCAATGAAACCAATAGGGTTTACTAGAAAAAAACCCGCGCAAGCGCGGGTATACTTGATGCCAAGTTTACAGCAAACATTACTTAGTGGTTTAAAGTTGAGAGGTGGTGATATCAGGATATTCATTTTGAAGTTTACGCACGGGACATCAAGATAACATGCCTATGTAATGAATACTCCTGCAAACCCCACTTTAAATAGGAAAAATTGGGGTTTGCAGGGGTATTCATTATTTCCTCATATCTGCTCTAAAACATAGATTGTGGGTATTCGTTAGAATCGCCTCGTCAAGGCGGTTCTAACGTGTACCCAAAATCAATGTTTTAAGCAGAAATAATGAAAATCTCTTTTTTTTCTCTGAAAATTTTCATTTATTTGGCGAAAATTTTTAGAAGCCATGTTTTCTGACCGCGTGCTTGATTTGCTTGGTTGAGTTCGACTACTTGATAAGGGTCATTCAGGAAGGAACAAAATTCCAGTCGTTTTATCAGTTCTATGATTGTGTGGCAGCAACAACAAATAATTTACCACTTTCAGACGCGAGCACTTACCTTTGGATTCATGTTTTGTGAAGATATTAGTAGTGTATTTGGTCCAATAATCGAAACGTACTTCAAAAAATGTCTGAAACAACCCAGTGGTGCAACATCTCGACATCGCATATTAGCGCTATAAGACCAATCGAAGTACCAATCGAAGTCGCTATGATGTAAGCGCTTGTTGACAAAAAAAAAAAAAACGACCAATCGCTGCAGGTTTTCTGAGAAAATGGTTGGGAGAATTTTAAATTCGGCAATTGTCTAAAACCCAAAAATCACAAAATAAACGCAAATTATAGAGTTCATAAATCAAAATTATAAATAAAAGCAAACTTGTGACAACTCGATATCAAAACAAATCACCAAATGATCGGTGTTTTTGCAGTTTATTGGATAATCTATTTATTTAGTAGTATAGATAAGCATGGGCGGTCCTACTCGCACCGCTTTGCCTGGGCAAGCTTAGATACTCTAAGCGGTTTACCAGTACTCGTGTATGGTCGGTTTCAGCTCTGCGAGGAAGCATCATGCAGCCCAACAATTTCTTTAAGCCCCAATGGGCGGGGCGATGTAATATAATTTGAGTGATTCTTTGAATATGTATTTTGATAAAAGTTTCATTAATGTCAGTTTACGACTGTCTTTATGAGTAGAGATTAGAAAAGTAATATACACCCCTGTTAATCCCAGTTTTACTGTATAAACGTGGGGTTTACGGTGTCAAATTATATAGGTGTGTTTAAGGCTTCGATTTTCTAATTTATGCTTGAAATGTATGCTGTGACGTGTATTCCTTCGAATCGCCACCATTACGTGATTCTAATGATTCAACACAACAATTATTTATTTTATAGACAATAAAAGTCATTCCCACTTTTGTCGTTATATTTACATGCAACCCTCGCTGACTCAAAACAATCCTGCCTCGTACTTATTGTAATATTTCTAAATAAAAGTGCACTCCTTTGTAAGCAAGAACTAGAACAGAACAGAAAATATAGAGTGTACAAGTTGTTTCTGAGCCAGGCTAGCTAGTTTCGGCCAATTAGACCTCGTCAGTGATCCTCAGATATTTTAAAAAATCCGCTGTGGCAACGGTGTTCCCAAAGGACTAGAAAATATAGCCCACACTATTATCGATGAAGGGCCGTGACTCTTTGTACGGCCGCCATACATTACCTTAGTACAGTTCATTATGCCAACACACCCGTGCGAAATAGGACTTTTTTCTCATCTCCAAAAAGGCTACTTTTCGGATGAAAATCCATGATATTTTTCTTATTTATACTGCAAACATAGGTTGTGAGTGCTCGTTAGAGCCACCTCATTGAGGCGGTTCTAATGAGTACACACAACCTATGTCTTGGAGCATTAGAAAAATAAGGTATACCACCGTAAACCCAAGTTTTCTCTATACAAAGTGGGGTGTAAGGGGTGTTCATTTCACGGACTTGTTCACGTGATGTGTTGTGAAGTTAGATGCTGTTCTATAGAAGGGTAATCCTTTTGTTATCTTTTGCAAAACCCCAACAGGGGCTCGAGCCCTTTCAGTTCGCCTAAATGTCAGAATAAACGATTATTTTATAGAACCCTTAGGCTGGACAACTTCCCTATGAATATGTTTGGACGCATGAAATCATTCCAGTGCAATGCGTCCTAGTCCATAACAAGAATAAGCTTTCACACAATGAGGAGGCCCACGGGCAGAGCTCTAGCACAGAATTGCTATCATATTTGTACAAGTCCATATTCGCTGTCATATTTGTACCGGCTAATGCGAAAATATACATCTACGATCTCTCGACCACGACGGACCATTGCCTATCCTATAGGCTCCCCAGGAGTCTTCGGCTTTGGTGGGCCAAAAAAAAAAAGCTTGCCTCGCTGTCAGCAAATTTTTGGGGTTAATCTTCAATTAGTCTTTCCTATAGAGTGTCGGGAAGTTGTCTTCTTAACTTCTCCAACAGTTTTCAAACATTCCATTTGGTGTGATGTTACAAGCATATTGTGCAGGCTCGGGTTAGGGCAGAGCCTTTTTAAAAGATGTAAAAGAGTACTTTTTGACAAAATTACAGCATTTGCAACTTTGACATTTCAGACATTATACTTCAGTAGGCAGGATACTGGGAGCAGACTGGCAATTAGAATATTGCCAAAGACAGTTAATTGTATAAAACATAGCTCTGGTATATAGCCGCGTAGACCTAGCTTTTTGTAAAAGTTATACTTGTATTTCTACTGTTAGAAAGTCACTGACTTTCTTCTGTATCACATTCAGAGATAATTGTACTTATTCGCTAACTCATTTCTTTCGATACGCGAAGACATCATTTATTAATTGATAACAAAAACATTGGGGTTACATAGATTTAATGTAGCAAGGCAAGTAGCTCATCATAAGAGCTTTCGGGTATAAATTCAGCACGTGGAAGCCGCTTGGCTATGATTGGTTAATTTTATCAGACTCTTCGTATAACTAAAGTAAACTTATTCTTAGGACAGGAATTTGCAACTCATTAAAATGATGTTATCATGTAGAAACTATGAGTTGCATCATGTCAAAAGGTGCCTAACATATTTACAGTCGGCAAAATATCTCGCGAGTCTGCATATGTGAACAGTCTATGCAGTTATCCTGGATTCCTGTAGGTAATGATTACTAATTATAGAGGTTATGAACACTTTTCACGCTTATCAGAGCCTGCACTGCTTTCATCTGCATAAGGCACTTTCTGTATGTAACAGAGTGGGTAATCTGCCCAGTGGTTCTGGAGAAGACTATTTTCGAAGGGTTTTTACCATATATGGCTTGGCGGCTATTTTGGTCATGTGACCTGGACCCCATGAGCAAATTTTGGTTTCCCCTATCCAATAGAGGCTCAATATGAAATTTGACTTCAATCGGCCCAACGGTTTCCGAGGAAAAGCAGTTCGAAAATTTTAACATTTTCGCCTCGGCGAGGCTATACTAAATGGAATGTAATATTTCGCAAGTTCATTGGTTAGATCTCATTGATATCTATCAGTATACCAAAAATTGTTTAATTATTCCAAGCGGTTAAGTCACTATCACCAACTTTCACAAACGTGTTACGGACGGACAGACAGACTGACAGAATGACAGAATGACACGGTGATTTTAGGGCACTCTTAGAAAATCAACCGACTTCAAGCGGACGCTTTTTCTGCGGGTCGTGCAATACCTCTCAATAATTATTTAACTATTTCTGCTAAACCATGCTTGCCACAAAACGTCAGGAATCGTAGTGATTTATCAAGCTTACTTTCTCAGAAAAGTATCCGAGAGAGAAGAATCTAATCTCTGAGGAGCGGGCTACAGCTTTAGCTCCGCCTACGCACATGTATGTTTCTGTCAAACAATAATAAAAACTTTTCTTCGCTAAACTCATTTCTTTCGTAACGCGAAGAAAGCATTTATTAATTGATAAGAAAAACATTGGGATTACATAGATTTAATGTAGTATGGTCCAATGGCAAGGCAAACTTCACCGCAAGGTTCACAAAACAATATAATATGCATATATGTATATAAAATATCTCTCAATAATTATTTAACTATTTCTGCTAAACCATGCTTGTCAAAAACTTCAAGACCCGTAATGACTTGTCAAGCTTATTTTTTCAGAATGGTATCCGAGAGAGAAGAATCTGATCTCTGAGGGGCGGGCTACAGCTGTAGCTCCGCCTAAGCAAATTTATGTTTCTGTCAAACAATAATAAAACATTTATACAATGGTATTGTAGTTATGTTTTGTGTTATGATGTTTGAATGGAGTAAAGTTTAAACTAAAGCGTCTCGTGGCGCGATATATAATGCAGGCCAAAATGCAAAAAAAAGGGGGGGGGGGGGGGGTGGAGGGCATGGGGTAGCAAAATGATTGCTATAATACAGCCGCGCAAAGAACAAGTTGTTAAACATAATTGTGTGCAGGCATACCCACTTATTCGGAACACAGCTTCGTGTTTTGCAAACAAGAACAATCAACGGCTCGGTAACATGTATCGACGACTCGTTCATTGGCATAACGAAAACATGCCTATACTAATACATTGTAAATTTTATCGACAAAATGTGAAGAGTTTAAACAGAAAAACTGTAATATTTTTCTTATTTCTGCTCAAAATATAGATTGTGGGTACACGTTAGAACCGCCTCATTGAGGCGGTTCTTACGAGTAACCATAATCTATATTTTAGAGCAGAAATAAGAAAAATAAGGTTTACCCCTGTAAGCCCTAGTTTAACTATATATATAAATAGGGTTCAATGGGGTCAAAATTATATAGGTATGTTTTCGTGATGCACATACGCTTGATATGAGAATTACGTATAGACTCATGGCTGGTATATGTACTCGTACTCTTACATGGAGGAAGAAAGAAACCTGGCAGAAAAGCCGAAAGTGTTTTTCTCCTGATGAGGCACATGCTACCTTGCATCATG
Source organism: Lucinisca nassula (assembly GCA_963580285.1). Lineage (NCBI taxonomy): Eukaryota > Metazoa > Mollusca > Bivalvia > Lucinida > Lucinidae > Lucinisca > Lucinisca nassula. The sequence continues at coordinate 87,782,069 of OY757016.1, read as the reverse complement.
GTGTGCCTCTTATAAAACAAAAGATGGCGTGACGTCATATGCCATTCATCCGGGTAACTCGCACGGGTACCACATTCCTCAAACTATAGAATAGGTGCTATATCTCATTATTTCTATATATATTGAGGAAATAGAATCAAATAAACTCTTATATTTATACACGTTTTGATTAATAGAAACAAACAGACAAACAAGCAAGAAAACGTTACATTTCTATATGTTTAGTTTAATCGTTTGTGAATATATTTGAAGGTACTTGTTGCGGGATGATCATTAAATTGGCAAAGGATCTGGTCAGCTTCAAACTCTGACACAGTCTTATTATAGACTTGCTGCATCGCCCCTTAGATACTGCAACCCTTCGCCGTTGATAGAAATTATCGACTGAAACACATGCATTTATATATTTTTCTGGCGTTTTCGATGCCAGAAAATGACATTACACCGCCTAACGCCACCGAATGAAATCTACTGGTGACATCATAAATTGGCAGCTTTAATGACGTCACTCGTCACGCTGATCCGAACCGCGATTTTTTTTCGGAATAAAACACAGTTCTCTTCTATTGCCTATATACTGCGTTGGAATTACAAATATGCATTGTTTCTCTTATTTCTGCTCAACCATCGATTGTTGGTACTCGTTAGAAAAACCTACGAGCACCCTAGATCTATGTTAATGTTGCGGTTCTCACGACCACCGACAATGTATATTTGGACTACAAATTAGAACTAGAAATGTGTCAATACGACACAGATGCTCTTGTCCTGGGGCCAACCTCAACTCCGCGCTCCACAAAAAAAATAAGCTACAAGAACATCTGTTATCAGACATCATAACTCACGTGAAAACGTGTTTAAAGTTATTGGAATAGCTTGGGGTATTGCCGAATAAACTGTTGAAAAAACAAACAAACTATAAACATAGCAAATATGAACTCAATCCATCAAATGGTTAAGAAAATATGAGTTCTTAAAAACGTAAACATTGAAAATTTCTTAGTCTATAACAATGACCTTAAGATCATGGGGCAGGGCCGGGGATATGGCTGAATGAAAAGTTTGACCTGTGTCTATCATGCTTCCAAATATGAAGCATGCCCATCATATGGTTTGGAATGTATGAGTTCTAGTTACATTTAATATAAAAAGAAATTCTTAGTATATGACAGATCTGGAGGACAGGGGCACACATATGCCTGAATTAACCTTTGGACCTGTAACTATCATCATATCAAATATGTAGCAAACCCATTATATGGTTTGGAAAATATCAGCTCTTAACATAATTTAAATTTAATCATTTATTTCTGTGATCTTCACCTTGAGGTCATGTGCATGGGTGGGGTATTGTTGAATATCACTTTGGACCAGTATATATCATCCTACCAAATATAAACACAATCCATCATATGGTTTGGCAAATATGAACTCTGTGACATTGAAGTCATGGGCAAGGGGTGGGGGGGAAGCGGGGGCGGTTGGGGGTGCTATAACTGAGTGAAAGTTGGGACCTATCTATCATCATGCCAAGCATGAACCAAATTAATCATGAAAGGTCAGGCTCTACCTTGAACAAATACCTTAGTCTGAGTCTTTAACACAAAAAAATTCAGAGTCCATGGCCTTAACCTTTAGATGACGGATATGGGTTTGGTACTAAAAATTTCAGAGTCCATGGCCTTGACCTTGAGGTGATGGATATGGGTTGGGGTATTGCTGAATATAACATTGGACCTATATCTATCAATAAACAAAATCTGAACCAAAACCATCGAACAGTTTTTATGATATGAGCTCTTAAACAATAAGGTTAACCTGAGTCTATAAAATTAAAAAAAAAAATAATCTAAGTCCCTAACCTTAACCTTGAGGTCTTTGGCATTGGTGGGGGTACAGCTGAATAAAACTTTGGACCTATATGTATGATCATACCAAATATGAACCAAATCCAACACATCGAGTCTAACAGGATTACGTACATATGTACGTATCTACCGTGCGTACGTAAATATGTATGCATACACGTTATATATAAGATGTCGATGTCTTTCTCTCAAGGTTCAAACTTACCTCCGCAGGTGTCGTGTAATTTGCGTCATTGGGGCGTCCGACAATTGGGAAAGGCCTGCGGCTTGTGCAGGTTAAGGGGCGGGGGATGTTGTCAATTCTTCCGTTTCTTCTCTTCCATTTACACGTATTGTCCCTGGCATACATGTTCTCTACTATATCTTCTATCTCTCTGGGTGTCGACACAAAATAACACGCAAGTGTTGACGCATCATGAGAACACGCCTATATAATTCTGACCCCCTTGAACTCCACTTTTATATTGTAAAACTGGGGTTTACAGGTGTATACCTTATTTTTGTTATTTCTGTTCTAAAATATAGATTGTGGGTACTCGTTAGAACCGCCTCTATGAGGCGGTTCTAAGGAGTGCCCACAATCTATATATTGAGCAGAAATAAGAAAAATATCACAATTTTTCATCTTAAAATTTTCATTTTTTCGGCGATAAATGTGGCAAGGTAGTTGCATAGGCGTGTTTGCGTAATGTTTCGTAAACCAAAACACAATTGAACTTACCTAAGGTAATTTGTACAGTGTGGAGCAGAATGATGATTGCACTGAGCCACTGTCGCATATGTACTTCCTTTGAACACTTCATGTTTGACGTACAGGTGTTTGTGTGTAGTGACGCCTACATCGATGATGACCACATCTAGAAAATATGCATGAAATTAACCTGTAAACGTTGACTTTAGTATCAAAGAAAACATTAAAGATAGGAAATGGGAATCTCCATTTTGCTTTGAATCTTTATCAGTTGCAAACGTACGTGTAACGTACAGCCGTATAAACCCCACTATATATAGGAAAAAGTGGAGTTTACGGGGGTATGAATTATTTTTCTAAAAACCCATAGGTTGTAACTACTCGTTAGAAACGCCCCATTGAGGCGGATCTAACGAGCACCAACAATCTATTTTTGCATTATGATAACACACCCGTGTGAAACAGCGCATCTCTCTCTCTCTCTCTCTCTCTCTCTCTCTCTCTCTCTCTCTCTCTCTCTCTCTCTCTCTCTCTCTCTCTCTCTCTCTCTCTCTCTCTCTCTCTACGAAACTGTAAACAAAATTTCGCAATATTTCTCAGAGTACCCACCGGAGTCTCCTTTTTTCCTTTTGCTCCAGCATTTCAATCATATCATGCTGTCGAGTCCTCACCGGTGCTTAATGGGCCTCCGTGGCCTAGTTGATAAGAGCGCTGACTCTTAGTCATTAGGTCTCTCACCGCCGTAGGTTCGAGCCTCGCTCGGGCCACGTGTGAGACGCCAAGTTCTGCAACGGAAGGTCAGGTGGTTTTTCTCCGGGTACTCCGGTTTTCGCCCACCTCTGATTAACGATCGGCTCGATATGAGTGAAATAATCTTGAAAAGGCCGTAAAACCCAAACCAAACAAACAACCAAAACCGGTACTTAATCGCTGCATTTGTTTGATTTTTATGTTCTCGGAGATTGCACCGATGAGTTAGAAATCCTTCATGACACGGACTGAACAAATCATTTGGTCTTACTGACCACAACAGGACCAAGCACGAGGATTGTGGTCACGGGGTAAACATTATTACAGGGGTAAACATTATTTTTTTGTTATTCCTGCTCAAAATCATAGATTGTGGAAACTCGTTAGAACCGCCTCGCCGAGGCGGTTCTAACGATTTCCCACAATCTTTTTTTTGAGCAGAAATAAGAAAAATATCACATTTTTTTCATATAAAAAATACCTATTCCATGGTGGTAAAATTTACAATGTATTTGAATAGGCCTGTTTTCATAATGGAATCGAATAAAGCCCCCTTCCGCACCCGGCACCAACCCGTTAATAACTTTTTGCTGTCCGCTCCAAGGCGGTTCTTGGGATTTATTGGTAACATTTGGTAGGTAATCAGATAATAAAATAACTGAAATCGTGTGTTCCACATTCCTGTTGTATCATTTGATCCTTGATGCGGATGTAGAATAGTTGCAGTAGGATTGAAGTCATTTACACCACATTCAAACCACTCTTTACATGTCATTTTCTTCATTATCTAAGAAGGATGTAAACCTTCCAACAAATTTTCTGTGGCTGTTTTTAGTGTTGCAATCTCTTAGATACTCAGACAAACATTGTCCCTTATCATGCTTATGTCATATCCAGTTTTAACGGCCCCCGCCAATTGGGGCTTGAGGAAACAAGAGGCCCCAGAGGGCCCTGATTCGCTCACCTGAATGTCACTGTCTCTAGTACATTCTATTTTTAGCTCTGGTGGCCATCTTGCTGATCAGAGTGGAACGATCTTAGCTATTTTGGTAGGGTGTCACCTAGGCAACATTCCTTTGAAGTTTGAATCAAATTGACCCAAGGGTTTAGGAAGAGGTCGCATTTGAAGCAAATTTACAATGTGTTTCTATTTTTAGCTCTGGCGGCCATATTGTTCATCCGATCGAGACCATTTTAGCTATTTTGGTAGAGAGTCATCTAAGCAACATTCCTATGAAGATTGAATGTAATTGGCCCAAGGGTATAGGAGGAGTTGTCGTTTGAAGATTTTTTCTATTTTTAGCCCTGGTGGCCATCTTGTTTATCAGAGTGGAATGATTTTAACTTTTTGGTAGGGAGTCACCTGTGACGTTTGAAGCAAATTTACAATGTTTTTCTATTTTTAGCTCTGGTGGCCATTTTGTTCATCGGCGCGGGATCATTTTAGCTAATATGGTAGAGGGTCAACGTAATATTCCTGTGAAGTTTGAATCAAATTGGCTCAAGGGGTAAGGAGGAATTGTCGTTTGAAGAATTTTTCTATTTTAGCTCTGGCGGCCATCTTGTTATTCAGAGCGGAACAATTTTAGCTATTTTGGTAGGGAGTCAACCACATGATAGTCCTGTGAAGTTTGAATCATATTGACCCAAGGGGTAAGGAGGAGTTGTCGTTTAAAGCTTTTTCAATTTTGAGCTCTGGCGGCCATCTTGTTCGCCGCATTGAACGATTTTAGCAATTTTGGTAGGGAGTCACTATCTAACATTCCTCTGAAGTTTGAATCAAATAAGTCCAAGGGTTGAAGAGGATTTCGCGTTTTGACGTAAATTTAGCTATGGCAGCCATTTTCCTCATCAGAGCGAGAATGTTTTAGCTATTTTGGTAGTGGGTCATCTAAGCAACATTCCTATGAAGTTTGAATGAAATTGGCCCAAGGGTAAAGGAGGAGTAGTCGTTTGAAGATTTTTCCTATTTTTACCTCTGGCGGCCATCTTGTTGGTCAGAGCGGAATGATTTAGCTATTTTTTTAGGGAATCACCTACATAACATTCCTGTGAAGTTTGAATCAAATTGGCCCAAGGGTTAAGGAGGAGTTCGTGTTTGAAGCAAATTTACGATGTTTTTACGATGTTTTTCTATTTTTAGCTATGGCGGCAATTTTGCTCATCAGAGCAGAATCTTTTCAGTTTTTTTTTTGGTAGATGGTCACCTAAGCAACATTCCTATGAAGTTTGAATAAAATTTGCCCAATGGTACAGGAGGAATTGTCGTTTAAAGATTCTTTTTCTATTTTTATCTCTGGCGGCCATCTTGTTTGTCAGAGCACAACGATTTAAGCTATTTTGGTAAGAAGTCATTTGGGCAACATTCCTCTGAAGTTTGAATAATATTGGCCCAAGGGTTGAGGAGGAGTTTGTGTTTGAAGCAAATTTACGATGTTTTTTCTATTTTTAGCTATGGCGGCCATTTCGCTCATCAGTGCAATACCGTTTTAGCTATTTTAGTAGAGGGTCACCTAAGCAACATTCCTATGAACTTTGAATAAATATGGCCAAAGGGTACAGGAGGAGTTGTCGTTTAAAAAATTTTCAATTTTTAGCTCTGGCGGCCATTTTGTTCACCGGAGCGGAACAATGTTAGCTATTTTTGTAGAGGGTCACCTCAGCAATATTCCTATGAAGTTTTATTGAAATTGGCTCAAGGGTCTAGGAGGAGTTAGCATTTAAAGCAAATTGTTGACGCCGCACGACACACGACACACGACGCACGACACACGACGCACGACGGACATTGACCGATCACAATAGCTTACCATGAGCACTTCGTGCTCAGGTGAGCTAATAAATGATCTGCATGGTGCTTCCACGCAGAGCTGAACCCGACCGCACACGAGTACTGTTAGACCGCTCAGAGGATCTAAGCCTGCCCAGGTAAAGCGGCGCCAGTCAGACCGTCCATGATTTTTAATCCTATTGGTTTCATTGGGCGACAGGGCTTGAGATGTCATTTCATCTCAATGTCGGGTAAGAGTCCCACAAAATTGGAAGCAACGTCTCCAAAATGACCTATACAGTGTTGACGGGGACGTTAAACCTCATATCAATCAACTTTCCATTTTTAAGAATACATGCAGATTTCATAAGTGACGTGATTTGTTTGTTTTCTCACAGGAATATTATAATGATATTAATCAAGAAATTCGTATTGGCCCAGTTACAGGCCCGATGTCTGCTGTATTGGCCCGAGGCCGAAACAGCAGACCTCGGACCTGTAATTGGGTCAATACGAAATTTCTTGATTAATGACAATCTTATTAATTGTTACCATTAAAATATGATTATTGACTTTTGACCTCGGTTAATATAGTAAATTATTAATTGACTATCCTATATTATTCGGAGGTCATCCATACCAACACTGAGGTCAAAATTCAATAATCATGTTTTTTTAATGGCGTCAATTAATAAAATTGTCATTGATTAAGTAATTCCGTATTGTCCAAGTTAAATGTCCTCGGTCAGCTGTATTGGCCTTCGGCCTCAGGCAAAAACAGCAGACCTCGGACCTGTAACTGGGCCAATACAAAATTACTTGATTAAAAACATTACATTAATACATGTAAATACTGTAGCAATAAGTTGGTTGGTTGAAGTACAGTTGTCACCTATTTCCGCTTGCGAATGTAACATGACGTCTGATAAGATCAAAATCCGGAAACTAGACGTCATCGCGTAGCGTCGCTTTTCATTGTCTGACATTTGGTTTTACGCAGCTCAAGGTGCTTATCGCTTTGAGCAAAAGGTACATTTTTTTTCAACGAAAAGAAAAGTACATATTAAATAATAATAAAAAAAAAAAATACATTAAAATGGGAGTCTTGCTTTCACAATTGTCATTTGGGGAGGAAAATCATCGTTTTTTGCCGTCGCAAATTACGTTTCAATGCTTCGCCGACATTGCGCCGCTGTAAGCCATTTAACCGCCGATTGACCTCGCACAAAATGTGAGTTTAGGATACAGCCAATCCCTTATTAAATCACGACATCACGAAAATACGCCTATATAATTTTGATCCACTTAAACCCCACTTTTATATAGTAAAAATGTGGTTTGCATAGGTATACATTATTGTAATAAAATAAGAAAATATCACAATTTTTCATCTGAAATTTTCTCTTTTTTTTGGTGGTAAAATTTACCATTTATTTGTATAGGCCTGTAAAACTGGGGATCGCATGCGTATACATTTCTTCTTTTTTCTGCTCAAAACATAGATTGTGAATACTCGTTAGAACCGCCTCCGCGAGGCGGTTCTAACGAGTATCCACAATCTATGTAAGAAAAATATCACAATTTTCTTATAACAATTTTCATACTTGTGGTGGTAAAATTTACAATGTATTTGTATATGCCTGTTTTCATAATGATAAAACTAGCTTATTGGTGATGAGATTGAATGATAATTTATTCTTATCATTTAAATTTAATACAAAGTTAAACAACTTAATATGACTCATTTTGTAAACAGCAAGCGTGGTTATCTATAGGAATCGATGGAAATGTGCCATCAATTATACATTGTCTTAGGCATTGAAATTTAAGGGGAATGGGAACCCATTCGGGGGAGGCAACTCCTGCAAAAGTAGTTTTGTCTCCAATGTCATCAGGGGTCAACTCTTAAAGGAAATAATTTGCTCCTGAGGAGCAAATTCTTTCCTTTAAGAGTAGACCCCTTTTAAATGGGACAGGGCTTATAGAAAAGAGAACAGGGAGTCCTAAAAGTTGTATCCCTTTGCAAAATGGCGGAAAATCCGCCCGGTGTTCCAATTCCCCTTAAACCTCACACATTCATTCTGCCGTAGAACAATGAACACGCCTAGATCATTTTTTCCTGTATTCACCATATAAGGATTATAACTTCATGCGTCACGATTTCCACTTAATGTGTCTCGATTTCCTAACTTTTTACTTCTTTCAAAGATAGAAGCTTACTTATTTCCGTCGCTTTAATAATATACTGAAAGAAACTTCCAACGCAAGACCAAATTCCATGTTTTCTTATTTCATTTTATTTTTGCTTTAATTGTAAAGTTGGCAGACGCAAAGATTAAAATCATAACACCACACATTGCATTTAAAAGTGTTAGAAAGTCTCATATCGCATACATGTAGCACACAGGGTAGACAAACATCACGTGACCATTTCCGTAAAACGGAGACCCCCTAAACCCCACTTTATATGTGAAAAACTTGGGTTTACGGGGTATACATTGTTTTTCTTAATTCTGCTCCAAGACATAGGTTGTGTGTACTCGTTAGAACCGCTTCACTGAGGCGGTTCTAACGAGCACCCTCAACCAATGTTTTGAACATTTTTAACAAAAATATCAAGGATTTTGATCAGAAAAGTAGCCATTTTGGAGTTGTGAAAAATGCACTATGTCGCACGGGTGAGTTATCGTAATGCAAACATGGGGTCAATTCCAATAGCACAATCACACAATCTCGGTACAAAATCACAGTATCTGGTATGGCCACCAGCAGCCATGATAACTACTGCGCATCGACGACCCATAAACAGCGAAATGGCGGGCGACTTTTTGTGGTTGGGGGAGGTTTACGGTCCTTTCAAGCTTACTTCACTTATTTCGAGCCAATCGTTAATCGGGGGTGCGTGAAAAACGAATTACCCGGAGAAAAAACACCTGACCTTTCGTTGCAGAACTTGGTGTCTCTCAAATGCAGATTATTCCACTACTGGATGAGCGCCTGCTCCAGTTGCGGTAACGTTTGAGGCCGCCCAGGGCGCTGACCTATTCGCCTATGAGCTATGCGTTAGAAGTTTCCTTCAGTATGTGTGGCAACATCTTTCGTTTGGGCGTATATCCCTTCAAAAGGGTAGAGTGAGTGTTCGTGTTCGTGTTTTACGTCTCAACAACAGCTGAGGTCATACGGAGACGGGACCTCGGTTTAAAGACTCATCCGAAAGTCTGGAGAAGCCCGGGATCGATCCTGCGACCCCTGGTTTACAAGTCGAGTAGCATAACCACTACACCACGGAGGCTTCTACAAAAGGATAGAATAAATATTTTTTTTAAAGATTAGCCTCCCCTGATGTTTTACATTTAAGGCGTAACTATACCAAATTTAGTGACACAGAGGCATTTCTGATATTTAATCTTCATCAGTGTGTCTCAATCCCAAAGTTCTGAAACCGAAACGGATGACGGACAAGGCCCGGCAAACACAGCACATCCCCCTCCGAGCACACACCAACCGACGTAGCCTATGAGACAGGTGAACTGGAGGCATCAGGCAAGAGACGCCAACCCGCGTACTTATAGGCGTCCCCCACCCAGCCAACATCAACAAACATGACTCACACTCCACGGAAGTCCCGGGCATCAGGAAGGAGATGTCCAAAGTAGCGAGACTTGCAACATTTAAAATATATCGAAAGGTGTAATCCAAATCCGCTAAGATACATGTCTCACCTGACAAGTCAGTCTTAGTTTTAGAAACATTAGAATTTTATACTGCAAAAATTAAAGAATATAATATAGTTATTCAAATCAGTACTTGAGCACTGACGTCAACACCGCAATATCAACCTCAGCACTAAGGAACTGATACTGAGCTGATGATACCCTCGGGGACAAACGAATCATCCACCAGCAGAGATACCGACCCAGTGGTTGCAATTAAAGCGTAACTATACCAAATTTAGTGACAAGAGGCCTTTCTGATATTTAATCACATATGGGCCAGCGCACGACAAAACCTACAATAAGACAGGTGCGCCCAACGAAGACTCAGATCAGCCTGCGCGTCCGCGCAGTCTGATCAGAGTCTCCGTTGTTCGCTCTAAGGATAGCTAAGGGCCCAATGCTCCTTCATGTAGCATGAGAAGTCTCTAGTTAGACTGTATGGATGCGCAGGCTGATTTGATTCTTCGCTGGGCGCACATGTAAGTGGTAGGAAATGCTGTGCCGCGGCTAATATTTTCCGTATTTTTATTATTATCAGACTGATCAATAGTCATCAGTTCTGTATTTGTTATGAGTCTATTATAAAAAGAGGCGTTATCTTTCACATTCAAGTATTTGGTGTTTATCATTGATTAGAATAACAAATAAGCGTGGTCGATTATTTTGTAGATGTCGTTTAAGGTTCCAAACAAATATAATTTAAGTCATACGAGATTTTTATGCGATCTAGTTGAACACATTCCATCACATCTGCATGATAATATGAAACAAATAGGTGTTACCTAAAAACGTGCGTTCCAAGATTTGTATCCCTTATTAGTGCTCACCAGCGAAGGGTCATGTTACAACGCTTAGAGTCCACATAACGCTTAGTGTTCATGTTAATAATAATAATAATGATGATCGACCTTATATGTAGAGGGTAATACATTTAGTAAACCAATACTAGTCTTCTATGTGGCCCTCTATTCCTGGGCAAAACCAGAACTAGGCAACTGGGATAAAGTCTCTTGCTCACGGATACAACACTTGGCACTTGCGGGCATCGAACTGGCTACCTCTCGATCTGAAATCCCATGCTTTTCATGTACATGTACCACTGCATCACAGCGCATCATGCCGGGCAATAAGCGTTACAGCTTTTTGAACGCAAAGCTTAATATGGACACTTGCCGTCGCCCATAAACTGTACGATTCCAACACGTCATTTTTACTGAGAAATTATTCACCTTCAAAGTGCTATTTTTTTTTCTTCAAAATTTCGCATGTCGACTAGTATTCATATTCCGACCACTTGTATCCTGGAGGGCCGGCTTGCATGTCATGACTCCTAACTCCAGGTTGGTTCTTCTGACGCGGTTTATTTTTGTTATGGTTTGTCTTTGGGTGTTTGTGCGGCTTATATTATTTTATTTTGGATAGCCTATTGGCCATTTTGTGGGAAAGTAACTGTCCTTTTGGCTTTCCGCTGTTGGTGTTTCCATTAGGGTCTGTTGTTTCACGTTTGTGTTACTTTCCCTTTGGTGTCTCCGATGGGAGTTGTGGGTTAATTGTATCGATTCCTGATCATTGCCCCCACTTATACTTTGGTGTCCCGGGGATCGGGCTAGACATCAAAATATTTTAGACTTCACAATATTTCAGGATGATGACCCGGTATGACACAGCATTTGGCCTCAAAGTAATTGCAGGTCACTGTGACCTATATTTCATGGCTCATTGATTTTTTCTTATTTTTTGTTTGTTTGTATTGGAGTTTATTAATTGGCTATCCTGTATTGATCGGAGGTAATCCGTATTAACACAATGTCAATCAAAATTAACCCAAAAATCAATAATCATGTTTTCAATTGTGTCAAATAATAAAATGGTCATTAATCAAATGATTTCGTATTTGCCATGTTACAGGCCATCGGTCAGCTGTACTGGCCTCGGCCTTCGGCCTCGGGCCAATACAGCAGACCTCGGACCTGTTACTTGATTAGTAACATAACATTAACGACCCAGTCAACAGTATTTATGTCATTTTTTTTTTTTTGCCTTTCACCACACATTTCATGAGCAGGCTTTCACGATAACCAGTACCGTGCACAGTCTTTCGCCAGAAACAACTGCCAATCTTAAATCAGCGGAAGGGAGAGAATATAAGAATCTTATATGGGTGTGTGGGTTGGATGGAAAAATCCGTCCCGAGGATCACTGTGACTCAAGCCTCGTGATGCCGGACAGTGATCCCGAGGGACGGTTTTTTCCATCCACCCCCATATAGGATGCTTTGTCTTGCATACCTTCCATTTTTAATCCTGCAGTCCCTTTGGTTACCGACGTCCGCTATATTATGAAGACACTACATGAATATTTAGTGACGTCACGTAAAGTGCTGTGACGTCAACCTTAACGACGGCGCATATGAGGTCGTATTCAACCAGTGCATTTATCAAACACGCGAAAATATTTAATTTTGGGTAAGAGGATTAAGTTAAAACTATGGATTTCCTTATCTGGTGTGCAAGAATGACGGTGTAAAAGAGTTCATGATCAATCTCGCAAAAGAATGGTGCCGACCCCGGCGGGTATCGAACTCACGTCCTCCTGATCACCAGTCAGACGCGCATCCAACTGTGGTTTTTGCCTTATACATGTACATGCACCACCACTACCTTTCCCCGACTAAGTTAAAACTATGGATTTCCTTATCTGGTGTGCAAGAATGACGGTAGAAAAGAGTTCATTATCAATCTCTGCAAAAGAATGCTGCCCCCGGCGGGTATAGAACTCGCGTCCTCCTGATCACCAGTCAGACGCGCATCCGACTGAGGATTTTGCCGTATACATGTAAATGCACCCCCTCCCCACCCCCCCCCCCCACCCCCAACCACCTGCACCCCCCCCCCCCCCCCACACACACACACTTATATGGATTTGAGCAGCGTTTAAACAGCTTTCTTAAGAAAGAAATAATAATAATTGACCTGTCTTTTTTGCTCTGTTACATTTTTGTGAAGGGGCCAATTTGCATCATGTTACCAATGTTAACGCACAGGTAGAACCTCAAATACTGGACACCACCCTGCTAGCATGCATTGATTGATTGGGGTTTCAAAGGGCATTCGGTACACGAACTTGTTACGTGATGCATGCTGATTTTTATTTATTTATTTATTTATTTATTTATTTATTTATTTATTTATGTTGTTTGCATTTACACAGAATCCCAGCCATTTATTGTGGGTACTCGTTAGAATCGCCTCAAAGCGGCGGTCATAACAAGCACCCACAACCTATATTTGGAGTCATGATAAGGATCAAATCACCAAATTTTAATAGAACAACGTAAGAAAGAATGCACCATGTCACACGGATGCGTTCCAGTTATGGAATCTTCGATGATCACATTAGTGTACTATCTTAGGAGGGATAGAATGCCCATGCCACATAGAGCCTTGTTTCTTATGTTTCTATGTCGAAAATGGTCATTTTGTCTGATGACAATTCGTTATTATGTTCATGCCCTCGCCACAAAGTTGGGAAGGGCATTTAGTTTTGCCCTTGTCCGTACGTGCGTATGTCTGTCTGTAGTACTATTACTTTGTAGTACTATTCTTTTTCTCCGCAATTCCTCCTTTAGTGTTCCACGAAGGGCATTGAAACTTGCAACACAGTTGCGACATGCATTGAACATGTGCATAAAGGAAACATGGTTCTGATCCTGCCCCTTATTGCAGAATTATGCTCCATTGAACGTCAGATTTTGTCCATATGTGTAGCATAGGAGGTTGAATAGTACTATTCGTGTCTCCGAAACTCTTCCTACAATATTTGATACAATGCCTTTAAACTTGCAACATAGTTCAGTCATGACTGAACATGTAGATTCTGATCCAGCCCCTTATTGCAGAATTATGTCCCTTTGATTTAAATATTTTGACCATATGCGTAATATATAAGGTTAAATAATTCGCAATTCCCCCCTACAGTGCAGTACATATAACAATCCTGTATTATGACCACCTTTGGGACTGTTCAAGAGTGGTCTTTAAGACCACTTTTAAACAGTTCCAAGGGTGGTCTCTAATTAGGAGACGCTTGGTGTAGCAAACACGAAGAAAGACTATATGAAATCTTATTAATAAGCTTTTAAAAGCAGATTTAGTCATAATGTAAGGCGTTCTTAATAACGGAATTTTACTTCTTTGAAACTTGGAACACCCTTCACACATGCATTGAACAAACAGTATTCTGATCCAGTCAATTTATAGCAGATTTTTTTCCCTTTGAACGACTTAATCATTTTTGCCTTATGTGAATTTGTTTGTTTGTTTGGTTTGAGGTTTAACGTCCCCGTCAACACTGTCAAGGGCACTTTGGAGACGTTCCTTCCAAGTGTGTGGGACCCGACACTGAGGTGAAATGACATCTCAGGCCCTGTCGCCCAATAAAACAAATAGGGTATATCAGCATGGACGGTCCGACTCGCACCGCTTTGCCTGGGCAGGCTTAGATCCTCTAAGCGGTTTACCAGTACTCGTGTGCGGTCGGTTTCAGCTCTGCGTGGAGGCATCATGCAGCCCATGTATTTCTTCAGGCCCCGATGGGCGAGGGCCGGCCATATATGTAGCAGAGGAAGTTAGATAATACCGTTCGTGTCTCCGCAACTCCCACTACAGTACTTGCAACGCAGCTAACATGTGCATAAAGAAACAGAGTTCTGCTCCAGCCGTTTATTGCAGATTTATGTCCCCTTGAACGAATATCTCAAACAGATTACTCATCCAGTAAAGCATATTGCGGGAACATTCATCACTTTACGTTACGTGATTGTGTCTAGTTTGTGTGTGTGTGTGTGTGTGTGTGTGTGTGTGTGTGTGTGTGTGTGTGTGTGTGTGTGTGTGTGTGTGTGTGTGTGTGTGTGTGTGTGTGTGTGCTTTTTTGTTGTTGTTGTGTGGCCATTTCAAGATTATTTCACTTATATCGAGCCCATCGTTGATCAGAAGTGGGTGAAAACTGGTGGGCACGGAGAAAAAACATCTGACCTTCCGTTGCTGAACTTGGTCTCTCATTTTGTTTTCATATAGTTTCCTTTATTATCATTTACCCCTTATATTAATTGCATTGTAACATACTGACCTTATAAAGACATGCTTTCTCAGGACAAGTAAGCTTTATCAGGTCAACGTGATATTGCACGTCCATGAACTGGACTACTGGAAAAAATAACAACACTGTAAGGGTGTACAAGGGGAGAATACCAGATTCATGTCATTTGATATCAAGTTTATCAGGTTCGGCTTCGAGAACACATGTAGAATCGCTCGGCAAGCCTCGCGATTCTACAAGCGTTCTCAAAGCCTTACCTGATAAACTTTATATCAAGTGACAGGAACCTGGTCTCCTAACATAGATTTGTGGTTGTCTTGGAGCAGAAATAAGAACAATAATGTATAGCAGAGTAAACTCCATTATTTAATTTTTCTATATAAATTCTGGTTGACAGAGGTGTTCATCTCAAGGTTTTGTCACCATAAAGAGAATACCAGGTTCGTGTCATTTGATATCAAGTTTATCAGCGAGGTTTTGAGAACGCTTGTAGAATCATACTTTTGCATGTGTTGCCTCCCCTGAAGGTGTTCCCATTTCCCTTAATTAAGAGGCACGCATTTGTGTCTCATCATGTACGAGTTACAGGTATATTTAACAAAAATGGTTTTGTAATAGAAGTAAGATTACACTCAAAATAGCATGAAATCTGCAAAAAGTGACAAAGCATATTACGACGAAATGCAGTTATTTTAGTCATCACGTCATCAAGTCCGTGTATTGATTTCGAACTTCTTATAAACTCACATTAAAGAGAACATGCATGCGCATCTTTCCTTATCTGATTCAAACTTGTAGATTTTTTATACGTATTAGAATCCGCAATCTTCAATCACAAACACACACACACACACACACTCACACACCCACCCCCCCCCCCCCCCCCACACACACACACACACAACTTTTTTGAAAATGAATTGAGGTATCAACAAGTTGTGGGTCATTTTGGAGCCGCTGCATCCAATTTTCTGGGGGTTTCATCACGAAAACACGCCTACATAATGTTGATCCTTTGTATAGTAAAACTGGGGTTTATAGGGGTAAATTTTCCAGTTATGTGGTGTATTCCTTGCTTCCAAAGGATAACCTTTCTAGAACATATTTATAGGGGTAATCTTTATTTTTCTTATTTCTGCTCTAAAATATAGAATATGGGTACTCGTTAGATCCGCCTCATCGAGATATAGAATGTCTAACGAGTACCTACAGTCTATATTTTGAGCAGAAATAAGAAACATCATATTTGTTTATCTTAAAATTTTCGAGTTTTCGGCGGTAAAATTTTACCATGCATTTGTATAGGCGTGTTTCGTAATGGTAAACAAACAAAAATCATTTTTGGAAATGAATTGAGGTATCAATACGTTGTGGGCCATTTTAGAGCCGCTGCTTCCAATTTTCTTGGGCTTTTACTCGACACTGAGATACAATGACATCTTAAACCCTGTCGTTCAATGTAATGATTTTGTTTGAATTGAGGTTTAACGTCCCCGTCAACACTGTAAAGGTCATTGTAGAGACGTTGCTTCCAATTTTGTGGGACTTTTACCCGACATAGAGATGAAATGACATCTCAAGCCCCGTCGCCCAATGAAACCAATACGGGGTTTATAAGCATGGACGGGCCGACTCGTACCGCTTTACCTGGGCAGGTTTAGATCCTCTAAGCGGTTTACCAGTACTCGTGTGCGGGTCGGTTTCAGCTCTGCGTGGAAGCATCATGCAGCCCATATATTTCTTCAAGCCCCGATGGGCGGCGGCCGCCAATGTAAGATACGCATGGACGGTCCGACTCCCACCGAGCTGTTTACCGGTACTCACGCGCGGTCGGCTTCAGCTCTGTGTGGAAGCACCGTGCAACCCAATCTATTTCTCTAAACCCCGGTTGGCCCAGCTTTAGAAATATGACAGAATATACTATGTACCACGAATGTTTCTTCTATCTAGGAACTGAATATCAAGAGTTTGAGAGCTATTGTTTACATTACAGTAGTCTCCCTCGAGGATAGAAAACAGAAGTGAAGGCAATGATCAGGAATCGATACAATTAACATACAGCTCCCATCAGAGACACAAAAGGGAAAGAAACACAAACATGAAACAACAGACCTTAATGGAAACATCAATAGCAGAAAGCCAAAAGGACAGTCAATTTTCCACATAATGGCCAATTGGCTATCCAAAACAAAATAACATAAGCGATACACACACTCAAAGACAAACCATAGCAAAAATAAACCGCAAGAGAAGATCCGCCTTGAACTGTCAGTGAAACGAATTCCACTGAGGGGCTTAAATCGATTTTGCATGGCCACACTCCTCGCCCTTATTTCCGTTGCAATTTAGACAAATAATTTGTTCAGTCCGCTTGAAGGCGTCCCAACTCATCAGAAATTCCCTTATGAAAAAATGTATCCTATGTTCGTTAAGCAAGTAATGTGATGTTAGGTGAGGTACGGAAAAGTAAGGGTAGGTAAGGTAGGCAAGGTAGGAAAAACAAGGAAAGGTAAGGTACAAATTGTAAGGTACGATAAGGTAAGGAGGGTTAAGGTAAGTTAAGGCAAGGTAAGGTAAAGGGTAAATGGAGAACGATCGGCATCACGAAAACACACCTATATAGTTTTGACCCCCTTGAACCCCACTTTTATATAGTAAAACTGGGGTTTACGGGGGTAAACCTTATTTTTCTTATTTCTGCTCTAAAGTATAGATTGTGGGTACTCGTTAGAATTTTTCTTATTTCTGCTCTAAAATATAGATTGTCGGTACTCGTTAGAACCGCCTCGATGAGGCGGTTCTAACGATGAGGCGGTTCTAACGAGTTCCCACAATCTATATTTTAGAGCAGAAATAAGAAAAATAACATAACTTTTCACCTATTTTTCATTCTTTGGGCGGTAAAATTTACAATGCATTGGTAAAGGCGTGTTTTCATAATGATTGCTATTGCTTCGTTTTGGGATTGCTTTGGTTTGTGTTTCGCGGTCCTTTCAAGATAATTCCAATCGTTATTTAGGGTTGCGCGAAAACCGGAATACACAAAACAAAAAAGCACACCAAAAAAAAAAAAAAAAAAAAAATGACGTTGCAGAACTTGGCGCCTTACATGTTACCTGAGCCAGGCACGAACCAGTTTTCTGTTTGGAGATCAACGGCCAAATCAACACTATTTTGGATATATGTATTTAGCCAGATATTTTATCTAACCCCACTTTTCCTGGGCAGGCTTATGCCCAAGCGTTATTCCAGTGCAGCCCTCATTCTTTCGCAAGATACTGACAACTGTCCGTTTTGAATCTATGGAAGGGGAAGGCTGACCGTTGAAATGATTTCATGATCAATTATTACATGTAAGAAGCCCATCGGTGCTTGGACTAATAGATTGGGCTGCATGATGCTTCCACGCAGAGCTGAAACCGACCGCACATGAATACTGGTAAACCGCTTAGAGGTTCCAAACCTGTCCAGGAAAAGTGGTGAGAGTCATGCATATAAACCCTATTGGTTTCGTTTTGCAGGAGGGCTTCAGATGTCATTTCATCTCAATATCGGGTAAAAGTCCCCCAAAATTGGAAGCCATGCCATTCCATCCCAATGTCGGGTCAGCCGTAAAAGTCCAACAAAATTGGAAGCAACGTCTCCAAACTAACCTAAACAGTGCTCACGGGGACATTAAACCTCAAATCAAAACAAAACATTACGATAGCACATCTTTGGCTATAATTGGGTCATTCATATATCTAGAACAAGCATTTTTATCAAGTTAACAAGTCCGAGTAATAAATTCCCCACTAAACCCCACTTTTTGGTTTACAGGGATATACATTATTTTCATTTTTCTGCTCCAAGACAAAGGGTGTGGGTACTCGTACTAACGAGCACCCTCAACCTATGTCTGGAGTAAATATAAGAAAAGAGGAGCCTGATGGTCGTATATCCGTCACCTGAGCTAAGAGATTTACATGTGGGTCCCGGGAAATGTCAATTTTGGCCCCAGGCCTATAATTTGAACAATCTTGGTACGGGTACATTAAAAGAAATTTAATACCAAATGTCAAAAGCCTGGGCCTTCTGGTGATTTTTATAAGTTTTCCCTATACTAACTACATCAAATCAGGGGCCCGGGGTCGGGCTCGGAACAAATTCTACCCCCCCACCCCCCAGCCCCGAGCTATCATTTGAACAATCATGGTAGAGATCTACTAGAAGAAGCTTCATACCAAATATCAACGACCTTGGCCTTCCGATGTCAGACAAGAAAATTTTCAAAGTTTGTTGTCTCTTTGTAAGCCTGTCTAAAGCCAATGGGCTCAGGAGCGGGGCTGTTTTTGGCCCCAGGGCTCTAATATTAACAATCTGCGTAGAGGTACCTAAGACCTAGACTGTCTGGGTTCTGGCAAGAAGATTTTTAAAGGTTTTCCTATAAACCAGTGGGCCACGGAGTAGGGCCAAATTTGGCGAAGGGGACTACGTTGGTAGAGGACCACTAGATGAATCTTCATACTAAATATCGAAGACCTGGGCCTTCTGGTTTCAGACAAGAATATTTTTATTAAAAGTTTTCCTATAAACCAGTGGGCCCCGGAGTAGGGCCAAATTTGGCCAAGGGCCATAATTTGAACTATGTTGGTAGAAGACCACTAGATGAAGTTTCATACCACATATCGAAGACCTGGGCCTTCTGGTTTCAGTCAAGAAGATTTTCAAAGTTTACAATATATAAGTCTATGTGAAACCCGTGGGCCCCTTGGGCGGGGCCATTTTTGGCTCAAATGCAATCATTTGAACAATCTTGGTAGAGGTAAATTACACGAACTTGTTAAATTGATGTACATGTATACGCAACTGAACTCACGCATGTTCCATTAAAATAGCACACCAGTGTAACCGTCCTGTTAACATGTCTGTGAAATGAACAACCCTCTAAACCCTACTGTATATATACAGTAGAACTTCGATGGCTCCCAACACCGATGACTCGTTTACCATGGATGAGTCGAACACATTCTTGAGTCCCTAGCAAAATCCTCTACATGCAAAATTGTGGGGGATAATTAAGGAGATTTTAGTCGCTTATCTTGCAAATGTATGCTGTGTTTACTGATTAGAATCGCCTCGATGAGGCGATTCTAATGAGTACACACAGTATACATATTCATTATAGAACACCGAAAAGATGTCAAAAAGAATCTCGTTATGCTTCCTGACAGTAACCTCAGTGGCTCGAACTACCCCCGTCTCGAACAGATTTTCGAGGTCCCAAAGGTGCTCGAGCCATTGAATTTCGACTGTAGATAACTGGCGTTTAAAAGGGTATACATGACTTCTAACGAGCACCAACAACCTATGTTTTGAGTACAAATCATGTGGGACAATTTTTATCCACTAAATTACCTGTATCCGATTAGAAGCCTCCATGATGTAGTGGTTACGCTACTCGCCTTGTAAATCAGGGATTGCAGGATCGATCCCGGGCTTCTCCAGACTTTCGGATGAGTCTTTAAATCGAGGTCCCGTCTCCGTTTTACCTTAGCTGTTGATGGGACGTAAAACTCAAACACTCACTAACCTGTGTCCGATTTAAGTTACACGACAAACTGCATGTATGTAGAAGTTAGTAGGGAACATACTTCTATGACATATTTTCTTTTTGCATTTCTACGCTAGATAGCGTACATGGGGTTAAAGATTATAAAAAATCAATATTTTACCGTCAATTTGAAATATAATTGCACGACCCGCAGAAAAAACGACCGACTGAAGTCGGTTGATTTTCTAGAGTGCCCTAAAATCACCGTGCCATTCTGTCAGTCTGTCATTCTGTCAGTCTGTCTGTCCGTCCGTAACCCGTTTGTGAAAATTGGTGATAGTGACTTAACCGCTTGGAATATTTAAACAATTTTTGGCATACTGATAGATATCTATGAGATCTAACCAATGAACTTGCCAAATATTACATTCCATTTAGTATGGCCTCGCCGAGGCGAAAACTGTGAAAATTTTCGAACTGCTTCTCCTCGGAAACCTTTGGGCCGATTGAAGTCAAATTTCATATTGAGCCTCTATGGGAAGGGGGAAACCAAAATTTGCTCATGGGGTCCAGGTCACATGACCAAAATGACCGCCAAGCCATATATGGTCTGTCTGTCTGTCCGTCCGTAACCTGTTTGTGAAAATTGGTGATAGTGACTTAACCGCTTGGAATATTTAAACAATTTTTGGCATACTGATATATATCAATGAGATCTAACCAAAGAGCTTGCGAAATATTACATTCCATTTAGTATTGCCTCGCCGAGGCGAAAAATGTGAAAATTTTCGAACTGCTTCTCCTCGGAAAACGTTGGGCCGATTGAAGTCAAATTTCATATGGAGCCTCTATGGGATGGGGGAAACCAAAATTTGCTCATGGGGTCTAGGTCACATGACCAAAATGGCCGCCAAGCCATATATGGTAAAAACCGTTCAAAAATAGTCTTCTCCAGAACCACTGGGCAGATTTCCACGAAACTTGATAAATACCATCTGGGACGCAGGTCCATCATAAATTGCTAAAATAGTGACCCTGGGTTGACCTTGACCTTCTTTGTGCCTAGGTCAAACTTTGAAACATATGCTTTTGTATTGGAAAAGTGAGAATGAATTTTATCCTGCAAACGTTTCAGAATACAGTACTAAAGTAATCAGATCTAACCAATGAACTTGCGAAATATTACATTCAATTTAGTATAGCCTCGCCGAGGCGAAAAATGTGAAAATTTTCAAACTGCTTCTCCTCGGAAACCGTTGGGCCGATTGAAGTCAAATTTCATATGGAGCCTCTCTGGGATGGGGGAAACCAAAATTTGCTCATAGGGTCCAGGTCACGTGACCAAAATGGCCGCCAAGCCATATATGGTCTGTCTGTCTGTCCGTCCGTAACCCGTTTGTGAAAATTGGTGATAGTGACTTAACTGCTTGGAATTTTTGGCATCATGTGACTGATAGATATCAATGAGATCTGACCAAAATGGCCGCGAAGCCATACATGGTAAAAACCCTTCAAAAATAGTCTTCTCCAGAACCACTGGGCAGATTTCCACGAAACTGTATAAATAGCATCTGGGACGTAGGCCCATCATAAATTGCTAAAATGGTGACCCTGGGTTGACATTGACCTTCTTCGTGCCTAGGTCAAACTTTGACACATATGCTTTTGTATCGGAAAAGTGAGAATGCATTTTATCGTGCAAACGATTCAGAATACAGTACTTAAGTATAAGTTATATTTTTGCTCCTTACGATAAGGCGCATTTATTGGGGGAACCGTTTTAGGTCCAGGTCACATGACCAAAATGGCCGCCATACCCATATATGGTAACACTCATAAAGCATAAAGCATCCGGCGGGTCGTGCACTTCAGCTGAAGCACTGGTTTTACATATATTTCATCAATTAAGATTGGTCAATTTTAGAATATATATAGGACCCAGTGTCTAATGTACTTCAATAGTAAATTAGCAAAAATACGCGACGGTATCTGATTTCAAATTGCAGACATTGGTTATGCAATGAAAAATTAGACTTGAAATTTAAGTAGAACAATGATTTTTCTTTCCTCCAATGTCAAATTTAAGAAAATCAAATAAAAGCAAATTTACGGAACCCGGGAAGGGACATGATTTTTTTTTATTTTATAAGTTGTGCGCACTAGATAATATCTTGTGCGGACAAGATATTATCTTGTTCGGACAACATATTATCTTGTGCGCACAACATATTATCTTGTGCGGACAAGTCCGCACAACATATTATCTTGTGCGGACAACATATCATCTTGTGCGGACAAGATATTATCTTGTCCGCACAAGATATTGTGTTGTGCGAACAAGATATTTTCTTGTCCGCACAAGATTATATCTTGTCTGCACAACATAGATCTTGTGCGGACAAGATATTATCTTGTTCGCACAACTTAATATCTTGTACGCACAAGCTATTATCTTGTCCGCACAAGATAAAATCTTGTGCATACAAGATATAATGTTGTTGCAAGATAATATCTTGTCCGCACAAGATAATATCTTGTTCGCACAACTTCCCAAGATCTATGTTGTGCAAACAAGATTATATGTTGTGCGAACAAGATATTATCTTGTGCGCACAAGATTATATGTTGTCCGCATAAGATAAATTATGTTCTCCGCACAAGATAATAGCTTGTTCGCACAACATATAAAAAAAATCATGTCCCTTCCCGGGTTCCGCACAAATTGGGTCATTTTGTGTGTGTGTGTGTGTTTTTTTTTTCGTGAGTTTTGGAGCTGGAAAAAATGCCAGTACAGGTTAGTTACCTTGATTTGACATTAGACATGATCCTAATTGTCCCGTATGAAGAAAAATATAATAAATTTTCATCAGAAAACTCACAAGTTAGGAGATATGAAAGCCTGTACTATTGTCAGTATTTCATGTCTCCAACTTTATTTAAATGTGTGTGATATTTTTCTTTTTTCCATTACGAAAACACACCTATTCAAATACATTGTAAATTTTATCGCCTAAAAACAACAAATTTCAGATGAAAAATTGTGATATTTTTCTTATTTCTGTTCAAAATATAGATTGTGGGTATTCGTTAGAACCGCCTCATTGAGGCGGTTCTAACGAGTACCCACAATCTATGTTTTTGAGCAGAAATAAGAAAAATAATGTTCACCCCTGCAAACCCCAGTTTTACTATATAAAAGTGGGGTTGGAGGCGGTCAAAATTATATAGGCGTGTTTTCGTGATGTTATTGTTGTTTTTGCTACATATATAGAATGAGAGTGCTTGGAAGAACCACGAGACGGCTCTAATAAGTACCGCCAATCTATTATTTTAAGCAACATTAAGAAAGATTATTTACATGTATATCCCTTGTAAATCCCTCCTTTTTTCTATCTAAAGGGGTTGTCAAGGATAATTGATGCATGGTTTTATAAACTTGATGAAAATGAATAAAAAATAAATATATTTTATATTTTTCTTCTGTAAGCGTATAAAATTTTCTTACTTTTAAAATCTTACTCCTTTAGGAACACTATTTCAGGAACGCCGCTATTTCGTCATATTTTTCGGGTCATACAAAACTTCAATACAGGTACTCAGGACAATAAGGTATTGAAATTATTGTTTCATTGTTTGCTAATCTGCATTTTAATTTAGATCATCAAATTACTACTGAATTGATAAAGCTATGTCTCTTGCTATAGAAAAGCATTAAGTGTAACAATTTGGCAGCTATCGCGCACGGCAGAGGGGTATTCCTTGAAATTTATATCATTCAGGGGCGTTGCTGCCTGTACGCAGATACGCACTTGCGTACACATTACAAACGTAAAAAGGTAGAAGAAAAACAAGAAGTAGAAGAAGAAGAAAGAGAAAAAAAAGAAGAAGAAAAATAAAAAAGAAGCAGACAGAAGACGAGGAAGAAGAAAATAAGAAGAAAATAAGAAGAAACAGAAGAAGAAGAAGAAGAAGAAGAAGAAGAAGAAGAAGAAGAAGAAGAAGAAGAAGAAGAGGAAAAACCTATATGTGTCACACCGTTTATTAGCTAGCATATAGTTTCCTTCTTTGCCACGGGGACCGCACTTACAGGAAAGAATTTGCTCCATAAAGGGAGCGAATTCTTTCCTGTAAGAGTGGTCCCCGTTTGGTAAACGGAGTTACTATTTTTAGTATTTTCTTTAGTTTGGGTACAAATGATTCATCGAATAATCTAATCGCGTCGATGAAAATAAAAACAAGAACATGAGACAAAGCATCCTTTTGGTGTGAGTGGGAGATCCTGTTGGTTTGTTTGGGCGCTAGGGCTTAATATTCATTTCATCTCAATGTCGGATTAAGGTTTCGCAAATTGGAAGCAATGTCTCGAAACGGACCTTACTAATGTTGATGGGGATGCAAATATAGATTTCAATTCTTCGTTCTTCTTTCTTTGTATTTTGAACACCAGGCCTTCTCTGGTTGGAGACAACCCTTGGACAGTCACGCAGGTGGTATTCTATTTGTTTGTTTGAGTTGAGGTTTTGCGTCTCCGCCAACACTGTTAAGGCCCTTTTGGAGATGTTGCTTCCGATTTTGTGGAACTTTTACTCGACATTGAGGTGAAATGACATCTCAAACGCTACCGCCCATAGAAACCGCTAGGGTTTAAGGAGCGGTCCGACGTGCATCAGCTTTCCTGGGCCGGCTTATACTTAAGCTGTTTACCAGTACTCAAGTTCGGTCGGTTTCAGCTCTGCGCGGAAGCACTGTGCAGCCCAATCTATTTCTCCAGGCCCCGATGGGCGGGGGCGACACAAAGGTGGTATAACTAGAACTGTCAGAGGATCTGACTATTATATCCCCGCCTTAGCCCATTGAACTGAAACGGGGGATCAACAGTGACCTTGACCTTGATTTGACTCATGATGAAATTTATGTCACGTAAATCTACAACCAATTTAAATTTTGAAGTCGGTCGGTGTGGGAGAAGTTCGATAACAAAATCGTGTCATGGACGGATTCTGTTTTTAGCAACAGTGACCTTGACCATGACTTGGCGCAATATGGACACCCCATTGTGAAAGCATATGCAAAATTTGAAGACAGTCTGTGAAGAAATGCGAAATAGTTCCTATAACAATATTGCGTCATGGATACACAGACCAACCACCAAACGAAATCATTACGCAAACACGCCTATACAAACACATTGCCACCTTTATCGCCGAAACAATGAAAAATTTATGATGAAAAATTGTGATATTTTTTCTTATTTCTGCTCACAATATAGATTGTGGGCACTCGCTAGTACCCATAATCTATATTTTAGAGCAGAAATAAGAAAAATAAGGTATTGCCCCGGAAACCCCAGTTTTCCTATATACAATTGGGGTTCAAGGGGGTATAAATTATATAGGCGTGTGTTCGTGATGTAAACCCCTCTAAACCGCACGTATTAAACAGAAATGGTATTCATTACTTTTATTTCTGTTTAAAGACATATATTGAGGGTACTCTTTAAAAACGCCTCAATGAGGGTTCATAATTTGTTTGTTTGTTTCAGAGTTTAACGGCCCAGTCAGCACTATTTTAAGTCATCTTTGAGCCGGTCAGTTTACCTATCCACACTTTTCCGGGGCAGGTAAGCGGTGTACAAATAGTGCACATACTTACAACTGTCAATCTTGAATCAGCGGAAGGGAGAGAATGACCGTAGACAAGATTTCATGATCAATCTTCACGAACGAACGTTGCCAACCCCGGCAGGTATCGAACCCGCATCCTCCTGATGACCAGTCAGACGCGCATCCGATTGAGCTACCGAGACCGACGTATGCAGTATAAATAAGAAAAATATCAAGTAGCCATTTTAGAGATGTACCAATGCGCTGTGTCGCGTTAAACATTCCTTATGCCTACCCCTGGGGTGGGAGTGGGGGATTTAACTAGTGTGTGTTTGAGTGAAAAGGAAACCTTGATCCAGAACTGGGGCCAGTTTCATCAATAAACATCGTACGTTTAATCTTAAATTGTTCGTACGCACTTTAAAAAAGAACTGCGTACGTCAGTTTCATCAAAACATCGTAAAGTGTTCGTACGAGCTAAATTTGCGTTTCACTAACACAAGTCGTAATTTTAAATATGCGCTTAAACAGGGTCTCTAATTGTCACATGCACGATCACGTGCCGTCTTGAAATAGCCGTGTAAATAGATAACATGTTTTAAAATTATTATTCCAGTGGACCTATATAAACAACGTTGAATTAACGTCAATTCTATGTTGTTTCAAACTTGTGTTTCCATTTCATTATCGTAAGGTATAGATATTAATTATCTGGGCCTCCTTCCAACTCTACCACTGGCGATTTGGTCTGTTTTTTGGAGAACCCCGCCCATCGGGGCTTGAGGAAATAGATTGGCTGCATGATGCTTCCACGCAGAACTGAAATCGACTGCAGATGAGTACTGATAAACAGCTTAGAGGATCTTGGCCTGCTCAGGCAAAGTGATGCGAGTCCATGCATATAAATCCTATTGTTTTCATTGGGCGGCTGGGCTTGAGATGTCATTTCATATCAATGTCTTGTGTTTCCAGTCATTATCGTAAGGTATAGATATTAATTATCTGGGCCTCCTTCCAACTCTACCACTGGCGATTTTGTCTGTTTTTTGGAGAACCCCGCCCATCGGGGCTTGAGGAAATATATTGGCTGCATGATGCTTCCACGCAGAACTGAAACCGACTGCAGATGAGTACTGATAAACAGCTTAGAGGATCTTGGCCTGCTCAGGCAAAGTGATGCGAGTCCATGCATATAAATCCTGATGTTTTCATTGGGCGGCTGGGCTTGAGATGTCATTTCATATCAATGTCTGGTAAAATTCACACAAAATTGGAAGCAACGTCTCCAAAATGACCTACATAGTGTTGACGGGGACGTTTAACTTCAAAATAAATAAAACTGTTTGTGGACGTCGTAACGTCAGACTAGCGTTGATAGCAACGTCTCCAAAATGACCTATTCAGTGTTGACGGGGACGTTAAACCTCAAATCAAACAAACAAACGTCCTTCCATATTGGGTGTACGTACATGTACGTGATCCTGTAACCTCAGATTTAGACATTGTACCAGGAAGAACCTTAATTTTTGAGAGCTCTTATTTTCCATACAATATGATGGAACTGTGATAATAGTTGTTTTTTTTTTCAGCAATACACTGGTCCTTACCTATGACCTCTTGGTCAAGTCATGGATATAGAAAATTTCAAATGTTGAAATTATTTGAGGGCTCATATTTTTAAAATCATATCATGGATTTGGTTCACATTTGACACTATGATACATACACATCTGAAGTTTTATTCAGTATACCTGCGCCCATGCCCCTGACCTCAAGGTAAAGGTCATGGACACAGAATTTTCAGCATACGCGCGTCCATGCCCATGACCTCAAGGTCAATGTAATGGACTCAGACTTTTTAACGTCAGGGTTTTAATAAGAACCCACATTTCCCAACCCTTATCAATGATGAAGATTGTAGTTGGTATGATGAAAGATACAGGTCGCTTCTCCTGCTACCCCGTTTAGTTTTCGTGCCATCTGATTGATGAATGCAATATATTATCTTGAAAGGGCCTTAAAACCAAAACTCAAGGTAAATGTCACATACTATGTAATTATTTTTGTGTGTGTTTGTTTTGGTTCATATTTGGCATGGTGCACACTTTTTCCAAGATTTAAACGACATTACCCCCACCAACGCCTATGTCCTTATGGACAGTTTTCCGGGCGAGCGATGCTGTCTTTTTTTTTTTTTTTGGTTGCAACATACTTTTTTGTTCTCGGTGAGGATGGTCCCTGGGCGGGCATCTGTGTCGTATTGACATACCTAGTTTTATGCGTCGATTTTGAGGTACAGCAAGTCTTCATTTTTATCTAAAGTCTTATCGCAGATTGTGGGTAATAGTCAGAACTACCTGAACGCGTCGGCTCTTTTGTTTGTTTGTATTGAGGGTATAAGTCCCCGCCAACCGTTGGTACAGTTCCGAGTTTATGGGGCTTTTACCCCTTGAGATGAAATGACATCTTAAACCCTACCGACCAAAGAAACCGCTATAGGGTTTAAGAAGCACCACTTTTCTTGGGCAGACTTTTACATCCTAAGCGGTTTATCAGTCATCAAGTTTGGTTTGGTTCTAGGTTGCACCATAAATATAGATTGTGGGTACTCGTAAGCACAATCACAACGAGGCGCTTCAAATGAGTGCCCGCAGTCACTATTTTAAAAACTTAGAAGTCCTCCATCCCAAACCCCAACTAAAGATCATAACAAAGTGGTCAGTTTCGAGGGGTCTGTATAAGTAATGGGCGTGATCTGCGAAGGTAAGCAAAATGACATGATACATACCATACTTTTAACAACGTAACTCAAGAGATAAGTTTCTTTAACCTACGAGCGTATGCCGCGCATTATCTTCTTCAGTTAGGGCCGTGACATGTCCAAAGTTTAAGACGAAAATTTCAATGTGCGATGTCTAAATATTCATCTCAGAAATACGACAAAATGTGTGAACATCGCAGATTGTGAGCATTTGATGAAACAGGAACTTCGTGCCATCTTTTTAAGACGAAAATACGTCGCAAATACTTTGATGAAACAGGCCCCTGGTATCTGACTGTGGTCATACATTGTGAAATCCTGAGGGTTAACAATGATAATGAACACGGGTTATAATAACAATGTAGACGGAAGTTTATTTAATCCATATATACCTAGCGGCCCTTTTCTGGGAAATTGACAAACAGTGCAGACCCAGATCAGACGCCGCTTGCGGCGTCTGATCAGAGTCTACACTGTTTGCTCATTTTTTATTTTTTTTTTTTATTTTTTTTTTTTATTTTTGATTTTTTTTTTATTTTTTGCAAAACGTAACGCTAACAAGACAAACCTGGCTCCCATATAATTGAAAATAGACCACTCCAAACTCATAAGGTGGAAGGTTCTATTGTCATATATGAGTGTGTGTGTGTGTGTGTGTATGTGTGTGTGTGTGTGTGTGTGTGTGTGATTTCGGGTTTAACGTCGCTGTCAACAATTTTTCACTCATATCACGACGGTGTCTGGTTGCGACTGGGAGCTCAATGCTCACTTTTATAGTGCTGCCTCACTGAAGTATCATGTCCCAGGCACATTACATGATACCACACCCAGTCACATTATCCTTACACTGGGTCGACCAGTCCTAGCTCTACCCCGTAAATCTGAGTGCCAAGCGAGGAGCAGCTAGTACCATTCTTAACGACTTTGGTATGTCGTGGCCCGGGATCGAACCCGTGACCTCCCGTTCCCCGGAGCGGACACTCTACCAACTGAGCTATCGGGGCCGGTGTAATATATGAATGAATGACACAATAGTACAGAACAGCAAGCAACGGTATTGACTACAACGATCACCGATGCCGGAGGTTTTATTTTTTATTTTGGTTTTACGGTCCTGATATTTCACTCATATCGAGCCTATCGTTAATCAGAGTTGGGCGAATACCGGAGTACCCGGAGAAAAACCAACCTGACTTTCCCGTTGCAGACCTTGGCGTCTAAACACGTGAGTCGAACAAGGCTCGAACCCAAAAAGAGACCTAATGATTAAGAGTCAGCGCTCTTATCCACTTGGCGGCGGAGGCCCGTGCCGAAACCGCTGGGAACTTCTCTGTAGTACATGTAGTAGAAGCAGTAGTAGAGATTGTAGTAGTAGTAGTAGTAGTAGTAGTAGTAGTAGTAGTAGTAGTAGTAGTAGTAGTAGTAAGTAGTAGTAGTAGTAGTAGTAGTTAGTAGTAGTAGTAGTAGAAGTAGTTAGTAGTGTTGTTGTTGTTGTTGAAGAAGTGGTAGTCTGAGCAAGAGAAGTAGTAGAAGGTGTAGTCTTTGTAGTAGTTGTAGTAGTAATAGCAGTAGCTGTAGAATTTGTTCTACTGTTTAGGAGTCAGTAGGGTAAGGACTTGTGGTGGTGGGTTGGTGGTGGTGGGGGGGGGGGGTCGGAGCTTAGAATATCACTAAGTATGGTTAGCGACTTGGAGGGTCTACATACACGTAGACGTAAAGGCAATAATCAGGTATCGATACCCCAACCGAGACACCAAGTGGAAAAAAACACAAACATAGACTTCAATGCAAAATGATCATCGCTGTAATTCCAAGAAATAAAGAATTGCTTTCATGCAACCTTGTAAAGCACCATTATTTTGATAATGGCCATTGTACTCGTGCATATTCTAACGAATCCTTATGCATATCATACTGTTGTATCGACCAAAGTTCGATTATTGCCCAAAATACCCTTTCTTGACAAAACATGCACTTTTCCTTGTTTTTACGTCTAAATAAAGACTTAATCAAATTCAGACAGACGCAAGAAGCGAATATTTTTGGCGGAAAAACTATGCCAGAAGTTTATTGATCATTTTTAATGACAGATTCATTCTGTCATTTCTAGCTGTCCTGCGTGTTGTAAAGTAGTTCCGGCTTTCTTACGACTTTCTTCCGGCTTTGACCGCCAAAGAAATATGAGTCCGCACAAAAATGTAGTCCGGTTAGGCACAGTTATCAAAATTGTACATCCTATAATCGCAATACAAACTTTTGAAGCAGACGACTTGACGATTTTATCTTACCTTTCAGAGAGTAGATTCAGCATTACATATGAATCAGCTGCATCATGCGAGACTGTGTACCTAGATCAATGCGGCACCTGCTCAGACGTCTGCTCAGGTTTTACACTGTTTTCTAACAGTGCTGTCAATATTTAATCCTTAAAGACCAGCCGGTCAGCTGCAGACCAGAATATCAATGGGTTTTCCGACATTCGAGGTCAAGTCTAGGTCAGTTACAACTAGGTGTATATCAGACTTTGCGAGAAAGGCTGTCCCTTTCAACCCTGGAATATGGTACAGATACTTATGCAAACAGTGTAGGTCCTGTGATATAATTCTAGGGGCTATATTTAGCAGAATGGACGAGCCCAACTTCAATGATGGAAGAGTACACTCCAGAAACTCAAGGCAGTGAATAAATCAAAGCACTGACAACACTCATGCCGATTGTCTCTAAATGCAGGCTGGTCATGAACGAGGACTTGGACTGATCCGTTTAAACTTAACGGATGTTAGTAACTGATGCAAAAAAGTAGTACAAGATCAGCACCGTGTTCTGTGGCGTTTGATCTTAGTCTACATTGTTTGCCAGATCGAACATTTTATTCAAGTGCAGATTTTACAGATAACACTTACATGTACCCATGACTGACAAACGACCCGGCTATGTTTGGGTTGATTGTTTGGCATTCGACCCAAAGTTACTAATAAAAAAGCAATTCAGAGCTAACGTCCTCGTGTCTATCACTGACTTCTCAGAATAACCTTTTTCTTGCAGAAAAAAGCCGCAATGAGATCAGGGTATTCCATAAGACTGAAGAGGGTCATCCTTGAATCATAGGGTGAGCTTGGCAAACAGTGTAGACCAACTTCGGACGCTGCAGAACGCGCTTCTTATCAAAATCTTCACTATTTGTTTGGATTTTCAGAGTTAAATTAAACAGTTTAATCTCAGCCCAGGACTTTTACCCCAACCTACATCCCACCAACACTTTCGGTGCTTTGATTTTGAAACCAAACGATTGCATGATTACAACACGCTTAGTCACCATGCCCTTAAGCTAAACAGGTTAAATCAATCAACCGTGACGTATGGTTACCAGTCCGGCCACGATCCTGTGTTTTGTTTTCTTTGATTTGAGGTTTAACGTCACCGTCAACATTGTATAGGTCATTTTGGAGACGTTGCTTCCAATTTTGTGGGACTTTTACCCGACACTGAGATGAATTGACATCTCAAGCCCTGCCGCCCAATGAAACCAATAGGGTTTATATGCATGGACGGTCCGACTCGAACCTCTTTGCCTGGGCAGGCTTAGATCCTCTAAGCAGATTACCATTACTCGTGTGCGGGTCGGTTTCAGCTCTGCGTGGAAGCATCATGCA
The DNA here is from genome assembly GCA_963580285.1 of Lucinisca nassula. NCBI lineage: Eukaryota > Metazoa > Mollusca > Bivalvia > Lucinida > Lucinidae > Lucinisca > Lucinisca nassula. The sequence continues at coordinate 87,749,627 of OY757016.1, read as the reverse complement.
GCCCATCTATTTCTTTAAGCCCCGATGGGCGGGGGCCAACGATCCTGTGTACCACCTTCACACCAGCACTGATCGAAACCACATGTTCAGGATCAAACTTTAGATGTGTGATGTAAGGTCGTGCCTAGAAAAGAAGAAATTGTATTTTGTTCTCAAAAAGCATCAAGTGAGAACGTATTGCAACATTTTTCATTAAACCCTGGACAGTTAGAGTGAGTGAGTGTTTGAGTTTTACGTCCCACCAACAGCTAAGGTCATACGGAGACGATACCTCGGTTTAAAGACCCAAGACGATACCTCGGTTTAAAGACACATCCGAAAGTCTGGAGAATTCCGGGATCGATCCTGCGATCCCTGGTTTACAAGGCGAGTAGCATAACCACTACACCAAGAAGGCTTCTAATGGACAATTAGAAGCTGGTCGGAAAGCGGATGGCGTTGACTCTGATTTTGGGTGCCAAATGTGTGTGACCTATTTGTCTGTTGGAGCGACATCTTACTGTCAACAGAAAACGCTAGTGGACGTCGACGTAGCGGAAGACCCACGTCAGTACGTCCAGATCGATTAATCCGACAGACGCATATGCGAAGCAGATTTCCGCCGGCATCTGCTACACTGTATCTGTAGATAAACAAAGGGTTTCAACTACCGACTAATAAGCACTGACACTGTTCGTCGCCCTTATGCGATGCACTTTTGAGAGCTAGCCGTCCCTGTCGTGACCAAAATTAAGACGTCGACACAGTACGGAACACTTACTCTGGTGCATGAAATACGTACATGTATATTGGCGTCTAAGCGACTCGCGTGATATGCGTTTCAGTGACACATCGCACTTCAGCGTGAATCACGCCGATTGTCGTTTCGGGATGTTTCGACATATAGGTGTAAGGTATGCCGAGGCGACGCGTGCGTAATAGAGCATGACATATCGGATGGAATAAGCGAAATGGTATGTCGAGCTATTGCATGTAGCTAGCGACATTAAGAACATTCAAGATCATGGCTGAGACGTTAACTGAACAGCGAGACGTTACATCAATCAAGTGCGTCGGCCTCACGTGGTTCCATTTATTTGTTTACGCTCAGAATCCGGGATACCTAATCCAGCAGGATTACGCGCGGGTTTATAGTGCTGTTCTTACTCAAAAATGTCTTCAAGCCAATGGAATTCATGTACTGGACTGACCAGTCTTTCTCCTTCGATCTCTTTGTGAAAAATAGTGAATCTTTTGGGGGGAGGTATCCACAACCGACCAGACAAAAGTGTACTTAATTGACAGCAGTATTGTTAAAACTTGAATTTTAATGTTTGGTTTTGAAAAAGTAAATAGTTTCTTTCCAACATTTGAAACATCGGATGACATTTCATGATACCACCGGTGTAAAGACATCTGCAAACATATACAATGGAATTTGCAGAACTATTTTTTTAAATTTTAAGATCTTTTTAGAAAGGCTGTCTGTAAGTTTTCACAGTGTTTTGATTTTCTCATAGAATCTGTCATTTCAGTGCCTTTGGCGCTTTGATCTTATAGGACAACCGACTTAAACAATATACACGCACTAGGTGGTAATGGCCGTACGCACGATTTTTGGTTTAAACTATTTACTGTCGATGAATGCACCAGCCCAAAATATTCATAGAAACGACTAAGTCTTTTTTGTCCGTATATATCAACCAACCATGGTATTGTGCCACGCCCAAATTCGATCTGTCTGTGGGTTTATCTTTATCAGCAGTAAATAACATACATGTATCTACGCATTTAAGGGGATTGATGTATCTTCAGGGGCGGCAACTCTTTCAAAGATCTTTTTGCCCCCCCCCCCTCCCCCCATATCAATAGGGATCAACTCCTAAAGGAAAGCATTTGCTCCTGAGGAGCAAATTCTTTCCTTTAAGAGTAGATCCCTTTTACTGTGGGGCAGAGTTTACAGAGAAGCAATCATGAAGTCCCGAAAGTTGCATCCCTTGGTAAAATGGCGGACAAATTGAGCATGTGACATTCCCATTAAGCGGAAACATGGATTTTCATCTGTGTTGCTAATCAGACTCTATAATAGACAAGCATTCAGGAGAATAGAAGTGTGACACTTTGTCACTGGACACCAGCAGCAGCTGCAGCTTTAATAGAAACAGCAACAAAAACGGCTACCAAATAACAACAGGACATTGAGCCATGTCAAAGCCAGAAAAGAATAGTAAGTGAAAAAGTTATTTGGTCATTTTCTTATGGGACAATCGACTTAAATAGGTGGTAATGGCCGTGTGCACTTTTTTTTTGGTTTAAATTTTTAAATACGTATTATCGATGAATGCTACAGGCCAGTATATTAATAGAAACGACTATTATCACATGACGTCGTTGATAAGTGAGTGAGTGTTTGAGTTTTACGTCCCACCAACAGCTAAGGTCATATGGAGACGGGACCTCGTGGTCATTTCATATGAAATTTATGAAACTCGCCGAAGGCTCGTTTCATAAATTTCATATGAAATGACCACTTGTGTAAAATCCTCTATTTACCAACACCATAGCCATAATGATCTTTTTGTATTTGAAAGAGGAACGGTCCAGTCCATTTAGCTTCAGTTAAGAACAGTGATTTTTGTATTCTAATGCACCTGCGTATGTAACGCGACGTCTGATTGCAATTGGATAACGTCAAAATGGCCCCCGCGCATCGGGGCTTGAAGAAATATATGTGCTGCACGATGCTTCCACGCAGAGCTGAAACCGCCCCACACACGAGTACTGGAAAACCGCTTAGAAGATCTAAGCCTGCCCAGGCAAAGCGGTGCGAGTCGTCCCGTCCATGCTTATACACCATATTGGTTTCATTGGGCGGCAGGGCTTGAGATGTCATTTCATCTCAATGTCGGGTAAAAGTCCCACAAAATTGGAAGCAACGTCTCCAAAATGACCTTTACTGCGTTAACGGCGACGTTAAACCTGAAATCAAACAAACACACAAACAAACAAACATTTGCGACAGTATATTCTGCAATATATTGTCGGAAACCCGACGCCATCACGTAACGTTGCTTTTCATTGGTTGGCATATGGTTTTATGCAGCTCACATCGCTTGCAATAGTATAAGTTTTTCACAAACCAACCAAATAATTGCATTAGAATGGGTCTGTCTGTCGTAAATTACTTTGACGCGTCGCCGTAAAACGAAATTTCCGACCGTAAAACCTCCGATTTACCTCCCCAAATGACAATTTTCAATACAGTTATAATCCCTAAATAAAATACTCGTAGACAAAAGGTAAGTTGGTTGGAATGTTTGCAAATCACGCATGGTTAGCGCGAGTGATTAATGTTCATGCAAACGATCGAAACCCAGTCCTGACTCATGATTACTGTCCCACGTGTATAGTTAAACTTCAATAACTCGACGCCCCCACAAACACACACACCGCTAATCAGAGCTTTGAGAAATAGATTCGACTGCAAGATGCTTTCACGCAGAGCTGAACCGACCTCACACGAGTACTGTTAACCCGCATAGAAGGTCCAAGTCTGCCCAGGCAAAATGCTGCGAGTTGGACCGCCCATGCATATAAAATAGAAGTGATCAGGAATCGATTGGTGTCGTTGGGCAGCGGGGATGAGATGTCATCGCAATGGCGGGTAAAAGTAAAACAAAATTGGAAGCAACGTCACCGAAATGACCCAAATAGTGTTGACGAGGCCGTTAAACCTGAAAAACACGAATGGGGACTACGGGGTTAACGTTGCGGGGTACTTAACGTTGGCATTATGATAACATACATTATACCCATATGGCATATTGCATCCTTTCATGTCCCGGAGACGGTTATTTTTCCTGATGGAATTTTGTCATAGTTTACTCATTTATATAAACCAAACATAGGTTTTGGGTGCTCGTTATAACCTCCTACATGAGTACCCATAACCTAGGTTTTTGACCAAACCGTGATAGACTACCTCTTGCAGTAACCTGGGAAGGTTGCGTCTTTTTGCTCGTGGCCGTTTTGCTAGGTAACCAATTCTTCCTATTTTTATTTAACCAAACAAACCGTCTATCTCGATTCTTACACGCTACAAAAAAAAAACAAAAAAAAAAAAAAACAAAACAGTCAGAATCTCCTTCCAAATCATCGACCGCTATTCGGCAAAATTAAACCTATGAGGGGGCAATCGGAACACGACAACGAATAGTCTTTCGGAAAGATGTTCCAAGTGACACGTGAATGCACGCTGCGTGTTAACAAAAGAACATTTCATCTTGAACTTTTTAATGCGTGAGATCCGAAATACCGACACTGTAAAGATCAGACATAATGTCGCAAAACCCTCATTGTAAGAAAAACAAAATCAGCCTTTTTCAACTGACTTACAGTACCTTAACCGGATGTCACCAAATTTCGAAAGTTACTCCTGCTTTATGTATGTTGAAAGACTCAAAATGTTTGCGGGAAAAATATAAATAGGATGCAATGTTGCTAAAAAGGCAGTTTTAATTCTCCCCAGAATACAGTTAGTTCCCGTAAGCGCCGGAAATTTGTTCCTTTGAAATTCATGCCTATGATATCGAAATGTATTAGAATGATACGTTCAATAAATACATGAAAACGCACGTATTATCGGCTACACATGTACAAACCATATTATTTGTCGATTCAAAATGATATGCATGGTGACCAAGAATGATCGAATAGCATATACACAAACATAAATCAGTTCTTTAAAGTTCTTTTTTGTAAATGCCATTTCAAGAGACTAGAGTGTTCCAAACCTCGCAACAAACTCAGCATTCTGGGTTGTGATTTCAAATGACACTAAAGGAAACCTACAGATGCGTCTGCTCAGCCAACTTAAAAGACTAGACGCATGCCGCCTTGCATGAAACTCGTGCACCCTAGATAAGAGAATCTGTGGCTTAATCCTGGGATAGAAATTCTCGTTTATCCAGGCAACTTACAAAAGTAAAACGCACGCAATTAAAACGTTAAATAAAGTAAAATGAAATTTTCGGCGGTGTTGTGCAAGAAAAAGAATTTTATATGGCGATGTTTCTCGTGCGGCGTCCTATCGCAATTAATCATGTAACTGACTTCAACACTCGTTATAAATTGTAAACTGCTAAACATCTTAATCAAGGCTATCGGTATCATAATTTACGCAAAGCCTTTTCTAAAAAGGCCTTCATGCGGACTGAACATATTGTTTGTCTAAATCGCGAACGAAGTAAGGGCGAGGATTGCAGCTGCTTAAAATCGATTAAAGCCCCCCCCCCCCCCCCCCCCCCCCCGTAGAGTTTGTGTCACTGACCGTTCCAAGGCGGTTCTTCTGTCGTGGCGTACTTTTATTATGGTGTTTCTTTGAGTGTGTGTATCGTTTATATTACTTTTTGTTTACCGGCCCCGATAGCTCAGTTGGTAGAGTGTCCGCTCCGGGGAACGGGAGGTCACGGGTTCGATCCCGGGCCGCGACATACCAAAGTCGTATAAAATGGTACTAGCTGCTCCTCGCTTGGCACTCAGATTTACGGGGTAGAGGTAGGACTTGTCGACCCAGTGTCAGGATAATGTGACTGGGTGTGGAATCATGTAATGTGTCTGGGACATGATACTTCAGTGAGGCAGCACTATAAAAGTGTGCATTGAGCTCCCTGTCGCAACCAGACACCGTCGTGATATGACTGAAAAATTGTTGAAAGTGACGTTAAACCCGAATTCACACACACACTTTTTGTTTCTTTTTGTTTTGTTTTGGATAACCAATTTGCCAATTTGTGGGAAAGTAACGGTCCTTATGGCTTTCTTCTATTTATGTTTCAATAATAGTCTAGTTATTTCATTTTTGTGTTTCTTTCCTTTTGGTGTCTCTGATCGGAGCTGTGGATTGGTTGTATCGATTTCTGATCGTTGCCTTCACTTCTACTATGTTGTAGGTAGGCGTTGCCAATCCTCGGTAAGACCGTGCTGAGTGGAAACATGAGCGTTTCCTCGACACAGCCTCGGTTCCATTCAGCACGGTCATTCACAGGGTTGGAAACGCTCGTCTACAACAGAGCCCCATATAATTTTTTATACTCAACTTCTCTTCAAGTCCGCGAAAATTTAACAGAAAACTCCAGGTAAAGCTACAATGACAAAATATAGCCCACCTTTGCCCCAGGAGAAAGAGAAAAGAGTGGGCAAACACAACAAGTAGCGTTAAACAAGCGGATCAATCAAACCCCTCTTTCTCAAACGGGATGATAAGACGGCTGGAATGCATTAAACGGCAACGCACATTGAAGTACAAAAAGCAGAACGGTTTTGTTGAAATACAAAGGAACAACGCAAGAACAGGACCAGGGCTGTCGCCTTGAAGGAGTTGGCAGCACAAGCCAACGGTTGTCTAGAAGTGAAGACAATGATTAGAAATCGATAAAATTACCCCACCCCTCCAATCAGAGACACAAACATAAAATAATAATAACAAAACAGAAATGAAAACTTACTTGTAAAATCCAAAAGGACAGTTACCCCCAATGGCTATCCAAAATGAAAAGACAAACATCCCTGATAGCATTCTACATAAATCTACAGCGGGCCGTCAGCGGCCCGTCAGCTACCCTGACGGGCCGCTAACGGCCCGCTGTAGATTTATGTAGAATGCTTACTGGGATACTCAAAGACGAACCATAACAAAAACAAACCGCGAGAGAAGAACCACCCGGAACGGTCATTAAAAGAATTTCATTTGGGGCTGGGGTCGATTTTATGTGGCCACAATCCTTGCCCTTGGTTCTGTCGTGGTTCAGATTTTTTCAGTCCGGATAAAGGCTTTTTAACTCATCAGTACCACAACTCCGAAAACATCAAAATCAAACGACTACAGAGATGAAAAATGGTGAGGACTCGACAGCATGAAAAAACTAAACTGCAGGAGCAAAATAAAACAAGCAGTTAGATGATCCAACCAGAGAGACAAAGCATTAGGATTCAACCGACATTACCTAAAATTCAGGAACGTCTTTATAGAATCTGAGGCATGAACGTTTTCTGCCTGCAAATCTTGCCCTATGTTCAGGTGTAATTCCTATCATAACATAATTTCACGCGTAATGGTCACTACCCCAATCACGACAGCATCTCAGACACACATATATCACATTCAATCTCGCTGATAATGCAAAGGCGAAGACCGCTGGACGATACCCTTAACAATTTCAGCCTGAGTTTGTTAAACCACTTGCTAAACCACAACGGGTCCAGCAAAATATATAACAACTAGCGTCAAACAATTTAAGATCTACATGTATGTTGAGGTCGGTATTGACCCTGAAATAGACGTGAAGGAATAGATCAAGAATCTATGCAATTACCTCAGATCCCCCACCCAAGACGCCAAAATGGAACGAATAACAAACATAAAACAGTTTCACCATAACGAAAACGCCACAAGCGGAAAGCCAAAAGGACAGTTCATTTCCCACAAAATGGCCAAAAAGACTATCCAAAACAAACGACATCGGAGTCTAACTGTTGGTTTTCTTTTGCTCCAGCATTTCAGTGGTTTTTTTGCTGTCGAGTCCTCACCGTTGTCTCACCTCTGTGGTTCTTTGATTATTTGTGTTCACGGAGATGTTGGACTGATGGGTTAGGTGGCCTCCATGCGGACTGAACAAATTATTTGTGTATCACTTGTGTCTTTTTATTTTGGATGGCCATTTGGCGATTTTGTGAAAAGTAACTGTCCTTATGGCCATCCTTTGTTTAGGTTTCCATTATGGTCTGGTCGCTTCATGTTTGTGTTTCTTTCCCTTTGGTGTCTTTGATGGGTGGAGTTAATTGTATCGATTCCTGATCTTAGTTTTACTTCTACTATGGAAAGACAAACTATAGAAATAATATTACACCACAACAGAATAACAGCCATGGAACGGTTAGTAAAACAATAATAGGGTGGGGTGGGGCTGGGGTAGGTTTAAATGAATTATACGTGGCCACAATCCCAAACGTTGTTTCTGTTGTTGTTTAGACATATTATTTGTTTAGTTTGTTCAGTTCTCTGAGAACATAAAATCAAACGAATACAGATATGAACCATGCGGACGTGATAGCATGAACAAACTGAAATGCTGGAGCAGAAGAAAACAAACAGTTTTGTACATTAATGCAACTTTGGCAGTATATCATTTTTGACCAGTCAGGCAAACAGTTTAAAGAAAATGCAAATACACAGGTACCATCGATATAAGTCGAGCACGTTTGTAGGAATGAATCCTTCATTATGCACTTAGATGGCGGTGTTTACATGCAATGATCATTTTTTCTGACAGTGTATTATTTGACCTGTGACTGAATGGATTTTTAATCATGGATTTTCATATATTGAACAGTTGTCTAACATGCAGTTTTGGTTGCATCGGTTTTTTATTATACAATGTAAGGCAATTGAAACTGATGACTTTCTCCTGGGTTTCTATGTTGTTAGATAGGTAGTTATAGAATTGCCGTGTTTGACACCATTTAGTATGTTCAATTACAGCCAAATCTGGACATTTGTGTTCTATAGATAAATGCCCTGGAGGTAAATAAAAGTCGGAGTTTCTTCTGCGAATACGGTGAAATAAGGTTACAAGAGATAAATTTTAACATTTTGTTTACAGGGAAGGCACATCTAGCAAAAACAACAATTTACCATTCGGCTGTTTATACAAATTAAATTCAGAGTATATTGACACCATGTATTAATTGTATAACTATATACAACATGCATGTACAAGTGTGCAATGAAATAAACAGTTGTGGTCCCTCGGGAAGAAAGTGACCTAATGGGTGTCTCAACATGTTAACAGATAACATCACGAAAACACGTCTATATAATTTTGACCCCCTTGAACCCCACTTTTATATAGTAAAACTGGGGTTTACAGGGGTTACCTTAAATATCAGAATTTTTCATCTCAAAATGTTCGTATTTTCGGCGGTAAAATTAACAATTCATTTGTATAGGCGTGTTTGCGTAATGAGGACTTTGTTCAGATATTATTTTTTCAGGGAAAAGGAGCCCATCGGACAGTGATTATTGGTGATAAGAATCGATTTATGTGAATTGCATAAAAATCACGTGGACAAAATTGATAAAAGTTTGGTAGAATAGTGACACTCGTCTTGATCAAACAGTTAAAAATAGCGTCGTCTCTAATTTTGTCAATCGCTTGACCTCAAGCAAAAAATAAAATAAATTATTTATTTTTTTTTTTTATTTTTTTTTACGGCCCTTTCACGATTGTTTCGAGACGATCGCTAATCATAGGTGGAAGAGAACTGGAGTTCCAGTGTACAGCAACTGACATTCCGTTGCATAACTCGGGAGGCCACGCAGGCCCAAATAATTCAGTTTGAACTACGACTAATTAGCATTGTTCATGCAAATTTATGCAGTTTATTAATTTATTTTAATCCGGAACGACGACTAAACTGATTTTTATTTGCCTTCACTGCAGCTGGTGTTGTGCCGTGTGGCGGCCGTAAAACGTCTCCCCGTACATCAACCATAGTGCAGTTTATATTTTACTTTTGGTCCTTTGAGATCAGCGTGACTATTCTGAGAAATCAGAAATAAATTATTGGTTTAGACTCATATTCTAGACCGGTTTTTAATTATTTGGACCCCATTTTGATTTATATCAGTCTTTGAATCGACTGCCTGTTTGAAATTCGCAAATTTGCAGTATGTTTCATCTGGCTGTCGTTGCCGGATCATTACAGGGTCACTGATGAGGCTTTATTAGCAGAAACTACGTAGTATGACCCATCTTCTTTCTTATGAATGTTTTCATTGCTCTTAAAGGAACTCATTTTTGATTTTTATTTCTATATATTTAAAATGTTTTATGTGTTCTCTTTCATTCTGCACTGTACACTATCCGCTATCCCACCCTTTCTCCATTGTCTTAAGAAATCCGGCCAAAATTACCTTCTCAAATACAAGCATATAAGTACTTTATTAATATTATTGATGCGGGAAAATGGTGTTTCACCGTCTAACGTCATAGAATCTACATTTGACCTCACAAAACGGGCGGCGTTTCGCACTCGCTCCCACACAGTGATTAGTTGCTGAAATGATCACAGTACTGTTACAATTTACATCTCAAAAACACGCCTATATAATTTTGACCTCCTTGAACCCCACTTTTATATAGCAAAACTGGGGTTTACAGGGGGTGTACCTTATTGTTCTTATTTCTGCTCTAAAATGTAGATTGTGGGTACTCGTTATAATTGCCTCGATGAGGCGGTTCTCACGAGTGTCCACAATCTATATTATGAGCAGAAATAAGAAAAATATCGCAAGTTTTCTTCATGAAATTTTCATTTTTTCGGCGATAAAGGTGGCAATATATTTGTATAGGCGTGTTTGCGTAATGTATATTGCCTATAACAGGCATGCTGTGTAAGAATCTGCTAAAAACACACGACTGTCGTGCACAACGATAAAAGCCAAAAATTTTGATTTTACATGAACTTACTGCAACAGATGTCGGACAGCAACGTCTGTGTCCGAGTTTCTTGACATTTAGCAGTTATAAGCCATAATATGACCCTTTCCCCACCGGCAGGACACACATACATACAAGCAGAGGCAATTAAGAAAGTCAAAACACGACAGTTCCAAGAAGGTCTAAATATATAAACACACTACCTTGAGGTGAGCCGAGATTGAGGCGGAAAAAAAAAACGTGTCCAAAAAGCATGATCCCACACCACACAGAACAAATATGTAATGATGTCCAGTTGGGACAACGCACGGGTTAAAAAAAGGATACAAATTCAGGTTTATCAAAATGTCTACGTTGCATGTGGGCTTTAGGGTTGTTTAGAAAGTTGACACGTTTTTAGAAAAACAACCCACACTGTTCCAAATTACCCACAATCTATATTTAGAGCAGAAATAGAAAAATAAAGTAAAGCGCAGTTTTACTATGTAACAGTGGGGTTCAAGAGGGTCACGATTATAAAGGCGTGTTTTCGTGATGAGTAAAATTAGCCCAGGGCCAGGTGGACATTTTGATAGGCCTTAAAACCAAGTCTCATTCATAGGTACTTGTAAGAAAGGCATCAAAGAGGCGTTTATAGAAAACCTAACCGGTCTCCGTGGCCTTATGGATAAGAGCGCTGATTCTTTAATCATTAAGTCTCTCACCGCTGTGGTTCGAGCCTGGCTCGGGTCACATGTGAGACGTCAAAAAGGTCAAGTGGTCTTTATCCGGGTTCTCCGGTTTTCGCTCACCTCTGATTAACGATCGGCTCGATATAAGTGCAATAATCTTGAATGGGATGTAAAACTAAAACAAAATGTGCTTGCAACAAAAAAGTAAAGACATTTTCTCAAGAATTTAAATAATAATAATATTAATAAATAAATAAAATGGAAATATAAGTCTGGAGCTCCATGGATTAAATAATGGTTTTGTTTGAATTGAGGTTAACTTTTAAGTGGGTTAGCTCTTAAGAATGTCCTATCGACCTATCGAGATTGTTTATATGCAAGGGCGGTCCGACTCGCACCAATTTGCCTGGGCAGGCTTAGAACTTCTATACAGTTTACGAGTTCCCATGTGCTGTCTGTTACTGCTTTGCCTGGAAGCACCATGTGTCAAAATCTTTCTCCAAGCTCCTATGGTCGTGAGAGTGGGGTGGGGGCACAGAAAGTAGTGTCCTATGTCACAACTATTTGTTATGTAAATAATCTTTAGACGATATTTTCTGAGAGCCAGTTCGAACATCGACCGTAGTATGGTAGCGGAAGTCAAACTGCGCATGTTCTTTCACCGGTGTGATCGAACGACCTCTGGTAGATCATTGGTAAACAAACATGGCAGCCCCCATGGCACGATTCGAATTTTTGAACGTCGAGGAAAACCACCATTTTGAACACTGCAGAAATAGCAGTGCCCATTCTATACTTCATATTGTGCATAATTTGCACCCTTTTACAAATAAACATGCTAGGGTCTAGTTGTTTCATGTTTCTGTGCGTCTTTTCCTTTGGTGTCTCTGATGGGAGCGGTTGGCTAATCGTATCGATTCTTGATCGTTGCCTTCTTTTCTATTTAACAGCACTTAAAATGTGTATTTTCCCAATTACCAACATAATTATTTATTTTTCGCCGCCATCTTATACACTGTTTACCAGAGAAACCAACGCTTTAGTCTGGTTGGACCAGAGTGACGTCACGACTTTCTCGCCATTCAACCAGACTGAGTTCGATCACACTTTGGTTAAACGTTAACCACGGTTCGTGAACGAACTACTTCTTATTAATCGACTACATTGTATGGTGTCAGCATTTCTTCAGTCATTACCCTCTGTGTGACAATGCACCTGCTGTCGAGGCATTAACCCATTTCGAACCAGAAACCCCAAACAGGTACCCTGGCAAACAGTGCAGGCCGGGATCAGACGCTGCAGAACGCGATGTCTGATCAGGGCCACCACTGTTTGCTAAATCTTCAGTCATTTTTCAAATGCAATTTAATAAAAACACAACCTGACACCCCTAACTTTTGAAATGGACTCCTGCTATATATAAGGAGGAAGATTCCATTCGGTACAAAACGGGTTAATTAGAACGAAGAACGGATAATTATGCAACTCTAGGCATTGTAGGGAAATGAGACCTGAGGACAATTGGTCTTGAATATCATATTGTTATCTCCAAGTGGAAATGTATCCGCAGAGAAGTACGCGCAGTGAAGTCAAAGATCAGTCTGCGCATCCACAGTGTCTGATCTGAGTCGTCTCTGTATGCTACAATGCCATTACGATAACACACCCGTGCGACACAGTGCATTTTTCACGTCTTCAAATTGGATACTTTTCTGATAAAAGTCCGTGACATTTTTCTTATTTATACTGGAAACATAGGTTGTGGGTGCTCGTGAGAACCGCCTCGTTGAGGCGGTTCTTACGGGTACCCACAACCTATGTCTTGGAGCAGAATAACGAAAAATAATGTACATGTATATCCCCGTAAATCCCAGGTTTCTCTATATAAAGTGGGGTTTTGGACGGTATTCATTTCACGGACTTGCTCACGTGATGTCTGTATTGACCCAAACACAGGGAAGGTTACTTTCTGACAGAGTCGGTACGCAACCTGGCCACGAGGTTATTTATGCGGATCATACATGCATATGAGTGTTCATGTATTTTTGAATGTTTAAAGGGTGTTGAGGAAAAAGGATAAACTGTGAGGCTTTGTCGGTTCCAACGTAAAGGCTTGTTGAGAATTAGAGAGATCTAATTCAAGGTAATAATGGTTGGTGCCTGATGCTCTATCTCAGGCCTGGCCCAGCGGAGTCTAACTGTGGTTTTCTTTTGCTCCAGCAATTCAGTGGTTTCTTGCTGTAGAGTCCTTACCGTTGTTTCATATCTGTGGTTGTTTGATTATTTGCGACGGAAGTAAGGGCGAGAAATGTGGCCTAGTAAAATCGATTTAAGACCCCCCCCCCCCCCCCCCCTCACTGGAATTCGTTTCCGCTACCGTTCCAAGGCGGTTCTTATGTCGCGGTTGAGTTTTGTTATTGTTTGTCTTTAGGTGTTTGTGTCGCTCATATTGTTTTATTTTGGATAGCCTCTTGGCCATTTTGTGGGAAAGTAACTGTCCTTTTGGCTTTCCGCTATTGATGTTTCCATTAGGTCTGTTGTTTCATGTTTGTGTTTCTTTCCCTTTGGTGTCTCTGATGGGAGCTGTGGGTTGATTGTATCGATTCCTGATCATTGCCTCCACTTCTATTTTGTCAATCATTTTATGTTGTTGTTGTTTTTTCAACGTATTTAAAAATCTAATAATACATGAGCACAAATGCAATATTCTATCCATCATATGACAATTAGAACGCATTTATTAACGTTATTTATTACAAAATGCCAATATTCCGTCATTACATGTAGTAAACAGGAACGTTTCGGGGCGCATCAAACTAATTAGCAAAATATAATCCACTAGCAGATTACACATCACGAAAACACGCTCAAATAATTTTGACCCACTTGAACCCCACTTTTATTTAGTAAAACTGGGGTTTCCGGGGTTTACCTTAATTTACTTATTTCTGCTCTAAAATATAGTTTGTGGGTACTCGTTAGAACCGCCTCGATGAGGCGGTTCTAACGAGTGCCCACAATCTATATTTTGAGCAGTAATAAGAAAAATATCACAATTTTTCATCTTAAAATTTTCATTTTTTTTTTCGGCGATAAAGGTGGCAATGTATTTTTATAGGCGTGTTTGCGTAATGTCTACCGAATTTTATCATCATTACATTCTCAGACGCGACTTCATGTTTAAACTGTTATCATGCTTAACTCAAATATGCATAAATTTTTAATACTGATAAAAATTGAAATACAAATAAGTGAAGATATTTTCTTGTTTAGTTCAGCAGAGAATGACATTTCATTACGAAAATACATTCTAGCCTTTAACTCCGAAAAAATGAGAATTTTAAGATGAAAAATTGTGATTTTTTCTTATTTCTGCTCAAATTATAGATTGTGGATACTCGTTAATATCGCCTCATCGAGGCGGTTCTAACGAATACGCAAATCTATATTTTAGAGAAGAAATAAGAACAATAAGGTTTACCCCTGTAAACCCCAGTATATAAAAGTGGGGTTCAAAGGGATCAAAATTATATAGGCGTGTTTTCGTGATGGTCCTGCTCATGAATATCCAAATGCCAACTATTAGACCCTATTGGCATTTTAAATTTCATGAAACAGAATGCCTACAGAAATCACCTTTTTCAATGTTCAAGGGGCTTAATTCTAATAGCAGATACGCCAGAGTTACGGTTCTTGAGGTTTGTACATCGCCTCATGATCTTTAACGCCTACATTTGTTTGAAGTTTCATCAAAATGCCTAACGGTTTTCAACTTACGGAGCGAACTAGTGAACTCTTTGTAGAAATAGCTATTTGTCAATATTTACTATGTTCAAAATCCCATAACTTCAGAATTAGGTAAACCAGAGTTATGGTTCTTGTGTATGTACGTTGTCATATTGTGCTACACATTTTTACAACATTTCATAAAAATCTTGAACTATTTTCAACTGACAGAGCGTACTCGAGCACATGTGTGAACGGCTGTGTTAAATGTTCAAAGAACAGTAACTGCAAAGAGGCAGGCACAGCAAGGTTATGGTTCATATATTCTGCACGTCATCTTATGGCGATTCACATTTCTTAAAGTTTCTTAAAATATCTCGAATGTCAGTGTTACAGAGCGGACAAGAGTACAAGATAGAAATGGTTATGTTCAATGTTTAAAGGACAATAACTCCAAAAAGTAGGAAACTCAGAGTTACTGTTGTGTACGTTGTATTATTGTGCTTTACATATCTGTGAAGTTTCATGAAAATATCTCACATGAATTATGAAGCGAAAACGATCTCGTGAGACGCTGACGAACGAATGCACGGACGTACAGTCACTAAAATTTCGGAGGGTATAAAATAATACACCGCAAATCTTTAAAACCTTGTTTCCGACATGGAGATGAATGTTAGATTCAATTTACCTTCAATGAGAAAGCATACTTGGAAACATAGCAAAATGAACAGCAATGTATGAGCAGGAATGCTGCTGCTCAACCTGTACAGCGGTGATTTAAGATCAGAGATTGAATATATGCACAGTCGAACTTCAATGGCTGCAACACCTTTGGGACCTCGAAAATCTGTTCAAGACAGGGGTAGTTCGAGCCACTGAGGTTACTGTCAGGAGGCATAACGAGGTACTTTTTGACATCTTTTCGGTGCTCTATATTGAATATGTATGCTGTGTGTACTCATTAGAATCGCCTCGTCGAGGTGATTCTAATGAGTACAAACAGCATACATTTCCAAGATAAAAGACTAAAATCTTCTTAATTATCCCCCACTATTTCTAGAATGGGACTAGGGACTCAAGAATGTGTTTGACTCATCCATGGTAAACGAGTCATCGGTGTTCGAGCCATCGAAGTTCTACAGTATAGAAAGTTGTAGCAGAATCATTGATAACGCTAACGATTTTCAAATACACTGCGCAGACTGGTGACATGTATCACTGGTTCACGAGCAAGTCGGTATTGTTTGATATTCGCCGGCCAAATAATCACATTGGGTTATTTATCTAGATTCAGTTTACTACGCTGTCTGTTAATATGCCTCGTGTCAACAAACTGGAGTCACGAAATGTAGCGTGTGCAGCTCAAAAGCATTGTTTGTTTGTTTGACTTGATGTTTAACGCCCCCGTCAGCACTATATAGGTTATTTTGGAGACGTTGCTCCCAATTTTGTGGGACTTTTACCCGACATTGAGATGAAATGACATCTTAAGTCCTGCCGCCCAATGCAACCAATAGGGTTTATAAGTCGACTCGCACCGCTTTGCCTGGGCAGGCTTAGATTTTTTTTTTCTTTGATTTTTTGTGTTCACGGAGATGTTGCACTGATGAGTTTGGAGGCCTTCATGCGGACTGAACAAATTATTTGTCTAAATCGCGACGGAAGTAAGGGCGAGGATTGTGGCCACGTAAAATCGATTTAAGCCTCCCATTCCAAGGCGGTTCTTCTGTGGCGGTTTATTTATGTTGTTGTTTGTTACTTACTGTGTGTATCACTTGTGTCTTTTTATTTTGGGTGGCCATATGGCCATTTTGTGGGAAAAGTAACTGTCCTTATGGCCTTCCTTTGTTTAGGTTTCCATTATGGTCTTGTCGCTTAATGTTTGTGTTTCTTTCCCTTTGGTGTCTTTGATGGGTGGAGTGAGTTAATTTTATCGATTCCTGATCTTTGTTTTACTTCTACTTTAGATCCTCTAAGCGGTTTACCAGTACTCGTGTGCGGGTCGGTTTCAGCTCTGCGTTGAAGCATTGTGCAACCCATATATTTCTTCAAGCCCCTATGGGCGGGGCGGTAGCGAAGCATTAAGTTTACCCTTTAAAAATGTGCTCTCAGTATGCATCGAATTGACAATTCTTGGAGTGCGTTTGTCAAACCACTGGTAGGCTTAAGACCGAAATGCATGGCTTTTTGCGAGTTTGTTTGTTTGATTTGAGGTTTAACGTCCCAGTCAACACAGTATAGGTCATTTTGGAGACGTTGCTTCCAATTTTGTGGGATTTTTACCCGACATTGAGATGAAATGACATCTCAAGCCCTGTCACCCAATGAAACCAATAGGGTTTATTAGCATGGACGGTCCGCCTCACACCGCAGTTCCTGGACAAGCTTAGATCCTCTAAGCGGTTTACCAGTACTAGTGTGCGGACGGTTTCAGCTCTGCGTGGAAGCATCATGCAGCCCATCTATTTCTTCAAGCCCCGATGGGCGGGGGCTGAACTTTTTTGCGAGACGCTTCATCATACATGTACTGATGATCCGCAAAAGATCTGACAAGAATGCTCTTATGCGCAGGTTCATTACGATAACATACCCGTGCGACATAGTGCATTTTTTCACATGTCCAAAATGGCTACCTTTCGGTTACAAATCCATGATATTTTTCTTATTTATACTGCAAACATAGGTTATGGGTGCTCGTTAGAACCGCCTGGAGGCGGTTCTAACGAGTACCCACAACCTATGTCTTGGAGTAAAAATAAGAAAAATAATGTTTCGCCCCATAAACCCCAGTTTTCTCTAAACAAAGTGGGGTGTAAGGGGGTGTTTATTTCACGAACTTGTTCACGTGATGTGCGCGACATCACGAAAACACGCCTATATAATTTTGACCCTCTTGAATCCCCCTTTTATACAGTAAAACTCGGGTTTACAGGGGTAAACCTTATTTTTCTTATTTCTGCTCTAAAATATAGATTATGTGTCCTCGTTAGAACCGCCTCGATCAGGCAGTTCTAACGAATACACACAAACTATAGTTTGAGTAGAAATAAGGAAAATATCATATTTTTTCATTTTAATTTCTCGTTGGTTACAATGTATTTTTATATAGACGTATTTTCGTAATGGACCATTTGGTTGTCGCAAGTATGCAAACTACCCTTTATTCAAGTGCTGGCACATGTGTTGAAAGACCCTCTCAATCACTTAAACATATTCGTCGTTTTCCAGGAGATGTTTTCCTGACTTTTTTCTTATCTAATGTAGTGCTATTGCGCCTTTTAATTTGTTGGAGGTATTTTGCACAAAAGTGTGATGTACGACACCGTTTTGCGTCCTCTACTAACATTAAATCTCATATAGATATTGCATCTGAAGCTTGTATAGCGGGAACAGGTGCTACGCAGCTTTTTATTCGTGCGACCTTTGGCATGACAATAAACAAAGCTCGTCAACCTCGGTAGCTAAGTGGTTAGCGCGCGTTCGACTTATAATCGAAGGGTTGTGGGCCCGAATCCGGCCACCGGAGGCGAGGTGTGTCCTTAGGCAAGACACGTTATGACGCTGCCCCATCGACCCAGGGGTAAATGGGTAGCAGTGGTGTAAAATTCGCTGCCCCTTTCTCTCGCTCGCGTGATAACTTCCGGAATGAGTGTTCGAGAGCTTGGGGCTTTCATCGCAGTCAAGCTAAAATGAATTCGTATAAACTAATAAACAAGGCTCGACGTATATGTTTAGCCCATGTTGCTGTGGCCCTGTGAAATCCCTATGGCAGATGAATGTAATCAATGCTGTGTCCCAGCAGCATGATGTTTCTGCCACCCTCATAGATGCCATCAAGGATGATAGCAATAACATATCGCTTTGATGAGAAGCTTTTCAATGTAAGGAGGTTGCAAGTTTAATTACTGAGATGCAGACAGGTGTGCTGGAAGAGTGCCTCTTTGCCTTTGCTGATACCACGGTAAAGGTTAGTACAACAGACGTTTAGTTTGTTTGCTTTTTTGGTAGGAGTTTATCTACTCCGTCAGCACTTTTGAGGACAAACTGAGCCGGTCAGTTTACCCAACCAACTAATCACTACCAGTAGGCAGACCTATTCATAGGCGGTTATCATTGCTTCGCCAGAAACCGAAAGCCGCCTATCTTGAATCACCAGCAGAGAGGGTGAAAACCAAATCTCTAATTTATGTGACAGTTATATCACAGTCAGCAACACAAAGAGTAATCTGGCTGGAGAGGTTTATAAGTAACCATCATCATAGCAAAATATGTATCATTGTAAGTAGGAGACATGGTCACCTCCCTCGAAAGAATACTGATGATTTAGTCAACGTAAGGATTACCAAAACTAATGCACAATAAAGCCAACTACATGTACGTGAAAGCGTTTGGGATCAAAATTGATCCATAACTGATATAACGCTGAATGGTGCAGCATACACATGTGAAGCGTTCAGTTTACTACTGACGAATGAACCACAAGACAGGAATCCTGAGACCAAAGTCCAGAAAATGCATTGATTGTAGAGTGTACATACGCTTCTGTCATTAGCTTAGTTACGACGGACATGTCATCTTACCATAATGCCCGACGAACGCTTGTCAAAGTTGGACCTGTATGGAGGCGATGCAAGGACATCATCAACGCATCCCTCAAGGACTTCTGCATAAAAATAGTGACTTGGAAACACACAGCACTCGAGCGAGCAAACTGGCAAGGCTTTATAAGCATGCAAGCTGGCGAATATGACGTAAAAACAAACAGGTACCTATCACGAGGCCAGAGCCATCACGTGAACAAGTCCGTGAAATGAACATCCACTTAAACCCCACTTTATATAGAGAAAACATGGGTTTAGGGGGGTAAATATTATTTTCCTTATTTCTGCTCCAAAACATAGGTTGTGGGTACTCGTTAGAACCGCCTCAATGAGGCGGTTCTAACGAGCACCCACAACCTATGTTTGCAGTATAAATAAGAAAAATATCACGCATTTTCACCAGAAAAGTAGCCATTTTGGAGATAAGAAAAATGCACTATGTCGCACGGGTGTGTTATCGTAATGGGTGCCCTCAAGAAGAAGCGCTCTTCCTTAGACCCGTCTTGCTTTATCTGCAACAGACAGTTTGGAAATCACATTGATCATATCAGCCATCTTACAAACACACAAACAATAGCAGACAACGCAAACTTGATTAACGCTAGTCATTGCCAGATATAATAGAGGACTATTACTATTAATTGTTGCAAAGAATAGTTGACCCAGAAGACAAATTATTGTGTTAAATAATTATTTGGCCTGAAATTGAGGCCGTAATGTCAAGCCATTTAATATACCGAAATCGAGCATGCTGTTGAGAATCAATTTGAATGTTTCAAGCCGCGTTAAAATGAAATTACCTCATTATACACATGGGTCGATTCCTAAAATATGAGTTATACTTTGAAAGAAAAAGCTAAGACTCAGACCGGCGCCCAGATCAGCTTGCGCATCCATGCAACCAGGACAAAAGCTTTTGCCGAGTCCGTTTGAGGCTTAAAATGCTCCTTGACATTCAGGACTATCAAACGAGGGCAAACAATTACAGTTGCACAGGACGTTGGCCTGTCCCCAGAAAAAAAGTCATATCTTCCAGAGCATAGGATTAATCACGCTTATTAAAATGTATTTTTGTTGTTTGAAGAAATTACCTTTCAGAGTGGTCCATTTTAAATATCTCATTCGCCATCGATCTTACTAAGAAACATAACGTTTTATTCTACTGCTTTACATTAGGAAAACATGTCCGTGTGAAATAATGGCGTCTAACAAGTACCCTCAATCTATGCTTTTGAGCTAAAATAAGGCAGATAATGTTTACCCCCTTACACCCCACTATATAAATTGGGGTTTAGGGGGGGGGGGGGGGTGTTAATTTCACGGACTTGTTCACGTGATGAAATGCCAACCTCTCCTAAACATATGTGTCAATATTTGATTCAAATATCATAGAAATGTTTCCTAGGCAGCTCCCAACCAAAATTAGTTAAAACTGTTCGCTGCATTGGACAAGATGGCTGTCAGAGCTCAAAATAGAAAAGTGACCACTTTCAATTAAATTTCATAGGAATGTTGCTTGGATTATTCACTACCAAAATAGCTAAATGGATTCAGCTGTGATGATCAAAATGGACGCCAGATCTAATAATAGATAATTTTTTAAGCGACAACTCTTACTTTACCCATGGGCCAATTTCATTGAAACTTCATTGGAGTGTTGCTCAGGTGATCCTCTACCAACATAGCTAAAATGCGTCTGATTTAATAAACAAAATGGCAGGCAATAGCTAAAAATAGAAACTCTTAAGCTTGTTTTATTCACACTTTGCAAGAAAGTTGCCAAGGTGATCATCTATCTAAGTGCAACAGTTATGCTTAATGGAATGGCTGTCACCCACATGACTTTAACTTGATATCAGGTTGGCGATTCAGGGCCATTTTGACCCTCTTGTTTCTGAAGAGGGTGGAGGATTCCAATAATACGGTAGTAGCTATTCGTATTTAAGATGATCTAAAAGTCTTCGTAGACTTTGAGACCTGACCTCCGGTGTGAAAAGAGAGAACCAAAAATATCAAAACATCATACTGTAGTTTATATTTTCTTGTCCTTTGGGATCATTGATTCCATTGTGGAATTGTGAAACTATTTGAGGGTCACTGATGAGGCCTAATTGGCCAAAACTAGCTAGTCTGGTCCAGAAAATATGTACACCCCATATTTTCCAGTTCTGTTTTGTATTCCTTGCTTCCAAAGGATAACCCTTTTGTATAATATATTTGATTGGGTGAAATAACGTTTATGCTGACTGTCATATTGACATTTTCATCACGTGAACCTGTCCGTGAAATGAACAGCCCCTAAACCCCACTTTATGCAGAGAAAACTGGGGTTTACGGGGGTATCCTATTTTTTCTTATTTCTGCTCTAAGACATAGGTTGTGGATACTCGTTAGAACCGCCTCAACGAGGCACCCCAGCCTATGTTTGCAGTATAAATAAGAAAAATATCACAAATTTTCTTCAGAAAAGTAGCCATTTTGGAGATGTGAAAAATGCATTTTGTCGCAGGGGAGTGTTATCGTAATGCCTGTGCCTATTCATTTGTATAAAAGGGCACACTAAATTGGGCTCTGTGATCGTTGCATGCATATATTCCCTGATTTGTGTACTAAGTCACCATACATATCATTTACCGGTGTATCTTGTAGCAGAATTTGAATAGGCCAATTTGTTTAAACTAACTCGAAATGGCGTCTGTAGAGTTTCGAAAATTAAAGGCATTTATTCTTGATTATTGAGGACTCTTATTCCATTACATAATATTATGTAGCCCTCAGTGCTGACTAAAGAGAAGTCCTCTGTCTGCAACAGGTAAGGGACCTCCTTGGGGAAAACCAATAATTGACTAACTGTATACTAGAGTGTACCTTATTGATTTTCCCCTTTAGTGCCTCAGTCAGGGTATTCAACAGGAGTTACTAATCACCATATTAAAGGTCGCCTTTGATCTGCTAAAGACAGTATATCACAGGGGGCAATAAAACAATTATGAACACACGGTGTGTCCTACTGTCTAAGAATAAATGCCTTTAAAAAGAGAAACGATCAGGACTGACACTAACACAGTTAGATCCCAAATTTACGGAAGAGCATTTGGGCGAGGTATACTTTTTTCTTTTGATAGGTATCTCGAAATTTCGGCTTAGTATCTCAAAATTTCGAATTAGTAACTCGAAATTTCGATTTATAACTCGAAATTGCGACTTGTATCTCGCAATTTCGACATAATAACTCGACATTTCCACTTATCAATTTCGACTTTGTATCTCGACATTGCGGCTTATTAACTCGATATTTCGACTTATTAACTCGAAATTACGATTTATTAACTCGAGCTTTCGACTTAATGTCTCGAAATTTCGACTGATTAACTCGAAATTTCGACTTAATATCTCGAAATATCGACTAAGTATCTCGAAATTTCGACTTAATATCTAGACATTACGAACCTATTAAATCCTATACACACAGTTAATGTTAAACACCCCCGTTTCATTATACCCCCGCTTTGAAAAAAGTACGAGTATATTGGTTTACATCTGTTCCTCCGTACTTCTGTCCGTCTGTCTGTCTGTCTGTATGTCTGTCTGTCTGTATGTATGTCTGCCCGTCCGTCCGTCTGTCTGACGGAAGTCCGTCCGTCCAGATAAAACCATTATTGTTTCCTCAAAGATTTGTCAAGAACAATAAAAGCTGGAAGCAGAGTATGCAAATTAAGTGTTAATATTGTCTAGAGACTATGGCCATTATATGCTTAGTTGTATTGTGTAAAAGATAATGACCTTTCTCGGTTTGTTTTTCATATGTTCATTCATTCTTCTTTCTCTCTATATTGGCCAATTATATTTTTCTATCAAATATTTATCAAGAACTATAAATCTAGAGGCCAAATACTTGTGTATAATGCAAGAGACAGTGGATGTCCTGACTCATCAGTAGGTCACGCATTCAATCCCGTTTCAGTAAAATGAAAGCAGACTTTTGTATTTGTTTCTTTCCGTTTGGTGTCTCTGATGGGAGCTGTGGGTTAATTGTATCGATTCCTGATCATTGCCTCTACTTCTATTTTTTATAGTCATATTTGACAGTTCCAGCTCTTACGGTGGTTTCGGTATCAAACTTTGAATGAAATGATTGCTGTAAAAATCATTTATAGATCAAAGCACTGACAGCACTGGTGGGTTGATTGTCTTCGCGTGTTGGTTGGTATCTGTTCCATTTAACCTTTAAATTCCTATACTATATGCAAAACGTGTAGATCCTGATCAGATGCCGCGCTCTGATCGATTAATATTCAATTGACTACAAGTTACTAACAACAGAAGCTTCCCGCCAGCTATTATCCACGTGACTATCTCTTACCATGTACCAGTTATTTATAGCAGCGCTTCTCTTATCCTTGTGACGTCAGTTCGCCATATAGACTGGGTCGGTGAACATGGACATTTCAAACAGTGAAGACCCTGATCAGACGCCGCAGAACAGAGCTTCAATAAATAACCGGTACCTTCATGGTGTACATGGTCAGCAATAGTCACGTGGACAATAGCAGGCGAAGAGCTTCTGTAGCCAGTTACTTTGGGTGGAATGATTAAGAAAATCGACCCAAAAGATGGTTAACTCTGCAATACGAACACTATGATTAATATAACAAAGCAAAGAACCGGCCAGAAAATGCGGTATTTTATACTAGAATACGTTGCGTGTTCAAGATGTAACATTTTTCACTTTAAACACACGTCTGTAGCAGATTCCGAGCCCCTACGTTTTATCGCATCGGTCAGACGTCGATTTGATGACTGGTAAGCTCTAGCCATGTGTGTGTGTGTGTGGGGGGGGGGTGTTGGATGCGGAGGGGTGGGGTCAATGCTCTGTATCCGACGCCCAAGAATCTCCCAAATATGTTCCAGGGGATTCAAATCCGGGCTTCTAGCTAGCCAAGCCAATATCTCAAATCCGTAACGGCGGGGTCTAGCATAGAGGTCTAAAGGCAAATGGATGGTTCTCAAAATGAGGCATGACTTCTGGCGCTAAACATGCAAAAATATCCAAACTCCATATTTAAACCGTGATAATGAAGTTGTGGAAAGTTGGCTCTGAGATCTGAGGTCTTTTTTCAACTCTGAGTTGGCCATAACAAGATTCCTGTTATGGCTAATCCCAATTCAGAGTTAAATGCAAATTGCAGATCACAGAGTCAGCTTCCAGTTATTATGTCGAAATTTTTGAGAAACTAAGTCGAAATTTCGAGATTTTAAGTCGATATTTCGAGATAATAAGTCGGCGATATTTCTAGTTTTTAAGTCGAAAATTTGAGATATTAAGTCGAAATTTTGAGATACTAGGTCGAAATTTCGAGTTATTTAGTCGAAAATTCTAGTTACTAAGTCGAAATTTCGAGATACTAAGTCGAAATTTCGAGATACCTATCAAAAGAAATAAAGGTGTACATGGCCCTAATGCTTCATCGTACAAATTCTTATCACAATATTACTAGAGATGGAGTGACGACAGTAAACAAAATGGACAACATGTATACTGGAAGGACAAACATAAATAAAATGAACCGCCAAAAACGAAGAAGACTCATAATCATCAACGTAACAACATATATGATAAGAGAAAGAATCAGAACTACGAACACAAAACATGAAGGTCCCACAACAAAAGCACCGACTTGGAACGGTCAGTAAAAATACTGATTGGTTTAGGTTAACTATACGGGATCGCAACCCTTTCAACCTTCGAAAAGGCTCTACGGAGTTTATGCTACCGATAGCCCTGATTAAGATTTACCGATTTATGTCACCAGATCACAAAGTGCTGAAGGTGAGCTATTGTGACCGCTTGCCGCCGTCGTCCGTCCGCCCGGTCACAATTTCTTAAATCAACTTCTCCTCTTGAAACACCCAATGGATCTTCACTAAACTTTGTAGGAATGATTCGTGGGTGAAGCTCTTTCAAGTTGTTTAAAGAATTCAATTCTACGCAGAAATCAGGTTGTCATTGCAACTACAGTGAAAAATTAGACAAAAAAAAAAAATAAATAAAAAATAAACAAAAAAATAAAAATCTTCTTGTATGAAACCAGAAGACCAAGGTCCTTGACATTTGGCAAGTGACTTTGTCAATTGGACCCTTAATTTTAGCCCTTTGATTGAACATGGTACCACCCCGTCACTTGTTTTAGATAGACCAATATTGGGAAAATGTCTCATCTGAAACTTATCAGCCATGGCCTTTTTTATTTCGTATGTATATGTACTTTAAACTAGTGGACCTTACCAAGAATGTTCTAATCATACCCCTGATCCAAAAAATGGCCCAGTCCCTGGGGTGACCTGTTTAACATTGGCTCGTTTATTGAAAAACCTTAAAAAGATCTTCATTTCTGAAACTAAAAGGCCTAGTCCTTTAATATTTGGTTTGTAGATTCATGTAGACCTCTACCAAGATTGTTCAAATCACAGTTCAGGGGCCAAACTGGCCTCGCCTCGAGGCCCACTCGTTTAACTTAGACTTATATATGTAAGCCATTAGTGGTCTTCTTGTCTTAAACCAGAATGAGTGGGTGTATATGAGTATTACGTCCCACCATCAGCTAAGGTCATATGGACACGGGACCTTGGTTAAAGACTCATTCGAAAGTCTGGAGAAGCCCGGGATACCAAATCACGGTTGACAACTTTGCTTCCCTCTTTAATTGCACGCCGGTGGGTCAGGCCTCAGATTCTATGACGGTTCCAACGTAAAGGCTTATGTTGGTTGGTATCTGATGCTCTGTTTCTGTTGTTTTTTTTTTGTTTTTTTTTGCTCCAGCATTTCAGGTGTTTCTTGCTGTCGAGTCCTCACCGTTGTTTCATGCCTGTGGCTGTTTGATTTTTGTGTTCACGGAGATGTTGCACGGATGAGTTAGGAGGCCTTCATGCGGACTGAACAAATGTTTTGTCTTAATCGCGACGGAAGTAAGGGCGAGGATTTTGGTCACGTAAAATCGATTTAGGCCCCCAGTGGAGTTTGTGTCCGCTGACCATTCCAAGGCGATTCTTCTGCCGCGGTACAATTTTGCTATGGTTTGTCTTTGAGTGTTTGTGTCGCTTATATTATTTTATTTTGGATAGCCTATTGGCCATTTTGTGGGAAAGTAACTGTCCTTTTGGATTTCCGCTATTGATGTTTCCATTAGGGTCTGTTGTTTCATGTATGTTTTTCTTTCCCTTTGGTGTCTCTGATGGGAGCTGTGGGTTAATTGTATCGATTCCTGATCATTGCCGCCACTTCTACTTTTTATCGTAAGCTAGAAGGTACAGACATTTGATATTTAGCACACACAGCCTCATCTAGGGACATATAACAAACATGTTTAAATGGTAGCCATAGGGTCGAACATGGTCCAAAGTGTCAGCTGTTATACATAGACCCTTTAGGGAAAACGTTAAGGATATTTTGTATGGACCCAGAAGGCCCTGGCCTTTTATTTTTATGTCTCATCTAGTAGACCTCTACCATGGTTGTTCTGGGGTCAAAATGTCCCCGCCCAATGGTCACTTGTTTGATCCAGACCCGTATAGACAAAAAACTTCAACTTTTTGTATGAAATCAGAAGGTCAAGCCCTTGATATTTGGTCTGTAGTTTTCTCTGGTGGACCTCTATCAAGATTATTCAAATATTGGGGTAATTGACCGTGTGTTCTCTGGGTGGTATGCGCCCAGTTCACATAAGGTTTTAATATCTCAGAAACCAATCTGATCCACAATTGTTGTTACCCTTGACGATATACATTGTGTGTGATTGCATTTATTGGCAATCACTTAAAACATTGCTTGCCATACACTCTTTTTATACCAACATAACATTTGTGAACATTAATTTTATAGAAATCTTGATCTTGGATTAATTTTCATCATTTAGTATTAATGGAAATAGGATCATCGTGGTCGTTTTGTAACGATTTATTACGAGTGTTAAAAGCGACATGAGTGAACACCCGAGACAGATTGATAAACAACGTAGGATGCCGCACGAATATATCAACGGACCAAATCTAAAAATCAAGGCAGGAGGAAACAAACACCTATAAAATAATAAAATATACATCCAAACCGGGACTTCGGTATCAGATGAATTTGTTTACGAGTTCTTGCGGTAAAACTTCAACGTCGGCTCCAATCTTGTCATGTCACCCGAAAGGGATCTTTCTCCAGCGTCGTTTTCTTTATCCATTAATGATACTGCTACTGAATTTTGTCTTAGAAATAAATAATTCCGCAGATTTGTGAAATAAGAGATGTGAATGACTCATTGAAACTTCCATTGATACATAATGCTAAATGACTGTTGGAATTCCAAGGAAGACAACAAGGCAGATTTGTTTGCTCGCTTGTGCCTTTAAAACTAAAGTTAATATCACCAAATAAGTATGCTGCAATGATATATCTCATTCGATCTCAAATGAATTGGGATATTGCAGTCGCCGTACATTTTCTGAGATCAGGCACTCAATTTTGACCTACTCTCACGTTTTTATGACAGAACAACACGTCCCAAAGCCAAAGATATCATGATAAAACTTCTGATGAGAAGTACTTTATCATATGACGTCGCGTCTGAGAGTGTAATAACGCCATGTAATATTTTCGATAATCCACTAGTGGATTAAATATGCAAGTTAGCTAGATACGTCCCGTAACGTTACGTGTACGATGTCCTTAACGACGTCGCGTTTACTAATGGCGGAATATTGATATTTTTGCAAAACAATTGTGAATAAAATGCGTTTTAAATTTCATATGATAAAAAGAATCTTGCATTCATGCTCACGTTTTATTGAATTTATTAAACTCGTTGAGGAAAATGGATACAATGCGATTTTATCCCTTTTTATTGAATTTATTAAACTCGTTGAGGAAAAGGGATAAAATGGGATTTTATCCCTTTTCCGCAACTCGTTTAATACATGCAATAATACATGAACACTAATGAAAGATCCCCTATTTCTCAAGGAAAATGAGCTGCGGCGAAAATTGATTTTGTAATGTTCAAGACTGTCGCTTTTCGAATTCTCTTTGTTTGTGCACTTATAAATTTAACTTCCACTGGAAAGGAAAGTATGATGCGGCATTATGAAAACATGCCTATACAAATACATTGTAAATTTTACCACCGAAAAATGAAAGTTTTCAGATTAAAAAAATCGATATTTTTCTTATTTCTGCTCAAAACATAGAGTGTTGACACTCGTTAGAACCAACTGGACGAGGCGGTTCTAACGAGTACCCACAATCTATGTTTTTGAGCAGAAATAAGACAAATAATGTATACCCCTGCGAACTCCAGTTTTACTATATGAAAGTGGGGTTTAAGGGGGTCAAATTTTTATAGGCATGTTTTCGTGATGGTTTCCATTAAAACTACATAGTCTGTGAAAGGAAATATCTACCTTTAGCAGGACCACATGGAGCCTTACTAACATTACGGAAATGCTGTGCCCCGGCTCAATTTATAACTTGCTATATGGTGCGTTGTCTAAATCTTGTCTTCTGTGTCTCCTATTCTATCATCGTGTTATATAATCCGTGTAAAAGCATCTGTAAACACCACTTTATATATATGTAAATCTTTGATTTAAAGGGCTATATATAATCTTTCATTCTGCTCCATGACGTCGTAGGCGGTTCTGGCTATCAGCAACAGCCTGTTAGCAGACAGTAGGCTTAAGGCTTAATAGGATTTCAGTAGAAAATTTCTGAAAAATGCAATATATCGCATAGCTGTTTCACTGATGAACTTTATAACCTCTTCTCGTTTTGTTTACGAGGAACCTCAATGCACTCGTGTATTAGGCTGTGGGCTTCATGGGGTCAAAATTATATAGGCGCGTTTTCATTATGTGAAGACTAAGATCAGTATCAGTATTTACGTTCTTAGCTTATCATTTTTTTGATAACCAATAGGCCAAAGCATGCACTTGTGATCCGTCTAGAAATATTTCACCAGACTGCGACAAAGCGCAGTTTGTTTTGTTTTTTCTCTTGTGCCAGAAAGCCCATTTCATGTTCTTTTTCATGTCCCGATTGAACCCGTGTCCTGCTGAGCCCGGATATGCCTTATTTTCCAAACAATGAAGATCCAGATCAGATGGCCTCTGAAGAAGCCATCTGATCAGGATCTACATTGTTTGCCATTCCGATTGTGAATTTGTTGCAATAATTTGCAACGAGTATTCTGATAATCTGTAGTGGGTGCGGCATATACAAATATTCAGCAGGTCAAGGGTTAATCATAAGGGGTAGCCCCTATGTGCCCTTGGCGCCCGGTTACCTTAAAAACAATAGTCAGTCAGTCGGTTAATCATAATGTCAAGGGAACGCACCTGTCACACTGATATAGCCTCATCTTTGATAGTGTTGTGGTGCTTGTCTCATTTTTTCTATGTTTTCTCCAATTTCAGAAGCCGTGATTTTTCTCCGTACAAAACAAGGATGATGCATTATACGATTTTTTTTTTCAGAAGGGTCATATCATAGCAACAGAAATAGTACGTATTTTGTGATAATTGAAGGAAAGGTTTCCATATTTCTCCTTTTAAACGTATCGTGTGGGTACTTATTAGAACCGCCTCGGCGAGGCGGTTCTAATGAATACTCACAACACAGGTTTTCCATATGGAGAATTGACAAAAAACATCCTCCAAGAATCACAAAATACTTGCCTTATCTGTTCCTATGACACATAAGACCGCATAAGCTGAGACTGTAGCTTTGTTTGTTTGATTGTTTGATTTGAGGTTTAACGTTCCCGTCAACACTGTAAAGGTTATTTTGGAGACGTTGCTTCCAATTATATGGGACTTTTACCCGACCTTGAGATGAAATGACTTCTCAAGCCCTGCCATCCAATGAAACCAATAGGGTTTATTAGCATGGACGGGCCGACTCGCACCGCTTTGCCTGGGCAGGCTTAGATCCTCTAAGCAGTTTACCAGTACTCTTGTGCGGGTCGGTTTCAGCTCTGCGTTGAAGCATCATGCAGCCTATCTATTCCTTCAAGCCCCGATGGGCGGAGGGCGTAGAGACTGTAGAGAAAACCTCGACGACCTGGACACCATTCAGTTGGCTTCGTCATCTCGTTTGAAAAATACTCGCCATAGAATGCTAAGTGTCATTTTATTACGAAAACACGCCTATACAAATACATTTTAACCGTTATCGCCGAAAAAAATGAAAATTTTAAGATGAAAAATGTGATGGTTTTCTTATTGCTGCTCAAAATATAGATTGTGGGTACTCGTTAGAACCGCCTCATCGAGGCGGTTCTAACGAGTACCCACAAACTATATATTTCAGAGCAGAAATAAGAAAAATAAGGTTTACCCCTGTAAACCCCAGTTTTACTATATAAAAGTAGGGTTCAAGGGGGTCAGAATTATACAGGCATGTTTTCGTGATGTTCTTCTTGTACGGATCGATTGTTTGTCAGTCGACACAAAGTTATAAAGCATAGAAACTATTCAATGCTAAAGTACACGTGACTGTCACTGATTTGTAGGAAATCTAGGTATACTCGTTTCTCACTGTACCAAGGGTGCCATGGTACCAGGGTACACAACAGTTTCCGCCCCGCACATCGTCGGGCTTGACGAAATAGATGTGCTGCATGATGCTTTCACGCAGAGCTGAAACCGACCGCACACGACTATGGAGGTTAATCATTGCCAAAAATACAGACATGTAAACATTACATTGGTCAACGTTATACATCGTAATGTGTAGTTTGAAACATGGAATTGGGTATAGTTATGAATTGTAAACATTACATTTGTCAAAATACAGACATGTAAATATTACATTTGTCAACGCTAAACATCGTAATGTGTAGTTTGAAACGTGGAATGGGGTATAGTTATGACTTGTAAACATTACAATTGTCAATGCTGAACGTCGTACTGTGTAGTTTGTAGTAGTACTGGAGAGTAGTTATACTAGTAACATGTTGTTTTAACATCTTCTTATACTTCTATCTGTGCATTACTGCAAGTACAAGTTTGTATCATTGACTTTCTACCTTTTGAAGACTTTCTAAACCAACAACGTCATCTTACGTCACGTTAACCGATGCAACGATTCAGAGGACTCGTGTAATTCAAAGCCTTGTATTCTGTAAGATCTACTGTGTTGCGTGTGCTATACATCCAGATGCAAAACGTACGGTTAAATAGGTTCCATCGCTCAATGAACAAGGCGAAAGTATATACTTGTAAAGTTATGGTTTGACATGTACATCTTTATCGAATTTTGCAATGCCCATATATGGTGTTGCCTCCGGAAACTGTCGGTCTTTGTCGAAGTTGTATGGAAAATAAATATTTGAAATAAGGATCGCTCCCTGATACTTCCGGAATGCAAGGGAGACTACTTATCTAGACTATTTAGGTTGGATGATTTAAAAAAAACAAAAACACCCTTCCCGATCGATTCCCCTAATATATTAAGCGTTGGCGGTGAACTGTACATTTTGTTTTTAGATGATAGTTTTAAGTACCGTATTTCTAAATCTTGATATAAATATTTAAAGTAGGTGGGCAATTAGCCGAGGATACTGGTGACATGGTTATGGTCCTTGCAGTCTGCGATTCCCCTCATTGCCCTCTATCAGTATTTCAAGTTTCACTTAATTACCTTTAATCCTTTTAGAGAAAGTGTGATGGATGGACGGATAGACGGATGAACTGTCAGACGGACGGACAAAGTGGCGACTATATGCTCTCCCTTCAGGGAGCATAAAAACACACACAAAATATTTGGATAGTATAACTTGACCAAGATGGTATATCCACCAAAAAACATGCTATCAAAGCTGCAGTTTACAGGGAACAAATAGAAGTTGTCCTTGAACTGTCGCCACACAGACCAATATGCATCATCATAACACACACTTTCGACATAGCGCGTGTTTTCACATTTCCAAAATGGCTACTTTTCTGATGAAAATCAGTGATATCGTTTTTATATATACTGCAAACAAAGGCTGTGGGTGCTCGTTAGAACCGCCTCATCGAGGCGGTTCTAACGAGTACCCACATCCTATGTCTCGGAGCAGAAAAAAATATACCCCGTAAACTCCAGTTTTGTCTATCACACATTTACCTCATTACGAAAACACATGCGTGGGGCATAGTGCATCTTTTTTATATCTCAAAAACGGACATTTTTTGATAAACATTTATGATATATTTCTTATTAATACTCCAAACGTAGACTGTGGGTGTCCAATGGCGCGGTTCTAACGGGTAAATACAACTTATAAACATAGATTGTGGGTGCTCAGTTAGGCGGTTCTGACGGGTACACACAACTTTTGTCTTGGAGCAAAAATAAGGAATTTATGATTTACTTTTATCAATAGTCCAATACATCAAACATAGGTTGTGGGTGCTAAATGGGGTGCTTCTAACGATTACCCACAATCTATGTCTTGGAGCAGAAATAAGGAAATGGTGTATACCCCTTTTAACCATAGTCTACTCTATATTCAGTGGGGTTTCAAGGAGTGTTCAATACAGGACTTGTTAACATGAAGGTTTGATTTGCGCCCCCACCCATCGGGGCTTGGAGAAATAGTTTGGAATGCATGACATCACATGAACAAGTCCGCGAAATGAAGACCCCCCTTAATCCCACTTTATATAGAGAAAACTGGGGTTTAAGGGGGTAATCATTATTTTTCTTATTTTTACTCCAAGACATAGGTTGTGGGTACTCGTTAGAACCGCCTCATTGAGGCGGTTCTAACGAGTACCCACAACCTATGTTTGTAGCATTTATAAGAAAAATATCACAGATTTTCATCAGAAAAGTAGCCATTTTGGAGATGTGAAAAAATGCACTATGCCATACGGGCGAGTTATCGTAATGATGCTTCCACGCAGAGTTGAAACGGAACGCACTTGAGTACTGGTACATGTAAACCGCTCAGACGGTCTAACCCTGTCAAGAAAAGCTGGGGCGGTCTAACGAGTACATGTTCCCACAATTTATGATTTTAACAACAAACAAGAGGGCCATGATGGCCCTGGTTCGCTCACCTGATCCATATTGAAGAAATGAAATTTTAAGTAATATGTTAAGTTGGAGTGGAAGGTTTGAGCAATTTTGGTTGACAGTGACCCAAGGAACATTTCTGTGAATTTTTTTCAAACCCATCGAATATTCCTATGATTTTTTTTCCCTTTTCATTTTTGAGAACAAATCTTATATGAGTTTATCAATTTTAAGTTCTTGCGACCATCTTGTTCAGCAGAGTGGAGCAATTTGAGCAAATTTGACAGATGGTACAAAAATGTACCCAAAAATTATTCCTGTGAAAACATTTATAAACTAGAATAATGTCGATTGCGCGCCATCGCAAATCCCCACGCTTTTTACAGAGGGGCCTAGTACCGAAAACCCCTCACCCTGGGCCCTAATTTGACCCCAGGGTCAAAATATTACCTGTATTATATTCTACTAATCATGTCCTTCAATTTGATATGCCACATGACTATGTTCCAAAAAACTTAAATTTTGACCCTTTGACCCCTCCCCCAGGGCCCCAATCTGATCCCAGGGTCAAAATTTTACTTGTATTGTATTCTATTAATCACCCCCTTCAATTTGATATTCCATATGACTATACTCGGTAAAATTTGAATTTTGACACCCTGACCCCCCCCCCCCCCCCACGAAGTCCGACCCCTTGGACATGACCTCGGGGTCGAAGCCAAAATCCCGTTCAATATGTGTTACATATATCATTAATAATTACTTATGCAAAGTTTGGTTTCAAAATCTATAAAATTGACTTTGAAATTGAATTTAATTGATATTTGACCTTTTGACCCCTCCCCAAGGCCCCTGGGGGCGGTGCCAAAAATAAATGTAACGTTGCACGCCCTCATCATGTAAGGAAGCTGTGTACCGAATTTGGTAACATTCCGACCAGTATTTAAGCATAGCGTGACGGACAGACGGACGGACGGATGTTCTCACGGTTGTATACTTATGTGGCTATTTTTGGCAGGATTGATACTTAAGTGGCTACTTTTAGCCACAGAAAAGAAGTATTTTTGGTGTCTAACGGAATAAATCCCATAGACTTACATTGATTCTGTCCATTTACATAGCCACCTAACTATACATTTGTTGGTGCGGTCATACAGACGGACGGAAGCGTTCACAATATCCCCGAACGCTTTTTTTAAAAAGCGTGGAGATAATCAGTAGCTAGAGCGATCACAAAAGTTTTGTTTCCTACAAATAGCCAGTTACCTTGACATTGAGCCCCAATACCTGAAAGTTGAACTCGCTCAAGCTAATAAAATTCCCAACATTTATGTGAAGTGATATTAAAATACATTGATAAATGTAAAACTATTTAAACTAGAACGATGACAAAGTTTTTTTTTTTCTGAAAACAGCCATAATGACCTCGGCCTTCATCCCAGCAACCCGAAAGTCGCATTTGCTTGATATATTATCATACCAAACATTTGCGCGAAAGTATATTAAAATCCATCCATAAATGTAGGCACAAGAGCCTTAACAAAGTTTGCGCGAAGGTATATTAAAATCCATCCATAAATGTAGGCACAAGAGCCTTAACAAAGTTTTTCCAAGAATAGCCATAATAACCTTGATCTTGTGTCCAGACCCTAAAGGTTGATCTTGGTTCAAATATTATCATACCTAACATTTCTGTGAAGTTACATCAAATTCCATTGATAAATGCAGGCGCTAGAGCCATGAAAAAAAAATCTAAAAATAGCCACCGTGACCTTCATTTAAGCTCAGGACACTGAAAGTCAAACTGCTCAATATATTATTATACCTAGCATTTGTGAAAAGTTACATTAAAATATATCAATTAATGTAGGCACTAGAGCGATGACATTTTTTTTCTAAAATAGACCTTTACCTTGAGCCCAGTAACCTGATGGTCCAGCTTGCTCGAGATATTATCATACACAACATTTGTGTGAAGTTACATAAAAAATCTTTTGATAAATGTAGGTGCTAGAGTGAAGTCAAAGGTTTTTTTTCTTCTAAAAATAGCCACATTGACTATGACCTTGCACCCAGGACCCTGAAACTCTAACTTGCTGGAGAAATTATCATACCAGCATTTGTGTGAAGCTACATTAAAATCCATCAATAAATCTAGAGACTAGAGTGAAGATTATAACATGTACCATAGACGGGCAATACACAGAAATGTATTCCGAAAAATTCATTGGGGAAGTTCCGAGCAAATCGCCTCACAATATATGCAACAAGTGGCTATATTTTGGGTTGGGTACCCTGGTTCGAGTCACCGTGAGCCATAGCCTGCGAGTTTTCAGAGTGACCATATTTTGTGGGTATTGTGTACCATAGACGGGCAATACACAGAAATGTTTTCAAAAAAATTCATTGAGGAAGTTTTGAGATAATCGCGTCCCCACATGTGCCATATATGACTAAGCGCGAGTCTACGGGTGGGGGTACCCAAATTCGACGCTCCGGGGACCATAGCCTGGGAGTTTTCAAAGTGACCATATTTTGTGGGTATAATGTACCATAGACGGGCAATACACAGAAATGTTTTCCGAAAAATTCATTGGGGAAGTTCCGAGCAAATCGCCTCACAACAATGCAATATCTGGCTTTATTTTGGATGGGGTACCCTGGTTCGAGTCTCCGGGAGCCATAACCTGGGAGTTTTCAGGGTGACCATATTTTGTGGGTATAGTGTACCATAGACGGGCAATAAACAGAAATGTTTTCAAAAAATGTCATTGAGGAAGTTTTGAGAAAATCGCGTCCCCGCATGTGCCATATATGACTAAGCGCGAGTCTACAGGTGGGGGTACCCAAGTTCGACGCTCCGCGGGGTTATAGCCTCGGAGTTTTCAGAGTGACCATATTTTGTGGGTATAATATACCATAGACGGGCAATACACAGAAATGTTTTCCGAAAAATTCGTTGGGGAAGTTCCGAGCAAATCGCCTTACAATATATGCAATATCTGGCTATATTTTGGGTGGGGTACCCTGGTTCGAGTCTCCGGGAGCCATAACCTGGGAGTTTTCAGAGTGACCATATTTTGTGGGTATAGTGTACCATAAACGGGCAATACACAGAAATGTTTTCAAAAAATTCATTGGGGAAGTTTTGAGAAAATCGCGTACCCGCATGTGCCATATATGACTAAGCGCGAGTCTACAGGTGGGGGTACCCAAGTTCGACGCTCCGGGGGCAATAGCCTGGGAGTTTTCAGAGTGACCATATTTTGTGGGTATAATGTACCATAGACGGGCAATACACAGAAATGTTTCCGAAAAATTCATTGGGGAAGTTCCGAGCAAATCGCCACACAATATATGCAATATCTGGCTATATTTTGGGTGGGGTACCCTGGTTCGAGTCTCCGGGAGCCATAGCCTAGGAGTTTTCAGAGTGACCATATTTTGTGGGTAAAGTGTACCATAGACGGGCAATACACAGAAATGTTTTCAAAAAATTTCATTGGGGAAGTTTTGAGAAAATCGCGTCCTCGCATGTGCCATATATGACTAAGCGCGAGTCTACAGGTGGGGGTACCCAAGTTCGACGCTCCGGGGGCCATAGCCTGGGAGTTTTTAGAGTGACCATATTTTGTGGGTATAATGTACCTTAAACGGGCAATACACAGAAATGTTTTCCAAAAAATTCATTGGGGAAGTTCCGACAAAATCGCCTTACAATATATGCAATATCTGGCTATATTTTGGGTGGGGTACCCTGGTTCGAGTCTCCGGGAGCCATAGCCTGGGAGTTTTCAGAGGGACCATATTTGTGGGTATAGTGTACCATAGACGGGCAATACACAGAAATGTTTTCAAAAAATTTCATTGGGGAAGTTTTGAGAAAATCGCGTCCCCATATGTGCCAAATATGACTAAGCGCGAGTCTACAGGTGGGGGTACCCAAGTTCGACGCTCCGGGGGCCATAGCCTGGGAGTTTTCAGAGTGACCATATTTTGTGGGTATAATGTACCATAGACGGGCAATACACAGAAATGTTTTCCGAAAAATTCATTGGGGAAGTTCCGAGCAAATCGCCTCACAATATATGCAATATCTGGCTGTATTTTGGGTGGGGTACCCTGGTTCGAGTCTCCGGGAGCCATAGCCTGGGAGTTTTCAGAGTGACCATATTTTGTGGGTATAGTGTACCATAGACGGGCAATACACAGAAATGCTCAGAATGTTCATGTTCACAATATTTCGGACAAGTATGATTATTGATCATGTCTGATTAGAAAGTAGGTCAATAGATCAAATCATAGAAAAACCTTGTGAACATGCTAGATTTCATACCACAATTTTGGTCCAATCATTGTCACACTTGTTCAGAATAATCATCTTGACAATATCTCGTCAAGTTCAAATATGGGTCAGGTAGGGTCAAAAAGTAGGTCAGTAGGTCAAAGCAAAGGAAAACCGTTTGAAAACGCGAGAGGCCACAGTTTTGGTCAATTAATCATCAGACGTGCTCAGAATGATCATGTTGACAATATCTCAATGTTAGGCTAAGCGTCAAGGTCGCGGTATCTATTTTAGAAAATAGTTTGCTTTCAATTATTGATGGATTTTAATACAACTTCACACAAATGTTCAGTATGATAGTATCTCAAACAAGCAATACTTTCAGGATGTTGGGATCAAGGTCAAGGTCCTTGTGGCTACTTTTTGAAAAAAAATCTTCACTCTAGTCTCTAGATTTATTGATGGATTTTAATGTAGCTTCACACAAATGCTGGTATGATAATTTCTCCAGCAAGTTAGAGTTTCAGGGTCCTGGGTGCAAGGTCATAGTCAATGTGGCTATTTTTAGAAGAAAAAAAACCTTTGACTTCACTCTAGCACCTACATTTATCAAAAGATTTTTTATGTAACTTCACACAAATGTTGTGTATGATAATATCTCGAGCAAGCTGGACCATCAGGTTACTGGGCTCAAGGTAAAGGTCTATTTTAGAAAAAAAATGTCATCGCTCCAGTGCCTACATTAATTGATATATTTTAATGTAACTTTTCACAAATGCTAGGTATAATAATATATTGAGCAGTTTGACTTTCAGTGTCCTGAGCTTAAATGAAGGTCACGGTTGCTATTTTTAGATTTTTTTTTTTTTTTCATGGCTCTAGCGCCTGCATTTATCAATGGAATTTGATGTAACTTCACAGAAATGTTAGGTATGATAATATCTGAACCAAGATCAACATTTAGGGTCTGGACACAAGATCAAGGTTATTATGGCTATTCTTGGAAAAACTTTGTTAAGGCTCTTGTGCCTACATTTATGGGTGGATTTTAATATACCTTCGCGCAAACTTTGTTAAGGCTCTTGTGCCTACATTTATGGATGGATTTTAATATACTTTCGCGCAAATGTTTGGTATGATAATATATCAAGCAAATGCGACTTTCAGGTTGCTGGGATGAAGGCCGAGGTCATTATGGCTGTTTTCAGAAAAAAAAAAACTTTGTCATCGTTCTAGTTTAAATAGTTTTACATTTATCAATGTATTTTAATATCACTTCACATAAATGTTGGGAATTTTATTAGCTTGAGCGAGTTCAACTTTCAGGTATTGGGGCTCAATGTCAAGGTAACTGGCTATTTGTAGGAAACAAAACTTTTGTGATCGCTCTAGCTACTGATTATCTCCACGCTTTTTAAAAAAAAGCGTTCGGGGATATTGTGAACGCTTCCGTCCGTCTGTACGGCCGTCTGTCCGTCTGTCCGTCACGCTATCCTTAACTACTGGTCGGAATGTAACCAAATTCGGTACACAGCTTTCTTACATGATGAGGGCGTGCAACGTTACATTTATTTTTGGCACCGCCCCCAGGGGCCTTGGGGAGGGGTCAAAAGGTCAAATATCAATTAAATTCAATTTCAAAGTCAATTTTATAGATTTTGAAACCAAACTTTGCATAAGTAATTATTAATGATATATGTAACACATATTGAACGGGATTTTGGCTTCGACCCCGAGGTCATGTCCAAGGGATCGGACTTCGTGGGAGGGGGGGGGGGGGTCAGGGTGTCAAAATTCAAATTTTACCGAGTATAGTCATATGGAATATCAAATTGAAGGGGGTGATTAATAGAATACAATACAAGTAAAATTTTGACCCTGGGATCAGATTGGGGCCCTGGGGGAGGGGTCAAAGGGTCAAAATTTAAGTTTTTTTTGAACATAGTCATGTGGCATATCAAATTGAAGGACATGATTAGTAGAATATAATACAGGTAATATTTTGACCCTGGGGTCAAATTAGGGCCCAGGGTGAGGGGTTTTCGGTACTAGGCCCCTCTGTAAAAAGCGTGGGGATTTGCGATGGCGCGCAATCGACATTATTCTAGTTTATAAATGTTTTCACAGGAATAATTTTTGGGTACCATCTGTCAAATTTGCTCAAATTGCTCCACTCTGCTGAACAAGATGGTCGCAAGAACTTAAAATTGATAAACTCATATAAGATTTGTTCTCAAAAATGAAAAGGGAAAAAAAATCATAGGAATATTCAATGGGTTTGAAAAAATTTCACAGAAATGTTCCTTGGGTCACTGTCAACCAAAATTGCTCAAACCTTCCACTCCAACTTAACATATTACTTAAAATTTCATTTCTTCAATATGGATCAGGTGAGCGAACCAGGGCCATCATGGCCCTCTTGTTTGTTGTTAAAATCATAAATTGTGGGAACATGTACTCGTTAGACCGCCCCAGCTTTTCTTGACAGGGTTAGACCGTCTGAGCGGTTTACATGTACCAGTACTCAAGTGCGTTCCGTTTCAACTCTGCGTGGAAGCATCATTACGATAACTCGCCCGTATGGCATAGTGCATTTTTTCACATCTCCAAAATGGCTACTTTTCTGATGAAAATCTGTGATATTTTTCTTATAAATACTACAAACATAGGTTGTGGGTACTCGTTAGAACCGCCTCAATGAGGCGGTTCTAACGAGTACCCACAACCTATGTCTTGGAGTAAAAATAAGAAAAATAATGATTACCCCCTTAAACCCCAGTTTTCTCTATATAAAGTGGGATTAAGGGGGGTCTTCATTTCGCGGACTTGTTCATGTGATGTCATGCATTCCAAACTATTTCTCCAAGCCCCGATGGGTGGGGGGCGCAAATCAAACCTTCATGTTAACAAGTCCTGTATTGAACACTCCTTGAAACCCCACTGAATATAGAGTAGACTATGGTTAAAAGGGGTATACACCATTTCCTAATTTCTGCTCCAAGACATAGGTTGTGGGTAATCGTTAGAAGCACCCCATTTAGCACCCACAACCTATGTTTGATGTATTGGACTATTGATAAAAGTAAATCATAAATTCCTTATTTTTGCTCCAAGGCAAAAGTTGTGTGTACCCGTCAGAACCGCCTAACTGAGCACCCACAATCTATGTTTATAAGTTGTATTTACCCGTTAGAACCGCGCCATTGGACACCCACAGTCTACGTTTGGAGTATTAATAAGAAATATATCATAAATGTTTATCAAAAAATGTCCGTTTTTGAGATATAAAAAAGATGCACTATGCCCCACGCATGTGTTTTCGTAATGAGGTAAATGTGTGAAAGACGCCATTGAGACAAACATCACCTGAACAAGTCCGTGAAATGAACACTCCCTATAAACCCCACTTTATATAGACAAAACTGGAGTTTACGGGGTATATTTTTTCTGCTCCGAGACATAGGATGTGGGTACTCGTTAGAACCGCCTCGATGAGGCAGTTCTAACGAGCACCCACAGCCTTTGTTTGCAGTATATATAAAAACGATATCACTGATTTTCATCAGAAAAGTAGCCATTTTGGAAATGTGAAAACACGCGCTATGTCGAAAGTGTGTGTTATGATGATGCATATTGGTCTGTGTGGCGACAGTTCAAGGACAACTTCTATTTGTTCCCTGTAAACTGCAGCTTTGATAGCATGTTTTTGGTGGATATACCATCTTGGTCAAGTTATACTATCCAAATATTTTGTGTGTGTTTTTATGCTCCCTGAAGGGAGAGCATATAGTCGCCACTTTGTCCGTCCGTCTGACTGTTCATCCGTCTATCCGTCCATCCATCACACTTTCTCTAAAAGGATTAAAGGTAATTAAGTGAAACTTGAAATACTGATAGAGGGCAATGAGGGGAATCGCAGACTGCAAGAACCATAACCATGTCACCAGTATCCTCGGCTAATTACCCACCTAATTGGACTCAAAATCTTTAAATATTTATATCAAGATTTAGAAATACGGTACTTAAAACAATCATCTAAAAACAAAATGTACAGTTCACCGCCAACGCTTAATATATTAGGGGAATCGATCGGGAAGGGTGTTTTTTTTTTTTTTTTTTTAAATCATCCAACCTAAATAGTCTAGATAAGTAGTCTCCCTTGCATTCAGGAAGTATCAGGGAGCGATCCTTATTTCAAATATTTATTTTCCATACAACTTCGACAAAGACCGACAGTTTCCGGAGGCAACACCATATATGGGCATTGCAAAATTCGATAAAGATGTACATGTCAAACCATAACTTTACAAGTATATACTTTCGCCTTGTTCATTGAGCGATGGAACCTATTTAACCGTACGTTTTGCATCTGGATGTATAGCACACGCAACACAGTAGATCTTACAGAATACAAGGCTTTGAATTACACGAGTCCTCTGAATCGTTGCATCGGTTAACGTGACGTAAGATGACGTTGTTGGTTTAGAAAGTCTTCAAAAGGTAGAAAGTCAATGATACAAACTTGTACTTGCAGTAATGCACAGATAGAAGTATAAGAAGATGTTAAAACAACATGTTACTAGTATAACTACTCTCCAGTACTACTACAAACTACACAGTACGACGTTCAGCATTGACAATTGTAATGTTTACAAGTCATAATTATACCCCATTCCACGTTTCAAACTACACATTACGATGTTTAGCGTTGACAAATGTAATATTTACATGTCTGTATTTTGACAAATGTAATGTTTACAATTCATAACTATACCCCATTCCATGTTTCAAACTACACATTACGATGTATAACGTTGACCAATGTAATGTTTACATGTCTGTATTTTTGGCAATGATTAACCTCCATACACGACTACTGGTAAACCGCTTAGAGAGTCTACGCCTGAAGGGGCAAAGTGGTGCGAGTCGGACCGTCCATGCTTTAAAGAGCAGTGTTAATTTATCACAGTGAGGCCAACGTGTTGCGTAATATGGCTACATGTATCTATAGAATCTGGGCTCATGGGTCAGAGTTGGCAAACAGTGAAGAACCAGATCAGACACCTCAGAATTGGCCTCCGATGATGCGGTGTCTGATCAAGGTCTATATTGTTTGCTTACAGTACAGAAATAACCATAAATCGCAGCGTCTGATCAGGGTCTACACGTTTTGTCTAAAAACTGGAATTTAGGGGTTAACGAAACAGTTTAAGTATCAGTCCAAGACTATTTGTTCAGCCTACATTCAGAGAAATCGACCCACCAGTACTCTTAGAGCTTTGATGAACGTTCATGATTGGACGAACACCATTACGCTTACTTATCCGTGTTTATATCCCTTAATCGGTTACTTTGTTGTTGTTGTTTTTTTGTTTAATTTGAGGTTTAACGTCCCCGTCAACACTGTAAAGGTCATTTTGGAGTCGTTGCTTCCAATTTTGTGGGGCTTTTACCCGACATTGAGATGAAATGACATCTCAAGCCCTGTCGCCCAATGAAACGAGTAGGGTTTATTAGCATGGACGGTCCGCCTCGCA
This sequence comes from Lucinisca nassula, assembly GCA_963580285.1. Lineage (NCBI taxonomy): Eukaryota > Metazoa > Mollusca > Bivalvia > Lucinida > Lucinidae > Lucinisca > Lucinisca nassula. The sequence goes on along the minus strand of OY757016.1, from coordinate 87,706,285 downwards.
CTGCGGTTCTGGACAGGCTTAGATCCTCTAAGTGGTTTACCGGTACTGGTGTGCGGGCCGGATTCAGCTCTGCGTGGAAGCATCATGCAGCCCATATATTTCTTCAAGCCACTATGGGCGGGGCCGTTAATCGGTTACTTACATGTACGAGTATATAGGTTGTGTGCGCAACTTTACCCTGTAAACCAATAGTTTTCTCCATAAGAGGTGTGGCGGTCAATGTTGTTCATTTCAAGGAATTGTTGTCGAGATATAATTTACAAGATGAATGTGCTCCGTGTAAGACAAAAGGATGGTGAAAATGAGGATGGAAACTCTAACAAAAAACACTTTAGTAATTCCGCGTACATGACAGTTATTGTCAAGTTTAATTATTTCGCAGTTCTAGAAATTCTCAAAATGGTCTGCATTTATGTAAAGCTCACGATTTGTCCGACCATATATAAAGCTCATAATTCGTCCGACCATTACGGAACCCGGGAAGTACGGAACCCGGGAAGGGACATGATTTTTTTTTATTTTATAAGTTGTGCGCACAAGATAATATCTTGTGCGGACAAGATATTATCTTGTGCGGACAACATATTATCTTGTGCGGACAAGATATTATCTTGTGCGGACAAGATATTATCTTGTCTGCACAAGATAATATCTTGTGCGGACAAGATATTATCTTGTGCGGACAACATATTATCTTGTGCAGACAAGATATTATCTTGTCCGCACAAGATATTAAGTTGTGCGAACAAGATATTATCATGTCCGCACAAGATAGTATCTTGTCTGCACAACATAAATCTTGTGCGCACAAGATATTATCTTGTCCGCACAAGATATTATCTTGTCCGCACAAGATAATATCTTGTCCGCACAAGATAATATCTTGTCCGTACAAGTTAATATCTTGTCCGCACAACTTCCCAAGATCTATGTTGTGCAAACAAGATAATATGTTGTTCGAACAAGATAATATCTTGTGCGGACAAGATATTATGTTCTGCGAACAAGATCATATCTTGTCCGCACAAGATTATATCTTCTCCGCACAAGATAATATGTTGTCCGAACAAGATAATATCTTGTCCGCTCAAGATATTATCTTGTTCGCACAACATATTAAAAATAAAAAATCATGTCCCTTCCCGGGTTCCGTAGGGAAGGGACTTGATTTTTTTTAATTATAAGTTGTGACCACAAGATAATATCTTGTGCGGACAAGATATTATCTTGTGCGGACAACATGTTATCTTGTGCGGACAAGATATTATCTTGTGCGGACAACACAATATCTTGTCCGCACAAGATATTATCTTGTGCGGACAACATATTATCTTGTGCAGACAAGATATTATCTTGTGCAGACAAGATATTATCTTGTCCACACAAGATATTAAGTTGTGCGAACAAGATATTATCTTGTCCGCACAAGATAATATCTTGTCTGCACAACATAGATCTTGTGCGCACAAGATATTTTCTTGTCCGCACAAGATATTATCTTGTCCGCACAAGATAATATCTTGTCCGCACAACTTCCCAAGATCTATGTTGTGCAAACAAGATAATATGTTGTGCGAACAAGATAATATCTTGTGCGCACAAGATATTATGTTGTGCGAACAAGATCATATCTTGTCCGCACAAGATAATATATTGTCCGCACAAGATAATATGTTGTCCGAACAAGAAAATATCTTGTCCGCTCAAGATATTATCTTGTTCGCACTACATAATAAAAATAAAAAAATCATGTCCCTTCCCGGGTTCCGTAGACCATAAAGACATTTTTATTGTATTTTATCATCACGAAAACACACCTATATAAGTTTGTACAGTAAAACTGGGGTTTACAGGGGTAACCCCTATTTTTCTTATTTCTACTCAAAAATATAGTTTGTGGGTACTCGTTAGAACCGCCTCGATGAGGCGGTTCTAACGGGTATCCACAATCTATATTTGGAGGAGAAATAAGAAAATCATCACAATTTTTCTTCTTAAAATTTTCATTTTTTCCGGAATAAAGGTGACAAGGTATTTGTATAGACGTGTTCACGCGATGTGGAACAATTTGATCGACGTAAAAGTGACATTTTCAGCTGTTAATTTAAGCAATGTTTTAGGGTTGGTTACATGTGCTAAAGAATCTTCTGACGAACATCCTTTCAGGGGAATGGGAACACCTGGAAGATTTGTTCGCCATTTTACAAAGGGAGATAACTTTCGGGTCTTCCTATTTGCTTTTCTATAAGCCATGTCCCACTGAAAGGGGTATACTTTTTAAGGGAAGAATTTACTCCTCAGGAGCAAATTCTTTTCTTGAGGAGTTGAACCCTGTTGACATCGGAGAAAAATACTTTTGCAGGAGCTGCCTCCCCTGAAGGTGTTCCCATTCCCCTTAAAAACCTCCTTCCTGTAGGACAAGGTACATGTAGGGTTTAAAGGGTAATGCATAATTTCTTTTATATTTGTTCAATAAACGTTCCATGAGAAGTACCCGTCACAACTGTTCTACAATGTAACGAGCACCCATAAAAAGACATAAGAAAATGAATATGTATTCCTGTTACATGTAACATAGGTTAGGTGTGCTAGTTAGAACCGCCTCATTGAGGCGGTTCTAATGAGTACCAAAATCCTATGTCTTAGAGCAGAAATAAGAAAAATAATGAATATCCCGTTAACCCCAGTTTTCTCTATATAAAGTGGGGTATAGCGGGGTCTTCATTTCACGGACTTGTCCACGTGATGCGAGGGCTGATTGATATTTTGCAAGCCTCGTATTGAAGGATGCATGCAGGGATGTTGTTTTTAGTCCTACAATTCGCTGACTAAATAGGGCCGTGTACGCAAGGGCTGGTCTCATTTGGTCAGTTTGTATAGACGAGGTAGCACTCCGAATTAGACAACATCACGAAAACATGCCTATATAATTCTGACCCCCTTAAACCCCACTTTTATATAATAAAACTGGGGTTTGCAGGGGTATACATTATTTTCCTTATTCTTTCTCTAAGACATGGGTTGTGGGTACACGCAATTTTTCATCAGAAAATTTTCATTTTTTTTTTGAAAATTTTCAATATGTTAAGATAGGCGTTTGCGAAATGGACAAAATCGGCGAAAGTGCAGTGGTCCAATATTTGCATAAAAAAGTTTTAACACCTAAGGGTATCCATGGTGATATGGTAGCAACACTAGGGAACGATGCCATTCCATATGCAACAGTGTAAAGGTGGGTGGGGATTTAAGCGCGACAGACAGAGCCTTGAGGACGACCCTGTCCAAGGCTTGAAGGCCTGTCAGTGTTGCAACCCAAGAAATGGTCATTAAAGTCTATGATCTTGTTATGACTGACAGACGAGGCACAAAAGGATATACAGCCACAAGAGTTGGCATTTCACAGGAATGAGTTCATTCCGTTCTGACAGAGGATCTTGCAATGAGAAAGCTTTTGGCCTGATGGATACCAAGACTTCTGACAGTTGATCAAAAGCACACCAAGCGCACATTATCGCGTGTTAATCTTAACCTTTTTACGCTTTCTTCATAGATTTATCACTCTGGATGAAACATATGTCCATCATTTTACCCCAGAGGCCATACAAAACTCGAAACAAAGGAAGCACCCTGGCTCTTCACAACCCCCACCCCACCCCCTAAAAAAGGAAAAACTGTTCCATAAACTGGGAAGGTTATGACCTCGGTTTTCTGGGATGCAGGTGGTATTCTGCTGATAGATTATCTCCAAAACAATCAATGACACACACCATGCTTCACTTCTGATGCAGTTACGGGAAAATGTTAAACTTAAGCGCCGCGGAAAGCTCACTAAATGGTGTATTGTTCCATTAGGACAATGCTCTGTTCACAATTCTGTGATTGCTATGGTTGCCATTCACGACCGTGACTTTAAATTGATTGAGCATGCGCCTTATTCACCTGTTCGCGCTCCATCAGACCTTCATCTTTTTCCAAAACTGAAAACGGCTATTTCAGGCACCCACTTTCAGTCGGATGATGACGTCATATATGCAGTGGGTGACTTTCTGAACAGCCAATATGGTGCCTTAATTCCAATTAAACAGTGACGACCCTGATAAGACGCCCTCGTCTATGGCGTCTGACCCTTAACCGTTTTTGCACCAAATGGAATCTCCCTCCTTATATATACCAGGAGTCCATTTCAAAATTTAGGGATGTCGGGTTGTTTTTTTTTTCTTCAAAATTTATTTGGAAAATGGCTTTGCTTTTCGCAAACAGTGTTGGCCCTGATCAGACGCCGCGTTCTGCGTCGTCTGATCTGGGCCTTCACTGTTTGCCCTGGTACCCGTTCTGGGGTTTCTGGTACTAAATGGATTACATTCTGCACTGTAAGCAAACAGTGTAGACCTAGATCAGACGCCGAATTATGCACACTGTTTGCCAAACTCAACAAATGACTCGAGTTCAGATTCGACCGGTAAACCTCTTTCGAAACACGTGTTGACGGGGACGTTAAATCTCAAAAACAAACAAAGACTCTGAGCTCGCAGCGATAAGAATTGTGAGGTTATGTTGTAGTTTGATTTCATTTTATGTTTAACGTCCCCGACAACACAATTTAGGTAATTTTGGAGACGTTCCTTCTAACTTTGTGGGACTTTACCCGACACTGAGATGAAATGACCTCTCAATCCCTGCCGCCCAATGAAACCAATAAAGTTTATATGCATGGAAGGGCGGACTCGCCACGATTTGCCTGGGCAGGATTAGACCTTCTAAGCGGTTTCTATTAGGAAATGTTGGTTGGTGCCTGATGCTCTGTCTCTGGTTGGGCCCATCGGAGTCTATCTGTTGGTCTTCTTTTGCTCCAGCATTTCAGTGGTTTTTTGCTGTCGAGTCCTCACCGTAGTTTAATCTCTGTGGTTGATTGATTTTTGTGTTCACGAAGATGTTGCACTGATGAGTAAGGAGACCTTCAAGCGGACTGAACAAATTATTTGTCTAAATCGCGACAGAAGTGAAGGCGAGGATTGTTGCCACGTAAATCGATTTAAGATCCCCCCACACACGCCCTAAGTGGAATTCGTTTCATCGACCGTTCGAAGGCGGTTCTTCTGTCGTGGTTGATTTTTGTTATGGCTTGTCTGTGAGGATATGTATCGCTTATATTACATGTATTTTGCTTTGGATATTGTCGGAAAGTAACTGCTGTCCTTTTGGCTTTCCGCGAGTGATGTTTCCATTAGGGACCAGTTGTTTCATGTTTGTGTTTCTTTCCCCTGATGTCTCTGACGGGGAGCTGTGGGTTAATTTATCGATTCCTGATCATTGCCTTCACTTCCTTTTTACCAGTACTCGTGTGCGGTAGGTTTCAGCTATACGTGAAAGCACCATGCAGTCCATTCTACGTATTTCTTCAAGCCGCCCTTTGAGATTTATGTGGGTAAACATGATTATGATTGTGTCTTGTTTCTGTTCTAAGGCATAGGTTGTGGGTACTCATTAGAACCGCCTCAATGGAGGCCTGTCCCTGGAAGAAAGGTTTGAAAATCGTCTTGCTTCATATTTGTACACATAATCGTTCGCCCTGAAATGATTTTCTAGGTTGCTTATTACAAGGAATGTTTCATCTGGTTCATTAAAGTTTCTTTTATTAATTTTTTTTTTTTTTTTTTTTTTTTTTGCAATTATAGCGTATGACAGATTTAAATGCCAAACCATACAACCTTGTTTCTTGGTCGATTTATTTTGCCATTAGTTTGCTGTATTTCAGAGATGCTCTAGATTGGTTTATCTGCAGTTGAATTGATGGGAGAATGATTTAAATCTTTAATCATATTGCATTAAATGGGATCTCCCGACATTGCAGAAGTCCATTGCGAAATCTGTGTCAGAATATATAATTTTAGCTCTTGTTTTTGTTTGTTTGATATGAAGTTTAACGTCCCCGTCAATACTGTATAGGTCATTTTGGAGACGCTACTTCCAATTTTGTAGGACATTTACCCGACATTGAGATAAAATGATATCTCAAGCCCTGTCGCCCAATTAAACCAATAAGGTTTATAAGCGCCCAATTAAACCAATAGTGTTTATAAGAATGGACGGTCCGACTCACACCGCTTTGCCTGGGCAGGCTTAGATCTTCTAAGCGGTTTACCAGTACTCGTGTGTGGTCAGATTCAGCTCTACGTGGAATCATCATGCAGCCCATCTATTCCGTCAAGCCCCGATGGGCGGGGCGGAATTTTAACTTTTGAAAAAAGCGAATGGTTTAACATTTCTAGAACTGGATGGCCGTATCAGTCACCGCATGCCGTGGTGTCTGAGCTTGGCTTGCACCGTTTGCCTGTGTCACGTTTGTAGGGTTTCCCGAATAGAGGAATCTTATAAGAGTGTTCATGTATCATTGAATTTGTTAAACGAGTTGAGGAAAAAATAACAATGCGAAGCTTCGCCGAGCATTTTATGCCCTTTCCTAAAAGAGTTCAATTAGGTTGACGCAAGAAAATGTCTCTTCGGACAAAATTGCATGGATATCCTACATTAAGATTTCTTGAAAGACCATTTTGTTTCAAAGCACAAAACATTTTATTTTACTACGATACTCCGTGTTTTAAGCAAGTTATTCAATATTTTATGAACGTATTGAAGTCGATCTCTAGAATTATGACGTTTAAGTGAAGTATAGTATATTTAGTCTTACAAAGTGTTTAAAAATACTGGCTTCAAACTTTGTATTACGTGAATAGAATATATGGTTTCAATGGAAGTAACCAACCCTCGACGACGAAATCAAATGCTCGTTTTTTTGTTTTTGCACGTGATTTTGCGGTTGCCTTGGTGACTGCAAAATAGTAGCAATATGCAAAACAAATACAGGGTAGTGTCTCGTGACTGGCAATTAATGACTGGCAAAGCATGTCGTCGGTAGAATCTCGGCGATTCGAACTCCGATTTTTCGAAACTACCGGATTTTTCGAGAGTGTGTGTCGGTCCCGATCGTTTTGCTATTATTTTATGTAAAATTATTACCGATTTTTCGAATTTCGATTTTTCTAATAAAATTGTCGGTCCTCGTCAAAGAAATTACTATTAAAATCCATCTCCAAATTCGAAGTCAAAATATGTCAAGCACATTATTCATGCTTGAAGAGCATGTTTTCTTTGAGCTCGTTCACACCCGACTGATTTCACAGGTGCATTATATTATTGTGTATACAGGTGTGTGTGTGTGTGTGTGTGTGTGTGTGTGTGTGTGTGTGTGTGAATTCGGGTTTAGCGTCGCTTTCAACAATTTTTCAGTCATATCACGACGGTGTCTGGTTGCGACAGGGAGCTCAATGCTCACTTTTATAGTGCTGCCTCACTGACGTATCATGTCCCAGGCACATTACATGATACCACACCCAGTCACATTATCCTGACACTGGGTCGACCAGTCCTAGCTGTACCCCGTATATCTGAGTGCCAAGCGAGGAGCAGCTAGTACCATTTTTAACGACTTTGGTATGTCGCGGCCCGGGATCGAACCCGTGACCTCCCGTTCCCCGGAGCGGACACTCTACCAACTGAGCTATCGGGGCCGTTGTGTATACAGGTAATTGAAACTTAGTTAATCCTGAGCTTCTTAACTGATATAACGGTAATCGGGAATGAGCATCAATAACAAGTATTTTAAATAAACTGATTTTAACCTGAGACCTTCTGTTCAAAGCATTAGAGCATATGGGATTTTTGGGAAACTGAAATCAGACGTTTTTCAGAGAATTTCAAAGACAGCTGAAAGTGAAAATAGAAAATAAAAATGCAGTACACGAGTGACTGTACACGAGTGACTAGCCAGCACAGACTTCAACAATATGCTTATTGCATTCTGATCTAGATCTTTGCTGACTACTCCCGAGAGCCATTTCAGTCCCGCCTTTTAACTGGTTCAATAGTTCGTCTGTTAGAGATATATTGTTTCACATTACACAATTGTTGCGGGATGTTAAATGGTGTACGTTGTTTTGTTTCCTTTTAGATTAGGTGCTTTGTTCTTATATAGGAAGTCTGGTTCTTGCATATTGACAAAATGCAGTCAAATATTATACCGAAGGAAAACTTCCAAACATTTCCGAAAACTACCGATTTCGAAAATTCGAACTCCCGATAATTCGAAAACAATCTGGCGGTCCCTGTCACTTCGAGTTATCGGGGTTTGACTGTACAAAAATAGATTGTGAGAACTCCGTGAGGCGGTTCTTACGAGTACCCACGATCCATGTTTTGGAGCAGAAATAAGTACAATAATTTTCACTCATGTAAACTCCAGTTTTACTACATAAAAGTTGGTTTTAAGGGGTCATACATGTAATTATATAGGCGTGTTTCGTGAGGTGACCAGCAATGGCTCCTATGAGCCTATGCAACTGCGCAGTCTCAATGGGGTCTTCCGTTCTGGTAGACATGTAGAGGCGGAGCTCCATCTACAATTGTTCAAGGAGAAGGCCATCTGTATCTCTTGGCCTGGCGGCCCAGTTTTATGCGCACCGGACTGATTCCTGGTTCTGCCTCTGCTAGGTCAGCAAAAATCCGCTGTGGATACGCGCATTCTCACTGGGGCCTTCTGTTCTGGTAGACAAATAGAGGCGATCTTTAGCTACATTCAGTCAAGGAGAAAGGCTTGTATCCCTGTACGCCTTCATCACGAAAGCACGCCTATACAATTCTGACCCCCCTCGGACCCCACTTTTACATGTACATAGTAAAACAAGTGTTTACAGGGGTAAACCTTATTTTTCTTATTTCTGCTCTAAATATAGATTGTTGGTACTCGTTGATGCGGTTCTAACGAGTACCGAGGCGGTTCAAACACAATCTACATTTTGAGCAGAAATAAGACACATATCACAATATTTAGGTGGTAAATTTTACAATGCATTTATATAAGCTTGTTTTTGTAATGTTGGTGGCACAGTTTTATGCGCACCGGCCTGATGATCGATATACCTTTGCTACCTTATGAAATCTTTTCTGGGGCAATTATCGACCTACCGCCGAATAAAGAAACGCAGTTTTTTTTTTCGAAATTCCAGCTAAAGATTTGTGTTGCGTAAGCTTGCCAAACGAAAGTGTGCATGGTAAACTTACCGGCTCGACATGGCCTAAAATGTGTTGTATGGGATATCACAATGCGACACTGGAAAATGATTAGTGTGTCTTTGAAACAATTCTTTATATTTTGATGCAAAATTACTAAGAGAAATAGCTGATGTCCACGTGTCTATTAATGGTTTGTTCGACACCCAGGCAATGGATATTTAAAACCGCGCCGTTTTTATCGTTGTGAGGTTGTGAAAAGAGGTAGTGGCTTTGACCATCGGGGCTTGGAGAAATAGATTGGGCTGCGTGGTGTTTCCAATTGGAGCTAACACTGACCACACATGAGTACTGGTAAGCCGATTACAATGTCTAATAGAAGTGGAGGCAATAATCAGGAATCGATACAATCAACCCACAGCTCCCATCTGAGACACCAAAGGAAAGGACCCACACACATGAAACAACAGACCCTAATGGAAACACCAACAGCTGTAAGCCAAAATGACAGTTACTTTCCCACAAAATGGCCAAAAGGCTATCCAAAATAAAATAATCGACACAAACACCCAAAGACAAACCATAACAAAACAAAAATAAGCCGCGACAGAAGAACCGCCTTGGAACGGTCAGCGGAAACGAATTCCACGGCGGGGGAGGGGGGGGGGGCTTAAATCTATTTTACGTGGCCACAATGCTCGCCCCTACCTCTGTCGCGATTTAGACAACAACTTGTTCAGTCCGCATGGAAGCCTCCTTACTCATCAGTGCAACATCTCCGTGAGCAACACACATAGGTGAGACAACGGTGAGGACTCGACAGCAAGAAACCACTGAAATGCTTGGGCACAAGAAAACCAACAATTAGACTCCGATGGGCCCAACCAGAGACAGAGCATCAGGCACCAACCAACATTACCAAGAATTAGATCTCTATAATTCTCAATAAGCCTTTACGTTGGAACCGTCATAGAATCTGAGGCCTGACCGACCGGCGTGCAATTAAAGAGGGAAGCAAAGTTGTCCACCGTGATTGGGTTAACTACCATGCATGCAGTCTGTCGTATAACATTTATGTTGCACCCTATCTATTTATATCGAAGAATGATTTTACGAAAGTGGGTGCTGAAGTCATTGCGGTTATATATTTTTCTGAATTTATATACTAAGTCACCATAAAATTCGGGTTCCGATAGACCTTGTTGCAGAAGAGATTTAAGTCAAATATTGAATTTTGAAATTAGATCAGAATGGCGTCTATAAAATTTTGAAAAGGCTTTGCGTAATTTATGGTACCGATAACCCTGATTAAGAAGTTTAGCCGTTAATAATTTATTACGAGTGTTGAAGTCAGTTACATGACAACACACTCTGGCAAATCGAATTAATTGCAAAATATAAACGCCATAGGATGGCGCACGAGGAACATCACCATCCAAAAAAGGAACATTTACAATCTCAAAATCAAAATAATCGCGCTTATCATAAATTTTGCACGAAACTAACCAATCTACAATAGATAGCTGTAAATCCAAAAGCGGGGCCTCGGTATCAAGAGAATTTGCTTTATTTAACTGAAGTTCTGGGGGTAAATCTGACTTATCAAACCATCGAAATAGGTATTATCAATATTTAATAAATCATCCAAATATCTAGAAGTGGAGATAAAAGCTTCAATGATTTCAGACTGGTTTTCAGCAGAAGTAGACATCATGAGGTCTCTCTCATAACAAAACAAAAACAGATCAGCCTGCCCAGGCAAAGTGAAGCGAGTCGGTCTGTCCATGCATATAAACTCATTTGGTTTTATTGGGTGGCAGAGATTGAGAGGTAATTTCATCTCATTTTCGGGTAAAGCCCCGCAAAATTGGAAGCAACGTCTCCAAAAATGACCTAAATAGTGTTGACTGGGACGTTAAGCCTCAGATCAAACAAACCTAGTATAGAATCTTATGTCTTGGGTTAGGCAAACATTGAAAACCCAGAGCAGACGCCACAGAATACATTCTCTGATCGGGGTCAATAGCGTTTGCTCAACATGCAAACGTTTAAGGTTTAAACGAAAACAAGAAGACTCAGTCGCCTTTGAGGACCATTCTTTTAATCTATGACCAACCTGTGCTTCCAGTAATGTGATTCCCATCGGTCTATATTATCAAAACACGCCTACAGAAATACATAGTACATTTTATCGCCGAAAAACAAACACGAAAGTTTTAGATGAAAAATTGTGATATTTTTTCTTATTTCTGCTCAAAATATAGATTGTAAGTAATTCATCACGAAAACACGCCTATATAATTTTGACCCCCTTGAACCCAACTTTTATATCGTAAAACTGGGGTTTCCAGGGGTATACCTTATTTTTCTTATTGCTGCTCTAAAATATAGATTGTGGAGACTCGTTAGAACCGCCTCGGTGAGGCGGTTCTAACGAGTGCCCACAATCTATATTTTGAGCAGAAATAAGAAAAATATCACAATTTTTCATCATAAAATTTTCAAATTTTCGGCGATAAAATTGACAATGTATTTATATAGGCGTGTTTGCGTAATGGTTAGCAATCGAGGCGGTGCTATCGAGTACATGTACTTACAATCTATATTTTGAGCAGAAATAAGAAAAAAATAGGCTTACCCCTGGAAATCCCAGTTTTACTTTATAAGAGTGGGGTTCAAGAGGGTCAAAACCATAGAGGCGGTGATATGTAACTCGCCTCTAACTATCCGGAAATTATCTGGGCTTTTTTTTCTGATTGATGGGTTTTGTTGTATCCGGCTATTTATTAATACGATTGATCGTTAGTTGTTCAAGAACACTCTTCCATCGAACTCAGCAATTAATATTCTTAGAAGTACAGACAAGTGCAGATTGAATCGGGAATAGATGAAAGAAGTCTTTGACCAGTGAGAGCGATTGGTCTGAAGAAGTCTTTGACCAGTGAGAGCGATTGGTCTGCAATAGAAAGGTTGCAAGAGTTAGAAAAACTCAGGGTTCTTACATGTCAATGAAATATAGAGATTTCTCAGTGAAATCGAAAACGATATTGTCACTGTTTCAAACAGTGACGGGTATCAATTTTATTTTTCACTGTTTGGGACTACTTTTTTCTCGAAATCTAATTCTGTGGTCAGTTGTTTGAATGTCAGATGATTGAAAATTAATGAACTGTTTTAGAATTGATGCTAAGCTCATTCATACGTCCCGAGGATGTTAATGACGTCATTTTCGACGCTGACGTTACGTATTTTGTCGCGCGACGTTACACATGTCCGCACCTTTTTGGGAAAATGATCTCACAATTATTTCAGTAACCATTCATAAAAATGCCATCCCAGGCTATTTCTAAGGTTAGTGTTCTCTGTTTGTTTGTTTGATTTGAGGTTTAACGTCCCCGTCAACACTGTAAAGGTCATTTTGGAGACGTTGCTTCCAATTTTGTGGGACTTTTACCCGACATTGAGATGAAATGACATCTCAAGCCCTGTCGCCCAATGAAACCAATAGGGTTTATTAGCATGGACGGTCCGCCTCGCACCGCGGTTCCTGGACAGTCTTAGATCCTCTAAGCGGTTTACCAGTACTAGTGTGTGGGCCGGATTCAGCTCTGCGTGGAAGCATCGTGCAGCCCATATATTTCTTCAAGTCCCTATGGGCGGGGGCCGTAGTGTTTTCTCTGAGTGCCAGTGACGCGATTCTAGAAACTAAATATTGCCGTTTTGAACCACGTAAGAAACAGAAAATTTTATTTTTAGTGTTAGATCAAATTTTATCTCACTCATGAATACCAAAACCTGGTATTTTCACTCGTGGCTACGCCACTCGTGAAAATACTGGTTTTGGTGTTCATTCGATGAAATAAAATTCTATCTTACACTGAAAAAAATCAAATGTCCTCTATTTGATACCAAGTTCGTTTAATGAACACAATGGACGCCTTAATATATTTACAATTAGTAAAACGAACCTTTCTAATATAAATTAATCCTTAGGCTCTAAATTTTAGACAAAGAAAAAACAAATAACAACAACAACAAAACAAAATGTAGATACGCATCACGTTAACAAGTCCGTGTATTGAATACCCCTTAAACCCCACTTTATATTGGGGAAACTGGGGTTTAATGGGGTGCATATTAATTTTCGTAATTCTGCTCCAAGACATAGGCTGTTGGTACTCGTTAGAACCGTCACGATTTTTCCAGTAAATCCATTGATATGTAAATATCGGTTATACGAGGACTGTTCAAATATGAATGCAAGTAGAACGTTTTCTCATGCACTAATGCGAAAATCACCTGGAAATAAATATCACAGCGTAGAAAAACATTTTACCTAAATATTGATACCAAACGTGTTAAAATCCGTCCACTTTAGCCATGTACATCGTTCGCTAAAAACAGTCTACTCTTGTATACTAATACAAAACATTGTTGGAAGAAGGTCAGAGTACGCCGTTGAAATACGGTCCTATCGTAAGAATCGTTGTATTCTTGGTATACGGCGCAAAGACATTTTTGATGAAATATGTTCGGTTTATGGGCATAATAAAATGTCTTTTCCGACAGTTTTTCGTTGGTGTAAGAAATTCAGCTGTGGGCTAGGCTCAACAGAAGATGCACCACATAATCGTCGGCCGAAAAGAGCAGCATCTGCCAAGATGGTTGCTAGAGTGAAAGAAATAGTTGCTACCGATGCATGATACACCACTTGGCAAATAGCTAGTATGGTTGGCATCTCATTAGGAGCAGCTCATACAATTCTGAAACGGAATTTGAAAATGAGAAAGATCTGTGCTAGATGGATTCCCCATCTGTTGACAGATGAGCAGAAACAGACACGCGTTCAGTGCGCCAAGAAGTTGCTTCAAAAGTTTCCAAATTACAATGCACGGTCTTTCGCTAATGTCGTCACAGGTGACGAGACATGGGTTCACTTTTTTGAGCCAAAACGAAAGATTCAGAACAAGATATGGGCAACAAAGTATTGCAAAAGACCATGCATTGCAAAGCGCACCATGAGCGTCAAGAAGTTAATGCATGCCATATTCTTGTCAAATCAGGGCCCTGCTATACAGGTTGCTGTGCCTAAAGGCAAATCTGTAAATGCGAAGTTTTACAAGAATAAAGTTCTTCGAAAATTGAAGAAATATTTCAAAGAACGAAGATTCGCAACTGGTTTGGCCAATGTCAGATTGCTACATGGCAATGCGTCATCGCACAAGGCGTTCATTGTGCAAGACTTTCTCAAGCAGGAAAAAGTTGTTGAACTCCCTCAACCCCCCCCCCCCCCCCCCGTATTCCCCTGGCCTTGCCCCGTGTGACTTTTTTTGTTCCCGCGGCTGAAAAAATACCTTTCTGGTCGAAAAATTGTACAGCGCAAACACCTCGGTTCTGCAATATTCCAGTGCCTTCATAGTTTACCTCGAAAAGACTACCAAAATGCATTCAATGATTGGATCAGAAGACTGAAAGTTTGTATATCAGTTAAAGGGGAATACTTGGAGGGGACAAAATAAATTTTTCATCGAAATCTATCACGGAATCATTTTTATGTGCTTAGTTGCATTCATATTTGAACAGTCCTCGTACTGCTAAAATAAAATGTCCGCTTTTGGGTGAACAGGACAGCACAAGGGCAATTATTTTCCATTTACCCCGAGAGCAAACAAAACTAAGAGTTGTTATAAGACAACATAGCTCGCCGTTTTGGACCTAAGTTAGATGAGGGCAAGTTTTCTAAAATGAAAGTTTCTTCTGTAAAACAGCCCAGCAGACTGCAGCACATCATGAAAACACGCCTATATAATTTTGACTCCCTAGAACCCCACTTTTAGACAGTAAAATTGGGGTTTACAGGGGTAAACTTTAGTCTTCCTATCTATGCTCTAAAATATAGATTGTGGGTACTCGATAGAACCGCCTCCGTGCGACGGATCTAACGAGTACCCACGATCTATATTTTGAGCATAAATAAGAAAAAATATCACAATTTTTCATCTAAAAATTTCGTGTTTTTTTTTTTCGGCAGTAAAATTTTCATTGTATTGTATTGTATTATATAGGCGTGTTTTCGTAATGAATTAAAAGAGAACCAGATACATGTAGTACCCCTAAGAACCACTGAAGAAGAAATCTTGTTTTAAGTGTTATATTTTAAAAAACAATACGATTTCCAGTTTTGCAGATTTTGCCCGAAAAAAATGTCATTTTCTTATATTAAAGAGTTAGACAGACTGCAGCAAAAGAAGGAGAAACCCACACGTACCCCTAAGAATAAATGATTACGCAAACACGCCTATACAAATACATTGCCACCTTTATCGCTGAAAAAATGAAACTTTTATGATGAAAAATTGTGATATCTTTCTTATTTCTGCTCCAAATATAGATTGTGGGCACTCGTTAGAACCGCCTCATCGAGGCGGTTCTAACGAGTACCCACAATCTTTATTTTAGAGCAGAAATAAGAAAAATAAGGTATACCCCCGGACACCCCAGTTTTACTATATAAAAGTGGGGTTCAAGGGGGTTAAAATTACATAGGCGTGTTTTCGTGATGGAACAAAAAATCCTGTTTTCAAAATGGAGGTGAAGGCAATGATAAGGAATCGATACAACTGACCTGAAGTTCCCACCAGAGACACCAAGTGAAAGAAACACAAACATGAAGCAACTAGACCCTAATGGAATCATCACTAGCGGAAAGCCAAAAGGACAGTAACGTTCCCACAAAATGGCCAATTGGTTATCCAAAGCAAAATAATATAAGCGATACATACACTCAAAGACAAGCCATAACAAAAACAACACGACAGAAGAACCGCCTTGGAACGGTCAGTGAAACGAATTCAACTTGGGGTGGGGGTCTTAAACCGATTTTACGTGGACACAATCCTCGCCCTTACTTCCGCCCTTATTTCATTAGAGAAATGCCATTTACACAGAATAATTATGGGTGAATAGCAAACTGTTTACAGTCCCTTTCAATTAACTGTTATAAACTTCATTTGAAACAAATCACTAAAAATATTACAAGAAGCATAATAATACGATATATTGCTGACAGCTATATATTATCTTTGTGACTAAAGTGCTACATCTTACAGGTTAGCATATTGTATCGCTTCTCTCCAAAATCAGGGCACAGCAAAATGCACATGTTGACAGGTTTGAAACACAACTTTTTATACAAAGTAGAAGTAAAACAAAGATCAGGAATTGATACAATTAACTTACTCCACCCATAAAAGACACCAAAGGGAAAGAAATACAAACATTAAGCGACCGGACCATAATGGAAACCTAAACAAAGGAAGGCCATAAGGACAGTTACTTTCCCACAAAATGGCCATATGGCCATCCAAAATTAAAAGACACAAGTGATACACACAGTAAGTAACAAACAACAACATAAATAAATCGCCACAGAAGAGCCGCCTTGGACCGGTCAGTGGAAGATTTCCACTGGTGGGGCTTAAATCGATTTTACGTGGCCACAATCCTCGCCCTTACTTCCGTCGCGATTTAGACAAATGATTTGTTCAGTCCGCATGAAGGCCTCCTAACTCATCAGTGCAACATCTCCGTGAACACAAAAATCAAAGAACCACAGAGGTGAGACAACGGTGAGGACTCGACAGCAAGAAACCACTGAAATGCTGGAGCAAAAGAAAACCAAGTTAGACTCCGATGAGCCCGACCAGAGACAGAGCATCAGGCACAAACCAACATTATCTCTCTAATTCTCAATAAGCCTTTACGTTGGAGCCGTCATAGAATCTGAGGCCTGACCCACCGGCGTGCAATTAAAGAGGGAAGCAAAGTTGCCAACCGTGATTGGGTTAACTACCATGCATGCAGTCTGTCGTATAATATCCATGTTGTACCCAATCTTTTTATATCGAAGAATGATTTTACGAAATTGGGTGCTGAAGTCATTGCGGTTATATATTTTTCTGAATTTATATACTAAGTCATCATAAAATTCGGGTTCCGATAGACCTTGTTGCAGAAGAGATTTAAGTCCAATATTGAATTTTGAAATTAAATCAGAATGGCGTCTATAAAATTTTGAAAAGGCTTTGCGTAGTTTATGGTACCGATAACCCTGATTAAGGAGTTTAGCCGTTAATAATTTATTACGAGTGTTGAAGTCAGTTACGTGACTACACACTCTAGCAAATCGAATTAATTGCGAAATATAAACGCCATAGGATGGCGCACGAGGAACATCACCATCCAATAAAGGAAAATTTACAATCTCAAAATCAAAGTCATCGCGTTTATCATAAATTTTGCACGAAACAAATCCATCTACAATAGATAGATGTAAATCCAAAGACGGGACCTCGGTATCAGAAGAATTTGCTTTATTTAACTGAAGTTCTAGGGGGTAAATCTGACTTATCAAACCATCAAAATAGGTATTATCAATATTTAATAAATCATCTAAATATCTAAAAGTAGAGCTAAAAGCTTCAATAATTTCAGATTGGTTATCAATGGAAAGCGACAAAATGAAGTCTCTTTCATAACAATACAAGAACAGATCAGCCACAAGAGGTGCGCAATTAGTACCCATCGGAATACCCACGATTTGTCTAAATAACTTAGTACCGAATCTAATATAAATATTGTCAAGTAGAAAGGTGAGGGCATCACACACTTTCTGACATGACCAAAGTGTATAATTCTTATACTCTTCAGAAGTGAAAAATGCATTTCTGACATTACATGCACGATAGAGAGAATCTTCTCTGTGAAAAGCCCATTCAATTAAACCATTAAGCTTTTCTTTTATAAGATTATGAGGAAGTGTTATGTAAAGAGTGGAAAAATCGTAGGTAGACAGACTAGAAGCACGAAAATGTCTAGATGTCAATTTATTTAAAACCACATTCGAATTTTTTATAGACCAAAACAGATTTCTTCCTGATCTTTCAAAGACTTTATCACAATATTTAATTACATGCGTTTTAATAGCAGTAAGACAGGAAGTTAATAATTTAGAAAGTTCAGTGGTAGTGCAAGAGCTAGAATTTGCAATAAACCGTGCTTTGTAAGGTTTTTTATGAAGTTTTGGTAACCAGTACAGCGTAGGAAGCTTGTCTTGGCCTTCGTTAGCACACACAGCAAATTTGGTGGCTGAAAGACAAACATGTTTATCTACTATAGCTCTCTCTTCAGCTAAAGGCTGAAGTTCATAGGCCTTAGTACCACCAAGCTCCTGCTTAAGCGTGTTAACATAGTGGAGCCGTCACACAACGACGACGTTGTTAGCGGCCTTGTCTGCAGGGGCCAAAAGAAGCTTCTTATGAAATTCTTGAATACCTAGTTTAAGATGACGTAAAGACGTCTTGGGCTTAGGCGGTAATAAGATAGTATTTTGAGAATAGAAAGAAATGCGTTTATTCACTAGTTTTAAAATGCTAAGTTTCCAGTCCTTAAGGGCTTTATGCTCAACATACTCTCGCTTACACCATCGATTACCGAATTCATTCAAGGAAGCAGCGATTTCATCTCTACATTTACTGAAATCAATTTTAGAAGGAAGCCGATATTTCGGTCCTTTAGAAATTATATTCCTTATCCTAGAATCAGGAATAATTTTCAAATTGCCAGTAATTACATGACCAGCAGCAGGATAGCAATACTTTGAGTTTTTACAATCACATGAATCAGGAGTATTAGTATCAATATCAAGATCTGAAACAAGTTTATTGAAATTAAAAATGATAGATCTAACAGGCTTGTTATATTTATAGCAAATTATAGGTGTTTCAGTAGTTTAAAAATAAGCAGGAATGGAAGAAAGCACCGATCTCTCACGGAAGATACTGGGCAAATCTATAAAATCCATACCCTTATTAATGATTCTTGCTGTCGAGTCCTCACCGTTGTCTCACCTCTGTGGTTCTTTGATTTCTGTGTTCACGGAGATGTTGCACTGATGAGTTAGGAGGCCTTCATGCGGACTGAACAAATTAGTTGTCAAAATCGCGACGGAAGTAAGGGCGAGGATTGTGGCCACGTAAAATCGATTTAAGCCCCCAGTGGAAATCTTCCACTGACCGTTCCAAGGCGGCTCTTCTGTGGCGATTTATTTATGTTGTTGTTTGTTACTTACTGTGTGTATCACTTGTGTCTTTTAATTTTGGATAGCCATATGGCCATTTTGTGGGAAAGTAACTGTCCATATGGCCTTCCTTTGTTTAGGTTTCCATTATGGTCTGGTCGCTTGGTGTTTGTGTTTCTTTCCCTTTGGTGTCTTTTATGGATGGAGTAAGTTAATTGTATCAATTCCTGATCTTTGTTTTACTTCTACTTTGAAGAAATGGCGTTTATGATTAATTTCAGAATCAATGTAAGGACGGAGAGTATGCTGAGTATAGCCTCTAGTTAAGAGAGCCGCATTATATATCTGATCAGAACTATCGTTGAATTTATTCGCCTCGGTGTCCAGAAGACGTAAAACAGAAACGGGTAATGAACTTAAAAATGAAAGCATAGAGTGGCGTCCATGATTTAATAATATAATCGACAGTCACTTCAGTCTAGTATTGTTTCGTTTAAACGCACGTGATTTACGTTTAAAGTTACCATTTTTCCTGGTGCCGTGAGATCTAGTTCTGCGTTTTCGACATTCCAGGAGTGAGAAAATATCAAAGTCCGGCATTCTGGAAATATTACCCTCATGATAAATGTTGTCATTAAATCCCAGAGGAAAAGGAGTCTGTAAAAATTTAATCCATTTCAGTTCAGCTTCATGTCGTTTGATTATTTTGAATCTAGATGTAGAATTTGCATCGTAATAAAGTTTTTCCACTGGTTGTATAACAATGTTATTTACAGAATGACCTGTACGTCGAAAGTGACGGTACAAGAAAGTGTCAGTTTTCTTAGGCTTACTCATTCTACGATAATGCTCGTTCAATCTTGTTTTAAGCATGCGGTTAGTTTGACCGACGTACTGCATATTACAGTTTGCAGCACGTCAAGTAATTAGATAAATTAAATCTGTAGACTGTCATGTCAAATCAGACATGTTTACTACAGAGAAGCGTCTACCGTTTACAGATAAAGCAACGGTAGACGCAGTGCTTAAATGCGAACAACATCTGCACCTCTTGGCATTGCACTTAGAAAAACGCCAATGGTACTGAGTCCTCTACGTTCCTTACGCACCCTCATAATATCCGTCAAATGATATTGATATTCTATCCAAAATGATCAGACCCAATCTATTTTTTTTTCACAAAGTGTCTATGGAAAATCTTTTAATCGCTGTCAATAAATGTGACATACACATTTTTTTCTCTTACTTTTAAATGCGGTGTATCGTACTATTTAGACCTTTATGTTTTTGTTTCTCTTTGCAATTTAAAAAAGATCTTAATCGCACGGGTACTTCCATTCCTTACCCCTGAAATTTAAACAAAACAATGGAACATTGTTGCCAAAATTCAGATATCACTAACGTCAAACCTGAAATGACAAAGTCACTGTATGTTTTTCGCGGCCTAGGGCAAAGATTGTGGCCTCGTAAAATCGATTTAAAAATAGAAATGAGGGCAATGCTAAGGAATCGATACAATTAACCCACAGCTCCCATCAGAGACACCAAAGGGGAAGAAACACAAACATTAGGCAACATACCCTAATGAAATATCAACAGCGGACAGTTACTTTGCCACAAAATAGCCAGTTGGCTATCCAAAACAAAATAATATACGCGATACAAACACCCAAAGACAAACCATAACCAAAATAAACTGCGACAGAAGAGCCGCCATGGAACGGTCAGTGAAACGAGTTCCACTTGGGGGAGTGGGGGGGGGAGGGGCTTAAATCGATTTTACGCGGCCACAATCCTCGCCCTTACTTCCGTCGCCTTTACTTAAGCCTTATAAGTTTGTCGGAATGAATGATTTTTAATCGACAATACTGTTCAACTTCTCCATAACAGTGTTCCTTTATGAACGCTATTTTATAGCGCATGACCATCACTGCACCGACGTATGCATTATGATTATTACTTTTCTTACTTTTTCTTTTTTTCTTTACATTCATTTTATCTATGAGCATCTTTGTCACCTCAACGAATTTGGCGTTTAGCGCTTTTCTTTGCCTCCAGAGATCCAATCTTAGATGAAGGATTATGGTCTTCATGTTCAGATCATAATGTTTGTATCAGTTATTATTGTCCATTATTTTTCTCCCTGTTTGACTCCTGGTGTTCAGTTTGGACAAAACCCGCGCCTTCTCCGCTTGGGCGTCTTAGGTTTCGTATTTTCGTGCTTGTCATGTTGCCACAGAGCGTGCAGCGAGCTTATGGTGAGAGCTATATGTACTGTCCGCCTCCTTGGCTGTTCTCTATATTAAATTGTCCATGATAATGCGGTGCCTTATCCATCATTAAGACATGCCTATATACTTGTGACGCCCTTGAACCCCACATTTATATTAGTAAATCTGAGGTTTACAGGGGTACATGTAAACCTTATTTCTACTCTAAAATAAAGATTGTGGGTACTCGTTAGAACCGCCTCGACGAGGCGGTTCTAATGAGTAACCACAATAAATATTTTGAGCAGAAATAAGAAAAATATCACAATGTTTTCATCGTTTTTTTTTTTTTTTTGTTTTTTTTTTTTTCTTTGTTGCTGTTTTTTAAGGTGGGGGGGGGGGGGGGGGCAGTGGTGCCGAAAAAGGTTACAATGTAATTGTAAAGGCGTGTTTTCGTAATGTAGTGTCCTTGTAATGTTTTTTCTTTATCGTTTTCAGTACTTATCTGATTTACATAATGCCGCAGACTGATAGAATTTCTGGCATATATGATATTTAGGCCCATATGATGGACGGTCTCTACATGATATTCTGGATATCCATAATGTCTACATAATCGAATGTTCTCTTCCTCCTCAAATCTATGCTTTAAATCGCTTTTCCTGTCGCTGTCATGCTTATTCACACTTGCCATGTATTTTTTGTCTTGAGTTTGTCCAGCGTATCATGGACTTCACCTGAAATATATTCTATTTGATCAGCTTCTGAAAGTGACTCTTCCACTGTCTATATTATCGTCTGAATTTACCAAAGTTGCCTTCACCTTTCCTTGCCTACATGTATCTTATGCAACGGTTGCATTAGACTCGCCCATTTCTGATCTCATTTTCAGGACTATGTAACGCGCATTTTTGTTCCTCTCCTCAGTTTTTGGTAGACATCTAACCTGACATACTATTCTCTAGCCGAACTAATTCTTGCCCGCCATAAACAATCAATGTATCCTTTTCTGGTTAGCGCGTGTGTGATTTTAAGCTAAATATATACTCTTTCTATTCCCTGTAACTACTCTTTCCAAGCCCTTTCCGGAAGAAAGCTATTTTTCGGATAGTCTAAACGGCAATTTCTTAAATGTTCGCGATTTTGTTTTGATACTGTCTCGTTTTCGCCCATACATAGGCCGTATCTGGTCATTTATTTTGCCTGGTTAATTTTCCCTTGGTCTGTCTACATCCTTTCTCAGGCGACGTAGCTTACGGATCCTTGAACTCGCTGCTGTCTCCGTCACTGCACATCTCTTGGTTTCCATTATATCTGCGTCGCTACTGAAATGAAATTGCAGCGGTTCCGCAGTCTACTAGTACATACAACAGCACTTTTTCTAGTATACCAACGTCACGTCATGACGTTACAGGATGACTGGCCCAATGAAAGTGTAACCTGATTAATAGAGCAAACAGCGTGAACCCAGATGAGACGTCACAGAACGCGGCAATTCATCAGCGTCTACATAATTTGCCACTCATCCAGATTTTAAGAGACAAAACGTGTAGTAAATAGTATCAGTACAAATCTTAGAACAAATATGGACCATCCCCGAACATCGGGGCTTGACGAAATAGATGGGCTGCATGATGTTTCACGCTGAGCTGAAACCAACCGCACATGAGTACTGGTAAACTGCTTAGAGGTTCTACGCATGCCAAGGAAAAGTGGTGCGAGTTGGACCGTCCACGCATATAAGCCCTATTAGTTTAATTGAGTGGCAGGGCTTGAGATTTCATTTAATCTCAGTGTCGGATATAAGTCCCACAAAATCGGAAGCAACGTCTCTAAATGACCTATACAGTGTTGACGGGGACGTTAAACCTCAACTCAAACAAACAAAGAACTATTATGGAAAAGAGTTTGAGGTTTCTGAAAAATAGGTTAAATGCGGTGTATCGTTTTAAGAATATTCAATGAGCATTAGACTCTTTTTTTGGAATCGTGAACGAGCTTATAGATAAACAACTCAGTCATTGACATTTCGTTACATTCATAGACAGATAAATGGTTGATTTAAATTTCTGTGCATACGAACTGCTGAGATAAAGTATCAAAATAGAAGTTAATGCGATGACCAGAAATCAATACAAATATATCACAACTCCAGTCCAAGACATCAAAGGGAAAGACACACAAACATATAACAACATCCGTCAAGAAAACATGCCTATATAACTTTGACACCCTTGAACCCCACCTTTTTATAGTAAAACTGGGGTTTACAGGGGTAAACTGTTTTTCTTATTTCTGCTCTAAAATATAGATTGTGGGTACTCGTTAGAACCGCCTCGATGAGGCGGTTCTAACTAGTACCCACAATCTATATTTTGAGCAGAAATAAGAAAAATATCACAATTTTTCATCTTAAAATTTTCATTTTTTCGGCGATAAAGGTTACAATGTATTTGTATAGGCGTGTTTTCGTAATGGTCATAATGAACACGTCACAAACGGAAAGCGAAAAGGACAGACTTTAAAAACTTGAAAGTCAAAGGAATACAACTATGAGTATGAGGACACGATAGCATTAAATAACTGCAATGCTGGAGCAAAGCAAACCAACAGATCTCGTTTAGAGCCTCTTAGTTGCCTGATGCGTGTAGGCGGCTTCAAACGAATGCGACTCGACTTATTGCTTTGGCTGTCTGCAGATTTGATTATGATTAAATTTATGCTCACTGAATATAACACAGCCAATCAATGGTAAAAAAACGGCAGGAAAACAAGGCAATTATCTGCATGATCCTTTGAACACGTTTATCAAATTAATAACCCTTGAAACCCAAATTTTAATAAAGAAAAAAGGTTCACAAGAATGTTTATGTTTTGTGTTTTTACATTCCTTTGGGCAGCAAGTAAGGACGCAGACGCTTGTTATCTATATTACAGTAGAAATATGAAACAAAGGTATTCTAATGAGTATCCAGAACCCATGTTTGCAACATAGCTTAGACAAAAAAAAAATCTTTCTCAAAACAATAGACAGTTGGTACGGGTTTGATATTCGGGGGGTTTTGGTTTATTTGGTGTATTCTTCGCTTCCAGAGGATCAAATTATTAAACTTATTTATCTTCACTGCAGCCGGTGTTTTCCATGTGGCGGCCGTAAAAAACTCTCCCCGTACATCATCATAGTGCAGATTATATTTTCTGGTCATTTGGGTTCTTTGAGTCCGTTTAGAATCTTTTTGAACATAGAGTTCTGCTTAAGCCGGTGCTAATGAGCGTGGCTGGTGTTGCACATTTTAGTATTGATCATGAACAGACATGATAAGACTGAGTCTGCTATTTTCGTTTATTCGGTGTATTCTTTGCTGTCATAACCAGTCTATGACGTAACGTAAATAACGTTGGTTGCTTAGTTACTTGACTTCATGTACATATTGTAGTTCTTCCATTACACATCTAACTGATCTAGTTGTTTCTTTTACATTACTAAGCGTAAGGGCTTAGGCCCTTTCGCAAGACATTGCATTGGCGACGAGGAAAAAGGAAAGGTGGGAAATAAGAGATGAAAGATAAGCAAAAGATAATAAAGATAAGAAGAGAAATCGTCCTGGAGAAAAGAAGGACGAGATATAACCAAAGATAAGATAAGCTACGGCGCCCAGGCACTGGGAAGTAGCAGAGAATACACAGATAAGCTTCGTTGCCCAGGCACGGGGAAGTAGCAGAGAATACGCAGATAAACTACGGCGCCCAGGCACTGGGAAGAAGCAGAGAACAAGCATATGTTCAAAAACTAGAAACAGATTATTATTGACAGCTACGGCGCCCAGACGATGGGAAGTAGCAGCGAGCATGCAGATGCTCACTGGTCTGAGTAACGAAGCTGACGCAGCGAAGTTGCAGCAAACGCACTGATAAGAGGAAACTGAGCAGTCAGTGATAATTTTAGAGCTTAAACAGAGAAGCTAAAGCAGAGGAATTGAAGCAGTATAATTCTGATGATGTAACATAGACATACTGAAAGAGAGGAGCAGTGAACTCTGGTTAAAAGAAGCTGGTGCAGACAGGTGATAAATCCTGAATTGGAAGCATTAGCAGATGCACGAAAAAATGAAAATCATTCACACAGATGTTAATTTAAGATGTAGAAATATTATTGGAAGTCTGGTGCATTCAAAAGCAAATAATATATTAGCCTTCGCAGATATCGGAGATTCTCAGAAATGACAGAAGGGGACGTATGTGTAAGATTGTCAAGTGACAAACAAGACAATAGAAGAATATTAAACAACTAACAAGTCGTGGAATAATATAAATTCAATAGTTCTCAATCTTATTAAATTTTGACTTTATAATCAAAAAACTCTTGAAAGAAAGGGAGAAATGTCATAACCAGTCTATGACGTAACGTAAATAACGTTGGGTGCTAAGTTACTTGACTTCATGTTCATATTGTAGTTCTTCAATTACACAATCATCTAACTGATCGAGTTGTTTCTTTTACATTACTTAGCGTAAGGGCTTAGACCCTTTCGCAAGACATTACATTTCAAATTTAAAGGATCTAATTATTCAGAACTTCTTATCAGCACTCACACTCTGTATATAGAGCATACACAAGAAAACTATTCCAATGTTCGTGAGCAAAAAGGGTCACATTAAGTAACCATTGTTCATCAAACGTTTCCCTTTGTAAAGTTGTCCCATATGTAGTGAAATTAACAACTGCATTCAACGAAGTGGTTTATGTTATGAAATAAGTGATTGACATGAATCCGTATTAAACTGGATCTACAGTAAACCTATACGGCCAACCTGCCCATCCATTTACTATGATAGATGTTGTGACCGGTCTTCCTGTGGATAGCCCATAGGACACGACGAAAACGTGAATGTTCAAATAAACTGAAAATTCTAATACCAATAGCTGTGAAGGTTAAATCTTACATGCGTTTTCATGTATTACTGAATTTATTAAACGAGTTGAGGAAAAGGGTAAAATGCGAGGCTTTGCCGAACATTTGATCCCGTTTCCTCAGCGAGGTTACTGAATTTATTAAACGAGTTGAGGAAAAGGGTAAAATGCGAGGCTTTGCCGAATATTTTATCCCGTTTCCTCAACGAGTTTAATAAATTCATTAATACATGAGTACGAATGCAAGATTCTATTTATCATATGACATTTAAAACGCATTTTATTCACGATTGTTTACAAAATGTCAATATTCCGCCGTTAGTAAACGTGACGTCGTTAAGGACGTCGTACATGTAAGGTTACGGGAGGTATCTAGCTAACTTGCATATTTAATCCACTAGTGGATTATCGAAAATATTACATGGCGTCATTACACTCTCAGACGCGACGTCATATGATAAAGACATTTATTCTTTAATATTGGGGACTATCATTCCATTACATAGAGAGATGCTGCTTCTGATTTCATTAGGGACTTCGACTTGACATTGAGATGAAATGACATTTCTAGCCCTACCATCCAAAGAAGCCGCTATGATTTAAGTGATAATCTGACTCGCACCACTTTGTCTACTAGTAGGCAGATTTAGGCATCCTAAATGGTTTACTAGTAATCATGTTCAGTTTTGGCTCTGCGCGGAAGCTCCATGCAGCACAATCCAGTGTTTTGGAAGCCCATTTGAAATATGGGATTTATAAACCGATGGAGGTTGAACCTCCGATAAAGAAACGGGTGCGCTTGCGCACGAGTTTCTTTATCGGAGGTTCAACCTCCCGAGGTTCATAAATCCCATATTTTAAAAGGGCTGAGTCAATAAACTGTATATTACATGCATTTGATAGAGCTGGTGGATCACATTGCGTCTAATTCTATGTACAGCTTACTCTTCACATACAGTCCATGCAAAAGGTAGTAGACCCAGTGACACATAAACTGACTGAAACAAAAACTGTGTAGACGCTGTCTTGGATGCGCATCCTATTGTAATGAATTAAAATAGAAGAAATAAAATTATTAGAGTGATAAACGTACCCTTCATGCAGTAGTTATGTCCAGATAATATTTATTTCTACGTTGCATCAGACTCGAACATCATGCATTCTGAACGTATGTTAATATCTCGTCAGACGCCATTGAGATGACGTCATGAATTACGTCGACGTGTCTGAAAGTTTCCCGCGCTTCATTGCAAAAACAGTACCTTGTATCTTGTGCTAAAAGTAGTTCCAGCTACAAAGATAAGGAAATATTTTTTCTTAACAAAAAAAGGAAAATGTCAAGTTTATGCATGCAACATATTACATTATGTAGCCCTCAGTGCTAAGTGAAGAGAAGCCCTCTGTCTTCAAGATGTATGGGGCCTATTGTGGGGAAATAAATAGTTTACTACATGTAGATAAGATGAGTATTTGACTATATAAACGATGAGCATTTTTTGTTCCTGTTTCTTACTCATCCATTATTTTATCAAGTCCATGGGATTAACACAAATCTAGACTCCTCATTAAATAAGCATACCTGGCGTAAAGGGGAATACATATTTTTTTTTTATATTTCTGCTCCACAGCATAGATCGTGGGTACATGTAAGAACCGCCTCGATGAGCCGAATCTAATGATCACCAATAATCATTGATATGTTTGGAGTATAAACATGACATACATTAATTTATACTTTTATTTTTCAGAATAACCGTTTTGGATAAAGAAAGGATATACTGTGTCAAATGACAGTATTAGTATTATCATGATAATTAAACTAAAGAGAGGATCATTGAGTTCATTTAGAATAATTTTGAAAATAGAGTTCTGCTCAAGCCGGTGTGAGAGGGCGTGGCCGGTGGTTCACATTTCGGTACTGGTCATGAACAGACTCAATAAAACCGAGCTTTCGTTTATTTGGTGTATTTTTGTGCTTCCAAATGATGTAACTATTCAGAACTTAATGTTTTTCTGCACTGCAGCTCGTGTTATGGCGGCCGTAAAAAGTTCCCCGTACATCACCATATGGCAGATTATATTTTCTGGTCATTTGTGATCATTGAAAATTCATTTATAATTATTTTGACAATAGATGTCTGATTAAGCCGGTGCTATAGGGCATGGCCATTGTTGCACATTTAAGTGTTATTATTATTAATAATAATTAAATAATATTGATAATAATAATAATAATAATCATTGAATTATTATTATTATCTCGGAAAAAGTATTGTAAAAATACCATTTGTTTTGTAACTATAAGCAAATATAAAAAAATATGTGCGTATACATTGTACCATGTACATAATAAGAAATTAGTAAAGTTAACGTTGAATAGGCGCCGCCCATCGGGGCTTGAAGAAATAGATGGGCTGCATGGTGATTCCAAGCAGAGCTGAAACCGACCGCACACGAGTACTGGTAAACCGTTTAGAGGATCTAAGCTTGCCCAGCCAAAGCGGTGTGAGTCAGACCGTCCCTGCTTATCAATTCTATTGAATTCATTGGGCGACAGGGCATCTCATGGTCGGGTAAAAGTTCCACAAAATTAGAAGCAATGTCTCAAAAATGGCCTATACAGTGTTGACGGGGACGTCAAACCTCAAATCAAACAAACAAAATTAATAAACGTTTAAATAATATTTAATTTTTTTAATATTAATAATAATTAATTGAAAATCTTTTTCCAGAATTTATATGGTAGTATAATATTTTTAATCTACATTTTTATGTACATGTGTACATTATTGATTTTCCCCTTAAGTACCTTCGTCAGGGGATTCAACAATAGCTATGAATCACCCTATTAAGGGCCACATTTGATTTGCTGCAGGGGCAATAAAGCAAGTATGAACAAATGGTGTGCGCTACTGTTACAAGAATAAATGCCCTAAAGACCAACATTCTGAGGTTCTCCCTATTTCATCCCAAACGAAATACTGTTGGTACTTGTTAGAACCACCTTGTTGAGACGGTTCTTACGATGTCAGATAATATATAGTTGTTGTATAAATAGCTACTTATTTAAAGAAAAAAAAAAAACAGACGGGATTAAAGGATGCATTCTTTTGAACCTAGAGACAAATTAGGGGCGTGGACTAGAACGCGGCGTCTCAATCTGGCATACTATTAGACGTTAACTTCATAGAGAGTAAATCGACGATAACACAATCTATGAGTGACGTCATAAATCGGCAGCTTTGATGACGTTACGCGTCACGCTCTTCCGCCAGTGATTTGTTGCATAATAATTTCAAGTTCCTTCCCATTGCCTGTGTTAGAATACAAGTGTGGTCATATGATATTTATGACAGTATTTATCAACTTCATTACAGACACCTAATATGATAAACACCCTTGACCAATATGTGACAATTCCGGTCCCTTGTTAGTTGTAATATAGTCTTATTAATCAAGAAATTTCGTACTGGCCTAGTTACAGGTCTGAGGTCTGCTGTATTGGCCCGAGGCCTTCGGCCTCGGGCCAATACAGCAGACCTCAGACCTGTAACTGGGACAATACAAAATTACTTGATTAATATCAGTTTTATTAATTGACACCATTAAAAACATGATTATTGGTTTTTGACCTCAGTGTTAATACGGATGACGTCCAAACAATACAGGATAGTCAATTGATAAAATAATGTATATTCTTTGAGCAAACAGTGTAGACCCAGAACAGACGTCTGATCCGGATCTCCACCGTTTGCTAACGTCCCAAAAAGGGGACGCTAGGCATGGAAAGGTTAATGGCCAGAAACATATAAGCAGACACAAGCAAAATTGACACTGAGCATTCTATTATCCGTTTATGTTTTGAAGAGAAAAGAAACGCAGCTTTTAAATCAATTAATGCAAAATTGAAGTGGTGGCAATAATCAGGAATCGATACAATTAACCCACAGCTTCCATCAGAGACACCGAAGGGAAAGAAACACAAACATGAAACAACAGATCCTAATGGAAACACCGACACCAACAAAGTTCTAAACTTAGTTATCCATACAATATTTGGAGGATACCCATAACGATATGTTCTAGAAAGAGTTATCCTTAGGAAGCAAGTAATACACCACAGAACTGGAAAATATGGCTTGTACATCTTTTCTGGGCCAGAATAGCTAGTTTCTGCCAGTTAGGACTCATCAGTGACCCTCAAATATTTTCAAAACTCAACAGGGAATCAATGATTCCACAGGACAAGAAAATATGAATAACACTATTATGTAGGGCAGGACTCTCCAGCGGGCAAATCGTGGTTTGGAACATTTGACCGTGATGGAAATTAAGATTGGCATATTGTTTTACCTGGCTTTAAATGTTTTTGTTATGTCTAAAGGAAGATCAATGTTACTCAACGGTCCATATGCTTTTACGTGGAGTCTCAATCTGGCATACTATTAGACGTTACCTTCACAGAGAGTAAATCGACGATAACAAGACTGTACTAGTGTCTATTTTAGACGTGAACGACTGTGGAAAGGTTCATAAGTGGACCTCCTTGAACCACAACGCGTCTCTAGGACCGATATACATGCGTCAAGCCCATCTTCATACCCATCTTCTCAGTCGGTTTAAACTGCTGTTGGAAAGGCTAAGGTGACGCAATAAACGCTCAGGAGTCAAACTTGTGTAGAATAGTATTCGCTTTCCGTAAGTATGTATACCATTGGCAGCACTACGGTATCACCCTAGTATAGCTCCCAGTTCTCCTTTGGGACCATTGATTCCGTTGTGGAATTGTGAAAATATTTGAGGGTCACTGATGAGGCCTAATTGGTCGAAACTAGCTAGTCTGGCCCAGAAAACATGTACACTTCATGTTTTCCAGTTCTGTGGTGTATTCCTTGCTTCAGAAGGATAACCATTTTTTAGAACATATTTGACGTCACTACAGCTGGTGTCTGGAAATGTGTGGCGGCCGTAAAACGTCTCCCTGCCCTACATTATAGTGTAGTTTATATTTTCTTGTCATTTTGGATCATTGATTCCGTTGTGGAATTGTGAAAATATTTGAGGGTCACTGATGAGGCCTAATTGGCCGAAACTAGCTAGTCTGGCCTAGAAAACATGTACACTTCATGTTTTCAAGTTCTGTGGTGTATTCCTTGCTTCAAAAGGATAACCCTTTTATAGAATATATTTGGTCACACAACAGGTGTCAAATATGTTTCCCCTTTTTATCATATGCCGTCGCCTCTGAGACTGTAATAATTCCATGTATTAAATTCGGTAATGCGCTAGTGGCTTTAACATGCAAATTAGTTAGTTACGCCCCGTAACCTTACTTAACGGATTTCTAACATATTTGTAAATATCATATGAGAAACAGAATATAACATTCGTGCTTATACTAAACTTGTTGAGAAAAAGCCTCGCATTTTATTCCTTTCCCTAAACTCCTTAATAAATTATTAATGTAAGATTCGCTATGTACATGTATAAGGCGTAACTTTGAAAGCAAGTACTTGTTTTATAGTGTCGGCTTGCAACGTGTGTACAGATGTGCCAGTCAGCGCTGTCGAGGCGATAGCGGTTAATAGGAAAGAAAACATGACGTCATGTAGTGCTACTGTCCATCGAGGAATAGTTGACAGTGACGTCACGACTTGTTTTTGTTCTGAACAATGCAAAGCTTATGGGGCTAACGGTAAAATAGCTCAAATAGTCAGCTACGTCACTGTCAGCTATTTGTTGGCGAACTATACATACGAGTGACTCTCGCGGGTACCCTAAACATAACGACAGCATATGAACTGCTCAAAGCATAGCAGGGTGTAATATTTATCAGCAAATTAACAGTTACCGTTCACGGACAGATTGTGCGTTTATATATTTCTTAATTTAATTGGGGAAATGTTTGAAGAATTCCAGGCGCGGGATAATTTCTGAACAAAATGTCAAATATGTTTTGTGATCCTTGTATTTTATTCAGTTACCATTTTTATCTCAGCTTTATTATTGATGTTCGATTCTAAATTTAAACATTCCACGCAGCAAGTATTTCCTGAGCTTATTTCGATCTGTTTATGATTTACTGCGACGTGATCCAACGTCATACAAATTTATCAAACGAATTTAAGTTTCTGAAATTCACGACTTGTCTTAGGAACAAAAATATCGCTTTTAGAAAGGTTTATCAGTGTTTTGCATGTTACAATAAAATCCGATTAATACAAGAAGAATTAGCTTATATTTTTGAGGACGGGGTGAATCGAGTACGAGGACTGTTCAAATATGAATGCAAGTAGAACGTTTTCTCATGCACTAATGCGAAAATCACCTGGAGATAAATATCAGAGCGTAGAAAAACATTTTACCTATACATTGATACAAAACCTGTTAAAATCCGTCCACTTTAGCCATGTATATCGTTCGATAAACACTGTCTACTCTTGTATACTAATACAAAACATGGTTGGAAGAAGGTCAGAGTACGCCGTTGAAATACGGTCCTATATTAAGAATCGTTGTATTCTTGGTATAAGGTGAAAAGACATTTTTGATGAAATATGTTCGGTTTATGGGCACAATGAAATGTCTTTTCCGACAGTTTTTCGTTGGTGTAAGAAATTCAGCTGTGGGCTAGGCTCAACAGAAGATGCACCACATGATCGTCGGCCGAAAAAAAGCAACATCTGCCAAGATGGTTGCTAGAGTGAAAGAAATAGTCGCTACCGATGCACGATACACCACTAGGCAAATAGCTAGTATGGTTGGCATCTCATTAGGAGCAGCTCATACAATTCTGAAACGGGATTTGAAAATGAGAAAGATCTGTGCTAGATGGATTCCCCATCTGTTGACAGATGAGCAGAAAAAGACACGCGTTCAGTGCGCCAAGAAGTTGCTTAAAAAGTTTCCAAATTACAATGCACGGTCTTTCGCTAATGTCGTCACAGGTGACGAGACATGGGTTCACCTTTTTGAGCCAAAACGAAAGATTCAGAACAAAATATGGGCACCAAAGTATTGCAAAAGACCCTGCATTGCAAAGCGGACCATGAGCGCTAAGAAGGTAAAGTATGCCAATATTCTTTTCAAATCAGGGCCCTGCTATTCAGGTTGCTGTGCCTAAAGGCAAATCTTGAAATGCGAAGTTTTACAAGAATAAAGTTCATCGAAAATTGAAGAAATATTTCAAAGAACGAAGACCCGCACCTGGTTTGGCCAATGTCAGATTGCTACATGACAATGCGTCATCGCACAAGGCGTTCATTGTGCAAGACTATCTGAAGCAGGAAAAGGTTGTTGAACTCCCTCACCCCCCGTATTACCCTGACCTTGCCCCGTGTGACTTTTTTTTTGTTCCCGCGGCTGAAAAAACACCTTTCTGGTCGAAAATTTGTACAGCGCAAACACCTCGGTTCTGCAATATTCCAGTGCCTTCATAGTATACCTCGAAAGGACTACTAAAATGCATTCAGTGATTGGATCAGAAGACTGAAAGTTTGTATATCTGTTAAAGGGAAATACTTTGAGGGGACAAAATAAATTTTTCATCGAAATCTATCACGGAATCATTTTTATGTGCTTAGTTGCATTCATATTTGAACAGTCCTCGTATGAGGACCATGGTTTTACCTTAATGCTCAACTGTGCTTAAAATATAGGTAAAAGTGATTCAGTGTCTATAACATTCACTGATCTTGAGGACATAACGCTTAACATATCCGTGTCACGGAGCTATATGCAGAAAGCAAGGTTTTCTATAGGCAGTTTTTGCAATCAAAGGGTCATAACTCCATCTATCAGTCACTTGTAATGATTCCTGATCATTGCCTTCACTTCTATCTTATGTCGTTTATTCAAATTCACACTATTTGAAGCATAATCAATGTCCACTTGATATGCAGGAATATCCATTCAAAACTCACGGTGGTGGTGGTGGTGGGGGGGGGGGGGTTTACCTCAAGAGGCTTTTTAACTGCCAATGGACATAAAAAGCAAAGCACCAAGAAAACACGCCTATATAATTCTGACCCTCCTGGTACTCATATTTTATATAGTAAATCTGAAATATACAGGATCAATTTTATTTTTTTTTTTATTTCTGCTGATACTTAAAGATTCTGGGTATACGTTAGAACCGCTGTTCTAACATTACCCACAATCTATATTTTGAAAAAAAACATATATCCGTTTGATTTCATCTTAAAATGTGTGTGTTTTTCGGCGGTAAAATTTACAGTATATTTGTATATGTGTGTGAAAATCGATCTATGGACGTGGTTTACAACAGGAAGAGATCAGCATGCAGAGATGTGACAAGTAAAAGGTGCTATTGGAGGAATGGAAGGGTGGACTGAAGGACAGACAGACTACAGATGGCCGACAACCATGCTTTGGTCAGTTGACAACACACCTTGTCAATGTCCAACTTCGCTGCACGTTTCATCAAGAACTGATCAAAACTTAAGAAGTTACACTGATAGCGATGGGGAAAATAAGCTTATTCAGCAATGAATGGCTGCTGCGCTCAGAACATTCGGTCTTTTTAGCTTTTTTTAAGGTTCTGTCCGAGTCCGTCTTATATGAAAAGGCAAAACTAATGGTAGGATAAAGTATAAAGAGGACATAACAAAGATTAATAGGCTGACCTAGCAAGATTTTAAACTCACCTCAGCTTCTCTCAACAGGCTACTTATGTAACAGGCTGACCGTGTGGCTCAGTAGTTCAGTCGGTAGAGTGTTCGCACGGTATGCGAGGGGCCCTTGGTTCGAGTCTCGGTCAAGCCATGTTCTTTTTCACTCCCGTGACATTTGGTGGCTACGTGTGGGTCCAGAACCGTGTCTGAGAGTATGAAAAATAAGACACGCAGCCGGACTGGATAGGGAGGAATCTACTTAGGCATGGGGAACATGCAGTACGTCAGCCGCGTGCATCACGAAAACACGCCTATATAATTTTGGCCCCTGGAACCCTACTTTTATTTGGTTAAATTGGGGTTTTCAGTGGTGAACCTTATTTGTCTTATATCTGCTCTCAAATGTAGATTGTGGGTACTCGTTAGAACCGCCTCGGTGAGGCGGCTCTAACGAGTACCCACAATCTATATTTTAGGCAGAAATAAGAAAAATATCACAATTTTTCATCTTAAAATATTCATTTTTTCGGCGATAAAGGTAACAATGTATTTGTATAGGCGCGTTTTCATAATGGGCTCGGTAGCTCAGTCGGTAGAGTGTTCGCACAGTATTCGAGAGGCCCTGGATTCGTGTTCCGGTCGAGCCATGTTCTTGTTCCACCCCTGTGACATTTGGGGCTCAGTATTGGTCCAGTACCGCGTCTGAGTATGAAAAATAAGTCTCGTGTCTGTGGCTTATAGAAGATGCAATGCTAGGCTGATACAAGTATTAGCTTTTACAGAAAGCTTCAGTCACACTAATTTATACAGTACTTAAATGACAAAAATTACGATGCCTGTATAATAGTCACGGATTACAAATAAGGAATTTCGAATGTGACATACATGTAAAAACAAAACTACCGATCTTTCACTTGCAACTTCTTGCACAACTTGCCTAGATTTACGTTTATTTTTTTCATTTCGCATTTTAGGTTAACCTTTTTATTTCCTTATGAAAAATAAAACAAAAACAAAAAAAAAAATCTTCCGAGCATTAAGAAACGGATGTGTGAAGAACTAGATGAGGGCGAAGTCAACACCATGTAAACCACGAATTTATTTTTATTTAGCAAGCGTGAGAGCAATCATGCATGTACATGTGATACATTTTCTTTCTTTCTCAATATTCTGCCATATGCCCTCGCGGACATTCTGGGCAGGAGTACATTACATACACTCCAGATTAGCATAACGAACGCCTACACGGTAACCATGCAATTACGGTAGGGATCTTTTATCTGCTCAGGGGATTATTCTGCCTGCACAGGGGGGGGGGGGGGGGGGGCTCCAGTTAACGTCCCGATCTGAAGGACGGTGCACTTTGTGATGTGACAGTCATCCCTGCAAATGATGCCAATGGAGTATGTTCGGATACCACAATTTTATTACCGCTGCCGGGAATCGAACCGGGGACCCCTATACTAACCACTGAGCTACCACGCTCCGTTCCGAGCAGCGTTCCGATAATTACCGGGTATTAATACGCAAGTGAGTGTTGCAGTGTAACCAGCGTTTTGGGTGTCCTGGGGTAATCAGATGGAAAATAGTCCTGTCTATGAAAAGTGAAACCCGTCAATAGAAAACCAGTCACAATGACCTTTTATTACATGCGCTATTCTTAAGATAGTGGGCGTGGACAATAATTTGACATAATACTGTCTGGAAATAGAAGTACACATAGGTCACAGTACCAAGTTAAAGAAGTTTGGCTTGGATTGATGTGTGGGAAATTAAGAAGCTCGGGAGGTTTATGCACTTTAGATGGTGGCATGCGGGTGCATAAGGGTTAAGCAATGACCTGCTGGAACGGGCGACAATACCCGTACTAGGCATGCTGATCTGCGTAACGAAGAACGGAATCTTATATTTATATAGGGAAAAGCCATATATTATTTTGCTCCAAAACATCACGAAAACACGCCTATATAATTTTGACCCCTTGAACCCCACTTTTATATAGTAAACCTTATTTTTCCAAATTCTGCTCTAACATATAGATTGTGGATATTCGTTATAACCGCCTCGATTAGGCGGTTCTAACGAGTATCCACCATCTATATTTTCAGCAGAAATAGGAAACATATCACAATTTTTCATCTAAAAATTTTCAAATGTATTTGTATAGGCGTGTTTTCGAAATGACGCGTTTTAGGCATGCTGATCTGCGTAGTGAACAACGGAATCTTATATTTATATAGGGAAAAACCATATATTATTTTCTCAAAAACAAACATCAATAGAATCTACAATTATGCAAACACGCCTATACAAATACATTGCCATCTTTATGGCCGAAAAAAATGAAAATTTTAGTACGAAAAATTGTGATATTTTTCTTATTTCTGCTCACAACAGAGATTGTGGATACTCGTTAGAACGGTTCTAATGAGTACCCACAATCTATGTTTTTGAGCAGAAATAAGAAAACTATTGTATACCCCTGCAAACCCCAGTTTTACTATATAAAATTGGGGTTTAAGGGGGTCAAATTTAGATAAACGTGTTTTCGTGGTGTCAGTGAGGCGATTTCAACGAGCACGCGCAGTCTATATTAAGAGTAGAAATAAGAAATATGATAAACATCTTTACATGTAAAAATCCTAGTTCCAGAGACGAAGAAAGACGCCATTTTAGTACATGTTCACAAGTCTGTTATCAGAATACTGTCCGCAGGTTTTCCCCGGAAACAACAAGGCCAATTCAATCAAAGAGCATTAAATGAAGAGGTATTATTTGCTTTTTCCAAAAGCTTCCCACATTGTTTTTAGGGGGGGGGGGCGGGGGGGGGGGGGGCAAAATAGTATGTTCTCCATATTAAATTGCCAAAGTTTAAACGATACGTTAGCTAATGTCGTCGTTAGTTTTGAACAGCTAAACACAAGTCGATTTAAAGAATTGAATGTAAACCACACTATATGTAGAGGTTTAC
This sequence comes from Lucinisca nassula, assembly GCA_963580285.1. Classification (NCBI taxonomy): domain Eukaryota; kingdom Metazoa; phylum Mollusca; class Bivalvia; order Lucinida; family Lucinidae; genus Lucinisca; species Lucinisca nassula. Next base: position 87,668,415 of record OY757016.1, on the reverse strand, counting down.
AAGGGTTGCAATATTTGTTTCTGATTTCTGCTACAATGTGGGTACGCTTTTGAGTCACCTCTACGAGATTTTTGTCATTATTACATTTGTACCAATTGTCTAATAGTGCAGCAAAATACCGATATTACAAAATAATCAAAGTACTGAAAGTACTGAGGAAAGTTGATTTATGAGGTATATTCACCATGATAAAATGATAGTGGTAGATTAAACAGTCCCAGGTTCGACTAAGAAAAAAATGCCTGTTGCTTGTCATTGTCCTCGTGACAATCACTGACCATCTGACTGGCGCCGACCCTGAACAAAATCCAGGTTTTAGTTATTGATAGCACCCCTAAGATGTCAGAGCGGAACGTCAGAAGAAAATTCTGGACTGAGCTTGTTTGTTTGTTTGTTTGTATGTTTGTTTGCTTGTTTTGAGGTTTAACATCCCCGTCAACACTGACTAGGTCATTTAGAGACGTTGCTTCCAATTTTGTGAGACTTTTACCCAACACTAAAATGAAATGACATAATTATCAAGCCTGTCGCGCAATGAAACCAAATAGGCTTGTGGCATGGACGGTCCGATTCGCACCACTTTGCCTGGCCAGGCTTAGATCCTCTAAGATGTTTACCAGTACTCATGTGCGGTCGATTTCAGCTCGGCGTGGAAGAATCTTGCAGTCTGTCTATTTCTTCAAGCCCTGATGGGCGGAGGCGGTAGGACTGTGCTCGTGCATTTGGCCATTGGCAAACAGAATCTTCATAATCAGACGCCACATAATGCGGTGTCCGATAAGATCTAATGTACCTGCTTAAACGAACAGTCCGATTCTCAATTCATGACTATTCTCCAAACTTACATTCAGAGACGCTCGATCCACCAGTTCTCTCAGCACTTTGATTAATTGAGTACTTACGCAAATACGCTATTTATCTGGAGCACTGGACGGGAGTGAACTTTAAAACCTATTGCTTTCTTTCGGCGAGTCATGGGTATCTAAAATGAAGTGTACATTGCTTTCGGAGACGTTACAGCAGAGCCCTTTAATTTCTACATTTTAAAAAGTGGAGACGCTTCGACTTAGATTCGTCTTCCCAAGTGTCTATAAAACGAGTGCATATGCACCCAAAAATGCACTGAAGGGTCTGATTTGAGGTCACAGAATGAGGTGTCTGATCAGTGGCTTCTGAATTTGCTTAACCAATATATGACAATGGAATCTTCTAACAAATAAGTTCGGAACAGGATTGTCAGATTTGTTTTCTTAAAGGTAGGTTTTGCAAGAATATATGTTTTTTTTAGCAATCAATGCAGACTCAGATCAGACGCCAAGTTGTGCTGCGTCTGATCTGGGCCTACAATACTTACATGCCATAAAAAGTGACGATAGTTATATATGGGCCAATGTCCAGTTCGGAAACCGAGGGGTGAAAGGGAAGGAACACCTGTGGAATCAAGTCCGCATTCAGCGCAAATGTTAAGTGATCAATGCGCTGGAAAAGGAAATGAGGCAAGTGCTTAATTTGGACTATTTTATGCAGCGAACGAACAGCGGAAGTGTAGTAACGCGGTCCAGTACCGGAAGTAGAAATGCGATGACATATAAAGTTGATACAAGTATCAACTTTCAAAAATATTGAATATGTAACATGCGTGTCTATTGTATCATCACTGACCCCTTTGACCCCCACATGTATTTACATGTAGTAAAACCGGGGTTTACAGGGATGAACTGTATTTTTTTCTTCTTTCTACTCTAAAATATAGGCTGTGGGTACTCGTTAAAGCCGCCTTGACGAGGCGGTTCTAATATGTAGCCCAAAATCTATATTTTGAGTAGAAATTAGAAACATACCACAATTATTCGTCTGATTTTTATTTTTTCGTCGGTTTTGTTTGTTTGAATTGAGGTTTAAAATCCCCAGAATCACTATTTGGGTCATGATGGAGACGTTGCTTCAAAGTTTGGAAACTTTTACCCGACGATGAGATGAAAGCCCATCTCAAGCCCTGTCGTCGTTTTTTTCGGTGGTAGAAATTACAATGTATTTGAAAGGCGTTTTCGTTTTAATGTGAAACAAAGAATAACATGTTATGTATACTTGTCACAGTACACATTCTGGTAAGCCTAGGTCGCGACGACTCGCTCTTGCGGGAATATAGCCAGACACAACTACATAATCAACCTCATTGTTATTCTAGACAATTAATAATATCATTAATTACTGGAAAGAACATTGCCTCCACAGCATTTAGTTTCAAATCACGTTAACAAGTTCATATAGGGAACAAATTGTTTAATTTATACAGCTGAAAGGGTACTTTAGAGAAACATCACGAAAAAAAAAAAACTATATAATTTTGACCACCTTGAACCACACTTTTATAAGTAAAACTTGGCTTTGCAGGGGTATATATTATCGGAGTGGCTGCTAACAGACGTCTGTCACCAGCCAATTCACGTGGAATTTGCTGCTGACAGACCTCTGTCACCAGCAAATTCCACGTGAATTGGCTGGTGACAGACGTCTGAAAATAGCCGATTTTCGCAAATTTTGCTGCTGACAACTTTGGTTTTGTGGTTTTGCAGGCCTTTCAAGATAGATATTAATTCACTTATTCCGAGTTCATCGTTAATACTATGCAAAGAGCGCAACAATTTGATCATTTTTTCCTGACAAATATATTATTTTCTTATTCTGATCAAAAAGAAAGATTATGGGTACTCGTTAGAACCGCCTTGTCAAGGCGGTTCTAAAGAGTACCAACAATATGTATTGAGCAGAAATTTGAAGATTGTCAGATTGTTTTATTTGAAATTTTCATTTTTGGATCGATCGGTTTACGTTCGACCCTAATTTACTAAATGGCCAAACGGAATTCATGCAGTTGCACACGTGACCATCACTGATTTGGGAAAACCAATATTAAGTTTTAATAATATAACTTGAAACGTTGCTATTTTTATCGATGCAACAAGAGCTATCTATAGAGTCTTGACAGGAATTGTGTGCTGGATAATACCCAGATCAGACGCCGCGGAATGTGGCGTCTGATCAGCAGGTTGCACAGGAACTTCATTGTTGCTTAAATAGTGGCATTTAAGGGTTAAGCGAAATAGTATAAGAATGCCAGGTGGCTCACGTAGTGAAAGAAAAACAGTATCTTAATCCACGCTACGATGTCACGTGACGTCTTTTGGAACACTCTATTTATAAAACTACGTTACAAAAATGTATGTCAAGTCGAGTAAAAATAGACTTTTCGCACTCCTGCTAAGAACTTAATTTTAGAACCCTGAAATGTTTAAGAGCAAAACTCAGTTGCCCAGACTTTATAGGTAGTACCGTTATTACACATACAGCGTAGACCAAGATCGGATATAGAGTACATTGCTTCTGATCAGGTCGGCACTGTTCGCCATATGTATGCAACAACAGTTTTGAACATGATTCAGGGCCGTACGCAGAATCTGAAAAGGGGCGTGTTGAGGATGAGAATTTCAGGTATTTTGCAGAGGGTGAAAAACTGTATGAATCTCAAATAATTTCAAAAAGATGGGAGCGGCTGCGTTTGCAACCTCCCCACTCTGTTGAACAAAATCCAAGTACTACCCTAAGACGTCAGAGCGCAGCGTAAGAAGAAAATTCTGGCCTGTGCTCGTTTGTTTCTATTTATTCAAACCCCGATGGGCGGGGGCGGGTGGACTGTGCTCGTACACTTGGGCATTGGCAAACAGAATCTACATAATCAGACGCCGCATAACGCTATGTCTGATCAGCTCTACTGTGCTTGCTTAAAGTTAAACGAACAGTTCGATTCTCAGCTCAGGACTATTTTCCCAACCTACACTCAGAGACGATCGACCCACCAGTACTCTCAGTGCTTTGATTTTTTTCTGGTGGTAAAATGTTCAATATATTTCAACAGGCGTGTTTTCCTAATGATACACAGTGTACATAACCCACACAGTGTACGGCTACTTTAAGCCTGCTGCTCTATCTGCAACAGACAGTTCAGAGCTAAAAATGGTCTCATCAGCCACCTTACATCACATGAACCAGTCCGTGAAATGAAGACCCCCCCCCCCCCTATACCCCACTTTATATAGAGAAAACTGGGGTTTACGGGGGTATACACTATTTTTCTAATTTTTGCTCCAATACATAGGTTGTGGGTACTCGTTAGAACCGCCTCAATGAGGCGGTTCTATCGAGCACCTACAACCTATGTTTGCTGTATTTATAAGAAAAATATAACTGATTTTTATCAGGAAAATGGCCATTTTGGCGATGTAAAAATGCACTATGTCATACGGGAGTGTTATCGTAATGGAACACACAAACAGTAACATTTCGCATATGTGATTAAGACTGGTCAGGAGTGACAGACATCGAATTTGATGATCATACTAATACCACGGGAAAGCTTCAGTATGCACCTATCATCACGAAAACGCGCCGATATAATTTTGATCCCCTTGAACCCTACTTTTATATAGTAAAACTGGGGTTTGTAGGGGTAAACCTTATTTTCCTTATTTCTACTCTAAAATATAGATTGTGGGTACTCGTTAGAACCGCCTCGATGAGGCGGTTCTAACGAGTGCCCACAATCTATATGTTGAGTAGAAGTAAGAAAAATATTACAATTTTTCATATTAAAATTTTCATTTTTTCGGCGATTAAGGTAAGAATGTATTTATATAGGCGTGTTTTCGTAATGAAAATGTATCAAGTGTTCTCATTGGAATCATTTCAAATTATGATTCGAATGGGTATACAAAACATACATTAATTTGTATATTATGTGTACACATAAGCATCGTTTAAAAATAATGATTTAGATTAGAACCTCATTGAGGCGGTTCTTAAGGGTACACACAGCATACATTTTTTTATAGATACAGAAAAGAAGTCCCACACTTATACCAATTACGAAAACACGCCTAAAAATACATGTACATTGTAAATTGTTCCGCCATAAAAGGAAAATTTAAAGCTGAAAAATTGTGATATGTTTCTTATTTCTGCTCGAAATACATTACGAAAACATGCCTTTACAAATACACTGTAAATTTTACCGTCATAAAAAATGTAAGATTTATGATGAAACATTGTAATATTGTGGGTACTCGTTAGGACCGCCTCATCGAGGCTGGTTCTAACGAGCCACAATCTATATTTTAGAGCAGAAATAAGAAAAATAAGGTTTACCCCTGCAAACCCTAGTTTTATTATATTAAAGCGGGGTTAAAGGGGGTCACAATTATATAGGCGCATTTTCGTGATGATAGATTGTGGGTACTATCACACTCTATATTTTAGAGCAGAAATAAGAAAAATAAGGTTTACCCCTGTAAATCCCAGTTTTACTGTATAAAAGTCGGGTTCAAGGAGATCAGAATTATATAGGCGTGTTTTCGTGATGCCTCCTGGAAGTAGCCCTCAGTGGCTCGAACTACCGCTATCTCGAACAGATTTTTGTGTGATAAATATACCGTAAAGGAGTCCCCAAATTACCCCTGCTATGTCACCTGGAAGTAGATCTCAGTGGCTCGAACTGCCCCCATCTCGAATAGATTTTTGTGTGGTATGTAGCGAAAAGAAGTCCCCATATTATCCCCGTTATGTTATCTCATTACGAACAACACGCCTATAAAAATACATTGTAAATTTTATCACCGACAAAATGAGAATTTTAAGATGGAAAATTGCGATGTTTTTCTTATTTCTGCTCAAATATAGATTGTGGGTACGAGTACCCACAATCTATATTTGGGAGCAGAAATATGAAAAATAAGGTTTACCCCTGTAAACCCCAGTTTTACTATATAAAAGTGTAGTTCAAGGGGGTCAAAATTATAAAGGCGAGTTTTCGTGATGTTTTTTCTTATTTCTACTCTAAACTATAGGTGTGGGTACTCGTAAGGGAGGCGATTCTTATATGTACCCACAATCTATATTTGGAGTAGAAATTAGAAACATACAAATGTACCACAATCATTCGTCTGAAAAGTTTTTTTTTTCTTGTCGGTTTGTTTGTTTGAATTAAGAAAAAGATCAGCTCAAGCTGTGATTTGTTGAGTAATAAATCACAGTTTGGAGGTCAGTTGTAAAGTAGACAAATCACGAGCGCGTAGCCGCAGCTGCAGGTTGCAAGGAACATGTTGTCGCCAGTCTGATATAGCTGTTTTCAGGGATCTCCAGTTTTCTTCACTACTTATGAAACTATTTTAAAAATTTACAGCTTCAAAAGTAGGTCTTCGCGGGAAACACTTTTTTTCAACATTATCATGTTAACAATTCCGTTTAATGAATACACCTCTAAACCCCAATTAATATAGAGAAAATTTGGGTTTAAAGGGTAAAGAGTATTTCCTTATTTCTGCCCAAAGACATATGAGACGCCTCTAATGCGCACTCACAACCTATTTTGGGAGTAGAAACAAGTAATATACAGTGGACCCCCGTTATAATGACAATACTTGTTCGTTATAAAGAATTAGCCGTTTTAAAGAATCCCAGTTAGGACTATGAGAGGTAATAAAGGGCCTTCTCGCGTTCATTTCTCCAAGAAACAAATATCAGCCTCGATAGCGCAGTGGTTAACGCGTTCGACTCATGATCGAGAGGTTGTGCGTTCGAATCCGGCACCCGGTATCGAGGTGTGTCCTTGGGTAAGACACGTTATGACACTGCCTCACTCCACCCAGGTGTGAAAACATCCGGAATGAGTGTTCGAGAGCGATTAAATAAGCTTGAAGCTTCAATCGCAATCGAACTAAAATAAATTAGTATAAACTAAAAAATGTTATAGATATTTTTGAAATCGCACCTGTGAGGCGACCTTCATAGATATCTATTACATTTGTTTCTTATAGAGGCGATTCTATCATCAAATGTCTATAATATACACGTATGTTTCTTAAAAGTTTTAGATACATCACGGAAACACGCCTATATAATTTTGTGCCCCTTGAACCCCACTTTTATATAGTAAAACTGGGGTTTCCGAGGGTATACCTTATTTTTCTTATTTCTGCTCTAAAATATAGATTGTGGGTACTAGTTAGAACCGCCTCGATGAGGCGGTTCTAACGAGTGCCCACAATCTATATTTTGAACAGAAATAAGAAAAATATCGCAATTTTTCAACATAAAATTTCATTTTTTTCGGCGATAAAAGTGGCAATGTATTTGTATAGGCGTGTTTACGTAATGACAGAAATTTTGGTTTCGATTAAAGCGTTTCTAAGCGGATGGTAGCCAACATCGATCGGAACCAAGGTTAAGCCCTGAGCTATGGATTCAATTCATTGAAATTGTCATCATAAAGAGTTCTGTCGTTATAACCAATGTAGGCATATAGATGGTCGACTGTATCACAAATTTTCAATTTTGAAGATATGAAAACATGCACAATGTCAGACGAGTATATTATTACATGTTTGCTGCAGGTGCAGGTTGCAAGTAACATGTTGTCGCCTGTTTACATCACGAAAAAACACCTATATAAGTTTGACCCCCTTGAACCCCATTTTTATATAGTAAAACTGGGGTTTACAGGGTTATGCCTTATTTTGCTATTTCTGCTCTAAAATATAGATCGTGGGTATCCGTTAGAACCGCCTCAACCCACAATCTATATTTTGAGCAGAAATAAGAAAAATATCACAATTTTTCATCTTAAATGTTTCATTTTTAAGGCGGTAAAATTTGCAGTGTATTAATATAGGCGTGTTTTCGTAATGATGAATTCAATAAAATGATTCATTTATTCGGAGCTAAGGCTCGATTCAAATCAGCGAAGGGCTTAAGCTTCTTATCAGGAAAACACACCTATATCCCTTGAACCCCAATTTTATATACTAAAACTAGGGTTTACGGGGTTAAAACTTATTTTCTTATTTCTACACTAAAATATAGATTTGGGTACTCCTTAGAACCTCCTCGATCAGGCGGTTCTAACGTGTACCCACAATCTATATTCTGAGCAGAAATAAGAAACATATCACAAATTTTCATACAAAAATTGTTGTTTTTGTCGATGAAATTTACAATGTGTTGAATAGACGTGTTTTCGTAAGGCTGTGGGTGGGATACGTCTATATCGAGTCCATAGTCATGAAAGAGGGGTGGATATATAAAAATCCGTCCCGAGGCTTGCCGTGTGATGCCGGAACAGTGAGCCCAAGTGACGGACTTTTCTGTCCACCCCTCACACCCATGTAGGATTCTTTTTCTTACATACCTTTCATTTCTGAGTGTGGGTTTTTAATACTGTTCGCCGACTTCGGCCATATTGTGATGACACTACAGTGATATTTAGTGACGTCAGGTAACGTGCTGTGACGTCAACCTTAACGACGGCGCATATGAGGTCGTATTCAACCAGTGCATTTATCAAACACGCGAGAATATTCAATTTTAGGTAAGAACACAAAAGTTAGAACAGAATTTTTATCCCAAGCTAAAACTATGGATTTCCTTATCTGGTGTGCAAGAAGAAATGTGTTATAATTGCCCCTTTAAGATACATCTATTTGTTGGTTCCAACAAATATCGACAACTTTGTTTCTTGGAGTAGTTGATTGGCTGGTTTGAGATTCAACGTACCCGTCAACACTATATAAGTAATTTTGGAGACGTTACTTCCAATTTTGTGGGACTTTTACCTGACATTGCGATGAAATTACATCTCAAGCGCTAACGCCCAATGAAACCATTAGGGTTTATAAGCATGGACGGTCCGATTCGCACTGCTTTGCCTAGGCAGGCTTAGATCCTCTAAGGGGTTTACCAGTATTCGTGTGCGGTCGTTTTCAGGTTGCGTGCAAGCATCATGTAGCTTATCTATTTCCTCAAGCCCCGATGGGCGGGGGCCGGTTTCTTAGACGGCCCTTTGTTAACTCTCATAGTCCTAACTGGGATTCTTTATAAAGCCAGATATAGTTCGAACAAATTGACCTGAGACTGGTGAACTCTATTAACATAATTTCACACCCGACTGAATGCATAATAAACATATCTTCGTCGTTTACCGAAGATGGCGATATTGTTATACAATAAATAGTGGTCGGCAAAACGGCCGCTATTCGCGTGTTGCCGAAAATTTACGAGAACTTTACGAAAGCCAACGTATTTGGTGATAGCATTGACTAAATCATTTCTTGCATAAAGGTCAGTCTCATGTCAAATTGTTCGCACTGCAATATTTAACCCATTGTATACTGGTGGACTCTTCCATTGCTATATGATGGACAAGACCCTTTGTCATATAAGGGGTGTCAGGCCTATTTTTCCTTTTTGGAGCGTAGCTGATGCAGCGTAGCTCCAGTGAGATGAGAAGTGATTTCGGCACTACTTTCGGTGTTACTGCATATGACCCAATCACCAGTGAGAACATAGTACCCCGTGTTAACGTAGTAGATTATTACGCCATGCGGTATCTTCTTATAGACTGCTTCACAGACCACCTATTTCAAACGGAATAGATGAATATTTTTAATAGATGAACTGTGTAGCAGTCTAACCGTTTTATAGTTCAGTTTATATAACCCAGTTTACAGCCCATTTGTACCAAAAATACTAAACCTGGCAACTTGCAAACAGGAAAAACCCAGATCAGATACCACAGAACGCGGAGTCTCATTATGCCCTTCACTGCATACTTACAAAAAGGTTCAGCCATTTTTGCCAAATATTTCGTGGAAGCCACAACCTGACATCCCTGATTTTAAAATGAAGTCATTCCATACTGATATAAGGTGTTGAGGATTCCATTCGTTTAAAATGGGTTAAAAGTACGCAGTGTGGGTCGATGATGTATTACCAAAATAAGACAGTTGGAATGAGTTTGGACAGGTGCACGTCAAGGCTTATATTGTTAGGAGTAAATTTTGCAGTTTAGACACAGATGAGACGCCACTTGTTGTAGCGTCTTATCTGGGTCTGCTATGCTTGTCCCTAAAAGGCTGCTAGACATATACTCAGAGCATGCGTTAATGTGTTTGTGTGTCGGGGGGGGGGGGGAGGGGGGGGGGCAATGCTACTTTTTTAAAGCGACCTGCCTGCGTCCTAAGCATGTGACCATAAATAAAGCAAATTATCAGCTCAGACGCAAGTTCGATACCTGCCGTGTTCTGCAACATTCTTTCCAGGAGATTGATCGTGAAATCTCTTCCCCGTTGATTCTATCCCTTTCGCGCTGATTCAAGAAGGGCAGTTGTTAGTTTCCGGTAAAAGACTGTGTTCTGTGCTGTATTGACAATATCTAACCAAAGAAATTGCCTTATTGTCAGATCATTTCATAAAAGGCCTCGTCGAGGCAATTTATTTTTATATAATAATAACGGAGTATAATGTCTAAACCTCTTCAAATATTCCTATGGATTGATATTGACAATAACTAACCCAAGAAATTGTCGTATGCAAGATCACTCCATAAATGGCCTCACCGATGCAATATACACTTAGAAAAACGTTAACAGAGTATAATGTTCAAACCTCTCTGAATATTCCGATCATTTTTGGCATTCGGATTGATATTGACAATACCTAACCCATGAGGCTGTTTTATGCAAGATTACTTTATGAATGGCCTCGCCGAGGCAAAATAATATAAAAAAATGAATACGGAGTATAACATCTAAACCCGGCTTTGATCATGTTCGGCATACAGGTTGATATTGACAATACATAACCCGCAAAATTGTCTTATGCCAAATTACTTTACAAACAGCCTCGCCTAGGCAAACTGAAAAATTATTTCGAAGTGTAACTTCTAATCTACTTGGAATATTTTTGCAAAATGTTAGCATACAGATAGATAATGTACAGATCTAACCAACGCGATTCCTGAGTGCCCAATTTCTTTATTTTAGCCTCGGCAAGGTAAAAAATTCACCCACTGACACGGTCGTATAACTTTCACCCGACGTTTATATTTTTATAATGTTTTGCATGCAGATGTAAATTGACAAGATCAAGCTAATGGTATTGTCTAATGCCAGATAGCTTTATAAACAGCCTCACCGAGGCAATTTTTGAAGACTGATTACAGATGTATAACTTCTAAACTGCTGGGAAAAGTATGATAATTTTTCACATGAAGATAAACATCATCAAGACGTTACCAAGAAGAGTGTCTAATGCAAGATAAATAACCTCCCCAAGGTAATTTTTCAAAAACTGATTACATAAAATAACTTTAAAGCCGCCAAACAATTGCGCAAGCCGCAGTTATTGCGCGAACTATAGCTCAGCAGAAATCTTCAAGTAAACTGTAGAACTGCATGGTTGCTGTATTGCTCAAAAACATTGATTGTGGGTTCTTGATAAAACTGCCTCGTCAAGGCGGTTCAATCAAGTCCCCGCAATCAATGTTTTGAGCATAAAATTAAGAAAATATCACAATTTTGTATCTTAAAATTTCCATTTTTTGCCACAAAATTGACAATGTATTTGTACAGGCGTGTTTTCGTGATGGTTGGGGGGTCTACACCTTAGCGTGAGTTAATTTCAATATAGGTCTTGTTGCTTAGACACGACTTCTGGCCCAGAAAAGCTTCAAACAGCTATGTCCATTGGATCAATATGAGCCTGAATTAAAATACCAATCAGACGCTAAATCAAATTATCAAAGCTACGCTCCATCAGCACTCTCAGTGCTTTGATTTATTCTCTTTTTGATGGAAAATTATGTTTGCAAATAGTGCAGGCCCTGATCAGATGCCGCATTCTGCGGCATCTGATCTGAGCCTGCACTGTTTGCCAAGGTAACCCCTTTAGGGGTTTGCGAAATGCGATGGGTAATTAACAAATACTGTCGTTATAACGAGAGTCCTCTGTCTAAAGCCCTTAAGTTTCTTCTGTAACTTGAAAAAGTAGGACTTCGTGGAAAACATGTCTTAGAATATCCTTGATACGCCATTACCTATGATTTGTCGGTTAAATCAATTAACGTTAAGTGGAATGGCAACACCTATTGAATTCCATGTCATTGTTGTACGAGGGAGACAGTTGTCGCATTACGAAACTACGCCTATATGAAATACATTGTAATCTTTACCGCCGAAAAATCGACAATTTTCAGAAAAAAAAAATGTGATTTTTTTTTTATTTATGCTTTCTGCTCAAAATATAGATTGTGGTACTCGTTAGAACCGCCGCATCGTTTACCCTTGAAAACCTCAGTTTTACTGTATAAAAGTGGGGTTCAAGGGGGATCAATTATATAGGCGTGTTTTCTTGATGATACTGAAGATCCCTAAACCTAAGCCTCTGAAAAATGAAATCAACTTTCAACGACAAGAACAGCCTCAAGAGAAAAGTCTTGCCTTGAAACGTTGACCGCTACAGACATGGGAAAGCAGCATATATACGATAACTCATCCGTGTTTTGTTTGTTTGTTTGATTTGAGGTTTAACGTCCCCGTCAACACTGTAAAGGTCATTTTGGAGACGTTGCTTCTAATTTTGTGGGACTTTTACCCGACATTGAGATGAAATGACTTCTCAAGCCCTGTCACCCAATGAAACCAATAGGTATTATATTTCATAAGCATGGACGGTCCGACTCGTGCGCACCGCTTTGCCTGGGCAGGCTTAGATCCTCTGGGCGGTTTACCAGTACTCGTGTGCGGGTCGGATGCAGCTCTGCATGGAAGCATCATGCAGCCCATATATTTCTTCAAGCCCCGATGGGCGGGGGCCGCACTCATCCGTGTAACACAGTGCATTCATTTATATATAAAAAATGGTTAATTTTCTCATTGCGATAAAATACCCTTGCGACAATGTGCATTGTTTCACATCTCCAAAATGGCTACTTTTATGACGAAAATCCGTGGCATTTCTCTTATGTTTACTGCAAACATAGGTTGTGAGTGCTCGTTAGAACCGCCTCAATGAGGCGGTTCTTGAGGCGGTTCTAACGAGCACCCACAACCTATGTCTTGAAGCAGAAATAAGAAAAAATAATGTATACCCCCGTAAACCCTGGTTTATAAATATACTCTATATAAATTTGGGTTTAGGGGTTGTTCATTTCACGGACTTGTTCACGTGATGGCTATTTCTGATATTTTTCTTACTTATACTCCAAACATAGGTTGATGGTGTTCGATAGAACCGCCTCATTGAGGCGACTCTAATGAATAGCCACAACCTCTGTCTTGGAGCAGAATGATTAGGAACAGTAATGGATACTCCCTGTAAACCCCAGGTTTCTCTATATTAAGTGGGGTTTAGAAAGGTGTTCCATCACGAAAACAAGCCTATATAATTCTTTCCCCCTTGAACTCCACTTTTATGTAGTAAAACTGGAGTTTACAGGGGTAAACTTTATTTTTTCTTATTTCTGCTCAAAATATAGATTGTTGGTACTCGTTAGAACCACCTCATCGAGGCGGTTCTAACGAGTACCAACAACCTATATTTTAGAGCAGAAATAAGAAAAATCGTTAGAACCGCCTTATCGTCTAACGAGTACCAACAACCCATATTTAGAACTGAAATAAGAACAATATTACATTGTTTCGTCTTAAAATTGTGTGAGTTTTTCGGTGGTAAAGTTTACAATGCATTTTTATAGGCGTATTTTCGTAATGCACTTCACGACCTTGTTACCATGATGTCTGATAGAGTTACCGGCCCTAAATGTGTATCCATTCCCCTGGAATATGACATTGACAAACGAAAGGAAGCCATACCGACGGTCTTCAATTAAATCTGATGACAACAAGAAAACAGCCCAACGGCATTAAAAATGAACGATGGCATAGCTGCATTTAAAATAATCAAAGCACTAAGAGTGTTGATACACGGGTAGGAAACTTCATAATCGGAGCCATTGGCTCCTGGCTCCGGCAGGCAAATGTCATGTACGTCTTCTGGAGAACGTGCGGCTCTGAATATATGGGCATGAACTTGCAAGCCTCTTCGATTGGGTTATCATTCATTGTGCTAGTTACAGACCTGCTTTGAAACTGTGGGCTTTACCGGATTTGCCCTGTCCTTCTGCGATTCCGTGACTCGGTGGTTTCCGTAATTCAGAAATTTCGTCATTCAGTCATTCCGCCACTGCAAAAGTAAAAAAGCATTTTACTCCAATAACTTCTATGTCTGTGGTCCAACATCGATGGAACTTACACCACACTTGGTCTCTGCGGTAAAAAAGTGAAGTAGCAGAATAGTGCCCAAGGGCCAATAACTCGTGGAATTATGCACGTTGGTAAGTTTTCAAATTTTGCCATTCTGGGAAATTTTCGTAACTGATTTCTTAGGGGCTATGACAGCTAGAAAGCTGGAACGTTTTCTATAAACATGAACAATGACTGGATGTTTCGTGTTTAAAAGGGTATAGTTTTATAATCCATAACACAGTGAGATATTTCTTTGATAAGTTTTCAAATTCTAAAACACATTTTGCTTAATAACGTTTCTGTTTGCGATCGTACTTCAATAAAACATTTTTTAATACTACACTTGTGCCGTGTGCGGTTTGAGACGGAAGATACCTTCCGGAAACAGAAGCTTGTATCATCTGTTTGATTTACGGCTTCTGAAAACAGAAGTTGAAAAATTCTTCTGCTTCCGTCAAATCGAACAGTTCACTTCTTGTTTTTTTAGCGTCTTCCGATTTGTTTAGCTGAAAGATAGAAGGGCATGTGATCTTTTACCCTAATAAAAATTCTAAGTACTCCTTATAATCCTCTTGTTGACGCCTTTGTTGACGCGTTTCTTACTAGCATTCAAAATCTATTTTTGAACTAGGAATAAGACTGATATCAAACATTGTCATCTGAAAAATATTAGTTCTAGAGATCGCCAGTTTAGCGCACGGATTTGTTATTGGAATGCATTTTTTTCGGCGTGTTCGATTTGGTTTAGTTCTTCCATCTTATGCATATTTCCTGTCACGTGGTTTTACGCCCTATAGCACATGATATTCTACTTCCAGAGAAGTTCTAAATCACACCCGGCATTGATCTCTAATGAAAGGAAGATGTATTAGCAGAATAGTGACCAAGAACCAATAACTCCCAATATGTCACATTGTATGTTTTCAAATTGAACAATTCTCGTAACGGATTCCTCAGGAAGTATGAAAGGTAGGAAGCTAAAACTTTGTAGAAACATGGACAATGAATTTATGTATCGTGTTTAATGGAATGGGGGTCAATGGTCTGTAACTCTTTAAGATATGCCCTTTGATAGGATTTCAGGTTTTAGCTAGTCTGGCCCAGAAAACATGTACACTCCATATTTTCAACTTCTGTGGTGTGTTCCTTGCTTCCAAAGGATAACCCTTTTATAGAACATATTTAACTTCACTACAGCTGGTGTGTGGGAATGTGTGGCGGCGGTAAAACGTCTCCCTGCCCTACATCATAGTGTAGATTATATTTTCTTGTCCTTTGGGATCATTGATTCCATTGTGGAATTTTCAAAATATCTGAGGGTCACTGATGAGGCCTAATTGGTCGAAACTAGCTAGTCTGGCCGAGAAAACATGTACACTCCATAGTTTCAACTTCTGTGGTGTATTCCTTGCTTCCAAAGGATAACCCTTTTATAGAACATATTTAAAATGCCTTTTGCTTAATATTTTTTATGTTTGTAGTTCAACTTCAATGAAACTTATACTACATTTGGGCTCTAATGTGAAACAGGTGCTGTAGCAGAAAAGTGACCAATTGTCTATAGCTCTTAGAGTTATGTCTTTTGGAAGGTTTTCGAATTCTGTCATTATCGAAAATTCTCGAAGATGTCTTAGGAATTTTGAAAGCTAGAAAGCTGCAACTTTGTAGAATCATGCACAATGACTAGATGTATCCTGTATACTGAATTAGAGGTCATTGGTGCATAGTTTAACTATGAGTTATGTCCCTGGATAGGCTTTCAAATTTCAAATACATTTTTCTTATTAACTTTTAATTTATGGTCGAACTTTAATGTAACTTTTACTACACTTGGTCTCTTAGGTAAGGAAGGTGTTGTATCAGAATCTCAGAATCAGATAAAGGGCAAATAACTTTTGGAGTTATATCTCTTGGTAGGTCTTTAATTTTTGCCATTCTAAGAGATTTCTGAGGAACAATGGTAGCTAAAAGAGTGAAACTTTGTAGAAGCATGAGCAGTGACTGAAAATATATTGTACACCGGAATAATGGTCAAGGGTCCGTTACTCACTGAGTTTTTTTGCCTTGATAGGTTTTCAAATTTGAACATGCATATTGCTTAATGACATGTATGTTATGTGGTCCTACTTCAATGCAACTAATACAACACTTGGTCTCTAGGGTAAGTAAGTAGTATAGGCGTCACTTTGGCCCAAATGACATCACAAGATGGCCGCCATATATGGAAGATAGACCTCTATAAATTGGAATTTAAGGTACTGTTAATTTTTTTTATTTTTCTTCTTTCGTAGCATATGACCATATGAGATATACGATATTGTTAGTACCTTGATTTTTTCTTTGCTTTCGTGTCAAACGTAAAACAATTCAAGCAGAATGAATTCTTTTATCCCTATCATTCTTGATGCGACAGGCGTTAAGCAATCGGTGCATCCACGTCATGTGACGTAATATACACTGTTTACCTAGGGTCGCCCCATCAGGATCTACTCTGTTAGCTTATATCCCATTTATAGGGTGTTAGTCTTGAAATGGATCATTTTAATGGCTTTCTCAGACGCGAGTTGATTCAAAGAGTGTTAGACGTAATGCAGGGTCCGCTCTAGGTCTCAACTACATACATTTTGCAAAATGTACCGCTGTCGGTTCATACCGTTGCTCTTTACATTTTTCAAATGTAGATACCCATCGATCCGTTCAGTCCAAACAAATGCGCAGCAATCATTAAAAATACAAATTAAATGAATAATATTCGCGTCGTCGAGGGACGATTTATTGTGCTTCAGTTCAGAGATTTTTATTGGACACAGTACCTGTACGTTTGTCAGATAGTCATTGGGTGAAAATGTGATCCTACTTTAATGAAACTAATACTACGCCTGGCTTTTAACGTAAGGTTAGTGTAGTAGCAGAATGGTGACAAAGGGTCCATAACTCTTGGAGTTATGTACTTTGGTATTTGCCATGTCCTTCTGCGATTCCGTGACTCCGTGGTTCCGTAATTCCGAAATTTTATCATTCCGTCATTCCGCCACTGCAAAATTATAACAAAAACATTTTGCTTTAATACTTTCTATGTTTGTAGTCCAACTTCGATGAAACTTACACAACACTTGGTCTCAAGGGCACAAAAGGCGTAGTAGCAGAATAGTGACCAAGGACCAATTACTATTGGAGTTATGTCCCTTTGTAGGTTTTCAAATTTTGCCATTCTCGTAAATTTTATAGATTTGTATAAAAGCTGGAAAGCTGAAACTTTTTTTTAAATATGGACATTGACTGCTTGTTTCGTGAATACCGGACAAGAGGTAAATGATTTAAAACTCTTTGAACTATAAAAGCTGGAAAGCTGAAACTTTTTTATATATGGACATTGACTGCATGTATCGTGAATACCGGACAAGAGATACATGATCTAAAACTGTTTGAGTTCAAAACCTTGAAACGTTTCCAAATTTTGCCGTTCTTAAAAATTTTGGTATCAGTTTTTCTCTGGAACTTTGGAAGATGGAACGTGGAAAGTTTCCATTATCATAGAACATGGCTTGCTGTGGCAAGAAACAACTGAATACAGAGATGAAATAACGATGAGAACTCGACAGCATGAAATAACTGCAATGCTGGAGCAACCGACAACCAACACTTAGACTCCTAGGGCCCGACAAGAGATAGAGCATCAAACACAAACTAACCTTAGTTACAAAGTTTATGTAAGTCTTTAGGCGGGAGCCGTCATATAGTCGGAAGCCCGATCCGCCATGTGGGACAATTGTAATCCGCCTATCATCTGTGTCCGATTTAATCCGCGCGACAAATTGTATAGAAATTAATAGGGCATGTGAATCTAAGACATGATTGAAAAAACACTAGGCTAGATAGCGAACATGTGATTGAAAATTATGAAAATTCAATCTTTTATCTTAATTTTGATTATATTTTTATATTTTGTAAATAAAATTCAAACTGGTCAATTTTGACATGAAAATAGGACCCTTCGTCTCGTGAACCTCTCGTTTACTTCAATAGAAGATTAGCAAAAACTCACGAGGGTGTCTGTTTTTATACTGTAATAATTAAATTATAAAATACGTTGTTAAAAATGTGACTTTAAATTCTAGAAGAAAAATGATTTTTCTTTCCAACAGTATCAAATAAAAGAAGATCAAATAAAAACAACGTTGGTCATTTTCAGGTTGTTTTCTTGCCATTTTTAGTACTTTTAGCCGTCTCTCCTCATTGTATCTATTTATAGCTATCGGTTCTCATATTACGCGAGTATCGGATTAAATCGGAAATTTCCGGGTTTTAGCTGCTGAAAACATTTTTGTTAATGACATGTAATGCTGAAATAAATTTATTTTATTTCGTCTTATTTATATATTTACTGTTTTGATTAGTTTTTTTTTTCTTGTTTAATATATTTTTTTGCATATGACTGATGCGCAATTAAAAACACTTCATATTGTTTATAGAAGCCTCAGTGGTGTAGTGGTTACGCTACTCGCCTTGTAAACCAGGGGTCGCAGGATCGATCCCGGGCTTCTCCAGACTTTCGGATGAGTCTTTAAATCGAGGTCTCGTCTCCGTATGACCTTAGCTGTTGGTGGTACGTAAAACTCAAACACTCACTCACTTCATATTGTTTTTTTTTGGGGGGGGGGGGGTTACGGCCCTTTCAAGATTATTTCACTCATATCGAGCCGATCGTTAATCATAGGTGGGCGAAAACCGGAGTACCCGGAGAAAAACCTCCTGACCTTCCGTTCCGTTGCAGAACTTGGCGTCTCACACGTGACCCGAGCGAGGCTCGAACCCACGGCGGTGAGAGACCTAATGACTAAGAGTCAGCGCTCTTATCCATTAGGCCACGGAGGCCTGTTTCATATTGTTTACAATAGAAGAAGAAGAAAGAAAAAAAAAACTTTAATTATTGATTTTTTTGACTAGCGAAAATATATTGATTTCGGTGAAAAATCTTTTTTTTTTCGGGTACTTCACACACATGCTTAATTGGCAATTGTTGCTAATTACTGCCAATCATGCCGGTTGTGGGAATACTACTTAAAACCCTTAGGTACTTTTTCTGATCAGAGTCTACGTTGTTCGAAAGACCCAATGCTTCTTCATGCAGCAAGAGAAGTCTAGGATGCGCGCGCTGATGTGATTCTTTGCTTGGCACACGTAAATTGTAGGGAGTGCTGTGCCCTGGTTCAACTATTATTTTCTGGGATAAATTGCATGTAATTATACACAGAAAAATAATCACGAAAACGCCTATATAATTTTGACCCCTTGAACCCCACTTTTATATAATTAAACTGGGTTTTACAGAGGTAAACCTTGTTTCTTATTTCTACTCTGTATATAGATTGTGGGTACTCGTTACACAATCTATATTTTGTGCAACAGAAAATTTCACAATTTTTCATCTTAAAATTGTCTCTTTTTCGGCAATAAAATTTACTGTGTAGATGTACAGGCATGTTTTGTAATGTGTTGGCAGGTTTGCAAAACAATATATATTTTAATGCTAACCATTAATCAATAAAAGCTGATTTAACAAGTTTCGACTAATATGCATCAATTAATACATGTATAGAATTTAAGAGTTGACACGCGCTGTGTGTATATTCAAATTAATTGCTTTATGACCCGGAAGCCTTAATTGTTGACATGATATCGACAAACTTATGTTAGGTAATCTTTAGACAAACGTTCTCTGTAGTAAATGGACTCGGTCCAGGTTAACGCTTTCCTTTTCACCCCTAAGCTTCTGTTAATTAGAATTTAGCCCCCCCCCCCCCCCCCAAAAAAAAGGGGTTGAGAACAATTCAAGTCTTTCTATTATAACAAAATATATCCATATAACGCACAATGAACACTTTGATCAGATTGTGCAGATGCCAGGTTGGTCTGGGGTTTGTCATATAATCTTATTCGCTAGTTATCAAGTATCCTTTTTTCTTCTCCAAGATATATCTCTTACATCGGTCCTGACGAGTACCAACAATCGATGTTTTGGAGCAAGACTTAACACACTCGCGCGTCAACGTGCATTTTTTTTTCATATCTCCAAAATAGCTTTTTTTCTAAAGAAAATCCGTGATAATTTTCTTATTCATACTGCAAACATAGGTTATGGGTGTTCGTTAGAACCGCCTCAATGAGCGCAAAATAGTGTATACCCCGTAAACCCAAGTTTTCTCCTATACAAAGTGGGGTTCATTTCACGGACTTGTTAACCTAATGTATGTGTTTACTTTTTTTAGGTAAATACCAAAAATATTATTTCATCGAGTGTATTGAAAACATAAAATTTTTCTCTCGTGCAAAAAATAAAAATAAATAAATAAAAAAAAAGAAACTTTTCTAACGAGTGCGTTGAAAACGTCATAGTTTTCACGAGTGTGCAGCATGGGTGATTTTTTTTAATACTTTCAATACACGAGATGAAATATTTCTGTTTTTTTTTTTTTTTTTTGTTTTATTTCGACAAAACAGAAACCTTTTCATTTTATACGCGACTATGCCGGTATACTTTAGTTAAACAGCTTCGCAGTGTGAAAATAATATCCTTATTTGTTTCAGATATGCAAATATTTCACTGCTAATCGTGATTAACCCATTTCAGACTGGAAACCCCTAAACGGCTACCGTGGCAAACAGTGCAGGCCCAGATCAGTCGGCCCAGATCAGACTGATCTGGGCCTACACTGTTTAAAAAAATTCAACCATTTTCCAAATAGGTTTTGAAGAAAACACAACCTGCCACCCCTAAATTTTGAAATGGACTCCTGCTTAAGAGGAAGATTCCACTTGGTACAAAAAAGGTTTAAGTGATGTTAGGCCAGTATGGGTTCAACGGATTAAAAACCGATTAGTTGTCAAATAAAATGATTAAAAATGAAACAGTTTGCTTACTGTGTTCCACTTTATTGCAAAACGGGACCAACAGAGCTTTTGTTTGTATTGGAATTTAGCGGTCCAGTCAACACAATTTAGGTCATTTTTGAGCCGGTCAGTTTACCTATCCACTCTTTTCCTGGACAGGCTTAAACGTAAGCGGTTAACCAGTACACTGCACATTCTTTCGCTCTCTGACGTGTGGCTTTAAATAGCCGTTTCCCATCACGTAAAGCAAGTCCTTGAAGAACCCCTCTAAAACACGCTCTGTATTAACAGGGGCATACATTATTTTGCTCTTTCTGGTCCAAGCCATAGATTGTGGGTACTCGTTAGAGCAGTCTCAATGATTTCAAACAAACCAGTGACAGGCACGTGGAAATCAGCAGTACAAAGCTACTGTACTTGGTAGCGTTTGTCAATCCGTCTCAAAACTATCAAAACTTTAACATTGAGTCAACTGCGTTCTACTTAACACACATTGATCATCAAGGCCAAGTTGTTCAAAGCAGCGTAAGTTAACCCTTTTTGTACCAAATGGAATCTTCCACCTTATATACAGCAGGACTCCATTTCAAAATTTAGGGGTGTCAGGTTGTGTTTTCATCAAAATCTATTTGGAAAATGACTGAACTTTAAGCAAACAGTGCAGGCCCTGATCAGACACCACGTTCTGTGGCATCTGATCTGGGCTGCACTGTTTGCCAAGGTACCCCTTTAGGGGTTTTTGGTATACTGAATGGGTTAATAAACTCGCTACTGGTCAAAACGTTAACTATTCAATAGGTACCTAATGCTCTTGTATTTCTGCTGGAAAATGTGAGGAGCTTTTTGCAAAAAATTGAATACCCTTAAGCAATTGTCTGAGACAAGGATTAACGGTCACAACCGATTGTCACCGAAAACTGCCGACAATAGCCGAATTGCTTTAAAACAGGTGTCAAGTAGCGTAATTCTGGAGACTACCTGGAAAAACTGCTAGTACAGGTTTATTCCCTTGATTTCATATGGCCGAACTTTTCCCGTATGCGGCGTGCAGTTAAAAAGGGAAGTCTGTTATAAGGCATATGCAATAGCATCACGTAAACACGCCTATATAATTTTGACCCCCTTGAACCCGACTTTTATATAGTAAAACTGGGGTTTATAGGGGTATACCTTATTTCTCTTATTTCAGCTCTAAAATATAGATTGTGGGTACTCGTTAGAACGGCCTTGATGAGGCGGTTTAACCAGTACCCACAATCTATATTTTGAGCAGAAATAAGAAAAAAATATCACGATTTTTCATCTTAAAATTTTCGGGGTTTTTTTTTGCGGTAAAGTTTACAATATATTTGTATAGGCGTGTTTGCCTAATGGATTGGACCTATCAGTCTGAAAAGAGTGAACAGATAGAAATTTCACTTACAGAAAGTCACACACGTACGCACGCGCGAACGCGCGCACATACACGCTAACACACCCGCACTCGCATTGCTGAACAGTTAGTTGACTTTGTACAGGAAAAGGAAACGGGTTAATTCGTCCTGTAACGAACTCGTCCCGTGAGTCAACTCGGCCGGGGCAACTCGGCCTGCATTTGTCAAGCATTATAGGACAAAATGTAGTGGATGGAGAATTCTTTTAGTTTTATTTTTCGAAAATTATTAGTTAGGAATCAGACTTAACTTCACAAGTTCAAGCTACATTGATCAAAAAGTATTTAGTTCACATTAAATTGTGTACATTCACATCAAAGTTTAGCTACGTTTCGGGTCCGTTCGTTTATAACTTCGAATAGTTTTCCAGAGTCTCGAATATTTTTTCCACACCACATCTGAAGTATTTGTTAGGAGTTATTCTAAAAGATAATAACCTGCTGTCCACTAATTGATAAGAAATGTGAATGTTTTGTGACAACCCAACCATGCCGTCGAGGTCTGCTGAAAAAGTTGTATAGAATATGAATTACCGACATACAGAACAACGGAAGGATAACACAGACAAAATACTTTATAGGAGATATAGCATATCTTTTCATCAAGGGCATGTCCGTCAGGCTAAATTTATATTGGGGTCCGACTTGACTAGGCAGGTATGACCCAGCCGAGTTGACTCAGGCCGATTTGACTCAGGGCCGAGTTGATGCCATTGCGGAATTTTGAAAATATCTGAGGGTCACTGATGAGGCCTAATTGGTCGAAACTAGCTAGTCTGGCCAAGAAAACATGTACACTCCATATTTTTAGTTCTGTGGTGTATTCCTTTCTTCCAAAGGATAACCCTTTTATAGAACATAATTGACCCGGATTCCTTCAAAACCTGTGGTTGAATATTGAAAATCAGGGAGCAATCAGTTTAGTTTTACTTATACTGGTATCCAGACGTTCTCGTGTGTTTAATTTGTCTACGTGTTATTTTCCCCGCTTTACACTACATGGCATCATAATCTTATAAAAGAAAACTAAAACCTTAAATTGAATGGAGAAGATTCATTGCTTCTTTGTTATGAAAGAGTCTTTACTAAGTTCCTTTCTGTTGCAAAGCATCTGAAGTTAACGAAGCTTTCAGCTCAACGTCAAGATATTTGGATGATTTATTCACAATACCTACTTAAGTTCTTCATGCAGACTGAACAAATTGTCTAAGCTGCGACAGAACCAAGGCCGAGGATTGTGGCCACGTTAAATCGATTTAAGCCCCAAACTGAACAACTTTTTATGAACTTTACTATGCGGTTCTACTGTCACGGTTTATTTTTGCCATAATTTGTGTTTGCATGTATGTATTGCTTTTATATTTTTATTTGGGCCGCGTCAAGCGATTTTGGTACTTATCGCCTATGCGAGCAGTGAAGGTTCAGGCGAGCCTGCGCATCCGCGCAGTCTCGCCAGAACCTTCGCTGCTCGCTCATACAAGCAATGAATCAAGAGGAACCTTCAGACAGAAAGCCATATCCATGGCCCCTCTGAATGGCTGGGAATGCGCAGTTAAAATTTGTCATGACGGAATGCTCGAAGACACAAATTCGCTTGGCGGGGCTCATTTGATAGCCGTTTAGCCATTTTGTTGGAAAGTAACTGTCCTTTTGGCTTTCCGCTTGAGATGTTTTCATTAGGCTTTAGTAAGTTCATGTTCTTGTTCCCTTCCCTTTGGTGTGTCTGATGTGTTGGGAAGTTGTATCGATTCCTGATCGTTGCCTTCAATTCTATTTTTGATTTGTCAAATTTACCCATCAGAACTTCAGTTGAATAAAAATAAATGCTCCAGTTTCGCACCCAAATGGGTCGGGCCGCAAATTGTTTGTATGCTCATGCCTATATGCTTGCTTTCGGAAATATCGGTGGATGCCTTATGATCTGTTACTGGTCGGGCCCGCCGGAGTTTTACTGCTGCGTTTCTTTTACTCCAGATTTTCAGTTATTTCATGCTGTCGAGTCATTAACATTGATTCATCTCTGTAGTCGTTTGATTTTTTTTTTTTTTTTGCTCTCGGAGATGTTGCATTAATGAGTTGAAACTCCTTGATGCATTCTAAACAAATATTTGTCTAAACCTTGACAGAAACAAGTGCGATGATTGTGGCGAGGTAAAATCTATTTAAGCCCCTTAGTGAAAACCTTTTACTATGCGTTGCAAGGCGGTTCATATGTCGCGGTTTATTTTGTTATAGTTCGTTTTTGCAAGTATGTATTGCTAATATACAGTAGAACTTCGATGGCTCGAACACCGATGGCTCGTTTACCATGGCTGAGTCGAACCCATTGTTGAGTCCCTAGGGTACTTCTTTACATAAGAAATAGGGAGGGTAAGATTTAGGATATTTTCGTTTTTTATCTTGAAAATGTATGCTGTGTGGACTCATTAGAATCGCCTCGACGAGGCGATTCTAATGAGTACACATAGCATACATTTTTTCAATACAGAACACCGAAACGATGTTCAAAAGTATCTCGTAATGCCCCCCCCCCCCTTGCAGTAGCCCTCAGTGGCTCGAACTACCCCTGTCTCGACAAAATTTTCATGGTCCCAAAGGTGTTCGAGCCATTGAAGTTCGACTGTTTTCTTTTCTTTTGCAAAGTCGTTTGGCCATGGGGGGGGGGGATAACTGATGTTGGCTTTCCGCTGGTGGTTAGTAGTCATCTATTTTACATCACGAAAACATGCCTATATAATTTTGACCCAATTGAACCCCACTTTTATAAAGCAAAACTGGGGTTTACAGGGGCAAACCTTATTTTTTCTTATTTCTGCTCTAAAATATAGATTGTAGGCACTCGTTAGAACCGCCTCGAGGCAGAAATAAGAAAATATCACAATTTTTCATCTTAAAATTTTCGTTTTTTCGCCGATAAATGTTACACTGTATTTGTATAGGTGTGTTTTCGTACTGGATGGGATTGCGCCATGCAAAATGCATGGTGATGAAATTGGCTTTGAGGTCGCACATCCTTTTCAGATGGTGATGTAAATAATGCGGTATCCTTCGGTGTTTTTATATCGCAATTAGTTCTGTTTGCCAGGGTAGCTAGTCATATTACTGACGTCAACACTCGTAATAAATCATTGATTGCTAAACCTCCCAATCAGGGCTAAGGTATCAGAAATAGAAGTGAAAGCAATGATCAGGAATCGATACAATCAACCCACAGCTCCCATCAGAGACACCAAAGGGAAAGAAGCACAAACATGAAACAACAGACCTAATGGAAACATCAATAGCGGATAGCCAAAAGGACAGTTACTTTCCTACAAAATGGCGAACAGGCTATCCAAAATAAAATAATATAAGCATCACAAACACCCATAGACAAACCATAACATAAATAAACCGCGATAGAAGAACCGCCTTAGAACGGTCAGTGGAAACGAATTCCACTGGGTGGCTTAAATCGATTTTACGTGGCCACTATCCTCGCCCTTCCGTTGCGATTTAGACAAATAATTTGTTCACTCCGCACGAAGGCCTTCTAACTCATCAGTGCAACATCTCCGTGAACACAAATAATCAAACAACCACAGAGATGAAACAACGGTGAGGACTCAACAGCAAGAAACCACTGAAATGCTGGAGCAAAAGAAAACCAACAGTTAGACTCCGATGGGTCCGACCAGAGATAGAGCATCAGGCACTAGCCAACATTACCTTGAATTAGATCTCTCTAATTCTCAATAAGCCTTTACACTGGAACCGTCATAGAATCTGAGGCCTGACCCAAAGGCGTGCAATTAAAGAGGGAAGCAAAGTTGTTAACCGTGATTGGGTTAACTACCATGCATGCAGTCTGTCGTATAACATTTATGTTGCACCCAATCTTTTTATATCGAAGAATGATTTTACGAAATTGGGTGCTGAAGTCATTGCGGTTATATATTTTTCTGAATTTGTATACTAAGTCAACATAAAATCGTGTCCCGATAGACCTTTTTGCAGGAGAGATTTAAGTCGAATATTGAATTTTGAAATTAAATCTTTGAAAAACCTTTCCCACGCTTTATAGACGCCATTTCGGATTAGATTTCAACTTAAATCTCTTCTGCAACAGGCCTATCGGAAGTTGAATTAATTTGATTGTGACTTAGAATATGTATTCAAGTATATTTACTATGTTTGAATGACTTCAGTGTCCAATTTCCATAACTCACAGTTCATTTTCGAAAGATCTGGTCTAATATTGGGTCATACGACATACATGTACTGTATGCATGGTGTTTAAAAATCAATAACGGCTGATACCTTTGCCTCACTCACTAAATGCACACTGGTGCACCGGGCCGCAGACTCTACATCACGTGAACAAGTCCGTGAAATGAACACCCACCTACACCCCACTTTATATAGAGAAAACTGGGGTATATGGGGGTAAACATTATTTTCCTTATTTCTGCTCCAAGACATAGGTTGTGGGTACTCTTTAGAAGCGTCTCAATGAGGCGGTTCTAACGAGCACCTACAACCTATGTTTGCAGTATTTATAAGAAAAATATCACGGATTTTCATCAGAAAATAGCCATTTTGGAGATGTGAAAAATGCACTTTATCGCACGGGTGTGTCATTGTAATGATGACGGTTCCGGTCAAAAGGTTATACGAATACAGTGTAAATTTTACCGCCGAAAAAAAAAAAACGAAAAATTTCAGATGAAAAATTGCGATATTTTTCTTATTTCTGCTCAAAACTTAGATTGTGGGTACTCGTTTGAACCGCCTCATCGAGGCGGTTCTAACGAGTAGCCACAATCTATGTTTTAGAGCAGAAATAAAAAAAAAATAAGGTTAACCCCTGTAAACCCCAGTTTTACTATATAAAAGTGGGTTCAAGGGGGTAAAACTTATAAAGGCATGTTTTCATAATGTACTTAAACTTTTTAAGTAATGCTGAATGATGCCTGATGCTCTGTGTCTGGTAAGGCCCACCGGTATTCCAAATGTTGGTTATCATTTGCCCCAGCATTACAGTTATTTCATGCTGTCGAGTCCTCATCTCTGTAGTCGGTTAATGTTTTATGTTCTCGGATATGTTGTACTCGTATTGGTCAGTAAGACATCCATCACGAAAACACGCCTATATAATTTTGACCCCCTTCAACACCACTTTTATATAGTAAAACTGGGGTTTCCAGGGGTATATTTTATTTTTCTTATTTCTGCTCTAAAATATAGATATTGGGTACTCGTTATTTGGAGCAGAAATAAGAAAAAATATCACAATGTTTAATCATAAAATTTTCATTTTTTCGGCGATAAAGGTGGCAATGTATTTGTATAGCCGTGTTTGCGTAATGCTTCATGCGGAGTGAATAAATTGTTCGTGTAAACCACGACAGAACCAAGGTTGAGGACTCTGGCAACGTAAGCTTAACTTAAGGTGGCCGACCTTAATTTCGGTTGCGCAACGTTCTGCGCATTGCCGTCAATCGGCACTGTAACGACATTCACTTTTTAAGTGGAATTTATATTTTCTTTTCGACCTCTAAACCGAAGTTAATTTTCTACGATTGACTGTTTTTTCCACCACACATGGATAAAATACGCCAACAGTTATCATTTCTTGTCACTGTCAAAGCAGACAAAGTGAAAGTAGAAAAAATCGAGTTCAGAAACGATCGAATGTATCGGTAACAATTGAGCCCATTTACAATAGCAGAAGTGTTTACCTTTTTTATTCGTCTTTTTCTCGAAGATATCTTTTGCTCCTGTAGGCACCTTACTTGACATTGGAAAGCCCGTTCGAAAGTGTGTCATCTTTCCACAATGGCAGTTACCGTTACAGTTAAATTTGTAAACTGTATAGAATTAGATCAGAATCAGAATTGTTTACTTAGTCAATCCCTCAAGAGGACAACATGTTGAATGCCATACTATTTCTCCTTTAAAGTACAATCCATTTGCTATCCTGTTTGTTTACGCTTGCAACATACTAAAATGATAGTTCTTTGGACATACGTTTACACACGGCCTGTGTGTAAACTTTTAGTTTGCTGTGACGTAATCATATTTATGACGTCATGATAAACAGCCGAGGGACTGAATCAAAGTCCGCATGCTACTGATTTTTTTTTTTTTATTATTATTTTTTTATTATTATTTTTATTTTGCTGGCTGAGAACTGACAAGTATGTCCGTAGAATGAACCATTCTGTCTGTCTGCATAGGCCTACTACTAAATTTTATTGTGGTCAAGAACTGCTAGCAGTCTTCTCTCTCTCTCTCTCTCTCTCTCTCTCTCTCTCTCTCTCTCTCTCTCTCTCTCTCTCTCTCTCTCTCTCTCTCTCTCTCTCTCTCTCTCTCTCTCTCTCCAGTAAGTCACACCAGGGGCAGTTGTTCGAAACTAACGACGACGTTAATTAACGTATCGTTAAAACTTTGATCATTTGTATATGCAAAAGCTGCTCACATGTTTTCAGCGAAAATACCAAAATTTTTGATATTGTACTTGCTAGAACACTTAACAATATGACCACTAACGAGCTCGTTAAGCTAACGATGCTTTGAACTTTTTTTTTCTTTTTGTTGTTGTTGTTGTTTCTAGCTTTAAAGGCCTTTCATGAATACTTCGCTTATTTCGAGCCAATCATTAAATAGAAGTTGGTGTACGAGGGTCCTTCAAAAAGTTTTGTCACTAATTAATAGGTTTCCCTAGTTTTATCGTAAGTATTTCTGATAACGCATCATTGCATTTGAATAGCCTTTCAAAAAGCCACCGATAACAGTTTATTTCTAGCAAATTGCTTTTATAATGACCGAGATTTGTCAAATTGAAATGCATGCAGTCAAATACACTGGCCAATTTACGATTTACATTGTAAAATGGACAGAAAGACTGAAATTCGCAGCTAAATTAAATGCCGTGTGAGGCTTGACATAGGTTGATGAATTGTGTGGCAAAAATGAACCTCTTGTAAATTCAAAGCGCACTATTTATCGGTGGGTCAAAGCTTTTAAAGCTGGTAAATAATCGACCAAAGATGATGCCCGTGTTGGTACGCCAAAGACATCCATCACCGTAGCAACGATCGCTGCTGTAAAGGCAGCGGTCAAAGAAGATGCGCGACTGTCAGTGAAAGAGATATCTTAATGCACTGGCTTATCAGAAGGCGGTGTACAAACCATTCTGGCAAAGTACTGGGCTTGAGAAAGATTTGCGCTAGGTTGGTGCCCCATTTGCTCACTGAAGAGCAAAATTGTATTATGTTGGTGTTTCTTTCCCCTTGTTGTCTTGAATGGGAGGTGTTAGGTAATTTTATCGATACCTATTCATTGCTTTTACTTCTGTTTGGCAAATCATATGTAGATGCATGTCCTATCTGAGTGACACTTTTGTTTTAGTATACAATTAACTTAAGAAAAAAGAGATTTTGACCAAAAAAAAAAATATAAAAAAATGATATTTTGCATGAAAAGCTTACTCTTATAACGACCCCCACTTTGTATGATCGACCTACTGTTTTTATTTGATAGGTTTTGCAAATAATATTTAGATATAATACCTTTCTTAGTGCTCATATCATTTATATAGCAGAAATTCCTATAATAATTTGAAAAATATGTGTGTATATGTTCATATTATTCAGTTTATGTTTACTTTTGAAACGACCCACATTATCTTATTGGAAACTTGTCAACCTGTTTTCATTTCATAGTTTTGCGGATTACATATAGATACATTACCTATCATGTCTTAGCTCAGAAGCAACTATACTTTTTGTGATGTTTTCGACAAAATAAGTTTTGCCTGTTATGATAACTTTTGAAACGACCCTTTTTACTTGAAATAACACTATAACCGAATTCTTTCATCATATTGCGGCAGATAATAAGCATAAATATCATCTATTTGCGTTGAGTTATAATGTCTAGCAAAACAGTTATTTTAATGTTAGCAATATTCACGAAAAAAGTTACTTTGCCTGTAATTTTTACTTTTGAAATGGCCCTCATTCTCTTATATGGCCGGTGACCCCCCATTTTTATTTAATGATTTTGAATGCCATATGAATATACATAATTTAATTTAGTAAGTCCAAAATCTCTAGGGCAGAAGTCACTTTAATTTTCGAATTTGTGTCAAATTTTAGCGATTTCCCATTACAATCAATGCAAAATATGTGTAAAATGGCATTACTTTTGGATTGACCCCCATTCTTTCCCAGTCTCGGTGACATGGTATTTTTATTACTTTAATCTAAAGTTAAGTCCTTGCTTGACACTTTGTTATAATATAAGGAAATTCTCTAGGGCAGGTATCTCAGAAAAAAATTAAGGTCGGCCTCCTTAAGCCCCGAGTTATAAGCTTTTACTTACCGTTCTTGAGAAGCGCCCGAGGTGTAGTGGTTATGCTACTCGCCTTGTAAACCAGGGGTCGCAGGATCAATCACGGGCTTCTGCAGCCTTTCGGATGAGTCTTTTAACCGAGGTCCCGTCTCCGTATGACCTTAGCTGTTGGTGGGGTGTAAAACTGAAACACTCATCTCTCCCTCTCTCTTACCGTTCTTGAGCGATTCTTCTGTAATGGTTTATTATTGTTATACTGCTAATACCTTTTATTGTCTATTTTGTTTAAAAGTCACTGTCCTTTTTGGCTTTTCACTCATAGAAATTTAATTATGGTAAAGTTTAGTTTATGTGGGGTTTCTTCCCCTTTGTTGTCTTGCATAGGAGGTGTAAGGCTATTGTATCGATTTCTGACCGTTGTTTTCACTTCTGTTTTACAAATGAATCAACATAAGTCGGTTAACTAAACTACAATTTTTCCCATCACGAAAACACACCTATATAACTTTTGCCCCCTTGAACTCCACTTTTACATAGTAAACTGGAGTTTACCGGGGTAAACCTTATTTTTCGTATTCCTGCTCTAAAATATAGATTGAGGGTACTCGTTAGAACCGCTTCGATGAGGCGGTTCTAACGTGTTCCCACAATCTATATTTTGAGCAGAAGTGAGAAAACTAACACACTTTTTCATAGTATAATTTTCATTTTTTCGGCGGTAAAATTTACAATTTATTTGTATAGGCGTGTTTTGTAACGTGTGAGCAGGCTTATGTATAAGCAGTTAAATGTACAAAGTATAGTGAACATTCTGATTGTTGCCCTTAAGGAGAAAATAGCCCTTTGCCGTAGAATCAGTCTCCACGACAGAGTGTATCCGATCCCGGTAAGTATCGAACCAACGACCTCCTAGGACAACATAGCCATGTGAATTAATGGCGTCCGATGACAAATATTAGGTAAAATTGTTATATCGTTCTTATTTCTGCTTTCAACATAGATTTTGGGTGCTTGTTAGAACCGCCTCAATGAGGCGGTTCTATCAAGCACCCACAATCTATGTTTTTGACTAGAAACAAGAAAATTAATATATATCCCTGTAAACCCAAGTTTTACTATATAAAAGCGGGATTTCAGTGAGTTAAAAGTTGATTGGCGTGTTTTGTTTCGTGATGGGTCAGATGCGCATCCGTCTGAGCTACCGTGGCTCATGTTATTTATATAAAACCCTGACATTTTCCTTTTGAGGAAGGGCTTTAAGCTAGCGTATCACATGTTATTTATATAAAACCCTGTCAGTTTCCTTTGGAGGAAGGGCTTGGAATATCATTTCATCTCAATGTTGGTTGAAAGTCCCACAATATCAAAATTGCCTACGAACTATCTACCAAAGCTAAAATGGCATCGACCTAGAAACTGTGCAACACATATTCGTCCCAATATTTACATGAACCCCGCGTGCATATTTAGGGGGTGTCAATGAGATCCGCTTGGACATATATGTACATACGCACGGTGTTCTTTTCTGCAAAACCAATGACGCTGTGTATTCCCTTATTTCAAAGTAGAGAAATAGAGATTTCATGCATAACTGTTATTCACATATGTATACATTTTTCGAGATATTGTTAGCAGAATTGGATACCATCACATGAACAGGCCCATGAATGAACACCCCTCTAAACACTATTCTAAACAGAAAAAAACTGGCGTTTTCTTATTTCTGTCCCAAGACATAGATTGTTGGTACTCGTTACTACCGCCTCAATGAGGCGGTACTACCGCGTCAATGAGGCCGTTCTAACGAGCACTCAAAAGCTATGTTTGCAGTATAAATAAGAAAAATAATACGGATTTCATCAGAAAAGAAGCCGTTTCGGAGTTGCGAAAAAAATGCACTATATCGCACGGGTGTGCTGTCGTAAAGTGTTTGGGATTGGATCATTGGGTTGATAGATTGATTGTATTTTTGGCGCATCACATTCTGTTAAAGAGTGTGTGTCATAAACACTCATCTAAACCCTTATTTATATTGGTAAAACTGGTGAGTGTCACTGATGAGGCCTAATTGGCCGACACTAGCAAAATCTTGTACACTCCACAGTTTTCTTGTACACTCCACAGTTGTGTTCAGCACCGGATGGCTCAGCGCTTGTTACTACCGAGTCCTCATCTTTGTGTCGTCTTGGCTTTAATTGTGACTCATTTGTTTACCGAGTTGATTCTCTGATGAGTTAGAAAGCCTTCGCGCGGACTAAACAGATACAATATAATTACTATACTAAGGCAACCTTTGGGACTGTAGGCTACAAAAGTGGTCTTTAAGGACAGCCTCAAATGTGCATCACGTGAACAAGTCGGTGAAATGATCAGCCCTCTAAACCCCACTTTATGTAGAGAAAACTGGGGTTTACGGGGGGTAAACATTATTTTGCTTATTTCTGCTCCAAGACATAGGTTGTGGGTACTCGTTAGAACCGCCTCAATGAGGCGGTTCTAACGAGCGCCCATAACCTATGTTTGAAGTATAAGTAAGTAGAATATCACGAAGTAGCCATTTTGGAGATGTGAAAAAGTGCATTATGTCGCAAGGGAGTGTTATCGTGGTCCATGACCAGAGGGCTCTGTATGCGGAAAATACAAAGAAAGTATATCTGCAACCTACTAAATAAGCTTCTAAAGCAGAATTAGTCTTAATTCTACAGGTACCCTGCCGTAATATGTCGGTGTTATGGTTTCAATGTTGATAAATACTCGTCTATTTATAAATCATAACAAACAACGGTGTTTTCCACAGGTACGTAACGGGTTATATTCTAACACAAAAGCACTTAATTTTGCAGTGGGATGTAATCAGTTGCGTAGCGCTACTACTAGCGAGGAGCGCCTAAAAGACTGGTATACTTTCCTGAGGGTCGCAGGTTTGATCCTCGCAGTCAACGTTTTTTCATAAAGCTATTAAAAGCATGATTTATTTTTTTCTTGATGATTTTTTTATAAAATAGTTTCAGAATTTACATTTTTATTATTTCTTTTTTAATTTTCAATTCTGTTTATTATTTTTGTATTATTATTTTTTCGTGAATGGTTATCTATTTATTTTAAAGTTCAATACATGTCATGCACAATTTTAAAGATCAACTTCACATTTGATTTATAATAGTGAATAAGAAAGAAAGCACAAAAAATGCATGCTTCACGAGAAAATCGAGGATTTTTTGCTTTTGGCGCGAAAAAAAAAAATGTTAAAGAAAAAACATCCCCAGCGGGATTCGAACCCGCATACTTCAACTCTACAGGCCCGTGACTTTACCCCTTGGTTAGCGTCGATACAGTGCATGTATGGTATTTTTTAGCCTGATACCATCACATTAATAGGGAGTCACCAAAAATAAAATTAGATCATCTAAAAATAACATATAATTGCGTAGATAAATTTAAAAATAACCTTTATTTACAATAATATTGACAATACCAAACTG
The DNA here is from genome assembly GCA_963580285.1 of Lucinisca nassula. Classification (NCBI taxonomy): domain Eukaryota; kingdom Metazoa; phylum Mollusca; class Bivalvia; order Lucinida; family Lucinidae; genus Lucinisca; species Lucinisca nassula. The sequence goes on along the minus strand of OY757016.1, from coordinate 87,634,141 downwards.
ACAACTGATGTCGGTTTTACTGTAGGTTGTCTTAATAGCAGACATTACGATAACACACCCGTGCGACATAATGCATTTTTTCACATCACTAAAATGGTTATTTTTCTATGAAAATCCTTGATATTTTTCTTCTAAATACTGCAAACATAGGTTGTGTGTGCTCGTTAGAACCGCCTCTAACGAGTACCCACAACCTATGTATAGGATCACAACTAAGAAAAGAAGGGTTCATTTCATGGACTTGATCACGTGATGGAATTCAACTGTACTTGTTTTACAACCACAGTGAAAGTGAGGGTGAGGGTTGGGGTCACTTAAAGTTAACCGTTAACCCACCATTTATGACTGTTTCAAGTCGGTGCTTTTGCTGTGGTTCCTTCATGTTTTGCGTTGAGGATTCTGATTCTTCCCTCTTTTTGTTTTCGTTTGTTTAGTTACATGTGTCCTTCTAGTTTAATGTTTGTCATGTAGGTTGTTCATATTCTTTCAACCATTAAGTATATTGCCCCTTTTTGGATAGGTTTGGATATTACGAGTCTCCACCTGTTTGGGGAAGAGCTGCTGACTTGATTTACTATGGTCCGTTTTGTTTACTGTCGTCACTCTAGGTTTTGGCTTCTTTTCCTAGTGATATTGTGGGAAGAATTTGGGATCTGATTGTATCAGTTCCTGATCTTTTCTCTTTTTAACCCTTATCATGCTGTTCACGACAACTACTATCTTTGGAAACAGTGTAGATCCAGATCAGATGGCTTCTGAAGAAGCCATCTGATCAGGATCTACACTGTTTGGCATGAAGTTTATGCATTTGTAACAATAAATTACATGAAGTAATCTGATTGGTTCAAAGTCAGAAATGGGTGTGGCTAAACAGAATATTCAGCAAGATAAGGGTTAATTTTCAATTCTGTGTTGCACTCCTAGCTTCCAAATGATTACCTTCTGTAAAACATTTACAAAGGTATCGTAGTCGCAGATAAAATTGACAAGGTGGAGCTATTTGGGCGTTGTCGATATATGTCAAATTCGTTGAGTCCACTAGATGATTCGGTAGAGGGCCTTCCGCATGCTTTCTGCAAGCGGCCCAAATGGCCATATACGCCACAGCTTTGTTTGTGTTACAGTTGAATTCACATAAGTGGGTGAGTTGGTTTACCTTTTTGTTAATAGAGCATTCCAAAGGCAGGTACAAACGATAGCTCCGCCTAGTCAATCTTATCTGCGACTACTATATACATACTCGTATTTTTTTATTCTGCTCTATGACATATGTAGTAGATACCCGTTAGAACCGCCTCTGCGAGGCGGTTAGACACCGCAGACACCGCCTCTGTGAGGCGGTTCTAGCGAGCATGCGCAACCTATATTGATGTGCAAGTAAGATAAATATCACATTTTTTATCAGAAAAGTCACCATTTTTGAGACATGAAACAAATTGTGTCGCACATATGTATTATCGTTTGTTTGTTTGATTTGAGGTTTAACGTCCCCGTTAACACTAGAGGTCATTTTGGGGGCATCGCGTCCAACTTTGTGGGACTTTTACCCGGCATTGAGATGAAATGACTTCTCAAGCCCTGCCGCCCAATGAAACCAATAGGGTTTATAAGCATGGACGGGCCGACCCGCCCCGCTTTGCCTGGGCAGGCTTAGATCCTCTAAGCGGTTTACCAGTACTCGTGTGCGGGTCGGTTTCAGCTCTGCGTTGAAGCATCATGCAGCCCATTTATTTCTTCAAGCCCCGATGGGCGGGTGCGGGATGTATTATCGTAACGAGCACGATCTAGTCCATATACAAGCTATGGCTTTGAGCAGAAATAGGAAAACATATATATCCCTGTACTATATAAAAGATAGGTTTAAGGGGTGGGGGTCAAAATTGTATAGGCGTGTTTTTTTCTGACGTTTATCCAAGACCACACAAAAGTCTGATAATTATGTCTTTTGAGGGATCCATGCTTGCGCATTATTCCAGTCTGCTAGAAATGCATCACGAAAACACGCCTATATAGTAGTGACCCCCTTGAACCCCACTTTTATATAGTAAAATTGGGGTTTACTGGTGCCTACCTTATTTTTCTTCTTTCTGCTCTAAAATATAGAATGTGGTACTCGTTAGAACCGCCTCATCGAGGCGGTTCTAACGTGTACCACACTCTATATTCAGTTGAGCAGAAATAAGAAAATATAAGAGGCGGTTCTAACGAGTACCCGCAATCTATATTTTAGAACAGAAATAAGAAAAATATCACAATTTTTAATCTTAAAACTGTCGTTTTTCCGGCGGTAAAACTTACAATACATTTGTATAGGCGTGTTTTCGTAATGTAATGCTTTCTTACTTGGCTTTAGAAGTGACAGTTGGGATGGCAAAACATAGAATGAAGGCTTTTACTCGTGGGTTATTTTATCTAGGAACATGAAGACTGCCACTTAGAGTGTCGTCTTAATTATACGGGTCGCCATATGCAGTACGCACAAATATTGGTTACCCCATTATTTACCTAACATACTGCTTCCAACAGATCACAGATCTTCAGCACCTTATTTTCAAATCGATAAAATATATGTACAGTTAAGATTGCGATAAACTTGTCCATTTACGCGTGTTGTCCGCGTGACACACGCGCATTGCGTGCGTGTGAAATTATCGCGTTTCAATGCGCGGTTCATCGCGTTCATACGCGATTTCAACGCGTTAAATATCAGCCAATAAAAGTGATCATTCGAAACGCGTTAGGTAAATTCTATACGCGTTTCTGTGCGAGAGAATTTCAACCAATGAGAATAAATTAGGTATGTGACGATAAAACGAGTGATTGCGAGAGAACACGGGCTAATCAAAATCCTCGTTGCTTGTATGTTTACCCTTATGTTTTTCTTTTTTTTTTTTTTTTTGTTTTGTTTTGGTTTTTTTAATTCGTTCGTGAATTAATGACAGTATATAAATTGGTCTGTCTTATCAGTTGTGATTCCTTCGGATACACAAACACACCTACATTTTGGATTGCATAACACCTTTAGAGATAAAACTCACTTGGGGGTATTCTGAAGGATGTCATATAGGTAGGGGACCAGGTGAGGGTAATTATTTACCCTGGGATATGTAATTTACAAGCCACCGCTATTTACTGGTAAATGGCGACTCTTCAGAACCGCCTTGTCATGGTGTTGATGGCTGTTTCTAACTAGTACCCGTAATCTATGTTTGGGGCAGAATAGGAAAAATATTGTAGACGCCTGAAAAACACATTTTTTAAACCCATATGACAATGTAATCTTCTACCTTACACGTTTGGAGTGGTTCAATTTCAATTATAGGGTTTCAAGTATGTGCTGTTTGATGTAAGTTGTACCAAAATGTATGTTCTTTGAGCAAACAGTGTAGACTCAGATCAGACGCCACGTTCGAGACGTCTCATCTGGGTCTACACTGTTTGTCAATGTCCCAAAAAGGGCCGCTAGGAATATATATGGGTGAAAGTTAATATCTCGACGCACACTTGTCATACTTATTTAGTATACAATGTTATCCATAGCACCAGCCACTTCGGCCAGGCCCCTAGGCGTGTGTGTGTGGTGGTGGGGTGTGTGGGGGGGGGGGGGGTAGGGGGGCATTAGTAAGGTCACACTAAAAGTTTTGCAACAAAATTCCTTATTTACCACTGGCCAGTACTCGAAAATTCTTAACAAAGTTAGTTGTTTTTTTTTCTATGTTTTTTTTTTTTTTGTTTTGTTTTTTTAATTACCTTTCAGGATTATTTCCCTTATTTCGGGCCGATCTTGATTGAGAGGAGTAGTACCCTGAGAAAAAAAATCCACCTGACTCGTTGTTGCAGTTCACATGTGGTCCGAGTGATTTTGTTCACTTTCTATAAAACTGCGTGTGTGAGAGTTACTTTTACGTCCCATTAGCAACTGAGGTCATATGGAGACGGGACCTCGGTGTAAATACTCATTTGAAAGTCTGGAGAAGCCGGGAATCGATTCAACGACCCTTAGTTTATACTAATTTATTTTAGTTCGATTGCGATGAAAGCTTCAAGCTTATTGAATCGCTCTCGAACACTCATTCCGGGTGTTTTCACGCGCGCGAGAGAGAGAGGCAGTGGCTTTTACACCACTGCTACCCATTTACACCTGGGTGGAGTGGGGCAGTGTTATTACGTGTCTTGCCCAAGGACACACCTCGATACCGGTGGCCGGATTCGAACGCACAACCTCTCGATCATGAGTCGAACGCGCTAACCACTGCGCTATCGAGGCTGACTATCAACGACCCTTGCTTTGCGATGCATACATAGCTCGACTGGAAAAGTGCCATTTAGATCATGCGCGTGGACGGGCATCACAGAAGCACGCGTATTGAGATATATTGAAATTTCTTAAATTAAAAAAAAAAAAAAATGAAAATTTTCAGATCAAGAATCTTATATTTTTTTCATATCTATGCTCAAAACAAATATTTGGGCACTCGTTATAACCGCTTCTAACCAGTATCAAGACTCTATGTTTTGAGCAAAAATAAGAAAAATTATACATACCCTTGTAAGCCCCAGTTTTGCGATATAAAAGTGGGGTTAACGTCTCGCAAACATGCCTATATAATTTTGACCCCTTGAACCCAAACTTTATAAAGAAAAACTGGGGTTTACTGGGGTATATCTTTTTTTCTTATTTCTGCTCTAAATACAGATTGTGGGTACTCGTTAGAACCGCCTCGATGAGGCGGTTCTAACGAGTACCAACAATCTTAATTTTGCGCACTCGATGTGGTTCTAACGAGTACCATCAATCTTTTTTTTTTTTTTTGAGCAGAAATAAGAAAACTATCACAATTTTTCATCTTAAAATTTTCGTGTTTCCGGTGGAAAAGTTTACACTGTATTTGTATAGGCGGGTTTTCGTTCATGGACGTGTTTCCGTGTTCAATACCCCGTAAACCCAACTTTTCTCTAAATAAAGTGGGGTTTAGAGGGTGTTCATTATTAGGTTTGTTGACCAGATGGAAAATAAATTAAGAAAAAGGCAATAAATAAATAAATTACAATAAATAAATATATAAATAAATAAATAAATAAATAAATAAATAAATAAATAAATGAGCCCTTCTGTGAGTGAGTGAGTGAATGAAAAATGTTTATTTCTGGTCTTCACATCTTGAATAAGTGATGATAATGAGGTTTTATTTTAACCCATTGTATGCGGGAAACCACTAAATGGGTACCTTGGCAAACAGTGCAGGCCGAGATCAGACGCCACAGAACGCGGCGTCTGATCAGGGCCTGCACTATTTGCTAACAGAATTTTCAATCAAAAATTGAATGAAAACGTAAAATGGGCCTGACACCCCTTATATCAAAAATGGTAATGTCCAACATATAGCAATGGAAGAGTCCACTAGCATTCAATGGGTTAAATAACTAGCTTTATAGCTCCCAGGTGCACCTGGGTGTCATAAAACTGTTGATCAATAAACATCCTGCATTTTGGCAGTCAACTTCGTCAACTTCAATCACTATGCTGTACCTATAATTTACCATTTACCCCGAGGCAAACAGTTTTACTGCAACTGAATAAATGTCTTGTCCATTTACCTTTATTTTCTCTGTTTCAGTTTATTCTGTTTCTGGTTTTGGAAATAATCAGATAATAATAATAAAAAAAAAATAAACAACCTAAATTGGAAGAAAAGATAATGCCGAAATAGTTACGCGGTATTGATTGGTTGCTTTGGACACGCAGAGAGGGTTGTATCTGCGTTATCGACACGCAGGCCTGATTGGCTGATCGGAAATCGCGATTTATGCGCAGTATCGCGTTTTTTCATAAAGAAAAATTCATTGGCTAAAATGTAATTCGCAGTTGGAACGCGTGAACTTCGCGTGCGTATCTCACGAGTTACAAACGCGAGACAAGTGAGTGTGCGCTGACAAGATAATCGCAAGCGTACCTGTATCAATTTAACCCATTTAGTACCAGAAACCCCAAATCGGGTACCCTGGCAAACAGTGCAGGCCCAGATCAGACGCCGCAGAACGCGACGTCTGATCAGGGCTTCCACCGTTTGCTAAACTTTCAGTCATTTTCTAAATAAATTTCGATGCAAACACAACCTGACAACCCTAAATTTTGAAATGGACTCCTGCTTTATAAAAGGAGGAAGATTCCATTTGGTACTTTAAGGGTTATGGAGCAGATTTTTCCGGCTTGTAATTTTGGACGATTACAATTATGCGTTATGGGAATGAATGGCTTTTCTGTGGATTTCATCGATGCGAAAACTCCGGCAAACCACTCACAAACTTCGTGAACCCGAAGTCTGTGAGTAGTTCGCCGGAGTTTACACATCGACAAAATCCACAATCAAAGCACTGAAAGTGCTGATGGAGCGTAGCTTTGATAATTTGATTTAGCGTCTGATTGGTATTTTAATTCAGGCTCATATTGATCCAATGAACATAGCTGTTTGAAGCTATTCTGGGCCAGAAGTCATGTTAAAGCAACAAGACCTATATTGAAATTAACTCACGCTAAGGTGTAGACCCCGCAACAACCATCACGAAAACACGCCTGTACAAATACATTGTCAATTTTTCGGCAAAAAAAAAAAAAAAAAAATGGAAATTTTAAGATACAAAATTGTGATATTTTCTTATCTTTGCTCAAAACATTGATTGCGGGGACTTGATTGAACCGCCTTGACGAGGCAGTTTTATAAAGTACCCACAATCAATGTTTTTGAGCAATACAGCAACCATGTAGTTCTAAAGTTTACTTGAAGATTTCTGCTGTGCTATAGTTCGTGCATTAACTGCGGCTTGCGCAATTTTTGGTGGCTTTAAAGTTATTTTATGTAATTCTCCTTGATTACGTCTTGATGTTTATCTTCATGTGAAAAAATATCATAATTTCCCAGAAGTTTAAAAGTTATACATCCGTAATCAGTCTTTAAAAAATGCCTCGGTAAGGCTGTTTATAAAGCTATCTGGCATTAGACAATATCATTAGCTTGGTCTTGTCAATTTACATCTGCGTGCAAAAGATTATAAAAATATACCCGTCGGTTTGAAAATTATACGACCGTGTCAGTGGGTGAATTTTTTACCTTGCCGAGGCTAAAATAAAGAAATTGGGCATTCAGGAATCGCGTTGGTTAGATCTGTACATTATCTATCTGTATGCTAACAGTTGACAAAAATATTCCAAGTAGATTAGAAGTTACATTTCGAAATAATGTTTCATTTTGCCTAGGTGAGGCCGTTTGTAAAGTAATTTGGCATAATGCAATCAAAGTTTGCGGGTTATGTATTGTCAGTATCAACCTGTATGCCGAAAATGATCAAAGCCGGGTTTAGATATTATACTATGTATTCATTTTTTATATTTTTGCCTCGGCGAGGCCATTTATAAAGTAATCTTGCATAAAACAGCCTCATGGGTTAGGTATTGTCAATATCAATCCGAATGCCAAAAATGATCGGAATATTCAGAGAGATTTGAACATTATACTCTGTTAACATTTTTCTAAATATATATTGCATCGGTGAGGTCATTTATGAAGTGATCTTGCATACGACAGTTTCTTGAGTTAGTTATTGTCAATATCAATCCATAGGAATATTTGAAGAGGTTTAAACATTATACTGCGTTATTATTATATAAAAATAAATTGCCTCGACGAGGTCATTTATGAAATGATCTTGCATTAAGGCAATTTCTTTGGTTAGATATTGTCAATACAGCACAGTGCAAAGTTTTTTACCGGAAACCAACAACTACCCTTCTTGAATCAGCGAAAGGGGTAGAATCACCGTGGAACAGATTTCAAGATCAATCTCCTTGAAAGAATGTTGCCGAACCCGGCAGGTATCGAACTTGGGTCTGAGCTGATAATATGCTTTATTTATGGTCACATGCCTAGGACGCAGACCGATCGCTTTAAAATGTAAAATTGCCCCCCCACACACACACACATTAACCCATACTCTGAGTATATGTCTAGCAGCCTTTTTTTGAACAAACAGAGCAGACCTAGGTCAGACGCTACAACAAGTGGCGTCTCATCTGTGTCTAAACTGCAAAATTTACTGCTTACAATATAAGCGTTGATGTGCACCTGTCCAGACTCATTCCAACTGTCTTACTTTGGCTCTACATTATCGACCCACACTGCGTACTTTTAACCCATTTTAAACGAATGGAATCCTCAACACCTTATATCAGTATGGAATGAGTTCATTTTAGAATCAGGGATATCAGGTTGTGGCTTCCACGAAATATTTGGTAAAAATGGCTGAACCTTTTTGTAAGTATGCAGTGAAGTTCATAAAGAGATCCGCGTTCTGTGGTATCTGATCTGGGTTTGTCCTGTTTGCAAGTTGCCAGGTTTGGGATTTTATGGTACAAATGGGCTGTAAACTGGGTTATATTAACTGAACTACAAAAAGATAAGACTGCTATACAGTTCATCTATTAAAAATATTCATCTATTCCGTTTGAAATAGGTGGTTTGTGAAGGAGTTTATAAGAAGACACCGCATGGCGTAATAATCTACTATGTTAACACGGGGTACTATGTTCTCACTGGTGAATGGGTCATATGCATTAACACCGAAAGTAGTGCCGATATCACTTCTCATTTCACTAGAGCTACGCTGCAACAGCTACGCTCCAAAAATGATGATTCATTCCTTATAATTCCAACTTTGTTATAACAATGATAGAAATGCCACGAAAATGTTAAATTCTAACACAGCGCGCCTATATAGGCAATAAAAAATAACTGTGTTTTATTCTACAACAAATCACGACAAGGGAGAGCGTGAAGAATGAAGTCATTAAAAACTGCCAATCTATGACGTCACTAGTCGATTTCCTTGACGTTAGACGGTGTAATGTCATTTTCTCGCATCGAAAACGTTAGAAAAGGATAATCAATGTATGTGTTTCAGTCGATAATTGTAGCGGGATTTCTTCTAACAGTTGCGAAAAGTTGTGAGATTTTGAAGGAAACAACAGGATTATTGCCGATTTTCAGCGTGTTAGAATCGAAATAGATCAGCTTTGTTGAGTAATAAATCATAGTTTGTCGGTCAGTTGTAAGTAGACAAATCACGCGTGCTACGCCCTAGTGATTTGATCTACTTTACAACTGACCTCCGAACTGTGATTTATTACTTAACAAATCACAGCTAGAGCTGACATATTTCTTAATTTTAGGAATTCCCTTTACAACGTTAGACGGCCAGGACGGAATGATTATAAAACATTTTGAAACATACATGTACCCAAGCGAAAAAAACAAAAACAAAAACAAAAAACCAAAACAACAAAAAACATCAAGTCTTATATTCAGTTTACTTATCTGCTGACATGTATGTTTTCTAATAGTTTCAAAACGCTTAACAGAACGCTATTTACGTCAGTTCATGTACAATGACGTAACGTGCGCGTTATTAACGTGCACATCGAGGTCACATTATATTACTACCTGTCGCTGTGGGAAATGAATCTTAGATTCTATTGAAGTATAAATCTTTAATTTCAACCAACCAAATCGCTAGAAATGTACATAATGATGGAGGATTGGAATTTTTTTATAGTAAGTTCAACGAATCCGAAACAATGATACGTAAACAATCCAAAGATGGTAAGTGGCAAGGCATTCACTACTATTGATACCATGAGACAGAGCAAAGAAAAAAAAAAAAAAAAAAAAACACAAAGCAACATATTGTTCAAAACAGCCACAATTCTCTTATTACGAAACCATGCCTATTTCAATATATTGAACATTCTACCAAAAAAAAAAAAAACCAAAAAAAACTGAAAATCTGATGTATTTCACATTTCTGCTCTAAACATAGATTGTGGATCCTCGTTAGAACCTTGTTAGAACCGCCTTGCGTCTATGAGCAGACATACAGATACGCTTGCGATTATGTTGTCAGCGCACACTCACTTGTCTTGCGTTTGTAACGCGTGAGATACGCACGCGCATTTCACGTGTTTCAACTGCGAATCTCTTTTTAGCCAATGAATTTTCTTTATGATAAACGCGATACTGCGCATAAATCGCGATTTCCGATCAGCCAATCAGGCCTGCGTGTCCATAACGCAGATACAACCTCCTCTGCGTGTCAAAATCAACCAATCAATACCGCGTAACTATTTCGCTCTTATCGCCATTTTTACATCTTGTCTTCCAATTTAGGTTGTTTAAGTTTGTTTTTATTATCTGATTACTTCCAAAACCAGAAACAGAATAAATTGAAACAGAGAAAATAAAGGTAAATGGACAGGCCATTTATTGAGTTGCAGTAAAACTGTGCAATTTGCCTCGGGGTAAATGGTAAAATATATACACATTCAAAAAAGTAACTATACCAACTTCCGGGTAAATTCCAGTAGCTATCCAGCAGCCATTCAGCTAAGCGTGGTTGTAAACATGCAAATCGGACGTTTAGCTACAAAATGCATACATTTACATTTGCCCATACTATTCTGCTCAAGAGTTGTCTTGCAATATGTGCCTAGAAAGGTTTTGCAAGGAATTTGGCATTGCGCATGCGAAGATGATCATTTTTTGTCAGAGATAAAAGATCATGACCACTGATCATCGAAACTCACTTTACATTTCCAATATCGCATGGTCTTGCCCTACAATCAAAGCTTTAATTTGTGAAATTCTCAAATTATATCCCTTTCAATTAAAAATATAGCAATTTTCAAACTGTTGCTATTTCTATACCTGTCATTCAATTTTTGCAGTTTCTTTAAAAATCGCTTTGTTGCCACCATTGCTTTTAATCATGATGGAAAATAATGTAGAAAATTCATGTAGCATGTAGCACTACCAATTGCAATTTTCTATGGAGTTTCAATTGAAATCAGCATTTTGCACACAATTTCAAAGAATGGGAGGCGTATACGCGATCGTCTGTTTCTCTTAGCGAATGGAACTAAAGTTACAAATCTTTTGTAAATAGACACACAGGATATCTAATAAAAGGTTACATTATTAAAGTTTAGAAATCTTGCGCTAAGTGTAATTTTTATGGTGTTAAATTTTGGCCTTTGTAATGATTTATTCTGCGAAATTGTCACAGTGACCCCCTGGGTGTTTAAAACAATAGCCCAGGCTGGCGAGTTTACATGAACAAAAACAGTTTGGACTTTTAAATGGTAAAATGAGTCCTCTAACTAAAACAAAACAAATGTTGTGTGTTTTTTGTTTGTAGTCACTATAGTAATAGAAGCAATTGTATGTATAGGAACTTTTTTGACTCAGTATACTAGGTACTGCATAGTGATTGAAGTTGACGAAGTTGACTGCCAAAATGCAGGATGTTTATTGATCAACAGTTTTATGACACCCAGATGTACCTGGGAGCTATAAAGCTAGTTATTTAACCCATCGTGTGCTAGTGGACTCTTCCATTGCTATATGTTGGAAAATTTCATATAAGGGGTGTCAGGCCCATTTTTACGTTTTCATTCAATTTTTGATGGAAAATTATGTTAGCAAATTGTGCAGGCCCTGATCAGACGCCGCGTTCTGTGGCGTCTGATCTGGGCCTGCACTGTTTGCCAAGGTATCCATTTAGTGGTTTCCCGCATACAATGTGTTAAAATAGCACCTCATTATCTTCACTTATTCAAGATGTCAAGACCAGAAATAAGCCTTTTTCATTCACTCACTCACTCACAGAAGGGTTTCAAAATTCAACAAAATTTAAAACACTTCTGCAACATGGCCTATCGGAACCCGAATTCTATGGTGACTTAGTATATAAATTTAGAAAACTACATGCCTGTAATGACTTTAGTACCCAATTTCGTAAAATCGTTCGTCGATATATAAAGATTGGGTACAACATAAATGTTATATAACAGACTGTATGCATGGTGGTTAACCCAATCACGGTTGGTAACTTTGCTTCCTTCTTTGATTGCACACCGGTGGGTCGGGCTTAAAATTATATGACGGTTCCAGCGTAAAAACATAAATGGAATTTATTTTATTTTAGTATTCTTTATGTTGGTTGGTGCCTGATGCTCCGTCTTTAGTCGGGCCCCTAGGAGTCGAACTGTTGTTTTTTTTTTATTATTATTATTTTGCTCCAGCAATTCTGTTGTTGTATGCTGTCGAGTCCTCAACCTTGTTTCATCTCTGTAGTTTTTTTATTTGTATGTTCTCGGAGATGTTACACTGATGAGTTAGGAAGCCTTCATGCGGACTAAACAAAATTAGTGTATACCGCGACAGAGGTAAGGGCGCGGATTATGGCCATGTAAAATCGATTTAAGCCCCCCCCCCCCCAGTGGAATTCTTTCCACTGACCGTTCCAAGGCGGTTCTTTTGTGGCGGTTAATTTATGTTGTTGTTTGTTACCTACTGTGTGTATCACTTGTGTCTTGTTATTTAGATGACCATTTGGCCATTTTGTGGGAAAGTAACTGTCCTTATGGCCTTCCTTTGTTTAGGTTTCCATTATGGTCTGGTCGCTTCATGTTTGTGTGTCTTTCACTTTCGTGTCTTTGATTGGTGGAGTAAGTCATTTATTTATTTATTTATGTATTTATTTTCCATCTGGTTAACAAGCCTATTAATGAACACACTCTAAACCCCACTTTATTTAGAGAAAAGTTGGGTTTACGGGGTATTGAACACGGAAATACGTCAATGTACGAAAACCCGCCTATACAAATACATTGTAAACTCTACCGCCGGAAACACGAAAATTTTAAGATGAAAAATTGTGATAGTTTTCTTATTTCTGTTCAAAATATAGATTGTGGGTACTCGATAGAACCGCCTCGAGTTCCTAAAATATTGGTACTCGTTTGAACCACAATCTATATTTAGAGGAAAAATAAGATATACCCCAGTAAACCCCAGTTTTTATGTAAAGTTGGGGTTCAAGGGGTCAAAATTATATAGGCATGTTTTCGTGATGTTAACCCCACTGGGGCTTACAAGGGTATGTATAATTTTTCTTATTTTTGCTCAAAACATTGAGTCTTGATACTGGTTAGAACCGAACCGACCGTCGAGACGGCTATAACGAGTGCCCAAATCTTTGTTTTGAGCATAGATATGACAAATATAAGATTCTTGATCTGAAAATTTTCAGTTTTTTTTTTTTAATTTATAAAAAATCAATATATCTGAAAAGGCGTGCTTCTGTGATGCCCGTCCACGCGCATGACCTAAATAACACTTTTCCAGTCGATCTAAGCAGTCTGATGGAACAGTCCGATGACAGCCCTTGATGTGATGCCAACATATGCGAGTTAATTACTATATTTATTCAGGTGCAATATCCCAGATTTTTAATGCTTCGCAAAGCAAGTGTCGTTGAATCGATTCCCGGCTTCTTTCAAATGAGTATTTACACCGAGGTCCCGTCTCCATCTGACCTCAGTTGCTGGTGGGTGGTGAAAGTAACTCTCACACACACAGTTTTATAGAAACTGAACAAAATCACACGGGCCACATGTGAACTGCAACAACGAGTCAGAAGGACTTTTTTCTCAGGTTACTAGCCCTCTCAATAACGATCGGCCCGAAATATGGGAAATAATCCTGAAAGGTAATTATCAACAAAACCATAAAAAACTTACATTGTTAAGAATTTTCGAGTACTCGCCAGTGGTAATTAAGGAATGTTGTTGCAAAACTTTTGAGTGTGACCTTACTATTGCACCCCAACCACACACACACCTAAGGCCTAAGGGGTGTAAAAAGACCATGACTCGACCGGGACTCGAACCCAGGGATTTTCGCATACCGTGCGAACACCCTACCGACTGAGCTACCGAGCCACACGGTCGACCTGCTACATTTTCCCCCTGCTTAAAGAAGTCCCTTCTCTTCCAACGTAGTTTTGGTTAGGAAGAAAGATGGAAGTTTGCGATTTTGTATCGACTTCCGAAAATTAAATAGTCGTACAATAAGGGACGCTTACACTCTACCTCGTATCGATGATACTATAGATACCTTAATAGGGTCTAAATACTTTTCTAAGCTAGATTTGCGTAGTGGATACTGGCAAGTAGAGGTAGAGGAAGAAGATAAGCATTTAACGGCCTTCACAGTGGGAAATCTAGGGTTCTTTGAATGTCAGCGAATGGCGTTTGGATTAACCAATGCCCCAGCCTCGTTTCAACGTCTAATGGAACGTTGCATGGGCGACATGAACCTCAAAGAATGCCTTATTTTCTTGGACGACATACTGATCTTTTCAGAGACATTTGAAGACCACTTAGACCGGCTAGAAGCAGTTTTCAGTAGACTGCAACAACACGGTCTAAAGCTTAAGCCGTCTAAGTGTCAATTCTTCAAAACTAGTGTTAGTTACCTAGGTCATGTCGTCAGTCAAGATGGTGTCGAAACAGACCCTGACAAGTTGAAGGCTTTAACATCTTGGCCTGTACCACAGATTGTTAAGCAACTAAGATCATTTCTTGGCTTTACGGGTTATTACCGTCGTTTTATTAAAGATTATGCTCGTCTAGCCAAGCCCTTAAATGATCTTTTAGTTGGTCACCCCACAAATCCTGGTTCAGACAAGAAGAAGAAGAAGAAGAGAGACAAAGTCCCTTGGCAGTGGGGTGCATTACAACAAAGTGCTTTTGACACTTTGAAGGAGAAATTATCATCTCCTCCGGTCCTGGCATATGCCAATTTTAAACGCCCTTTTATTGTGCACACTGATGCCTCGACCGAAGGTCTTGGTGCAGTGTTGTATCAAGTTCAAGACGGCCTTGAACGCGTTATCGCTTATGCCAGTAGAGGACTTCGGAGCAGTGAAAAGAATTATCCTGCTCACAAGTTAGAATTTCTCTGCTTAAAATGGGCAGTAACAGAGAAATTCCATGATTACTTATATGGTAATCATTTTGATGTTGTCACAGACAACAATCCCCTTACGTATGTACTTTCATCTGCCAAGCTAGATGCTACTGGTCACAGATGGCTAGCAGCTCTTGGCTCTTATGATTTTAAACTTACCTATAGAAGTGGCAAGGCTAATGGGGATGCAGATGGTCTTTCGAGACGTCCGCATGAGCAAACAGAAATGTTTTCTGACGTGGTAAATGCCATTTGTCAGGCTTATACTGTAAAAGGGATTCTTGCCCTTATGCTGAGACATTAGTGATTACTAATGCATCTCAGATTGAACAGTCTTCTGATGTTCAAGCAGATACAGTTTTGCAATCAACTGATATTCAAAATGTTGATTGGGCCAAAGAACAGGTTGCTGATGTTACTCTGAAAAGGGTCATTCAGTTTCTGCATGATGGTTTTTGTCCGGCGAAGAACGAACTGTCTAAGGAATCTCCTGAGGTCCTTAGATATGTTAAAGAGTGGAAAAAACTCTGTTTAGTTGATTCTGTCTTGTACAGAAATACTGTACTTGATGGCCAACAGACAAGACAGTTAGTTTTACCCTCTAAATTTAAGGATATTGTCCTTAAACATTTGCATGATGATGTCGGTCATCAAGGCCGCGATCGTACATTATCATTAGTTCGTTCTCGGTTCTTTTGGCCAGGATTAGAGTCTGATGTTGAAAACAAAGTCAAGTCCTGTGACAGATGCATTAAACGCAAAACTCCACCTAGACCTAGTGCTAAACTGGTGAACATTGTTAGTCACCAGCCAATGGAACTAGTCTGCATGGACTTTCTATCTTTAGAAAGGTCAAAAGGGGGTCATGAGCATATTCTGGTTATAACAGACCATTTCACCAGATATGCACAGGCTTTTCCCACTAGGAATCAGCTAGCTAAAACAACTGCAAAGGTTCTCTTTGAGAATTTCATCGTTCACTACGGCTTCCCTGCTCGCCTTCATAGTGACCAAGGGAGGAACTTTGAAAGTCATGTTATCAAAGAACTCTGCAGTCTAGCTGGTGTGGAAAAGTCCAGGACTACCCCGTATCATGCTATGGGGAATGGAATGACAGAAATATTCAACCAGACTCTCCTAAATATGTTAGGCACCTTGGAAGAACATCAGAAGCAAGACTGGAAGTCGTATGTCGCCCCATTAGTGCACTCATATAATGCCACTAAACATGATAGCACTGGCTATTCACCATTCTTTTTAATGTTTGGAAGACATCCCAGGCTGGCTGTTGATGCGTATCTTGGTCTGAATAGTGATCAAGATCCAGTTATTCAATCTAAGGAGCGCTACACTACCAAATTGAAGAAGAGGCTCCAATTTGCATATAAAGTTGCCTCCAAGGAAGCAGACAGGAGCGCCGCCCGTAGCAAAGCAGGTTACGACCTGAAAGTACGGGAAGCAACTTTGGACATTGGAGACCGTGTCCTTGTCAGGCTGGTTGGTCTGAGAGGCAAGCAGAAATTGGCTGATAAGTGGGAGAAAAGCCCTTATATTGTTATTTCAAAACCTAATGACAATATCCCTGCATATAAGGTGCAGAAAGAATCTGACGAGTCCTGCATACGCACCCTTCATAGGAATATGCTGCTCCCATTTTCGGTCATTCCTGTTAAATCTGATGTCCCAGAACCAAAGATTACGCCAAAGCGTCCTCTTAGGAAAAGTGTACAGCCCCAAATCAATTCTGATACTGAGGAATCAGATTCTGACCAGTCAGAGTCTGGTTCCCAGTCATCGGGCAAATACATTGTTCCCGCAAGGAGGAAATCTCCCAGTCCTGTTAATATTTCCAGTTTCGATAATACATCTAGTAGTGTGGAAACTGGAAATAATACCCAGTCAGCCAGTTCTGACAGACAATCTACTTCAAATTTTGGTAGTACTCCTGTTACAAATACAGATACAGGTGATGGAGGTAGGAGTGTACCTAACGATACACAGCAGTCTGTTTCTCAGACTGGTACCAATATCCAATCTGGGTATACTCAATCTCCGTCACCGATTTCCACTCCTCAGCCCAGACGTTCTGGTCGTGTTCGTCTTCCGCCAAACCGTTATGGCGATTGGCTGATGAATCAGAGTACTGTTACTGATTCAGAGTTACAGGAATGGTTTGTTTGATTATTTTATTAGTGGTGTTGTGATATTCTCATTTTTTTAAATATGTATACAGGGGAGAATGTCATATAGATTCTTTTCTGTGTTTGTTTTTAATACACAAAACAATATGCTGAGTGTAATTTAGTTGAATGATATATTATTTGTTGCACTACACAAATATTTCATGTTCAATTTCTATGTGTGGTGCTATGAATTGTGCAGCAATTTATTTTTTATATGAAATAGCATGATATTTTACCTTGACATGTCATGTATATTACAATTCAAGGTAGTTTAAGTTGCATGACATGTAGTCATGTGCAAAGAAATAATATCTTTGCATTGTGGCAGATTTGTTATGTATTGATATTGATCTATTGCTCATTAGTGACCATGTTTGGCAAGAGGAGCAATTTCTCTTATAAGATATATATGTATGTTTCATCATGGAACATCTGCTGCATAGTTTTGAATTAAATTGTAAATATGAAAAGCAAGCTGTGATATTAAGACTTGATAATTGTATGATTTTTAAATTGTGATTACACTCAGCTATTGTCTGTGTCATGCTTTGAATTGGAAATGTCAGGAGACATTTTTCCCTGACAGGGGAGAATGTCATAGATGTAGTTTTTTCGGTTCGGTTCGGTTCTGTGTTTCGCGTTTCCGACGCACGGTAGCTAGGTCACTAGCTTGATGTAATGACCTTCACTTTGCAATAAATTTAGAACCGAAAAACGTTGGCATGCTTTAAATGCCAGTAACGGTAAATATCTTGTTTTTACCAATCATTATCATGTTTTTAGCGTTGCCAGGGTGAATGCTTGTGTATGGTTGGCTGTTTTAATTCTCTAACCCTGCATGTGACCTTCTGCACACTTCTCACCACAAATTTTACCGCGTCAAGTCAGTTGGACTTCTGATAGCAAAGAGAGCAGTTCAATTGCTCAACTGGCTCAACCGGCTCACTCCAATACTATCTCTGATAGACAGTCATTGTCTATCTGGTAGTATTATTTAAAGATGTCATAGCCAGGACACCCTTTTCATCAACCAACATTAAAACCCTCAGTCCTAATCGTTGTTGGGTTAGTCTTTAAACCCCTGGTGCTCACCCGGCGACATCAACAAAACCATAAAAAACTTACCTTGTTAAGAATTTTCGAGTACTGGCCAGTGGTAATTAAGGAATTTTGTTGCAAAACTTTTGAGTGTGACCTTACTATTGCACCCCCACCACACACACACCTAAGGCCTGGCCGAAGTGGCTGGTGCTATGGATAACATTGTATACTATATAAGTATGACCAGTGTGCGTCGAGAACAAACAGTGTAGACCCAGCTAAGACGTCTCAAACGTGGCGTCTGATCTGAGTCTACACTGTTTGCTCAAAGAACATACATTTTGGTACAACTTACATCAAACAACACATACCTGACACCCTTATAATTGAAATTGAACCACTCCAAACGTTTAAGGTAGAAGATTACATTGTCATATAGGTTAAAAAATGTATTTTTTCAGGCGTCTACAATATTTTTCCCATTTCTGCTCCAAACATAGATTGTGGGTACTAGTTAGAAACAGCTATCAACACCATGGCTAGGCGGTTCTGATGAGCTGCCATTAACCAGTGAATAGCGGTGGCTTGTAAATTACATATTCCAAGGTAAATAATTACCCTCACCTTGTCCACTACCTATATGACATTCATCAGATTATCCCCAAGTGAGTTTTATCTCTAAAGGTGTTACGCAATCCAAAATATAGGTGTGTTTGTTTATCCAAACGAATCACTACTGATAAGAAAGAACAATTTATATACTGTAATTTATGCACGAACGAATTAAAAAAAAAACACACACATTAGGGTAAACATACAAGCAACGAGGATTTTGATTGACCCGTGTTCTCTCGCAATCACGCGTTTTTTCGTCACATACCTGTTTTATTCTTATTGGTTGAAATTCTCTCGCACAGAAACGCGTATTGAATTAACCTAACGCGTTTCGAATGATCACTCTTATTGGCTGATATTTATCGCGTTAAAATCGCGTATGAACGCGATGAATCGCGCATTGAAACGCGATAATTTCACACGCCCGCAATACGCGTGTGTCATGCGGACAATACGCGTAAATGGACAAGTTTATCGCAAGCTTATCTGTAAGAAAAAACAACTAAGAAAAAAAATGAATACCCCTGTAAACACCAGTTTTACTATTCAAAAGTGGGGTGTAAGGGGGTCAAAATTATATAGGTGTGTTTTCGTGATAGGCTCATATACAGGGTTCCTATTTGTAACAGACAGATATCATAGAAATCATCGGCCCCCGCCCATCGATACTTAAATAAATAGATTGGCTGCATGATGCATCCACGCAGAGCTGAAACCGACCGCACACGAGTACTGGCAAACCGCTTAGAGGATCTAATCATGTCCAGACAAAGCGGTGGGAGTCGGTGCGCCCATGCTTATACATCCTATTGGTTTCACTGGACGACATGGCTTGATATGTCATTTAATATCAGTGTCGGGTAAAAGTCCCACAAAATTAGAAGCAACGTCCAAAATGAACCATACAGTGTTGACTTGGATGTTAAACCTCAAATCAAACATACAAACAAAATCATAGAGACCTTTGTGAAAGATGAATGTTTGTGGCCGACGCCCCACTCACCATAACGGGAACATGTCCGTGAAATGAACACCCCACTAAACCCCTCTTTATATAGAGAAAACTGGGGTTTACGAGGGTATGTATTATCTTTCTTATTTCTGCTCCAAGACATATGTTGTGGGTACTCGTTAGAACCGCCTCAATGAGGCGGTTATAATGAGCACCCACAACCCATGGCTGCAGCAACAATAAGAAACATATCACGGATTTTCATCAGAAAAGTAGCCATTTTGGAGTAATGAAAAATGCACTATGTCCCACGGGTGTGTTATCGTAATGCTGACAACGAATGCTGAGGGCGGACATCAGAAAACAACAGAGGGCCGGACCAAAGTAATATCACCAGCCACCATCCTCCTTGCGAAACATCTAAATAGCAGCCACCATAGAGTCTAAGACCCGTCCCAAACTTGGAGAAGACCTCTTCCACAAGCAAAGTATTGCAATAAGAAAACAAGCCTTAACAAATACATGTACATTGTAAACTTTACCGCCGAAAAAAAAAAAAAAAAAAACATGAAATTTTTAAGATGAAAATGAGGCGGCTCTAACGAGTACCATAATGTTGACTGGGCCGTTAAACTCCAAAACAAACAAATCTATCAAGCACCCACGATCTATATTTTAGAACGGAAATAAGAAAAATAAGGCTTACTGGTAAACTCCAGTTTTACGATATAAAAGTGGGGTTCAATTGGGTAAATATTAAATATAGGCGTATTTTCATGATGTATCGCTCTTTGTAGAACTCCAAATTTAGGAACCATTGCGAAACTCCTTATCAGACTGCGTGGACTGGTATTCTGATTTGAGATTTTGCTGATTGTTCTGCCTTATCTTGTATGATCGGATATTCTCAGAAACTGAATTGACTTCGTAGTATATAAATTCGGAAAACAATATCTATCTCATTACCAAATTTCGTAAAATCATTTTCCAAATGGAAAACGATTAGGTATATAAATCATCACGTGAACAAGTCCGTGAAATGAAGACCCCCTATACTCCACTTTATAAAGGGAAAACTGGGGTTTACGGGGGTAATCATTATTTTTTTTTATTTCTGATCCAAGACGTAGGTTGTGGGTACTCGTTAGAACCGCCTCAATGAGGCGGTTCTAACGAGCACCCACAACCTATGTTTGCAGTATTTATAAGCAAAATATCATGGATTTTCATCAGAAAAGTAGCCATTTTGGAGATGTGAAAAAAATGCATTATGTCACATGGGTCTGTTATCGTAATGTGTTATACGACAGACTGCATGCATGGTATTTCCTCCCCCGCCCATAGGGGCTTGAAGAAATATATGGACCGCATGATGCTTCCACGCAGAGCTGAATCTGGCCCGCACACTAGTACTGGTAAACCGCTTAGAGGATATACGCCTGTCCAGGAGTCGCGGTGCGAGGCAGACCGTCCATGATAATAAACCCTATTGGTTTCATTGGGCGACAGGGCTTTAGATGTCATTTCATCTCAGTGTCGGGTAAAAGTCCCACAAATTGGAAGCAACGTGTTGACGGGGACGTTAAACCTCAATCAAACCAACAAAAGCATGCATGGTATTTAACCCAATCACCGTTGATACCTTTGTTTCCTCCTTTAATTGCACGCCGGGTTGGGCCCCTGGCTCTATGACAGCTCAAACCTTAAGACCTACTTAACCAGGTTTGCATTTCTGTAATGTCGATTTTTGCCTGATGCTTTACCCATGGTCGTGCACACCGGATTTCACTTGTGGTTTTCTTTTGCTCCAGCATTTCAGCATTACGAAAACACTCCTATATGATTTGACCCCCTTAAACCCCGACTTTAATATTGTAAAACTGGGGTTTGCAAGGGTAAGTATTATTTTTTATGTCTGCTCAAAAACATAGATATGGGTACTCGTTAGAACCGCCTCGCCGATTTATGGATATCCTTTATTTGGTCCTTTTATGGATATCACCAATACGATTTATGGATAACCGTGTTTAGTCTTTGCAAAATATACAATGAAAAATGACTAAAACCAAAGGCTTTTTCGATGAATTTTTGCTATCCATAATTCGAAATATGGATATCATTAATTCAATCCGATTAATAGATGTCTATAAATCGATTTATGGCTATCCATAAATCAGCGGAATAATGGATATCCATAATTTGATTTATTGATATCCATAATTGAAATAAGTGATATAGATACATGTAATTCGGATTATGGACAGCCATAACCGAGGCGGTTCTAACGAGTACCCACAAACTATGTTTTGAGCAGAACTATGAAAAATATCAAACTTTTTATCAGAAAATTTTCATTTTTTTATGGTAGAAATTTCCAATATATTTGAATAGGCGTGTTTTTATTATGATTATTCAACATCGTCGTATCATATTTGTATGAGTGTGATTTTTATGTTCTCGGGGATGAAACATCAGTTATTTGTCACCAAGGGCGATGACTGTGGCCAGGTAAAATCGACTTAAGGCCCACCGTAAAATACTTTTTATTGACCGTTCAAAGGCGGTAATTCTGCCATGGTTTGTTATTGTTATATTTCGACTTTCCTTGTGTTGTGGCGGGTACTCATTCAAAGCGCTCTCGGCCCCCGCCCATCGGGGCTTGAAGAAATTTATGGGCTGCATGATGCTGCCACGCAGAGCTCAAACCGACCCGCACACGAGTACTGGTAAACCACTTAGAGGATCTAAGCCTGCCTTGGTAAAGCGGTGCGAGTCGGCCCGCCCGTGCTTATAAACCCTACTCGTTACATTGGGTGGCAGGGCTTGAGATGTCATTTGATCTCAGTGTCGGGTAAAAGTCCCACGAAATTTGAAGCCACGTCTCCAAAATGACCTTTACAGTGTTGGAGGGGGCGTTAAACATCAAATCAAACAAACATGAAAAGCGCTCCGAGGAGGCGATTCTAATGCGTACACACGGCATAACTGTTGAAAATATACTGCTGTTGTGCATTACGATAACACGTCCGTGTCATACAGTGTACTCATTCATACCTCCAAAATGGCTACTTTTCCGATGAAAATTTGTGATATTTTTCATATTTGCAATTCAAACATAGATTGTTGGTGCTCGTTAGAACCGCCCCAATAAGTCTAGAAGCAAAAATAAGCAAAGTAATGTACCCCCTGTAAAGCGCAGTTTTTTCTATGCGAACTAGGGTTTAGAGGGGTGTTCCTTTCACTTGTTATGATGGCACCCAGAGCTGATAAACCCTCATTGGCTCAAAGTATCAAATTAATTGTCCCAAATGTGGTTGAGCCACTATATTTCGATTATACATCACGTGAACAAGTCCGTGAAATGAACACCCCAATAAACCCCACTTCATATAGGAAAAACTGGGGTTTACGGGTGTATTCCTTATTTTTCTTATTTCTAATCCAAGACATAGGGTGTGGGTAGTAGTTAGAACCTCCTCAATGAGGCGGTTCTAACGAGCAACCACAATCTATGTTTGAAGTAAAAATAACAAGAATATCACACATTTTCATCAGAAAAGTAGCCATTTTGGAGATGTGAAAAATGCACAATGTCGCACGGAATGCATATAAGTTTTGACCCGAAATTGTGCCAACATTTGTGCCAACCCGATAAGCAACATTTTTTCATAGGTGTTTTTAACCAAGCGAGGTGATACAGGAACGCATTAGGAACTAGCACTTTTCACATAAATATTTTTGCGTTTCTCTTATTCCCGCTCGAAACACAGATTGTGGGTGCTCGAGGCGCTTCTAACGTGTACCCAATATCTATCTGTTTGAGCGAAAATTAGGAAACCAGAGGCCCAATGGTCCTGTACCGCTCACCCTAGAGTTGAATGTATTTGAAGCCATTTGGTTTCTGAATTTTTTTAAGGGGTTTTAGCATGGCAGAAAGCCAGTGTGACCAACTTTGAACATGGCCTATAATAGGTACAGGTCATCCAGAGATCATCATTTGAACTGTATATGATTGGTCTAGGTCCCCAGTGCTACCAATTTACAGGACAACCAACCAACTGGTTCTGAAGAAAAAGATTTCTGAAGTTTGTTGTATTTTATATTACGTTATATGCAAATGGCGGCCATACTTGTCATGTGAACAAACTCATATTAATTAATTATCAACGGGCCTCCGTTGCCATGTAGATAAGAAATTAGGTCTCTCACTGCTGTGGGTTCGAGCCTGGTTCGAGTCACATGTAAGACGCCAAGTTATGCAACGGAAAGTCAGGTGTTTTTTTCTCCGGTTACCCCGGTTTTCGCCCACCTCTGATTAACGATCAGCTCGATATGAGGTGCAATAATCTTGAAAGGGCCGTAAAACCAAACATAAAACAAAGAAGAAGAAGAAAATAATAATAATCATTAATTTTCATTTCCTTTTTCCTTAAAGGCTTTCAGGTGAGATTTGGTTACAAATGGCACAGCTGTTCCTGTGATAAAAAATATTTTTATGCCTTTGGCCAAGATTAAAGAATGGCCTTTATCTTGAATGCTCATTTAGCTTAATTTACTCCTTTAGCTAACCGCATCTACCAATTTCCAGATCACAGGCTTGAATAGATTCCGAAAAATACTCAGTTTTGACATTTTCCAATACAAAAGTCTATGTGACCAAATCTGACCTTTTGGCATGATATAGGTCAAGGTTATCCAAGGGTCATCATTTGAACAAATTTTGATGTGCTCAAGTCCCTAATGCTGCATTCCAAGTTTCATGACAATCGTCTTACTGGTTCTGGAGAAGAAGGTTTTTGAAGGTTTGTTTTAACTTATATGGACATGGCGGCCATCTTGGTCAAGTGACCAAACTCAAATTAATCAATTTTCATTTTCTTGTTCCAAACAATTTCATATGTAATTTGGTTATAAATGACCCAGTTGTTACTGTTGAAAACAAGTCAAATCTGAATGACCTTGGACCAAGGTCAAAGAATGACCTTGACCTTGAATTCCCCCTGTAGTTTCATCTACTCATTACCTTACTGCATCTGCCAGGTTTTAGACCACAGGCTGCAATTGTGTCCAAAAATGCTCAGTTTTGACTTTTTCCCATACGAAAGTATATGTGACCAAATTTGACATTGACGTTAAATAGGTCAAGCTCATCTGAGTGTCATCATTTGAATAAACTATGATGGGCCTGAGTTCCCAAAGCTGCATACTAAGTTTCATGACAATCGACCTACTGATTCCGGAGTAAAACATTTTTGAAGGGTTTTTACCTTATATGGCCATGGCAACTATCTTGGTAATATGACCAAACTCAAATTAATAAAGTTTCAGTTCCTTGTTTCTTTTAGCTTTCATATGCAATTTCGATATAAATGGCCTAGTGGCTGCTGTGAAAAAAAAGTTTTAAATTTCATATCTGGATGAGCCTGGGTAAAGGTCAAGGAATGACCTTGACCTTGAATACTCCTGTAGTTTCGTCCACTTATTAAGCCCACTGTATCTACCAATTTTCAGATCACAGGCTGCAACAGTTTAAAAAAAAAAAAAAAAAAAAAAACACTCAGTTTTGTCTTTTTCCCATCAAAAACACCATGTGACCAAATATGACCTTGTCGTAAAATAGGTCGAGTTCATCCAAGGGTCATCATTTGGATAAAAACTATGATGGACCCGAGTCCCTAATGCACTATACAACGTTTCATGACAATCGGCCCACTGGTTCCGGAGAAGAATAATTTTGAAGGGGTTTTACCTGATATGGGCATGGCGGCCATCTTGGTCATGTGACCTGTACCCCGCGAACAAACATTCGTTCTACCATACCATGGATGTTCCAAATAGAATTTGACTTAAATTGGCCAAGTGGTGTCGGAGAAGGTGTTTGAAAATGTTGACAGACGACAGACAGGCAGACAGACGACAGACAGACAGACAGACAACTAACCCTTGTCATACTATAAGCTCACCTTTAAGCCGTCGGCTCAGGTGAGCTAAAAATTCATAATGAAAACCCTTGTCATACTATAAGCTCACCTTTAAGCCGTCGGCTCAGGTGAGCTAAAATTCATAATGAAAACCCCTAAAGAACCGTCTTTTTTCTTTATAAAGTGGATTTTCCAGTTGTAATCCTTACATGTACACGAACTTATTTACCTGATGTGTGTATAAAACATAAAATACGAAAAATTATTCTAGGTGCAGTAGTTTGCGAACGTAGGACAAAACACCCCCCGGACAAAACACCCCCTGCTCATTTTGGCATAGGTGGACAAAACACCCCTCATGTTTTTACAGGGTGGACATAACACCCCCTGCAACTTATGAAAGGGTGGACAAAACCCCCCTCGTAAGTTTTGCAAGGTGGACAAAATCCCCCTATCATGTGGACAAAACCCCCCTCAGACAGAATCCTCTGTGTTTATTATTGCTATAGAATTCTTAATTATGTTGATCACTCACAAACTGTTTAATAACAACTCAAGTGATAATGAGTTAAAATAACCCTTTTCTGCTTTTCAAATAGATCTATATGCTAATTACTGTCAATAACTGTTAATTATATGTACCATCATACAAACTGCAAAATTGCATTTGGCAGTAAATATCAGAATTGGGTGTAAAGATACTAAAACTTCAGCCACTCTAACATTTCAGAAGCTGAACAAGTTGCTGTAATTATTTCAGAATTAATTTTACATCGCAATACAGAGTCCAAAAACAGCAAAGTGTCTTGGTCTGCACTTAGGATTATTACCATAGGCTTGATCTGTTACATGTATGCTTTCTTATTGATGTACATTTATAATAAAAATGACCAAGTATTGATGGCTGTTTTTCTATATAATCTATACATTTTTGTTTGGACATCACACAGTGATTTAACTTACATACCTGGTTTATGTGTGTAACAGGAACACCCTTCAACTACTGGTGAGGTGCCCAATCTAGCATCAGGGGGATTTTGTCCGAGGGGGTTTTTGTCCACATGATAGGGGGGATTTTGTCCACCTTGCAAAACTTACGAGGGGGGTTTTGTCCACCCTGTCAAAAGTTGCAGGGGGTGTTATGTCCACCCTGTAAAAAACTTGAGGTGGGGGGGGGGGGGGTCGTCCACCTATGCCAAAATGAGCAGGGGGTGTAATGCCCGGGGGTGTTTTGTCCGGATACCCTAGTTTGCGCGTATTGAAACTTTTTTTATCATATGACGTCGCGTCTGAGAGTGTAATAACTCCATGTAATATTTTCGTTATCCACTAGTGGATTAAATATGCAAATTAGTTAGATACGTCCCGTAACGTTACATGTACGACGTCCTTAACGATGTCGCGTTTACTTATGGCGGAATATTGGCATTTTTGTAAACAATCGTGAATATAAATACGCTTTTAATATCATATGATAAACAGAATTTTGCATTTGTGCTCTTGTATTATTGAATGTATTAAACTCGTTGAGAAAAAAGGGGTAAAATGCTCGGCAATGTCTCGCATTTTATCCCTTTTCCTCAACTCGTTTAATAAATTCAATAATACATACATGTAAGCACTCATGTAAGAACATCTATTTAACCATTTTTGTACCAAATGGAAGCTTCCTCCTTGTAATTATAAAGTAGGAGTCCATTTCAAAATTGAGTGGTGACAGGTTGTGTTTTCATTAAAATTGATTTGGAAAAAGGCTGAACTTCGTGAAAATAGAGTAGACCCTGATGAGACGCCGCGTTCTGCGGCGTCTCATCTGGGCCTCCATTGTTTGCCAAGGTACCCCTTTTGGGGTTTCCGGTACAAAATGGGTTAATAAGCTTACAATCAGCGCGTTGACACGATTAAACCGTACAACCAGCGAAGACTCACACCAGCATTTGTTTCTGCGCAGTGTAATCAAAGTCTTTGCGCCCCGCATGAACATATATTTGCTCCTAGACTATCCAACTGTCAACTGTCGGCGAAGACTTTTGCTAACTGGCTTGATGTCCAGGCTGGTCTTATTCCCGCATTGTCAGCTAAAATAAAATATTTTAAGTGACAATATTAACATTTCCAGTGTAAAGCAACAATGTTGTTCATGCTTCGATGAACGCATCGGGTCACATGATTTAGTGACGCCATGTGACGTCAGTCGAAACCATTGTTCTCTACAGGCGTTGGTGACGTCAACGCACTTCCGCTCTTTGTAGAAAAACAGCGTGTAACTATTTTTCAGCCTTATAAGTTTGCCATATAAGCATTTTTTCGCCCACTATTGAGAGGCAAAGAATGTAAATATAAAAATAAGCTTATTTTTTTCCTGTTTTAAATTTCATGAAAGTATGAACGACAGCGGGTCGCTAGTAAAGTTCACACGAACCCCTTAGGGGTTCATTTCTTTTGCACGTGGCCACTGCGGCATATTTTCATGAACAGCAGAAACATAAATTCATTTCTTAAATGCATTCTCAGACATTTAATATCGTAGCATTTAGTACTTATTTGCCTCCGTGTGCATCATTTGTTTTAACCCATGACAATGGAATCTCCCACCTCAGATTTTTGGAATGGTCCATTTCTAATTTTAGGGGTGCCAAGTTTGTCTTGTTAGCAATAGGTTATGCACAATTTATATACTTTCAGCAAACAATGTAGACTCTGATCAGACGCCGCGTATTGCGCCCTTTGATCTGTATGTTTACTGTTTTCCAACGTCCCAAAAATGGGCCGCCATTTAATATGGGTTTAAATTAGCATATATGTGCAGTAATGGCCTTATCAGTTTGGTTTGTTTCTAATGCGCTTGCATATGTTACGCGACGTCTGATTGGATAACGTCAACATTTTACGACAGTATATTCTGCGATATACTGTCGGAAACCCGACGTCATCGCGTAACGTCGCTTTTCATTGGCTGGCCTTTGGTTTAAAGCAGCTCACAGCGCTAGCCGTTTTGTGCAAAATAATACAGTATTTAACAAAACAACCGTATAAGTACATTAGAATGGGGATAACTGTATTGAGTTTTGGGGAGTTAAACCGTCGGTTTCACGGCCACAAATTACGTTTTACGGCTCCGCTGACGCGTCGACGTAAAACGAAATTTCCGACCGTAAAACCTCCGATTAACATGTACCTCCCAAAATCACAATTTTGAATACAGTTATCCCCTAAGTAAGAAGACTGTGCACATGGTTTTTTGCATGGAGCTACATGCGTATCTTTGTCATCACTGTAAAAATCCATTTAATGAACATCCCCATAAGCCCTACATTAACCCTTTTCATCTTCCTCCTTATATATAGCAGGGGTCATTTTGAAAACTTTAGGGACGTCAGCCTGTGTTTTCTTCAAACTTGGTTTGGAAAATGGCTTAGGCGTTTGCAAAAAGTGTAGGCCCTGATCAGACGCCGAGTTCTGCCGCGTCTGATCTGGGCCTGCACTGTTTGTCAGGGTACTCGTTTTGGGGTTTCCGGTACAAAATGGGTTAAGTAAGAAGAATTTGGTATACGGGTGTCTGTGCAGGCACGCCTGTATTTTGCTTCTCGCCTATTTGATGCATGCAGTTTCCTCTTGGACAGTCAAAGTGATGTTGTGAAGGTCTTTTCATTTTAATTGAAGGCACACGGGTGACCCTGACACTGATGAAAACTATAAACGCAAATTGCTAACCCCAGGGCGGACAGGGGTCACTACATGCATTTTCCCCCATATTTTTCGCCCCTGCCCGTCGGGACTTGGAGAAATAGATTGGGCTGCATGATGCTTACACGCAGAGTTAAAACTGACCACACATGTGTACTGGTAAACCGTTTAGAACATGCCCAGGCAAAGTTATTATTATTATTAATAATAATAATAATAATAATAATAATAATAATAATAATAATAATAATCGACCTTATTTATAGAGGGTACCACATTATTCGGGTCAGCGTCCAATGCTTATAAACCTTTTGGTCTTATTGGGTGACAGGGCTTGAGATGTCATTTCATCTCTGTGTCGGGTAAAAGTCCCACAAAATTGAAGGTGACGTCTCCAAAATGACCTAAATAGTGTTGACGTGGACGTTAAACCTCTATTAAAACAAACAAACAATTCCCCCATATTTCGAATCGAGTGGCAGGGTCATTCGTTTGTTTGTTTGATTTGAGGTTTAACGTCCCCCATCAACACTGTAAATGTCATTTTGGAGACGTTGCTTCCAATTTTGTGGGACTTTTAGCCGACATTGAGATGAAATGACATCTCAAGCCCTATCGCCAAATAAAACCAATAGGGTTTATAAGCATGGACTGGCCGACTCGCAGCGCTTTGCCTGGGAGGGCTTAGATCTTCTAAGCGGTTTACCAGTACTCGTATGCGGGTCGGTTTCAGCTCTGCGTGGAAGCATCATGCAGCCCATGTATTTCTTCAAGCCCCGATGGGCGGGGGCCGTGGCAGGGTCATAGAAAGCCATTCCAGTACAAGCACTCAAGACACATGGTACAACGCAACCCCGTCTACACGTTCACCTGATGCGAGGCATAAGGAAACCTATAAGAACTGATACCTGCGCAACCGGAAAAGACATAATTTAGATTGTGCATCTGATCTAAGTCTTCGCTGTTCGCATTTGCCTTCTCTGTAATCTGTGAGCTTTTCGAATAGCTATAAGATAAAGTTTCAGACTTCATTACATTAGGAAAACATGTCCGTAAGAAAAAATGGCGTCCAACATGTTGTCAGAAAATGATAAATATTAGGTAAAAATGATAACCTCTTTATTATTTCTGCTTTCTGTGGGTGTTGTACCCACAACCTATGTTTTGAGCAAAAATAAAGCAGATAATGTATAACCCAGTAAACTCCACTTTTTCTATATAAAGTGGGGTTTAGGGTTTTTTTTTTTTTTTTTTCGTTTCACGGACGTGTTACCATGATGATATTTAGAGTTCGTTTAATGAATTAAATGAAAACCCCAATCGCATTGGACAAAGATGGGTGTATGAGGGTAAAAGTTATACCCTTTATTTTTGATCAAAACATAACTTGTGAGTACTTGTTAGAACCGCCTTTCTGTGGCGATTCTAAAGAGCAAATCTTAATATATGAGTAAAATTATACAATTCTGAAATCGGTTTTGTATCTTTTTGCCGCGTTTTTGCGGCGATCACTTCTTTATTTTAGATTTTCGATCGACAAATTGGTGAGAAGAAGCGCCGCTAACTTCTCAAAACAGTTTCATGCCCCTAAGCTGTTATTGGATATTTCTACAATTAAAGTTTGTGCGACATTTTCTGTTTCCAGTGTTTAACTGATGGATAATTATGTGGGTAAATCTAATACCATGCGTGCTTACAATTTGCACATTCGAGAGTCAAACAAAAAGACGCATTGCATGGGGTTGTGTGTTTTAATATTTTATCAGAAATAGATCAAAGAATAGAATCGGTAATGTCTGAACTAAAGATATGGTGACTAAAACGACGTATTTCACGCTTTTCACTTTCCATGCACAACGTCCCTTCCGTTGAACGCTTCGTTGACTGCACGAGATTTATCAATATTTACAGGCTAGTTATTTGTGTACATTTTGAAAGTTTGAGTGACAGAATTGTAACTATAGTTTATCAACGACCTTTGAGAGCTCAAACATCACGTGAACCAGTCCGTGAAATGAACACCCCCTTACACCCCAATTTGTATATAGAAAACTGGGGTTTACGGGGGTAAACATTATTTTTCTTATTTTTACTCCAAAACATAGGCTGTGGGTACTCGTTAGAACCGCCTCAATGAGGCGGTTCTAACGAGCACCCATAACCTATGTTTGCAGTATAAATAAGAAAATGTCACGTAATTTTCATCAAAATGTAGCCATTTTGGAGATGTGATGAAATGCACTATGGCGCACGGGTATGTTATCGTATTGCGTTCAAGCGTGATAAGAGTATTCCATGTTTTAGGGGAAGCAGGTTTTGTTGGAAATAGAAGTAACCCCTCGACTAAGCTGACACAAGGGGAAGCAGGTTTCGCATTTTTCTTTTTTCACAGGATTTTCAAGTTATAAATAAGTTTTTGATAATGCAATTATGTAGAAGTCGTGGCCAAATGGTTTATATGGTGCAGTACGATCCTCAGTAAAATTATATCGCCCAGTATAAAATCCCAACTGAAGACGATTTACCTAAAACATGGACTTGTCCAAAATTAAAAGTGCAGTCACGTCTCACTGCGATTTAAAAGACTATAGTTTTATCATATGACATTTTTTCAAGTTCTATGGTGCATTCCTTGCTTCCAAAGGATAACCCTTTCTAGAACATAATCAACGTCACTACAGCTGGTGTCTGGGAATGGGTGGCGGCCGTAAAAAGTCTCCCTGCCCTACATCATAGTGTAGTTTATATTTTCATGTCCTTTGGGATCACTGATTCATGTTGAATTTTGAAAATATCTAAGGGTCATATTTTTGGAATGGTCCATTTCTAATTTTAGGGGTGCGAGGTTTGTTTTGTTAACGATAGGTTAAGCACAATTTATATACTTTCAGCAAACAATGTACACTCTGATCAGACGCCGTGTATTGCGGCCTTTGATCTGTATGTACACTGTTTGCCAACGTCCCAAAAATGGGCCCCCAGGTATATATGGGTTTAAATGAGCATACATATGCAGTAATGGCCATATCCATTTGGTTTGTTTCTAATGCACTTGCATATTTAACGCGACGTCTGATTGGGTAAAGTCAAAAGTTAACGACAGTATATTCTGCGATATACTGTCGGAAACCCGACGTCATCGCAAAAAAAAACAACAAAAACACAAAACAGATAAGTGAGTGAGTTTTAGTTTTACGTCCAACCAACAGCTAAGGTCATACGGAGACGGGACCTCGGTTTAAAGACTCATCCGAAAGTCTGGAGAAGCCCGGGATCGATCCTGCGATCCCTGGTTTACAAGGTCAGTAGCGTAACCACTGCACCACGGAGGCTTCTCACAAAAAAGATAAACCATCGACTTTATGCAAGAAAAAGTTAAAACTTGGTACTTTATTTATATATTTATTTATTCCAAATTTCATCATACAGTCGAACTTCAATGGCTCGAACACCTAAGGGACCTCGAAAATTTGTTCGAGACAGGGGTAGTTCGATCCACCGAGGTAACTGTCAGGAGGCATAACGAGATACTTTTAGGCATCTTTTCGGTGTTTTATGATGAAAATGCATGCTAAGTGTACTCATTAGAATCGCCTCATCGAGGCGATTCTAATGAGTACACACAGCATACATTTGCAAGATAAAAGACTAAAATCTCCTTAATTATCCCCCACTATTTCTTATGTAGAGGATTTCGCTAGGGCTAAAGAATGGGTTCGACACATCCATGGTAAACGTGCCATCGGTGTTCGAGCCATCGAAGTGCTACTGTATATGACTACATTGCAGACATATGACTCGGACTGAGCGTAGGCATAGCCTATATTTGCCCTTTACATTGGTACCACAATTAACAAAGAGTATTACAGTGTACATCAATTTATCATATGACATTGCGCCTGAGAATGTAATATAGTCATGTGATAAATTCGATAATCCACTAGTGGATTAAACATGCAAATTAATTAGATACGCTCCGTAACGTTACACGTACGACGTCCTTAACGTCGATGCGTTTACTTTTGGCGAAATGTTGACCTTTTTATATATTATGTACTTACATTTCCTGTGAAAAGCCTAATGTATACCTATAGAAAACAATGCAGTTCATACTTCCATGAACGCATCGAGTCACTTGAATTTAAGTGACGGCAAGTGACGTCAGTCTAACCATGATTCTATACGGGCGTTGATGACGTCAACGCTGTTCCGATCTTTGTAGAAAAACAGCGTGTAAATGTTTTTAGCTTTAAAAGTTTGCCCTTTTAGCATTTCTTCGCCTAGTGATGCGCGGTAAAGAATGTAAATATAAAAGATATACTTGAGCCCCGCCAAGCGAATTTGTGTCTTCGAGCATTCGGTCATGACAAATTTTAACTGCGCATGCCCAGCCATTCAGAGGGGCCAGGGATATGGCTTTCTGTCTGAAGGTTCCTTTTGATTCACTGCTTGTATGAGCGAGCAGCAAAGGTTCTGACGAGACTGCGCTGATGCGCAGGCTCCCCTGAACCTTCGCTGCTCGCATAGGCGATAAGTAACAAAATCTTTTGACGGGGCCCACTTAATTCGTCTGCTTTTCATGAAAGCATGAACGACCGCGGGTCGCTAGCATACCCCATTTCGGGGTTCATTTCCTTTACATGCGACCCACTGCGTTCATACTTTCATGAACGGCGGAAAAATAAATTTCATTTCTTAATTAAAAATCGTAAATAAAATCCGTTAACATGTCAAATGATAAATAGATAAATAGAATCTTACATCCGTGTTCATGTATTATTAAATTTATTACACTCGTCGAGGAAAAGGAATAAAAATGCTCGGCAAAGCCTCATTTTGCTTTAACTCGTTTAATATATTCAATTATACATGAACACTCATATAAATAAGATCCTCTATTTAATACAATGCCAAGCACAGACAGTGTACTTTTTATAATACTACAGTGCAATATACTGTGCCTCGGTAGATCAGTCGGTTGCGCGCCTGACTGTTGATCAGGAGGACGCGGGTTCGATATCTGCCGGAGTCGGCACCATTCTTTCGTGGAGATTGATCATGACATCTTTTCGACGGTTATTCACTTCCATACGCTGATTCAAGAAGGGCAGTTGTCATTTTCTAGCGAAAGTATATGCATTGTAGTAGTTAACCCTTTACGTATAAGCCACAGATAAAGTGTGAGTAGGTAAACTGACCGGCTCAAAAATGACCTAAAATAGTGGTGACTAGGCCGTTAAACTTCATTACAAACAAACAAACAATATACTATGTATAGAAGATATGAACAGTGATATAAACTGCAGAAACAAGAACCTGTGGTAAGTATGTATACATGAGTGTTTTATTAAATTTATTAAGCGAGTTGAGGAAAAGGGATAAAATGCGAGGCTTTGTCGAGCATTTTATCCCTTTTCCTCAACGTGAGGAAAAGGGATAAAATGCGAGATTTTGCCGAGCATTTTATCCCTTTTATTCAACGTGTTTAATGAATGCAATAATACATGAGCACGAATGAAAGATTCTATTTATCATGTGAAATTTGAAACGCATTTTATTCACGAGTGTTTAACAAAAATGTTAATATTCCGCCATTGGTAAACGCAACGTCGTTAAGAACGTCGTACATGTAACGTAACGGGGTGTATCTAACTAACTAGCATATTGCACGACCCGCAGAAAAACCGACCGACTGAAGTCGGTTGATTTCTAAGAGTGCCCTAAAATCACTGTGTCATTCTGTCAGTCTGTCAGTCTGTCATTCTGTCATTCTGTCATTCTGTCAGTCTGTCAGTCTGTCCGTCCGTCCGTACCTCGTTTGTGAAAATTGGTGATAGTGACTTAACCGCTTGGAATATTTAAACAATTCTTGGCATACTGATAGATATCAAGGAGATCTAACCAATGAACTTGCGAAATATTACATTCCATTTTGTATAGCCTCGCCGAGGCGAAAAATGTGAAAATTTTCGAACTGCTTCTCCTCGGAAACCGTTGGGCCGATTTAAGTCAAATATCATATGGAGCCTCTATGGGATAGGGGGAAACCACGATTTGCTCATGGGGTCCAGGTCACATGACGAAAATGGCCGCCAAGCCATATATGGTCTGTCTGTCTGTCTGTGTGTTCGTAACCCGTTTGTGAAAATTGGTGATAGTGACTTAACCGCTTGGAATATTTAAACAATTTTTGGCATATTTAATCCACTAGTGGATTATCGAATTTATTATATGACGTTATTACACTCTCAGACGCGACGCCATATGATAAATGAGTTTATAAGTTTAGAAAGCGATGCATAATTGGAAGTAACACACAAATTTGACTGAAGGGCATTCACATGACTCCGGAAAGTGGACGGTCAGGACTGATTTCCAGACAGTTTCATTTGCAGACAGGACTCCCCCACACGTAGGTAGTCATCACCAAGTTACTGTAGCACTGTTGAAATGAGACCGGTCCCACAAACCGCTAAAAGTCAGAGAGGAAGGGACACACCCTGGGGGCACACACCGCGCATGCGCATGCAACGCATCGAGATCGATACGAGATCGCGACAGCAAGAAACCGTTAAATTCCAAAGGGCCTGGCAAGAGGCAGAACATCAGGCGCCAACAAACATTACATAATACTGTCGAACCTCAATAACTCGAACACCTTTGGGACCATGAAATTGTCTTCGAAATAGGCGTACTTCGAACTATTGAGGGTTATTCGTACTACCAGAACATTAGTCATAATGTAAGATGACCGTTTGATATATTTTTGACTTCTTACAAAATAAATGTATGTTGTGTGTGCTCATTAGAATCGCCTAAATGAGGCGATTCTAATGAGCACACACAACATACTATTCAAGATAAAATCAAACAAGATTCAATAAATTAACCTAAACTCGTGGATATCTGGAGTTATAGGAACAATTCTCTAGCGACCCAAGAGTGAGTTCGAATTATCCGAGGTAAACGCATTATCAGTATTCGAGTTATCGAAGTTTCACCGTAATACGTTCTGATTTTAGTAAGCCTTTACGCTGAACCGTCATAGAATCTAAGGCCTGACCAACAGGCGTGCAATAACAGAGGGAAGCAAAGTTGTCAACCGTGATTGGAAGAATTACCATGCATGCAGTCTGTCGTATAACAGTTATACTGTACGCAGTAATTTTATTTACGATTTTGCAAGTATATATTTTTCAGAATTTTTATATTAAGTCACCATAAAATTCGGGTTCCGATAGACCTTGTTGCGAAAAAGATTTAAGTCCAACATTGAATTTTGAAATAAAATCGGAATGACGTAAAATTTTGAAAAAAAAAGGCTTTGCGTAGTTGATGATACCCATAAACCTGATTAAGAAGTTGGTTAACAATTTATTGCGGGTGTTGAAGTCAATTATATGATTGGACACTCTGGCAAATCGAATTAATTGCAAAATATAAACGCCATAGGATGGCGCACGAGGAACAGCACCATCCATGAAAGGAAGAAAGGAAAATTTACAATCTCAAAATCAAAATCTTCGCATTTATCATAAATTCTGCAGGAAATAAATCCATCCACAATAGACAGATGTAAATCCAAAATCGGGGCATCGGTATCAGAAGAATTTGCTTAATTTAACGAACGTTCTGTGGGTGGGGTAGATTTGACTGACCAAAGCATCGAAATAGGTATTGTCAATATTTAATAAATCATCCAAATATATACTGTAGACATCGAGCTAAAGGCTTCAATGATTTCAAGTTGGTTTCAAAGAAAAGGGACACAATGAAGTCTCTATCATAAACAAACAAGAACAGATCGGCCACAAGGGGTGCGCAATTCGTACCCATCTGAATACCAACAATTTATCTATGTATAAGAACCAAGTCTTATGCAAATATTGTAAAGTAGAAAGGTAAGAGCTTCCTTTGTCTCTGGTCGGGCCCATCGGAGTCTAAATAGAAGCCTCCGTGGTGCAGTGGTTACGCTACTCGCCTTGTAAACCAGGGGTCGCAGGATCAACCCGTGCTTCTCCAGACTTTCGGATGAGTATTTAAACCGAGGTACCGTCTCCGTATGACCTTAGCTGTTGGTGGGACGTAAAACTCAAACACTCACTCACTCACTCGGAGTCTAACTGTTGATTTCCTTTTACTCTAGCATTTCTGTGGTTTCTCGCTGTCGAGTCCACACCGTTGTTTAATCTTTGTGGTTGTTTTATCTTTGTGTTCATGGAGATGTTGCACTGATGTGTTAGGAGGCCTTTATGCAGACTGAACAAATCATTTGTTTAAATCGCGACGGAAGTAAAGCCGATGACCGTGCCCACGTAAAATCGATTTAAGACCCCCCCCCCCCCCTAGTGGAGTTCCTTTCACTGACAGTTCCAAGGCGGTTCTTCTGTCGCGGATTATTTTTGTTATGGTTTGTCTTAGAGTGTTTGTGTCACTTATATTATTTTTTTTTGGATAGCCAGTTGGCCATTTTGTGGGAAAGTCACTGTCCTTTTGGCTTTCCGCTGTTGATGTTTCCATTAGGCTCTTATGTTTCATGTTTTTGTTTCTTTCCCTTTGGTGTCTCTGATGGGAGCTGTGTGTTAATTGTATCGATTCCTGATCATTGCTTTCACTTCTATTTCCCACACTCTCTGACATGACCACAAAGTATGATTTGTATGTTCTTCAAAAGTGAAAAACAAAACAATATTTCTTACATTACATGCAAGATAGAGGGAATCTTCCCCATGAAATGTCCATTCACTTAAATCATTATTTTTTTTCTTTTATAAGATTATGAGGAAGTGTAGTGAAAAGGGTGGAAAAATCATAAGTAGACAGACTTGGAGCACGAAAAAGTCTGGATTTCAATTTATTTTAAACTTCACCAAAACAGATTTTTCCTTGATCTTTCAAAGACTTTGTCGCAATATTCAATTACATGTGTTTTGATTGCAGAAAAACATGAAGTTCAAACTTTGGAAAGTTCAGTGGCGGTACAAGAGCTTGAATTTGCAATTAACCGTGCTTTGTATGGTCTTTTATGATGTTTAGATAACCAATGTAACGCATGAAACTTATCTTGGCATTATGCAACACATACAACAGGCTTGGCGGCTGAATGACAAATGTGGTCATCAACTTCAGCCCTCTGTACCACCAAGCAATTGCTGAAGAGTATTGACACAGTGGAGCCGTCAAACAACGACCACATTGTTTCCGGCCTTGTCTGCTGGAGAAAAACAAACTTCTTATGGAATTCTTGAATACCTAGTATAAGGTGACGTAAAGTGATTTAGGTTTAGGAGGTAATAAGTTTGCATTTTGAGAGTAGAAAGAAACGCATTTATTCACTAGTTTCAGAATGCTATTCTTTGAGGGTTTTATGCTCAACATACTCTCGTTTACACCATCGACTACCAAATTCATTCAAAGCAGCAGCGATTTCAGAAGGAAATCGATATTTTGGTCCTAAGAAATTATATTTCGTATCATAGAATTAGGAATAACTTTTAAATTGCTTGTTATAATATGACCAGCAGCAGGATAGCAATACAATGAATGTTTACCATCTCAGGTTTTCAGGAGTGTTAGTGTAAATATTAAGAGCAGAAACAAGTTAATTGAAATTGAAAATGATCAATCTAACAGGTTTATTGTATTTATAGCAAATTATGGGTGTTTCAGTATTTTGAAAATACTCAGTAGTGGATGAAATCAGCGAACTGTCCCGGAAGATACTAGGTAAATCTATATAACCCAAGCCCTTATTAACGAAGAATATTTTGATGGAATGGCGTTTGTGTTTAATTTCAGAGTCTATGAAAGGACGAAGAGCATGCTGAGTATAACCTCTAAAGGCCATATCCCCTAAACTGCTCCCCCGATTTTCCTGAAATTAGTTGCAAACTTTATATTTATCAAACTCCTTTCTCCATAAATGCGTATCTCCAATCCTTTCACTTTTACTACTTTACCTCAAACACAAAACACTGTTGATGAACACAGGCCTTTACGAAAACAATATTGTTTATACTGTTAGCATTATGAGCTGATCCATTGACAGAAAAATGATTGCAAATGATCCAAATAAATTTAAAATTAAGTAAGACATAGATTAATACAAGTATATATATTTACCTTACGGAGGCATCAAAATGTATATTTAAGCCAGTAAATGTTTATGCTTTTGGTATGCGAAGCTTTATAACCAAGTAATGCTTACCATCCGCTGACGCCTAATTACACCTTTCTTTATGTGATTCATGTTCTTTTTGATCTATACATTCTGAATCGTCAATCGTTTACGTATTTATGAATTTGGTAAATGGGCCGACGCATGACAAAACCGACAATAAGACCCGTACTATGGTCGAAGACTCAGTTCAGCCGGCCCCCCATGTCAACATTGTCTGAGCATTCTCTTGTTGCCTTATGAATAACCCTGAGGATATAGAAAGCTTATACGACCAGCGAAGACTGTGATCAGACTTCGTAGATGCGCAGGCGGATTTGAGTCGCATCTTAGCTGGTCGCAGAGGGCTTATTGTAGATTTGGTCATGCGTCGGTTCATTTTTATTTCTAGGTACCATTTCCTAGTACTTGGCCATTTTAAGATCATTTAGGGATGTTTTACATAGTTGCTCGGCTCGTTTATCGTTTGTCATTACGAAAACACGCCTATACAGTGTAACTCTTATCGTCGAATGAAAATGAAAATTTTTGGATGAAAAATTGTGAAATTTTCCTTATTTCTGCTCAAAATAAAGATTGTTGATACTCGTTAGAACCACCTCGTCGAGGCAGTTCTAACAAACACCCACAATCTGTATTTTAGAGCAGAAATAAGAAAAATAAGGTTTACCCCTGAAAACCCCAGTTTTACTATATAAAAGTGGGGTTCATGGGGGTCAAAATTATATAGGCGTGTTTTCCTGATGTTATAATGGCATTGCATTCTCATTCAGAAGTCGGCAGTTGAAGCCCTCAAGTAGTTTTATTACTGACCGTCCCCAGGCGGTCGTCCGTTTGCAGTGTCTTATTTGTTACTTGGCTTTGTGTCGTTAGCTCATGTTTCTTCTGTTTTTATGTGTAACTCCATGTCACTTACTTTCTTTAGGTGACTAGAAAAGGCTACGTTCTTTGATTGTGACCAGTCCTGATTGATAATTTATACTCGTTTCTATATTGTGGTGAAGGAAAAAGTTCATTCTAAAATGTTGCACGTATAGGGTACCTTAAATACATTAAAACACAAAAATACGCATGGTGTAGACTAAACAACAATATAACAAACGAAATTAGAATCTGACATTTTCCATCATACACAAAATATACTAAGGCCACTATTAACAGTTTTGATATATATATAATGCGCGGTCAGATTGTAACATCACGTGAACAAGTCCGTGAAATGAAGACCCCCCTAAACCCCACTTTATATAGAGAAAACTGGGGTTTAGGGGGAAAACATTATTTTTCTTATTTCTACTCCAAGACATAGGTTGTGGGTACTCGTTAGAACCGCCTCACTGAGGCGGTTCTAACGAGCACCCTCAACCTATGTTTTAAACATTTATAACAAAATTATTAAGGATTTTCATCAAAAAGGAGCCGTTTTGGAGATGTGAAAAATGCACTATGTCGCACGGGTGAGTTATCGTAATGAAGTCCACCGTTCTAATCCGTCTGTTTTCTGTGTTCAAAATAGAAGTGAAGGCAATGGTCAGGAATCAATACAATTAAATCACAGCTCCTAGCAGTGACACAAAAGGGAAAGAAACGCAAACATGAAACAAATAGACATCAATGGCGGAAAGCCAAAAGGACAGTTACTTTCCGACAAAAAAGCCAACTGGCTATCCAAAACAAAATAATATAAGCGAAACTTACACTCAAAGACAAACCATAACAAAAATAAACCGCGACAATCCTATTTTGTTGACAGACAATAACGTTTCCTACGTTTGTGAGTTTCTCAGTGAAATGAAATTTCGCCGAGACCAGAAAATGGTATGATACCAGTGTCTTTACACCCATAAAAATTACGATACCCCAATTATGTATAAGGGTATGTCAGAGTGATGTTATTGATAAAGATAATTACTCGTGTTGCTGTAGTGCCTTTTGCATATATTACAGCATATATGTCTGCATGACAGGTACTTTCTAAACATTCCGCTACTGGCACTGTAAAGTAAGAAGTTCGTTGCATAATTCGTGTAATATATAATCTGACAAATCTGCTGAGCCTGGGCTAGTTGTGTGGCATCTGGATTCTGAATCCAGCCTTTTAGAATAATGTAAAATCGAATTCCATGACTCGGCAAATTCGTCACAAGTAGCATCAGAGAAATTAGTATAAATGTACGGGTAATTCTGTATTGAGCGTTGGACAAGACGTTTCGTGGTGCTTTGGCATGTCGACCTTTAAACACATGTTGCGCTAGAAATTTTCTGATTGAGCTCAGCACTATAACATTTAGAACTATAATCAATGCAAAGGGAAATATAAAGGTAATGACAGTGTCGACATATATTACAATAATGATCAACTGAATCATAAATGTTCTCGTCTGCAACTCGCAATTTTGTCCCATCACTTCTGTAGTAAAGAACATATGAAGGTAAATAAGTAGGCCACATAGTGTAACTGTTCCAACAGCTATCCTCGCTCTGCGCTTCGAGCACCAGATACGTACATGTAGTGAATGACAAACTACTATATATCTGTCGACCGTTATCAATACCACATACCAAACTGACAGAAAGCTACAAACATATGTCACATATATCATAAGATGACACCATACAGGCAGATGTCCATACTGGATTCCAATTCGTCCGTTACCAAGCCAGGTCAGAAATAAAGAACACAAAAATACTGTATCTGATACACTCAGTGCAGCTATATAAATACTGGAGGAATACTTTCTAAAACGTGTAAATACGAATACTCTGAAAGACAGAACGTTGCCCGTTATTCCAAAAACACAAATGACCGGAACTCCATACACGTAAAGTCCTTTTGACAGCTGTTCAAACGCATTGGTGTCTGTATGGTTTGTGATGTTTGTCGTGTTGGGTGTTGTCACACTCGATGTTTCCATTTAGGCCTTGTTTCTTGGTACACCTCTACAATATAAAGATATAAAAAGGATATTATTAGTTATCCCCTATATAAATTACGTTGTAACATATTGATCTGATAAAGATATGCTATCTCAGGACAAGTAAGCTTTATCAGGTCAACGTGATATTGAACTTGTATGAACTGGACTACTGGAAAACTGGCAAAACTCTAGGAGTGTTCAAGGCGATTAACTGATAAATATAATACCAAATTTGTGTCATTTGATATCAAGTTTATCAGGCTCGGCTTCGAGAACGCGAGTAGAATCGCTCGGCAAGCCTCGCGATTCTACTAGCGTTCTCAAAGCCTTATATCAGATGACACGAACCTGGTATTCTCTATTTACTTTTGGGGTCAATTGTTTATCATACCTATCGACCAAAAGTTACAAACAACAGAAGCTTCCGCCCGCTATTTATTGCTTAATTATCGCTGACCATGTACACAATCAATGATATAGTTATTTATAGAGTTTCGCTGCCATACTTGTCCCAGTGACATTAGAGTGCTGTATAAAGAGAGCTAAATCGTGTAAAACACTGACTGGGCTCCTGTGCGGGGACCATGAAAAACTGTGAAGACAAAGATCATACGAAGACAATAAAGATCCTACTCAGATGTCTCAAAACCCGACGTCTAATCAGGGTTTTATGGTGTCTTTTATGGGTGGAGTAAGTTAATTGTATCAATTCCTGATCTTTGTTTTACTTCTACTTTACATTGTTTGCTTAAAGTATATATCTAAGGACCCGAAGGAACTGTACACGTTCCCATCCAGGAATGTTTACTATTTTTACTTCAGAAGAATAT
The DNA here is from genome assembly GCA_963580285.1 of Lucinisca nassula. Lineage (NCBI taxonomy): Eukaryota > Metazoa > Mollusca > Bivalvia > Lucinida > Lucinidae > Lucinisca > Lucinisca nassula. Next base: position 87,590,956 of record OY757016.1, on the reverse strand, counting down.
ATCAGTATGCGTTGCTATAAAGACGCATTGCTTTTATGTGTATGAATCGACACACTGGAGTCAAAATACCTTTCCCCACCGTGTTTTCTAGCGTTATTATAGAACGGCAGCCAACAATTATTCCGCTTTCGCCGTCAAAAAATAAATATTATAACGGCAAACACTTCTCGTGACAAAACATTGTAATGCAATTGTCATTAAATTCTCAATTTTTTATCACGTCAACAACTCTGTACAATGAGCACGCTTGGAAACTCTAAGTTATATAGAAAAACCTAGGGTTTTAAGGGTCTCTATCATTCCACATATTTGTGGCCCAAACATTTAATTTTCGGGCAGTTCTAATGCGCATTTACAGTGAACATTGTATCAGTCAATTTGTAAACATGGAAAATCATCTAAACCGAAAAGCATCGTTCAAGATTCATAATAATTCTTTAAGAACAAGTATTTTTACAAGATGTTTTAGCTCACCTGTCACGTAGTGACAAGGTGAGCTTTTGTGATCACATTTTGTCCGTCGTCCGTCGTGCATGCGTGCGTGCGTCCATCCGTCCGTGCGTGCGTCCGTAAACAATTTCAAATAAGTATATCTCTAATACCCCATGGCCAATCTTGATCAAATTTCATGTGAAGCAGCATCAGGTAGGGGGAAAGGCTGCATCAGGTTTTTGGGCTGATCAGATTGGAATTCTGGTTGCCATGGCAAGATATAGCTCCGATAGACTTATAATGAGAACAATTTTAGAAATATTTTTCTCTGAAACCACAGGACCCAGAGCTTAGCTAGTTAGCATGTGGCAATGGCAAGTGGTCACCTACATAATTCCTGCCAATCATGCCCCTGAGGTCCAAACGGGCCACGCCCCGGGGCCCCTTAGCTCCCATAGACTCATAATGGAAAAAAAGGTTCAAAAATCTTCTTCTCTGAAACCACAGGGCCCAGAGCTTAGATATTTAGCATGTAGCAACGGCAAGTGGTCGCCTACATAAATCCTGCCAATCATGCCACTGGGCTCCAAATGGGCCACGCCCCAGGGCCCCTTAGCTCCCAAAGACTCTAATGGAAAAAAACTTAAACAATCTTCTTTTCTGAAACCACAGGGCCCGGAGCTTAGATATTTAGCATTTAGCAACGGCAAGTGGCAACCTACATAAGTCCTGCCAATCATGCCCCTGGGGAACAAATGGGCCACGCCCCAGGGCCCCTTAGCTCCCAAAGACTCATAATGGAAAAAAGCTTCAAAAATCTTCTTCTCTGAAACCGAAGGGCCAAGAGCTTAGATATTTAGCATGTAGCAACGGCAAGTGGTCACCTACATAAATCCTGCCAAACATGCCCCTGGGCTCCAAATGGGTCACGCCCCAGGACCCCTTAGCTCCCGTAGACACATAATGGAAAAAAGCTTCAAAAATCGTCTTCTCTAAAACCACAGGGCCCAGAACTTAGATATTTAGCATGTAGCAACGGCATGTGGTTTCCTACATAAATCCTGCCAATCATGCCCCTGTGGTCCAAATAGGCCACGCCCCGGGGCCCCTTAGCTCCCGTAGACACATAATGGAAAAAAGCTTCAAAAATCTTCTTCCCTGAAACCCCAGGACCCAGAGCTTAGATATTTAACATGTAGCAATGGCAAGTGGTCACTTACATAAATCCTGCAAATCATGCCCCTGGGGTCCACATGGGTCATGCCCCGGGGCCCCTTAGCTCCCATAGACTCATAATGGAAAAAAAATCAAAACTCTTCTTCAGAAACCACAGGGCCCAGAGCTTAGATATTTAGCATGTAGCAATGGCAAGTAGTCCCCTACATAAATCCTGCCAATCATGCCCCTGGGGTCCAAATGGGCCACGCCCTGGGACCCTCTAAGCTCCCATAGACTCATAATGGAGAAAAGCTTCAAACATCTTCTTCTCTGAAACTGTGAATTACAGAGCTTAGATATTTAGTATCTAGCAACATAAAATAGTCACCGACATAAATCATGCTAACCCTGCCCCTGGGATCCAAATGGGCCACACACCGTGGCCCCTTAGCTTTTTTAGACTTATAATGGAAAAAAGCTTCAAATATCGTCTTCTCCGAAGCCATAAGGCCCAGAGCTTAGATATTTAGTGTAGCAATGTCAAGTGGTCTCCTACACTAATAATTTTCTGGTACACAGGTGAGCGATATAGGGCCATTGGGCCCTCTTGTTTATCTTACAGGAGGAAAACCACCTGAAAACGTTTTCATCGCAACCACAATTCACACCAATCTTTCGTATGGGAGGAAGAAAGCAAGCTGACATCATGGGTGAAATACCTATCTCGTGTGATACATATATGATCTCGTATGTTATTTACAGGCCCCGTACCCATTATTAACAATTTTTTCACATCTTTTTTTTTTATTTTATTTTGCTTTTTAGCAGCGATAAATAAATAACTCGCTTACACGTAGAATGCAAATTGGAAGCCCACAGTACCTTGCAAATACTACAATTTAGGCATTTTAATACATCTCATATCGACGTCGTTCAAAATTAGAGTCTTATTTGTAAACAGTTTGGTGAAGTTTGTCACTCGATACTTCCAAAAAAGAGACAACTACATGTGTATGGAACAAGAACACATGCTGAGTACACGGAGAATTGTTCGGAACCAGTATCACGAAAACACGCCTACAAAATTTTGACTCCGTGAAAACATACTTTTGTATAGCTAAACTCTGGTTTACAGGGGTATATATCAGAACATTTTATCTCAAAATATTTATTTTCTTTGGTGGGGGGGATAGAATTTTCATATATATTTTAATAGGTATGTTGATGGTGAGGGTTGGGGTCCCGTTAGGTATACTTAAACCCACCAGTAATTAACTACCCTTTCCAAACTGGTGCTTTTGCTGTTGTTCCTTCCTTTTGAAAGTATGTTTATACCCCCAGCATACGAAGTAAGTCAGGGGGTATATGGTTGCCGTCCCACCGTCCGTTTGTTCGTTCGTTCGTTATTCTATCTGTCCGTCCGTTCATCAACTTTCACGTCAAGGTTTTTGCGTTAAACCTTTTTGATTGCTCATATATCTGTAACCACATGTGAGATTCTCTTCATATATGGTACATGATATCTCTATAGCATTACATGCACCTTTCGAATAAAATATATAAGCTTCTGGGTCAAGCTCCTGAGTTGGCTGTCCGTCCGTCAACTTTTACGCTGTATATCTCTGTTACAACATGTTAGATTATCTTCATATTCGGTACAGAATATTTCTATAGCATTACCGTTCATATGGAGTATCAAAGCTGCTGGGTCAAGCACATGACTGGGGCTAGGTCAATGTCACAGAGATAAAACATTGTCGCAGATCAAAGTTTTTGCGTTAAACTTAATGCGACCTTATATTTTAAAGACAGTTTGATGGATTTCTTTTATATTTTGCACGATGGTAGATATAGGTCTAAAGTTTTAATTACTACCGTCCATGTTTATTGGAGCGACCTTAAGGTCAAGGTCACAAATATAGAATTTCGAAGATACCTGAGGTTTAATTGTATATTCTGACTTGGTATCTCAGCAACTATGGTTGCTAGTTTTGTTTGTTTGAATTGGAATTTAACGGCCCAGTCAACACTAGTTTAGGTCATTTTTGAGCCGCTCAGTTTACCTATCCACATTATTCCTGGGCAGGCTTATACATAAGCGTTAACCATGACAGTACACATTCCTTCGCCAGAAACTGATAACTGCCCGTCTTGAATCAGTGGAAAGGAAAGAAAGACCGTAGAAAAGATTCCATGATCAATCTGCACGAAAGACTGTTGCCGACCCCGGCAGGTATCGAACCCGCGTCCTCCTGATCACCAGTCAGACGCGTATTCGCCTGAGCTACCAAGTCCGGCTATGGTTGCTAGAACCTTCAAACTTTACTTATTGTTTCTTCTTGACATTTTGCCTCAGCATACACCTTGACACATGGACCTTGACCTTTATTTGACGCTTCATTGACTTTGTCAGATTATACCATAACCCTTGGGGTCTTAGCAACTACAGTTTCTGGTACCTTCAAACTTCACATAATGTTTTTCATAGACATGCCGTCTTACCTTACCCATTGAGCCCGTGACCTTGACCTACATTTCATGCTCCATTGACTTTTTTCAGATTGTACCATAACACTTGGGAATTCAGCAACAATAATTAGTAGAACCCTCATACTCAAGGTTATTTTTCACAATGACTTGCTGCTTCAGCATACACCTTGACCCAATGGCCTTGACCTATATTACATGCTTCAGTGACTTTGTCAGATTATACCATAATCATTTGGACCTCCATTTTATAGTTGCTAGAAACTTCAAACTTCACACATTGTTCTCCTTGACATACCGTCTCTGAATACCCTTTGTCCATGTGACCTATATTTCATGCTCCATTGGTCTTGCCAGATTATACCATAACATTTGGAATTCAGTAACTATAGTTACTAGAACCCTTATAGTTTACTTTAGAAATAGATCAGCTCTAACTGTGATTTGTTGAGTAATAAATCACAGTTTGGAGGTCAGTTGTGAAGTAGATTAAATCAAGAGCGCGTAGCGCGCGTGATTTGTCTACTTACAACTGACCGACAAACTGTGATTTATTACTCAACAAATCACAAACTAGAGCTGATCTATTTCGATTCTAACAGGCTGATAATCGGCAATAATGCTGTTGTTTCCTTCAAAATCTCACAACTTTTCGCCATTGTTAGAAGAAATTCCGCTAAAATTATCGACTGAAACACATGTATTTATATCCTTTTCTAACGTTTTCGATGCGAGAATATGACGTTACACCATCTAACGTCAAGGAAACCGACTAGTGACGTCATAAATTAGTAGTTTTGACTGACGTCACTCGTCACGCTCTTCATTGCCGTGATTTGTTGTAGGATAAAACACTGTTGTTTTCCATTGCCTATATAGGCGCGCTGTGTTAGAATTATTGTTTCTGCCTGACTTGTTGCATCAGCATACACCTTGACCCTGTGACCTTGACCTATATTTTGTACTTCATTGACTTGTCAGATTATACAATGGATCTTGTGATATTACAAACTACAGTGACTAGATCTGTTAAATTATACATACTATTTCGTCTTCATATGCAGACAATAAACTGTAATGGTTTATATCATATTCTACACATCAGGAAAACACACCTGTATAATTTTGACCCCCTTGAACCCCACTTTTATATAGTAAAACTGGGGTTTACAGGGGTAAACCTTATTTTTCTTATTTCTGCTCTAAAATATAGATCGTGGGTACTCGTTAGAACCGCCCCGATGAGGCGGTTCAAACGAGTGCCCACAATCTTTATTTTGAGCTTTCTTATTTCTGCTCTAAAATATAGATCGTGGGTACTCGTTAGAACCGCCTCGATGAGGCGGTTCTAACGAGTACCCACAGTCTATATTTTGAGCAGAAATAAGAAAAATATCACTTTTTCTGACAATATTCGTTTTTTCGGCGGTGAAGTGTACAGTGTACATGTATAGGCGTGTTTTCGTAATGAGTTACTTCTATTAAGATGTTCTGTTCTGTCATTACGAAAACACGCCTATAAAAATACATTGTAAACTTTGCATCCGAAAAATCGATTTTTTCAGATGAAATATTGTGATAATTGTTTCTTTTCTGCTCAAAATACAGAGTGTGGGTATTCGTTAGAGCCGCCTCATTGAGGCGGTTCTAACGAATGCCCACAATCTATATTTAAGAGCAGAAATCCGAAAATAAGGTTTACCCCCTGTAAACCCCAATTTTTCTATATAAAAGTGTTCTTTTTTTTTTTTTTTTTTTTTTCAAGTAAAATTGTGCCTTATTGCCACAAAATTTGATTGTATAATTTAGCAGAGACAAGCAGTTTCATCTTTGGATATGATATAGGTTATACTATATTTGTTGACATTCATTAGTTATTTTCAGTGAACTGTACCGGTATATGGAAAGAGTCAACGCTACAGACATTGTCATTTTCGGTTAAAGGCATTTATTCTTGATTATTGAGGACTATCATTTCATTACATAATATTATGTAGCCCTCAGTGCTGACTATAGAGAAGTCCTCTGTCTGCAACAGGTAAAGGGCCTTCTTGGGGAAAATCAATAATTGACTAACTGTTAACTGCAGTGTACCTTATTGATTTTTCCTTTAGTGCCTCAGTCAGGGGATTCAACAGGAGCTACTTATCACCCTATTAAAGGCTGCCTTTGATCTGCTATAGACAGTATATCACAGGGGGCAATAAAACAATTATGAACACACGGTGTGTCCTACTGTCTAAGAATAAATGCCTTTAAAGGCGATGACACTGGCTTTGGGTATAAGTATTCATCACGTGAACAAGTCCATGAAATGAACACCCCCCTAAACCCCATTTTATATAGAGAAAACTGGGGTTTAAGGGGGTGAACATTATTTTTCTTAATTCTGTTCCAAAACATAGGTTGTTGGTACTCATTAGAACATCCTCAATGAGGCGGTTCTAACGAGCACCCACAGACTATGTTTGCAGTATAAATAAGAGAACTACCATGGAATTTTTTACCAGAAAATGAGCCATGTTGGAGATGTGAAAAAATGCACTATGTCGCACGAGCGTGTTATCGTAATGGACACCAGTGGTGATTCTGGCGATACGTGTTTCCATTTTAGATACGTTAGGATGATCTAAGAAACTGCCTGTTTGGATAGAGCTGCTGACTCTGTTTACCAGCTAGCTGCCCCTTTTCTTTGTTTTCGCCCTGTGAATTTTCTTTTTTAAAAATTAAATATGATTTCCCACCTTAGAATCGCCTGTTTACAGCAGAGATAAGAAATGTATATGTTGGCAAAAATATGGAAACGAATTTTTGTTTGACTACGAAAACATTTGCAAAGCCAAACATGTGTGCTTGGTAGGACTGTCTCACACAAGAACCCACATTCCATGTTTTGATTGAATAAATTATCGATTGCCCTTTTTATACAAGCTTGTCTCTCTGTGGTTTTAAGTCGAAAGGGTGTACAAAAGCATAAGTTTGTGGCCACGTAGAATTGATTTACGCACCACAGTCATTTTTACTGAACGTTCCAACATTTTTATAACACACCAATGCGGCAAAATTTTTCATATCTTTCTGATGAAATTTGGTGATATTTTTATTATTAATACTGCAAACATAGGTTGTGGGTGCTCGTTAGAACCGCCTCATTGAGGCGGTTCTAACGGGTACCCACAACCCATGTCTTGGAGAAGAAATAAGAAAAATACTGTATACCTGCGTAAACCCCAGTTTTCTCTAATTAAAGTGGGGTTTAGTGGGTGCGGTCTTCATTTCGCGGACTTGTTTACGTGACGCAAATGTATAAACGTAATGTTTTAGGTAAATTAGACCGTTCGACAACTTATTGTCACATACATATTTTCCACCGTAAAGCATTTCTTGTAAAAGTATATCGCAATGACTCCTGTCTTTCCATTCGCTAATGTTATCATGTGAATACACCCAGACGGTCGTTTGACACTTTCGGAGCACGTGTTGTTTCAGTTTACCCTGCTCATCCCTGCAGTCTAATTAGGGTATTCCCTGTGCGCATTATGGTATTCCATTGAAATAAATCTTATTTATGCAGTTTTGGAAGGTTGCATTTCTGCCTGCTTGTACAGATTTATTGGAATCTATTAAGCCAAGCCTGATTATAGAGTTATTAATGAATCGTTTGAAGGGGAATGGGAACACCGGGCAGATTTTTTCGCCATTTTTCAAAAGGAGACACCTTTCGGCACTTCCTGGTCGCTTTTCTATAAGGTCTGTCCCATGGAAAAATGGGTCAACTCTTGAATGAAAGAATTCGCTCATCAGGAACAAATCTTTCCTTTAAGAGTTGACCCCTATTGACATGGGAGACAAAAATACTTTTGCAGGAGTTGCCTCCCCTGAAGGTTTTCCCATTCCCCTTAATACAGAGATAACTTGCATAATTAAACATAGCCATGTGATGGTTAGAATCGTAGAACCAGTATGCGATATAGCAGCTCTTAACGGTATGCATTCTGGTGCGCAATAAGGCTGAAATTAGTAATACGAATCAAGGCATTGCATATAATAATGGGACCTTAGAAGCAATATTTCAATTTTTTAAATCTCGATGGAATGTTTGAAATGCTGTAAATTATGACTTTAGGGAGAGCAAATCTTGCTGGACATTTTAAATACTGTAAATAATGACCTGAGCGATTACAGAGAGTTAGTCTTCACAGTTTTCAGGGTCTTAGATTCTCTTTCATACTGTTTTCTTTGTAACCAACTAAAACACGGCCCCGCCCATTGGGGCTTGAAGAAATAAATGGGCTTCATGATGCTTCCACGCAGAGCTGAATACGGCCCGCACACGAGTACTGGTAAACCGCTTAGAGGATCTAAGCCTGCCCAGGCAATGCGGTGCGAGTCGGACCGTCCATGCTTGTAACCCTATTGGTTTCATTGGGCGACAGGGCTTGAGATGTCAGTTCATCTTAATGTCGGGTAAAAGTCCACCAAATTGGAAGCGACGTCTCCGAAATGACCTACATAGTGTTGACGGGGACGTTAAATATCAAATCAAACAAAAAACAAACCAAACCAGCAAGGGCGGACAGACCCAATAACACGTAATAGAAAAAATATAAAGAGTCTTTAATCCATTCGCATACATGTAGAACTACAGCGTATAGATACTGTAAATAATTCATGTCATTCATTTGATATCTTACTTGTGCCTTACCCCACAGCTGCCCGTACACCTGTCAGAGATCACGCTCGGTTGTCTTGTCAGCATGGGGGTTTGCGGGACGCCGTAAACCCACATGTAACAGTTACGGTCTGCCAAATATTGCCAGAGTTATACCCCTTCCATCCATTTTTCTAAACATTACGTTTCCGGATTACTACTCTTACATCTTACATCTGATGAAGCTGAAACTTTACATATAGTAAGACCATGATGTGGAACAATACACATTATGTTGAGGTTACAGTCCGCGAGTTATTCCCCTTTCGCATATTTTTCTTAAACTATTTTGTTTCCGGATAATGCCTCCCAGAGTTAACATCTGATGAAGCTGAAACTTTACGCATAGTTAGACTATGATGTGGAGCAGCGCATATTATTTCAAGGTTACAGTCCACCACTTATTACCAGAGTTATGCCTATATTATTTTAAGGTTATGGTCCACCAAATATTACCGACCCTGAAAATGTGTTGAGACAGGTAGTTTGAGTTATTGAGGGTTATTAACAGTGCCTGGTAAGATTATATGGAGCACATATTGTTCCTTGGTGACATTCCACAAACCAAAACTTGAAAAACAGTCAGTATATGTATGCTCCATCTTACTACTTGTCACGACACGCATGCGGGGCTCTTGCTTATAGTTATCTTGACTGACTGTTGTTTGTTTGTTTGATTTGAGGTTTAACGTCCCCATCAACACTGTAAAGGTCATTTTGGAGACTTTGCTTCCAATTTTGTGGGACTTTTACCCGACATTGAGATGAAATGACATCTCAAGCCCTGTCGCCCAATGAAACCAATAGGGTTTATTAGCATGGACGGTCCGCCTCGCACCGCGGTTCCTGGACAGGCTTAGATCCTCTAAGCGGTTAACCAGTACTAGTGTGCGGGCCGAATTCAGCTCTGCGTGGAAGCATCATGCAGCCCATATATTTCTTCAAGCCCCTATGGGCGGGGGCGTAAATGACTGTTGTTATATTGCTCCTCTCAACTGCCTACAAATTGACAAAGCGTATTTACATTGTATATCGACATAATTACTATTGTCTCCATACCCGGATTTTTAACATGTCATGATATGTCAGTTAGCGATCGAAATACAATTGCATAGTAATAGATGCTAATCTAAGAACGAAGTTCCATACAGTATGTTCCTAGATGTGTCACTGCTAAAATAGATCATCTCTTCCTATTATATCATATGCCTCGTAAGAAATTTATCTTCGGAAATGTGCGCCAAGCTATAACGATAGCACACCCAGTGTCCGAGGTATTGGAGAAGAAATAAGCAAAATAATGTACACCACCTTAAATCCCAGTTTTCACTATATAAAATGGGATCTAAGGGGTGTTCATTTCATGGACTTGTTCACGTGATGCCACGACTCAGATCAGACTGTGTATCTGCAGATTCATTTCACCCTGTTCGCTGTACGCTATATACTGCTAATGGTACGTCTCTGTTTTAACCGGTTTTGTACCAAATGGAATCTTCCTTCTTACAAATGTATATGTAACATGAGTCCATTTCAAAACAAAGTGGTGTCAGATTGTGTTTTTTATTTTATTTTTTTTTTTTTTCAAAATTTATTTGGGAAATGGCTTAACGTTTTGCAAAACACTATCGGCGCTGATCACACGCCGCGTTCTCTGGCATCTGATCTGGGCCTGCACTGTTTGCTAAGGTGCTCCTTTAGGGCCTTTAGGGGTAGCTGGTACTGAATGGGTTAATATACACACTTTTTATTCTCTTGGTGGTTTCATTGATAAACGCAATCAACTGACAAGGACAGATCCTTTCATCCATTACATCACGAAAACACGCCTATATAATTCTGACCCTCTTGAACCCCACTTTATATAGTAAAACTGGGGTTTCGGGGGTATACCTTATTTTCTTATTTCTGCTCTAAAATATAGATTGTGGGTTCTCGTTAGAACGTTCTAACGAGTGCCCACAACCTATATTTTGAGTAGAAATAAGAAAAATATCACCAGTTTTCATCATAAAATTTCCATTTCTTTCGGCGATAAAGGTGGCAATGTATTTGTATAGGCGTGTTTGCGTAATTATCTTCCCTTTAAAAGGAACATGACTCACAGACTATTTCACTTATAGCGCTGCAACAAAATCACAGATTTGTAAAATTGTTTCGGCTTCACAAAAAAAAAACAATAAAATATTTCGACTAAAATGTAAAATCTGCATCAAAAAAAAAAAAAAAAAACTTCTCTTGAACCCAAGACACAGGTGCTGGCCGAGAAAATTTGGTATACAACTTTGGTTTTACTCAAAACTCGACAAAGACGGGATTGTTATTATAATGCAGTATGCATATACACGAAGTATTCATTTCGTGACACTTGTATCTCATTACGTACAACCAGTGCCCTGTTGTGAATGATTTATTAATTGTAAAATACATTTCCATTTCTTACGCACTTCCAAAATGGCTTTAAGCTTTTTTTTTACAAAGCTTTGGATTCTCTAATTTCAAATTAATATCGTAGTATGAATATATTTCTCTTTTATCAGCAACATGATATTTACCTTTTTTCAATATTTGCTGGTTTAACAGCTTACAGATTATCAGTACTGAAAAGAAACAAGAGATTTACAACCTTAATATTTACGTTTGACAAGGTAGATGCTACGAGTTTTTGGCGCTATTATCTGAACAATCTTCGTAGAGGTCTACTAGACAAAGTCAATTATCACATACCAAGCTTCTTGATTTTAGAACAAAAGGTTTAGATGAAGCTACAAACCAACTATCAAAGGCCAATGCCTAGATTTTAATTGATTTTCCATGTAAAAATGGGGGGGCCAGTTTGGTTTTTCCCTTTGTCTAAATAAAATGTGTGACTTACTTATACGTAACTTAGGGGGTGGAGCCAATTTTACCACATACCTATTATTTAACAACGTTGAAGCAAAACTGCGGTCTCAGAAGGGTAAACAAGGATTTCAAGGAATTTGGCCTAGTGACCTAGTTTTTAACATGATATGACCCATAATCAAACTTTATCCAGTTATCTTCAAGTCGAACATTCTGATAAAGTTTCATGAAGATTGAAGCAAAATTGCTGTCTCTAGAGGTGAACAAAATTTTCAAGGAATTTGACCTAGTGACCTTGTTTTTAACCTCACATGACCCATATTCAAACTTGACCAAGATATCATTAAGACAAACACTCTGGTAAAGTTTCATGAAGATTGATGCAAAAATCGTGGCCTCTAGCGGCTGTACAAGGTTTTCAAGGAATTTGACCTAGTGACCTAGTTTCTGACCTGACATGATCAATATTCGAAGTTGACCCTAATATCATCAAGACAAACATTCTGCTAAAATTTCATGAAGATTAAAGTGAAATTGAAGTATCTAGAGGGTAAACTATGTTTTCAAGAAATTTGTCCTAGTGACCTAGTTTTTGACCTGACATGACCCATATTCAAACCTGACTCAGATATGATCAAGTCAAACATTCTGGGGGCTTGAGATGTCATTTCATCTCGATGTCGGGTAGAAGTCCCACAAAATTGGAAGCAACGTCTCCAAAATGACCTTATAGTGTTGACGGGGACGTTAAACCTCAAATCAAACAAACAAACAAGTCAAACATTCTGGTAAAGTTTCATGAAGTTTGAAGCAAAACTACGGTCTCTAGAGGGTGAACAAAAATTTAAAGGAAATTGACCTAGTGACCTAGGTTTTACCTGATATAACCCATATTCGAACTTGACACATATATTACCATGACAAACGTTTTGGTAAAGTTTCATGAAGATTGAAGCATAATTGTGGTCTCTAGAGGATGAACAAGGTAAATGTTGACGGCGCACGTCGCATGATGAATGATGCAAGACGCACTTACGACGGACAAAAGATGATCACAAAAGCTCAACTTGAGCTTTGCTCAGGTGAGCTAAAATGGCGGTCTCTAGAGTGTTAACAAGGTTTTTCTATGTTTTGACCTACTGACCTACTTTTTGATCCGACATGAACCATATTCGAACTTGACCTAGATATTGTAGAGATGTTTATTCTGAGCAAGTTTGATGATGATTGGACCAAAACTGTGGCCTCTAGAGTGTTAACAACGTTTTTCTATGATTTGACCTACTGACTCACTTTTTGATCCCACATAACCCGTATTCAGACTTGACCGAGATATTGTCAGAATGATCATTCTTAGCAAATTTGAGGATGATTGGACTAAAACTATAGCCTATAATGTTAACAAAGTTTTTCTATGGTTTGAACTACTGGTCTTCTTTTTGATCCCACATGACCCATATTCGAAGTTCACCGATATGTTGTCAGAATGATCATTCTGAGCAAGTTTGAGGATGATTGGACCAAAACTGTGGCCTCTAGAGTTTTAACACTGTTTTTCCATGATTTGACCTACTGACCTACTTTTTGACCCGACATAAACCATATTCGAACTGGACCGAGATATGGCCAGGATGATCGTTCTGAGCAAATTTGAGGATGATGAGACCAAAACTGTGACCTGTTGACAAGGTTTTTCTATGTTTTGTCCTACTTTTTGATCTCACATGACCCATATTCGAACATCAACAATATATTGTCAGGATGATCATTCTAAGTAAGTGTGAGGATGATTGGACCAAAATTGTGGCGTCTAGAGCGTTAATAAGGTTTTTCTATGATTTGACCTGCTGACCTACTTTTTGACCAGACATGACCCATATTCGAACTTGACCAAGATATTGTCAGGATAATCATTCTGAGCAAGTTTCAGGATGATTGGACCAAAACTGTGGCATCTAGAGGCTTAACTAGGTTTTTCTATGATTTGACCTACTGACCTACTTTTTAACCTGACATGACCCACATTCGAACTTGACCCAGATATTATCAAGACATATAGTCTGGTAAAGTTTCATAAAGATTGAAGGTAAATTATGATCTTTAGAGTCTTAACAAGGTAAATGTTGACGATGCACGTCGCACAACACACGTATGACGAACGAAAAGCAACCAATCAGTACCGCGTTACTATTTCACACTTATCCTTCTTTTTTTTGTTTCTTTTTTCTATTTCTTCAAATTTTCCTTATTCAAGATATTTGTTTTTTCAGTTTGAACATAACAAATCTGGCGGACTAGTAAATTATCCATTTACATTTGCCTTGGGGTAAAGGGTAAAATACAGGTACTGAGTCGTGATTGAAGTTGACTGTCAAAATGCAGGATGTTTATTGACCAAAAAGTTTATGACACCCAGGTGCAACTGGGGGGGGGGCTATAAAGATAGCTGTTTAAAACAACATCTCGTTATCGTCATTTATTCTAGATGTCCGAAATAATCCATGTTTTTCCCTCACAGAAGCGGCCCAATTTTCAATTAATTATTCTTGTAATTTTCATTTATTTTGTTTAATAAACTACGAGAATCAAGTTGCGTTTTCTTCGATATTTATTTGGAAATGCCTGAACCTTTTGCATAAAATGTAGGCCTGATCAGAGGCCTATGTCTGTTGCGTCTGATCTGGGTCTGCATGGTGTTTGCCATTTGGCAACAAATGGAATCTTCCACCTTGTTAATAGAGCAAGTCCATTTAGAAATTAAAAGAGTATGAAGTTTTGTTTTCTTTGATTATTTTGGCAAACCGAGTAGGTCCTAATCAGACGCCTACTTCTGCTAGGTCTGATCTGGATCTGCACTTTATTTTGCCATTTGGCATCAACTGGGATCTTTCACCTTGTAAAAAGCACAAGATCGTTTCAGAAATTTATGAGTGTGAGGGTGTGTTTTCTTCAAAATTTATTTTGAAAATATCTGAAGCTTTTTGAAACAATGAAGGCCCCGATCAGGTGCCTATTACTGTTGCGTATGATCTTAGTCTGTACAGTTTGCTAATTGGCGCCAAATGGCATCTTCCAATTTGTAAATAGCACAAAACCATTTCGAAATATAAGAGTGTGAGGTTGTCTTTTCTTCAAAATTTCCGAAATAATTGATGTTCCGTCACTCACAGAAGCAGCTCATTTATTTAATTACTTATTGCTGTGATTTTCATTTATTTTGTTTTCATTAACACATTTGTTTTACCAAATGGAATTTTCCACCTAACATACATTTGTTTCTCGAAATTTATTTGGTAAATAACTGAACATTTCGTAATCTTCTATAATCTAGGCCCTGATCAGACGCCTACTCCTGCTGCGCCTGAACTGCGGCATTTTTACTATTAACATTTTTTTCCATTCTCTTCAAAATTTAATAAATTTGGAGAAAAAAAATGCCTGAACCTTTTTTTCAAACGCTAATTCTGTTGCGTTTGATCTGGGTTTGCACTTTTTTGCCAGTTGGCGACAAATGGAATCTTTCACCTTGTAAATAGCACGAGACAAGTTCATAATTTAAGAGATTGAGGTTGTGTTGTTTTCAAAAATATTATTAAAATGTCTGAAGCTTTTGGAAGCAATGTAGGCCCTGATCAGACGCCTAGTTTTTCATTTATTTTTCTTTGATCCAAACAGAGATTGTTGGAATTTCATTACGAAAATACGCCTATACAAATCTATTGATTTTTTTACCACCAAAACTGAACATTTTCCGTTATCTTAATATTTCTGCACAAGACATAGGTTGTTGAACTCGTTAGAACCGACTCGGCGAGGCGGTTCTGACGAGTACCCACAATCTTTATTTTGTGCAGAAATAAGAAGAATATATACCCCCTTAAATTCCAATTTTACTATTTAAAAGTGGGGATTAGCGGGGTCAAATATGTATAGGTGTGTTTCAAGATGTGTTGGAAACACCATAAACACCCATTAAATGGCGGTTCTGATGAGCGCCCACAAACAAGTAAATAGACGTGACTTGTCAAACAAATATCCCAAGATAAACGATTATCCTCTTGGTTCCCTACACCATATGCATCAGAATACCCCGAATGTTTATTATCTCTAAACTGCCAGACATTAGGGTGTTATGCAATCCAAAATATGTCTTTAAATGTAAATATTATTGTGTGTGTTTATCCGAAGAAATCACTACTGATAAGAGAGGCCAATACCGCCATTAATTTGTGAATGAATAAAAAAAAAATTAAATTAAAGACACATTTGTCGATTACATAACACCCTAATGACCGTTTATTAAAGAATCGAGCATTGGGATAAAATACACTTGGGGTATTCAGGCCGTCATACAGGTAGGGGACCAAGAGAGGGTAGTAAATTACCTAGGGATATGACTTTAACAAATGACAAAGACATATATCCATTTACACCTAAGTCCTTATTTTGATTTGCATGGAAGAAACAACAGCACTTTTTCCGATTTTATATTTAGTAGCCATTATTTATAATCATTACAACAATGCCAATTAAAATATATTGGTAATTTTTTTCCACCAAAAAATGATTTTTTTTAGATAAAATCCTGATAACTTTATTACTTCTGCTCTAAACATTTATTGTTGGTACTCATTGGAACCAACTCGGCGAAGCGGTGCTAACGATTACTCACAATTTGTTTTTACAGTGTGACTGCTCGTTAGAACTGCTTCCATGAGGCGGGTCTAACGAGGACACACAGAAATAAGAATAATAATGTATACCCCTCTAAACCCCAGTTCTACTATATAAAAGTGGGGTTTAAGGGGTCCAAATTTTACAGGCCTGTTAATGTGATGTATATCTTTTCTCCGTAATGGATTTATTGTAGCACACTTATTTTTACCCAAATATGAAAAATCATTCAAGTTTTATCCGAAGAATCTATGAACAGAATGACCCATGTAGGGTACATTATCAGGGTTTAGTAGTCACTCTCTACACTGTCTCAGAACGTAGGCTGGCATAATTTCTCGCCTGTGTCAAGTGAAAAGACAAGGCCTAACACATATATGTACAGACAAAAGTTGTGGAACAAATGGATAAATAAGATACTTCCAGCTAATATTTGGAGGCCATTTTAATGTAAAAATAGTGTCCCCGAAAACCCCAGCATATATAGATAAAACTGGGGCTCACAGTTTTGTAGAATGTGGTCATCATGTGACCAAGTCTGTTAAATGAACATCCCCTAAACCCCTCTTTCTGATGAGAAAATGGGGGTTTAATGGGGTATACATTATTTTCCTTATTTCTGCTCCAAGTCGTAGGTTGTGGGTGCTCGTTAGAATAGTCTCATTAAGTCATAGGTTGTTGGTGCTCGTTAGAATCGTCTCACTGAGTCATAGGTTGCGGGTAATCGTATGAGGCGGTTCTAACGAGCACCCACAGTCTATGTTTGCATTATAAATAAGAAAAATAAATTTAATTGTGTGTGTTAGTTTAGTTTTAAACTTAAAAAGGTGAAAAATAAAGTCTTATTTTTTTTCTCTTTTCTGATATGAGAACATTTTAATATTCCATCATGACTGAAACTATAAAATGCTAATGTTTTAGACATTATATGATTTGTGTGTCACATACTTTCAACCAAAATAAATAATAAAATAAATAAAAAATAAATAAATATAAATAAATAAAGATAAATTGATTGATTCAATTTTGAGGTTAATCATTTACCTTGTTTGTTTACTTCTTTGCACTTTTGAGTAAAGGAAACAATGGATATCAGTGTTTTTCTTTACTTTATTTTAAAATAAAAAAGAAGTAATTTAAAACAATATTTTGTTTGAAACAATCTCAGTAAATTATACTATCACTCAAGTACCCTTTTTGAGCCCCCTATTAAACATATCAATCTGCTCACAATCACCTCATAATCACCTAGATAAGCTAAGCCTTTGATGTGCCCTATGGTCCGAAGGGAATGTTTATTGGAGATCATTAGACAGGCCACCTATTTTATATAAGGAAAAATGTGTATTTAAGAATATTGGTCAAACATACGAGCTAAGAGGATTTTGATTAGTCCGTGCTCTTTCGCATTCACGCGGTTTATCTTCGCTTACCTGTCTTATTCTAATTGGTTGCAATTCTCTCGCAAAGAAACGCATATTGAGTTAACCTAACGCGTTACGAATAATAACTTTCATTGACTGATTTTAAACGCGTTGCAATCGCGTATTAACGCGATGAACCGCGTATTGAAACCCAAAAATTTTACACGCACGCAATGCGCGTATGTCCCGCGGAGAAAACGCAAAAATGGTTAGGTTCTTCTCGAGCTTATCTGTAAAAAGGTTTCAGAAGTGTTTGAACGGACGAGGAGTTAACGCGAAGAACGCCAAAGGTT
Source organism: Lucinisca nassula (assembly GCA_963580285.1). Lineage (NCBI taxonomy): Eukaryota > Metazoa > Mollusca > Bivalvia > Lucinida > Lucinidae > Lucinisca > Lucinisca nassula. Next base: position 87,572,933 of record OY757016.1, on the reverse strand, counting down.
GTTCTTCGCAGAATTATCTCAGAGTTCCAAACACTGAAAGCAGATACATAAGCTATCTTGCTTTCATTTATGACTTTCGTGCTAAACAAACGATAAACATTCCAGTTTCTGAATCTACTACGATGACACGCCTATATAATTTTAGCTTCCCCAACCCTCACCTTTGTTTAGGAACACTTTGTAGTTTACAGAGGCATACATTATTTTTTTCTAATTTCTGTTCAAAAGCAACAGATAATGCTAAAATGTTTCAGAAGTGTTTGAACGGACGAGGAGTTAACGCGGAGTACGCCAAATGTTGTGCTTCGCAAAATTATATTAGAGTTTCAAACACTGAAAGCAGATACATACGCTTTCGTGCTATACAAACGATAAACTTTCCAGTTTCTGAATCTATTACGATGATACGCTTATATAATTTAAGCTTCCCCAACCCTCACTTTTGTATAGGAGCATTTTGGTTAACAGGGTCATACATTATTTTTTTTCTAATTTCTGTTCAAAAGCATAGATTGTGATACACCGCAATCTATATGTTGAGCAGCAATATTGAAAATACAAGAATATGGTATCTGATAATATTGAGTTTTTTTTTATCTAAAATGCTCCATATATTTGCATAGGCTTGTTTTTCGTAGTGAATGGGAAAAAAAACATCCCGGGAACATGTCCGTGAAATGAAGATCCCCTTGACTCAACTTTATATAGAGAAAACTGAGGTTTAGGGGTTATTCATTATTTTTTTTTCTAATTTCTGCTCCAAGACATAGGTTGTTGGTACTCGTAAGAACCGCCTAAATGAGGCGGTTTTAACGAGTACACACAACCTATGGTTTGAGCAATTATAAGAAAAAATATCAAGGATTTTCATCAGAAAAGAAGTCATTTCGAAGATGTGAAAAATGCACTAGGTCAGTGACGTATCAGTTATCGTATGTGAAGGCAATGATCAGGAATCGCATCACCTTACACCTTCCTCCAAGACACTTATCATCACGAAAACACGCCTATATAATTTTGACCCCCTAGAACCCCATTTTTATATAGTAGAACTGGGGTTTCCGGGGGTAAACCTTATTTTTCTTATTTCTGAGCAGAAATAATAAGAAAAATATCACAATTTTTCATCATAAAATTTTCATTTTTTCGGCGATAAAGGTGGCAATGTATTTGTAAAGGCGTGTTTGCGTAATGGGGAAAGGAAAACATGCATATACAAATACATTGTAAATTTGACCTCCGGACAAAGATCGAAACGTTTAAGACGAAAAATTATGATATTTTCTTATTTCTGCTCTAAATATAGATTTTTGGTACCAGCCAGTACCCACAATCTTATATTTTAGAACAGAAAAACGAAAACAAGGCTTACTTCACTACAGCTGGTGTGTTGGAATGTGTGGCGGCGGTAAAACGTCTCCCTGCCCCACATAATAGTGTAGATTATATTTTCTTGTCCTTTGGGATCATTGATTCCATTGTGGAATTTTGAAATCTGAGGGTCACTGATGAGGCTTAATTGGCCGAAACTAGCTAGTCTGGCACAGAAAACATGCACACTCCATATTTTTCAGTTCTGTGGTGTATTCCTTGCTTTCAAAGGATAACCCTTTTATAGAACATATTTACCCCTGTAATATAATGCTATTTATCAAGTAATTTCATATTGGCCCAGATACAGGTCCGAGGTCTGCTGCATTGGCCCGAGGACCTGTTACTGGGTCAGTGCGAAATTACTTGATTAATGACAATTTCATTAATTGGCACAATTAAAAAACATGATTATTGATGTTTTTACATCACTTGACCTCAGTTAAAATTGGTTGACCTTGTGTTCATACGGATGACCTCTGATCAATACAGGATAGTCAATGTATAATGGGTTTTATTAACTAATCCGAGGTCATTATAGTAATACCAGGTCAACCAATATTAACTGAGGTCAAGTGAGGTTAGAAAAGCTTGTGGATTTTAATGGTGTCAATAAATAAAATTGTCATTAATCAAGTAATTTTGTATTGCCCCAGTTACGGCCCACGGTCAGCTGTATTGGCCTCGGCCTTCGGCCTCTGACCATTACAGCAGACCCAGGGTGTGTAACTGGACCATTACAAAATTACTTTATTATTGTCCCAGTTACAGGCCCTCGGTCAGCTGTATTGGCCTCGGTCTTTGGTCTCCAGCCAATACAGCAGACCTCGGGTCTGTAACTTGGCCAAAACGAAAGTTCTTGATTAATAACATTATAGTTTCGACTCTCGTACAGTTCTGCCGTGGTCTGCTCTAATTTTTTCTTTAAGTTTTTAATCATTATAGTGCTATAAACAATGGTCCCTACTTTTTCAAATAGTGTTGACCCACATAAGGTTTGATCTAATCAGGATCTACCTGTTTGCCATGTTAATTGTAAATTAATTGAATACATAAAAAACAAGTGATTTGACTAGTTGATAGTCAGATATGGATGCTACTAAATTAAATTAATTAAGCCAGCAATCAGCAGCATCAGGTGAACAAGTCCGTGAAATGAAGACCCCCTAAACCCCACTCTATATAGAGAAAAACTGGGGTTTACGTGGGCATTCATTATTTTTCTTATTTCTGCTCCAAGATATAGGTTGTGGGTACTCGTTAGAACCGCCTCATTGAGGCGGTTCTAACGAGTACCCGAAACCTATATTAGGAGTATTAATAAGAAAAAATATCACAAATTTTAATTGGAAAAGTAGCCATTTTGAGATATGAAAAATGCACTTTGTCGCACGGGTGTGTTATCGTATTGATTAAAACAAGTGATTTGACTAGTTGATAGTCAGATATGGATGCGGCTAAATTAAATAAATTAAGCCAGCAATCAGCAGGATAAGGGTTAACTCATCAATGAAACATCTCCGGGAACATACAGATCAAACAAAGTAAGAAATAGAACAACGATAATGACTCAAATACGGAACCCGGGAAGGGACATGATTTGTTTTTATTTTATAAGTTGTGCGCACAATATAATATCTTGTGCGGACAAGATATTATCTTGTTCGGACAAGATGTTATCTTGTGCGCACAAGATATTATCTTGTGCGGACAACATATTATCTCGTCTGCACAACAAATTATCTTGTGCGCAAAGGATATTATCTTGTGCGGACAATATATTATCTTGTCCGCACAAGATAATATCTTGTCTGCACAACATAGATCTTGTGCAGAGAAGGTATTATCTTGTTCACACAACTTAATATCTTGTGCGCACAAGGTATTATCTTGTCCACACAAAATAATATTGTAACGGCGCTGAGCTGTGGTTGATTATTTTTGGATTACCCCACCTGGCTGTTCGCGACCATGCTCTTTTCAAGCAACCACTAGTCGCCAACTTCGCCAGTCAATAATGCGGTAAAATCATATGTCAGCGCTATTTCCCGTGGTGAATGAATGACAACTAGCTTTGTTTACCTCTTACCCTCGCTCTCCCTTGCTGATTACTCTTTATTTGACTGTATTTTCACATTATTTAGCCAATTTCTACAATATTTTTCTCTATCTGTCAAAGCCGGTAACATTTGGATGCGTTCGGACTTTTTCGTTATGTACCCAGAATGTCCGGAAACTAACCGCATCTCCGGCATTGATCGGAAATGTCCGTTGTGACGTTTTATTGTTTACGTCAACAAAGTCACGTGGTCTCCTGTCACGTGGCCGTAGACTATATAAGGAGGCTGGGCGCAGCCTTCTGGGTCAGAGGACCGGCTTGAAAGTTTGTAAAAGCTGAAAGCTCTACTTGATTGCTATTCTACAGATCTGTTTGTACTAGAAGACTTTTTATATAACCAGAATGCCTCCAAGACGCTGCTTTGGCCCTAAGGAGGTCTCATAATCATTTTTAATACAGATTTCTCTATCTCTCTATCCTTTTTCTGTACGATCTATCTATCTTCCCGTTTGGGTGACTTGCATTTTGGGTGCAAGTAAATGCTAGTTTTTGTTATCTTCTCCCATTTTCTTTTATGACTGGCAGAGTTGGCACTAGCTTGTAGGATAATCTACCGAGATTATGCATTATTCTTTCATTTATTTGATCAGATTTTCCACCTTTTAAGTGGTTTGTTTACATGTCAGACTGTGCTGTCAAAATAATGGCCGCTCTGCTGGCTAGCCTTGTAGAGTTTTAGGTGAGAATCAGATCTCCAGACATCTGTTCCTAGACTTGTTAAATTCATACTGTGGTGCCAAAAAGGGCACATTCTAGCTTTATATTTCATTTTACTCATACTGGAGATCTGGGAGATAGCTAAAAATCACCATAATCGAGCATTCTTGAGATTTGGGTGAGCTCTATAGGTGCATTATTGAGATTTGGGTGAGCTCTTCCAATTTGGGTGACGTCTTCAGATTTGGGTGAGGGCGGAAATTCTTGAACTTTGGGTGATACCGTGGATTTAGGTGACCTTACTGGATATATACACAGCTTAATAACTGTAACTTGGGGTGAATAGAAATGAATGTTTACCAATCAGTTCTTCCTAAAACTAACACCGGCTAAGCCAGTAGAGCATATGATCTCTCCGTTGTACCTCTTGGAATATTACGAGAGAGTTTTCCCATAACTGTCAACTATAATTTTCCATGCTACTTGTTAAGGCTCAGCTCCTGTATAAATTTAAAGTTTGATCCTTGTAAGGTAAAAGTAATCTATAGGGCTCCACTCTTGTATGTACCATAGTTATTTTTCTAGTATCTAGAAGTTTATTCCATGTCATGCTCTTCTTGTATCCAAAGGACCTTAATTAAATAACTGGAGCATGAAATCAATAGTTGTAGTCTTTCGTCTACCACCAGCATTGCTGCCGACCAAGGCGAACCCACAATTTACATTGTAGCGCCACCTTGAGCATCCTGTTCTGATTGTTGTGTTGTTGCCTCGGCGAGGTGGTCCCGTTACAATATCTTGTGCGCATAAGAAAATATGTTGTGCGAACAAGATAATTTATTGTCCGCACAAGCTAATATCTTGTTCGCACAACTTCCTAAGATCTATGTTGTGCAAACAAGATAATATGTTGTGCGAACAAGATAATATCTTGTGTGTAAAAAGATATTAAGTTGTCCGCACCAGATAAATTGTGTTGTCCGCACAAGATAATATCTTGTGCGGACAACATATTATCTTGTCCGCACAAGATATTATCTTGTTCGCACAACTTAATATCTTGTTCGCACAACATATTAAAAAAATCATGTCCCTTCCCGGGTTCCGTACTCAAATGCATGAAATACTCTATCAAAGAAAGCCAATAGTTTGGGTTCGATTGTCCGATAGTTTATGAGAGTTCAACGTTCAAGCAAGACAATACTATTCCATGTTCTAGGGGAAGCAGGTTTCTGATTTCTTTTTTCAAGGGATTTGGAAATTATAAATACGTTTTTTTTATAATACCATTATGTAAATAGAAGCCTCCGTGGTGCAGTGGTTACCCTACTCGCCTTGTAAACCAGGGATCGCAGGATCGACCCCGGGCTTCTCCAGACTTTCGGATGAGTCTTTAAATCGAGGTCCCGTCTCCGTATGACCTTAGCTGTTGGTGGGACGTAAAACTAAAACTCACTCACTCACCATTATGTAAAAGCCGTGGCCAAGTGGATAATATGATGTAGAACGAATCTCAGTAAAACTCTATCGCCCAATGTAAAATACCAACCGAAGGCCACTTACCTAAAACACGGACTAGTCCAAAATTAAAAGTGCCGTCACGTCTCACTGCGTTTTGAAAGACTATAATAGATTGTAGCTTGTTTATAGTCTTTCAAAACGCAGTGAGACGTGACTGCACTTTTGACTTTGGACTCGACCAAGATTTAGGTAAGTCGGCTTTAGTTGGTATTTTACATTGTGCGACAGCTACAATCACAACCTTAATCTTATACCTCTTGAGCCAGTTAGACGTACAGTCGGGATAGTCTAACAGCAGAGCTGTCAACCTTGAGGTCGGGGGTTCAAGTCTTGGGGAGGGGTTTTTTTTTTAGATTTTTTTTTATTTTTAATAGCTTGATTTCGTACTTGTGTAATTTCTTTTATCACGATATTTTCATGCAAAATCTTTATTCGTTTACTTATTCGGATCCCACGAAATGTGTATTCATTATTTGCAAAATGAAACGAGCACAAGGGAATCTTTTTTTCTCAGATTCTAGAGAAATTATCAGAAATGTTGACCAGTTCTGCAAGCTTGAAAGAGAGAAAGGGTTGCAGATATCACTTAAGCAGGCTTGGGAGCGTGTCAATGCGATGACCGGGGTAAGCAGGGCCACTGTTTTCCGCATTTGCAAGAAAGGTCCTGAACAGAAGCCGAAACCTGTCAAGCCGAGAGTGAAGCCACTGGATGACTTTGATAATGGAGTGGTACGGCGGACGATTAACGGCATGTTTACGATGCAGAGTATTCTCCCGACGCTCAAGAATATTAAATCAGCTCTTCTGGGGAACATTGGCTATCAAGGATCAAATGAGAATCTGAGGCAACTTCTGATGGAGTTAGGTTTCAAGTACCGGAAATGCCGAACAAGTAGGAGTGTGCTTATGGAACGATCTGACATCTTGGTGAAACGTATACAGTTTCTACGAGAACTTAAACGTCTGAGGGATCAAGGCTACTACGTAGTTCACACCGTTGAAACGTACGTTCACAGCCATCATACAGTACCGAAGTGTTGGCAGGATGATTCTGGGATTGGCTTGAAAATACCATTTTCCAAAGGTATGCTTCTGGAAAGCTGTATCATTCATTGGTTTTTATTTTAAGAAAATAAGCTGAATCGGAAAAAATTACATTATATTATAGGCGCTGACTCTATCATAAGTTTTCTCACCGCTGTAGGTTCGAGCCTCAGTGGGATCACATGTGAGACTCCATGTGCATGTGCTGCAACGGAAAGCCAAGTGTTTTTCCGGCGGTTATTCCGATTTTGCCCCCCCCCCCCTCTTTAATTCGTGATCGGCTGGAAATAATGTTGAAAAGGCCATAACCACCACCTCTGCCCCTACCCACGTGCCCAAAAAAAAAATGAGAGTTTGTCTGTTTTAGCACTGTACCGTAACTCATTAGCCCATTGTATTCTAGTGAACTGTTCCATTGCTATAAGTTGGACAAGTCATTTTGTCTTATAAGGGGTATCTGGTTCTTTTTTTTTTTTTTTTTTTTTTCATTTTCATTCTATTTTTGACGGAAAATTCTGTTTGCAAATAGTGCATGCCGTGATCAGACGACGCTTTCTGTGGCATTTGATCTGGGCCTGCACTGTTTGCCAAGGTACCCCCTTTAGGGATTTTCCGCATATGATAGATTAATAATGCCTTTTTACATTGTATATTTTCAGGTGAACGGATGCTTGTACTCCATGCGGGCGGAGAGAACGGGTTCATTCCTGGAGCTGAACTGGTGTGGAAAGCTCATACATCATCCGGAGATAACCACAACGAAATGAACCACAAGAACTTCATTTATCATATGACGTCGCGTCTGAGAGTGTAATAACGCCATGTATTATTTTCGATAATCCACTAGTGGATTAAATATGCAAATTAGCTAGATACGTCCCGTAACGTTACATGTACGACGCCATTGACGACGTCGCGTTTACTTACTGCGGAATATTGACATTTTTGTAAACAATCGTAAATACAATGCGTTTTAAATGCCATATGATAAATAGAATCTTGCATTCGTGCTCATGTATTATTGAATTTATTAAACTCGTTGAGGAACAGGGATAAAATGTGAGGCTTTAACACTCATGTAAGATTCTCTATGACCTGGGTGAACAGGTAGCTGATTCCAAACTTACCAGCTAAGTCTGTGGTACTACTTGATAAATAGAGAATACCAGCTTTGTGTCATTTGATATCAAGTTTATCAGGCAAGGCTTTGAGAACGCTTGTAGAATCGCGAGGCTTGCCGAGCGATTCTACATGCGTTCTCGAAGCCGAGCCTGATAAACTTGATATCAAATGACACGAATCTGGTATTCTATTTATCAGTTTATTCCCTTGTACACTCTTAAATTTGCAATTTACGATCAGTTATTAATTGTCCTCAGTGCGTCCCAGAATTCTGGCGGTCGATATATTTAGTATCAGCTGACCATATTTTTCCTATGATTTGTTTTTCAAGAATTATTTTTTAAATATTTCCCATTTACAATATCTTTTTTGTCATTTTTCTAGTAGTCCGGTTCATTCATAAAAGTGCAATTTCACGTTGACATGATAAAGCTCACTTGTCCTGAGATAGCATATATTTATCAGTTCAACGCGTTACAATGCAAAATATATAGGGGGTAACTGATAATGCGTCTTACCACAACGTGGAAGTTGACAGGTTGCCCACTAGCAGAGCGACAAAGGCCAAGATTATGGAGTGGTTAGACCGACACCATGTCTAGTATAACCCTACGAACATGCTGAGGGCCGACTTGCTACTACTTGCTAAGCAGCACGCACCATTAGAGCCTGTGTACGTGGTTGACAGTGCCCTAGAAGCTCGTGGACACAAGGCCCTTCGACTTCCTCCATACGATGCTGACCTAAACGCAATTGAGCTAATATGGGGGAATCTTAAAGATAAAATATCCATATATAAATTAATTTGAATAAATGCTTATATGGTATTTGTTTAATTTGGAGTTTAATACCCCCTTCAACACTATTTAGATCATTTTGGAGACGGTACTTTTACCCGACATTGAGATGAAATGACATCTTAAAGCCTACTCGGTTTAAGCTCTGCGTGGAAGCACCGTGCAGCCTAAATTATTTCTCTACGCCCCGATGGGCGGGGTGTCAAATTATTATGGTATGTGAACTTATGAATTACAGTAAAAATCCTCTGTTAGAACCACCTAAATATTTTTAGCATTGAAGGTTATTGAGAGGTTTAGGATATTTCTACAACCAGTATCTCCTGGTAAGTGTCCGACTTTGGGACTGTTCAAAAGTGGTCTTAAAGACCATTTTTCCAGTCTCTAAGGTGATCTTAATATAGGGTATTGTCTGTATTTATCAATCTTTATCACAACGTTTCCTTGATTGTATTTCAGGTTACATTGCTCGGCGTAATCTCGGGTGTAAACTGACAGCAGTTAAAAACCTCATCGAGGAGGGTCTTGCCTCTATCACCGCTGTAGAGTGGGAAGGGTGCATTCGACACGTGAAGGAGATTGAAAAGAAATATTGGGATACAGACATCGCTGTGGACAAGGACATGGACAGATTTATCATAGAGCTGACGTCCGATTCAGAAAGTGATTCTGCTACCGATACAGCAAGCGAGTTTGAGACAGATACTGCCAGTGAAGGCGAAGCTGCATGAAAAAAAAAAATCATTGTTAAAATGAATCTGAAATTATGTGCGAATTATACAATGAAATTTAAATACAATTGTTGGAAATAAAATAGGAAACAAAAGATAAAAAATAATATATAAAACAAAAAAAAAATAATAATTAAAATAGATATTAAAAAAATTCCAAATTAAAAATAAAGAAAATAAGAAATGGGTAGGACTGGGATTCGAACCACGCTACTCGTCAAAAAATATCCAGTGTCATTTAGTTCCTCGCAAGTACCACTAGGCTAAGACTTCTACACATTCATATTGACAAAAAATATGTTAACATATTTAAAAATCATGAAAAAAACGTGTATGAAACCTGTTTCCCCTAAAAAATGGAATAGTCTTGTCAAGCTTGAACTTTGAACTCTCAAAGGTCGTCGATAAACTATAGTTTTGAGTTCATCGACCCAGAAAATAATATTTAGTTCATCTGGAGCCAGTCGGTCCATCACGTGAACAAGTCCGTGAAATGAAGACCCCACTAAACCCCACATTATATAGAGAAAACTGGGGTTTACGGGGGTAAACATTATTTTCCTTATTTCTGCCCCAAGACATAGGTTGTGGGCACTCGTTAGAACCGCCTCAATGAGGCGATTCTAACGAGCACACACAACCTATGTTTGAAGTGAAAATAAGAAAAATATGACAGATTTTTATCAGGAAAGTAGCCTTTTTGGAGATATGAAAAATGCACTATGTCGCACGGGTGTGTTTTCGTAATGTTACCTACTGACAGTTGTGTCAGGGCAGGCTGAAACATAACCAGTACAGTGCATGTTTTTATTTTATTTATTTATGTTTTGGGGGAAAGACACTACTAGTGCCCGTCTCGCATAGGCGGAAGGGATAGAATGACCGTTGAAAAGAGTTCATGATCAAGGTCAATGACATGATGTTGCCATCGAACCCGCGACCTCTTAATCACCAATCGGAGGCACACACAACAAAGCTACCGAGGCTGTCATAGTGTCTGAGACCCGACCGACCGGCTTTCAATTAAGTAGGGAGCTAACGTTGTCAATCGTGATTTGTCAATCTCCCGTTTAACATGGGAAAACGATTTTGTTTTCAATATCAAGACTACAAGCATACTTATTAGCCATCGGAAATTTGTTTTGCCTCTCATTTATAATAATCAAATTATGATGAACTATTTTGTGGTTTTCGAAACAGCATTCATAATATAATTATGTGTATATATATAGCACTTGTTTTGGAAATATGGCTGTATCAGAAAAGCGATATCTAATATTGGATAAGGCGTTCAAAAATGGCATTTTTAGTGTTACATCATGAAAACACGCCTATATAATTTTGACCCACTTGAACCTAATTTTTATATTGCAAAACTGGGGCCTGCATGGGTACACCTTATTTTTTCTTATTTCTGCTACAAAATATAGATTGTTGGTACTCGTTAGAACCGCCTCGTTGAGGCAGATTTCTGCTCCAAAATATAGATTGTGGGTACTCGTTACAACCGCCTCGTTAAGGCAGTTCTCAAGTGTACCCACAATCTACATCTCGAGCAGAAATAGGAAGCATATCACATTTTTTTATCTTAAAATTGCGTTTTTACGGCGGTAAAGTTTTCAATGTATTTTCTATAGGCTTGTTTTCGAAATGGCAGATCAATGCAAAATCGTAATGGAAGTGATACAACATAATAGGCTCAGATGCAGTATTTTTTACCTTCTCCAATTAAAACTGCTAGGCTGGTTGAATCAAATTACATGTGGAGTCTCCATTGCATGACGCAATGAAAATTTATTCGTTTAATTGGAGTCGCATGACCAAAATGGCTGTCTTGCCCATATATGGTAAAAGACTTTGGAAATCTGTTTCTAAAGAATCAAATGCTTTTGTATGTAGCATTTGAAACTAACCAAGTTAGTTTCAATAGTGACCTTAGTTGACCTCGACCTATCTTATTTCAAGGTCAACTTTAGACACTTAGATCTTTGTATTGGAAAAACGCAAACCAGTGGCTTTTACGAGTGGCTCGTACTTAAGTTGTCGTAGCCGGTGGCATCCAATTTTATATTCCTAGCAAGTTTGTTCAAAGGATCACTTTGTTTGACCTTGACCTATTTGATGTCATAGTTGATTTAGTCAATTGGATATTTTTTATGCGCAAAAGGCAAAACAGTTTTTTCCGATTCTCTTGTAGAAAAGGCATCAGATATTGATATCAGGCATTGATATATTTGGTCAGCTAAATGGAAGCTAATATTTATGGCTAAGATTGCTACAATGGCCATATATTGTTAAATAAACTTAAACGTGAAACTTGGTATGCCACAATGGACTTAGGGCATCGGATTTCAAAATAATTTGGCTTCAGCGATCCCTGTTTCGACCTGTTATAATTTTTTTGCTGCAAAACATACATCGCGATAACTCGCCTTTATAATTTTGACCCCTTTGAACCCCACTTTTATATAGTAAAACTGGGGTTTACAGCGGTAAACCTTATTTATCTTATTTCTGCTCTAAAATATAGATTGTGGGTACTCGTTTGAACCGCCTCGATGAGGCGGTTCTAACGAATATCCACAATCTATATTTTGAGCAGAAATAAGAAACAAGAGGCACATGGGCCACTATGCTCACCAGAGCTCAGGGGGCACTGCCCACTGGCAGCAATGTATTTTAATTAACCATGGAAGCCCTGCGCCCAAGGATACTACAGATAGAATTTGGACCCAATCAGCCTAGTGACTTCAGAGGTTTGATGTCGTATGAATGTGTTGTTGCAGGACAACAGATGACAATTGACAATTTCCCATCTGTGGCAACTAATAGGCCTAAAAGAACATTATGAAAGGAACATTTCTATGTAAGTTTGACAAAATATCTTGAAAGGCATAAATGTCATTTTTCAATTTCCCCATTTATAAGTCAATGGAAATTCTTAACTTGCCATAGCAAACAAACCAAAGAGCAAAATTTCATAAACCAGAGCTCAGGTGGGCACTGCCCATGACATTGTATTTTAACAGAATAGGATTTTAATCTACCAATTATAAAGTCTTCCAAACAAACCCCATACCCAAACGAGCACTCATGTGGACTGTATCTGAAATATTAGGTGTTTTATAAAGTAGAGAGGGTGGGGCATGAACCCAATGGAGCCCTGGTTTGTGTCACTAAAAGCATCTTATCAAAAGGAACAGATACATTATGGTTTAGCAGTGGGGATATGTATGGCTCCTGAGATGTAAGGCTTTTTAAGCAGTGGAGGGATTCGGACATGGTGGATCCCAGAAAAGCCCAAGATTGCTGTCACTGAATGCTGAACAGTTTCGGAGATATGAGGTCTTTTTATGAAGTGGATGGGAGAGAAATGGCCCCTGCGGACCCCCCAAGATGGGGGTGACTGAATGTGTCTAATAACAATGAATAAGAATACATGTGATTATGGGGTGGGGATTTGAATGGTTTCTGAGATATATGGCCTATTATGAAGCGGGGACTTATCATAAGGAAGAAGAATATATATGGTTAAGGGGTGGGGATCTGAACAGTTTCTGAGATATATGGCTTTTAATGAAGTAAAGGGGTGGGACATGGCCGGTGGCACCCCGGGAGTCCCCCATGCTGGTGTCACTGATTGCATCTTATCATAAGGAACAAGAATATATTATGGTTTAGGAGTAGGGCTCTGAACAGTTTCTCAAATATATGGTCTTTTGTGCAGTTGAGGGGTGGAGCATGGCCCGGGAATGCCCTGGGTGACCCCTAGGTTGGTGTCACTGAATGTGTCTCATCATAAGGAACAAGAATATATATGGTTTAGGGGGTGGGGATCAGAAATGTTTCTGGAATATTTGGCCTTTTATGAAGTGGAGGGGATGGGGCATGGCCCCGGCACATCCCGGGGGACCCCCAGGTTGGTGTCACTGAGTGCTTCTTATCATAAGGAACAAGAATATATATGGTTAAGGGGTGGGGATCTGAACGGTTTCTGTGATAAATGGCATTTTATGAAATGGAGGTGGTGGGGCATGTCCCCGGCACATCTGGGGGAACCCCCAAGTTGGTTTCACTTAATGCATCTTATCATAAGGAACAAGAATATATATGGTTTAGGGGTGGGGATTTGTAAGGTTTCTGGAATATTTGGCTTTTTATGAAGTGGAGGGGGTTGGGCATGGCCCCGGCACATCCTGGGTGTCCCCCGATTTGTGTAACTGAATGCGAATTATCATAAGGAACACGAATATATATGGTTTAGGGGTGGGGATCTGTAGGGTTTCTGGGATATTGGACCGTTTCTGAAATAGAGGGGGTGGGGCATGGCCCAGGCACATCCCGAGGGACCCCCAGGTTGCTGTCATTGAGTGCGTCTTATCATAAGAAACAATAATATATACGGTTTAGGGGTGGGGATCTGAATGGTTTCGGCGATAAATGGCATTTAATGAAGTTGAGGGGGTGGGGCATGTCCCCGGCACATCCGGGGGAACCCCCAGGTTGGTGTCTTTTAATGTGTCTTATCATAAGGAACAAGATTATATATGGTTTAGGGGTGGGGATCTGTAAGGTTTCTGAGATATAAGGCATTTTATGAAGTGGAGGGGGCGGGGCATGGCCCTGGCACAACCTACGGGACCCACAGGTTGACATAAAAGCATATGGCTGAGAAGTTTGCTCAAGGAACGTTTCTATGAAAAGTTTGTCCAAATGTCTGCAAAGGCTTGGTAGTTAATGCCATTTTTCATTTTTCCCCATTATAAGTCTAGGGAAAATCTAAGTTGCCGTAGCAACCAAACTAAAGAGCCGAATTTCATAGAAAACACAAAACCTGTATAGGCAAATATGGTGAATATTTCCATAACTCTCAGCCTCATAGGGCGTACGGTTTCTGAGGAGATGATTTTTTAAGTATTTTTTTCATTTTGGTTTTCATGGCAACCAATACAAATGAACAGTAGGCCTAAAATCATATGGCGGATAGTAGATTGCCTAAGGAATATTTCTTTGAAAGTTTTGTCAAAATATCTGCAGCGGCTTGGCAGTAAATGCCATTTTTCAATTTTCCCCATTATAAAGTAGAAGTAAAACAAAGATCAGGAATTGATAAAATTAACTTACTCCACCCATAAAAGACACCAAAGGGAAAGAAATACAAACATTAAGCGACCAGACCATAATGGAAACCTAAACAAAGGAAGGCCATAAGGACAGTTACTTTCCCACAAAATTGCCATATGGCCATCCAAAACCAAAAGACACAAGTGATACACACAGTAAGTAACAAACAAAAACATAAATAAATCGCCACAGAAGAGCCGCCCCGGAACGGCCAGTGGAAGACCCCCACCAGGGGGCCCAAGTCGACCCCACGCGGCCACAACCCCCGCCCCCACCTCCGTCGCGACCCAGACAAACAATCCGCCCAGTCCTCACGAAGGCCCCCAACCCACCAGCGCAACATCCCCGCGAACACAAAAAGTCTATGGAAACTCTAAATTGCCATAGCAACCAAACAAATGAGCCAAATTTCATAAAAAACACAAACTTTCAATCCCCCAACCCAAGGATGCTACAGATGAAATTCGGGCCCAATGGGCCTAGCGGCGTCAGAGGAGATGTCGTTTAAAAGTGCTGACGTCACACGACGCAGACGCAGACGACCCAGACGCCGAAGGACAACTGCCTATCCTATAAGCTCCCCGGAGCCTTCGGCTCTGGTGAGCTAAAATATCAAAATTTTTCATATTAAAATTTTCATTTTTTTCGGCGATAAAGGTTTCAATGTATTTGTATAGGCGTGTTTGTGTAATGCCAGTCAGAGGAAAGTGCCAACTTCTCCCAGTTGTGCACTGGTGAGCATAGTGGCCCATGGACCTTTAGTTAAACTGAATGTTCTGAGGAAGATCAATTACAAAAAATGGCACGATTTGTAAGGAGTAATAATATCACCTGCAAAATTTTCACGATTTCGTGTGGAACAAATTACAAGGTGCAGAATCGGCCCCGCCCATAGGGACTTGAAGAAATATATGGGCTGCATGATGCTTCCACGCAGAGCTGAATCCGGCCCGCACTCTAGTACTGGTAAACCGCTTAGAGGATCTAATAAAAATCAAAAATGAGTTTCAGAGCAATGAAAACATTCATAAGAAAGAAGATGGGTCATACTACGTAGTTTCGGCTAATAAAGCCTCATCAGTGACCCTGTATTGATCCGGCAACGAAAGCCAGAGGAAACATACTGCAATTTTGCGACTTTTGAATAGGCAGTCGATTCAAAGACTGATATAAATCAAAATGGGGTCCAAATAATTGAAAACATGTCTAGAATATGAGTCTAAACCAATAATTTTTTTTCTGATTTCTCAGGAATACTTACGCTGATCTCAAAGGACCAAAAGTAAAATATAAACTGCGCTATGGTTGATGTACGGGGAGACGTTTTACGGCCGCCACACGGCACAACACCAGCTGTCCAGGTGGACAGTCCATGCTTATAAACCCTATTGGTTCCGTTGGGCGACAGGGCTTGAGATGTCATTTCATCTCAGTGTCGGGTAAAAGTGCAACAAAATTGGAAGCAACGTCTCCAAAATGACTTTTACAGTGTTGACGGGGACGTTAAACCTTAAATCAAACAAAAACAAGGTGCAGAAATATATGCAGGTTTCTGCAATGTGAGTTTCAAGTGTCATTCTTGTAAGATGACCCCATTGCACAAAAAACCGTTCGATACACATCACTAAACAAACTCATCATGATATGAACATTTGCAAAAGTTCTATGTTTTAAGTACTTAACATATCTAACATTAACAAGGCAATGAAACAGATATTCAGAATTGACGTCAGAGCCAAAATACTGTTTTCCTACATTTTTTCTGGATTTTATATTTAACTTAAAAAGGAAAACGAACAAGAACTGATAAAACCAGACCCAAAGTCCTGTCCGCAATATTAAAAAGGAAAAAGTCGAAACATGGAGTTACGGTAGTAAGCAATATAGACAGCTGGTACACCGAGTCATCACGAAAACACGCCTATACAATTTTGACCCCTTCGAACACAACTTTTATATAGTTAAACTGAGGTTTGTAGGGGTAAACCTTATTTTTCTTATTTCTGCTCTAAGATATAGATTGTGGGTACTCGTTAGAACCGCCGCATCGAGGCGGTTCTAACGAGTACCCACAATCTATATTTTGAGCAGAAATAAGAAAAATATCACTTTTTTTTCCATCTTAAAATTTTATTTTTTTTTTCGGCGATAAAGTTTCCAATGTATTTATATAGGCGTGTTTTCGTAATGCACTATCTTTTTCAAAAACAGGTGACTCAGATATAGTAAGTACATGGCTAGTGTCTTTCATGATAAAATTGTCGTGGCGAACCGATTACATTTTATTATTTTATACATGTATTTAGATCATTCCGCAATTCAAAACAATCAAGGGACTTTGCAATAATTTAGCAAATTTAAGCAAATAAAACAACAGCCAGTGTGGCATGTTAAACGCCATCCAGTGCCATGGCGCGCTCACGTAGTATGACGTGACGTCAACGAGTGCAAGTTGTTGACGTCATCGCGCCACAAAGACGTAGGAAACAGCATGGACGCCCGAATAATTGTTTCTCAGCGCGTTACATTCTGTATGAAAATTTGCAAATAAATAGTCTATATCAGCTTTAGAAATTATTTTCGATGTTGAGACTCAACTGCAGTTGCAGTGCACAGTTATCCCAACGGGCTATTCAAACCAGGGAAGGCCGAGAAGGCAAGAATTAAGCTAAGTTGCTAAAAATCTGTTCAAAAATATTGTAAAGATTTTAACTTGCAGTTTCGTTGTTTTTCCATGTATAATAGGTTACATATTATTGTTTACACTTGTAAATTAGTGACCTGAAAAGTAGGTCCGGTCTATATACTGTCACTAAACGTATTATTGGTCAGTAGCATGTATTATAGGTCACTACCGGTTATAGCGTGCAGTTATTTGACTCCCTTTATTAGGTTACTAATATGCCTGACTGCGGTATAAAATTCAAACGTAACAAAAAAGAAAAACATACATAATTTGGCTGAGAATCAGAGTGTAATCATATCAGTTTTTAGCGCACTAAAGCCGAAGGCTCCGGGGAGCTTATAGGATAGGCATTTGTCCGTCGTCGTCTGCGTCTGCGTAGTCTGTCCTCGTCAACACATTTAATCGACATCACCTCTGAAGCTACCTGGCCAATTTTGACAATGCTTTTTAGTCTATTTGTTTTGGCAGAAACATCCGCTTTACGTGCGGTAAAATTCGACACAAATGCGTTTAGGCAGGGGCCCAGAGAATTATTCTTCGAAAATGGTTACCTGGAAAGTAGGACAGTTTTTGATGATTAATCTTTGAAGTTGAATCTATGCTGCATATGATACCACTGTATGGACAACTCATCTGAATTGCATAACATCGCCACAGATAATAAAGTATGGTAGTCCGTTAATGCAATTTTCTTGTATGAGTCTAAAAAATCCGATATTATTTCAATTATGCGATAACTTATTGAAACAAAACATCGTTCAGAGGTTGAAATATGTCCGTTCTATTGATTAATCATCTTCCCTCATAATTTTGATGACAAAAGTTTTAGCCTGACGCAATCAAAATTGTGTACTATACTAAACAAGAAAAAAATAAAGTTTTCTTTCGTCTCATTTGTATATGAGATGACTAAACAAGATCACATCCCCACACACAATTGATAACTGTTCTAAAATCGCATTATCGCCAAACGCGGTGAGATTTATTTTCCAATATGGCTGCCATTTAGAAAGGTCAACTTAACCTATTTTTGAGAGCAGTTCGGTAAACTTTTGATGGCCGTGCTATAATTGCGTACATATACAGTGGCACATGCGTTTGTCAACGTCATAAAGCGTTTTTTTTTTTTTTAATTCTCATGCAAAATACAAACTTTAAGCCGCTTTGAATTTGACATGACTTGCAAAAAATTAATTCGCTTGAAACGAGCCGGATTCTGATTTGTAATAAGAACCGCTGACATAGAAACGTTTATGAGGTGTAAGTTTTTACCAATGGCCAATTTAAAAGTAAATTCTTTAAACAATAGAACGTGAGAAAGAGGTATTATAAAATGCGGAGTCCCGCAGGGATCTTTTTAGGACCATTGCTTTTTTTATATTTATAAATTATTTACCCCTGTGATTTTTCTCATGCATCATTTCATTGTTTATACCCATATTTTGCTTATTGATAGTTGTTGATATTGCATGATTTATGGAGGGTCTCGTAAAAGATTAGTACAACTAAACAAGCAACCCGCTCTGAATAAACATTTCCTAAGATTATTGAATTATGATTAAGGAGTTTACTTATTATTCACTCACTCACTTACTTCGTTTTAATTAAAACTTCATGGCAACTATGTATATATTCACATGTAACAATACTATGGTTATATCATATTTCTGTAATCCGGTTTTTTCGTTGCTTAGTAGATATTGGATTAGTACAACTAAACAAGCAACCCGCTCTGAATAAACATTTCCTAAGATTATTGAATTATGATTAAGGAGTTTACTTATTATTCACTCACTCACTTACTTCGTTTTAATTAAAACTTCATGGCAACTATGTATATATTCACATGTAACAATACTATGGTTATGTCATATTTCTGTAATCCGGTTTCTTCGTTGCTTAGTAGATATTGGATTAGATGTCTTTCTATCAAAATACTGATACAACCAATATTTCTTTCGAAATGAAGTACTAACACAAAACTTTTAATTTCTTTTTTTTCAAAATAACTCATTTAATATGTTCACTTACTCGAAGTCATTGTTTTACGAACCAGGATTGCAAATAGATCCAAAATGCATTGGTATCTCTTTAGCAGATTTTTGTGTATTGTAATGATGAACAAAAACCTATAGCTAGGACAGAAATATTTTTGTTTGACATTTGTGTGTTACAGTACATGATTATTTGGCGTAAAAATAGTGCAGTTGTTGTATAGCGTATAGACAAGTAAAACTAAACGGTTGGCTGATTTCAAAGTGAACTGAAGTGGGCAGTCTTTAAAAGAACATATTTTAAGTCACTATAGCTGGTGTCTGGGAATGTGTGTCGGCCGTAAAAAGTCTCCCTGCCCTATATCATAGCGTAGTTTATATGTTCTTGTCCTTGTGGGATCATTGATTCCATTGTAGAATTTTGAAAATATTTGAGGGTCACTGATGAGGTATAATTGGCAGAAATTAGCTAGTCTGGTCCAGAAAACATGTGCACACCATAGTTTCGAGTTCTGTGTTGTATTCTTTGTTTCCAAAGGATAACTCTTTTACAGAACATATTGTACATTGCAGTAAAACAAATTCTATATATATCCAGGTTTTTGAATTGAGTTTGACGTTTGTAAAATAACTGTATAATATAGTTGTCAATGAGAATGTTTCCTCTATTTTGCATGGATGTTTATATCACAATTGACAGTTCTGTTTTAGGTTAAAGCATATACTATGTTTGAAGTGTACTTCTTTCCTCTCTAATTTTGGTGTAACAACCAAAAACAAATAACTTATTTAAACATGAAAGCTGAACAAAAAGTATAAAAAAAGAAAAGAAAACAGAAATAAAATAAATAAAAAATATTCAAAAGCAAACAAAAAAAAAAAAAACAAAAACAAAAACAAAAAACAATAAAAACTATCGTGGGGATATCTGTTGTAGATTTCTTTATAACATGCTACAGCAGAATAGCATTCTGAAAAATATGAAAAATTGTCCCTTACTTTCGGTTTTCTATTCATGAAATCTGCAATCACCACCTGATGATGACTCCAATAAGAATCGAAATAGTTTTTAATGCCAAAATCGATGAAATAGTTCGTGTTTTTGTGATATATTGAATAAGTGACTCGTTCAAATAACATTAATACAATGCTTTGCAAGGCTAATTTACAACACCCAAAACGTTTAAATATATCATCAGACATAGATTTAATGGGTCTGGAGCCTGTTGAACATAATGCTTTTCATCGTTGGGCAAATATTACGCTAAACTGCTGTATGTCCAATGGGTTTGTTGGTGTTGGTATTATAACTGGTGTTTTTACATGTATTACTTATTTCTTTTTTTTTTTATTTTCAGCCGAGACGTTTAACACTTTCACAACAAACTGACGTCTTCTCTTGGCAGAACATACAACAGTATATATTAAGTAGATTAAATGCCATTTATAATCCTGTTTGTGTTATTTATTGCAATATTTACAACACGTTGAAGTCACTTTAGTAATTCTAATAGCAAAACGGCTTTCCATACAAAAAGCATTTTAATGCCAATTCGCAATCCGCAACGGATGTCCATACGGTGGATTTGAATTAACTATAGTTTAAGCATTTTATATGCAAATGAATCAGCTGTCCTACTTCCCAGGAAAGAATCGATGGCTTTTTATCGAGATAGGCAAAATGGGGCTACAGCCTAGTTTTAGTATACGTTGCCCGATACATCAGTACATAAAGTCTATGTATCCAGCAGCTAGCGTGGGACAGGATCAAA
The DNA here is from genome assembly GCA_963580285.1 of Lucinisca nassula. Lineage (NCBI taxonomy): Eukaryota > Metazoa > Mollusca > Bivalvia > Lucinida > Lucinidae > Lucinisca > Lucinisca nassula. The sequence continues at coordinate 87,551,995 of OY757016.1, read as the reverse complement.
TCTTATGTCGTTAGTTTGATTACTGGACTGGAATCGGACTGATAACTGTTGGCTTAAGTGTCATACATGTAACGCACGTGGTATGTGATAAACAAGTGAACAGAATTAGCCAGTTTGAAATATAAGGACCTCATGATGCCATTGTAGGTATCGAAAAGCTGGAAGATACTTTGAAGAGCCCAGAGAAGGTTAAAACAAAATAAGCACCAGAAAGGATGTCTTACAACCAATGAATAAATATTGTACAGGTTCGAAGGGTCCTTGTGAAAAAAAGATTCCAAGAAAAACTGATTCAAGGATTTTCTGATAGAGCAAGCTACTGGCTAATAACAGAACCCAGAAAAAATGAATTCATCTAATTATTATATTATATAGTTTAAGACTGGTCAATTCCAGATGTATCCTGTCATCCAATCCAAAGGTGTGTTCATTGTAGGTCTTCCTCAATCACTGCGGAATAAAACGAGAACTGGTTATAACGAAAACACGCACTATGACACAAAAATTGGACTTGCTATGCAGCCAGACAGTCAGACAGACAGTCAGACACACATTCAGGTATAACAATATAAAAATATGAAACGATACGACGAGCTATCTGGCTGACGGAAGATGTAGCTGACTGTTCTGTAGGCGTTCCCGGCCATCAGTACTTTGAGAAATCGATTGAGCTGCATGATGCATCCGCACAAGGCTGAAACCGACCGAAGTTGAGTACTGTTAACCGCTAAACAAGAGGACCATGATGGTCCTATATCGCTCACCTGAGCTAAGAGCTAAGAGTTTTGCACGTGCCCCAGTGTCCTGTTTGAGACAAGACTTTAAAAATTTTCCCTAATATGTCTATGTAAAGCGAGTGGGTCCCGGCGCGAGGCCATTTATGGTCCCAGGGCTACAATTTGAACAATCTTGGCAGAGGTCAACTAGATGAAGCTTCATACTAAATATCAAAGACCTGTGCCTTCTGGTTTCAGACAAGAAGATTTTTAAAGATTTCCCTATCATAAGCCTGCATAAAACCAGTGGACCCCCCGTACGAGGGCATTTTTGGCCCCAGGGCTATAATTTGTACAATCTTTGTAGAGGTCAACTAGATGAAGCTTCATATCAAATATCAAATACCTGGGCCTTCTGGTCTCAGACAAGAAGATCTTTAAAGATTTCGATCCCTATATAAGCCTTTGTCAAACCAGTGGGCCCCCATGTGAGGCTTTTTTTGGCCCCACGGCTATAATTTCAACAATATTCATAGCGGTCCACTAGATGAAGCTTCATACCAAATATCAAAGACCTGGGCCTTCTGGTTTTAGACAAGAAGATTTTCAAAGGATTTCCCTATATAGGCCTATGTAAAACCAGTGGGCCACGGCGCGGAGGCAGTTTTGGCCACAGGGCTATAATTTGAACAATCTAGGTAGAGATCAACTAGATGAAGCTTCCTACTAAATATCAAAGGTCTGGGCCTTCTGGTGTCAGACAAGAAGATTTTCAAAGGTTTTCCCTATCATAAGCCTGCATAAAACCAGAGCGCACCGGCGCGGGGGCATTTTTGGCCCCAGGGCTATAATTTGAACAAACTTGGCAGAGGTCCTCTAGATGACGCTTCATACCAAATATCAAATACCTGGGCCTTCTGGTTTCAGATAAGAAGATATTTAAAGGTTTTCCGTATATAAGGCTATGTACAACCTGTAGGCCCCAGTGCGGGGCCATTTTTGGCCCCAGGGCTATAATTTGAAAAATCTTCATAGCGGTCCACAAGATGAATCTTCATACCAAATATCAAAGACCTGGGCCTCCTGGTTTCAGTTAAGGAGATTTTAAAAGGATTTCTTTATAAAAGCCTAAGTAAAACCAGTGGGCCCCGGCGCAGTGGGGGGGGGGGGGGCATTTTCGACCCCAGCGCTATAATTTGAACAATCTTGGTAGAGGTCCACTAGATGAAGCTTCATACCAAATATCAAAGACCTGGGCCTTCCGGCTTCAGACAAGAAGATTTTTAAAGGTTTTCCCTATATAAGCCTATGTAAAACCAGTATGCCCCGGGGCGAGGCCATTTTTTGCCCCAGGGCAATAATTGAAACAATCTTGGTAGAGGTCCACTAGATGAAGCTTCATACGAAATATCAATGACCTGGGCCTTCTGGGTCAGACAAGAAGATTTTTTTTTTCTTCTAATTTTCCCTTTTGTTGCCAAGGCAACCAGAGTTCTGCATGGAATGTAATTCTTTGAACAACTTTGAGAGAGGACCACCCAAAAATCATTTCTGCCAAGTTTGGTCAAAATCTGTTCATAGGTTTAGGAGGAGATGTCGTTTAAAGGAATTATGATCGGATATCCGGACGGACGACGACGACGATGACGACGGACGAATGACCGATCACAATAGCTCCCCCGGAGCCTTCGGCTCAGGTGGGCTAAAAACCGCTAAGCCTGCCTAAGGAGACTGGTGCAAGTTGAACCGTTGCTCCTTAAATCCTAGTGGTTTCCTTTGGTTATATTGCTTGAGGGTCACTGATAAGGCCAAAATGGCCGAAACTAGCTAGTCCGGCCCAGAAAACATGTACAGTCCATATTTTAAAGTTCTGTAGTGTATTCCTCGCTTCCAAACGATAACCCTTTCTAGAACACATTGAAATATCATTTCATCTCAGTGTCGGGTATAAGTCCTAAAATCGAAAGCAACGTTTACATAATTACCTAAATTGTGTATTCAGTGACGTAAAACCTCGACACACACACGACCAGTTCTGTAAATATAAATATTCTTACTACGTAGCGCTACAGCAACACATTTAGAATTAAACTTGGGATGCTATATCACCTAATGTCCGATTCAAGTCTCAAAAATTGGAAACAACGTCTAGAAAATGACCTGAATAGTGTTGTCCCGAACGTAAAGCCTGAACACAAACAAAGACAGCGCTGAAAAATATTAATATTCCTACTAGTTCTAGGAAAACACATTGGTAATGAGACTCCTAAATGTCAGTTGGAATGATTTCAAGCGGCGAAAAAAAGACATCAACCCGGAAAGGTAATAACCTTTTCACAGCTGTCGCAGGAAAACAATTACAGTCAGCTCATGGGGAACCTGAACAATTCATAGAAAGCTTGAATAGCTAACCTTAACCCATATAAGCCTAGCGGCTCTTTTCTTGGACATGGGCAAATGGTGCAGACCCAGATCAGACGCCACAAAACGTACTGTTTGCTTATAGAAATACCATTTTTGTTAAATTGGTCTTAAACAAAAAACAAGCCTGGCACTGCTGTAACTGGAAGTGGACCACATTAATCTAATTAGGTTGAAGATTACATTGTCACGTATAGCTAAAAAAGCTTGACTGGATCACCCGTTGCGCCTCATGTTAATAATTACTTTCATTGCCTCGTATCTCAGCTTCAGTTATAAGGTAAGAAAACCATAAATATGCAGTTACGTCCATCGTCCTGACCAAGGATTATCATATTGGAAGATATTAAGACTCATGCATACTCGTCCGATATTGCCACAATAATAGTATGGAGATCACTTAGGACCAAGAATATTTTGGTCGATTGTCTGTCAATGCTGTTGTCGAAGTGATTAGCGTCGATAAGTAACATGTATGCACCAAAGCTTCGGTGCCATGTCGAAATGATAAGGTTATGGTATCGAATTAAGAAACTGGACCAAACTAGAATCCGATTCAGTGTGCTAAAGTATGATCTGCAAACATATTTGCGCATTAGAAATCAAAATTCTCTTCGAACAGTGCAACATGTTATAGTATTATGACGTCAATGTATCGGCGTTGGCATTGAACAAATTCATTGTGGACACAATGCGGCATATCTGCTGCCCAAACATGGCAACAAAATACAAGTTAATGCAATGGCCAGCAATCGATACACTTAGCCCACAGCTCCCATCAGAGACACCAAAGGAAAAGAAACATAAACATGAAATAAGTAGACCCTAATGGTCTTACTTCCGTCGCGATTTAGACAAATAATCTGATCAGTCCGCATGGAGGCCACCAAACTCATCAGTGCAACATCTCCGAAAACACAGATATCAAACAACCACAAAGATGAAACAATGTTGAGTACTCGACAGCAAGAAACCACTGAAATGCTGGAGTAAAGGAAAACCAACAGTTAGACTCCGATGGGCCCGACCAGAGACAGAGCATCAGGCACCAACCAACATTACATAAAATCAAATTCCCTCTAATTCTCGCTAAGCCTTTTCGCTGGAACTGTCATAGTACCTGAGGCCTGACCAACCGGCGTGCAATTAAAGAGGGAAGCAAAGTTGTCAACCCTGATGGGGTTCACTACCATGCATGCAGTCCGTTGTATAACATTTATGTTGTACCCAATCTTTTTTTATCGAAAAATTATGTTACGAAATTGGGTACTAAAGTCGTTCCAAGTATATATTTTTCTAAATTTATTTTCTAAGTCACCATAAAATTCGGGTTCCGATAGGACTTATTCCAGAAGTGATTTATGTCCACTATTGAATTTTGAAATTAAATCGGAATGACGTCTATAAAATTTTGAATGTGCTTCGCGTAGTTTATAATACCGGAAACCCTGAAAAAGAAGTTAGCAATTTATTACGAGTGTTGTGGTCAGTTATATGACTAGACACTCTGGCAAACTGAATTAATTGCGAAATATAAACGCCATAGGATGCTGCACGAGGAATATCACTTTCCAAGAAAGGAAAATTTACAATCTCAAAATCACAATCATCGCGTTTATCATACATTTTGCAGGAAACAAACTCATCTACAATAGATAGATGTAAATCCAAAAACGTGGCCTCGGTATCAGAAGAATTTGCTTTAGTTAATCGAAGTTCTAGGGGTGTAGATTTGTCTGATCAAACAATCGAAAAAGGTATAATTGTCAATATTTCGTTAACCATCCAAATATCCAGAAGTAGCAAAGGATTCAATGATTTCAGATTGTTTTTCAACGGAAAGGGACATCATGAAGTCTCTTTCAAAACAAAACAATAACAGGTCAGCCACAAGGGCTGCGCAATTCGCACCCATTGGAACACCCAAGGTGTGTCTTAATAACTTAATACCAAATCTTATGTAAATAAATTAAGCAGAAAGGTGAGAGCTTCACACACTTTCTGACATGACAATAGAGTTTATTTTATATGCTCTTCAGAAGTGAATAAAAAGACTATTTCTTTCGTTACATGCAAGACAGAAGGAATCTTGCCTATGAAATGTCCATTGAATTAAATCAGTGAGTTTTTCTTGTATGAGATTATGACGCAGTGTAGTGTAAAGGGTGAACAATTATGGTAGACAGACTTAAAACACGAACACATCTAGCTTTCAATTTAGTTCAAGCTTCATTAGAACTTTTGACAGACCAAAACAGATTTTCCCGGATCTTTCAAACACTTTAGCGCATCATTTAATCATATGCTTTTGATGGCAGTTAAACATGAAGTTATTAATTTGGACAGTTCAGTGGTGGTCCAAGAGCTTGAATTTGCGATAAACCGTGCTTTGTATGGTCTTTATGAAGTTTAGGTAACCAAAATAGCGTAGGAAGCTTGTCTTGACCTTCAGTAACAAATACAGCAAACTTGGTGGCTAAATGATAAATGTGGCCATCAATTACAGTCCTCACTACAGCCAACGGCTGCAGTTCATAGGCCTCCAAGATCTTGTTGAAGAGTGTTAACATAGTGGAGCCGTCAAACAACGACGACATTGTTAGCGGCCTTGTCGGCTGGCGCCAAAACAAACTGCACTGATGAGTTAGGAGGCTTTCATGCAGACTGAAAAAAATATTTGTCTAAATCGCGACGGAAGTAAGGGCAAGGATTGTAGCCACGTAAAATCGATTTAAGCCCCCCCCCCCCCCCCCCCCCCACACACACACACGGTGGATTCGTATCACTGACCGTTCCAATGCGTTTATTCTTGTTATGGCTTGTCTTTGAGTGTGTGTATCGCTTATATTATTTTGATTTGGATAGCTAATTGGCCATTTTGTGGGAACGTATCTGTTCTTTTGGCTTTCCGCTAGTGATGTTTCCACTAGGGTCTAGTTGTTTCATGTTTGTGTGTCTTTCCCGTGGTGTCTGTGATGGGAGTTGTAGGTTAATTGTATCGATTCCTGATCATTGCTTTCACTTCTATTTTTCTTATGAAATTCTTGAATATCTAGTTTTAAGGTGAGGTAGCGACATTTTAGGTTTAGGAGTTTATAAGTTCGTATTTCGACAGTAGAAACATGTGTTTGTTCACTAGTTTCGTAATGCTAAGTTTCCATTCTTTGGGGGCTTTATGCTCAACATAATCTCGTTTACACCATCGATTACCAAATCCATTCAAGACAGCAGCGATGTTATCTCTACACTTATTGAAATCAATTTTAGAAGGAAATATTTCTGTCCTTTAGAAATTATATTTCGTATCCTAGCATCGGGAATAATTTCTAAATTGCCAGTAATCATATGCCATACAGCAGGATAGCAATACACTCAGTTTTTACAATCTCAGGTATCAGGAGTGTTAGTGTCAATATCAAGATCTGAAACAAGTTTATCAAAATTAAAAATGACAGATCGAACAGGCTTATTGGATTTATTGCAAATTATGGGTGTTTCAGTAGTTTGCAAATAAGCAGGAATGGATGAAATCACCACCGCACTGTCCCGGAAGATATTAGGTAATTTCCAAACCCTTATTAATGAAGGATATTTTGATGAACTGATGTTTGTGATTAATTTCCTATTCGGTGAAAGGAAAATGAGCTGAGTATAACCTCTAGTTAAAAGGACAGCATCGTTTAACTGATTAGCATTATCGTAGAATTTATTCGCCTCGGTGTTCAGAATATGTAACACAGAAATGGACATTATAGTTGCAATGTCGCTTTCGACAGTCCATTAAACATTAAAGCCCAATGGAAAAGGTGTATGTAATAATTTATTCCATTTTAATTCAGTTTCATATCGTTTCATAATTTTAAACCTAGCTGTAGAATTTACGACATGGTACATTTATTCTACTGGTTGTATAGACATATAATTTACATAATGACCTGTACGTTTAAAATGGCGGTACGAGAAAGTGTCAGATTTTTTATCTTTGTTTTACTTCTACTTTAGTACTCATTCTACGCTAGCGTTCATTATAAGTAGAAGTGGAGGCAATGATCAAGAACCGATACAATTAACCCACAGCTCCCATCATAGACACCAAAGGGAAAGAAACACAAACATGAAACAACAGACCCTAACGGAAACATCAATAGCGGAAAGCCAAACGGACAGTTACTTAACCGCAAAATGGCCAATAGTCTATCCAAAATAAAATAATATAAGCGAGACAAACCATAACAAAAATAAACCGCGACAGAAGAACCGCCTTGGAATGGTCAGCGGAAACGAATTCCCATGGGGGGCATAACTCGATTTTATGTTTTTAATATACGATTAGTTTACAATTTGCACGTGTCAGGTTATCGCATATTTCACATCCGTACACTTACACGTCAAATCGGGCATGTTACGGGCAAGGCACTACAGAAAAAGCGTCTACCATTTACAGATGAAGAAACGGTAGACCCAGTGCATAAAAGAGAACAGCACCTGCACCTCTTAGCATTGCATTTAGAAATACAAGGATACATTCCGATTCTTTTGAACGGGTCTGTATATTTTCGAAGGATGGTCGATTCGATAGGAGATAATCTAACACTAAAAGTATTTCTAACTCTAAGTTTATTTCTAACTCTAAGATTATTTTTGAAACAAATTAGTACTGCCTGCTTCACTGAAATTAACGGAAGCGTCAGAAAACGATTTTAGAGGTTAAGATATGTCACCAAAGTTTAGGACCTATAGAACTTATAAAATAGAAATGGAGGCAATGGTCAGGAATCGATACAATTAGCCCACAGCTCCCACCAGATACACCAAAGGGAAACAACACAAACATGAAACAACAGACCCTAATGGAAACATCAATGGCGGAAAGCCAAACGGACAGTTACTTTCCAACATTTTGCCAATAAGCTATCCAAAATAAAACAATATAATCGACACAAACACCCAAAGACAAATCATAACGAAAATAAACCGGGACATAAGAAATTCAAATAATAAGCAGATCTTATTTTATGTCAAATTCCGCTGAGGAACTTTCCCTATCAATATTGGTACTGGGAGATAAATAAATCCCAAAATTCCTGTTGAAAACAGACTGTATAAAGTGTGTAATATGAACGCGACCAATGACGAAAAACATTTCCGGTTTATACCATCCCTGAGGTCTGAACTTCTATCCAACCTTAACATTAATGAGTTATCTGGTGATGACACATTTTTAATTTGCATGAAAGCTGCAGACGGTTAAATAGTCGCTAACGTTTTGCTAATTGCTTACGGAGAAAGAATCGATAACTTTCTAGTCCATTCTGAACACCTTACGAATACGTATTTCACTACAGACACAACATGATTAATTTCGTATAGCATCAAACTACTTAGAACTTCGTTAATACGAACTTTTTGTTTTATATAGTAATAAGACTTAATCTGACAGTACAGCACAAGCCTTTGCAGGCTGGCTGTTAAATAGTATATATTTTATATATGTTTAGAATGTATGTATATGTACACGTTGTTTAACAGGCTGTACTTTAAATAAAATAAACTACTACTAATATTAAACCTTAACGGTATTAATATGGAACTGATATGCCGATAGACGACAAACGCCTGAAAAAGGATTTTGGCAGAAAAGGGGATTTAGCAAACATTGCAGACCTAGATAAGACGCTTCAAAACGTGACTTCTGACCAGGGCCTACATCAGGTCTAAGAAAGTTGTTTTATCTAAAGACAGTCTGTAACTTTAAAGACGGTATATTTAAAGACTTTTTAGTCCGTAGCTTTAAAGGCTCACACAGCAGTGCATAAGGACAATCATGAAATGTTGCAACACGAAAAAAAGCATTCTCATACGCAGTTTCATTTTTCATCTCATTATAAAAAAAAAGTGTTGCTTAAAACAGTATGTATTTTATTGCCAGTAAATATCATTTTAATGATAGAAAATAATTAAGACATAAAACAATACAGTTCCTTCCCTTAGACCACAAATGCGGTGAAACACGACAGAAAGGGAGCAAATATCTGTCAAAGGTCGAACATAAGATGAGTTTCGTACTGACGTCGTTTCGTCTAACATTTTACTGTGTGAAACATTTATCATTTTTCAGAAAACCAGTCTGTCGATGCGAGAGCTCAGTGTGTTGACAAAATGATAAAAGCGTTATACACCTTCATTCCTTAGTTCATTTCACATATGAATCTCCTTACAAAATAGAAGTGGAAAAATGATCAGGAATCGATACAATTAACCCACAGCACCCATCAGAGACACCAATGGGAAAGAAACACAAACATGAAACAACAGACCCTAATGGAAACATCAATAGCGGAAATGTGTTTTTTTTCGGCGAACTCTTCAATTATGGTTGAAAGACGTAATAAAATAAAGACATTTATATAATTTGCAGTTACACATTATTAAATAATCTACAGATAACTACCAAATTACTAAAAATAGCAAAGTGCGATTTTTCCGTTTAACAGATTTTCATGATTTTATTTATGTCAGTCTTTAAATTTACAGACGAAAAAAAGTTTGTACAAAATTACAAACAGTCGTTTAATTTATAGATTGTCTTTCAATAAAACATTTTTCTTAGATCTGTACATTGCTTGCTTAAACTACAGAACTGTACGGGTAAATTTGTTTGAATTTAGAGTTAACGTCCCTGTGAACAATAACGAGGGCATTTTAGAGATGTTGCTTTCAGAGTTGTAGGACTAAAACCCGACATTGAGATGAAATGACATCTCAAGCACTACAGCCAAAAAAACGTATGGGTTAAGGAAATAATCTAAGCTCAGGTCCATCAAAATTTTTCTGCATATAATCACGGAAAGTCGATATACCAGTGATTTCAATGCTTTGCTAGAGTCAATTGAAAATTCCTTTGGCTATTCTTATTTTGATGCTTACGTAGCCCAATGTGTCCGGTTCGATATATTCGTTTCATACCCACTGGAACAAAACTGTTTTTCGACTATTGTATTGTCTACGGGGACATAATTGAACCCTTTTTATGGCCATCATATTCATCAAAATAGAAGTGAAGGCAAAGATCAGGAATCGATACAATTAACCAACAGCTCCTATCAGTGACACCAAAGGGAAAGAAACAAAAACATGAAAAAACCAGACCCTAATGAAAATATAAACAGCGGAAACCGAAAGGACATTTACTAAGCAAGCTGGCTATCAGAAACAAAATAATATAAGCGAAACACACTCAAAGACAAACCATAACAAAATTAAGCCGCGACAGAAGAACCGCATTGGAACGGTCAGTGAAAAGAATTCCTTTTCCCTACACGCTTAGTGATTTAATATTCAAAACAGTCAGGATTGCATCAAATTGTTTACATTGAATTAATCGTAGACGTCTCGCTCTGAGACAACCCCTCTGACTTTTGTATGCGCATAAATCATCAGAATAATAATTAATGATGTAACAAGAATGATCCCAGCGTGTCCTTATTTATGAGCAGTTGATGCTGTAAACTGTCTGGTGCAATGGATGTTGAACCTTTCACAAAAAATACACTTTAAGTCAGCGAGCGTAAAAAACATCTTTATGATTGCCTCCAACCGTTTTTTTTTTAAACATTGCCCCTAACCCCAACACTAGCCGAGCCATGGATGTTCTTTAGGTAAATAACGATATCTGTTTACTTTGGCTACATTCAACATGGTATATGACGTTTGTTCTTGGCAACGGTATATTTATTATTGTATTTTTATGTTTGAGTTTTACGTTACATCAAGAGCTGATCAAGACGGGATTGTTTAGTGAATAATTTCAAATAGCATTACCAACGATGAATTGAGAATATATCAGATAACTGAACAAGAAATAACTATCATCACTCCGTCCAGGTGTAAATGGGTAGCAGCGGAGTAAAGGTCACTGTCTCTCTCGTGCGCAGGTGATAACATCTGGAATGAGTGTTCGAGGGCGATTCAAACAAGCTTGAAGCTTTCATCGCAATCGACTGAGCACACATTAATTTGTGTAGTCATAAGACTGGAGAGTTTAATGAAAAGGCTGTTCTTTTGTATCAAAATTAGTGTGCCAGAATAGATGAAAACTTATATAATAGCCAAATATTTCCAAGGTTGACCCCAGTTTCATATATAAACGAAACTACCAATATTTTACTATGACAACCACCCGTACTACGGAAACGGGAAATCGGTAAAATAGATATAGCTACGTTCAAGAATAGATGTGCTGTATCATAGGATGGATGTCAACACCATGTGAACCCAGGCAGCATGCTTATTTTGTAAGCGAATGGGATGGGATAAACTCAGGTGAGCGTTCCGGTAATCCCGGTTTCTAATCCTTGTGACAAATAACACTGATGACCAGTCAATAGAATATAGGAGTTGACCGTTCTTTGACATTTCTTAAATGCTTCAGGAGCAAAAGTAATCCTTAGTTAGTCTACACCCCAGAGCGCAGACAATAGCAAGGATATCCTGTTAACAGAAAATAGCTTTCAACTGGTCAGGACGTTTTTGTAAATGCATCCGGAGCAAAAGGAACCCTTAGTTAGTCTACACCCCAGGGCGTAGACAGTAACAAGGACATAATGTTAACAGAAAATAGCATTCAACTGGTCAGTACGTTTTCTTAACTGCATCCAGAGCAAACACCACCCTTAAGGGCGACGACATTGGTGGAATAAGTCCCTTTTGTATGAGTAAACGTCCAGACACTGATTTAAGGCAACATGACATAATAAGAAAAACAAAATCTACCTGGAGCCAAGTGTTAATTCAAGAACGGCAGTTGTCAGGTTGCGCTGTATTGAGTAACCGCTGACGTATACGTCTAGACCCACGAAAAGTCGGACTTCCTTTCTTTCGTTCGTTCTTTCTACATATACTGCGATCGGTCTCATCTGGCCATTACCCTCAGGTGTACGTTACATACAGACCAGGTTTGCAGGATGAAAGCCTACACAGTAATCATGTAATTACGGTAGGGTTTTTTAACCTGCACAGGGCATGACTCCCCCTGCACAGAGGGCCTCCAGGTAACCACGATCCGAAGCACGCATTCATCCCTGCTAATGATGCCAATGGAGCGTGTCGGACACCGAAATTTTATCGCTGCTGCCGGGGATCGAACCCGGGACCTCTAGCATCAGAGGCAAGTGCATTAACCACGGAGCTATCACGCTCCACTGCCCGAAAAGGTAGACTGACCAGCTCTGTTTGATTTAAATTGTGTTGATTGGCCGTTAAACCCATAAACAAACACAACGTGGAGCGAAATATTCACGATACATCTTCGTCATATGATGCAACCATTTGAGGTTTTTTGAAGATATTACCTGCAGTTACGGAGTTATGGTGGGGATATGGCTCTCTGTTAGAGCACATAATTAAAAGCAAAGCCGCATGGGTTATTCCGCTCAACGGAGCTGAAGTACGTTCCGTCCCCTATAGACGAGATGTGCGTGGTTCTCATGTATAGCTACTAAATTAACTTGATTGGTACTCAGCAAATATGTATGTTTTGACATCCGGGAATATTAGATATGTCTTAGTAATTAATCCTACAGTTTTTCATTTTTCTATACTACTCAAAGTTTGATAGGGATCACTTTTTTAATGCAAAATAATTTTTGGATGAATTAATCAGCTGAATCCAAATTTGATACATAATGATAGAAAACGTATCCTTCACAAAACCTAGTGATTAATTTTGTCAACTGGTACTGCATTCAAGCGTGACAACAGCAAACGTCTTGGCACTCCCAAAATTTGCCGTAACACGAAGGGATTTGGACAACTGATTTTTCACAAATTTCCAAATTTGTTTAGACAAACGTACTTAATAACGTGTATGGCGTACAAGGGCATCAATTACAGTACGACATCGCTTGCGCATGCTCGTAATCCGAGTCTGTATCCGGTTTTGTGAAATCAGCTTTCATTCAGCAACCAATGCATCTTTGAACTCCTGTTAAGTCCTCGGATGCACAGGTCGGGCTGAAACAGCACTCTGTAGCATGTCCCGCGCATGCTCAATCGGATTTAAGTGCGGTTACCGAGCAGGCCAGTCCATACGAACGATTGTCTCACGTTCCAGGTAAGAATCAGTGACGTTGGCAGGGTTGGGACGGGCATTATCATCCATCAGAATAAAGTCCGGGCCGATAGCATCTGCATATGGTCTCACAAACTCATCAAGAATCTCATTACAGTACCTCACTGCCATTAACGTTCCGTTTTCAACGACGTACAAGTCAGGTTTACCGTTCACGCTTATCCCAGCCCAAACCATGACTGACCCCTTTCCATAGCGATCATGCTCTGCCACATTCAAGTCATCGAATCGCTGTTTAGACATTCGCCACACTAATTGACGTTTATAAGTGAAGTCTAGACAGAATCTGGACCCCTCAGTAAACAGTACTGGCGTCAAGTCACGAACCGTCCACCTGACGTGAGTTCTGACAAAGTCTAACCGGTCTAGCACGTGCTGTCTCGTCAACGGGACACGTACAGCAGGCCTCATGGCATTAAGTCCGAACTCGTGGAGTCCGTTTCTGACAGTTTGTGTAGAAATTCGTACTCCAGTTCCGTTCATAAGCTCGTTATGCAAACGCGTAGCGTTCAGGAACCGTTGACGTCGAGACTGAATCAACAAGAAACGGCCCTGACGTTGAGTTGTAGCCCTTTCTCGACCCCGCCGCGGCTGTGTGAAGGATTTCCGTGGGTAAGATGCCGACTCCACAATCGTGAAACCACGCTCTGAGACACATTCAGAATCCCAGCAACACGACGTTGAGAGACGCAAGATTCCAACATTCCGACGCAACGATTCATTTCTTCGGGGCTCAGACGGTTTTTTAATTGTCCCCCTAGGCATTCTAGTGTTTCACAAATCAAATGAAGTCCTTTTTACGCTTGTTAAAGGAACACTGACAAGTTTGATTGGTCTGTTGGAAAGCAGTGCTACGCAAGATTTTGGGGGTGCATGAATTCATTTGCGAATTGCGAGAAGTGTACACTTTTATGAGTACTGAACTGCTAACGAGTTTCTGCTTAAGATATTTATCAATATACCGAGTACAAATTCTGTCAAGATCTTATAAATTTTCTGTGCAAAATTTGGTACATAAAAAGTGATCCCTATCAAACTTTGAGTAGTATATTATCAGTCCATGCTGTCCGAGAATATAATTTAAGGTTTGCTTTTCTATTTAGGCAGCCAATAAAAATGGTCATTGGAATAAAACCATATGGGTGATACAAGACTCATTGTGAAACATTTCTAAAAATAAGAAAAAAGTTTTCAAAATATATGCAATGGCTCGGTTGTAAATGCCATTGTTCGATTTATCCCTTAACTAGTCTTCGGAAACTGTTAATCTTTGGTTTCTGAGGCAATATTTTATTAGTTCTTTTTTTTATTTCGGTTGCCATGACACCCTCTAAAATGGTCAGTGACATAAAACCTTACGGTTGATAGCCGATTACTTAATGAACATTTCTAAAAATTTGTCAAAATATCTGCAATGGCTTGGCTGCAAATGCTTGTGCGTGCGTGTGTGTGTGTGTGTTTTCAACTGTCCTATTAAACTGCTGAGGAATCGCTACATTACCATAGTTCCCAAACAAAAGAACTTAATTTCATAAGACAATAAATAATTGTTGTCTAAAACTGTCTGCAATAGATTGGCTGTGAATGTCATTTTCAACTTTACCTATTGTTTGTCTTTGGAAATTAAGTTACCAATGACACCAAAGTAAAGAACTGTTTTATATAAAACCGAACCATCAATCAATTAGCTAGCCAAAGAATGCTACGAATAAAATTTGTACACCCTTCAGAGTAGAAGTAAAACAAAGATCAGGAATTGATACAATTAACTTACTCCACCCATAAAAGACACCAAAGGGAAAGAAATACAAACATTAAGCGACCACACCATAATGGAAACCTAAACAAAGAAAGGCCATAAGGACAGTTTCTATCCCACAAAATGGCCATATGGCCATCCAAGATTAAAAGACACAAGTGATACGCACAATAAGTAACAAACAACAACATAAATAAATCGCCACAGAAGAGCCGCCTTGGAACGGTCAGTGGAAGATTTCCACTGGGGGGCTTAAATCGATTTTACGTGGCCACAATCCTCGCCCTTACTTCCGTCGCGATTTAGACAAATAATTTGTTCAGTCCGCATGAAGGCCTCCTAACTCATCAGTGCAACATCTCCGTGAACACAAAAATCAAAGAACCACAGAGGTGAGACAACGGTGAGGACTCGACAGCAAGAAACCACTGAAATGCTGGAGCAAAAGAAAACCAACAGTTAGACTCCGATGAGCCCAACCAGAGACAGAGGATCAGGCACCAACCAACATTATCTCTCTAATTCTCGATAAGCCTTTACGTTGGAGCCGTCATAGAATCTGAGGCCTGACCCACCGGCGTGCAATTAAAGAGGGAAGCAAAGTTGCCAACCGTGATTGGGTTAACTACTATGCATGCAGTATGTCGTATACTATCCATGTTGTACCCAATCTTTTTATATCGAAGAATGATTTTACGAAATTGGGTGCTGAAGTCATTGCGGGTATATATTTTTCTGAATTTATATACTAAGTCACCATAAAATTCGGGTTCCGATAGACCTTGTTGCAGAAGAGATTTAAGTCCAATATTGAATTTCGAAATTAAATCAGAATGGCGTCTATAAAATTTTGAAAAGGCTTTGCGTAGTTTATGGTACCGATAACACTGATTAAGGAGTTTAGCCGTTAAGAAGACGCATTTGAGAGTGTTGAGACCAGACACCAGAAAACGCTGCCAATCCTACTAGTTCACCCGTCGAGATATCATCTTGGTAAGATGACCGCTTAAGAAAATTCATTATGAAATTCTACGCGGTTTTTGAGTTATTGAAATGCAACGTGGGCTTATTAAAGGAAAAAAAAAACGTATTAGCCAGTGTTAGAAAGATAATTGCTTCTTTGTATAGTTTTCTCTCTGGTACCACCTAATTTAAAACTGCTTCAGCATATCAACTGCTTAATGCATTAGAAATTTATATTTTACACGTTAATTCACATTATTTTTATACTACAAAATTGATTTCTGCTATATGTGATTCGAGATTGGAACGACCTTCCTGGCGAAGAACGTAATTTGAGCCGCGTCAAGCGATTTTGGTACTTATCGCCTATGCGAGCAGGGAAGGTTCAGGCGAGCCTGCGCATCCGCGCAGTCTCGCCAGAACCTTCGCTGCTCGCTCATACAAGCAGTAAATCAAGAGGAACCTTCAAACAGAAAGCCATTACCCTGGCCCCTCTGAATGGCTGGGCATGCGCAGTTAAAACTTGTCATGACGGAATGCTCGAAGACCCAAATTCGCTTGGCGGGGCTCATTATTCTTCAAGTGATGTTTTCAAAGAGAGAAGATACGTGCAAATGAACCATTACGAAAACACGCCTATACTAAAACTTCACGTGAACAAGTCCGTGAAATGAATATCCCCCTAAAAAGAGGTGGGGGCAATGATCAGGAATCGTTACAATTAACCCACAGCTCCCATCAGAGGCACCAAAGGGAAAGAGCCACAAACATGAAACAACAGACCCTAACGGACAATCCACTTTATATAGAGAAAATTGGGGTTTACGGGGTATACATGAGTTTCCTTATTTCTGCTCCAAGACATTGGTTGAACGGTCTCAATTAGGCTGTCCTAACGAGCACCCACAACCTACGTTTCCAGTATATATAAGAACAATATCATGGATTATCATCAGAAAAGTAGCCATTTTAGAGATGTGAAAAATGCACCATGTTTCACGGCTGTGTAATATCGTAATGACATTGTAAACTTTACCACCGAAAAAAACAAAAATACAATTTCTGCTCAACATGTAGATTGTGGGTACTCGTTAGAACCGCCTCATCGAGCGGTTCTAGCGAGTACCCACAATCAATTTTGAGAGCAGAAACCAGAAAATAAGGTTTACCCCTGCCAAAGCCATTTTTACTACATAAAAGTGGGGGTTCAAGGTTGGTATAATTATATAGCCGAATTTTCATTATGTATTTGGCGGGCCGATTGAGGCGAAGGTGCCATGTATCCTTTTATCCCCGTGTTGGCTTAAAGTTGGGCAAGGCCTGCTGTCCTTGCAGAAGGTAATGATAGAAGAGGATGTTGTTATTTCTTGTGTTCCTTCACTTTATTTCATTTTTATTTTTTCAATTATCCCTCTATTTCATTTCCTTTTATATATCGTTTCTCTCTTCTCTGGTAGAGGATACATAATTAACCACAAGGGATGACATGTCGTTCAAACGCAACATAATCGTTCAATCTTCCGGATTATTTACCTTTTGGAAAACAGATTTGGACAAACTTACCAGGTAAGAAAAAAATATCGGCTACATTATAGAGCACTGACCAAACGGTCAAGTATAAAACCATTATGCCTTTTGTGTTGTGTAATTCAACGGCATCTTTGCTTGCAAACATCTGATCCTGAGGTTTTTTGTTTTTTTCATTTGTATCTCTTTTTTGTTTCGTTGACATATATTGTTTTGGAAACATATCCGTTCCCTCTGCGCCAACAGCAGACCGTTTTGGTCTTAAAAATGTTGAAACCCAAATCGATGAAATGAAGTATTTGTCAACAGTCAAGTCACGTATCACTAGAATAATTGAGCCCCGCCAAGCGAATTTGGGTCTTCGAGCATTCCGTCATAACAAATTTTAACTGCGCATGCTCAGCCATTCAGAGGGGCCAGGGATATGGCTTTCTGTCTGAAGGTTCCTCTTGATTCACTGCTTGTATGAGCGAGCAGCGAAGGTTCTGGCAAGACTGCGCGGATGCGCAGGCTCGCCTGAACCTCCGCTGCTCGCATGGGCGATAAGTACCAAAATCGCTTGACGGGGCCCAATTAGTGTATGTATCTTAAGCATGGTAGGCAAAGTGGGTTACGGGATTATTTAAAAAAATGTCAGATGACGGCCTTCTGAATCCGATTAAAGTATTATCAATGTATGTTCTGAAACTTTTATTATGTGTTGGTACATGTATTTAAAAACAAAAGACAATCGCCTATTAATTTATTTAGTACGATGTAGCTATCTGAGTACATCAGACTTCCCAGCAGTCACACGTCGCTAGGGCAACGTCAAATCAACGTCGGTGCAACGTCATGCACCGACTTAGATATGACGTTGCATAAACGTCATGACGTGGCACTGACGTTGATTGCAACTTCACAATTTCATCATGATGACACAACAGTTTGACAAATAATTATTGAGTTATTGGACATGAAACGATGTTGACCAGTTTTAACCGAGGCGAAGCCGGGGTTAATATTTGTTTTCCTTGGTAGATCTCACCGCATGTCCAATTACTCTAAACCTGACTTTTTATTATACAAAAATGGGTCAAACTTCAAGTATAAGTGTGTTTCTTTGTATCTTCACTGCTGCGTTGTCGTGCGCTATTATCACGGAAAACTTGGACAAATTACAACACTACGAGTTACCGTATATTCGTAATGTCAACTAAGAGAGCGGATCTTTGGTCAGCTCAGTGTTACGCAGCGCAATTCTAGAATCTAATTTTAGAAAGGGCATCGCATAGAAAATCTAATATTGGTAACTGTTGTCACACAAAAGTTTAATTTTAGAAACAAAGGTCTTCAGGCTTCACGGATTGCGCTTGAAACTAATGAAAGAAACTATATATAGAGAGTTTGCATTATAAAGAGTATTGTTTCATATATCCAAAGCAATTTTTGTTCAGCCGCGAAAGCGCCGTGAGTAGTTGACGCGTTCGACTTAAAATCTAGGGATTGTGCGTTGGAATCCGACTACCGGTATCGAGATGTGTCATTGGGCAAGACACGTAATGACACTACCCCACTCCACCCAGGTAAAAATGGGTACAAGCCACTGCCTCTCTCTCTCGCGCGCACGTGAAAACACCCGGAATGAGTGTTCATGAGCGTTTCAATAAGCTTGGGACTTTCATCGTAATCGAACTATACTTGAACTAAAGAAATTATTTTTCTGATAAAAAATGACATTTTCCTTATTCTCGCAACGAAGGTTTGCGCTCGTTAGAAATGGTTACCCACAATATTTGATTTTGATCTGAAATGAGAAAATCATTAATATTTGTTAAGTTGGGTTTTCTGAGGGTGTTCGTTACGCGGACTTGTTGAAATTATGGTTTTGTGAAAATATTGCATACGGTTAAGAGGTTGTCACTCGGACAGGAACTTTCAGCATCAACCGAGATTGAATTCCGACAAGGGGCTCGACGAGGCGGTTCTTACTTGTACATGAAATCTGTCTGAGCACAGAAACATACAACAAACAAAATAAAGCACAACATATATCCTTTTATCATATGACGTCGCATCTGAGAGTGTAATAACGCCATGTAATAAAATCGATAATCCACTAGTGGATTAAATATGCAAATTAGTTAGACACGCCCCATAACGTTACATGTACGACGTCCTGAACGACGTCGCGTTTTCTAACGGCGGAATATTGACATTTTTGTAAACAAATCGTGAATAAAATGCATTTTAAATGTCATATGATAAATAGAATCTTGCATTCGTGCTCATGTATTATTGAATTTATCAAACTCGTTGAGGAAAAGGATAAAATGCTCGGCAAAGCCTCGCATTTGATCCCTTTTCCTCAACTCGTTTAATAAATTCAATAATTATACATGAACACTCATGTAAGATCCTCTATATAAACCAGACATGTATGGCAGAATCAAAGTGTTCTAACACATTGTCTGATATGTTCGTTATTTCCAGTTGAATTATACGTGTTGAGTGTGGGCTCTCGTTAGAACCATTTTGATCTTTTTAGCAAAAATTTGCCTTTGTAACCCCTCTTTTATTACGATTGTTATCAACGAACGTGATATGTTGCTTACAGCAAACTGCATAATTACCAATGAGAGTCATCGGTGCATAAGCAGGAATACTCGTACTACAGGTACTAATCCACACTTATCTGTCACTTCTGTGACGTCACAGCCAGTCGCTAGTTTTCATACAGGTAAAACTAGGAAAATGTAAAGAGTTATATAGGAGCCCGTCATTTAACTAATAAAATCTTTTATTTTCATTTCTACAAGATATTATTATAACCTCGCATTTGATAGAAAAATGTATCTGCTTCATTTTGGTACCAAATTTGTTGAAATAAAATAAATTTTAAAGTGGCCCAGATTCTAATGAATGCCACTGGGGTATTTCCCTATTAAGTCTTTGTATTTTACAACAAAAATGAAAAATAGCCTTAATTCAAAGGCTCAAAAGTCATATTTGTTAAAATTTCTCCGTGCGCTATAACCTCTCACTAGAAAGATCTATTTAATATCTATATTCATGTGGTAAAAAATTTAGAAAAACAGTTTATTAAAAGTGGCCCACAGGTTGTAGAAAATAGCTATATTTGAAGTTTCGGATCACAAATGTGTAAAGATTACACAGAACCAGGGCTTGTATACACAGGATACTAGAATGAATCGCAAAAGAAGTTATCAGAAATTGAAAATCGGTACCAATATGGATAATATTATTTATAGAATTAGAAAGAATATTTAACTTTAAATAAACAAATATACATCCATAATTAAAAACTTTGCACTCATTACTTATTTATTTGTTTTTGATAATGTAAAATTATGTTTTTAATTTGCAACCTTTTGAAGCTTGTTTTAAGATTTGCTTTAATTATATTTTCGCCTAGGAAAACTACTAACTGCTTAAATAGAAAATTTAAAGGATACGATGTACATTTCCACCATTACGAAAACACGCCTATACAAATACATTGTAAATTTCACGGCCAACTTACAACAATTTAAGAAAAAGTTCTTTCTTATTTCTGCTATTTCTTTATTTTATCTCATTTCTGCTCAAAATAAAGATTGTGGGTACTTGTTAAAATCGCCTCACTGAGTCGGTTCTAACGAGTAAACAAAATCAATGTTTTTTGCAGAAATAAGAGAATTATTGTTTGTGAGGATCAAATAATTTTCAGTTTTTGACGGTAAAATTTTCAATCTACATTTGAATAGGCATGTTTAGGTAATGTTTGTTAGATTTTACACCAGTCCTGTAGATTCAGTGTTTTAATTCATGTGTTTAGAAAACTTTAGTGTTCTCGATAAGTTATAATTTATATAATACGATGCATATTTCCATCAATACGAAAACACGCCTCTTCAAATACACTCTAAATTTCACGGTCAAAACCAGCAAATGTAAGAAAAAATATGATGTTTTTCTTATACAAATAATTTGAGGGTACGCGATAGAACTGCCTCTGCGAGGTGGTTCTAACGAGTACCCACAATCTATATTTTAGAGAAGAAATAAGAAATATGAGCACCCTGAATTTATGGTTCGTGGCTAAAAGTCATACATAAGAAGAAAGAATCTTTCGTCCGGATCGTGTTATTTTTCTCTTATGAAGTCCAAACATAATGGTTCTTTTCTTTGTCTCATTAATTAATTAATTTTAATCTTCTCTGGGCTTTGCCGAAATAAAATATTAAATTTGGCAAAATATCTCATTTGTGCAATCGTTTCAGAAGCTGTGTTTGTTTCCCGTACCTACTCCCTTAAACTATAATATACGATGTTGTAATTTTTAAACAATACACAATGGTTCACCCGAAGGCTATGCTATGAAATTGATCGTTTGTGTCAAAAGGTGTATGTGGGGTGGGGTGGGGGTGAGGCGTGATATACCGCGCAAGACCAGCTAGTTTTATGGATTGTTTGATTATCTTAATTGCATAGAAAAAAGTGAGGTTTATAATGACAAAGAAACCACAAACCAATTGTTTTTTTTTTAAATTGCATTAACCCTTATCCTGCTGTTCACGACAACCCCTAACATTGCAAACAGTGTAGATCCAGATCAGATTAGTTCTAAAGAAGCCATCTGATCAGGATCTCTACTGTTTGTCTACCAGTTTGTGAATTTGAACGAAATCAGTATACAATGTAGTCTGATTGGCTGATAGTAAAGATGTGACTTATTATATTATTCTCGTTTGATCAGCCTCGTCGAGGCGTTTCTACCTAGTATCCGCAATGTATGTTATGTGCAGAAATATTAAAATTAACAGGATTTTTTAATCTGAAAATTTCAATTTTAGGGTGGTAAAAGTTTTAATATAATAAAATATAATGTGGGTATAAGCTACTTTCGTTGTGTCTTGTTTAAATCTTAAAGTAAGAAAATTACGACACAAACCCACTTTCTTTATTCTGAAATGACTTAGGATGTATCGGTGTGTATTGAAATAACGTGAGTTGCTCGCCTAGGGCGTCCGAGATATGTTTATTATCCAAAGTTTGTGAGTGTTGTGTATTAACTCATTTTGTACCGAATCCCACAAAACGGGTTATAGCAAAAATGGGAGGCCCAGATCAGACGCCACCGAGCTCGGCTTTTGTTCAGGAACTTCTTTTTGCAAAAATGTCAGCCATTTTTTTATTTTTCAAATATATTTAGAAAACACTTCACACCTTCACATTTTGAAATGGACTTGTGCTATATATATGTATAAGGCTGACAAATTCGGGTCGGTACAAAATGGGTTAAACTAATATGGACGACAGAGCTTTAGTTGCTTTAATTAGCACATCCCAGTGTGGTATCAGAAATTAGACTGGAGTTAAAGGCCTTCTCAACACTTTTTTCTTAACGCAAGACCACGTTAGTTTATGGATTGTTTGATTATCTTAATTACATAGACAAAAAAGTGAAGTTTATAATGACAAACAAACCACAAACCATTTTTTTTACATTGCATTAACCCTTATCCTGCTGTTCACGACAACCCTAACTTTGCAAACAGTGTAGATCCCGATCAGATTAGTTCTGAAGAAGCCATCTGATCAGGATCTATACTATTTGTCTACCAGTTTGTGAATTTGAACGAAAACAGTATACAATGTAGTCTGATTGGCTGATAGTATAGATGTGACTTATTATATTGTTCTCGTTTGAACAGCCTCGTCGAGGCGTTCTACCGAGTATCCGCAATGTATGTTATGTGCAGAAATATTAAAATTAACAGGATTTTTTAATCTGAAAATTTCAATTTTAGGGTGGTAAAAGTTTTAATATAATATAATATAATGTGGGTATAGGCTACTTTCGTTGTGTCTTGTTTAAATCTTAAAGTAAGAAAATTACGACACAAACCCACTTTCTTTATTCTGAAATGACTTAGGATGTATCGGTGTGTATTGAAATAACGTGAGTTGCTCGCCTAGGGCGTCCGAGATATGTTTATTATCCAAAATTTGTGAGTGTTGTGTATTAACTCATTTTGTACCGAATCCCACAAAACGGATTATAGCAAAAATGGGAGGCCCAGATCAGACGCCACCGAGCTCGGCTTTTGTTCAGGAACTTCTTTTTGCAAAAAGTTCAGCCATTTTTTTATTTTTCAAATATATTTAGAAAACACTTCACACCCTCACATTTTGAAATGGACTTGTGCTGTATACATGTATAAGGCTGACAAATTCGGGTCGGTACAAAATGGGTTAAACTGATATGGACGACAGAGCTTTAGTTGCTTTAATTAGCACATCCCAGTTTGTGAGTGTTGTGCATTAACCCATTTTGTACCGAATCCCACAAAACGGGTTATAGCAAAAAGTGCAGGCCCAGATTAGACGCCATCGAGCTCGGCTTTTGTTCAGAACCTTCTTTTGCAAAAAAGTTCAGCCATTTTTTATGTTTTAAATATATTTAGAAAACACTTCACACCATCAAATTTTGAAATGGACTTGTGCTATGTATAAGGTTGACAAATTCCGGTCGGTACAAAATGGGTTAATGTGATATAGACGACAGAGCTTTAGTTGCTTTAATGTGCTATCAGAAATTAGACTGGAGTTTAAAGGCCTTCTCAACACTTTTTGTCATATCGAGCTTGTCAGTTTACCTATCCCCACTTTTCTACTGAGTATACGTAAGCGATTAACCAGTATGCCGCAAATTCTTTTGTTTGAAACTGACAGCTGCCCTTTTGAAACAGTGAAGGAAAGAGAATGAATGTAGAGAAGATTTCATGATCAGTTTCCACGACAGAATCCACCCCTGCCCATAGGGGCTTGAAGAAATATATGGGCTGCATGATGCTTCCACGCAGAGCTGAATCTGGCCCGCACACTAGTACTGGTAAACCGCCTAGAGGATCTAAGCCTGTCCAGGAACTGCGGTGCGAGGCGGACCGTCCATGCTAATAAACCCTATTGGTTTCATTGGGCGACAGGGCTTGAGATGTCATTTCATCTCAATGTCGGGTAAAAGTCCCACAAAATTAGAAGCAACGTCTCCAAAACGACCTTTACAGTGTTGCCAGGGACGTTAAACCTCCAATCAAACAAACAAATCCACGTCAGACTGCGCTTAAGCAAGTGCAGTCTGATCAGAGACTTTGGTACGCTGAAGCAATGCAATTCATAGAACCGTTATTGAATCAGTAAACATGCAGGCTGATCTTGTCTTCACCTTAAAAACTACCACATTATTTGAAATCCTGTGTCGAAGCTGAATTCCAAACATACGCCACCGTGTCTACTATGTTCGGATGCATAATTGTTTTACGGCGTAACAGTCCTCACTAGAGGCCTGAGCTTTATAAATGGCATGTCATTACTATATGCTGAATTTCATTAATTAAATAAATTCTTTTATATATTGTCATCATTACGTTTCTTTTATTGTTTACCAAGGGCCACAATATAGAAAGGAACAAAATTACATGAATATACCCATGAAATATATAAAAAAGAAATAATATATTTATACATGTATAAACGTGATCTATTTTTATTTCCCTATAATTTTGGATTAACGGCCCGGCCATGAATATTTAATGTATATCGAGGACAAAACACCTGGTCATCCGTTTGCAAAACATGCCTTTTTTATATAAAATATCAGAATTTTTCATCTTGAAATTTTCGGTGACAAAATTTACAATGTATATCAATACTAATTTTAACAGGGCACTGGATAGAACACAGATTGGTTGTGTATTGTAACTCAAACCGATTGGTGTGAAACTGCTATTACACACCATTAACACAGGTAAACGACGCTATCTCGACTACGGTCTAAGGGAATTAACTGATGTCAATCAAGTATAGGATATCGGTAATCTGAGTGACAGTTCCTGTAGTACGAGAATTCCTGGTAATGAGAGTATATTGCTCCATATGCAAACTGCACGACATTTTCGGATATATGAAAATGTTACTTCCAAAAAAAAAGTTCTTTGGGAGCAAGGAATACACCAAAGAACCAAAACATATCGAGTGTACAAATTTTGGGTTTTTTGTCAATAAAGCCTCAACAGTGACACTCATTATATCCAAGCGCGATATTCACGATTATTATCTCTAAAACAGAAGCAATAACCAGGAACCGATACAATCACCTTATATAGTAGTCGCAGATAAGATTGACTAGGTGGAGCTATTTAGGTGTTGTCAATATATGTCAAATTCGCTGAGTCCACCAGAAGATTCGGTAGAGTGCCTTTCGCACGCTTTGTACAAGCGGACGAAATGGTCATATACGCCACGACTATGCTTGTGTTACAGTTGAATTCACACAATCCGGTGACTTGGTTAACCTTTTTGTTAATGGAATATTTCTAAGGCAGGTACAAACGACAGCTCCGCCTAGTCAGTCTTATCTGCGACTACTATACCTGACATCTAAAACACCAAAGGCACAGAACAACTTCATCATAATGCAAACGTCACGAGCGTAAAGCTGAAACGACTGCCACAACCATCACGCAAACACGCCTATATAAGTCAATCCCCTTAAACCCAACTTTTATATAGTAAAACGTGGGTTTGCATGGGGTATACCTTATTTTTCTTATTTTTGCTCTTAAATATAGATTGTGGGTACTCGTTAGAACCGCCTCGATGAGGCGGTTCTAACGTGTACCCACAATTTATATTTTGAGCAGAAATAAGAAAAATGTAACAATTTTCGTGTTAAATTTATCTTTTTTCGGCCAATAAGTTTACAATGCGTTAGTATAGGCGAGTTTTCGTAATGTTCCCCCCTTCCATCTGTCGTGGTTTACAGATAGAATACACAATCATTAAGAAACAACATTAGAAATGAGACAAGTAGACCAAAAATATTACACATTACGGCAACACACTTGTACGACAAAGCGCAATTTTTCACATCTCAAAAATGACTGCTTTTCTGATGAAAATTTGTGATATTTTTTGTATTTGTACTGTTAACAAAGGTTGTGGGTGCTCGTTAGACCCGCCTCATTGAGGCGGTTCTAACGAGTACCCACAACCTATGTCTGTGGGTGCTCGTTAGAACCGCCTCATTGAGGCGGTTCTTACGAGTACCCAAAACCTATGTCTTGGAGCAGAAATAAGAAAACTAATGTACATCCCCTAAACCCCAGTTTTCTTTAAGTGGGATTTGGGGGGGGGGGGGGGAAGGGTTAATTGCTCGGACTCTGATTCGAGCTATAGGTTAATTGTGTCGTTTCCTGACCATTGCCTCCACCTCTACTTTGTTCACCTGATGAAGTAAAGACATGCAGTTACAATAATAAACGACAACAGAAACATCGCATTGGAACGGTCATTATTTTGTTTTACTGTTTTAAGCCTTATTACAACAGTGATCATGATGTAAAATTTGCCTGTCGCCATCCAACATTCTCAAATAATCGCCCCATCCGCATTCTCGTAGCTTTGATAAATTGCGGTTTTTAAATGCAAAAGACCCGAAGTCTCAAAATGGAACTAATTGCTTGTCTAGTCATCAAGGTGGTAATTTATGACAAAAGAGCTTTTAGGATGCACTTTAGACAGAAAGTGGTTAAGTCATCAGAATAAGAGTAACTCACACCATGGCACATACTATACAAGCTCAAATATACCGGCCCGATAGCTCAGTTGGTAGAGTGTCCGCTCCGGGGAACGGGAGGTCACGGGTTCGATCCCGGGCCGCGTCATACCAAAGTCGTTAAAAATGGTACTAGCTGCTCCTCGCTTGGCACTCAGATTTACGGGGTAGAGCTGGGACTGGTCGACCCAGTGTCAGGATAATATGACTGGGTGTGGTATCATGTATTGTGTCTGGGACATGATACTTAAGTGAGGCAGCGCTATAAAAGTTAGCATTGGTCCCTGTCGCAACCAGACACCGTCGAGATATGACTAAAAAAATGTTTAAAGCGACGTTAAACCCGAATTAACACACACACACACACACACACACACACACACACACACACACACACACACACACACACAAGCTATACCGGCCCCGATGGCTCAGTTGGTAGAGTGTCCGCTCCGGGGAACGGGAGGTCTCGGGTTCGATCCCGGGCCGCGACATACCAAAGTCGTTAAAAATGGTACTAGCTGCTCCTCGCTTGGCACTCAGATTTACGGGGTAGAGCTAGGACTGGTCGATCCAGTGTCAGGATAATGTGACTGGGTGTGGTATCATGTAATGTGTCTGGGACATGATACTTCAGTGAGGCAGCACTATAAACGTGAGCATTGAGCTCCCTGTCGCAACCAGACACCGTCGTGATATGACTGAAAAATTGTTGAAAGCGACGTTAAACCCGAATTCACACACACACACACACAAGCTCAAATATATGGGCCGCGTCATGCATAAAGATATGTTTCAGTATGATCACACAGTGAAGACTCGGATCAGCCTGAGCATGCGCGCGGCCTGATCTGTCTACGTTTTTCCATTGACACTCAACTTCTTCTTGCGATCAAACGAGTAATTGCAAACATAACGAAAACATGCCTATACAAATACATTGAAACTTTACCGCCGAAATAACGCAAAATTTCAGACGAAAAATTGTGATATTTTTCTTATTTCTGCTCAAAATATAAATTGTGGGTACTCATTAGAACCGCCTCATCGAGGCGGTTCTAACGAATACCCACAATCTATATTTTAGAGCAGAAATAAGAAAAATAAGGTTTCCCTTGTTAACCCCAGTTTTACTATATAAAAGTGGGGTTCAAGTGGGTCAAAAACGTATAGGCATGTTTTCGTGATGTGTGTGCTTAGGCTGATTATAGACTCTGTTGGACGCATATACATGTACACGAAGAACCCTTTTAGCTTGTAGATATCAATATATTACGTGAACAAGTCCGTGTAATAACACCATTCAGAGAAAGCGCTGGTTTAAGGGACATGCGTTATTGTCTTTATGCACGAGGAACCTTTTAGCTTGTAGATAGCAAAATATTACGTGAACAAGTTCGTGTAATAACACCATTCAGAGAAAGCGTTGGTTTACAGGGGTATGCATTATTGTCATATTTCTGCACTAAGAAAGGGGTTGTTGGTACTCCGTGAGACGCTTTTTAACGAACAACAACAACCTTTGTTTGGAGTATTAATAACAACATATCGCTAATTTTGTCTGAAAAATAGGACTTTCTATTTGGATATATGACAGAATGCATATGTCAAACGCTAGTAAGCATTACACGGGCTTCTAAACGCTGGGTCTTTTTGTGACTCGAACTTTTGATTGACCTAAACTGTTCATATGCCACTAATACCATTGTTTAATACTTCAACACGGCAATTCATACCAATTTTCTTTACACAAGTAGTTCTTGAAATGTATGCAAATAGAGAAAAGGATTTGTATGTCACATTCTGATTGACAGCAATTAAAACTACCTTGTGAAAAAAAAATGGTTCTGATTATTTTGGATACAATATTTAAAGATCATTTGATGAATATTATAAGGGTGCGTAAGGAACATAGTGGACTAAGTGCCATTGGCGTTTTTGTGTGGGAAGTTGTGATTCAAACTTGCCAAAATGTACATTGTACTGTGCCCTGACTTTGTTTTGTTTGTGCCGTGTGGCGGCTGTAAAAGGTCTCCCCGTACATACATTTAATGCTCTTATTTTTTTCCAATCCTCATGGATTGCTTATGCACAGGTTGTTTGTCTAAATCGCGACGGAAGTAAGGGCGAGGATTGTGGCCACGTGTGGTCGGTTTAAGCCTCCCAGTGGAAATATTTCCACTGACCGTTCCTAGGCGGTTCTTCTTTGGCGGTTTATTTATGTTGTTGTTTGTTACTTACTGTGTGTATCATTTGTGTCTTTTTATTTTGGATGGCCATATGGCCATTTTGTGGGACAGTAACTGTCCTTATGGCCTTCCTTTGTTTAGGTTTCCATTATGGTCTGGTCGCTTATTGTTCGTGTTTCTTTCCCTTTGGTGTCTTTGATGGGTGGAGTAAGTTAATTGTATCGATTCCTGATCTTTGTTTTACTTCTACTTTGGAGAGAAGCAATTAAATATCCTTACTTAAAAGATGTAGCGCTTTAGTCACAAAGATAAATATATAGCTGTCCACAAGGTAGCTTTTTTATTGTTTCTTGTAATACTTTTAATTATTTGTTTCAAATGAAGTTTATAACAATTAATTGAAAGGGACTGAAAAAAATTGCTTTTCACCCATATTTATGCTGTGTAAATGACATTTTTCTAACGAAATTGCAGGTAAATTGCGGGTTGAAATGTAAACCTTAGTTTTCTTGACATAAAATCAGATTTTCAAGGGCATTACATGAGCATGTTAATGGGATGAAAATACATAATAATTATGATACTACTATAACTATTGCTACTACTACTACTACTACTATTACTACTACTACTACTACTATTAATGCTACTACTGATAATAGTTTTAATAATAAAACGCAGATGATACTAATAATAATACTGTTACTACTTTTTCCACTACTGCTACTAATATTCCCCCTCCAACGCCGATCGGGGCTTGAAGAAATAGATTGGGTTGCATTATGCTTCCACGAAGAGCTGAAACTGACCGCACATGAGTACAGGTCTACTGTTTAGGAGGTCTTAGCCTGCCCAGGCAAAGTGGTGTGAGTCGGACCGTCCCCATATATGTATAAACCTTTTGGTTTGTTTGGGTTGTCATTGCATCTTAATGTCGGGTAAGAGTCTCACAAATTAGAGGCAGCGTCTCCAAAATGACCTTAACAATGTTGTCGGGAACAAAATAGCTCAATACAAACAAACAAACCACTACTACTGATGATACTACTAATAGTAACGAAAATAATAATTTTAAAAATAAAAAACGATGACAATAATACTTTTACTCTTACTACTACTCCCACTACTATAACTACTACAACTCAGTACTGCTGTAATAATAATCATCATCATCAAAACGATGGTAATAATAATTTTATCTTGCTACTTCTCCCACATCTACTACTACTAGTTCTACTACTACCGCTGCTTTTGTCACTGTACTACTACCACTACTTCAACTATTATTATTATAAACGTGATGAAAATAAAGCGGATAAACATTAGCTAATATTGTTTGTAGAAAAGAACATATAACAATAACAATGATAATAATGATGACAAACGACAGTAATAATAATAATAATAATAATAATAATAATAATAATAACGTGTTGTTCTTGATGTTGGAAAAGAGGGTGCTAAGTATAAAGAAGACCAGTCTTTTTTGCTGATTGTGCTTGTCGATTTATAATTTCGCTAAGGCTGTGCTCACTGATCAGCCATGGTCGAATTCAAATCTGTGAAATATACTTTGTTAAATTCAACACAGGTTTCCACATCAGTTTAGATATTCAATATATGGAAGTCAACAAAAAAGAACAAAAAATGTACAACCAAATTTTGATACTGCAAATTCAATGTTCATGTAATTCTAGTTTATAAGTTGATAACTAAACGGCTTTAATAATGAGATACCATTGCCTGTTTCTTTCCTAAATGGTACAATGCAATCACAATCGAGTCAGTTGTTTGTGCCATATCATTCCTTGTTTCTTAACAACCCTGCTTTGATTTGTTATATTTTTACTCTATTGTCTGCTTTTTACGGAACCCGGGAAGGGACATGATTTTTTTTATAAGTTGTGCGGACAAGATATTATCTTGTTAGGACAACATATTGACTTGTGCGCACCTGATATTATCTTGTGCGGACAACATATTATCTTGTGCGGACAAAATATGAACTTGTGCGCACAGGATATTAAGTTGTGCGAACAACAAGATAATATCTTGCCCGCACAAGATAATATCTTGTTCGCACAACTTCCCAAGATCTATGTTATGCAAACAAGATAATATGTTGGGTGAACAAGATAATGTCTTGTGCGCACACGATATTAAGTTGTACGAACACGATATTATCTTGTGCGACCAAAATAATATGTTGTCCGCACAAGATAAATTATGTTGACCGCACAAGATAACATTTTGTGCGCACAACATAGTAGCTTGTCCGCACAAGATAATACCTTATTTGCGCATTTTATTATCTTGTTCGCACAACATATTAAAAAAACATGTCCCTTCCCGGGTTCCGTAGCTTTTCCCCGATACACGACAAAAAATCCGGAGCCTAAACGTAAATGAAACAACAACAACAAAAAAAATAAAATAAGAAAATAAAACATCAGTTGCCTAGCGCATGGAAAATAAATTATAAAATTTTAATGCGATTGTAAAATAAGCTTATTAGCTTATCTTAGTTTAGGTGAAACCTGATAGTTACCTGGCTGGAGAATTCAGCAATGAATTTCCACTTGAAAAGGAGAAGGTAGCTACGCAAATGTGCCCGGATGTTATCGAAGCCTCCCAGAAAAAGTAGGCTCGAATCTAGCTAGGTATGCTATCGCGTTACTAATATAATGTTATTAATCAAGTAATTTCTTATTGGCCTAGTTGAAGGTCCGAGGTCTACTGTATTGGCCCGAGGCCGGAGGTCGATGCCAATACAGCTGACCGAGGACCTATAATTGGGACAATACGAAATTACTTTGGCCTAGTTGCAGGTCCGAGGTCTGCTGTATTGGCCAATACAGCTGACCGAGGACCTGTCACTGGGACAAAACTGGGATAAAACGAAATTACTTCATGAATGACAATTTCATTTATTGACACCATTAGATTTTTGACTTCAATGGTAAAACGGATGATCTCCGAACAACACAGGATAGTCAGTTAATAAATCTGTGTTATGAAATGTTAGAAATGTTTTATAGAAAAATAATCATTTGGAAGCAAGATCTATGTACAACACAAAACTTAAAACTTGGCCGGGCTAGCTAGTTTTGGCCAATAAGGACTCATCAGTGGCCCTAATACATTTTCGAAATTCCGCAGTGAAATCATTTATCCCAAAGAATTAGAACATATTTGTTCGTTTGATTTGAGGTTTAACGTCCCCGTCAACACTGTAAAGGTCAGTTTGGAGACGTTGCTTCCAATTTTGTGGGACTTTTACCCGACATTGAGATGAAATGACATCTCAAGCCCTGTCGCCCTATGAAACCAGTAGGGTTTATAAGCATGGACGGATCTTCTCGCACCGCTTTGCCTGGGCAGGCTTAGATCCTCTAAGCGGTTTACCAGTTCTCGTGTGCGGGTCGGTTTTAGCTCTGCGTGGAAGCATCATGCAGCCCATATATTTCTTCAAGCCCCGATGGGCGGGGGCCGAAACTAGAACATATAATCCATTCTATGATGAAGGGCACTGAGACTTTTTACTGTGTCGGTCGCCACCCATTCCCTTAACACCAGCTGTGGTGAAGTTTAATATGTTCCTTAGAAACGTACATTGCGATCTTTTTGCAAGGCCTAAAGCAAAGAACTGACAACTTCGGAAAATACTAAACTCCGTTCAGAATATCTGAATCATCGATTTTTTTTCGTTTCTTCCTTTTAATACTCATTTTAGCCCAAACATCACTGTGGGAAAGTTGTAGACCTCACCATCCGCCGATTTCTCCAACAAGTCGTATGCTTCTGCGACAGCCAGGAAAGGCTGTGATTATTTGGAGAAAATTGCAAAATCTAAATTTTCGTTCACAGACTAAGACATTCTGACAGGTTCGACACACCCTTTTAAACCATATATAGAAGTGGTTACTGCTCTTGTAAATTACAAGGGCGTCTATATTTTATTTGCACGATAACTTCATGGAAAATCATTAGCTGTGACACCACATCTGATATCGGCATAATTCATTTTGACCACTGTTGACAGCACATCGCGCTAGTGCCCCCCCCCCCCCCGTTCCTAGTGAGCTTCTATCTAGCCATTAGAATGTAAGATGTGTCGTAATAGCATATCTATTTATAAAGTGCATCACATGGATTTGAATTTTTATTATTTTACCTGCCAATCATCATCAAATGGACTTAGTCTGTGGTCTCATTTCTTGGTTTTGCAATTTTCTCCAAATAATCACAGCCTTTCCTGACTGTCGCAGAGGCATGCGACTTGCTGGAGAAGTCGGCGGAGAGTCACGTCTAAAACTTTTCCATAGTGATGTATGGGCTAAAATGAGTATTAAAAGGAAGAAACGAAAAAATCGATGATTCAGATTTTCTGAACGGAGTTTAGATGTTAATTTTATGGTAGGATTTACAACTAGTTGTAGGTAAAGCATTCGTTTTTCTGCACCAAATCACAGGTTGCTTTCACTCTCCAGAGCGCAACATTTAACCCATTGTATACTAGTGGATTCTTCCACTGCTATATGTTGGACAAGACCATTTGTCATATAAGGGGTGTCAGGCCTATTGTTTTGGTTTTCTATTTTGACGGACAATCCTGTTATGGGCCTGCACTGTTTTGCAAAGCACTCATGTAGGGGTTTTCCGCATGCAATGGGCTGTTCTAAGAAGGACAAACAGGTCAACGTGTTATATTAAACCTAGTGGTATCAACGCTCGTATGCCCGTCGAGGCTTGAAGAAATAGATGGGCTGCATGATGCTTCCACGCAGAGCTGAAACCAACTCACACACGAGTACTGGTAAACCGCCTAGAGGATCTAAGCCTGTCCAGGCAATGCGGTGCGAGTCGGCCCATCCATGCTTATTAAACCTTTCGGTTTAATAGGGCGGCAGGGCTTGAGGTGTCATTTCATCTCAATGTCAGGTAAAAGTCCCACAATTTTGGAAGCAACGTCTCCAAAATGACCTTTACAGTGTTGACGGGGACGTTAAACTTAAAAATCAAACAAACAAACAAACAAATCAACGCTCTTATAATTGCCTTAACCCTTATATTGTTTAATATTCATTTAAGTGGCACGCTCTTATAATAGCCTTAACCCTTATATTGTTGAATATTCATTTAAGTGGCACGCTCTTATAATAGCCTTAACCCTTATATTGTTGAATATTCATTTAAGTGGCACGCTCTTATAATAGCCTTATCCCTTATATTGTTGAATATTCATTTAAGTGGCTTAAATGAATATTCAACAATCAGAGGGTTAAGGCTATTATAAGAGCGTTGATTTTTTGTTGATTTCTGTGTGATGTAATTTATTGCTACAAATTTATAAAATGAATGTCAAACAGTGTAGATCCTGATCAGATGGCTTCTTAAGA
This sequence comes from Lucinisca nassula, assembly GCA_963580285.1. Lineage (NCBI taxonomy): Eukaryota > Metazoa > Mollusca > Bivalvia > Lucinida > Lucinidae > Lucinisca > Lucinisca nassula. The sequence goes on along the minus strand of OY757016.1, from coordinate 87,517,291 downwards.
AGCCATCTGATCTGGATCTACACTGTTTCCAAAGATGGGGGTTGTCGTGAACAGCATGATAAGAGTTAATATATTTCGGGCGTATATATGTTTCCTACATACATGAAGTCTCAGAAAGGCGGTTCTGAATCCGCCAGAACACATTTTAGACAGATAAGAAAACGCTCTTATCATCTAAGACATGCTGAGTGAGTGAGTGTTTGAGTTTTACGTCTTACCAACAGCTAAGGTCATATGGAGGTGGGACCTCGGTTTAGCGATTCATACCGGGATCGATCCTGTGACCCCTGGTTTACAAGGCGAGCAGCATAACCACTACACAACCAAAGCTTCTTCTCTGAGACATGCTATCATCTCAGATATGAAGACTTTTATAACTACAATCACGTGACTGTGTGTTACGAGATGGAATAGGAAACCTCTCTGGTGCTTATGCACATCTAAATTATTTTAGTAGATATATGGTAGGGCGGTGCGAGTGAAATATTTTAGGTGAAATATGGTACGCAAACTATGCGGCTCCATGAACAAGTCATGCACATATCATACGATGTATGCATGAGTGGTTTATAGAGAGCTGTTTTTAAAATACAGGGGGCCGCTAAAAGGCCGAGTCCTATAGAATTTGCCTAAAAATCGCCAACCGCCAAATTGTGCCATATATGATTTTTATTCCCGTCACGTGTTGTGTGGGTGTTCGTTTTGACAGGAGTCATGTCATTGATTATAGGGTCGTTTCATCAATTTTTCCTATGGGAAATATACTATTTGAAGGCAAATCCATTATCTACTCGATTTTGCTATCTGGCTTTGTCTGTGGCCGGTATCTCCACTTCCCCACGAACAAAGCAAGGTAATACGAGTAGGCATGATTTTCCGGTAGTATTCATAGATATATAAACCCTGAAAAGGGCGGACACTTTAGCAGCAGGTCAAGTTGTAAGAGAGAACACAACATTGTGACGGGGAAATAGAAAGTATATTGAAAGGCATAACAATGTGTGACCTGCTGCTCCCTGCTTCATAGCAGCAGGTACTGGTACGACGCTAGGCGTTAGGGTCCAGCAAGGGCGGACAGACCGCCGTAATCAGCGCCTACCAGGATAGAAGCAGATTCTTCTAAATCATTGTTCGTTGTAAACAAATGTGATCATGGAAGAGGTCAACTTACCTTATTTGGACGATCACTAAACGTCTAATCAGCAAACGTGATCGCTAATCCTAGGATAATCAACTATGTTGATAGACTAGTTTTACTAGTTCGCGAGAGGAAGTGTCACGCGAGTAGGGGATTCACCCCAAGTTATAAACTGGCCAGTCGCGTTTTGTGTTGATTCTTTTTTTTTTGTTTTTGTTGTTGTTTTTGTTGTTTGCTTCTGTAGGTATTCACGTCACCCGTTCCGAGCACAGAAAAGTGTTTTGCCTTCGGAGCGGACGTCGTGAGTTGGCTACAGAAGCAACAAATTGTGATGTTTTGTGTTAGTAAGTGTTGTGTGTAGATACTGTAAATAATTCATGTCATTCATTTAACATCTTTCTTGTGCCTTACCCCACAGCTGCCCGTACACCTGTCAGAGATCACGCTCGGTTGTCTTGTCAGCATGGGGGTTTGCGGGACGCCGTAAACCCACATGTAACATTTGGTGTCAGTGAAGTGAGGATTTGATCTCTGGCTGGTGTTCCCGGCTGTGGAACAGCACATTGATACTCTGAATCATCAACTTTAAAAAAAAAAAAAAAAAAAAAAATGCATTGACAGCCACATTTAGAAATTAACTTTAATCTTCCTTCCTGCGTTGATGAAGTGCGAAACCCATGTATTCAACTGAATGGATACTGTCAAGTCGATAATTTCTGAGCAGGAAGGCAAGGCAAATCCCACTTTTTCTTGGTAACGAAAAATTTAAGTAGACCCCACTTAATTGTGTTACCTGACATTCTACTAAGTTAAATTGGAGTTACTAATTGATCTTACCCACACATGGTTCTGACGTAGTGACGTTAACAATTTACTGACGTTGACATAACGGTAGCGTTAATATTTACGCTGTGGCTTGAGGTTATGTATGACGTAATAGAAACATTAATGGTGACTTGTTATTATCGGAGTTTTGTAATGTGATGAAACTTCGGATTGTAGCATTTTACTGTAAACGTCGTCAGTTTATGACGTCATATTAGACTACCAGTACGCAACGTCATACTGTGCTGAAAGCATTTGACATTTCAAATCGCGTGTGCTTTAATAACTAACGTTTTAGTTAGATTAACGCGTATAACACATATCTTAACGTTTTAGTTAAGCCCATTCAATCATCACTGATCATAACTGATCAGTTTATAGTGGTTTTGATAGTAACGTGAGATTTACGTTATCAATAATGGAGCGTTTAATGCAAATGGGAAAGGACTTAGGTTATGAGGGGAAGGAGTTACAAGGTTTTGTTAAAGAGCAGCAAGATATTGAGCGGGCAGAAAGGCAAGAGCAAAGGGATTTAGAAAGGTTAAGGTCTGAAGAAAAGGAAAAGGAAAGGGCAGAAAAAGAAAAGGAAAGGGCAGAAAAAGAAAAGGAAAGGGCAGAAAAAGAAAAGGAAAGGGCACATGAACTAGCTATGTTGAATGTTAATAAGGAACTTGAAATGGCACGCATTAAGACTGAAAGGGAGGCAAAAGAGATTAGTGAGGCCCATTTAGAAAAAATAAAACATGGGTTTGAGCTACAGCACCAAGAATTAAGGAATCAGTTAGAAATGCAGAGAGCGAAGCTCGAGCTAGAATTTGAAAAGCAAAAAGCTGAGAAGGTGGCGCATGCCCGGGATCCTAAGTTACCTTATTTTGAAGAGGGTAAAGATAAAATGGATAGTTATTTATCTAGGTTTGAGAAATATGCTACGGCTAATGAATGGGATAAGAGTGTTTGGGCCGCGTATTTAAGTGCATTGCTCAAAGGGCGCGCACTTGATGTATATGACCGGTTGTCAAATGAGGATGCGGCGGATTATGAAAAGTTAAAGGACGCTTTATTAAAAAATTTTGACATGACAGAGCGCGGATTTAGGAAACAGTTTCGTTATAGTAGGCCCGAGAAATCAGAAACGTTCATACAGTTCGGTAGTAGACTGAGAAGTTATTTAGAAAAATGGCTTAATATGGCAAAGATAGAAAAATCTTTTCCGGCTGTCTGTGATTTCATGGCAAGGGATCAGTTCCTGGAGTCATGTAATAGAGAACTGTATGTACATCTGAAGCCAAAACAGTTTGGTAATTTAGATGAAATGGCTAGGGAGGCAGATTTGTTTGCAGAAGCGCGCGGGGGCGTATATAGTTGCATTAATAAGGGGCAACGCGATAATAGAGGCGCAGCGCAGGGGAAACAGGACAAAGTTGACTCAAACAAACCGAGTGGTAGACCGGATATCAAGTGTAGCATATGCGGTAAGGGGCATTTAACAATTAAATGTTTTAAGAACCCCGACAGGAAACAATTGTATAGCGCAGAGGTAGGAGCAACTGGAGTGGGGGATAGCGGTGTTAAAGAAAATTTTAACACGCGCGTAGAGACTCAAGGTTCTCAGGTTAAGAATGAGAATACGCAGAATGTAGGTCGTGGTTATACACGTGGTCGTGGTAATTTCAGAGGGTCTTTTCGCGGACGCGGTAAAAATAATACCACACCACGTGGCACAGCACACCAAGTTAGTTTTTGTCAGACAGAAGTAACTAGGAAAGGTGATGAGATTGGAAGTATTTTTGAAAATAAGGTTGGTGATCCTTTGATTTCGGATAGGGAGGAGTGTAGTAAGGAAACTAGGGAAGGTGTCTGTTACTTCTTAAAGGCAAGGTTACCGACGGCACAAGGTTTGGTTAATAATAAAAAGGTGGTTGTATTAAGAGATACTGGGTGTACAGGCTGTGTCGTTCGGAGAAGTTTGGTTTCGGATAGTCAGTTAATAGGGAAGGAATCAAATGTTACGTTGATTGATGAATCCACACAAAGGTATCCTTTGGCAATGATTGACATTGATTGTCCTTTTTTCACTGGGAAAACTGAAGCTTTGTGTATGGATGATACGTTGTACGATTTGGTTATCGGTAACATTGATGGATCGAAACTTCCTGATATGTCTCATTTCTCAGCTGCGGCTGTAACTAGGTCTCAAACTAGGCAGGATGAGAAGCCTTACAGTAAACTTAAGGTTCCCGATCAGATCATTAACGATGACAAGGAGGCTTTCAAGCAAGCTCAGGTTGATGATCCAACTTTGGAAAACATCAGGAAAAGGGTTGTATCTGGGAACAAGACTGTGAGTCGTGGTTTAAACCGAGGTGAAACTAGGTTTATTGAGAAAAAAGGTTTGGCATATAGGGAGTTCACCAAGGGTAACAAAGTCTCTTTCCAACTTGTGGTCCCTCAAAGTTTCCGAGGAAAGGTGTTGAAACTGGCTCATGAAACGCTTATGTCTGGACATATGGGTATTAGGAAGACATTGGATAGAGTTGTAACTGAGTTTTACTGGCCCGGTATTTGCGGTGATGTCGCTAGATTTTGTAAATCTTGTGATATTTGTCAGAGAACTATTCAGAAAGGTCGGGTCACTAAAGTACCTCTAGGAAAAATGCCATTGATTGATACGCCATTTAAGAGGGTGGCAGTGGACATAGTTGGTCCAATTGAGCCTCGATCTGATAGGAAATCTCGGTATATTTTAACCATGATAGATTATGCGACAAGGTATCCAGAGGCGATAGCTTTACCAAGTATTGAGACGGAACGTGTCGCGGAAGCGCTTATTGAAATGTTTAGTAGGGTTGGCATTCCTGATGAAATGTTGACTGATTGTGGATCACAGTTTACTGCTGAGGTAATGAAGGAAGTCAGCAGACTTCTTTCTCTTCAACAGTTAACGTGTAGTCCGAGACACCCAATTTGCAACGGACTGATAGAGCGTTTCCACGCTACGTTAAAGCAGATGTTACGTCGCATGTGTGCTGAACGTCCAAAAGATTGGGATAAATATCTTCCAGCTTTATTATTTGCGGTAAGGGAAGTCCCACAAGAGTCTTTAGGATACTCCCCTTTTGAGTTGTTATATGGACGTAACGTCAGAGGTCCAATGGCAATATTAAGAGAATTATGGGCTGAAGAGGTACGCGATGAGCAAGTTCTTTCGACGTATCAATACGTTATTGAGCTTAGGGAACGGTTAGAGCAGACATGCAAATTAGCGCGTGATAATTTAAAGAAGGTTCAGATTAAGCAGAAAGCTTATTATGATAAAGGCGCGAGGTCGCGTAAATTTGACGTCGGCGACAAAGTACTGTTGTTACTACCGACAGACAGTAATAAATTATTGCTTCAATGGAAAGGTCCTTATGAAGTGGTTGAGGTAGTGAACAGAATGGATTATAAGATTGACATCAATGGAAATGTTAACACATATCACGCTAATATACTGAAACAGTATGTTGAGCGTCAGACTGTGACGTCTCATTGTCTGATCTCTGAACCGATTTTGTCGACAGACAGTCATGACAGAAATGACGTCGACGAGTCTTCATTTGAAGACAGCAGTTTTCAAACTGCAGAGCAACCAGAAAGTGACGGTGACGTTAGCGTCCCACACACACTAACGTCAGAGGATAGTGAGGAGACAGAAGGGCTGAGAGAACAGCGCCTTGCAGGACTGACATGTCAGACAGACCAAATTATATGTACCACATTTATGTCAGAACCTGTGAAATCAATCAAATCTATTAAGCCAGAAAGGCCACCTCCAGTAAGATTAAAACGATATCCGTTTTCTAATAAACAACAGAGTGTCAGGGGAACAGGAAAATTCTGGGGCAAACCACCGTGGCTTACTAGCTAAATTTTACTTAAGAAAATTTGGGGGCAGACTACCTTAGTAGGTAATTCTTCGCACGGTTGTTGTGTAAATAGCTGTCTTGTTTAGATAGGTTCATCCTATTCCATCTCTATACACAAAGAAAAAACATTTCTGATTGTTTTTTCTCCAAAAGGGGAAACCTTTGTTACGAGATGGAATAGGAAACCTCTCTGGTGCTTATGCACATCTAAATTATTTTAGTAGATATATGGTAGGGCGGTGCGAGTGAAATATTTTAGGTGAAATATGGTACGCAAACTATGCGGCTCCATGAACAAGTCATGCACATATCATACGATGTATGCATGAGTGGTTTATAGAGAGCTGTTTTTAAAATACAGGGGGCCGCTAAAAGGCCGAGTCCTATAGAATTTGCCTAAAAATCGCCAACCGCCAAATTGTGCCATATATGATTTTTATTCCCGTCACGTGTTGTGTGGGTGTTCGTTTTGACAGGAGTCATGTCATTGATTATAGGGTCGTTTCATCAATTTTTCCTATGGGAAATATACTATTTGAAGGCAAATCCATTATCTACTCGATTTTGCTATCTGGCTTTGTCTGTGGCCGGTATCTCCACTTCCCCACGAACAAAGCAAGGTAATACGAGTAGGCATGATTTTCCGGTAGTATTCATAGATATATAAACCCTGAAAAGGGCGGACACTTTAGCAGCAGGTCAAGTTGTAAGAGAGAACACAACATTGTGACGGGGAAATAGAAAGTATATTGAAAGGCATAACAATGTGTGACCTGCTGCTCCCTGCTTCATAGCAGCAGGTACTGGTACGACGCTAGGCGTTAGGGTCCAGCAAGGGCGGACAGACCGCCGTAATCAGCGCCTACCAGGATAGAAGCAGATTCTTCTAAATCATTGTTCGTTGTAAACAAATGTGATCATGGAAGAGGTCAACTTACCTTATTTGGACGATCACTAAACGTCTAATCAGCAAACGTGATCGCTAATCCTAGGATAATCAACTATGTTGATAGACTAGTTTTACTAGTTCGCGAGAGGAAGTGTCACGCGAGTAGGGGATTCACCCCAAGTTATAAACTGGCCAGTCGCGTTTTGTGTTGATTCTTTTTTTTTGTTTTTGTTGTTGTTTTTGTTGTTTGCTTCTGTAGGTATTCACGTCACCCGTTCCGAGCACAGAAAAGTGTTTTGCCTTCGGAGCGGACGTCGTGAGTTGGCTACAGAAGCAACAAATTGTGATGTTTTGTGTTAGTAAGTGTTGTGTGTAGATACTGTAAATAATTCATGTCATTCATTTAACATCTTTCTTGTGCCTTACCCCACAGCTGCCCGTACACCTGTCAGAGATCACGCTCGGTTGTCTTGTCAGCATGGGGGTTTGCGGGACGCCGTAAACCCACATGTAACACTGTGTCCTTATTGAATCATTGAATTTGGTAACCCATCACGTGAACAAGTCCGTGAAATGAACACCCCTTACCCCTTTCATAGAGAAAACTGGGGTTTACGGGGGTAAAAAATGTTTTTTTCTTATTTCTGCTCCAAGACATAGGTTGTGGGTACTCGTTGGAACCGCCTCAATGAGGCGGTTCTAACGAGTACCCGCAACCTATGTTTGCAGTATAAATGAGAAAAATATCACAGATTTTCGTCAGAAATGTAGCCATTTTGCAGATGTAAAAAATGCCCTATATCGCACCGGTGTGTTATCGAAATGAAACCGGTCGCATTAGCATTTATCCATATTAACCATCACGAAAACACGCCTATATAATTTTGACCCCCTTGAACCCCACTTTTATATAGTGAAACTGGGGTTTCCGGTGGTATACCTTATTTTTCTTATTTCCCTTCTAAAATATAGATTGTGGGTACTCGTTAGAACCGCCTCGGTGAGGCGGTTCTAACGAGTGCCCACAATCTATATTTTGAGCAGAAATAAGAAAAATATCACAATTTTTCATCATAAAATTTTCATTTTTTTCGGCGATAAAAGTGGCAATGTATTTGTGTAGGCGTGTTTTCGTAATGTATTCCGGGAAATGAACGACCATGTAAATCCCACTTTATATAGAGGAAGCTGCGGTTTACATGGGAATACGTTTTCCTAGTTCAGCTCCAGTACTTAGGTAGTGGGTACTCGTTAGAACCGCCTCTATCGAGCATCCACAACCTATCTTGTGGATACTCTTTATATGTTTAACCGCCCAAAAGAGGCAGCGAGCACCCGCAACCTATCTTTGAAGTATAGATACGAAAAATTGGTTAATTTTGATAAAAAAAAAAAAAAAAAAAAAAAAACATCTTTAGAGATATGAATGAATGCACTTTGTCACGTGGATTACTTAAGAAATAGATCAGCTCTAGCTGTGATTTGTTGAGTAATAAATCACAGTTTGGAGGCGAGTTGTAAAGTAGACAAATCACGAGCGCGTAGCGCGCGTGATTTGTCTACTTACAACTGACCGACAAGCTGTGATTTATAACTAAACAAATCACAAACTATAGCTGATCTATTTCGATTCTAACAGGCTGAAAATCGTCAATAATGCTGTTGTTGCCTTCCAAATCTCACATCTTTTCGCCATTGTTAGAAGAAACCCCGCTAAAATTATCGACTGAAACACATTCTAACGTTTTCGATGCGAGAATATGACGTTACACCGTCTAACGTCAAGGAAATTGACTAGTGACGTCATAAATTTGCAGTTTTAATGACGTCACTCGTCACGCTCTTCTTTGCCGTGATTTGTTGTAGAATAAAACACAGTTGTTTTCCATTGCCTATATAGGCGCACTGTGTTAGAATTATCATTCATACACCTTTTGGTAGTCTTTGCGGTGAGCCCCAACTTCCCCAAACCTAGGACACAGCAAACGAAAATAGGTGTGTGTGTGTGTGTGTGTGTGTGTGTGTGTGTGTGTGTGTGTGTGTGTGTGTGTGTGTGTGTGTGTGTGTACGCGCTCGCCCACACGCAATGACTGCAAAACGCCATTTTAACCTACTGGTTAATTAAAGTCATCGGCAAATACATTCATTGGTTTGTGGCTACAAATGCTAACACCGGAGTGGCTGCTGACATACGTATGCCACCAGCCAATTCACGTGGAACTGGCTGCTGACAGACGTCTGTCACCAGCAAATCCCACGTGAACTGGCTGGTGATAGACGTCTGAAAAAAGCCGAATTTCTTAAAGTTTTTTGCTGGCAGATGTACGCGCGTTCGATACCTGCGGGGTTGGGCAACATTCTTTCATGGAGATTGATAATTAAATCTTTTCTTCGGTCATTCTCTCTCTTCCACTGATTCAGGAAAGGTAGTTGTCATTTTCTGGCGAAAGATTGTGCATTGCTCTGGTTAACCGCTTATGTATTAGCCTGCCCAAGAAAAGTGTGGAAAGGTTAACTGACCGGCTCAAAACTGACCTAAATATTGTTGACTGGGCCGTTAAACACCAACACAAACAAACAAAAGCCCTGATGGGCAGGAGCGCCTTGAAAATAAGTTCGGGGCATGGTTATTTGCAAAAATGAATATTTATATATTATACTGTAGCTTAACGGTCCAGTCTACCTTATTTGGTCATATCGAGCCGGTCAGTTTACCTATCCACCCTTTCCTCGACAGACTCATACTTTAAGCGGTTAACCAGTATAGAGAACATTCTTTCGCCAGAAATTGACATCTGTCCTAAATGGCTTCTTGAAACAGTGGACTTGAATCAATGGAAGGGAGATAATGGCCGTAGGAAACATTTCATGACAAACTCCGCGAACATACATGTACAAGTATGTTTCTGACCCCGCCGTGTATCAAATCCGCGTCCTCCTGATCACCAGTCAGAACCTATCGAGATTGGCTGAATATTTATGTAATTTTAAAGATGAAATATTATTCTTGTCATGTCTGTCAAGAAATATGTTTACCACAGTTCATTTTCAGTGCTTTCTTACACCACAAAACTGTTTCTGTCTGTGTATTATTTTGTTTGTTTACTTGTTTGTTTACTTGTTTGATTCCACATGTAATGGCCATGTCAACACAATTCAGGTCATATCGAACTGATTAACCTAATCTCCTTTTCTGTGCAGTTTAAAAAGCATTACGAAAACACGCCTATTCAAAAATATTTAAAATTTCACCACAAAAAAATAGGGCCCAGGGGGCTCTGATTCGCTCACCTGAATGTAACTGTCTCTAGTACATTCTATTCTTAGCTCTGGTGGCCATCTTGTTAATCAGGGTGGAACGATCTTAGCTATTTTGGTAGGGTGTCAACTAGGCAACATTCCGTTGAAGTTTGAAACAAACTGAACCAAGGGTTTAGGAGAAGTTCGCATTTGAAGCAAATTTACAATGTTTTTTTTCTATTTTTAGCTCTGGCGGCCATATTGTTCATCGGAGGGAGACCATTTTAGCTATTTTGGTAGAGAGACATCTCAGTAACATTCCTGTGAAGTTTAAATGTAATTGGCCCAAGGGTACAGGAGTAGTTGTCGTTTGAATTTTTTTTTCTATTTTAGCCCTGATGGCCATCTTGTTTATCAGAGTGGAATGATTTAAACTATTTTGGTAGGGAGTCACCAGGGCAACATTCCTATGAAGTTTGAAGCAAATTTACAATGTTTTTCTATTTTTAGCTCTGGTGGCCACGTTGTTCATCAGAGCGGGATCATTTTAGCTAATATGGTAGAGGGTCAACGACATAATATTCCTGTGAAGTTTGAATAAAATTGGCCCAAGGGGTAAGGAGGAACTATTTTTTGAAGATTTTTTCTATTTTTTGCTCTGGCAGCCATCTTGTTAGTCAGAGCGGAACAAGTTAAGCTATTTTGGTAGGGAGTCAACGACATAATATCCCTGTGAAGTTTGAATCAAATTTGCCCAAGGGGTAAGAATGAGTTGTTGTTTAAAGATTTTTTCTATTTTTAGCTCTGGCGGCCATCTTGTTCGCCGCGTTGAACAATTTTAGCTATTTTGGTAGGGAGTCACCTAACTAACATTCCTGTGAAGTTTGAATCAAATTGGCCCAATGGGTTGAAGAGGAGTTCGCGTTTTGACGTAAATTTACAAAGTTTTTTTCTGTTTTTAGCTATGGCGGCCATTTTGCTCATCAGAGCGAAAACGTTTTAGCTATTTTGGTAGTGGGTCATCTAAGCAAAATTCCTATGAAGTTTGAATGAAATTGGTCCAAGGGTAAAGGAGGAGTAGTTTAGTAGTTCGAAGATGTTTTCTATTTTTAGCTCTGGTGGCCATCTTGTTAGTCAGAGCAGAATGATTTTTGCTATTTCTTTAGGGAGTCACCTACATAACATTCCTGTGAGTTTTGAATCAAATTGGCCCAAGGGTTAAGGAGGAGTTCGTGGTTGAAGCAAATTTACGATGTTTTTATATTTTAGCTATGGCGGCCATTTTGCTCATCAGAGCAGAACCTTTTCAGCCATTTTGGAAGATGGTCACCTAAGCAACATTCCTATGAAGTTTGAATAAAATTGGCCCAAGGGTACAGGAGGAGTTGTCGTTTAAAGATTTTTTCTTCTATTTTTAGCTCTGGTGGCCATCTTGTTTGTCAGAGCACAACGATTTTAGCCATTTTGGTAGGGAGTCATTTGGGCAACATTTCTATGAAGTTTGAATAAAACTGGCCCAAGGGTTGAGGAGGAGTTTATGTTTAAAGCAAATTTACGATGTTTTCTATTTTTAGCTAAGGCGGCCATTTTGCTCATCAGAGCAATACCGGTTTAGCTATTTTAGTAGAGGGTCACATAAGCAACATTTCTATGAAGTTTGAATTAATTTGGCCCAAGGGTATAGGAGGAGTTTTCGTTTAAAGATCTATATTTGGAGCAGAAATAAGAAAAAATGTCGGAAATTTTTATCTGAACATTTTCATTTTTGCGGTGGTAAAATTTCCAATATATTTGAAAAGGCATGTTTTCGTTATGCATAGAGGGGATGTGAAATATGCATTATCTTGCACGGGTGTATTATCGTAATGTGGATAGCCATTTTCTTGCAGAATTCAAATCGAGAAGATGTGCAGGCTAATTTAAGTCTTTATTGAACGCACATGTCAAAAAAAAAAAAAACATTATTTCTTGGCGTGGCTCAGTGGTTATGTTTATTTGAGTCAATCATATTTTATTCTTACATACGAAAACACGCCTATACAAATACATTATAAACTTTACCGCCGAAAAAGAAAAAGAAAATTCTGAGATGAAAAATTGTGACAATTTTTCCTATTGCTGCTCAAAATATAGATTATGGACACTAGTTAGAACCGCCTCGATGAGGCTGTTCTAACGAATACCCACAGTCTATATTTTAGAGCAGAAATAAGAAAATCGAGGCGGTTCTAACGAGTACCCATAATCTATATTTTGAGCAGAAATAAGAAAAAAGGTTTACCCGTGTAAACCCCAGTTTAACTATATAAAAGTGGGGTTGAATGGGGTCAAAATTATATAGGCATGTTTTCGTGATGTCTAGGCAATAATTATTCTACATATACTTATTCAAGTAATGGATTTAAGGCGTTCTATTTAAAAGGCCTATATTTGAAGCTTGAATTATACTGGGCTCTTCCGGTACGGGGTTTGTCAGAATTCCATATCCATTAAAATAGCTGTAAATGAATTATTCATTTAAGAAGATTGTGGAAATTTCAATGTATATTTGTGCGTTAAAGTAGTGTGTTTAGAATATTGATTTAAAATGGTGATACGTAAAGTGATTACAGTCGAACCTCAATGGCTCGAACACCTCTGGAACCATGAAAATCTGTTCGAGACAGGGGTAGTTCGAGCCATTGAGGGATATTGTGCCCATTGATCAGCCATTGTCTAACTCAAGTCTGGTATACTGTTAAATTCAACACAGTTTTCCAGAAACGTGATCAAACTGACAAGACAACCGGTTTTGTTGAATTTGATACTGCAAATTCAGATGACGACACGGTCAAATAATTCTAGTTATAAGTTTATAACTGAACGGTCCATTAATAAGATTTCATTGCTTGTTCCTCTTCAAAATAGTGCAATCGCAACCGAGTCACTTGATATGGCACTTTGTGTCATATCTTTTCTTGTTACTATTTGCTATAGAAAAATACATAAATACATTATTTCCATAGACCTAAACACTAAAAGCGCAGTAGCTCCCTGCTACTTTAGTCCATGTTGTAGTAAAGCCCGTAAGATTAATCTGGCTTTTTCATATGCTGAGGTCAAAGTCTATCTGTAGAATCTGGGCTAGAATAATGTGCTGGGTTTAGCAAATATCGTAGTTGACAAACAGTCTAGCCGCCCCAGAGCAGAGTGCGGAATAAATTCTACGATAGTTCTAATCAGTTATACGACGCTGCTCTTTTAACTAGAGGTTATACTCAGCATGCTCTTCGTCCTTTCATCGATTCGGAAATTAATCACAAACGTCATTACATCAAAATAGCCTTCATTAATAAGGGTTTGGATTTTATAGATTTACCTAATATCTTCCGGGTCAGTTCGGTTAATTCATCCATTCCTGCTTATTTTCAAAATACTGAAACACCCATAATTTGCTATCAATACAATAAACCTGTTAGATCTATCATTTTAATGTCAATAAACTTGACTCTGGTCTTGATATTGACACTTACACTCCCGATACATGTGACTGTAAAAATTCAGTGTATTGCTATCCTCCTGCTGGTCACTGGCAATTTAAAAATTATTCCTGATTCTAGGATACGTAATATAATTTCTAAAGGACCTAAATATCGATTTCCTTCTAAAATTGATTTCAATAAATGTAGAGATGAAATCGCTGCTGCCTTAAATGACTTTGATAATCGATGGTGTAAACGTGAGTATGTTGAGCATAAAGCTCTAAAAGAATGGAAACTTAGCATTCTGAAATTAGTGAACAAGCGCATTTCTTTTTATTTGCAAAATACGAACTTATTACCTCCTAAACCTAAGACGTCTTTACGTCACCTTAAACTAGGTATTCAAGAATTTCATAGGAAGTTTGTTTTGGCTCCAGCTGACAAGGCCGCTAACAATGTGGTCGTTTTTGACGGCTTCACTATGTTAACACTCTTCAGCAAGAACTTGGTGGTACCAAAGCCTATTAACTTCAGCCTTTAGCTGTAGAGAGGGCTTTAGTTGATGACCATATTTATCATTCAGCCACCACGTTTGTTGTCTGTGTTACAGAAGGCCAAGATCAGCTTCCTACGTTATATTGGTTGCCTAAACGTCATAAAAGACCATACAAAGCACGGTTTATTGCAAATTCAAGCTCGTGTACCACAACTGAACTCTCCAAATTATTAACTTCATGTTTTACTGCCATCATAAAGCATGTGATAAAATATTGCGACAAAGTATTCGAAAGATGAGGTCGAAATCTGTCTTAGTCTTTAAAAAAATTCTGATGACGTTTTAAATAAATTGAAATCCAGGCGTGTTCGTGCTTCAATTCTGTCTACTTATGATTTTCCGCCCTTTTCACTACACTTCCTCATAATCTTATAAAAGAAAAACTTATTGATTAAATTGAATGTACATTTCGTAGGGAAGACTACCTTTATCTTGCATGCAATGTAAGAAATGCGTTTTTCACTTCTGAAGAGCATAAAAACTATACTTTATGGTCATGTCGGAAGGTTTGTGAAGCTCTCACCTTTCGTCTTGACAATATTTACATAAGATTTGGTACTAAGTTATTTAGACAAGTTGAGGGTATTCCGATGGGTACTAATGGCGCACCACTTGTGGCTGATCTGTTTTTGTTTTGTTATGAGAGAGACTTCATGATGTCCCTTTCTTATGATAACCAGTTTGAAATCATTGAAGCTTTTAGCCTCACTTCTAGATATTTGGATGATTTATTAATTATTGATAATACCTATTACGATGGTTTGATTAGTCAAATTTACCCCCAAGAACTTCAGTTAAATAAAGCAAATTCTTCTGATATCGAGGCCCCGTTTTTGGATTTACATCTACCTATTGTAGATGGGTTTGTTTCTTGTAAAATTTATGATAAACGCGATGATTTTGATATTGAGGTTGTAAACTTTCCTTTTTTGGATGGTGTTGTTTCACGTGCGCCATCCTATGGGGTTTATATTTCACAATGAATTCGATTTGCCAGAGTGTGTAGTCATGTAACTGACTTCAACACTCGTAATAAATTGTTAACGGCTAAACATCTTAATCAGGGTTATCGGTACCATAAATTACGCAAAGCCTTTAAAAATTTTATAGACGCCATTCTGATTGAATTTCAAAATTCAATACTGGACTTAAATCTCTTCTGCAACAAGGTCTATCGGAACCCGAATTTTATGGTGACTTAGTATTATAAATTTAGAAAAAATCATAAAGGCAGTGACTTCAGCAACCAATTTCGTAAAATCATTCTTCGATATAAAAAGATTTGATACAACATAAATGTTATACGACAGACTGCATGCATGGTAGTAAACCCAATCACGGTTAACAACTTTGCTTCCCTCTTTAATTGCACGCCGGTGGGTCAGGCCTCAGATTCTATGACGGTTCCAACGTAAAGGCTTATATTGGTTGGTACCTGATGCTCTCTCTCTGGTCGTGCCCATTGGAGTCTAACTGTTGGTTTTCTTTTGCTCCGACATTTCTGTTGTTTTTTGTTGTCGAGTCCTTACCGTTGTTTCAGCTCTGTGGTTGTTTGATTTTGTGTTCACGGAGATGTTGCACTGATGAGTTAGAAAGCCTTCATGCGGACTGAACAAATTATTTGTCTTAATCGCGACGGAAGTAAGGGCGAGGATTGTGGCCACGTTAAATCGATTTAAGCTGCCCATTGTAATTCGTTTTCGCTGTCTGTTCCAAGGCGGTTCTTCTGTCGCGATTTATTTTTGTTATGGTTTTTCTTTAGGTGTTTGTGTCGCTTGTGTCATTTTATTTTAGATAGCATATTGGCCATTTTGTGGGAAAGTAACTCTCCCTTTGGCTTTCCGCTTTTGGTGTTTCCATTAGGTCTGTTGTTACATGTTTGTGTTTCTTTCCCTTTTGGTGTCTCTGATGGGAGCTGTGGGTTGGTTGTATCGATTCCTGACCATTGCCTCTACTTCTATTTTACACTGTTTGTTTACAGCTTAATAAATTAAGTGTTGAAATGAAACAGTCCAAGTCCTCGTTCAGGACGGTTTTTATTTTAGTTACTTGCACGTTTGCTTGATTTGGTTTTACGTCCCCGGCAACAATATTTAGGTCATTTTGAAGACGTTGCTTCCAATTTTGTGGAACTTTTACCAGACATTGAGATATAATGACATCTCACTCCCTGCCGACCATTGAAACCAGTCGGGTTTTCCGGTATATACATTGGACGGTTCGACTCGCACAACTTGCCTGGGCAGGATTAGACCTTCCATGCGGTTTATCAGTTCTCAAGTGAGGTCGGTTGTATGAAGTACAAGAACAGCTATTGTTGAGCTCTGGTTACTGTATTTTCAAATGCTTGTATCTGGACTTTCACATATCAAAGCTCATTGTTCATATTTAGAATCTGGGCGCTTGGGAGGATTTTCTGAGATAATAATACTTAAAATATCATCTTCTCAGACACCATATGCTATACGAGGCTGAGACTTTATGAAACTATTCACCATATTTATCTCAACAGGTTTTAATGAAATTCACCGCTTTGGTTTGGTTGCTGTGGCGTCTTAGCGTTTCCACTGACTTATAATGGGGAAAATTGAAAACTGGCATTAATTGCCAAGCATTTGCAGATAATTTGACAAACCTTTCACAGAAATACTTCTTAAGCAATTTACTATCTGCCATATTATTTTGGACCTACTGCTCATTTTAATGGTTGGCAAGGAAACCAAAATGAAAAAAAAGTATAGAATAACAAGATGTGGTTGTGAAACACTGATGCCCACGGACAGGACATTTCGACATTTCTTTAGCCTACACTCAGAGAAAATCAACCCACCAGTACCCTTTTTTGTTATAGTTGTTGTACGCAAGACCGTCATGCAGTGGGTTCCAAGTCGTCATCGATACAAACCGACATCGATAGATCGACGCAACGTCAGATCGATGCCAGCCCGACCTAGCCCGCTGTTTTCTGTTGGCCATTGGTACCATTTCAGGTCGTGGCAAGTGCATAATTAAATGAGCATATGATCAGTGTAAATAGCAGCTTTGTACACGGCATACGAATTTGAAATACCGAAAAAGCATTACGGAAACACGCCAAACATTGTAATATTTACCAACGAAATATATATATATATATATTTTTTGATAAAGAATTGTGATATCTTTCTTATTTCGGCGAGGCGGTCGTAAGGAGTACCCACAATCTAACATTTTGAGCAGAAATAAGAAAAATAATGTATACCCCTGTTAACCCCAGTTTTACTATATAACAATGGGATTCAAGGGGGTTAAAATTATATAGGCGTGTTTACATGTGCGTGACGAATTTGTATGAGCTTTTTATTCGTGTGCGCGTGTATGTGTGTGCGTGCGTGCGGGCGTACATGCATGCGTGTGTGTTTGCTTATCTAAAGGCATCATTTTATCTTTTTGTCTTACTTCTTTACAGGTGATGTTATGTTCATTCTGTTGGTGGTGGTAGAACTACGGAACCCGAGAGGGGATATGTTGGTTTTATTTTTCAAGTTGTCTGCACAAGATAAAATCTTGTGCGTACAAGATAATATGTTTTGCAAACAAGATAATATGTTGTGTGGACAAGAAGATAAGTTGTTCGAACAAGATATCATCTTGCACGCACAAGATGTTATCTTGTGCAGACAATTAAAACCTATAAAACAAACATGTCCCCTCCCGGGTTCCGTAGGTGAGACCCAATTGGTCAAATGAGACAACAAATACATTTGTGACTTTTCGGCCAATTATTTTTCAATCGACTCAAAGTTACCTAGCTTAGTAGCTTTCTATTTCTGATGTGCACGAGACTGTCACTGATTATATGAAGTCCATGGCTTCGCTAATCTTGCTGTGGCGTCAGAATGCTGTGTAAATGGTTGTCTTACATAATCGACTCACGAAAACACGTATTAATTTTGCTCCCCTTGAACCCCACTTTTATAGAGTAAAACTGGAGTTTACAGGGGTAAACCTTATCTTTTTTATTCTGCTGTAAAATATAGATTGTGATTACTCGTTAGAACCGCCTCATCGAGGCGGTTCTAACGAGGCGGTTCTAACGAGTATCCACAATTTATATTCAAATTTATATTTTGAGCAGAAATAAGAAAAATATCAAAAATTTTCATCATAAAAGTTTCTATTTTCGGCGGTACACTAGTCAATGTATTTGTATACGCGTGTTTTCGTAATGGACTCGCCTCATACCAAAAATTGTGAACCAAGATCAGACGCCACAGAACGCGCGTATGGTCAGGGTCTACATAGTTTGCTTAGAGTTTAGGAATTTAAGGGTTGAACGAAACAGTTTATTGTTATGCGTAAGAATTTATTTTTCTGATTCCCACTTTCACCCCACTGGGTGACCGAATAGTGCTATAAATATCTCGTTATTCTTCTTATAGAAGATTCTCGAAAACTGTGTCACAGATTAATTTCATTTTTGTAAACAACATATTTACAAGGAAAAGTACTTCAGAACCTTCCAGAAAGTTCAGGTTTGCATTATTTTTAGAAAATTACATCATCTTATTCCACAGCCCTGTGGAACATTCTAGAGAAATCTTAGGGTCTTTAAAAGAGCTTGATTTTTCTCACTCAGTCAGGCTTCCAAAGGATAACCCTTTTATAGAACATATTTAACTTCACTACAGCTTGTGTGTGGGAATGTGTGGCGGCGGTAAAACGTCTCCCTGTCCTACATCATAGTGTAGATTATATTTTCCTGTCCTTTGGGATCACTGATTCCATTGTGGAATTTTGAAAATATCTGAGGGTCACTAATGAGACCTAATTGGCCGAAACTAGTAAGTCTGGCCCAAAAACATGTACACTCCATATTTTTGGTTCTGTGGTGTATTCCTTGCTTCCAAAGGATAACTCTTTCATAGAACATATTTGGAGTTTGAAGTTTGGGCTTATAAGAAAATTTATTTCTAAATTCTGTGTTGGATTGTTAAAGGATATTTTATTTTATTTCGGACTGTGAATTCTGTGGGATCAAGGAAAATAGATTCATTTAGGATATTTCATAGCAGAGCTAAGTACATTTTATTTTCTTACTTCTACGGGTTAAAGATAACTTGTAAATAAATTGTTAATTTTTTCCAAAAGGCTTGTTTGCTTTTTCTTTCTGGTACGCCTGGCTCGTAGCATTATGTTCTCGTTCAGATATGATTGACATTTGTTTAAATCAATTGTGAATAAAGTGAGATTTGAATGTCATATAATAATAGAATTTGCATTGATGCTGACGCATTATTGAAGTTAGTAAACTCGTTGAGGAAAAGGGATAAAATGCTCGGCTCAGCCTCGCATTTTATTCCCTTCCCTCAACTTGTTAGATAAATGCAATAATACATGAACACTAATGTAAGATCCTCTACAAAAGCACTGTGTGATCGATTGTTTATCGATTCGACCAAAAGTTACAAAATGATCAGGACGTTACCGACAATCAATCACCGTCTAATTCTTTTAATAATGTTTTTATAGCCATGATATTCTTGTCATGGCTGCATAAAAAGGGTTATCTTAAAAACATGTGCTGGACTCATGTGCTGAGACATACGCAAACAGTTTAGACTGTGATCAAACGTTGCAGTACGCTGCTGCTGGTAACGATCTACACTGTTTAAAATACAGGAATATAAGAGTAAAACAGAATAGTCTAAGTACCCATTAAATAGAAGTGAAGGCACTGATCAGGAATCGATACAATTAACCCAGAGCTCCCATCAGAGACCCCAAAGGGACAGAAACATAAACATGAACGAACTAGACCCTAATGGAAACATCAATAGCGGAAAACCAAAAGGACAGTTACTTACCCTTAAAAGGCCAATTGCCTACCCAAAACAAAATAATATAAATAATATAAGCAAAACACACACTCAAAGACAAACTGTAACAAAAATAAACCATGGCAGAAGAACCGCATTGGAACGGTCAGTAAAACTAATCCCACTGGGGCGGGGGGGGGGGGTTCTTAAATCGATTTTACGTGGCCATAATCCTCGCCCTTATTTCCGTCGCGATTTAGACAAATAATTTGTTCAGTCCGCATGAAGGCCTCCTAACTCATCAGTGCAACACCTCCGTGAACACAGAACAACCACAGAGATGAAAAAACGGTGATGACTCGACAGCAAGAAACCGCTGAAATGATGGATCAAAAAAGACCAACAGTTAGACTCCGACGGCCCGACATGAGACAGATCATCAGGCACCAACCAACATTACACAAAATTAGATACTCTCTAATTCTCAGTAAGCCTTTACGCTGGAACCGTCATAATATCTTAGGCCTGACCCAAATGCGTGCAATTAAAGAGGGAAGCAAGGTGTCAACCGTGATTGGGTTAACTACCATGTATGCAGTCCGTCGTATAACATTTATGTTGACCCTACCTTTTATATCGAAGAATGATTTTACGAAATCGGGTGCTGAATTCACTTCATTACTATATTTTTCTGAATTTATATACCAAGTAACCATAAAATTCGGGTTCAGATAAACTCATTGCAGAAGAGATTTAAGTCCAACATTGAATTTTTAAATCAAATATAAAAATTTTGAAAAAAAAAAGGTTTTGCGTAGTTTATGATACCGATAACCCATGTTAAGAAGTTTAGCAGTTAACAATTTATTACGACTGTTGAAGACTACCAGCAGACAAACGTCGCTAGGGTAACGTCAAATCAATGTCGATCGACGTTGATATGACGTTGCATAAGCGTCATGACGTAGCACCGACGTTGATGTGACGACGCAATTACGTCATGTGCCTGCTAGGTACATACATTGCGAGACAATCGACCCATCAACGCTGTTAGAGCTTTTGTTTGTTTGTTTGATTTGAGGTTTAACGTCCCCGTCAACAGAATAAAAATCATTTTGGAGACGTTGCTTCCAATTTTTTGGGATTTTTACCAGGCATGGATATGAAATGACATCTAAAGCCCTGCCGCCCAACGAAACAAATAGGGTTTATGAGCATGGACGGTCCGACACTCGCACCGCTTTGCCTGGGCAGGCTTAGATCCTCTAAGCGGTTTACCAGTACTCGTGTGCGGGTCGGTTTCAGCTCTGCGTGGAAGCATCATGCAGCCCATATATTTCTTCAAGCCACGATTGGCGGGGACCGTTGTCAGAGCTTGAATTGTTTATTGCAAAATCTAGTATGTGCTTAAAAATCTGTCGTATTTAATTACATTTTCCCTCTCAGATGATTTTATATAATGATGTACATGACCATGACATAATGATCAATGAGTGTAATATTGTTCAGGGCAGGATATGATTATAATCTACCAATTATAAAGTCTCTCAAACAACCCCATAAATGTTTAAAGTTGTGATTTTTCCGTAATTTTACTTGTTTTCAAACGAGGAAATACAATCAGATAACAAAGTTGGTGTCAATTTTATTGTGCTTTTTCCTTTTTTGAATTATAAAACACATATATCACTGGAAATCTGGTCCTCATACGATAATAGACACGTGTATCATAGTGCATTCTTTCATATTTCCATCGGGGCTTGAAGAAATATATGGGCTGCATGGTGCTTCCACGCAGAGCTGAACGAGTACTGGTAAACACCGCTTAGAGGAGCTAAGCCTGCCCAGGCAAAGCGATGCGCACGAGTCGGACCATTCATACTTATACACACTATTTGTTTGATTGGGCGACAGGGCTTGAGATGGCATTTCATCTCAATGTCGGGTAAAAGTCCCACAAAATTGGATGCAACGTCTCCA
The DNA here is from genome assembly GCA_963580285.1 of Lucinisca nassula. NCBI lineage: Eukaryota > Metazoa > Mollusca > Bivalvia > Lucinida > Lucinidae > Lucinisca > Lucinisca nassula. The sequence continues at coordinate 87,495,499 of OY757016.1, read as the reverse complement.
AAATGACATTTACAGTGTTGACGGGGACGTAAAACCTCAATTCAAACAAACAAACAAGCTTTCATATCTCCCAAATGGCTACTTTTCCAGAGTAAATTTGTATTATTTATCTTATTTATACCCCGAACATAGGCTGTGGGTGCTCGTTAGAACCGCCTCGATGAGGCATTTCTAACGAGTACCCACAACTTAAGTCTTAAGGCAGAAATAAGAAAAATAATGTATACCCCATAAACGCCAGTTTTCTCTATATAAAGTGGGGTTTAGTGGGGTGTTCAATTCAAGGATGTGTTTACGTGATGTGTTAAAAAAATACGATATGGAATGTCTCCTGATTTTTCTACCAAATACTGATTTTGGGAGTAAAAGTGTTTGAGTTTTTCGTCCCACCATCAGCTAAGGTCATACGGAGACGGGAACTTGGTTTTAAAGACTCATCCGACAGTCTTGGGGAGCCCGGGATCGAACCCACGACCCCTGGTTTATGAGGCGAGTAGCTTATCCACTACACCACGGGGCTTCTACTGATGTTGGGAAATCCAAACATAAAACAGATATAAAACTTTAGCATATTTGCGTTGCAGTCGTAAGACTGTCTACAAAACATTAGACTGGCTGAACTGTCTTTCAAAATACATGTAGTCGTTTTGTCGCTTCAGGAATAAACAAGACAACATATTTTATGGCGAGAAAAGACGGAAAAGGCGCATGTACTTGGTCAAATAATAAAAATTACATAAACTATACCTGTGGAACAAAGTGCATATATTAAAGATACCCTAAAGCCTAAAGAATGGATATTAAAAGCAATTTCTATGAAAAGTTGAAATGTGTCAAACTTGGCTATTGCCGACAACTTGAACGGATGTTATCAGTTGCCTGAAATAATTGGTTTATGATGTAACTGATACACTTCATAGCCTATGCAGACACAGAATGCATCTTGTCATAAGATGTGCTTTACCATAAGGAACAAGAATATATATGGTTTAAGGGGTAGGAATCTGAAAAGTTTCTGATATATAAGGCCATTTATGACGTGTAGGGGTGGGGGTAACACACCGGCATACACCCCGGGGCCATCCAGGTTGTTGTCTCTGAATGCCAGATATCATAAGGGAAAAGAATATAGTATCTTGTTTATGGGTGGGAATCTCAACAGTTTCTGAGATATAAGCATTTATGAAGTGACGGTGTGGGCTAATGATAGCCCGGGTGCACCCAGTGGGACACCTAGGTTGATGCAACAGTATGCTTTTCATCATAAGGAACAAGGATATATATATATAGTTTAGGTGTGGGGATCTTAATGGTTCCTGAGATATATGGCCTTTTTTCAAGTTTGTGTGTGTGGGGTGGGGGTGGGCGGGGGGGGGGGGAGTGGGCATAAGCCGCAGGCACAGAAAAGATATTGTTATTAGTTTTTATTTCATGGGGAAATAATTATCAAGTTCCTATATAAATCTATGTATTAACTTTAACCGACTGCAGACTGCAGTTACCTGGATGTCCGTTAAAGTTCGACATGACTATTTTATCAGCCTAGAGTCAGAGACATCTGACAATGCTTTGATAACTTTGCGCGCCTGTCATCAAGAAAAACACACCTATATCGTTTTGACCCCCTTGAACAACACTTTTATATAGTAAAGCTTGGGTTTACAAGGGTAAACCTCATTTTCCTTATGTCTGCTATAAAATAAGAGTTGTGGGTACTCGTTAGAACCGCCTCATCGAGGCGGTTCTAACGATTTCCCAAATCTATATTTTGAGCAGAAATAAGAAAAAAACACATTTTTATCTTGAAATTTTCTTTTTTTCCGTGGTAAAGTTTACAATGCATTTGTATAGGCGAGTTTTGGTAATTGGTCTTTGTTTCCAACTTGGACCAAGTGGTTCAAAACATCGTAAGCTTAACCAACTGGTAAATGGTCAAATTGTCAACTGTTCTAGCAAGTACCGTGTTTCATAAAGTGTTAGTTTTGCTGAAAGCTATTATATTTTTTTCAGCAAAAATGTCAACATATTTTTCATATTAAATGATCAATGTTTTAACGATATCTTAACTAATTACGTCATTAATTTTGAACAACTGGCTCCGGATGTCAACAATTCTAACGTCCGAAGAGAAGAAAACCACAGATTATATCACGGAGATCTGCACCAATTGTGCCGAAATTCCACTTGTCCTCAAAGGTTTCTACGGGAAGGTGTAAGTAAGCGTTATGACCATCTTCTGTTGATGGACTATGACTTGCTTTCCTTTTTTATCTTTACCTTCTTTCTCTCGTATCTTTATTTTTATTAAATGTGCGTGTTTTTAAACAAAAAAAAAAAAAAAAAGAAAAAGGAAAACTAACAAGAATTATAAGCCTTTACCTGTATCACTCGAGAACCATGTACACGAACTTTTTAGTAGTCGCGTGTTGGCCCAGTCAAAGAGTGCGGATTTTCGGAAAGCTGTGGGGTACCGGGATCATGAAGTAGATATGTTCTTTACAAGTATTTAATGTCGTGGTGATATTTTTGGAGTTGAAAAATATCACTTAAATAATTTTGTTCTTTCTGGTCAAATTGGGGCTTTCAGAATTAAGAGATGGCTCAGTTTTCAGGCAATTTTAGCGTTAGTGATGAAATGTACATGTCCGAAATGTGTTAACGCTTAAAATTGTGCTGTGTTAAAGTAAACAAGAAATATATTATGTTTTCAGGCATTGTAGAATGTGGGTAAGGGAAAAATTGGAAAGTTTGGCATATTTCTGTTTATTGTTATCGAAGTTATATGCAGATTTTTCTCTGTACTCCAATTTTCAGTAGTCGGAGTTGCTGTCCCAGCAGTCGGATGTCTTGATATGTAATTTGTACCCGTTGGTCCAGTTATGACTGAACGCAGTCGTTGTGTGGAGGAACGGTTTTTAAGCATTTCTTCGATAAAGAAGGTACAATACTGAACGTAACACAATCTGAGCACTAAAATGCAAGCCAGGTGTTTAACAATATATCTGTTGTTACTGCCAGCGGTCACATTTGACCATTACTCGCAAGTGTACATAACATACACTCCTGGTTGACACTAAGGATGAAAGCCTGAGGACAAAGCCAATGTTTTGACACGTGCCTTTGTTTACATTTCACTGCGCATGCGTCAGTTACCTCCCCGTATAGTGTCAATTGAAATTTCGAATATTTATCATGTAATTAAACTTCTTTCTTCTCCACAAAATTATCGACCCCCGCCCATCGGGGCTTGAAGAAATATATGGGTTGCATGATGCTTCCACGCAGAGCTGAAACCGACCCGCACACAAGTACTGGTAAACCGCTTAGAGGATCTAAGCCTGCCCAAGCAAAGTGGTACGAGTCGGACTGACCATGCTTATAAACCCTATTGGTTTCATTGGGGGACAGGACTTGAGATGCCATTTCATCTCAATGTCGGGTACAAGTCCCACATAATTGGTAGCAACGTCTCCAAAATGACCTTCACAGTGTTGACGGGGACGTTCAACTCCAAACCAAACAAACAAATCAAATCTCCACAAAATTAACTGATTCTTGTCATTTTGTGTTTTTGAAGTATTAAATAATATAGAACCAGTCTCTTCTGACATATTGGCGCACATTTTGTTGCCTAAAAAGCGTTATAAACTATCCACCATCATACCAAAACGTAGTCGATGCGCTTTATTTAACGAATGGCAATAAGATTAAAGCATATATATTTTTCCATCCAAATTTATGTGAAAAAGAAGCAGTTTAATGTCCAAAATGGTTTGTGGCAAACAGTTTGATAGAACGACGGTTTAACAATAGTAATTACAGAAAACAATTCGTACTTCATCAAAAGTAGCGTATGGAACGGACGTATTTTGCCCACCAGTTAAAACGAGGCGAATGACCTTTGACCTTGTGTGACATAGACTTTTGGTGGGTCCATACATCAATCACGTAATTACGATGGGTATCTTCAACCTGCAAAGGGGCACAGGGAACCTCCAGTCAATGTCTCATTCGGAAGGGCGGTGCACGTTGTGGGATTCATTTCTGCGAAACACATTTTCGGACGCCACCGCGATTTTATTACTGCTGCCGGGAATCGAACCGGAACCCCTAGCATCATAGGTCAATGCACAAACCAGTGAGCTATCGCGCTCCGTTAGGCTTCAGATCATTTGCAAACGCATTTATTACCTTTGTTCACATTACAAAAACACGCCTAAACAAATGTATTGAAAATTTTACCACTTACCACCAAAAACTGAAAAGTGTTATATAAAAATTCTGCCATTTTTCTTATTTCTGCTCAAAACATACATTGCGTGAACTCGATTGAACCGCCTCAACGAGCCGGTTCTATCGAGAACGCACAAGCTATGTTTTCGAGCAGAAATAAGAAAAAATAATATATACCCCCTTAAACCCCATTTTACTATATGAACCAGGGCATGACAAATAAAAATCAAAAAAGAGTTCCTTTAAGAGCAATGAAAACATTCATAAGAAAGAAAATGGGTCATACTACGTAGTTTCGGCTAATAAAGCCTCATCAGTGACCCTGTAATGATCCAGCAAAGAAAGCCAGAGGAAACATACTGCAATTTTGCGAATTTCGAATAGGCAGTCGATTCAAAGACTGATATAAATCAAAAAGGGGTCCAAAGAATAAAAAGCCTGTCTAGAATAGGAGTCTAAACCAATAATTTATTTCTGATTTCTCAGAATATTCACGCTGATCTCAAAGGACCAAAAGTAAAATATAAACTGCACTATGGTTGATGTACGGGGAGACGTTTTACGGCCGCCACACGGCACAACACCAGCTGCAGTGAAGGCAAATAAAAATCAAAAAAGAGTTCCTTTAAGAGCAATGAAAACATTCATAAGAAAGAAAATGGGTCATACTACGTAGTTTCGGCTAATAAAGCCTCATCAGTGACCCTGTAATGATCCAGCAAAGAAAGCCAGAGGAAACATACTGCAATTTTGCATATTTCGAATAGGCAGTCGATTCAAAGACTGATATAAATCAAAAAGGGGTCCAAAGAATAAAAAGCCTGTCTAGAATAGGAGTCTAAACCAATAATTTATATCTGATTTCTCAGAATATTCACGCTGATCTCAAAGGACCAAAAGTAAAATTAAGACCTACAATTAAGACTGTGCGACCAGAAATCGTTTAATTTGTTTGCTTGTATCGGGGTTTGACGGCCCAGTCAGGACTATTAAGGTCATTTTTATCCGCTCAATTTACCTACCCACAATTTTCCTGGACAGGCATATCCATAAGTGGTTAACCAGTACAGTGCACATTCTGTCGCCAGAAACTGAAAATTGCCCTTCTTCAATCAGTGGAAGTGAGAGAAGGACCGTAGAATAGATTTCATGATCAATCTTCACGAAAGTAAGTTGTACATGTATATATCCAAATCGTTCTGGCCAAATCGTTCAAACATCAGGCAAGTGTTATTAAGTGTGAATACTTCATAATTTCCTACATCATGGAAGTTAATAATTGGAGGATATGATGTTAAAATATCAGTTAATTACGTCTTAGTCAAACATATCGGTCAAAATTTCAGATACTGCGGGGTATTCTGTCGCGATTTTGGTTTAAAGGCAAATGCGGAATAGAAATCACTCGTCTTATTGGTACAGTGCTCTTTTAACCAAACTCGACAATTGCGTACAGTGACGTCCCGATCGCTGGACCTGTGCACGCAACCTTTATTGCAGTGTGTACAGTACGAAAACCTCAAATAACTTGCAAAATGTACAACCTGATAGTTTCGAACGTGTCCACATTGTAAGTACCGATTTGTTCAATTCTTCTTCATAGGCCTACTCCGGTAGTAGCTGTTAAGCATATGCTGTGTGTAACGTTTACCTCATTGGGTACAAACAGATAGAATATTATATAGCTATGCAGTAAGAGAAGACTGTCAAATTCCTGTCTTTGTTTATTTTTGTCTGTTAATATTGACCTGATAGAAGATATATTCCATTCATGAAAAAGTGATTTGATAGTATTGGAAGGAATTATGATTTTAATTAAACATCTGGCTATTTATCTAATTTAATACAAGACATTGTCAACTAGTAGGTGTGCTTGAGAGAAATGAAGAATTGTTTGTTTGCATAGAATTGTTTGTTTGCATTGATGTTTAACGTCCCCGTCAACACTATTTGGGTCATTTCGGAGATATTGCTTCCAATTTTGTGGGACTTTTACCCAAACATCGAGATGAAATGACATCTCAGGCCCTGCCGTTCAATGAAACCAAAAGACTCGCGCTACTTTGCCTAGGCAGGCTAAGTCCTTCTAAGCGGCTTACCAGTACTCATGTGTGGACATTTTCGCTCTGCGTGGAAGCACCATGCCGCCCAATCTATTTCTGCAAGCCCCGATGGACGGAGCGGGGAAAATGTAGAAGTGATAGTCGCTACAGACAAAAACCACACATGGTGGGAATGAAATATTTCCCCCATTTCCAAAGCCACGGATGAAACTTGGTAGATGTAGATTATGGATGGAAGCCTCATCACGAAAACACGCCTATATAATCCCCCGACTTAAACTCCACCTTTATATAAAGTAAAAATTGGGTTTACAGAGGTAGATATTTTTATTTCCGCTCAAAAACCTAGATGACATTGTGGATACTCGTTAAACCGCCTCGCTACACGGGTAACAACTATTTATGTTTTGAGAAGAAATTTGAAATAACAATTTCTTATCTAAATTTTTTCCATTTTTGGTGTTAAAGTTTTCAATATATTTGAATAGGCGTGTTTTCGAAATCTGCGCAAGACCCCATGAACAACTGAACACAGATATGATTGGTAATCAACATTGGGTATGCTTATTATAAAAAATATTTATTAAGTGGAGACCAGAAATGCCTACAGTTTAAATGTACACCAAGCAAAGACTATTATGCAACATGCACATTTGCAGAGTTTGATTTTTATTTGATCGGTGTCTTTACTGTCACATTAATATTGAGAATGTGTGCACATCAGAATCACTGAAGTGACACAAAGAATGTTTACCAGACTTCGTTTATGTGCAGGCTGATTTGAGTCACTTATAGACTTAAATTGTGCGAGCTCAAAGTTATGACAGTAGAGTTTTGGCCTGTCACTCCAGCGGCCCGGGTTCGATCCCCGGCCGGGTAAAGGTGATTAGCATTTTTTTCACCTGTTAAATTTAGTTAGAGAGTCTACTGTCGACATAGGAGACCGGGTTTTAATAAGAAAGGTTGGCCTCAAGGGCAAAAACAAATTCGCAGATAAATGGGATAAATACCCATATACTGTTATTGCTTAACCAGACAGAAGTATCCCTGTTTTCACTGTGAAGAGGGAATCAGGTGATGGCTCTGTAAAAACTTACACAGGAATATGCTTCTGCCGTTTAGTTCAATTCCATCATTCCCCGAGGCAGACGAATCTTTGTTGTCAAACAGAGAACGTGTGCCTCGGACGAGGGGTGGCGGGAGCGGACGGCAGGAATGTGTTTCAGCTGAGGTCTCTTCGGAATCAGAGTCAGACCCTGAAATATATATTCCTTCAAACAGGAGAAAACAAAGGCAAAATTTGTTGATTACAGATAGTTCAAATAAATCTTCAAATAATCTGTCTGGCAGTGGAGATATAAATTTACCACTTGACAGTGCGTTTTCTGTTAGTTCTTCTAACAATTGAGCAATCAAGCTCAGCCTCAGCTGGTGTTGAGTTTGCTGGTGCTAGTTTGTCTGCAGAACAATCCCCTAATGTAACGTCTCCAGTGTTTGACCAAGCTCCCAGACGTACAGGTCGAGCAAGAAAGCCGCCTGACAGATATGGAGACTGGATTGTCAAACAGGCTACGGCTGAGACATCCAGGGATGATTTAGAAGTTTTTGTGTGACTTCAGTATTTTTAATATTGTATGAACTGTGTTTTTATCTTGCAGTACAGGGGAGAATTCACAAGAGATATCTATGATTTTCCCTGTAGTAAAACCAACATCAAAGCCTGATAGAATAAAAGTGTGTTTCTCTTAACTCATATTCTAGATTGACGTTTTCATTGCATTTTGTATATAGATTATTTTTCATGTCTTGTATGAAATATGCAAGTTGTGAGTTTTTTTTGCAATGAAAGAAGTAAATTCTAGGTAGGCAATTTAAATGATTTAAGTAGATATGATATTCATGGAGAGATAATTGCAGCTGACGGGTGCATGTGGATTTCTGAGTTTCAGAATTTCTATTTCCTCAGGAATCCATTTCTTCATGGATATAGATGAGGAACATGCTGTTGCATTTGATATTTTTGCAATATCAAAAGGTGAGCAGAAGGTATAACATCTTTTGAATTCACCAATATTCCATTAATACGTTTCCCTAAGTGCTGTGACTTTGGTTTCTCTCATTGTTATTATTAGTATGGTGTTTTGTCAAAAAGTCTCGAGAAAGTTTACTTAGCAGGGGAGAATGTCACACAGTGACTTTTTACAGAATACATTTTGAACGTCCCTCTCCGTATTGAATCGGGATTTTCAGTCTATTTTTAGATCCGAATAAAAATAGGAGTGTATGACGTATGTGTGCATTACTGAACTAATAACATAATACCCAATCGCACTTGCATGCCTTTATCACGTGAATGCATTTACACGCAATGCGCATTTTTCAAAAAGAGTACTGAGAGTAGTGACGCCATTATAGATCATATTTATGTCTGTCGTCAATTTCACATTGACATGGCTCATCATTTATAGCCTATAGGGCTGGTTATTTATTCTCCAGTTAAATTGTCTTATCGATATTCTGTTTATATTTGTCGCGTGGAAATTTGTGTATTCTATAAATAGTTTACACATCGCAAATGGTGAAATTTTGTCCACAACAACAACAGTGTTTAATACGGATGAGGATTTATAACACCAATGTGAGAGGATTCTGTTAAAGTCAAGTAACACCATTTATGTTTTTTTTTTTGTTTTTTTTTTTTTAATGATATTCTTGTCAGTATTAATGAGAGTCAGTATTCCCCGGCTCCGGCTTTCGACACAGTCATATTTGTGTACACGTCTTCGTACGTGAGGGCATTTAGTAAACAATAGTATTTTATGTCTATTTTAGGGATGCCTTTTTCATGTACATTAAACATCTGAAAAACAACTGAGGCTCGTAGTTCTGCCTTGTGCACCGGGTTACATAGCGATAGATCTTTAATAATATAAATATCGCTTCTAGTTTCATAGGGCGGCAGGGCTTGAGATATCGTTTCATATCAATGCCCCACAAAATTGGAAGCAACGTCTCCAAAATGATCTGGGGACGTTAGACCTTATAACAAACAAAATAATGTAAATATCTGGGATTAATCTAATGTCATTGTGGCTGATCTGGGTCTATATCGTGGCAATGCTGTCCCGTCTGCAATATATAATTTGTCTCTTAAAACTTCGGCTATGTCTTCCAACAAACCGTCAGGGTCTACCTCACAAAGTTCTACCAAATCAATCTTCTTTTTATCACTAAAAATTCTTTAAAAAAAACTGCTGTAACTCTTTGACAGACTGCAACTGACTTCAACACTCGTAATAAATTATTAACGGCTAAACTTCTTAATCAGGGTTATCGGTACCATAAACTACGCAAAGCCTTTTCAAAATTTTATAGACGCCATTCTGATTTAATTTCTAAATTCAATATTGGACTTAAATCTCTTCTGCAACAAGGTCTATCGGAACCCGAATTTTATGGTGACTTAGTATATAAATTCAGAAAAATATATAACCGCAACGACTTTAGCACCCAATTTCGTAAAATCATTCTTCGATACAAAAAGATTGGGTACAACATGAATATTATACGACAGACTGCATGCATGGTAGTTAACCCAATCACGGTTGGCAACTTTGCTTCCCTCTTTAATTGCACGCCGGTGGGTCAGGCCTCAGATTCTATGACGGTTGCAACGTAAAGGCTTATTTAGAATTAGAGAGATCTAATTCAAGGTAATGTTGGTTGGTGCCTGATGCTCTGTCTCTGGTCGCGCCCATCGGAGTCTAACTGTTGGTTTTCTTTTGCTCCAGCATTTCAGTGGTTTCTTGCTGTCGAGTCCTCACCGTTGTCTCACCTCTGTGGTTCTTTGATTATTTGTGTTCACGGAGATGTTGCACTGATGAGTTAGGAGGCCTTCATGCGGACTGAACAAATTATTTGTCTAAATCGCGACGGAAGTAAGGGCGAGGATTGTGGCCACGTAAAATCGATTGAAGCCCCCCAGTGGAAATCTTTCCACTGACCGTTCCAAGGCGGTTCTTCTGTGGCGATTTATTTATGTTGTTTGCTACTTACTGTGTGTATCACTTGTGTCTTTTTGTTTTGGATGGCCATATGGCCATTTTGTGTGAAAGTAACTGTCCTTATGGCCTTCCTTTGTTTAGGTTTCCATTCTGGTCTGGTCGCTTAATGCTTGTGTTTCTTTCCCTTTGGTGTCTTTGATGGGTGGAGTAAGTTAATTGTATCGATTCCTGATCTTTGTTTTACTTCTACTGTTTATATTAAAATTTGTAGAACTCATATTCTTCCTAATATCATTAATTAGCCAAATAAAGAAACAAAAGTGTACTAGGGTCAGACTATTTCCATTGAAAACCCATTAGATTCATACAGCAGCTGTCAGATTTTTTACCCAATGATGCTCTGTGTAGTATCTGATACCTGTGTAAATAGCACTGCGGATAAGCTCTATTGAAAATGTGTTCCAGATTATTTAAAAAAAGGAACACGTGTGATTTTTTTTTATGTTTTTTTTTTTTCCTAAAATAAAATCACATGCTGGCATAAATCGAACGCTGAATAAGCTTTCACTTTGGTTACACGTCTGTCATTTGGCAAATATAAAATTGGATATGTAAGTTATATGCGAAAGCCCCTTCCCAAAATAAATTATTTGGAAGTACACACCTTTTTGTCTATCCAGATCAACAGCAAAATGTTCAAAAGTCCGCGCTCTTTGACTGGGCCAACACGCGACTACTGCAAACTTCTCTAGCGTGTGTATTTGTTGATCGAATTCCAATATTTACATTCAAATGTGTTAAAGATCCAATTCAGCACACTTGACACATCACGTGAACAAGTCTGTGAAATAAACACCCCCTAAACCCCACTTTGTATAGAGAAAACTGGGGTTTACGGGGGTATACATTATTTTTGTTATTTCTGCTCTAAGACATAGCTTGTGGGAACTCTTTAGAACCGCCTCAAAACCAGCACCTACAACCTATGTTTGCGATATAAAAAAATATCACGGATTTCAACACGTGAACAGGTCCATGAAATTAAGACCCCCGGAACCCCACTTTATATAGAGAAAACTGGGGTTTACGGGTGTAAACATTATTTTCCTTATTGCTGCTCCAAGACATAGGTCGTGGGTACTCGTTAGCACCCAAAACTTATGTTTGGAGCAGAAATAAGGAAACTATCACAAATTGTCATCAGACAAAATACGTTTTCTGAGCTTTGAAAAATGCACTATGTCACACGGATGTTTTATCGAACTGTCATCAGAAAAATAGTCATTTTGGAGATTTGAAAAATGCACAATGTCGCACGGGTGTGTCATCATAATGAGAAACAGATATAAATGGATTAATCTTATCCTAATCATATGTTTAGCAGCAAACCCCACAACACATTTGTCAATAAAAACAAATTTGATGAAATATGACCAATTCCAATTTATGACGTGGGCAAACCTTTTTCATGTATTGACTGGGGAAAAATACTAATATCTGAGGAAATGTATTTCACAAAAAAAAAAAAAATCTCGATGTGGTATGTAAATCACATCAACCTAATATGATACAAATTATAGCCGTCAAAGTTAATTGAAACGAAATAAAGGGGTTGACAGCTGGGGTGGTAATTTCCTCTTTATCAAAAGGAAACTGAAATAAAGAACGCATGAAACACTTGACATCGGAGACTTGATAAGAAATCTTGCCTTCATTAATCCTATTATTAAGACACATGCTTGGGAATGGATAAATATACATCCAAGACTGTCGCACAGTTGTAGTTTGAAACAGTATAGTACCATATAGTTACCACGTTGACCAGAAAACAGAGAATTCTAATGCACTTGCATATGTTACGCGACGTATGATTGGATAACGTCAAAATTTGCGACGGTATATATTCTACGATATACTTTCGGGGACCCGACGTCATCGCGTAACGTCGCTTTTCATTGGCTGGCATTTGGTTTTACGCAGCTCACAGCGCTAGCCGTTTTGTGCAAAATAGTACAATTTTTTAACAAAACAACCGTATAAGTGGATTAGAACGGGGATAACTGTATTGCAAAAGTGTGATTTGGGGAGATAAATCGGAGAATTTAGGGTCACAAAATACTTTTGACGGCTCCTCTGCTTATAAACCCTATTGGTTTCATTGGGCGACAGGGCTTGAGATGTCATTTCATCTCAATGTCGGGTAAAAACCCCACAAAATTGGAAGCAACGTCCCTAAAATGACCTTTACAGTGTTGACGGGGACGTTAAACCTCAAATCAAACAAACAAACAAAGAAAATCGCAGTTTTGGAAAACAAATACAAGAACTTTAAAACCACTAGGGAACAGTATCATCGTTTGATCTCTGAACTTGATGTTTTATTCAAGGGTTGATTTGGTCAGCTCCCTGCCTGGGTGACCTGACTCTTTTCCTTTCTTTGTGTACACTTTTTTAACTCATCTTTTTTTCTTCTCTCTTTTTTCTTAAAATTAAAATTATTTAAAAGGAAAATGTTTGGGAAAATGTTTGAGAAATATATGATAAATAGACTATTATATGTCATTTGCATATCATACCCCATATCAGCCATTGACCCATATCACATCACGTGAACAAGTCCGTGAGATGAACACCCCCTAAAACCCTACTTCATATAGAAAACACTGGGGTTTAAGGGTGTAAACATTTTTTTTCTTATTTCTGCTCCAATACATAGGTTGAGGGTACTCGTTAGAACCGCCTCGATGAGGCGGTCCTAACGAGCACCGACAACCAATGTTTGCAGTATAATTAAGAAAAATATCATAGATTTTCATCAGAAAAATAGCCATTTTGGAGGTGTGAAAAATGCACTATGTCGCATGAGTATATTATCCTAATAAACCCTCCGGCCTTCGACCTTCGGGCTGATATGGGAGTCTCGGGTTGATATGGGCTTCGATATGAGCAAAACGCCGTATGAAAATCATTGTTTATGATACATTCATTAGAACACACGTATTGGGCATTCAAGCACTGTCATCATGTTTCCAATAATATCGCGCGCACCCCTATCAGCCCTAAAGCAGAAACGCTTTCAGCCAATGACAAATGAGCTAGCGCACGACAAAACCTACAATAAGACATGTGCGCCAATCGAAGACTCAGATCAGCTTGCGCATCCATGTAGTCTAACTAGAGACTTCTCTTGTTGCATGAGGGAGCATTGGGCCCTTAGCTATCCTGAGAGCGCACCACAAAGACTCTGACCAGACTGCGCGGATGCGCATGCGGATCTGCGTCTTCGTTGGGCGCGCAAGTCTTATTGTAGGTTTTGTCATGCGCTGGCTCAAATCGTACAAACATATCACACCACCGCCTCGGTAGCTCAGACAGATGAGCGTCCGACTGGTGATACTGGTCGTCGAGAGTTCAATATAGGTCCTGTTGGCAACAGTCTTTCGTACGACTAATTATGACATATCTCTCCCTTCCGCTGATTCAAGCATCAGCTGTCAATTTGTGGGTTGTCAATTCGAGTGAAAGAATGCGCGTTGTTCTGGTAAACCGCTTATTCATAAGCCTGTCCAGAAATGCGCGAAATTGGAAACCGATCGACTCAGTATAACCAAAACAAGGCGAATTTGCCCCGTATCATAATCTGACTACTAGCATAATCGCCCTGCAATCGACATTAACAACAGCCACGGAATCATGTCATACCTCTATAATACGTCTGACCGCTATCACCACGCCTAGCCTGCATTCCCTAACCCGTCTACAACGTGCATTTTTCATATAAATCTTAGAATTTGACTATCCCCTCTTAAATCGCCCTTCCTTCGAAAATACACTCATCAGTTCCAAAGAAGCGGAATGTATCCAGCTATTTCTAAGAGCAATGCTAACTCACTTAGTGCAAGTACTGTATGTACAGGACGGGCCTTCGTGGCCTAGTGGATAAGAGCGCTGACTCTTAAACATTATGTCTCTCACCACTGTAGGTTCGAGCCTCGCTCGGGTTACATATGAGACGCTAAGTTCTGCAACGGAAGGTCAGGCGGTTTTTCTCCGGGTACTCCGGTTTTCGCCCACCTCTGATTAACGATCGGCTCGATATGAGTGAAATAATCTTGGAAGGGCCGTAAAACCCAACCCCCCCCCCCCAAAAAAAAAAAAAACAACAAAAAAAAAAAAACTATGTACAGACACAACTGAGAAGAAATTAACCATTTTCGCGTTATGTCCGAGCCAATGAAAATGATTATTCAAAACGCGTTAGATAAATTTAATACTCGTTTCTGTGCGAGAGAATTCCAACCAATAAGAATAAGACAGGTAAGTGACGATAAAACGCGTGAGTGCGAGAGAACACGGACCAACCAAAATCCTCTTTGCTCGTATGTTTGACCCTTATTTTTTATTTTTATTTTTTAATTCGTTCATGCATTCATGGTGGTATTGGTTTCTCTTATTAGTAGTGGCTTCATCGGATAAACAAACAAAATTACATTTAAAGACATATTTTGGATTGCATAACACCCTAATGACTGGCAGTTTAGAGATAATACACACTCGGGGTATTCTTTGGACCAAGAGAGTGTAATCATTTACCCTGGGATATATGTTTGACAAGTCACGTGTATTTACTTGTTTGTGGGTCGCTCATCAGAACCTCCTTGTCATGGGTGTTTATGGATGTTTCTAACACAGTTCCAAAACACACATATATAATTTTGACCCCGCTAAATCCCATTTTTAAATTGTAAAACTAGGGTTTAAGGGGGTATATATTTTATTCTTCTTATTTCTGCACAAAATATAGACTGTGGTTCACGTCAGACCGCCTTGCCGAGGCGGATCTAACGAGTACCCACAACCTATGTTTCGTTCAGAAATGTTAAAATCATCAGAATTTTCTGACGGAAAATATTCAGTTTGGGTGATAAAAAATTCAATAGATTTGTATAGTCATATTTTCGGAATGAAGTACCCAAAATCTCTGTTTGGGACAAATAAAAAATAACGAATAAATAAACAAATAGATAAAAGTTCATAAAGTTTAGCGCCAAATGGCAAACAGTGTAGACCCAGTTCGGACGCAAAAAAACTAGGCGTCTGATCAGGGTCTACATTGCTTTCGAAAGCTTCAGACATTTTCAAAATATATTTGAAGAAAACACAACATCACACTTTTAAATTTTGGAATGGTCTTATGCTATTTACAAGGTGAAAGATTCCATTTGGCACCATTGGCAAACTGTGCAGACCCAGATCAAACGCAACAGAACTAGGGTGTCTGATCAGGGCCTACATTGTTTCCAAAAGGCTCAGACACTTTCAAAATAAATTTTAAAGAAAACAAAACCTCGCACTCTTTAATTTTGAAATGGTCTTGTGTTATTTAAGGTAGAAGATCCCATTTGGCACCAAATGGCAAATAGTGCAGATCCAGATCAGAGCCGGCAGAAGTAGGCGTCCGATCAGGATTTAAATTGTTTGCAGTTTTGAAATGGACTTGTTCTGTTTTACAAGGTGGACAATTTCTTTTGGCGCAAAATGGTAAATAATAGACCCGGATCAGACGCAGTAGACGTAGGCGTCTGATCAGGGCCTAGATATATGCAAAAAGTTCAGGCATTTCCCAAATAAGTTTCGAAGAAAACAAAACCTGATACTCCTAAATTTTGCAATGAACTTATGTATGTATAAGGTGGAAGATTAAACAAAATAAAAGAAAATTACAAAAAATAAATAATTTAAAAAATGGGCCGCTTCTGTGACTGAACATGAATTATTGCGGAAATTTTGAAGGAAAGACAACCTCATTCGCTAATTTTGAAATGGTCTTGTGCTATTTACAAGGTGGAAGATGCCATTTGGCGTAAATTAACAAAATGTGCAGACCAAGATCATACGCAACGGAACTAGGCGCCTGATCAGGGCCTACATTGTTTCCAAAAGGTTCAGACAAATTTTCAAAATAAAATTTGAAGAAGGTGGAAGATCCCATTTGGCATCAAATGGCAAAAAGTGCAGATACAGATCAGACCTAGCAAAAGTAGATGTCTGATCAGGACCTGCTTTGTTTGCAAAATATTTCAGGCGTTTTCCCAATTATACATTTTGAAGAAAACACAATCTCATATTCTTTAATTTTGAAATGAACTCGTTCTATTAACAAGGTCGAAGATTCGATTTTGTCGCCAAATGGCAAAAAGGGCAGACCCAGATCAGTTGCAGCAGAAGTAGGCGTCTGATCAGAACCTACAGTGTATGCAAAGGGTTCAGGCATCTTCAAAATATATTTCTAAGAAAACATAACCTGATTCTCCTAAATTTGAAATGGACTAATGCAATTTATAAGGTGGAAGATTCCATTTGTTAAAATCATTGGTAAATTAAACCAAAAATTGAAAATTACAATAATAAGTATATTTTATAATTAAAAAAATGGGTCGCTTCTGTGAGTGTGTGCACATGAATTATATCGGATATCTAGAATTAGTGACGATAATACGGTGTTGTTTTAAATACCTATCTTTATAGACCCAAGTTGCAACTGGGCGTCATAAAACATTTGGTCAATAAACATACTGCGTTTTGACAGTCAACTTCCATCACTTTGCAGTACCTATATTTTACCATTTACCCCCAAGCCAATGTAAATGGATAATTAACTAGTCTTCCTTTCGGAAATAATCAGAGATGTTGTGTTCAAACTAAAAAAAAAAACTGAAAGAAGGAAAATTTGAAGAAATAAAAAAGGAAATAAAAAGAAAGATACGCGCAAAATAGTTTCGCAGTACTGATTGGTTGCTTTTGAAACGCGAAACAGTCTGTGAATGTGCACTATCGGCGTTTTCGACACTCAGGTTTGATTGGCTGATCAACAATCTCGATTCAGGCGCAATGTCGCGTTATTCATAAAAGCAATTGATGGGCTCAAATGTCACTCGCAGTGGAAACGCATGAATCGTGAGTGCGAATCTCACGCGATACAAAGGCGAAACAAATGCGTGTGCGCTGTAAAGTTTTGTCGCAAGCGGGAGTGTGATTACGTACTGCTACTACCTTTTCTTCGTCTGTAAACGGTAGATGAAATTCTTTAACTATTCTGTATTGAACTGAACGCAGACGGATACAATATACGCCATAACCTGTCGTGCAATAAACTGTGGAATGTAATAAGTTGAGCAGACTAATCGTATGTTTAAAACAAGATTTAATGAGGACTGTCGTAGAATGCAAAAGCCTGAAAGCATTGAGAGGTGAATGAACCGTCAGCCATTCACTAAATATTATTTCTATACCCGTGGAAAAATTAATTCCACGACACATTTGCTGTAGCAAGATGCAAAATCATTTAAAAATAAGAAGCTGAAATGGAATGGATTATATCGTTGCAGGCACCTTTTCCACCAGGTTTTAACGGCAAAATTTATGAGGGTAATATTTCTAAAATGCATTTTTTTTTATTTCTCTTCATTACGAAAACCCGCCTATAGTAATACACTGTAATTTTACCGCCGAAAAAATGAAAACTTTTATATGAAAAAGTGTGATTTTTTTATTTACACTCAAAACATAGGTTTTGGGTGCTCGTTAGAACCACCTCATTGAGGCGGTTCTAACGAGTACCCACAACCTATGTCTTGGAGCAGAAAGAAGAAAAATAATGTTTACCGTTTTCTCTATATAAAAAGAGGTTTAGGTCGGTCTTTATTTCAAGGACTTGTTCACGTAATGTTTGGAATTCCGAAAACATAAAACAATGCCTGAAGGCACCAGGAAAAACGACGAGCGTAAACGTAAATTACATGCATTTAAAAGAAATAACATAAGGGTGAAGTGACGTGAATCACTGACGCCACCCAATGCTTGTATTTCTTAGTTTATTACCCACTTATATATATTACGTTTCTGAACAGCAAGGCGAGTAAGCTCTTCGATAGGTCTTATCAGTTAGGTGACGCAGTTTTTTCAACAAGAGTTCAAGCTCAATATGATTTTCGTACTTACATCGATCCTGAAATTAATCCCAAACGTTATTACAGCGATCTATCTTTCATAAAGGAAGATTATATATATATATATATATATATATATTGGTTTGCCTAGTATCATCGGGACAGATTGGTGATTTTATCCATTCCTACTTATTTTCAAAATACTGAAACACCCATAAAAAGCTATAATAGAAGTGAAGGCAATGCTCAGAAATCGATTCAATTAACCCACAGCTTTCATAAGAGACACCGAAGGGGAAAAAACACAAATGTGAAATAACTAGACCCTAATGGAAACACCAATAGCGGAAAGCCGAATGACAGTCACTTTCTCACAAAAATGGCCAATCGGCTACCCAAAACAAAACATTTAAGCGATGCACACCCTCAAAGACAAACCATAACAAAGATAAACCGCGACAGAAGTACAACATACCAGTTCGACCTATCATTTTTAATTTCAATAAACGTTTTTTCATATCTTCATATTCAACATAAAGCCCTTAAAGAATGGAAACTTAGCAATATAACACGAGATAACAAAACGCATTCCTTTCTATTCTGAAAACACATTTTTGTACCGCATAAACAACGTCGTTTATGTCACCTTAAACTAGGTATTCAGGAATTCCATAGGAAGTAAGTTTTGGCTCCGGAAGACAAGGTCGCAAACAATGTCGTCGTTGTTTGATTGCTCAACTAAGTTAGCAGACTTCAGACTTGATTGCTCAACTAAGTTAGCAGACTTTCAGCTCTGATTGGAAGCTTCGGGCATTGTTTCCAAAGGATAACCCTTTTATAGAACATATTTAACTTCACTACAGCTGGTGTGTGGGAATGTGTGGCGGCGGTAAAACGTCTCCCTGCCCTACATCATAGTGTAGATTATATTTTCTTGTTCTTTGGGATCATTGATTCCATTGTGGAATTTTGAAAATATCTGAGGGTCACTGATGAGGCTTAATTGGCCGAAACTAGCTAGTCTGGCCCAGAAAACATGTACACTCCATATTTTTCACTTCTGTGGTGTGTTCCTTGCTTCCAAAGGATAACCCTTTTATAGAACATATTCAGTCATAACTCACTGGCCGTTACAAGGCTGTGCTCCTGCCGCGGTTTAGTTTCTAATGGTTAGTCTTTTAGTGCGTGCATCACTTATATGTTTTTTGTTCTGGATAGCCAATTGCCAATTTTGAGGAAAGTAACTGCCCTTTTGGCTTTCATCAGTTGATGTTTCCATAAGGGTCTAGTTATTTAATGTATTTGTTTCTTTCCCTTTGGTGTCTCTGATGGAAGGTGTGGGTTAATTGCATCGGTTCCTGATCATTGCCTCCATTTCTTTTTTGGAAGTATAAAGACCATTGTACTACAGCCAGGTTTATGGTTAATGATCATCTCTCCTATTCAGCCATCAAGTTTGCTGTATTTCTGAAAGAAAGCCAATATAGGCTTAATGCTGTCCCTTGCAGTTGAAAAGCAACCTGATTATATTGAGGCTCGACGTCTAGATATTTGTTTGTTTGTTTGATTTGGGGTTTAACGTCCCCGTCAACACTATATAGGTCATTTTGGAGACGTTGCTTCCAATATTGTGGGACTCTTACACGACATTGAGATGAAATGACATCTCAAGCCCTGCCGCCCAATGAAACCAACAGGATTATATGACGGCCCGACTCGCACCACTTTGCCTAGGCACACTTATCGGCCCATCGGGGTCTAACTGTTTGTTTTGTTTATATTTTGTTATGGTGTGTCTTTGAGTGAGTGTATCGCTTATATTATTTTGTTTTGGATAGCCAACTGGCCATTTTGTGGGAAAGTAACTGTCATTATAGCCCCGCTTTGAAAAAGTGGGGGCTATATTGGATTTGGCTTGTCCGGAATTCCGTCTGTCTGTCTGTCTGTCTGTCTGTAATCTTGTCCGGAATTCCGTCTGTCTGTCTGTCTGTCTGTAATATTTGATAGTGGGTACCTTGTTACCGCAACTCCTCTTACAGTTCTAGGTCAATCCTTTTGAAACTTTACAGATGTTTTCATATAGATCTGAAGATGTGCATATTCTTTTTTCATTATCCTTAAATAATTTTTTTCACTTATTTCACCTTTTTTAACTTAGACAATTTTTGAGATCTACTAATGTTAAAATGTATAGGGAGTAGCTACCTTGTTACCGCAACTCCTCTTACAGTTCTAGGTCAATCCTTATGAAACTTTACAGGTGTTTTTATATAGGTCTGAAGATGTGCATATTCTTTTTTCATTATCCTTAAATAATTTTTTTCACTTATTTCACCTTTTTTAACTTAGACAATTTTTGAGATCTACTAATGTTATAATGTATAGGGAGTAGCTACCTTGTTACCGCAACTCCTCTTACAGTTCTAGGTCAATCCTTTTGAAACTTTACAGGTGTTTTTATATAGGTCTGAAGATGTGCATATACTTTTTTCATTATCCTTAAATAATTTTTTTCACTTATTTCACCTTTTTTAACTTAGACAATTTTTGAGATCTACTAATGTTATAATGTATAGGGAGTAGCTACCTTGTTACCGCAACTCCTCTTACAGTTCTAGGTCAATCCTTTTGAAACTTTACAGGTGTTTTCATATAGGTCTGAAGATGTGCATATTCTTTTTTCATTATCCTTAAATAATTTTTTTCACTTATTTCACCTTTTTTAACTTAGACAATTTTTGAGATCTACTAATGTTAAAATGTATAGGGAGTAGCTACCTTGTTACCGCAACTCCTCTTACAGTTCTAGGTCAATCCTTTTGAAACTTTACAGGTGTTTTTATATAGGTCTGAAGATGTGCATATTCTTTTTTCATTATCCTTAAATAATTTTTTTCACTTATTTCACCTTTTTTTTAACTTAGACAATTTTTGAGATCTACTAATGTTAAAATGTATAGGGAGTAGCTACCTTGTTACCGCAACTCCTCTTACAGTTCTAGGTCAATCCTTTTGAAACTTTACAGGTGTTTTCATATAGGTCTGAAGATGTGCATATTCTTTTTTCATTATCCTTAAATAATTTTTTTCACTTATTTCACCTTTTTTAACTTAGACTATTTTTGAGATCTACTAATGTTAAAATGTATAGGGAGTAGCTACCTTGTTACCGCAACTCCTCTTACAGTTCAAGGTCAATCCTTTTGAAACTTTATAGGTGTTTTCATATAGGTCTGAAGATGTGCATATTCTTTTTTCATTATCCTTAAATAATTTTTTTCACTTATTTCACCTTTTTTAACTTAGACAATTTTTGAGATCTACTAATGTTAAAATGTATAGGGAGTAGCTACCTTGTGATCGCAACTCCACTTACAGTTCTAGGTCAATCCTTTTGAAACTTAATAGGTGTTTTCATATATGTCTGAAGATGTGCATGTGCTTTTTTCATTATCCAAAACTTATTTTTAACTTAGACAAGGCGTAGGTACCTTGTTAGGGATTTAACCCTCTCACAAGTCTTTACCTTTAATTCATGAGTCTTTCTCCTCTGACAGGGCTATAGCGGGGCTATAGTCAGATCCTCTGACAGTTCTAGTTTTAGCTTTCCGCTATTGATGTTTCCATTAGGGTCTAGTTTTTGTTTTGTTTTTTGTTTTCATGTCTGTGTTTCTTTCCCTTTGTTCATGTTTGTGTTTCTTTCCCTTTGGTGTCTCCGGTAGGAGCTGTGGGTTAATTGTATCGATTACTAACCATAGCCTTCACTTCTATTTAGTCCCTGTAAGCAGTTTATCAGTACTCTTGTGCGGTCGGTTTCAGCTCTGCGTGGAAGCATCATGCAGCCCATCTATTTCTTAAAGCCCCGATGGGCGGGGACCTTCTAGATATTTGGATGATTTATTAAATATTAAAATACCTACTTCGATGATTTCTTAAGTCGTATTTACTCTTATAAACTCCAATAAAATAAAGGCAGTTCTTCTGATTCCGAATTGAAGTGAAGGAATGATAAGGACTCGATATAACTTACCAACACCTTACATCAGGAACACATAAGGGAACGAAGCACAAACATTAAACAACTAGACCCTAATGGAAACGTCAATAGAGGAAAGCTAAAAGGACAGTTACTTTCCCACAAAATGGCCAATTTGCTATCCAGAACAAAATAATGTAAGCGATACGCACACTCAAAGACAACCATATCAAAAATAAGCCGCGACAGAAGAACCGCATTGGAACGGTCAGTAAAACGAATTCCACTTGTTTGGGGTGGGGCTTAAATCGATTTTATGTGCCACAATCCTCGCCCTTATTTCCGTCGCGATATACACAAATAATTGGTCAGTCTGCATGAAGACCTCCTAACTTATCATTGCAGCGTCTCACAAAAATCAAACAACCAATGAGATGAAACAACGGTGAGAACTCGACAGCAAGAAACCACTGAAAAGCGCGAGCAAAATAATACCAACAATTAGACCCCGATGGGCCCGACCAGAGACAGAGTATCGGGCCTCAACCAGAATTACATAAAATAAGATACTCTCTAATTCTCAGTAACCGTCATAGAATCTGAATTCCCGTGTTTGAGTTTATATTTTTTCTATTTTAGATGGGATTGCTTCATGCAAAATTTTATGATAAACATCTTTTGGCTGTCTGCCGCTTGTGACATTTTCAGTATGGTGAAGCTGTATTATATTTGTGTTTCTTTCCCTTTGTTGTCTTGGATAGGGCAATTGAGGTGTTTGAATCGGTTGCTGATCATTGCATTCACGTTTGTTTCCTATCAAAAATTTAACAAACGCCATACAAAGCATTTTTTTCAAATTGCAAGTTCTTGTACCACAACTTTACTTTCTAAATTATTGACTTCACGTCTTTCTGCCGCTTAAAAAATAAATAAAATAAATAAATAAATGAATAATTAAATAAATAAATAAATAAATAAAGCATGTGATTAAATATTCCGAAAAAAGTCCATGAAAGATCAGGCAGATATCTGTATTGGTCTATTAAAACTAGGATGAGGTTTTAAATATGCAGTTTAGTCTGTCTACTTGCGATATTTCCATGTTTACACTACTACCAAGAAAAGCTTATATACTATTAATGCTTTAATTGAATGTACATTCTATAGAGAAGAGTCCCCCTTGCAGGTAATGGAAGCAATGTTTGTTCACTTCCGAAGAGCATAACAGTTGCATATTATGGTCATGTCAAAAGTGTTTTAGGTTCTCAACTTTCTACTTGACAATATTCATATATTATAAGATTTGTAACTAGGTTATTTAGAACAAAATGTGGTAATTCCGCTTATTAGGATTTGCGCACACATTATGGCCGTTATTGTTCTTGTTGTGTTATAAACGAGACTTCATCTGTCTCTATATTTGTCATGATGTCCCTTTCTGTTGAAAAGCAATCTGAAGTTATCGAAATAGAAGTAGAGGCAATGATCAAGAATCGATACATTACGATAACATACCCGTGTAAATTGGTGCATTTTACACATCTCCAAAATGGCCATTTTTCTGATGAAAATCCGTGATATTTTTTCTTATAAATACTGCAAACATAGGTTGTGGGTGCTCGTTAGAACCGCCTCAATGAGGCGGTTCTAACGAGTACCCACAACCTATGTCTTGGAACAGAAATAAGAAAAATAATGTTTACCCCCGTAAACCCCAGTTTTCTCTATATGCAGTGGGGTAAAGTGGGGTCTTCATTTCACGGACTTGTTCACGTGATGCAATTAACCCACAGCTCCTATCAGAGACACCAAAGGGAAAGAAACACAAACTCGATGCAACAGACCCCAACGGAAACACCAACAGCGGAAAGCCAAAAGGACAGTTACTTTCCCACAAAATGGCCAAAAGGCTATCCAAAATAAAATAATATAAGTAGTTTAGGTCGTAGTACCAAAGCGTTAATCCAAAACCATTAGTCCATAGACAAAATGGCAAATATCAATCTTCAGATTAGCAGACATGGACCCCAGAAGAGTTTAATCAGGCGTCTGTCGACACAAACACCAAAAGACAAACCATAACAAAAATAAACCGCGACAGAAGAACCGCCTTGGAATGGTCAGCGGAAACGAATTCCACCGGGGGGGGGGGGGGGGTGTGCTTAAATCGATTTTATGTGGCCACAATACTCGCCCATACAGCCGTCGCGATTTAGACAAATGAAAGTCATATATGATCTGACCCAGGCTTAACGATCGTGATTTTTTATTTTATTTTTTTTTTGCTAAAAAGCCGATATCGATCCTTACTGATATGCGCTAAAAACGATACTGTGACCATGTGGGCTACATGTATATTCATATTTTGTGACGTATAAAATTATCCATTGTTCCCATTGGTTTTGAAAATATAAAACGTTACTGTTTATATTTAACGAGAATTCAACTATTAGAGGGAGGGGAAATCCATCTTAGAAATAATTATAATGTTCTAAAAAAGGGGTAATCCTTTCAAATCAAGGACAACGACAACGAACCGAAAACTATGGAGTGTCACGTTTGTTTGTTTTTCTGGACCAGACTAGGTAGTTTCGGTCAAATAATAATAACTGCGCCGATTTTCAACAGTAAAAGACAACTGTTCAGGCACCAATTTTCGTTTAGCCCATATATGCCTAGGGTCCCATTTTATTTATTAAATATTGACAATACCTACTTAGATGGTTTGATCAGTCAGCTTTACCCTCCAGAACTTAAGTTGAATGAAGCAAATTCTTCTAATAATGAAGTTCCGTTTTTAGCTCACCTGTCACGTAGTAACAAGGTGAGCTTTTGTGATCACTTTTTGTCCGTCGCCCGTCGCCCGTCGTGCGTGCGTCCGTGCGTGCGTCCGTGCGTGCGTCCGCGCGTCCGTAAACAATTTTAAATAAGTATATCTCTATTATTCCACGGTCAATCTTGATCACATTTCATGAGAAGCATCATCAGGTAGTGGGAAAGGCTGCATAAGGTTTTTTGGCAGATCAGGTTGGAATTCTGGTTGTCATGGCAACATATAGCTCCAATAGACTTACAATGGGAAAAAAATAAAATATCTTCTTCTCTGAAACCACAGGGCCCCGAGCTTAGATATTTAGCTTGTAACGATGTCAAGTGGTCACCTGCATAAATCCTGCCAATCATGCCCCTGGGGTCAAACTTGACCACACCCGGGGGCCCCTTAACTCTTATAGACTCAATATGGAAAAAAAAAAGTTTAAAAATCTTCTTCTCTGAAACCACAGGGCCCAGAGCTTAGATATTTAGCATGTAGCAAGGGCAAGTGGTCACCTACATAATTCCTGCCAATCATGCCCCTGGGTTCCAAATGGGCCACGCCCCGGGGCCCCTTCGCTCCCATAGACTCATAATGGAAAAAAAGCTTCAAAAATCTTCTTCTCTGAAACCACAGGACCCAGAGCTTAGATATTTAGTATGTAGCAATGGCAAGTGGTCACCTACATAATTCTTGCCAATCGTGCCTCTGGGGTCGAAATTTGCCACACCCCGGGGCCCTTTAGCTCCCATAGACTCGTAATGGAAAAAAGCTTCAAAAAACTTCTTCTCTGAAACCACAGGCCCAGAGCTTAGATATTTAGCATGTAGCAACGGCCAGTGGTCACCTACATAATTCCTGCTATTTATGCCCCTGGGTTTCAAATGGGCCACGCCCCGGGGCCCCTTCGCTCCCAAAAACTCATAATGGAAAAAAAGCTTCAGAAATCTTCTTCTCTGAGGCCACAGGGCCCAGAGCTTAGATACTTAGCATGTAGCAACGGCCAGTGGTCACCTACATAATTCCTGCCAATCATGCCCCTGGGTTCCAAATGGGCCATGCCCGGGGGCCCCTTCGCTCCCATAGACTCATGATGGAAAAACAAATTTCAAAAATCTTCTTCACTGAAACCACAGGCCCAGAGCTTAGATACTTAGCATGAAGCAACGGCAAGTGGTCACCTACAAAATTCCTGCCAATCATGCAAATTGGCCACGCCCCGGGTTCCCTTAGCTTCTATAGACTCATAATGGAAAAAAGCTCCAAAAAGTTTCTTCTCTGAAACCACAGGGCCCAGAGCTGAGATATTTAGCATGTAGCAACGGCAAGTGTTCACCTACATAAATCCTGCCATCCATGCCCCGGGGCCTCTTAACTCCCATAGACTCATAATGGGAAAAAAATTCAAAAATCTTCTCGGAAACCACTGGGCCCAGAGCTTAGATATTTAGCAGGTAGCAACGGCAATTGGTCACCTACATAATTCCTGTCAATCATGCCCCTAGGTTCCAAATAGGCCACGCCCCGCGGCCCCTTTGCTCCCATAGACTCATAATGGAAAAAAGCTTCAAAAATCTTCTTCCCTGAAACCGCAGGGCCTAGAGCTTAGATATTTAGCATGTAGCAATGACAAGTGGTCGCCTACATAATTCCTGCCAATCATGCCCCTGGGGTCCAAACGAGCCACGCCCCAGGGCCCCTTAGCTCCTATAGACTCATAATGGAAAAAAGCTTAAAAATCTTCTTCTCTGAAACCACAGGGCCCAGAGCTTAGATATTTAGCATGTAGCAACGGCAAGTGGTCACCAACATAAATCCTGCCAAAAATGCCCCTGGGGTCCAAATGGGCCACGCCCCGGGGCCCATTAGCTCCCATAGACTCATAATGGAAAAAAAGCTTCAAAAATCTACTTCTTTAAAACCACAGGGCCTAGAGCTTAGATATTTAGCATGTAGCAATGGCAATTGGTCACCTACATAATTCCTGCCAATCATGCCCCTAGGTTCCAAATGGGTCACACCCCGGGCCCCTTTGCTCCCATAGACTCACAATGGAAAAAAAGCTTCAAAACTCTTCTTCTCTGAAACCACAGGGCCTAGAGCTTAGATATTTAGTATGTAGCAATGGCAAGTGGTCGCCTACATAATTCCTGCCAATCACGCCCCTGGGGTCCAAACGGGCCACGCCCCAGGGCCCCTTAACTCCTATAGACTCACAATGGAAAAAAGCTTAAAAAATCTTCTTCTCTGAAACCACAGGGCCCAGAGCTTAGATATTTAGCATGTAGCAATGGTAAGTGATCACCTACATAAATCCTGCCAATCATGCCCCTGGGATCCAAATGGGCCACACCCCGGGGCCCCTTAGCTCCAATAGACTCATATTGGAAAAAAGCTTCAAAAATTTTCTTCTCAGAAACTGTAAAGCACAGAACTTAGATATTTAGTATCCAGCAACATAAAATAGCCAGCTACATAAATCCTGCTAACCCTGCCCCTGGGGTCAAAATTGGCCACGCCCGAGCTCATCAGCTCCAATAGACTTATAATGAAAACAAAAAACTTAAAAAATCTTCTTCTATGAAACCATAAGGCCCAGACCTTAGATTTTTAATATGTAGCAAGTCAGGTTGCCACCTACATAAATCCTGTCAGTTATGCCCCTGGGGTCCAAATTGGCCACCCAAGCCCTCTTTAGCTTCCATAGACTTACAACTGGAAAAACTTCAAAAATCTTCTTCTCTGCAAGCACAGGGTCCTTAAAATGAAAAACAAAAACACACACAAAAAAAAAAACAACAACTTAAAATGGAAAAAAAAATCTTCAAAAATCTTCTTCGCTGAAACCATAAGTCCAAGAGCTTAGGTATTTAGCATGTAGCAATGTCGAGTGGTCGCCTACATGAATCCTGCCAGTCATGCCCCTGGGTCCAAATTGGCCAAATCCTGTGGCCCCTTAACTCCAACAAACTTATAATGGAAAAAAGCTTCAAACATCTTCTTTGAAACCATGAAGTACAGACCATAGATATTTAGTATATAGCAACACAAAATGGTCGCCTACATAAATCCTGCCAACCATGCCCTTTGGGTCAAAATTGGCCAAGCCCCAGTGCTCATTAGCTCCTATAGACTTATACTGGAAAAAAACTTTAAAAAATCTTCATCTCCAAAACCATAAGGCACAGATTTTGTTTGATTTGAGGTTTTACATCCCCGTCAACACTGTATAGGTCATTTTGGAGATGTCTCT
The DNA here is from genome assembly GCA_963580285.1 of Lucinisca nassula. Lineage (NCBI taxonomy): Eukaryota > Metazoa > Mollusca > Bivalvia > Lucinida > Lucinidae > Lucinisca > Lucinisca nassula. Next base: position 87,467,206 of record OY757016.1, on the reverse strand, counting down.
TCCAATTTTGTGGGACTTTTACCTGACAAGGAGATGAAATTACATCTCAAGCCCTGTCGTCCAATGAAGCCAATAGGGTTTATAAGCATGGACACCGCTTTGCCTGAGCTTTGATATTTAGTATGTAGCAATGTCAAGTGGTCTCCTACACTAAATGATTTTCTGGTACACAGGTGAGCGATATAGGGCCATTGGGCCCTCTTGTTGGATTTACTATTAGCTATTTCAGATGTGTGTAGTGGAGGGTGGGCCTATATAATCGATTTAAACTCCCCACTGGTTCTCGCTGCTGACCGTCCTAAGAATGTGGTTCTAATGTTGTTTATTTTAAATGTAGCTTTGTAGGATTTTCCAACGGGACTCTTCAAGTTGATGTGCTTATGGTTGTGTATTATTATTTTTTATTATGTATTTATTTTTTATTGATTGTGCCTGTTGCACCTTGATCGCATTTTGCATCACGAAAACACGCCTATATAATTTTGACCCCCTTGAACCCCACTTTTATAAAGTCAAACTGGGGTTTCTGGGGGTATACCTTATTTTTCTTATTTCAGCTCTAAATAATAGAGTGTGGGTACTCGTTAGAACCGCCTCAATGAGGCGGTTCTCACGAGTGCCCACAATCTATATTTTGTGGTACCGATTCCACTTCTATTTTTATCTGGCATAGATATGTATGTTGGTAAATGCCCTACCTATATTGCCAAACAATATGCTCTCATTGCAGTTCCCGGTATATTTATTGAATGTGTACTTATGGCGCCTGTAGGTGTCTTGGTCTGGTCTGGATTTTTATAATTATTATTCATTTTCTTATGGGAGTAGCATTGTGCATAAGAGGCAAACACCGTACTGCCAGCCCATAGCTAGATAGAGGATCTTACACGAGTGGTCATTTCATATGATATTTATGAAACGAGCGAGAAGGCTCGTTTCATAAATATCATATGAAATGACCACGAGTTTAAAGATTCCCTTTATCATATGATTACTTTAAATTGGATTTTATCGCCTTTTAGTTTGACAATTTTTCTACGAAAAATGCATTGTTGACATGGACGTCGTCATGACGTTACTTAATCCCGACAAAGTGTTATAACACGTGTGGTCATACGATTTTTATTACACGACGTTATCCACTGCTTATCAACGACGTCATATGATAAACTGTATTCCCAAACAGACAAAGTAGAAGTAAAACAAAGATCAGGAATCGATACGATTAACTTACTCCACCCATCAAAGACACCAAAGGGAAAGAAACACAAACATGAAGCGACCAGACCATAATGGAAACCTAAACAAAGGAAGGCCATAAGGACAGTTACTTTCCCACAAAATGGCCAAATGGCCATCCAAAATAAAAAGACACAAGTGATACACACAGTAAGTAACAAACAACAACATAAATAAACCGCCATAGAAGAACCGCCTTGGAACGGTCAGTGGAAAGAATTCCACTAGGGGGGGCTTTAATCGATTTTACATGGCCATAATCCTCGCCCTTACCTCTGTCGTCGTATACACTAATTTTGTTTAGTCCGCATGAAGTCTTCCTAACTCATCAGTGTAACATCTCCGAGAACATACAAATAAAAAACTACAGAGATGAAACAAGGTTGAAGACTCGAAAGTATACAACAACAGAATTGCTGGAGCAAACGAAAACCAACAGTTAGACTCCGAGGGGCCCGACAAAAGACGGAGCATCTGACACCAACCAACATAACGAATACTAAAATAAAATAAAATTCCATTTATGTTTTTACGCTGGAACCGTCATATAATCTTAAGCCCGACCCACCAGTGTGCAATCAAAGAGGAAAGCAAAGTTACCAACCTTGATTGGGTTAACCACCATGCTTGCAGTCTGTTTTATAACATTTATGTTGTACCCAATCTTTATATATCGACGAACTCCACAAGTCACAAAAACCAATCAAACTGAATATATTGTATACAAATATTTTTCGCCAAAGATGAGCTTTTCTATACATACCATGGGATGGCGAACATTATAATATTGCTTATGCTGCTGATTGCATTATTCAGCTACAGGGGCCAGTTTTTCAAAACTAACGACGTCGTTTGTTAACGTATCGTTAAAACTTTGATCATTAAATATGGCAAATGTGCTAAAAATTTTGCTGAAAAAATGTGAGCAGCTTTTGCTGATGCAAAAGCTGCTCATAATTTTTCAGCAAAAATTCCAAAAAAAATAAGTATTAAACTTGCTAGAACAGTTAACAATATGACCACTAACAAGCTCGTTAAGCTAACGATGCTTTGAACAACTGGCCCCAGGACTGTATATGCATTTGTCAAAACCTCTGAACAAAGGGGATTATTAAACCTAGACATATGAATATTGTAATAAAGCAACCTTTGCATGAATGCAGTCGATTTCCAGTAACATTCAATAAATATAGAGGATCTTACTAGAAGGGTCATTTCATATGCTATTTATGAAACGAGCCATCGGCGAGTTTCATAAATATCATATGAAATGACCACGAGTGTAAGATTCTCTTTATCATATGACTACTTTAAATTGGATTTTATCGCCTTTTAATTTGACACTTTTTCTGCGAAAAATGCTGACATGGACGTCGTCATGACCTTACTTAATCCCGCCAAAGTGTTATTACATGTGTGTTCATATGATTTTTATTACACGACGTTATCCACTGCTTATCAACGACGTCATATGATAAACAATATTCTTTGATTGTTGTATTAGTTTTTCGTGCACAATCTAAGATGTTATAATAAAACTTAACACGAAAAACTTCGACTCTAACGAGAAACTTACTAGATCAATACTTACTTAACTGAACCTGGTATTCCATTAAGAAAAATAAAGTAACCCAGGAAAAGCCGCGGACAACGAACTGGCTTTCATGTCGATTTAATCATTACGAAAACACGCCTATCCAAATTTATTTGAACATGCTATCACCAAAACCAATGAAAAATAAAAAAAAAAAAAAAAAAAAAAAACGAAAACGAAATCAATTCTGATATTTTTCATATTTCTGCTTAAAACTTACATTGTTGGAACTCGTCAGAACTGCCTCGCCGAGGCAGTTCTAACGAGTACCTACAATATATGTTTTTTTTTTCTTTTTAGTAAAATTATGAAGAAAAAAATATACCCCTCTCGACCACAGTTTTACTACATGAGAGTGGGATTTAAGGGGGTCAAAATTATATAGACATGATTTTCTTTTCTTTCTGTAACGATTATATAAACATGTTTTTTTCTTTTCTTTCTGTAACGATTTTTTGGCATGCAGGCACACACATTAACAGAGGCCCATGGGTCACTACGCTCACCAGAGGTCATGTGGTTTATACCATATACAGGCATGATGCCTATCTTGGTCATGTGACAACAAATAGCCACCATGCAATCAGTAAAATCCACTGTCTTGCCTTTTTTCACTACAATTGTCTATGTGACAAAATTTGACCGTGACGTAAAAACAGGTCAAGGTCAACCAAAGGTCATCATTTAGACAAAATTGGTAGGGTCCGAGCCCCCGATGCTGCATACCAAGATTCAAGGTCATCGGCCATTTGGTTCCTGAGAAGAAGATTTTTTAAGGTTTTTACCATATTTGGGCATGTCAGCCATATTGGTCATGTGACCCAGTCCTACGAACAAACATTCATTCCCCCTTCACATAGAAGCTCCACATGTAATTTGGTTTCAATCAACCAAGCAGTTTGAGTAGGGAAGAAGATTAAAATACTGAATCTGAGCCATCCAGGACCAAGGTCAGCAAATGATCTTGACATTTGGAGTTGAAAAACCTCCATTAATCTGATTGCAAATATCATTTCTGATGCCACAGGTTACCATGCAATCAAAAAAATCCACTGTTTTGCCCTTTTTCCATACATATGTCTAAGTGACCATATTTGACCTTGACGTAAAATAGGTCAAGGTCAATCAAAGGCCATCATTTGAACAAACTTGGTAGGGCCCGAGTCACCGATGCTGCATACCAAGTTTCAAGGTCATCGGCCATTTGGATCCTGAGAAAAAGATTTTTTAAGGTTTTTACCATATATGGCCATGGCGGCCTTATTGGTCATGTGACACAGTCCTAGCAAACAAACTTTCGTTTCCCCTTCCCACAGAGGCTCCACATGCAATTTGGTTTCAATCGACCTAGCAGTTTCAGTTGAGAAAAAGATAAAAATACTGAATTTGAGCCTTCCCGGACAAAGGTCAGTAAATGACACGGCCTTCGGAACTGACACAATTCAGCTGAGTGCAAATAGCATTTCTGATGCCACTAACTACAATGCAATCAGCAAAAAAAAACACTATTTTGCCTTTTTTCTATACAAATGTCTAAGTGACCATATTTGACCTTGACGTAAAACAGGTCAAGGTCAACCAAAGGTCACCATTTGAACAAACTTGGTAGAGCCCGAGTCACCGATGCCGCATACCAAGTTCCAAGAACATCGGTCATTCGGTTCTTGAGAACAAGATTTTTAAATGTTTTTACCATATATGGGCATGGCGGCCATATTGGTCGTGTGACCTAGTCCTCACGAAAAAAGTTTCGTTCACCCTTCACACAGAGGCTTCACGTGTAATTTGGTTTCAATTGGCTCAGTAGTTTCAGAGGAGATGTTGTTTGAAAATGTTGAGGACGACGACGACGACTCGACGGATGACGGAGCAATGCCTTTACTATGAGCTCCCCCGGAGACTTCGGCTCTGGTGAGCTAAAATATGCTGTTTTGACTTTTCCCCACACAAAAGTCTATGTGAGCAATTTTTGACGTTGGCGTAAAATGGGTCAAGGGCATTCTAGAGTCATCATTTTAGCAAATTATAATAGGCCAGAGTCCCCAATGCTACATACCAAGTGTTTTCACAAGCAGACCACTGGTTCAGGAGAAGAAGATTTTTGAAGGTTTTCTACCTTATATGGGCATGGAGGCCAGCTTGGTCATGTGATCTGGACCCTGCGAGTAAACTTACGTTCCCCCATCCCATGAATGCTGCACATGAAATTTTACTTCAATCGGCTCAGCAGTTTTTTTAGGAGAAGTCGTTTGAAAATGTTGACGCCGACGCGGACGCGGACGGCGGATCACTGCCTATACCATACGCTCCCCTGGACCTTCCGCTCTGCTGAGCTAAAAATATATGCTATTTTGACTTTTTCCCATATAAAAGTCTCTGTGACCAAATTTACCTTGCCGTAAATTGGGTCCAGGTCGTCCGTGGGTCATCATTTTAGCAAACTATGATGGGCTCGAGTCCCAAATGCCACAAGCCACGTTTCATTACAATCGGCCCACTGGTTCAGGAGGAGAAGATTTTTTAAGGGTTTTAGCTTATATGGGCATAGCGGTCATCTTGGTCACGTTACCAAACACAAGTTAATTTTTCATTTCCTTGTTCTAAAAAGTTTTCAGACAAAATTTGGTTGCAAATGGCTTAGTGGTTTCAGTGAAAAACAAATTTTCAATTTTCATATCTGAATGACCTTGAGCCAAGGTCAGGGAATAACATTGACCTTGAAAACTAGTGTAGTTTCACTAGCATATTTTTTCCACTGCATTTACTAATTCTCAATTCACAGGCTGCAATAGTTTAAAAAAAAGTATGCTGTTTTGACTATTTCCCATACAAAAGTCTACCAAATTTGACCTTGACGTAAAATGGGTTAGGGTCATCCGATGGTGATCATTTTAGCACATTATGATGCACCCGAGTCCCCTATGTTACATGCCAAGTTTCATGACAATCTGCCCACTGGTTCAGGAGAAGAAGATTTCTTAAGGGTTTTTATCTTATATTGGCATGGAGGCCAGCTTGGTCATGTGACCTGGACCCTGCGAGAAAACCTGTGTTCCCCATCCCATGGATGCTCCACATGAAATTTGAATTCAATCGGCCCAGCAGTTTTGGACAAGAGTCATTTGAAAATGTTGACGCGGATGCGGACGCGGACACGGACGCGGACGACACACGACGGACGTCGGATCACTGCCTATACTATAAGCTCCCACGGAGCCTTCGGCTCTGGTGAGCTAAACAGTGAATCAATAACAGACAAACTGTTAACACGCAAAACCGCTAACGATTGGACACCATCTTTAAACGGTAAGCAGACAGAAGTGTCATTACGAAAACACGCCTATACAAAGGTATTGGAAGATTTTACAGATAAAAAAATCTGTTATTTTTCTTATTTTTGCTCAAAACATAGATTGTGGGGACTCGATAGAAACTTATTTTAAGAAATAAGAAAAATAATGTTTACCCCTGAAAACCCCAGTTTTACTTTAACCAGTTGGGTTAAAGGGGGTCAAAATGAATCAACATTTTCGTGATGTTAGGGAAAGATCCCCGGAGCTCATAAATAGTTAATTCTAATGCAGTTTGTAGATACAGACAATGCAAATTATCCAAACGTCGTGACAACAATAAAATGAGAAGACAATATGTATGAACAAACACAATCACGAATCAGAGGTGAATGTTCTATAAACATAACAATTCTCTGGAAGCAAGGGCTAAATTACAGAATTCAAACGAATGAAAAGTACAGGTTTCTACTGTACCAGACTAGCTAGTTTCAACCAGATAGGCTTCAGTGGTGACCGTTAGTTTCGGCCAGTTAGGCGTCAACGGTGACCCTCAAATAATTTCAAAATTCCGCTATGGAAAGTTTAAAGAAACACTATGAAGCCAAAACATCTTAGTTTAGCCTATCTTACCCTGACAAATATTTCCGACGGAAATTTCCTTATAAAGGGAGAAATATTAAATTTATGGAATTGTTTAGTCGTAAACGGTTAAATACTTCTATGATATTTAAAGCAGGCATTCGTATTAGTGTACTGGCTTTCATGCAGGTCATTATGCCTGTTTTGTTTCGCTTCATGTTTGTATTTCTTTACCTTTGGTGTCTTTGATGGGTGGAGTAAGTTAATTGTATCGATTCCTGATCTTTGATTTACTTCTACTTTACATATGAGTGTTATTTTTAAAAGTTCACAATTTCGATTCATTTCTTGTTTTTAGTTTTTATTTTACGGCCCTTTTAAGATTATGACAAAACATTTGGTTGCTAAAAGATATGGTTACACCGTTGTTAAGGCGGTTCAAACCGAGAGCTTAAAACACCGCTTCGTAAACACCAATATCGAATCCATACATTACGTGAACAAGTCCGGGAAATGAAAACCCCCCTAAACCCCACATTATATAGAGAAAACTGGGGTTTACGGGGTATACATTATTCTTCTTATTTTTACTCCAAGACATAGGTTTTGGGTACTCGTTAGAACCGCCTCAATGAGGGTTCTAACGAGCACCCTCAACCTATATTTTGAGCATTATTACGAAAAATATCAAAGAATTACATCCAGAAAAGTAGCCATTTTGGAGATATGAAAAATACACCTTGTCGCACGGGTGTGTTATCGTAATGTATGTAATGATATGACATTGTTGTCAATTATTAGACGTTTTATCTTATCGCTGTCTTAATGTTGATGAATAGGATACATAAGTTACTGAGTTATTTCAAGTAATATTAACACTTTGCAATCGGAGATTCACATGGGATATTTATATTCTCAATGCCATTACAGAATATTCCTACAGACAACGTTTTGCAATCTTGGTCACATCCCAATGAGGTCACTGGCTTTCGCGACGTCATTGACGTCAAAATTAACAATGACTATCTCCATTATGAAAGGAAATAGCATTCACAGCTTCTGGTTACGAGCAAAGTTTAAGCGATTCCAAGAAACACCGGGTCAAGAGCAAAGTTTAAGTGAACTATTCGGGGTTCACTTATTTTGCCCGTTACCCGACGTTGTTCCTACTTCAAAGCACGTTAAGTAAATGTGATTCATTTCTTGTTTTTAGTTTTTATTTTACGGCCCTTTTAAGATTATTTCACTAATTTCAGAGGTTGGCGCAAACCAGATAACTCCTGGGCAAAATGGACCTGACCTCCCTTTACCGCAGATTGGCGTCTCACATGTGGTCAGAGCCGAGCGAGGCTGAAACCACAGCGGTTTACACATATTTTTATGCTAAAAGTGTTCGCGTTTTTACCAGTTATGCCTAAGGGGCCAGTTAAGGCGTAAGGATAAGGACAATAATCAGGCACCCAATTTATATAGCGAAAACTAGGGTTTGCGAGTTTTTTTTTTCTTTTTTCTGGTCCAACACATAGGATGAGGGTACCCGTAAGAACCGCTTTTATTGGCGGTTACATTCCGATAACACACCCGTACGACATAGTGCATTTTTCATATCTCCAAAATGGCTACTTTTCTGATGAAAATCTGCCATATTGTTCTTATAAATGCTCATAACATAGGTTGTGTGTGCTCGTTAGAACCGCCTCATTGAGGCGGTTCTAACGAGTACCCACAACCTATGTATTGGAGCAGAAATAATAAAAATAATGAAGACCCCCGTAAACCCCAGTTTTCTCTATATAAAGTGGGGTTTAGGTGGGTCTTCATTTCACGGACTTGTTCACGTGATGATGACGAGCACGCACTGGCAACCTATGTTTGGAGTAAAAATAAGATAAATATCACAAATTTAAATAAAAGTAACCATTTGAAGGTATGGCAGAGCACGTGCGCTGAACCCACAACGGCGATCTATAGACCTAATGATTAAGTGACATCGCTTTTGCCAACTACGCCACTGAATCCTGGCTCTACCCCTGTAATTTTATTTTTACATTGCTAAATATTAAATTATGCTAACGCGGTGCTAATTATATATGCAGAGTTATATTTCGTAAAATCATTGTTCGATATAAAAAGATTGGGTACAACATAAATGTTATACGACAGACTGCATGCATGGTAGTAACCCAATCACGGTTGACAACTTTGCTTCCCTCTTTAATTGCACGCCGGTGGATCAGGCCTCAAATTCCAGCGTAAAGGCTTACTGAGAAGTAGAGGGAATCTAATTCTACGTATTGTTGGTTGGTGTCTAATACTCTGTCGCTGGTTGGGCCCATCGGAGTCTAAATGTTTGTTTTCTATTGCTCCAGCATTTCATTTCTTGTTGTCGGGTCCTCACCGTTGTTTCATCTGTGTGCTTGTTTTATTTTTTGTGTTCACGAAGATGTTGCACTGAGGAGTTAAGAGGCCTTCTTGCGGACTGAACAAATTATTGGTCTAAATCGCGACGGTAGAAAGGGCGAGGATTGTGGTCACGTAAAATCGATTTAAGCCCCCCCCCCCCCCCCCCAGTGGAATTCATTTCACTGACCGTTCAAAGGCGGTTCTTCTGTCGCGGTTTATGTTGTAATGGTTTGTATTTGAGTGTTTGTATCGCTTAATAATTTTGTTTTGGATAGCCAATTGATCATTTAGTGGGAAAGTAACTGACCTTTTGGCTTTCCGCTATTAATGTTTCCATTAGGGTCTGTTGTTTCATGTTTGTGTATCTTTCCCTTTGGTGTCTCTGATGGGAGCTGTGAGTTAATTGTATCGATTCGTGATCATTGCCTTCAATTCTATTTTACGTACCAATTTCTATACTATGTGTAAGTTTAGCATACCTTTAAAATCCGGTACGATACATTGCATATTGCTCTTTGATACTGGCTTGTGTGATGAAACACCCGACAGTCGGCAAATTAATACAGTCAACCCGTTTTATACCGACATGTGTTATAACGGCAAAACGCGTTATAACGGCAATTTGAATGAAATGACTACTTAGCGAAAAGCTTAGCCTCGGTTCCGAGCGGTGTGGGCTCCCCTCGGGTTGGAAATGCACAAATCGAGTCCATAATCATGAAAGGGTTGTTTTATCTAATACTCCAAGAAACAAAATTTATAGATATTTGTTAGAATCGCTCTAACAAATGTCTATAACATTTGTTTCTTTGAGTAAGGCCTTTTATTATCTACCATACTCCTAACTGGCATTCTTTATAACGGCAAATTCTTTATAACGGCACGATAATAGGGACCAAATACTGTCGTTATAACGATGGTCCTCTGTAACAAGAGAGTTGGGGTACATGATGCCAAATGTCTTGCTCTTGTTTCACTTATAGTTGTAACACACATAGAGGATCTTACGTGAGTGCTCATGTATTATTGAATTTATTAAACGAGTTGAGGAAAAGTGATAAAATGCGAGGCTTTGCCGAGCTTTTTATCCCTTTTCCTCAACGAGTTTAATAAATTCAATAATACATGATCACGAATGTAAGATTTTATTTATCATATGACTTTTTAAACGCATTGTATTACGATTTTTGTACAAAAATGTGAATATTCCGGCATTAGTAAACGCGATGTCATTAAGGACGTCGTACGTGTAAATTACGGGACGTAGCTTACTAATTTGCATATTTAATCCACTAGTGGATTATCGAATTTATTACATGGCGTTATTACACTCTCAGACGCGACGTCATATGATAAATTCAATAATTGCACGGTTAGCAATCATCAGGACAAAATCAAATGCTAAACTCCTACGTAATGCTCTAAGACTTGCATATGTAACGCGACGTCTGATTGGATAACGTCAACAATTTGCGACAATATATTCTACGATAAACTGCCGGAAACCCGACGTCATCATAATTATTATATTATAACGTCGCTTTCCATTGATTGGTATTTGGTTTTACGCAGCTCGATCCGCTTGCCGTTTGGAGTAAATAGAACCTTTTTAAACAAAACAAGTGAATACGTACATTAGAATGGGGAACATTGAATTAGCCATTCTCGTACTGAATATTCAGTCTAGCCACACCCATTTATGACTTTGAACCAATCAGATTACTTGATTTAATTAATTCTTACAAAGCCATAAACTTAATGTCAAACAGTGTAGATGCTGATCAGATGGCTTCTGATGAAGCCATCTGATCTGGATCTACACTGTTTCCAAAGACAGGGTTGGCGTGAACAGCATGATAAGCGTTAAAACTTGTCATTTGCGGAGATAAAGCGTTGGTTTAACGGTCGCGGAGATAAAGCGTTGGTTTAACGGTCGCAATTTCCTATATACGGCTCCACTGACGAGTCGCCGTAAAAGGAAAGCTTGTGTTAAAGGAATGTTTGGTAACCGTTAAAAGTCTCCATGTCATTCTTATAATGTATATTGAATTTCCTAGTTCTCTGTGATCACTTATTCCAGTGTGGAATTTTAAAAGTATATCCGAGGCTAATTGATGTGGCCGTATTGGCCGAAACTAGCTAGTCTGACCTAGAAAACATGTACACTCTTTCTTTTCAGTTGTTTAGTGTATTCATTGCTTCAAAATGTAACGGTTTTCATAAACTTATTAGGTGTCCTAACAATAATGCTATACGCTGTAACTATGCCAATGTGTATACCGTGAAGCGATATTCTGGAAATCAAAGATTGATCCAGGGCTTCTCAAGACTTTCGGATGAGTCTTTAAACCGAGACCCTGTCTCCGTATGACCTTAGATGTTGCTTGGACGTTAAACTCAAACACTCACTCACTCTGGAAATCAAAACTGAAACAGCAACAGACTCCGTTTGTTTTGGGATGTCCATGTGAGATGATGACCCAAGTCTGAGCACATTTAAGTAACTGGAGTCTGCAATACCCTAATGGACAAGGGCTATAAACATAAAAAGCATGCTATTGATGCACGTAAAACAGAAAAAAAAACACCTTAAAATGCCTGTCATTTTCAAGCCATTTAAAATCAAACTTCACTCCGGAATTCCTTTACATAATTTCGAAAATATTTGATGGTCATTGATTAGGCCTAATTGGCCAAAGCTTCCTAGACCGTATAATATTCCTGTGGATAGTCGCCTTGCTTCTAAGAGACTATTTTGATAAAACGTATTTAACTTCACCACTGCTGGTGTTAAGGGCAGTACGGCGACGTTAACACTCTGCCTGTCTTTAATCATACTTTGGGTTATATTTTCTAATTATTTGGCAGCATTGTTTCGACTGCAAAATTTCAAACATATCTGAGAGTCACTGATGAGCCCTTATTGGTCGAAACTAGCTCGACTAAGCCTAGCCCAGACAGAAAAGACATGAAAACGCAGCAGTTTTCAAGTCTGTGTTGTAGCCCAGTCTGCCAAAGTATTAACATTTTATAGACCTTTTTTAACTTTGTGTTAACGTTACTTTATCCATACTTCACCACAGCTGTTGTTAAGGGAATGCGTGGTGGTCCTTCATCATAATTATGAAATAGATCAGCTCTAACTGTGATTTGTTGAGAAATAAACCACAGTTTGGAGGTCAGTTGTAAAGTAGATCAAATCACGAGCATCTTGCGCGCGTAATTTGTCTACTTATAACTGAGCAAGAAACTGTGATTTATTACTCAACAAATCACAAACTAGAGCTAATCTATTTCGATTCTAACAGGCTGAAAATCGGCAATAATGCTGTTGTTTCCTTCAAAATCTCACAACTTTTCGCCTTTGTAAGAAGAAATCCCGCTAAATTTATCGACTGAAACACAAGTATTTATATCCTTTCCTAACGTTTTCGATGCGAGAATATGATGTTACACCGTCTAACGTCAAGGAAATCGTCTAGTGACGTCATTAATTGGCAGTTTTTAATGACGTCACTCATCACGCTCGCCCTTGTCGTGATTTGTTGTAATATAAAACGGTTATTTTCCATTGCCTATATAAACACTGGTCAGTACATACGTACAGGCTGCGTAGCGGTCGCATAGGCTTTGTTATTTAGACGCATAGGCTTCGATGAAAAATGGCGGATGACAGTTCGTCAATGCAGGTAAGAAACTGTTTTTCGTTAATCTAAATGTTGTTTAGCGTTGCCCAATACTGACATCTGCCTTACGGGCCACTTTATTACTGTGTGGCTTCGTCTGTTGCAATAAAAAGTTTGAAAAACGGAATATAGAAAAATAGACCCTGAAAGAAATTTGGCATTCAACACAGATTCACCTGTAGTTTCACTTTGGCCCGGTCGCCCCATGTAACTACACGTTTTTGGCTGGTGTTCTGGTCGATCAATTGTGAATAATGATAATGAAATCGAAAGCTAATATGCATATTTCGTCAATTCTTTTTCGAAAAAGAAAAGTCTTGATATTTCGATACAAGGAACGTAGCTTCGTTACCTATTACAACGCAGAGGCTGCGAACTAAATTTGAAAGCCCTGAATTATGTAGAATAATAGCGAATGATATTGAATTAATGTCGAGAAATCAGTCAATCAGCGTTAGTTGGTGATGCTAAAGACATTTTGTATCATTTATACCGAACACATTTTCATTCTCAGCTATGCATTCTCAACATTATAATTCGAATGCCAAAATCTGTCAAGTTACACTACCGTTCATAAACTTGGTTAGTCTTCGTCAAATCTGTTAAGTAGTGTAACGTACTAGGGGATGGTGATGTAGTCAGGAGGTCGGCAAGATTGCCAGGCTTTGTAACCCTAGTATTACAGAACTGTGGGTTCGCTTGGAGACTGGACCGTTTGCAGTGGGAAAGACAATACCAATACTAGGTTACAATCTTGAAACTTCAAATTTCCTAAAAATTGAAAGGTAATCAGCTATCTAAAGTGCCTCTGCCTGTGATTGACAAGATGCAGATGCACTAGAATTTTAAAACAATGTCATGTTAACCTTCAACATGACGACACATCAATAAATGTCAAACATGAAAACATCACACATATCTCAAGGATGGTATGATTGTCATTAAACTGCCACGTTACTCGTTGTTTTCGATATTTGGTAAGTATAAAAAATTATAAACAATAAACAACAGAGTCAGGCTGACTCAGGCAGTGAAAATACAGTTGACTCTCACTATCTCAAACACTGATATATCTCAATCTATCACGTAGGTCATACCAAATTTTGGGCAATGCTTTGGTTTTGCTATGGGTTACTATTGGTTTGACAATTTTTATCTCAAACCACTAGTAACTCAAAGTATTCCAGTCTTTCCAGAGTTTGAGATGATGAGAATAAAGTATATACAACTCGGGTACCAATTTGCAATTAACTTCTTTGTCACCAGAATATGGGTCATTAAGGAGAGGTGGCTGCAAATTTTATAGAACTTCCACCCGACACTAAGAGGAAGTGACCTCTCAAGCCCTACTGCCCAAAGAAACCAATATGGTTTATATGCTTGGGTAGTCAGACGTGTAACACTTTGCCACTATAGGCAGTCAACCAGCACTCAAGTACGGTCGGCTTCAAATCTGCTAAGAAGCTCAATGCAACCTAAATAATTTCCCCAGCACTGTTGGGCATGGTCTTAATTTGCACTGTGTATCCACAGCTATATGCAAATTTGTGTGTCAAAATACTACTGAAACATATATTATTAAGATTTGTTAACTGCTAACACTTGCAAATTTATGATAAAATACATTTATAAAATGAAACACATTTAATTTAGACTCGAACATTGTCACAATCCCGAATGCCAAAATCGGATATTATCTTTGTAGTTTAATAATGCCACCTGGATGAGAATGCAGTGCCACCCAAGAGAAAAGGGTCCACAACCATTTAGAAGCCAGGGGGATTTGAAATGGTGTTAGGAGTCTGAAAAACCCTGACCATTACCTATCAGACATGGGATCAGCTTACATATGAGAAAGGTGAGTATCAGGTGAGTGAATTTATTTTCAGGTGAATTCAGCATCAAAATGTGCTATGGAGGCACTACCCCAATGATGCAAGGCATAATTGCAAACAACCGTTGCGGGATACATGAAACTGAATCCTACAATGGAAATAAACAATAACAGACCTTACATTACTACTAGGAATACATACACAAGATAGTGACATTCAGAATTAGACCAAAAACACATTCATATGTAGGTTTTACACAGCAAAATACCATATATGTACCGTAGACATGTTACTGTTTAAAAAGAGCTTCTGGTGAACAGTAATGATGAAGGTAGTCCCCTCATGAACCAAGCGATCCTGAATTCAGTTTCAGGCGTCTCAAGGAAATTTAACCTGGGGTTTTAACTGAAATCCCATCTTAATATGACCTTAGTTGTTGGTGGGATGTAAAACTTAAAAGCAGAATCAAACATTAAATTTCATGTAGACTCCTGAATTATTCACTTCAGTTCAGACAAACTGTTACAACAGATCAACGATTATGTGCCACTCATCCAAGAGCACCACAAAATAGCATTAAAATATATATTTATTACAAAGGTCAATAATTTACGGTACCTATATGATATTTTTGGGCTACGAACAAGCAATTCAGGCATCAGTTTAGATACATCTTAGGAGTGGAGTGAAGGAAACTTTTCACATGATTAATATTAATTGAGAAAAAAAATGCACTTAAGTCTCAAAAAGTAATGAGAGTTATTTCCCTTAGATCATAACATTTCATGACTACCCAAGTGTATATGAACATAAGTTAATTATTATTAAGCTTTGACTTTCAGATACTTGAAATAAGTAGAAAATACTGACTATCTTTATATAAAATTACTTGAAGAGCAAAATTATACTTGATGAAAACAGTCCAATATAGTGAGATGCTGAAAAAAAATGAATCCTTGTAAACTGAAACCACTGGACGAGAAAGCAGATCCTTGGGACAGCAGGTGGGGGGCAACTTTTGGAGCAAGAGACCACTAGTAATCACAACCGCTCTTATCAACTTGATGGAGTCGATCGATCACCAGGGTCTCTAAGCCAGATAACATGTAAAATCTAGCCTCCACCAGCAGCTCCAAGAGATATCGCCTTTCCCTTGGCAACATAGAAATGCTCATTTGAGCTCCACTCCTGCGGTAATTTAAAATGATTCTAAAATGGACCGGATCCCTGTCAATGTTGTAACGACAGCCTGCATGCGGACGCATGGGGCAGTCATCACGCATTAAATCATCGTCTGGTCCTCCACAGGCCCCTGAAGTTGGTGTCACCACAGACGGGTACTCCTGCAGTGGCATCAACTCAGCATGGTAGCCTGTGTCAGGAAAGGAATAATTTGACCGCAGAATAATATCTGCCACCAGATCTGATGTTTTGCTGGTGTCCAAACAGTTAACAACCTGAGACGATGATTCCGTCACACCCTTTTTATTTACCTGGCTGTACTGACTGAATTTCTTTTCACATTTCTCAGTTTTCTTATTTTGTTTTACATTGCCTTTCTTTTCTGCAGTTTAATATGTATCTGATTTCACTTTTTCCACTTTCTTATGAACACTTTTGTCTTTTTCAACTTTATCTCTTATGTTTTTCTTGATTAGTTTACTAGGTTTATTTTCTGACTTTTCTGTTCCTACTTTTTCTTTTCCTAATTGTATATTCACCAAATTTGTGCAGGAAGTAACAAGGCATCGAGACTGACCGGGCAGGTAAGAGGGGGAAGTAGTTTATAAAGGTGTTGTAGCGGTAAAACCCCAACAATGTGGAAAGACCGCATGTACAAGTACATGTATACAACTGCAAAATGCAGAGAATGAAAGAGAGAAATATGAGCTTTGCGAGCAGGCTGGTCATGAACGTTACAATGCCCCCACCTTTATAAAATGGATTTGTCCTCAAATAAGTTAGACGGTAAGCTAACAACATTGAAATGAAGTAAGGAGGGACTTGGAAATACAACCTCAACCCCTAAACTGCCAGTCAACACATATGCAGATGACACTAAGAAAATATAGGGGCTTGAAGAAATATATGGGCTGCATGATGCTTCCACGCAGAGCTGAATCCGGCCCGCACACTAGTACTGGTAAACCGCTTAGAGGATCTAAGCCTGTCCAGGAACCGCGGTGCGAGGCGGACCGTCCATGCTAATAAACCCTATTGGTTTCATTGGGCGACAGGGCTTGAGATGTCATTTCATCTCAATGTCGGGTAAAAGTCCCACAAAATTGGAAGCAACGTCTCCAAAATGACCTTTACAGTGTTGACGGGGACGTTAAACCTCAAATCAAACAAAACAAACAAACAAGACACTAAGAAAATACCTATCTCTAATCTGCCATAGATATAGGGCTGAATATAGCATGTGAATTAACTTATAGACAGAGAATTCACAAAAGATAAAGCCATAAGTGTGTTGCAACATTAAATAAATTACAATTGCAGCCTGCTTGAATTTTACCTGGTGTTTTAAGGGTTAATCTTGTACTCATTCTCAAGTCTCCTTATGCAGAGTAGCCTGCTCTTACAAATCAGCATCATATTCTTTTTTTAACGGTAATTTATAACAACCAGATTCAACAATAACATTTCATGATAACAATTTCCATGGAAGTCACAGTTCCTCTTTTTACTGAGGTAATAACCAAATGTGACCGACTCAGTATATGAAGAGAAATACATAGATTATAGATAATGATGGACTAATCCAGCCTTAAAGCAATATTACTGATGATATGTCCAACACTATTCATCTGGACATTCATCAGACATTTCGCTCATAAGAAGATTACAGGATCCTATACCATCACAAGTCGGACAGCTAGATAGTCTGTAGGATCTAGACAAGTAATGGCAATATCTGACCAACTCAGTGAAGATAGATGGATAGGTAGGTAGAGGAAAGGCTGGAAACATTGGCACATATTTTCTGAGATCATGTATGCGTAACATAAATATACATGAATAAACAAATTCTCAGAAATATCATACTCTGTAATTCAATATCCCTGAGCTCAAATTGTGACAAGAACATGCCAGCAGAAATTTTTAAAATTAGTCATAATTGTCACCATCATGAGGAACCTCCGTAACTCCACTAAGCGGCAATATTTCCTCGGCTTCAGCCATATTTTATGTTATAGCAGACGTATTTATATTTCGATAAAATGTTAAATATAGAAAAGTAAGATTTATATAATATTTTGTACAATCCCACTACAACTACCAATCACCAAGATTGTGACCAAGATATTCTTTCTATTTTCAGGTGCGAGTTTTGCAGAAAACCGACAGCTCAAAACAGACAGAACCACCGATTTCGAATATAAAAATTGTACTTGCAAAAGTAAACTTGCTAAATGTCAAGCTTTAATTCACTTGTGTTCACCCATTCTTGTTCCTCCCTTGTTTAGTCATTCATTTTCCACAGATCTGTGATTATTATTTTTTTTTTTTTGGATCGATCACAATCAAATGAATTTATCGCAATCGATTGAATTATCACAACCGATTGAATTATCAGAATCGATTAAATTTCTCATACATAAAATGTATCACTTATCACAACTGATAGCTATTGATCATGTAAAATTTTGAATTTATGAAAAGATTTATCACAATTCGACAATGATCAATCACAATCGACTAAAATTAATCGATTGAAATTTCCACAAATTTCAAAGATCTCACAAAATTTTCACACTTCTGTTATCACAACTGATAACAGTTAAACATTTCAACCTTTTTATTACCATCAATCAAATTCGATCACAACAAATCCCACTTCTGACACCAAATCTGTAACGTACTAGGGGATGGCGATGTAGTCAGGAGGTCGACAAGATTGCCAGGCTTTGTAACCCTAGTATTACAGCATTGTGGGTTTGCTTGGAGACTGGACCGTTTGCAGTGGGAAAGACAATACTAACAATACTGGAAAATATTTTATATCCGTTATTTTTGGATGTTAATATAACTTATAAGTATGCCTTATATATGAGGTCTTTGTTATCTCAACCAGATCTGGTGGTTAGAATCACCAGAACCGCACAATAAAGAACACTTAAGTAAAGATGTTCAGGCTGATGTTCAAACCGAATATTGTCCCTAACATCAAGCTTTCTTAATAAATATTAGAACATATTAATTAAGGGACAAACACACACAGAGATTTACCACTACAACCCTGATAAAACTTAACAATAATGGTTTAAACAATGGGCTATCCCAATACAGACTTAGTGGGTGGGTGCACCTGATGTTTCTGGACTCGCTATGTAGATTCATATAGCAACCAAATTTGATGGTGAGCTTGCAACAAGATGAGGTTATATGCAACTAGTTGTTGTGTTTAATTCACCTGTCTAGATGGGGGTCTATCACACATTAGTGTGATTCTTAAAGGCCGCAACCTATTGTGGTCTTATTTGTCGTCTGCTATATGGCACCGGATCTGGTGGTGGGCTGGTGAGCGCACAGTCTAGACTAGACAACAGTGCGCCAGATCCGGTTACGGCTCCAGCTTTTATACCCTTAACCTATGACGTCACGGGATTCCCTCGCGACGACCTCGAGCTCACATGATCGAATGAAGCGATTTCATTGGTCGAAGAAGAGAACCAAGTAACTGTCATGGCGGCCACCCGGTAAAAACAAATAGAATCAAGAAAATAACGTAAAATTAAACGCTAAAAATGACTTAACAAAAAAGTTACCGCTGCAAGCTTATGCAGGAAATAACAAGGCATCGAGACAGACCGGGCAGGTAAGGGGAAGTAGTTTATAAAGGTGTTGTAGCGGTAAAACCCCAACAATGAGGAAAGACCGCATGTACAAGTACATGTATACAACTGCAAAATGCAGAGAATGAAAGAGAGAAATATGAGCTTTGCGAACAGGCTGGTCATGAACGTTACAGTATTAAGCCAAATAATATTTGCACTGTATGGATTTCTGTCGTGTTTTTATTACAGATTTTGTTTTGGATAGCCAATTGGCCATTTTGTGGGAACGTAATTGTCCTTTTGGTTTTCCGCTATTGATGTTTCAATTAGGGTATGTTGTTTTGTGTTTGTGTTTCTTTCCCTTTATTGTCTCCTGTGGCAGCTATGGGTTGATTGGACTTAAATCTCTTCTGCAACTTGGTCTATCGGAACCCGAATTTAATGGTGACTTAGTATATAAAGTCAGAACGAATATATAATTGCAATGACTTCGGCAGCCAAGTTCGTAAAATCATTCTTCGATATAAAATGATAGGGTACAACATAAATGTTATACGGCATACTGCATGCATGGCAGTTATCCCAATCACGATTGACAACATTGCTTTCCTCTTAAATTGCACGCCAATGGGTCAGGCCATAGATTCTATGACGGTTCCAGCGTAAAGGCTTGCTGAGAATTAGAGAGAATTTAATTTTATGTAATGTTGGTTGGTGCCTAATGTTCTATCTCTGGCCGCGACCAACAGAGTCTAACTGTTGGTTTGCATTTCCTCCAGCATTTCTGTGGTTTCTTGCTGTCGAGTCCTCAACGTTGTTTCGTCTCTGTGGTTGTTTGATTATTTGTGTTCACGGAGATGTTGCACTGATGAGTTAGAAGGCCTTCATGCGGACTGAACAAATTATTTGTCTCAATCGCAACGGAAGTAAGGGCGATGATTGCAGCTGCGTAAACTAAATTTAAGCCCCCAGTGGAATTCTTTTCACTGACCGTTCCAATGCGGTTCTTCTGTCGCGGTTTATTTATTTTATAGTTTGTCTTTAGAGTGTTTATCGCTTATATTATTTTGTTCTGGATAGCCAATTGACCATTTTTGGGGAAAGTAACTCTCTTTTTGGCTTTTCACTATTGTTGTCTCAATAAGGGTCTAGTTATTTCATATCGATTCCTTATCATTGCCTTCACTTCATTTTTTTCATATGCAGATTTCATAGCGATTTTCTGGAAATCAGACCCGTTTCACTAACGTCATTTCCAGTGAAAAGGCGAATAAAAAAGATAGAACCTATGTATGTCACCAATTCTATTCAGTATTGCATTCAACAATCGCTGGTCTCCTGTATGTTTTTGTTCGTCTTAAACGGTTCCCGGTTTAATATGTGATTACCATATTATGAAAGTTACGTAACCACTTCGTCTACCGTTAAAATGACAGCCTCTACGGGTAAACAATGAGTAGAAATATCATGGAAATCGAGGCAAATACAAGGCCGTAATGGCTTCCTTTGTTTTGGTACCCCTTCTAACTGCCAAGATTTGCTGTTGTTGTTGTGTGTGTGTGTGTGTGTGTGTGTGTGTGTGTGTGTGTGTGTGTGTGTGTGTGTGTGTGTGTGTGTGTGTGTGTGTGTGTGTGTGTGTGTGTGTGTGTGTGTGTGTGTGTTCACGCTCTAAGGGTTTAGTGTATGTGTGGCGGCCTTCATCATAATGTTAATTTTATTTCCTAGTCCTTTGCAACTAAAGTTTATTTTACTGTGGCAGTTTGAAAATATTTGAGGGTCACCGATGAGGCATGATTGGCCAAAACTAGTTATTCTTACCCGAAAAAAAAAAACTAAAATACTCTACTTTTCAGGTCAGTGCTGTAGTCCTTGTTTCCAAAGGATTACCCTATGACCTGATTACAGAAAAGTCTGCGAGACAATAAAATACGATGTGATTACTTATGTCAACGGTGCCGGAGGAAACTACTTAAGATTACGATTTCAATCCTTTATTACTATTAACCCATTTTGTACTGAATAGAATATAAGAATCTTTTATGGGCGTGAGGGGTGGATAGAAAAATCCGTCCCGAGGGTCACTGTCCGTCGACACGAGGCTTGCCGAGTGATGCCGGACAGTGATCCCGAGGGACGGATTTTTCTATCCACCACTCACACCCATATTGGATTCTTTTCTTGCATACCTTCCATTTCTATTTAGAATTCTTAATGCTGCTGTCACTTTGGTTACCGACGTCCGCCATTTTGTGATGACACGACAGGAATGTTTAGTGGCGTCACGCATGACGACGCCGCGCATGAGGTTGTAATCAACCAGTGCATTTATCAAACAGGCGTTTATATTCGATTTGGGGTCGGAACACCAGGGTCAGAACATAAATTTCTATCCGAGGGTAAAATCACGGATTTCCTTGTCTGGTGTGCAATAAACTTCCATCTTATCTGAGTGAGAGAGTGTTTGCGTTTTACTTCTCACAAACAGCTAAGGTCATATGGAGACGGGATCTCCGTTAAAAGACTCATCTGAACGTCTGGAGAAGCCCGGGATCGATCCTGCGATCCCTGGTTTACAAGGCGAGTAGCGTAACGACTGCGCCACAGATGCTTCTATTCCATCTTATCAATACTTTGCACAATCCCATTTCAAATTTAGGGGTGTCAAGTTGTGTTTTCTTGAAAATGTATCTGGTTCAGACTGTTATTAATATTTGGAAAATTGCCGCTTTCTGTTTTTAAGACAGTATAGGTTCTGGACAGCGGCGTCTGATATGAGTCTGCACTATGTGTCAATTACCCGTTTTAGGATTTCTTGTACAAAACGGGTCATTTGTTACAGTAACACCATGGAGTGTTTTGCATGTGCTAATAAAATTGTCTGAAAGCTAAATGAAAAATCGCAGTGAACAAACCGTGGCTCATAGTTGGAATGAGAGTTAGATTCGATGATCTGTCCCTGAACATGTCAGCACTCTTGTATTCTTTTGTTGAGCCAAGATAAACAACTTCGACCTCAAATGGCATTGTGATTTCTGCGTTGGAATGAAAAATGAATTTTAAAGTAAAAATACATTAACGGCTTTCATGTTGTAATAAAAGGTGAAGACAATGAGTTGATAATCTTTCATAATAAAAGATTTAATTATTCAGACTTTAGGCAACATTATTATAATATATTTACTCTTAACATGCTAAAAATAAATATTATTATTGATCATAAATCGTTTGACGCTTATGACACACAAAGAGGGTTAGTGTGTCGTTAAAAACAAAATCATTATCATCATCATCATTCCACAAAAGGAAAAGAAGCACAAGCATAAGCAACATCATTGTAGCTAAACTATAACAAACAAGTACAGTTTCTTTTCCACAAAATGGCAAACGACTTTCCAGAATAAAAGTAACAAACCACAACAGAAGCAACGCCTTTTAAATGTCAGTAAAAAGCATTTTATCGGGCGGAGGCTTAAATCAATTTTACGTGGCCACAATCCGCGCCTTTGTCTCTGCCGCGGTTTACACAGTTAATTGTTCAGTCCAAGTGAATGGTTTCTAACTCACATTACGATAACTCACCCGTGTGACATTACGAAAATACGCCTATTCAAATGCGTTGTAAATTTTACCGCGGAAAAAAAGAACATTTTAAAAATAGAGATATGTTTTTTTTATTTCTGCACAGAACATAGATTGTGGGTACTCGTTTCTAAAGAGTACCCACAATTTATGGTTTTGAGCAGAAATAAGAAAAATAAGCATTACCCCCGTAACCCCAGTTTTGCTATATAAAAGTGGGGTTCTAGGGGGTCAGAGTTATATAGGCGTGTTTTCGTTATGATATAGTGCATTTCTTCACATTTCCAAAATGGCAGTTTTTCTGATGAAAATCCATGATATTTTTCTAATTTATACTGCAAACATATATTGTGGGAGCTCGTTAGAACCGCCTCATTGTGGCGGTTCTAACGAGTACCAACAACCTATGTCTAGGAGCAGAAATGAGAAATATAATGTATACCCCCCCCCCCCATAAACCCCAGTTTTCTCCCTATAAAATGGGGTGTACGGGGGTGATCATCTCACGGACTTGGTCACGTGATGATACGCAAGAGCAACATCTCCAATAACATAAAATTCAAACCGATTTAGAGATGAAACACCGGTGAGGACTCGACAGCATAACTGAAATGCCGAAGCAAAGAAAACCATCAGTTGGACTCCAATGGGCTGACCAGTGACAGAGCAAACGAACTCATCACGAAAACACGCCTACATAATTTTGACCCCCTTGAACCCCACTTTTATATAGTAAAACTGGGGTTTCCGGGGGTATACCTTATTTTCTTACTTCTGCTCTAAGGTATAGATTGTGGGCACTCGTTAGAACCGCCTCATCGACGCGGTTCTAACGAGTGCCCACAATCTATATTTGGAGCAGAAATAAGAAAGATATCGCAATTTTTCATCATAAAATTTTCATTTTTTCGGCGATAAAGGTGGCAATGTATTTGTATAGGCGTGTTTGCGTAATGAATAACATAAAATTCAAACCGATTTAGACATGAAACACCCGTGAGGACGCGACAGCATAACTGAAATGCCGAAGCAAATAAAACCATCAGTTGGACTCCAATGGGCTAACCAGTGACAGAGCAAACGAACTGAATAAAGATAAACGCGACTTGTACCTATATGCAGTTGCAGAAATGAATCACAGGAGGAAAATACCGTTTGCATCTGTCTTAAATTTACTATTAACAAAAAAAGAAACAAAGTGACCCATGTTTCCTTATATGAAATTTTGGCCTTGAATAAAACACCATGCATAAACCTGCTAACCCCACTTATCTATTTTTTTTATTTATTTATTTATTTATTTTTTTTTTTTGGGTTTTACGGCCCTTTCAAGATTATTTCACTCATATCGAGCCGATCGTTAATCAGAGGTGGGCGAAAACCGGAGTACCCGGAGAAAAACTACCTGACCTTCCGTTGCAGAACATGGCGTCTCACATGTGACCCGAGCGAGGCTCGAACCACAGCGGTGAGAGACCTAATGATCAAGAATCAGCGCTCTTAACCACTAGACCACGGAGGCCCGTTACTTTTCTCTATATAAAGACAAAGGTATATGTTAACGTGATGAAAAAGACTACTTTTTACTTTTTGTTTTTCTCTCTTCTATATCTCTTGGAAAACAAAAACATCCGTTATTTAAGGGGAATGGGAAAACCTTCAGGGGAGACAACTCTTGCAAAATTATTTTTGTATCCCATGTCAGTACGGGCCAACTCTTTAAGGAAAGAATTTGCTCCTGAGGAGCAAATTATTTCCTTTAAGAGTAGACCCCTCTTTCAGTGGAACAAGGCTCACAGAAAAGCGAACAGGAAGTCCAGAAAGTTGTCTCCCTCTGAAAAATGGCGGGAAATATGTCAGGTGTTCCCATTCCCCTTAAATAGAGGATCATATATGAGTGTTCATGTATTATTGAACGTTCCTTTGATCCTCGTCATACGAGCTGAGGTAAAGGGATAAAATGCGAGGCTTTGCCGAGCATTTTATCACTTTTCCTCAACTCGTTTAATAAATTCATAAATACATGAACACGAATACAAGATTCTATTTATCATATGGCATTTAAAACGCAATCTATTGACGATTGTTTTACAAAAAAATGTCGATATTCGGCTATTAGTAAACGCGACGTCGTTAAGGACGCCATACATGTAACGTACGGGGCGTATCTAACTTATTTGCATATTTAATCCACTAGTGGATTATCAAATTTATTATATGGCGTTATGACACTCTCAGACGCGACGTTAAATAATAAATGACGCTACAACAGCTGGTGAATTAAGTTTAGGACAGTGATTAAATGCACATGTACATTGGATGTCATATCATATTATGAATAGAAATTCTACTAACTTATTCCTCAAAATAAACAGTCCACCCAGCTGTAAAGACGGTTTCGATAGCTCGGTGATTGGCGCGTTTGAATTATGATCAAGGTGTTTTGGGTTCGAATCCGGCCACCTGCGGCGTGGTGTGTCCTTGGGCAAGACACGTAATGCCACCCCCCAACTCCACCAAGGTGTAAATGGATAGCGGTGGTGTAAAAGTCACTGCCTCTCTCGCGCGCGCTTGATAACATCCGGAATCGGTGTTCCAGAGCGATTCAAATAAGCGTGAAGCTTTCATCGCAATCGAAACAAAATAAATTGGTTTAAACTAAAATAAACAGAATGCATCATTTGATAGAGTATTTCCCATCTGTTTTCATAACTAAGAGTTTTCCTCAATTCATCATGTTAACTAGTCATTGAAATCAATACCCATGTAAACCCATTTTAAACAAAGAAAACTGGAATTCGAAAGGTTAAGATTTGTATAGTAAAGAAATAGATCAGCTCTAACTGTGATTTGTTGAGAAATAAATCAAAGTTTGGAGGTCATTTGTAAAGTAGATCAATTCACGCGCGTATATTTGTTTACTTACAACCGACCGACAAACTGTGATAATTTTATTACTCAACAAATCACAGACTAGAGCTGATCTATTTCGATTCTAACTCGTTGAAAATATTGTTGTTTCCTTCAAAACCTCACAACCTTTTGCCAGTGTTAGAAGAAATCCCGCTAACATTATCGACTGGAACACACGCATTTATATCCTTTTCTAACGTTTTCGATGCGCGAAAATGACGTTACACCCGCCTAACATTAAGGAAATCTACTAGTGACGTCAAAATTGGAAGTTTTTAATGACGTCAATCGTCACGCTCTTCCAAGTTGTGATTTGTTGCATAATAAAACACAGTTATCCATTGCCTAGTATATAGGCGCGCTGTGCTAGAATTTTGCTTTAAAACACAGATTGCGTACACTCCTTAGAATCGTCTTAATGCAGCGTTTCTAACGAGCATTCACACCTTATGGAATGGAAATAGGAAACAAAGTCCAAAACTTTTCATCCGAAACATTTTAGTTCTGGAGATATTAAGCACGCCAGTTTAGCACACGGTTGTGTATGATTTGTAATAATTATGATGAAATGATAGATGATGATATGATCCACAACAGCTTTTTTAAAACGGGGGATACTATCCAGTAAATAAACGTAATCATAAGTAAATAAAAATATGACAGTAAAATCAATTGATTTATGTTCGTACTTAAGTTTAAAATTTCCAAAAACTTCAAAATGGCATTGCACTTTGTATTACTTACCAGAATTAAAGGAGTTCTTAATTATCCATAGACAAAGTATATCCCGAGGAGATCCTTTGCATTCTGGCTCAGTATCGTATGTAGTATGACGTTATAAGCAAAAGACCAAGTATTGATTTCAGTTCCATAAATGAATTGGACAGAGATGCAAATTCTTGAATATTGATGACAAGCAGATGATAAGATTTTGTCATGTTTGAGAGGTAAAGACAGAGATCAGCAATGACACCAAACGAAGACCCCTCTAAACGTCACTTTATATAGAGAAAAGTGGAGTTTACGGGGGATACATTATATGCCTTATTTTTCCTCAAAACATAGATTGTTGGTACTCGTTAGAACTGCCTCATTGAGGCTGTTCTAACGAGTACCCACAATGTATGTTGAAAGCAGAAATAAGGAAGATGTTATCATTTTTACCCAAACTTTGTCATTTCTGACACCATGTCGCACGCCATTATTCCGCACGGACATGTTTTCCTAATGCAGTGCAAGAACCATTTTGAATTGTACATGTAAGCATGATCAGGCTTCGTATGCACCGGCTGATCAGGGCGTTCCTTGTCATCACGAAAACACGCCCATATGACTTTGACCCCTTTGAACCCCACTTTAATACAGTAAAACTGGGGTTTGCAGGGGTAACCTTATTTTTTTTTTTATTTCTGCTCTACAATATATATTGTGAGTATTCGTTAACCCCGCCTCCATGAGACGGTTCTAACGAGTACCCACTGTCTATGTTTTGAGCAGAAATAAGAAGAATATCACAATTTTTTATCTTAAAATTTTCTTTTTTCCGCGGTAAAATTTTACACTGTATTTGTATAGACGTGTTGTTTGTAATGTTTGTTGCTGATTTGAAGTAATATACTTACCTCAGCCACTGAAAGAACATACGAATGGTGTTTTCGTTTCCTTTATATCTTTTGTTAACGTCTCAACATTTCTGTCAAAGGAGTATTTTCCTTTTTATGCAAGGACTACATCGCCAAACTGAAATTTATTGAGTGAACAAGCATTTTTGGGTCAGACTAGCTTGTTCTGGCCACCCTAAACCATTTTCAAAATTTCATATTGAAATCAACTACCGAATTCAGCTGAGGAACTTCCGAGAAGCACGACTTAGCTCCGCCAACGATGCGCTGTGGAAAGTTGTGCTGCATATTTTGGTACTAGTCGAATGAAATTCGTGCTTCACGCTCTATAATGGCTTTCGGTGTCATTACAAAAACACACCTATTCAAACAAATTGTAACCTTTATCGCCAAAAAAATGAAAATTTTGATGAAAACTTGTCATGGTTGTCTTATTTCTGTTCAAAATATAGATTATGAGTACTTGTTAGAACCGCCTCATCGAGGCGGACACTCGTTAGACGGTTTTAACGAGTACCCACAATCTATACTTTAGAGCAGAAATAAGAAAAATAAGGTTTACCCATGCAAACCCCAGTTTTACTATATAAAATTGGGGTCGTCACGTGCCAGACGCTCTAAAAAATGAAACAAAATGGACGGCTTTGCAAGATCTACAAAAAATCATGTTGACTAAAATGGTCAATATTTTGCTCTCTCGTCAGATCGAGACAAGACGCACGAATTTCAACTTGTAAGGTGAGTTAGGAGGTCTTCGTGCGGACCGAACAAATTATGTCTAAATCGCGACGGAAGAAAGGGCGAGGATTGTGGCCACGTAAAATCGATTTAAACCCAACAGTGGAATTCGTTTCCGCTGACCGTTCCAAGGCGGTTCTTCTGTCGCGGTTTATTTTTGTTATGGTCTGTCTTTGGGTGTTTGTGTCGCTTATATTATTTTATTTTGGATAGCCTATTGGCCATTTTGTGGGAAATTTACTGTCCTTTTGGCTTTCCGCTATTGATGTTTTTATTAGGGTCTGTTGTTTCACGTTTCTCTCCCCTTGGGTGTCTCTGATGGGAGCTGTGGGTTGATTGTATCGATTCC
This sequence comes from Lucinisca nassula, assembly GCA_963580285.1. NCBI lineage: Eukaryota > Metazoa > Mollusca > Bivalvia > Lucinida > Lucinidae > Lucinisca > Lucinisca nassula. The sequence goes on along the minus strand of OY757016.1, from coordinate 87,438,595 downwards.
TAATCATTGCCTCCACTTCTGTTTTTCAAGGGTGTCAAAATTGTATAGGCATGTTTTCGTGATGGATGCCTACAGCAAGAAAACGAACAAAAAGTGACATATTTCAGCATTCTAATAAGCCTCTCGGTTGCACAGAAATAAAAGGCAAATCACAAATGATCAATTGTATTCATATTTAAAAGATTCGCCATCACGAAAACACGCCTATATAATTTTGACCCCCTTGGACCCCACCTTTATATAGTAAAACTGGGGTTTGCAGGGGTAAATCTTACTTTTTCTTATTTCTGCTCTAAAATATAGATTGTGGGTACTCGTTAGAACCGCCTCGATGAGGCGGTTCTAACAAATACCCACAACCTGTATTTTGAGCAGAAATAAGAAAAATATGATAAATTTTCATCCTAAAATTTTCATTTTTTCAGCGATATAGGTTACAATGTATTTGTATAGGTGTGTTTTCGTAATGCGGATAGGCATCATCAGCGAAAGGATAAAGCTAGTCACGTGCCAGACGTTGTAAAACAATGAAACAAAATGGGCGGCCTTGCAAGATCTACAACAATGCATGTTAACTAAAATGGTCAATATTTTGCTCTCTCATCAGATGGAGACAGGATGCACGAATTTCAACTTGTAAACGTTCTTGACCAGTAGTCAACTGCCAATATAAATTTAATTGTGCAGCTTTCACTTCCGCGTTTTTTTTATGTCCCCGGTAGCGATAGCAGGGACATATTGTTTTGCCCTGTCTGTTTGTTGGTTTGTTTGTTGGTTTGTTGATTTGTACGTGGACAACTTTAACATTGATCATAACTTTTGAACGGATGGAGATAGAGTATTCATATTTGACATGAAGGTTCCTTGTGACAAGAGCGTCATATTCATGCCAAAAAAATTGTCCTATGACCTTGACCTTGACCTTTGACCTAATTTAAAGAAAAAAATAGCATTGGTCATAACTTTTGAACCGCTTGAGATACAGCCTTCATATTTGACATGTATGTTCATTGTGGCAAAAGCTTTACATTCTAAAAAATGTTTGACCTGTGACCTTGACCTTTGACCTACTTAAAGTAAAAATAACATTTTGGTCATAACTTTTGAACCATTTGAGATACAACCTTCATATTTTGCATGTAGGTTCCTTGTGACAAGAGCTTAACATTCACACAAAAAATTTGACCGTGACCGTTACCCTGACTTTTGACCTACTTAAAAGAAAAATTAACATTGGTCATAACTTTTGAACCGCTTGAGATACAGCCTTCATATTTGGCATGTATGTTCCTTGTGACAAATGTTTTACATTCATGCAAAAACATTTGATCTGTGACCTTGACCTTTGACCTACTTAAAATAAAAAATCACATTTTGGTCATAACTTTTGAATCATTTGAGATACAGCCTTCATATTTCGCATGTAGGTTCCTTGTGACAAATTTTGACCTGTGACCTTGACCTTCGACCTTCATAAAAGAAAACTTAGAATTGGTCATAACTTTTGAACCGTTTATGATACAGCCTTCATATTTGGCATGTAGGTTCCTTGTAACAAGAGCTTTACATTCATAAAAAAAATTGCATGACTGTCCTTGACCTTTGACCTACGTAAAAGAAAAAAATAACATTTTGATCATAACTTTCAAACTGTTTGGTATAGGGCCTTCATATTTGACATGTAGGTTCCTTATGATAAGAGCTTTACATTCATGCAAAAGTTTTTACCATGACGTTGACCTTTGACCTACTTAAAAGAGCAAATAAAATTGTTCATAACTTTTGAATCGTTTAAGATAGAGCCTTTATAATTTGCATGTGGGCTCCTTGTGACACGAGCTGCAAAATTTTTTGAACTGTGACCTTGACCTATGACCTACTTTAAAGAAAAAAACATATTATTGTTAATAACTTTCGAACCATTTAAGATAGAGCCTTCACATTTGGCATTACCATGACGTTGTCCTTTGACCAACTTAAAAGAGCAAATAAAATTGTTCATAACTTTTGAATCGTTTAAGATACAGCCTTCATATTTGGCATGTAGGTTCCTTGTGACTAGAGCTGCAAAATGTTTTGACCTGTGACCTTGACCTATGACCTACTTTAAAGAAAAAATATTATTTTGCATAACTTTCGAACCATTTAAGATAGGGCCTTCATACTTGGCATATAAGTTCCTTGTGCCAGTGGCTTCCCACTCAAACCAAAAATCTTGACATGTGACCATGACTTTGAACTGTGACCAACTTTGAAAAAAATGACCATGCCCGGGGACTTTCGTGTTTCACAAACACATCTTGTTTTTGTTTTTGTTGTTTTTTTTTTGTATTTTTTTTTTTTTTTGTATTTTTTTTTTTGTTTTGTTTTGGTTGTTTTTTGTACCCCGCCTTTTCGAAGAAAAGCGAGGGGACATAGTATTCTGCTTTCCGTGGTGCGTGCTGCGTGCTGCGTGGTTCCGAGCTTGTAGTAGGTACCTTGTGAGCGCAACTCCTCCTACAGTTTTAAACCGATCCTACTGAAATTTTATAGGTGTCGTTATCATGGTTTGAAATTGTGCATGTGCTTTTTGCAGAATCCTTGAATTATGTTTTTTTTCTCACTTTTTTCACATTCTTAACTTAGACTTTTTGCATTGTTTCATAGGTACCTTGTGAGCGCAACTCCTACCGATCCTTCTGAAATTTTACAGGTGTCTTTATCATGGTTTGAAGTTGTGCATATGCTTGTTCAGAATGTTTGTTTCCCTTTTTTCACATTTTACTTAGACTTTTTTCATGCATCAATTCTATAAAAGAATATAATGTAGTAGGTACGTTCTGAGCGCAACTCCTCTTACAGTTTAATACCAATCCTGCCAAAACTAACAAGTTGTTTGAATTATGGTCTGAATATATGCATGTGCATTTTACAGAATCTTAAAGTAATTATTTTCCCTTTTTTCACATTTTTAACTTAGAGTTTTTTTGCGCATCTATAATCTGAAACTGTATATGTAGTAGGTACATTGTGAGTGCAACTCCTCCTACAGTTTAAAGCCGATCCTTCAGAATCTTTACAGGTGTTTTGATCATGGTCTGAAAATGTACATGTGCCTTTTAAGAATCCTTTAATTATTTTGTTTTTCACTTTTTTTATTACTTACACTTTTTTGCATGGTTTCAAATTCATAGTAGATACCTTTAGATCGCAACCCCTATTACAGTTTCATTCCAATACATCAAAAACTACACAGATGTTTCATTCATGGTCTGATGATATGCATGTGCTTTCTATAGCATCTTGATTTTATTTCTTTACTTTTTCGCTGATACAGTTTAATACCATTCCTTCTGAAACTTAAGGATTGTATGATTTATGGTCTGAAGATATGCATGTGCTTTTAACAGACTGTTGTAATAACTATTTTTAACTTTTTCAAATTTTAAACTTTTACCTTTTTCATGCATCAATACTATGAAAGACTATATGTAGTACCATAAAAGCGTATATGTAGTTGGTACCTTGTGAGGGCGACTCCTCCTGGAGCTTAGAACTAATATTTCTGAAACTTTAAATATGCTTGTATCATGGTCTAGAATGTGTAGGCTTAAAACAGTGAAGCGACATCTCTTGCTACATTTTTAACTTTTAGCTCTCTCTTAGAAGCTCAATAGGATAGGCAATTGTCCATTGTTGTCTGACATAGGATAGGCAGTTGTCCATTGATGTCTGACATAGGATAGGCCGTTGTCCATTGTTGTTTGACATAAGATAGGCAGTTGTCCATTGTTGTCGGACATTATCATTTGATATCATCTGATATCGTCATCTCACATCAACACTTTGAAGCAATCTTTTCTGAAGCCATTGGGCTGATTGAGCCTAAATATCACATTTAGCGTCTTTGGGATGGAAGATGGAATGTTTGTCTTTGAAGATCTTCAAATACTTTCTGCACATTCTTCAAAATATTTATTTAAATTGTTTCCATTTTTTTTCAAGTTCAAATACTATGCAAGTGTATTGGTAGGTACATGTGATGGTAACTCCTCTTCAGCCCTACATCATAGTGTAGATTATATTTTCTTGTCCTTTGGGATCATTGATTCCATTGTGGAAATTTGAAAATATCTGAGGGTCACTGATGAGGCCTAATTGGCCGAAACTAGCTAGTCTGGCCTAGAAAACATGTACACTCCATATTTTTCAGTTCTGTGGTGTATTTCTTGCTTCCAAAGGATAACCCTTTTATAGAACATATTTATGTCAATCTTTCTCAAATTTTCAGTGTTCTTTCGTCATTGTATAAAGATTTATATGTACTTTTCTCGCCTGAGCCAAAGGTTCAAGTGAAGCATTACTCTACCATTGCTCCGTCATGTTGCTCCACTCTTGCAAAGTTGTGTATCTCTAATGCAGGTTGGCCAATCTTGGCCAACTTTTATGTGTAGCATCATTGGACAGGGGAAGAAGTTCCATTTGGGTTTGGGGCATGACAGCCCAAAACATACGTAACCATCCCAACCAATATCTCCTATTGACATAGCAAAAAGTTCTCAGGTCGTTTTTGTTTATACTCAGAATATGCTCTATCAAAGGGCTATCCTTTGGGAACAAGGAATACAATACAGAATTGAAACATATGGAGTGTACATGTTTTCTGGGCCAGACTATTTAGCAGTTGGATATGCTGTGCTATTTCCATGACTGTACTGTTGCTTCTCATCGCGAAAACTAGCCTATATAATTTTGACCCCCTCGAGCCCCACTTTTATATAGAGAAACTGGGGTTTACAGGGTAAACCTTATTTATCTTATTTCTGCTCTAAAATAAAGACTGTGGTTACTCGTTAGAACCGCCTCGTTGAGGCGGTTCTAACGAGTACCCACAATATATATTTTGAGTAGAAATAAGATAAAATATCACAATTTTTCTTCATAAAATTTACGTTTTTCCGGCGATAAAGTTTACAATGTGTTTATATAGGCGTGTTTTCGTAATGTTCAAATACCATGTAAGTATGTAATGCTTTCTAATTTGCACAGTTTTATTGTGTGTTACTGGTACTAGCTTCTTAATATGGTATTTTGTTATGCTAGCTGCTTGCACAAATCACTCTTGCATTACGAAAACGCGCCTATACAAATACATAGTAACCTTTATCACCGAAAAAAATAAAAATTTTAAGATAAAAAATTGTGATATTTTTCCTTTTTCTGCTCAAAATATAGATTGTGGGCACTCGTTAGGACCGCCGCATCGAGGCGGTTCTAACGAGTACCCACAATCTATATTTTAGAGCAGAAATAAGAAAAAAAATAAGGTTTACCCCTGTAAAACCCAGTTTTAGAGCAGAAATAAGAAAAAAATAAGGTTTACCCCTGTAAACCCCAGTTTTACTATATAAAAGTTGTTTTCGAGGGGGTAAAATTATATAGGCGAGTTTTCGCGATGAGAAGCACATCATATCCAACTGCTAAATAGTCTGGCCCAGAAAACATGGACACTCCATATTTTTCAATTCAGTATTGTATTCATGGTTTCCAAAGGATAGCCCTTTTATAGAGCATATTCCGAGTATAAACAAAAACGACCTGAGAATATTTTGCTATGTCAATAGGAGATATTAGTTGGTATGGTTACCTATGTCTTGGGCAGTCATGCCCCAAACCTTAATAGAACTTCCCCCCCTGTCCAATAATGCTACACATAAAAGTTGGCCAAGACTGGCCAACCTGCATTAGAGATACACAACTTTGAATCCTCAGGGCGAGGATTGTGACCCCGTAAAATCGATTTAAGCCCCCCCCCCCCCCAGTGGTATTTACTCTCACACTCTTTTTTAGATCGGTCTCTTCTAAAAATCCCACTCGTTCGATTTTGCAATCCCTAAAAAGCAACAGTCGGTTATTTTCTATAACAAAAATAACTTCTTTATTGATAGAAACACCCCAAAAATGGCATATGTTTCTTCTTAACAAGGCCGAACAAAATCGAACTCTGTATAATTTCTAATAATGAGTACTTTTAACCCATTTTGTACTAAATGAATTCTGCTACCTGCTACAATCTCATTTCTAGGTTTAGGGTTGCCAGGTTTTCTTCAAAATTTACTTGGAAAATAGCTAAACTGTTTGCAAACAGCGTTGGCCCCGACCAGATGCCGCAGAAGGCGGCATTTGCTCTGGACCTGCACTATTTGCCAATTACCCGTCTTGGGGTTTCCGGTACAAACTGGGCATTTCGCAGTAATCCAAAATTCACTCTTTTAATCACTTTAACAATCGCCCCACAAACCTTTGGAGGAATAAGCACACCTTCAGGTGGTGATGCGTTTTAAACATTTTGCTCCCTCCAAAAAGTGTGTTATTTAAGGAAATGTTTTGCTTTCATGCACCCCATTTGTTTAGAGAGGATGTGTTTGTTTGATTTGAGGTGTATCGTCCCCATCAACACAATATAGGTCATTTTGGAGACTTTGCTTCCAATTTTTGGGACTTTCAACCGGCGTTGTGATAAAAAGACATCTCAAGCCCTGTCGCCTAATGAAACCAATAGGGTTTATAAGCATGGGCGGGCCAACTTGCACTGCTTTCCTAGGTAGGCTTGGATCCTCTAAGCGGTTTACGTGTACTCGTCGGTTTCAGCTCTGCGTGGAAGCATCATGCAGTCCATCTATTTCTTCAAGACCCGATTGGCGGGGGCCGTTGTTTAGAGAGGATGGGTATGTTGGAGGGCGAATAGGACGAAGCATGGCTTCTCGTTATTACTAGCGAAATAAAGCCCGGCTGTATTAATGTACTTTAATAACGCAAAACTTCATTAATACGGCTCACAGTAGTGCGAATATCTTTAGGATGTATGTCAAAACCCAACATGAGTCTCTCTATAGGCACTTTTGAATGTACTGGTATGTTGTATTGGAAGACTATTCCCGATTACTTTCTGATATATGACAGTGTCTCAAATCTGGCGATAAAAACGTAACTGGAAACGTCCCTGAAATGGCAGCTGCTATCCATCACGAGAACAAGCCTGTATAATTTTGATCTCCTTCAACGCCCACTTTTATATAGTAAAACTTGGGTTTACAGGGGTATACATTATTTTTCTTATTTAACTTAAAACATAGATTATGGGTACCCGTTAGAACCTCGGCGAGGCGGTTCTAACGAGTACCCACAATCTATGTTTTGAGTAGAAATATGAAAACCAAACATAGGATTTTGTCTGAATAATTTCATTTTTTGGTCACCGTGGTAAAATATTTCCAATATATTTGATTAGGCGTGTTTTCGTAATTTATTAATTGACTATCCTGTATAGATCGGAGGTCATCCGTATTAAAACCAGGTCAACCAATATTAACTGAGGTCAAGTGAGGTCAAAAATCAATAATCATGTTTTAAAAGCTTGTGTCAATTAATAAAACTGTCACTAATCAAGTACTTTCGTACTGACCCAGTTACAGGTCCTCGGCGGTTGCGTTAGAAGCCTCCGTGGTGCAGTGGTTACGCTACTCGCCTTGTAGACCAGGGGTCGCAGGATCGATCCCGGGCTCCTTCAGACTTTCGGATGAGTCTTTAAACCGAGGTCCCGTCTCCGTAAGACCCTAGTTGTTGGTGGGACGTAAAACTCAAACACTCGCTCACTCACTCGGCCTCGGGCCAATGCGAAACACTGTGAAAACTTACAGACAACCTTTCTAAAAAGATCTTAAAATTTAGAAAAGTAGTTCTGCAAATTCCATTGTATGATATGTTTGCATATGTCTATACACCGGTGGTATCATGAAATGCCATTCGATGTTTCAAATTTTGGAAAGAAACTATTTACGTTTTCAAAACCAAACATTAAAATTCAAGTTTTAACAATGCTACTGTCAATTAGTATTTTTTTTGTCTGGTCGGTTGTGGATACCTCCCCACAAAAGATACTCTATTTTTCACAAAGAGATCGGAGGAGAAAGGCTGGTCAGTCCAGTACATGAATTCCATTGGCTTGAAGACATTTTTGAGTAAGAACGGCACTATAAACCCGCGCGTAATCCTGCTGGATTAGATATCCCGGATTCTGAGCATAAACAAATAAATGGAACCACGTGAGGCCGACGCACTTGATCGATGTAACGTCTCGCTGTTCAGTTAACGTCTCAGCCATGATCTTGTATGTTCTTAATGTCGCTTGCTACATGCAATGGCTCGTCATACCATTTCGCTTATTCCATCCGATATGTAATGCTCTATTACGCACGCGCAGCCTCGGCATACCTTACACCTATATGTCGAAACACCCCGAAACGAAAATCGGCGTGATTCACGCTGAAGTGCGATGTGTCACTGAAACGCGAATCACGCGAGTCGCTTAGACGCCAATATACATGTATGTATTTCATGCACCTGCGTAAGTGTTCCGTACTGTGTCGACGTCTTAATTTTTGTCACGAAAGGGACGTCTAGCTCTCAAAAGTGCATCGCACAAGGGCGACCAACTGTGTCAGTGCTTATTAGTCGGTAGTTGAAACCCTTTTTTATCTACAGGTACAGTGTAGCAGATGCCGGCGGAAATCTTGACGTACTGACGTCGATCTTCCGCTACATCGACGTCCACTAGCGTCTTCTGTTGCTAGTAAGATGTCGCTCCAACAGACAAATAGATATCACACATGTGGCACCCAAAATCAGAGTCAACGCCATCCGCTTTCCGACCAGCTTCTCACTGTCCATTAGAAGCCTCCGTGGTGAAGTGGTTATGCTACTCGCCTTGTAAACCAGGGATCGCAGGATCAATCCCGGACTTCTCCAGACTTTTGGATCTGTCTTTAAACCGAGGTATCGTCTCCGTATGACCTTAGCTGTTGGTGGGACGTAAAACTCAAACACTCACTCACTCTAACTGTCCAGGGTTTAATGAAAAATGTTGCAATACGTTCTCACTTGATGCTTTTTGAAAAAAAAAATACAATTTCTTCTTTTCTAGGCGCGACCTTACATCACACATCGAAAGTTTGATCCTGAACATGTGGTTTCTATCAGTGCTGGTGTGAAGGTGGTACACAGGATCGTTGGCTCCCGCCCATCGGGGCTTAAAGAAATAGATGGGCTGCATGATGCTTCCACGCAGAGCTGAATCGAATGCCAAACAATCAACCCAAACATAGCCGGGTCGTTTACATGTAAGTGTTATCTGTATAATCTGCACTTGAATAAAATTTCGATCTGGCAAACAATGTAGACTAAGATCAAACGCCACAGAACACGGTGCTGATCTTGTTCTACATTTTTTTGCATCAGTTACTAACATCTTAAGTTTAAATGGATCAGTCCATGTCCTCGTTCATGACCAGCCTGCATTTAGAGACAATCGGCATGAGTGTTGTCAGTGCTTTGATTTATCCACTGACTTGAGTTTCTGGAGTGTACTCTTCCATTATGAAGTTGGGCTCGTCCATTCTGCTAAATATGGCACCTAAAATTATATCACACGACCTAGACTGTCTGCATAGGTATCTGTACCATATTCCAGGGTTGAAAGGGACAACCTTTCTCGCAAAGATTGATATACACCTAGTTGTAACTGACCTAGACTTGACCTCGAATATCGGAAAACCAATTAATATTCTGGTCTGCAGCTGACCGGCTGGTCTTTAAGGATTAAATATTGACAGCACTGTTAGAAAACAGTGTAAAACCTGAGCAGACGTCTGAGCAGACGCCGCATTGATATGGGTATACAGTCTCGCATGATGCAGCTGATTCATATGAAATGCTGGATCTATTCTCTGAAAGGTAAGATAAAATCGTCAAGTCGTCTGCTTCAAAAGTTTGTATTGCGATTATAGGATGTACAATTTTGATAACTGCGCCAAACCGGACTACATTTTGTGCGGACTCATATTTCTTTGGCGGTGAAAGCCGGAAGAAAGCCGGAACTACTTTACAACACGCAGGATAGCTAGAAACGACAGATTGAATCTGTCATTAAAAAGTATTAGGATGATGTCGGCCTTCATTGGTCCAGAATAAACATTTTGTAGGTGCAATTTGTTACTTTTCTAACATATGCTCCAAACATAAATTGTGGGTGCTCGCTAGAACCACTTCATTGAGGCGATTTTAACAAGTATTCACGATATATGTTTTGGGCAAGAATAATGAAAATAATGTATGCGCCTGTAAAGCCCCCTTACTTCTTTTTGAGATTGTAAATTTTCTTTTTTTGGATGGTGATGTTCCTCGTGCGCCATCCTATGGCGTTTATATTTCGCAATTAATTCGATTTGCTAGAGTGTGTAGTCATGTAACTGACTTCAACACTCGTAATAAATTATTAACGGCTAAACTCCTTAATTAGGGTTATCGGTACCATAAACTACGCAAAGCCTTTTCAAAATTTTATAGACGCCATTCTGATTTAATTTCAAAATTCAATATTGCACTTAAATCTCTTCTGCAACAAGGTCTATCGGAACCCGAATTTTATGGTGACTTAGTATATAAATTCAGAAAAATATATAACCGCAATGACTTCAGCACCCAATTTCGTAAAATCATTCTTCGATATAAAAAGATTGGGTACAACATGGATATTATACGACAGACTGCATGCATGGTAGTTAACCCAATCACGGTTGGCAACTTTGCTTCCCTCTTTAATTGCACGCCGGTGGGTCAGGCCTCAGATTCTATGACGGCTCCAACGTAAAGGCTTATTGAAAATTAGAGAGATAATGTCGGTTGGTGCCTGATGCTCTGTCTCTGGTCGGGCTCATCGGAGTCTAACTGTTGGTTTTCTTTTGCTCCAGCATTTCAGTGGTTTCTTCCTGTCGAGTCCTCACCGTTGTCTCACCTCTGTGGTTCTTTGATTTTTGTGTTCACGGAGATGTTGCACTGATGAGTTAGGAGGCCTTCATGCGGACTGAACAAATTATTTGTCTAAATCGCGACAGAAGTAAGGGCGAGGATTGTGGCCACGTAAAATCGATTTAAGCCCCCCAGTGGAAATCTTCCACTGACCGTTCCAAGGCGGCTCTTCTGTGGCGATTTATTTATGTTGTTGTTTGTTACTTACTGTGTGTATCACTTGTGTCTTTAATTTTGGATGGCCATATGGCCATTTTGTGGGAAAGTAACTGTCCTTATGGCCTTCCTTTGTTTAGGTTTCCATTGTGGTCTGGTCGCTTGGTGTTTGTGTTTCTTTCCCTTTGGTGTCTTATGTGGGTGGAGTAAGTTAATTCTATCAATTCCTGATCTTTGTTTTACTTCTACTTTTTATTTATAATGGGGTTACATGGGTATTCGTTTTACGAACATGTTAACTAATATTACATGTAGAACCTTTTCCTAAATAGCCGGCCTCGGTAGTAGCTCAGTCGGATGCTCGTCTGACCGGGGATCAGGCGGACGCGGGCACGATACCTGCCCGGGTCGGCAGCATTTTCATGAAATCTGTTCTACGATAATTTTCTCCCCTCCGCTGATTCAATAAGGGCAGTTGTCAGTTTCTGGCGAATGAATGTGCACTGTACTGGTACTTACGTATAGGGAGCTTTCCGCTAAATGTTTTCCATAGTCGACACTAGTAACCTTTTACCTGCTCCCACAAAAACTACACATACAAAACTTTTCAAGCCTTACTTGTTTATAGAACTATCCTAGCCCAACAAGTTAATAAGAAAAAATCCACATGTTGATCTGCTCCTTTTCAAGTTACAGTCAACCATGTTTGTTTACATACTAGAACGGAGTAAATACAAAACAACATATTTAATGGAGGGGTGACCATATAAATTCAGTAAAAAATTCTTTGAGCTTGCAGATATATTTGTAAAACATGCATCATTTTAGTCCCTTATACCTAATTTTTTCTCACATTGAAATAAAACATGGGATATATATCCAATGGAAGCAAGTCAGGTATGTAGAACGCAACTAAAAGCTCGGTCCAAGAGTGATAAAACCCGGTACCTCCCAGTATTTAGTGCAATGCTACCTATACCAAACCCTTATTTTCTTTATGATGCATCAAAAGAATTGCCAAATAGAAATTTAGGTCATAATTAAGTCATGCATAATAAAACTTCAGCAACAAAGAATCTTTCAAGTAGCGTAAAAGTTATCGCTTTCAGATTCAACAATGAAAGCCGAACAAACCATAGTTTTTGAAAAGTGCAAAGTTGATCTCTTTCTGGAATGGAACCCAGACACCGGCTTGCATCAATGGTTCTTCTCCAATGTCTTTGGAACAATTCAATACTAAAATGCACAGAAGTAGGCCTAAATAGCACCAATACTCCTTTTATGGCTATTTTCACACCTACATCCCCTATTTAAAGTAAAAAATGGCATTTTGGGGATATTTTGAGGACAAAAATGCAAAGAAAATGTTTGTAAATGCCTTAATGTCATGAGGAATAGCTGAATATATCTGTTCACATCCTTTAACATAAATACAATAAGATAGAACTTATAATGGATGAGAAAACTTATCCGGATGTTGCAGCGGGCGATTTCGAAGAGACAATTTTGAAGTTTTGCTTTGGTCTGAGACATAAAATAGTGCCATGAATGCTTACTCTTATATTACAGATTGAGTAGATTCTTTCTTGTGTTTGTGCAAATACAATTACTGAAGTCTCTTTTCCAAACACATCAATAAAAACTGATTTACATGGCTTTCAAGTACCCCCCTCCCAAGAACATCGATCAGAGGCAAAAATTCATCAAATACACCCAGTTAGACCTAAATTAGCACTACCATCACATTTTTACAGTATCTATGGCAAAATACATGCCATGAAGATACATTTTATGAAACAGAATTGGACATAATCTACAAATGTGTGGAAATAGTATGTAATGACTGAAAACAAGACAGCGGTCCTACTTTTGCTATAGGGAGTTTTCCATGGGCGACAATAGTAACCTTTTACCTGCTCCCACAAAAACTACACATACAAAACTTTTTAAACCTAACTTGTTTATAGAATCATCCTAGCCCAACAGGTTTATGAGAAAGAAATCCACAGTTTGATCTGCTCCTTTTCAAGTTACAGTCAACATGTTGTTTACATACTAGAACGGAGTAAATGCAAACCAACATTTTTAAAGGAGGGGTGACCATATAAAACCAGCAAAAAGTTCTTTGAGCTTCCAGATATATTTATAAAACATGCATCATTTTAGTCCCTTATTCCTATCATTTTCTCACATTGAAATAAAACATGGGATATATATCCAATGGAAGCAAGTCTGGTGTTTAGAACGCAACTAAAAGTTCAGTCCAAAAATGATAAAACCCGGTACCTTCCAGTATTTAGTGCAATGCTACCTATGAGCCTGCCCTGGAAAAGTGTAGATAGGTAAACTGACCGGCTCAAAAATAACCTAAGATAGTGTTGACTGGGCTGTTAAACTTAAATACAAACAAACAAACAATTTCCCTCAATAGCGTTATACAAAACCATTTCATGATGCATTTAATTTATTTATTTATATATTTATTTTGTAACTTTTAGTAACAAATCACGTATTTTAGGACATTATTTATTACCGTGATCATTCGCTTTGATTTTGTTTTTACATTTCATTGTATTTGTCATAGTGTTGTCTTTTTTTTTGTCATTGCGGGGAAACGCTAGACTGATGCGCAGTCTCATACTTATTCATATCCTTCGTAAATAGCAGTTAAATAATTATGATCAACTTCAAGCCAAACTTAAACTGGAAAAGAAAGACTGAAAAAAAAATGAAAATAAAAGGATGAGACTTTTAGTCAGATTCTATGACGGCTCCAACGTAAAGGCTTATTGAGAATTAGAGAGATCTAATTCAAGGCAATGTTGGTTGGTGCCTGATGCTCTGTCTCTGATCGGGCCCATCGGAGTCTAACTGTTGGTTTTCTTTTGCTCCAGCATTTCAGTAGTTTCTTGCTGTCGAGTCCTCACCGTTGTCTCACCTCTGTGGTTCTTTGATTTTTGTGTTCACGGAGATGTTGCACTGATGAGTTAGGAGGCATTCATGCGGACTGAACAAATTATTTGTCTAAATCGCGACGGAAGTAAGGGCGAGGATTGTGGCCACGTAAAATCGATTTCAGCCCCCCCCCCCCCCCCCCCCCAGTGGAAATCTTCCACTGACCGTTCCAAGGCGGCTCTTCTGTGGCGATTTATTTATTTTGTTGTTTGTTACTTGCTGTGTGTATCACTTGTGTCTTTTAATTTTGGATGGCCATATGCCCATTTTGTGGGAAAGTAACTGTCCTTATGGCCTTCCTTTGTTTAGGTTTCCATTATGGTCTGGTCGCTTAATGTTTGTATTTCTTTCCCTTTGGTGTCTTTTATGGGTGGAGTAAGTTAATTGTATCAATTCCTGATCTTTGTTTTACTTCTACTTTTTATAGAACATATTTTACGTCACTATTCCTGGTGTCACGGAATGTGTGACGGCCGTAAAACGTCTCTACATCATAGTGCAGTTTATGGATTATTGATTCAATTGTGGGATTTCGAAATTATTTGAGGGTCACTGATGAGGCCCAATCGGCCGAAACTAGCTAGTCTGGCCCAGAAAACATGTATACTCCATATATTTGGTTCTGTGGTGTATTCCTTGCTTCACAAGGATAACCCTTTCATAGAACATATTTTACAAGTTTGTGGTGTGTGTGTGTGTGAATTCGGGTTTAACGTCGCTTTCAACAATTTTTCAGTCATATCACGACGGTGTCTGGTTGCGACAGGGAGCTCAATGCTCACGTTTATAGTGCTGCCTCACTGAAGTATCATGTCCCAGACACATTACATGATACCACACCCAGTCACATTATCCTGACACTGGATCGACCAGTCCTAGCTCTACCCCGTAAATCTGAGTGCCAAACGAGGAGCAGCTAGAACCATTTTTAACGACTTTGGTATGTCGCGGCCCGGGATCGAACCCGAGACCTCCCGTTCCCCGGAGCGGACACTCTGACAACTGAGCTGTCGGGGCCGGTCACAAGTTTGTGGTAAAGTCTATAAATAATGTTGCGGAAACTTGTTGTTCAACACGCATTGCTATATTTCTTTAGTCAAAACAACAGGGCCATTCGCCTGACTTGTGAAAATGGCGAATGATTGTCCATTCAATAGATGTACGTGATTGATATAAGAAGCATTTAGATATGTTGTATCGTAATATACATATACAGTCGATCTTCGGTGGTTCAAACACATGCTAGACGATAAAATGTGCTCTAGACACTTAGACAGTCATTACGACAACACACCCGTGCGACATTGTGTATTTTTCACATCTCCAAATTGCTTCTTTTCTGATGAAAATCTGTGATTTTTTTCTTATTGATATTACAAACTTGGGTTGTTTCTTTACGTTAGAAGGCGGTTCTAACGAATACCCACAACCTATGTCTTGGAGCAGAAATACGGAAAATAATGTATGCCCCTGTCTCCAGTTTTCTCAAAATAAAGTGGGCTTTAGGGGATGTTCACGTGATAGTGGCAGTTCGAATCACTGCAAGTAAATAATAGCGCTAGACAAGGATAATTTAAATATATATTTGAGATGTTCTCAAACATGAAGTTATATTTAGTGCACGCATTAGAGTCACATCGTCGCGAAGATTCTAATGCGTTTACAGAACATAGATTTTAAGATAAAATTAGGAAAATTCTCAGTAATTCTCTTTCGTTTTTACTTATCTCGAGCAATGAAAATCTTTCCCCAAGGATACAATCAAAGCACGGGGAGTACTTGTGGGTCGGTTGTCTCTGAGTGTAGACTTGAAGAATAGACCAAAACTGAGACTTTAACTGTTTCCCTTAATCCTTTTATTTATTAGTAATTTCTTGACAACATATATACATACATAGTACATGTACATACATATGCATCAAAGGATTGGATCCTTTAACCCTTTATTTCTAGTATTTTAAACAAGTGTCGATCCTGATCAGACGCCGCGTTAGTCAACTGACGTCGCAGTAAGAAAACAAACGCGGATATATACAGTCTTACCTGGATATTGCTCATAGCAAGCAATAGTCACGTGGATAAGAGAAGGTGGGAATATTCTGCATTTAGCAACTTTGGGTCGATTTGTGTCGATTTATAAACATTCGACCCATCAATCATCGTTGTTCGGGTCACTGAAGTTTGACTGCAATATACCTCGTTACTAAAGAATGTGATCCGGGACTAGATCACGCTGGATCTAATAAGTGTAGCGCAAGAAGCCTTCTTGGTGTAGTGACCATTATATGAGGACTCGTGCTATAACGACATTCGTTATAACGGCAAACCTCGTTATAACGACATTTTCAATGGAACGAATTCTTAGCTCAAGGTTTAGTCTCGATTCCGAGTGGCTTGGGCTTCCATCTGGTTGGAAATGCCTAAATCGAATCCATAGTCATGAAAGATTCTTATAATCTAATACTCAAAGAAACAGAGCTGAATCTGGCCCGCACACTAGTACTGGTAAATCGCTTAGAGGATCTGAGCCTGTCCAGGAACAGCAGTGCGAGGCTGACCGTCCATGCTTATAAACCCTATTGGTTTCATTGGGCGACAGGGCTTGAGAAGTCATTTCATCTCAATGTCGGGTAAAAGTCCCACAAAATTGGAAGCGACGTCTCCAAAATGATCTTACAGTGTTGACGGGGACGTTAAACCTCAAATCAAACAAACAAACAAAAACAAACAAACACATATTATAGCCATTTGTTTGAATCGCCTCCTCGATGCGATTCTAACAAATGGCTTTCACATTTGTTGATGAGGCGATTCCAACAAATGGTTTTAACATATATTTCTTGGAGTAATTATGTCGAAAAAATCTTTTATAACCTATCATAATCCTAACTGGGATTCTTTATAACGGCAAATACATTATAACGGCACAATAATTGGGAACAAATACTGTAAGTTGTTATAATGCGGGTCCTCTGTACTCGCCACATAAAACAGGTGCCATAGGCTCGATTCCCGGCTTTTCCAGACATTCAGAAGAATTTTAAACCGATGTCCCATCTCGATATGACCCTACTTGTCGATGGGCTGTATAAATCAAGCACACACATGCAGCGTGGTATGAGATTCTGTAATTCTGAGTGGAGACACTGGAACATGTAATACGCTCGTAGATAATGGTACTTTATTATAGAAGTAAATATACCAAGCGGAATATACCATAACTTATCATTTTGAACATTGAGAATTCGAATTAAAAACAAATAACTTACCAAATTTTTGTTCAAACTTATTTAATTCAATGAAGGCTTTAATTTGGCCATGCCGATTGTCACGATGTAATTGCATACGGGCCACCATGGCCTAGTGGATAAGAGCGCTGACTCTTGATCATAAGGTCTCTCACCGCTGTGGTTCGAGCCTCGCTCGGGTCACATGTGTGACGCCTTCTGCAATTGAAGGTCAGGTGGTTTTTCTACGGGTACTCCGGTTTTCGCCCACCTCTGATTAACGCTCGGCTCGATTTGAATGAAATAATCTTGAAATGGCCGTAAAACCAAAACAAAAAAAAACAAAAAAAAACGATGTTATTGCAGTTTGTTTAACTGTTATGACAAATCAACTGTTTACAACCTTTCAACTGAATGTTTCAATCACAACATATCAACTCAATGAATCAATTTAAAAGATCCACAACCACGTTTCGAATGTCATTAGTCACAACCTGCTGTTATATTTGTATCAAATTCCATCATAAAAACTGCATGATTCGACGGGGTACACAACCAAATCATGAATATGACAAGAAAGTATCAAACTGCTAAGCATCAGCTGACACGCGATGAAATAAGTTTATGAATCTCTCTTATCCGATTTTTAGCGCTAGGAAACTGAGTGTTTTTTTTTTTCACCTGAATTTTCAACTTTCGCCAGTGAGGGGTCGCCATCTCCGGCTCATGACGCATGTCGTTTTATATGAACTTGATAACCACCATGACTGACGAAGAATATACTACTGATGCTGTTGGATAGAACACCTGTAATAGAAGGAAACACAGCAGAAAACAGCACTACATTCCACTTGTCACATATTACCTATTCGTTCGGTTGACTTAAATTATTAAAGGGTGGCCTGAGCAGGGTGGGAATGCTTGATGAGCGAACAGACCTCTCCGAAAGATTATTACAAAAATGGCAATTTGCTATGTAATACGCATGCGTGTTAACCTCCGTAAGGTCAAAGGACACAAAAAGATGGATTTACAGTATAGAGAAGCGACCCTGTTAAAATTACCCTCTGCCGTAATAAGACTATATGAATGACGTCCCACCCTACTCTCAAAATCTATTATTTGAGTTTATTAATTGACTATCCTGTATTGATCAGAGCTCATCCATATTAACACCAGGTAAAAAATCAATAATCACGTTTTTTAATTGTGCCAATTAATACAATTGTCATTAATCAAGCAATTTCGTATTGTCCCAGTTACAGGACTTGGTCAGCTCTATTGGCCTCGGCCTTCGGCCTCCGGCCAATACAGCAGACCTCGAAACCTGTAACTGGGCCAATACGAAATTACTTGATTAATAACATCATAATATAACCTTCTTCAAGCTGATTCTTGAAGTACATGTAGTATTGTTTTCAAAATGAACTAGGTGGTATTTTTGATAAATATTCCGACGGTAGATTGTGGAGTTTGTCAAATGATGCTGGGCTATGGTCTGCATCCATAACATGTGCCTCTGCACAAAGACAAGGCAATAACAATGCCGTAGATATAAAACACTTATTTAAGGTCCTTACCGAAAACGAACGCACTTCAAATACTATATTTTGCATTATTTAGAGTGGGGTGTATTTAAGAAATTGATTTATCACATGACGTCGTTGATAAGCAAAGGACAACGTCGTGTAATAAAAATCGTAAGTCCACACGTGTAATAACACTTTTGTGGGATTAAGTAACGATATAACGACGTCCATGTCAACCATGCATTTTTGTCGAAAGTTTGTCAAATTAAAAGTCGACAAACAGAATCTTTCACTCGTGGATATTCCATATGAAGTTTATGAAACTCACCAGATGCCCCTTTCATAAACATAATATGAAATGATCACTCGTGTAAGATCCCCTATTTATCATATGACGTCGCACCTAAGCATGCAATAACGCCATGTATTAAATTCGGTAAGCCAATAGTGGATTAAATATGCAAATAGTTTAATCATATTTTATTGCAACAACAACGCAAATGGGTCGAGCCACAAGTTCTCACAACATTAGTTACGACCCCCACCCCCTTTCCATACAAGGTTGACACTAATACATGTGGAACATATGAACATGACTATTTGATAATTATTATATGTGAACAAAAAGGACACATACAAGCAAAGTACGAAACTCCCAAAATAAATCAACAACTAAAATAAATAAATTGCTAATTGCACGTGGGGTTGAGGCCTTTAGTTGTGTTACAATAGTTAAATTAAGCATTTTGGCTAAATCTCCCAGTGTTTTTAATATACGTTTGCACGGCTTTCAAAAGATGAGCTGATATTGTATGATCACCAAAAATAACCTTATTTAAACTGAGCGGACGAAATGTCCGTGTCAAATAAAAGATGGCAATAGGGCTTATCCGGAAAATGCCTACTTTAAAACTTGTTCATGTAGCCGTTTGAAATGTCATACGTTTTGTGACCTCTATAAAATTAAAATATACTGAAAAATTGAAGCTGATATCTTTAAGAATTCCGGAGTTACAGCCATCCAAAAATATAATGATTATATAACAACATGCAGAACTTGAACCTAGGTAGGTACAAAGGAGCAATTTTACTACACTTGATCCTGATGGGTTCCTATATAAAAATAAATAACATTCATATTTCTTGCCTAAATGTATTGATATTTGGCAGACAAGTTCCTTATTAATATACCTGTACAATGATGCTATTGCATTTAGAATTTTATTGTTGTTTTTGAAAATACAAACATTTTTTCTCTCAAATAACCATATTTGGAAATATCAAAATTTAAACCGTCATATCTCTAAAATCCATGTAGATATTTTATTCTAATTTTCAGGATGATTATTGTTAAGTGATAACAGACTAAATGTTAAATGTGCAAAGGTTACAAATTTTGCATTTTCCGGATTAGGCCCATTCGTTCTCTTGTAATTTGGAACAAACAAGAAGAAATGTTAAGCATCCCCGCTAAATTCTGAGCAGATGCATTTAGGACTTTGAGCCAAGTAATTTGTATACAGATCGTTTTTTTTTTCAGATTATTATTATTTCTTATTCTGGCGTGCAGTACTGAAAATGAAAGGTTTGAACGTAAGTGTTTGAAAAATAAAAATTCTTAACTTGTATTTAAAAGAATTAGACTAGGTGCTTCTCGAAGGTTATTGTCAAGGGAATTCCAGATCGAAATAGATAATATAGTTGCTCGATCGTCGAACAATTTCCGAGTATGAGGAATCGTTATGTTATTATTATATGTTAGTAGATACTGTGTCGTTTCTCTTACCAAAGGAGGCATTATGTCTGAAATTTTCATGTACGATTTAATACATAAACGATAGCTTATGTTTGTACCTTCTTTGCTTAAGAGTACACTAGCCACATTCTTTATAAAGTTTATCTAGGGACATCGGCCTAGTAAGGCCCGTTATAATACGAGCCGCTTCATGCTGTAGTTTTTTCCAAAGACGAGCAGTCTTGGGCTTTACATCCAGCCCAAACAATGCAAGAAGACACAATAATGGGAAGTACATATTATAAATAAATTTGGTTAAGTGCAACCCTGTGGAATGTATTTTTAATTTTACACATTATCCCAATTACTTTTGCTGCGTTTAAGATAACGTTTCCAATATGTTTTTCCACTGACCATTACAACTTAACTCATTGCCTCTACTTCTATTTTTTAATGTTAGACCTAAATGCTTATGTTCCGGGACAACTTTTATTGGGGTTCCGTCGAAAACTATTTCTGGAAACTGCTCAAAGGGTTTTAATTTAAAACAGAACTGCTTCTGTCTTTAGTGAATTAAAACTAACTAGCCATTGTTTTGCCCATGCCGACAAAATACGAAATCCATTTTTTATTATTCCCTGATGAAGCTGAATAGAATAAAGAAAAGATCTGGTTAAGCTTAATAGGTAATCTGTACTATCGTTTATCAAAACTAAGGACAATAGGACGTTATTGAACATTAAAACTTACACTTTTTACTTACAAATACTTTTATTTTCCATCCATTAAGTTGCGAAATATTCTGGTTGGAGAGCTAAAACTAAAGGAAGAAAACAATTACAAGCAGGTTTTCTTTTAACAGCGGAATAGCGCCGTTAGCGTCATAAAAAAGAAATGAAGGCAATGATCAGGAATCAATACAATTAATCCACAGCTCCAAGGAAAGAAACACAAACGTGAAAGAACTACAAGTAGACCCTAATTGAAACATCACTAGCAGAAAGCCAAAAAGGTAGTTACTTTTCCAAATGGCCAATTGGATGTCCAAAGTAAAATAATACAAGCGACACACACACTCAAAGACAAAGCATAACAAAAATAAACTACCACAGAAGAACCGCATTGGAACGGTCAGTGAAACGAATTGCGCCGTTGGGTTGGGGGGGGGGCTTAAATCGATTTTACGTGGCCACAATTCTCGCCCTTACTTACGTCGCGAATTAGACAAATAATTTGTTCAGTCCGCATGAAGTCCTCCTAACTCAGTGCAATATTTCCGTGACCACAAAAATCAATCAACCACAGAGATGAAACAACCGTGAGGACTCGACAGCAAGAAACCACTGAAAAGCTGGAGCAAAAGAAAACCAGCAATTAGACTCCATCCAGTTAATGTAGCCAACGTCCGATTATACTGGAAAGGACCATGATTTGATGTAGACAACACAAAACAAATCATATGATTTCGCGTTTCTAATGTGTTGTTTGAGATATGAACAATATTGTATCCAAAAATTTAACTGTGGGGGTATTCGCTAAAATTTGCACTTGTAAATATTAGGTGATGACTATATTTTTCTCTGGGTATCTTATCATTACAAGTAAAGCTTGTCTCATTGAAACGCTTATAAAATGTAGTCTTAATCCTAACAGTTATAAAATCTAGCCTATAATCTGTATATGTATTTTGAGCAGAACGAAATAGATAAATAGAAATTAAATGTTTTTGTTTGTTTTTGCTGAGGTTGAAACTATTGATTCTGAACTGAAATTGAGGTTGAAACATTTCATTCATTGATATAGTTGGCGATTTTCTTTTGAACCAAGAATCACTGAAATCTAAAAAAAATGTTTTGGAAAGTTATGGGAACGCTTTATGGGAAAACAAAGACATCAGTTACAATACCACCATCAAGAAAGGGCGATGCTTCTGACGCATACATCGAGTCTGAAAGGGCTGAGGAGCTTAACTCCTATTTTGCCTCAATCGCAACAGTAGATGATTTAGATACTGATACGCCTTTCTTTTGGAATCGCTCTAATGTGGACTGTTCACAAGTGCGAGGAACCTGATAACCTTATACATGCACTCTTGATGTTTCGTCATGCTATTCGCAGCTATTTAGATTATACCTTAAAGTTGTAACAAATAGTGGGTCTTACATGAGTGCTCATGTATTATTGAATTTATTAAACGAGTTGGTGTGTGTGAGTGTGTGAATTCGGGTTTCAACGTCGCTTTCAACAGTTTTTCAGTCATATCACGACGCTGTCTGGTTGCGACAGGGAGCTCAATGCTCACTTTTATAGTGCTGTCTCACTGAGGTACCATGTCCCAGACACATTACATGATACCACACCCAGTCACATTATCCTGACACTGGGTCGACCAGTCCTAGCTCTACCCCGAAAATCTGAGTGCCAAGCGAGGAGCAGCTAGTACCATATTTAACGACTTTGATATGTCGCAGCCCGGGATCGAGCCCGTGACCATCCATTCCCCGGAGCGACACTCTACCAACTGAGCTAACGGGGCCGGTTTAAACGAGTTGGGGAAAAAGGGATAAAATGCGAGGCTTTGCCGAGCATTTTGTCCCTTTCCTCAACGAGTTTAATAAATTCAATAATACGTGAGCACGAATGCAAAATTTTATTTATCATATGACATTTAAAACGCATTTTATTCACGATTGTTTACAAAAAATGTCTATATTCCGCCGTTAGTAAACGCGACGTCGTTAAGGACGTCGTACATGTAATGTTACGGGACATATCTAGCTAATTTGTATATTTAATCCACAAGTGGATTATCGAAAATATTACATGGCGTTATTACACTCTCAGACGCGACGTCATATGATCAATTGTATTATAACACAATGAATCTATTGTAATAATTCTGAATATGAATCAGATTGCTAGTAAGTTGCATCGATGTACTTTCATATCGGCTACAGATTCTATAAAAAGTCTAATGACTTTCGTGTGGATCCCAGAAATAAATGTTTAAACTAAATAATAAAAGGACTGATATAGTAGACTCTGCCTCGAAGTAAGTCCCAGCTTTAAAAAAAACTGAAATATAAGTTAAGGTATACACTACACAAATTATATTGCCCTTGTGTTAGGCCTGTTTTAGAATACGCATCAGAAGTTTGGATCAGATGCATTATGAATAACGCCAGTCGCTTAGAGCAAGTGCAACTAAATGCCGCTCGTATTGTGACTTGGCTTCCAATATTTGCTTCTTTTCGATCTCTCTATTATGAAACAGGGTGGGAAAACTTGGCAGAAAGAATAAAAGAGAATGCTTAGTCTTTCATTTAAAATAGTTTAACAGAAGAGCTTGATTTGAGCACTATGCCAGTCAACCCAACATATAATCTTTCTTTTTTGTCCGAAGATGAAATTCTGCGAAACCACCAAGCGGTGATGCTTTCGTTTGGAATTTCCCTCCCAGAGGAAGATATGGAACTTCCAAAGTTGTACTGGATTCCTAATGTTCACTAGAATCCGTACAAGCAGAGCTATATCGCGGGTTCAACATGTATATCACAGTTCTAATGGTATGTGTTTGTTCGTTTCTTTGTTTGTTTTATTATTAATTTTGCGGTCACTAATTAGGCCCTTTTTGAGACATTGCTTCCGATTGTGTGCGACTTTTACCCGACACTGGGATGAAATGTCATCTCAGGTCCTACCGCCCAAAATGAAAGGACGGTCCGACTCGCACAGCTTTTCCTGTGCATGCTTAGGCCTTCTAAGCAATTTACCAGTACTCAAATGTGCGGTCGATTTCAGCTCTTTGCGGAAGCATCAGGCAGCCCAATAGCGTGTGTGTGGGGTACGTTCTTTGTATGTGTATCTATTTACCTAAACCTTTCTGGTCCGTGTAAGGATCGCCACTCATAAACACGCTGTATAAAGAGAAAAGATTATTTTTATGATGAACATTTGTGATAAGTTTTATTATTTACACTACAAATATAGGTTGTGAGTGCTCATTAGAACCGAAGTTTTAACAAGTACCCACAATCTAAGTACCGCCTTAACGAGTATTCACAATCAATATTTTGTCATTAGAGCCGCCTAAATCCGCATCATTGAGGCGTTTCTATCGAGTACCTATAAGATATGTTTTGGAACAGAAATAAGACAAATTATGTATACCTAGTTTTCTCTATATAAAAAGTAGAAGTAAAACAAAGATCAGGAATCGATACAATTAACTTACTCCACCCATCAAAGACACCAAAGGGAAAGAAACACAAACATGAAGCGACCAGACCATAATGGAAACAAAGGATGGCCATAAGGACAGTTACTTTCCCACAAAATGGCCAAATGGCCATCCAAAATAAAAAGACACAAGTGATACACACAGTAAGTAGTAACAAACAACAACATAAATAAACCGCCACAGAAGAACCGCCTTGGAACGGTCAGTGGAAAGAATTCCATTGGGGGGCTTAAATCGATTTTACATGGCCATAATCCTCGCCCTTACCTTTGTCGCGGTATACGCGAATTTTGTTTAGTCCGCATGAAGGCTTCCTAACTCATCTGTGTAACATCTCCGAGAACATACAAATCAAAAAACTACAGAGATGAAACAAGGTTGAGGACTCAACAGCATACAACAACAGAATTGCTGGAGCAAACAAAAACCAACAGTTAGACTCCGAGTAGGGTTAAGAGGTGTGTTCATTACACGGATTTGTTAACATAATGAAAATTATGCTATTGATCGTTCAGTTTGAAGGCTGATTGATGCCTCGTATTGGAGAAGGTAGGGAAGGATGTTCTTTTGAAGTCCAACTATGCTTTGACTATATAGGGCCGTGTACCCAAGGACTGGTCTCATTTGGTCAGTTTATATCGACGAGGTATCACTCTAAAGTAAACGAGACAGCCTGCTTTTGCAAAATGGACAAAATCAGTGAAAGAACAGTGATCCAATATTTGCATATAAAAAAGGTTTAACACCTAAGGGTCCCATAATGATATGATAGCAACACTACGGAAAGATGCTCCTTCATATGCTACAGTGAAATGGTTGGCGCGACAGACAGAGCCTTGAGGATGACCCCGTCCTGGAAAGCCGTCAAAGCGTTGCAAACCCAGAAATAGTCAATAAAGTCCATGATATTATTATGACTGACAGAAGAGTCACAGAACGATATATAGCCAGTACAGTTGGCATTTCATTCCATTCTGACAGAGGATCTTGCAAACAGAAAGCTTTTGGACCGATGGGTACCAATACTTCTGACAGTTGATCAGAAGCACACTAGGCGCACATTATCGCTTGTTAATCTTAACATTTTTTAGCTATCTTTAGAGACTTGCCACTAAGGATGAAACATGGATCCATCGTTTTACCCCAGAGGCCAAACAACAATCGAATCAATGGAAGCACCCTAGCTCACCCCCGCCAAGGAAGGCAAAGACTGTTCCATCAGCTGGGAAGATGATGGCCTCGGATTGTTGGGGTGCAGATGATATTCTCTAATAGATTACTCCAAAAGGGACATACAATCAATGGCATATACTATGTTTCACTTCTGGCGCAGTTATGGGAAAAAAATTAAACTTAAGCACCGCGGAAAGCTCACTAAAGGTGTGCTGTTCCATTAGGACAATGCTCCTGTTCACAAGTCTGTCATTGCTATGGATGCCAATCACGATTGTGGCTTTAAATTGATTGATCATCCTTATTCACCTGATCTCGCTCCATAAGGCTTTCATCTATTTCAAAAAATGAAATCGACAAAATTTTCAGGTACCCTCTTTCAGCCCGATGATTACGTCATATTTGCAGTGGCTGACAATAAAACAGCCAATAAAAGGAGTTCTATAAAAGTGGCATTGACGCCCTCCTTAAACACCGCTGGCGAAAGTATATAGATATTGAAGGGGATTATGTTGCAAAAATAGTACAATATGTCCGATAAAATTCAAATCCTTCAATATGAAACTCACAACATATCAATCGGCCCTCATAAAACAAAAAAAAAAGCGTAATATAGTGCATTCCATATGAAAGGGGTTTACAGTTTACAATGTTGTTCATTGCCCCGAATTTGTTAACACAATGTCATCCTTAAGGGGAAAGGGAAGACCTGGCAGATTTTTCTCCGCCATTTCTCAAAGGGAGACAACTTTCGGGACTTCATGTTCGCTTTTCTATAAACTCAATCCAAAAGAAAAAAGGGGTCTACTCTTAACGGAAAGAATTTGCTCCTCAGGAGCAAATTCTTTCCTTTAAGCGTTGACCCTATTGACATGGGAGAAAATACTTTTGCAAGAGTAACCTCCCCTGAAGGTGTAACCATTGCTCTTAAAGGATATAACTTCTCTTCAGGAACAGATATTGCCCTTTAAGAGAAACGAACCACTTTTTAAACCTGTTTCTGAGTTTCCTCCCTGGAAGGTGTACAGAACGACAAATGGAATATAGCCGAGCTTTTCAATAAAAATATATGATTACTTTTGACGTTGTAATTATCGTATGAGAAATTAAAGTTTTAGCAACAGAAAAACAAAGTTTCAGAAACAGAACGACTTAATATGGTGAATTTTTAAGCTTGCTATTCTTTATTGTTCAAAGGTACACGGAAATTGTGCACAATGTTACTCTTATTTTTTTTTTTTAAAAGTTTTCTATTAATTCGACGCTGCCACGTCTCAAGGCTTTTGAAGAATCAACTGGCAGACAGATTTCATTCAGACATTTTTTTTTTTTTGGGGGGGAGGGGGGTTGTTTGGTTTTACGGCCCTTTCAAGATTATTTCACTCATTTCGAGCCGATCGTTAATCAGAGGTGGGCGAAAACCGGAGTACCCGGAGAAAAACCACCTGACCTTCCGTTGCCGAACTTGGCATCTCACATGTGACCCGAGCGAGGCTCGAACCACAGCGGTGAGAGACCTAATGATCAAGAGTCAGCGCTCTTAACCACTAGACCACGGAGAACCGTTTCATTCAGACATAAGTCGAGGTCTTATTCAAGATTACAACAGATTTTACTTGCGCATGTCTACAATGTGTGAATTCGGGTTTAACGTCGCTTTCAACAATTTTTCAGTCATATCACGACGGTGTCTGGTTGCGACAGGGAGCTCAATGCTCACTTTTATAGTGCTGCCTCACTGAAGTATCATGTCCCAGACATATTACATGATACTACACCCAGTCACATTATCCTAACACTGGGTCGATCAGTCCTAGTTCTACCCCGAATATCTGAGTGCCAAACGAGGAGCAGCTAGTACCATCGTTAACGACTTTGGTATGTCGCGGCCCGGGATCGAACCCGTGACCTCCCGTTCCCTGGAGCGGACACTCTACCAACTGAGCTATCGGGGCCGGTACGCGCATGTCTACAATAAGATTCCATGACATTCGATTTAACTTATAAAATACGTTTTTCCTTTTGAAGAAATGAATACAAGGCAGAACAAAAATAATGATGGGTTGATTATTTTCTGGGCCATACCAGTTACTTTCGGACAATAAAAGTGTAGGCAATGATCGGAACTGATACAATTACCTCACACCTCCATTCAGAGACACCAAAGGGAAAGAAACACGAACATGAAACGTAATGAAAACACCACTAACGAATAGCCGAACGAACAGTTACTTTTCCACATACCGGCCCCGATAGCTCCGTTGGTAGAGTGTCCGCTCTGGGGAACGGGAGGTCACGGGTTCGATCCCGGGCCGCGACATACCAAAGTCGTTAAAAATGGTACTAGCTGCTCCTCGCTTGGCACTCAGATTTACTGGGTAGAGCTAGGACTGGTCGACCCAGTGTCAGGATAATGTGACTGGATGTGGTATAATGTAATGTGTCTGGGACATGATACTACAGTGAGGCAGCACTATAAAAGTGAGCATTGAGCTCCCTGTCACAACCAGACACCGTCGTGATATGACTGAAAAATTGTTGAAAGCGACGTTAAACCCGAATTCACACACACACACACACACACACACACACACACACACACACACACACACTTTTCCACATAATGGCCAAAAGGCTATCCAAAATAAAATTATTTATCATATGACGTCGCGTCTGAGAGTGTAATAACGCCATGTAATATTTTCGATAATCCACTAGTGGATTAAATATGCAAATTAGCTAGATACGTCCCGTAACGTTACATGTATGACGTCCTTAACGACGTCGCGTTTACTAATGGCGGAATATTGATATTTTTGTAAACAATCGTGAATAAAATGCGCTTAAAATGTCATATGATAAATAGAATCTTGCATTCGTGCTCATGCATTATTGCATTTATTAAACGTGTTGAGGAAAAGGGATTAAATGCGAAGCTTTCGTTTAATAAATTCAATAATACATGAGCACTCATGTAAGGTACTCTATATAAGCAATGCATACATGTAGAGACGGACCATAACAATTATTCTAACACTGTGCGCCTATATAGGCAATGGAAAATAACTGTGTTTTATTCTGCAACAAAAACACAGCTCGGAAGACGTCATTAAAAACTGCAAATTTATGACGTCACTAGTCGATTTCCTTGACGTCAGACGGTGTAACGTCATTTTCTCGCATCGAACACGTAAGAAACGGATATAAATGCATGTGTTTCAGTCGATAATTTTAGCGGGATTTCTTCTAACAATGACGAAAAGTTGTGAGATTTTGAAGGAAACAACAACATTATTGCCGATTTTCAGGGTGTTAGAATCGAAATAGATCAGCTCTAGCTGGTGATTTGTTAGGTAATAAATCACAGTTTGTCGGTCAGTTGTAAGTAGACAAATCACGCGCGCAACGCGCTCGTGATTTGTCTACTTTACAACTGACCTCCAAACTGTGATTTATTACACAACAAATCACAGTTAGAGCTGATCTATTTCTTAAATAAACCACGTTGGAATGGTCGGCATAAAGTATGTTACTATGGTGGGGGAGAGGATATGCTTACATAGTCATAATCCTTGCCCTCGGTTCTGTCATGACTTACACAAATAATTGGTACAGTATAAAGCCTTTTTAACTCATCAGTGCTACATCTTAGATAACATAAAACTTAATCAATTACAGAGATGAAACAACGATGAGGACCCGACGGCATGAAATATCTGCGCTTTACGCAAACACGCCTATACAAATACATTACCAGGTATATCGTCGAATAAATGAAAATTTTAAGATGAAAAATTGTGATATTTTTCTTATTTCTGCTCAAAATATATATTGTGGGCACTCGTTAGAACCGCCTCGATGAGGCGGTTCTAACGGGTACCCACAATCTATATTTTAGAGCAGAAATAAGAGAAATAAGGTATACCCCCGGAAACCCCAGTTTTACTATATAAAAGTTGGGGTTCAAGGGAGTAAAAATTATAAAGGGGTGTTTTCGTGATGGTTACATGCAGGTTTACGGCGTCCCGCAAACCCACATGCTGACGAGACGACCAAAGGTGGTCTCTGACAGGTGAACGGGCAATTGTAGGACAAGGCACAATAAAGATGTTATATACAAGACATAAATAATTATTAGTAACAATAACTATATACAACAATACCAACACTTAACACTATATTTGTTTCTATAACCTTTCACTGCGCATGCCCCGAAGACAAAACGATGTTTTGTGCTCGGGACTGTGACGTGAAAATTTTATGGAAACAAATACATGTAACACAAAGTACACGAATAAAAGAAAACCGAAGTAAACAAACGGAACAAATATGCCGCCAAACAAATACAAATCCACTTTGGGTGGACTTAAGTCATCTTCTTAGTGCACTAGTATTTCGGTTTAGGAGCACGAATTCGTTTCAATTCGATGTCAATTATCCATATATTCTATGTTGACATCCACGTTTTGGTTATCTTTATAACCAAAATTCAAAAGCATTACAATAACACACCCTTGTGACATAGTGCATTTTTCACATCTCCAAAATGGCTACTCTTCTTATGGAAATTCGTGATATTTTGCTTATAAATACTGCAAACATAGGTTGTTGGTGCTCGTTAGAACCGCCTCATTAAGGCGGTTCTAACGAGTACCCACAACCTATTTCTTGGGGCAAAAATAAGAAAAATAATGTTTACATCCTTAAACCCCACTTTTCTCTATATAAAGTGGGGTATAGGGGGTGTTCATATCGCGGACTTGTTAACATGATGGCCTTGGGAAGCCGGTGATCACAACCACAACTCAGTCAAATAGATTTGCGATCTCATAGATAACTGTTCTGGGCGGTCTGCGATCTTGGTTTTGCCCGCCCCTGCTGGGCACTACGACCCAATGGCCCGTCAACAGACTAATGCCTGCCCATATAGATCAGGGAGCAGCAGGTCGCCCCACCTCGTCACCTCCCAACATAGTATGCCTACAAACAATTATAAACGACTAAAATACATTTCACGAAACGTATACACTACATCATGATCCCTGCTTCGGAGGTCTGAATATATTCATGCATATACCGTTATTGCGCATGCGCCGAACAGACAAGCAGGCTGATCAGTGCATGCGACAATAACCGCGCAGAACCCACCTTGGCTGTGCAACAAAAGATCAGCACCCAGTGCTTGAAAAAAGGATACGCAGAATTTATGCTCCCTTGCTGAGTACTACCGAAATCAATTTAATGCTCATTGTAACTGAGCACAATACTCATCAAATCATACCCACTGCATCAGCAGAGGAAAGAGGCAATTGAACTGACCGCGACTTTGCGCTACCTGATCATTCGCCAGTTATAGAAAAACTGGCAATAACAATAAAAACTCAATTTCATACCCTTCTCCGCGACACGGCTCACAAATATAGCTGTTCAGAAATTCATTTCAGGAACAACAGCTAGACACTAAAACAGGAGGATTCCCTACGCGAATCCAAATTTGATCGGGACCACACTGTTTGCCTCAGCAAACTACATGTAACATATCAATATTTGAACGGGACTACATTGTATGCTGTAAAATACTAAACTAAAATCATTTCAATATTTGGTATACGTAACGTTAAAACCAACTTTGCGACGCTGATGACGTTGAAGACGTCATTTACGCCGGTCAGGCCGTTATTACGTGTGGCGACCAAATACCCAACTTGTCATCCTACATACATGCCTGGCCTTATTGCAATGCTTGCAGAAAAAAACGCGTTATTTACATGTGCATACAGGTACAAACAGATTTCTTAAACAAAAATGGCAACGTTACAAAAAATGAACTCGTAATTCTTCTTGAACAAAATTCTTCCTACACAACATGAGCATGCTTGCAATATCGGTTCATTAAGGTTCATCATCACGGATAATCCGACAGGCTCTTGTCTATCAGTTCACCATGATGATGAAGATATGGTTAACCCGTCTGTTAAAGTTTACTTCCTCTCAACAACTAATGTCATACAGAGACGTGATCTAGGTTTTCTAACGACCGGAATTCATAAGCTATGGATCGAACAAATGACCCTACGTTAATAAAGCCTAAATAAATCCAGAATGTACGAGTGTCCCAGTTTAACGTCTCACCAACATCTAGGGTCATACGGAGACGGGACCTCGGTTTAAAGACTCATCCAAACGTCTGGAGAAGCCCAAGATCGATCCTGCGATCCCTGGTTTACCAGGCGATTAGCATAACCACTACTCCACAGAGGCTTCGAAAATGAATCCAGAAGAGGCTTCAGTAAGTTGGGGTATACTAAGGCGAAAACCCCTTCAAAACATACAAGCATGTTCATACAATAAAATAAAAAATACATACTATCAAAGCCTCGGCGTTTGCCTCGGCACAAAGTTGTGGAGTCTTGTACTGATTCTGACCTGCTGTTGACATTACGATAATCTTTAGGGTATTTATATATATCGGCTAAACAGGAAAATCATGCACATCCGTACCAGCTCGATAAAATTGTGAGAAATATAGATACTGGCTACAATTATAGCCTTGAAGCAAGTTTCAGCAGAAGATGGATCTCCGTTACAATTGCATTTCCTTTGGAGAAAAATGATGAAACTTCCATACAGATCAATGGTATAACTCCCGTCAATATAAATCGCCACATCAACGATTGGCATGAAAAATATTTATGGCACTATTTGGCGCTTGGCGACTTTTTAGGCAAACTCCATGAAAATCATACTTATAGCGGCCTACTGCATCGCATGATATAGGCACGATCGGTGCGTGGTACTACGTATTTTGCCTACCATATTTCATCTAAAATACTTTAGTCGTGCTGCTTTGCCATATACCTACTAAAATGATTTAGACGTGCAAAAGCACCAGATAGGCTTTTATTTCATCTCGTAACAATCTGAAATGTTGGAGCAAAAGAAGCCCAACAGTTAGACTCCGGTGGGCCCGACCAGAGACAGAGCCTCAAGTTCCATCCGACAGAACCTAAAATAATAATAAATGATTATTACGCCTTTACGGGCTGGAGCCTTCATAGAATCTGAGGCCCGAACCGCCGGCGTGCAATTAACGAGGGAAGCAAAGTTATCAACCGCGATTAGGTTAACTACCATGCATGCAGTCCGTTTTATAACATTTATATTGTACCCAATCCTTTGATATAGAAGAATTATTGTACGCGTTCTGGTACTAAAACAATGGCCAGTATATATAAATAAAAATCAAAAATGAGCCCACTTTGTACAGAAAAAGCGGGTTTTATATACGATTTATTGACTATCCTGTATTGATCGGAGGTCATCCGTATTATTACCAAGTCAAACATCATTAATCATATTTTCAATTGTGTCGGTATAAAGTGGTGTTAACAGGGGTGGTGGTCCTCATAAAAACCTGTTAGCTGATTAAATGCTAAAAACCGTTGAGGATGGACAAATATTAGAACCGCCTCGGGGCGGCGCAGTATATGTTTGTCTGCCCAGGATCATGGTGTATATGAAATATAACCTGCTTTAAAAATAATAACAATCGTATGGTATAAATAAAAAAGAAGAGAAAAAAAAAACAAGAAGCAACTTGCAATAGCCAAAATACGTTAAAATGGCTAGTGCCAGTCGACTGGCAATAGCCAAAATACGTTGAAATGGCTAGTGCCAGTCGACTGTCAATAGCCATTTTAACGTGTTTTGGCTATTGCCAGTCGACTGTCAATAGCCATTTTAACGTGTTTTGGCTATTGCCAGTCGACTGGCAATAGACCTTTCCTTAATAAAATTGTCATTAATCAAGTATTTTCGAACTGGCCGAGTTATAGGTCCTCGGTCGGCTGCATTGGCATCGGCCTTCGGCCTCGGGCCAATACAGCAGATTCTCTGGCCAAAACGATATTACTTGATTAATAACATTATACTATTATCTTATTTTTTTCTTTTAAACGTGAATTTTACCGGATCCATGGCTAGTAGGATTCATCCGGCCAATTTATAAACGAC
Source organism: Lucinisca nassula (assembly GCA_963580285.1). Taxonomy (NCBI): domain Eukaryota; kingdom Metazoa; phylum Mollusca; class Bivalvia; order Lucinida; family Lucinidae; genus Lucinisca; species Lucinisca nassula. The sequence goes on along the minus strand of OY757016.1, from coordinate 87,404,722 downwards.
CCACACATGGTTAATTTTCCTATGAAAATTTGTGATATTAGTCCCATCAATACTTAAAACAGAGGTTGTTGATGTTCGTAAGAACCGCCTCAAACGAGTACCCACAACCTATGTCTTGGAGCAGAAATAAGAACAATAATCAATACCCCCGTAAACCACACTTTTCTCTATAAAACGTGGGGTTTAGGGGGTCTTCGTTGTACGGAATTGAAAACCTGATGTCAATGATAAAGCCGTAAAAATTAAAAATTAAAAAAAAAATGTACACACCATTAAAATTCAATGCAAAATTCTAATATAGTTTCTAAGCTTATTATATACCCAAAAAATGTCCCGACTACTTTGTACAGAAGTTACTGGTTAATATTTTTCCATATTGCCCGTAGTCAAGTTCATATTGCCCGGAGATAAGCAGTCTCGTTCTCAATAGAACTACTTTCAAATCTATGTAATTCAAGATGAAACATCGGCAGCCATCTTGTCGTACGCATCGACAGAAAGAACGCAAAAGATAACGAATATAGGTTCTGACAAAGTGCATAAAGCGCATTTTATTCTGTTCAATATGACCTACCTACAATCTGTTTAAATTTTCAATACTTTCTTCCAAGAAATCAGGAGTATTTTGAAAGAAATATAACCGACTCTTCGGAAAAAATGGCGTCCTGCTTTGGAAAACGTCAATGTTTTTAATGACGTCACATCCATCAACGTTAACGTAGTCTTCACTTTGGTGCCATTGGGCGTGGTTTTCAACGTGTAGGGAGACACTTAACGACCTTCATTGTTTTCCATTTCAAACCACTTAAAGATATATAATCTGATTTTACGTTCAGATTCCTATACCAAGCAATGCTGAATTCTAGTAGACAGTTCAGGTTTTGGGTATATAATAAAAAGGTGAGTGAGTGAGTTTGAGTTTTACGTCCCACCAACAGCTAAGGTCATACGGAGACGGGACCTCGGTTTAAAGACTCATCCGAAAGTCTGGAGAAGCCCGGGATCGATCCTGTGATCCCTGGTTTACAAGGCGAGTAGCGTAACCACTACACCACTGAGGCTTCTATAATAAAAAGGTTATTGACTTTATATTGTGAAATATTCTGCACTCGTTCATATGGCGAAGGCGCACTCGCAAGCTCGTGCGTCCTTCGCCATATGAACTCGCGAGTGCGCCATCGCCATATGAACGAGTGCCGAATATTTCGCAATATAAAGTCAATAACCGATATTTATTGACCAGTTGTAAACTATAGTTTATCAACGACCTCTGAGAGTTCAACGTTCAAGCGTGGCAAGACTATTCCATATTTTAGGGGAAGCAGGTTTCGGATTTCTTTTTTTCACAGGATTTTAAAATTATAAATAAGTTTTTTTATTATGTCATCATGTAGAAGTCGTTGCCAAGTGGTTAGTTTGCAGTACGAATCTCGGTAAAACTATATCTCCCAGTGTAAAATCCCAACTGAAGGTGACTTACCTAAAACACGGACTAGTCCAAAATTAAAAGTTCAAGCACGTCTCGCTGCGTTTTGAAAGACTATATACACCCGAATTGTGTGTTCCAGTTCTAGTCATTATGAAAACACGCCTATCCAAATTTATACCGCAATCAGGCATTCTAGTAACCTAATAGAGGGGATCGATTAACTGCACGCTAAAATCGGTAGTCACCTATAATACCTTCTACTGACCTATAATACGTCTAGTGACCGTTTATAGACCGGACCTACTTTTCAGGTCACTAATTTTGAAGTGTAAACAATAACGTGCAACCTTTTATGCATGGGAAAACAACGAAACTGCAAGTTAAAATCTTTGCAATATTTATTTGAACAGATTTTCAGAAATTTCAGCTAAATTCTTACCTTCTCGGCCTTTCCAGGTTTGAATGGCCCATTGGAATAACTGCGCACTGTTACTGCAGTTGCATCTCAACCTCGAAAATAATTTCTAAAGCTAAAATAACTTATTTATTGCCGATCTTCATACTGAATGTAAATAATAAAAAAAAAAATGAGTTCCTTTAAGAACAATGAAAACATTCATAAGAAAGAAGATGGGTCATACTAAGTAGTTTCGGCTAATAAAGCCCCATCAGTGACCTTGTAATGATCCGGCAAAGATAGCCAGAGGAAACATACTGCAATTTTGCAAATTTCGAATAGGCAGTCGATTCAAAGACTGATATAAATCAAAATGGGGTCCAAATAATTAAAAACCTATCTAGAATATGAATTTAAACCAATAAGTTATTTCTGATTTCTCAGAATACTCACGCTGATCTCAAAAGACAAAAAGTAAAATATAAACTGCACTATGGTTGATGTACGGGGATACGTTTTACGGCCGCCACACGGCACAACACCAGCTGCAGTGAAGGCAAATAAAAATAAAAAATGAGTTCCTTTAAGAACAATGAAAACATTCATAAGAAAGAAGAAGGGTCATACTACGTAGTTTCGGCTAATAAAGCCTCATCAGTGACCCTGTAATGATCCGGCAAAGAAAGCCAGAGGAAACATACTGCAATTTTGCGTATTTCGAATAGGCAGTCGATTCAAAGACTGATATAAATCAAAATGGGGTCCAAATAATTAAAAACCTGTCTAGAATATGAATTTAAACCAATAATTTATTTCTGATTTCTCAGAATATTCAAGCTGATCTCAAAGGACCAAAAGTAAAATATAAACTGCACTATGGTTGATGTACGGGGATACGTTTTACGGCCGCCACACGGCACAACACCAGCTGCAGTGAAGGCAAATAAAAATAAAAAAAAATGAGTTCCTTTAAGAACAATGAAAACATTCATAAGAAAGAAGAAAAATCCGCTTATTCGAGCGTCCATGTTGTTTCCAACGTCTTTGTGGCGCGGTGACGTCAGAAACTGTGCACTCGTTGACGTCACGTTATACTACGTGTGCGCGCCATGGCAGTGAATGTCGTTTAACATGCCACACTGTCTGCTGTCTGTTTGCTTAAATTTGAAAAATTATTGCAAAACCCCTTGATTGTTTTGAATTGCGGTATAAACTAAATACATGATTAGTGTCTTTAGTAATAAAATATAATCGGTTCGCCGCGACAATTTTATAGGGGCTCGCTAAAGCTCGCCCATATAAAATTGTGTAAGGCTCACCGATTATATTTTATTATTAAAGACACTAACCATGTATTTACTATATATTGGTAAAATTTTACCTCCAAAATGATGTTTTTCACATACAAATCCTGATATGTTTCATATTTATGCTCAAAGCATAGAATGTGGATACTCGCTAGAACCGCCTCGGCGAGGCGTTTATTACACATAGCTTGTGGCGGCTCTAACGTGTACCAACAATCTATAATTTTGAGCACCAATAAGAAAAAATATTGTATACCACTGTAAACCCCAGTTTTGCTATACAAAGGTGTGGTTAAAGGGGGTCAAAATCATACAGGCGTGTTTGCATGATGATTATTTGCGGTGTCATTAGTTAGATATTTTTTCATCATCACGAAAACACGCTTATATAATTCTGACCCCTTGAACCCCACTTTTATATAGTAAAAGTGGGTGAACAGGGGTAAACTTTATTTTTCTTATTTCTGCTCTAAAATATAGATTGTTGGTACTCGTTAGAACCGCCTCTATATTTTGAGCAGACATTAGAAAAAAAGTATTACAAATGTTCATCTTAAAATTTGTAATTTTTCGGCGGTAAAATTTAAGCTTTATTTTAAAGGCCTGTGGTTGGTAACTCGAAGCTCTCTTAAGGCTTACGACGATATTAAGTATATCTTAATCACCCCGTAGCGATAAGTGTGAGTAACTCGAAAGTACCGTCATTTATAGAGACAACCATATCGTAAAGTTACGGACAACTCAAGCATGCCGTAACATTATCCTAACTATTGCAAAAGAAACAGACACTACACAGAAGCATAAGAAAATAAGTTGTACATCTATCTACTTTTTTCTCGGCACACAGGGTTTCTTTTAGTAATGATTTGCGATACATGTATTGTATGGTGTTGTATTAAGGCAGATATATGCTATATTTACCGGCCCCGATAGCTCAGTTGGTAGAGTGTCCGCTCCGGGGAACGGGAGGTCTCGGGTTCGATCCCGGGCCGCGACATACCAAAGTCGTTAAAAATGGTACTAGCTGCTCCTCGCTTGGCACTCAGGGGTTGGTAACTCGAAGCTCTCTTAAGGCTTACGACGACCTTAAGTATATCTTAGTCACCTCGATTAGTGTGAGTAACTCGAAAGTACCGTAATCTATGGAGACAACTTAACCATATCGTAAAGTTAAGGACAACTCAGGCATTCCGTAACCTCATCTTAACTATTGCGAAAGAAACAGACACTACATAGAAGCATAAAAAAGAAGTTGTACATCAATCTACTTTTTATCTCGGCACACAGGGTTTCTTTTAGTAATGATACAGAAAATGTGTTTGTGAAACACTATGCCCCCAACCATATGCTTGCCACCAATAGACACATAATTAAAAAAAACATAATTAAAAATCAAGGTTTCCCAATAGCCACAATGCATAAGTCCGAAAAGGGGCATAACTCCGTTAAATATTTTCGGAATTTCGTCAAAAGTTAAAAAGGTCATCTACACCTTAGACCCAAATAGTCTACTAAATATCATGAGCCTAGTTCAAGCGGTTCTCCAGATATTTTGCTCACAAGGTTTCCCCATAGCCACGATGCGTAAGTCGGAAAAAGAGCGTAACGCCATTAAATATTTTCGGAATTTCATCAAGAGTGAATCAGGTCATCTATACCTTAGACCCAAACTGTCCACTAAATATCATGAGCCTAGCTGGAGCAGTTCTCCAGATATTTTGCTCACAAAGTTTCCCCATTGCCACAATGCACAATTCCGAAAAGGGGCGTTACTCCATTAAATATTTTCGGATTTTCATCACTGAAAGTTAATCAAGCCATCTACACATTAGACCCTCTACATTAACTCTCTACTAAATATCATGAGCCTAGCTCAAGCGGTTCTTCAGATATTTTGTTCACAAGGTTTCCCCATAGCCGCAATGCATAAGTCCGAAAAGGGGCGTAACTCTGCAAAGACAAGTCCGGCGATAAAAATAAAAAATAAATAAAATACGTGTCCGCTTATTTTTCATGCACATTCCATATATGAAATTTCGAGATCCTAGCTCAAACCATTCTTGAGTTTCCTACAGGGTGAAAGCGTAACGGACAGACGGACAGACGAGCAGACAGACAGACAGACAGACAGACGGACAAGACTGAACCAATATGCCCCATCAACTTGCTCAGGTATGGCAAATCAGGAGGAAATGTAGAGAAGGGGTCGCCAGTTGTGTCATTGTTTCTCATCCCATAGTTTATTTAGAACCTTGCCTATTATGATACCGCTGCCGGCCTTGGTAGCTCAGTCGGATGCGCGTCTGACTGGTGATCAGGAGGACGCGGGTCGAGACCTGCCGGGGTCGGCAACAGTCTTTCGTGGAGACTGATCATGAAATCTTTTCTACGGTCATTCTCTCCCTTCCGCTGATTCAAGAAGGGCAGTTGTCAGTTTCTGGTGAAAGAATGCACACTGTACTGGTAATACCGCTTACGTATAAGCCTGCCCAGGAAAAGTATGGATAGGAAAACTGACCGGCTCAAAAATGACCTAAATAGTGTTGACTGGGCCGTTAAACTCCAAAACAAACAAACAAATTATGATACCGCTACCCAAGCCTTTTTTGGCAGAAAAGGCTCCAACAAGGCTGCCAAATCCCGGTATTATCATTTATAATAAGATGTTAAGCGTTATTTTATTTTGCTATGCCCTGGCTTACAAAAGTTTCCGAAGTGCTTTGCACGAGATTAAAAATTACACAGGTAAATCGTAAGTGGTAAGATGGTCGTAACTTTATGGAAACGATACGACAGGTTTTCAGTTACCGGCATAACGAGACCATAAATTTTACGGTGGTCACCTTAAGTATCTCTTAAGTACATCTTAAGTTGCTATATTTACGATGGCTTCGAGTTACCAACCCCAGATTTACGGGGTAGAGCTAGGACTGGTCGATCCAGTGTCAGGATAATGTGACTGGGTGTGGTATCATGTAATGTGTCTGGGACATGATACTTCAGTGAGGCAGCACTATAAACGTGAGCATTGAGCTCCCTGTCGCAACCAGACACCGTCGTGATGTGACTGAAAAATTGTTGAAAGCGACGTTAATCCCGAATTCACACACATATATGCTGTATTTAGCAGAATTACCTATATAAAAATACATGTGATCAAAGACTTATACATCTCCGATATACATTTATATATGTAATACGTAATTATTATGTGTTTATTTGTGTGTGTAATAGTCGTGTCAACAAAGGAAGAAAAGAAGATGAAAAAAAAAAAAATAAGGTAAAAGATAGTATAGCCTGTACAATAAGTATACGGTCGACCACAATCGTCTTGTTTTTGAGAAATAGCGGCCATGACTGCTCACTTCCTATTTCCTATTTCTGCTTCCTATTTCTCGCTTCCTACTTCACACCTTTTTCGTGCTCAAGTAAGTTTTCATGTAATGATAGCGATCAAAAAAGTTTCTCAATGGACCAGGGGATTCCTCGCGTGGGAATTATGTTACATGTGTTCAAAACCTTCCCCGAGACACCATGTTTTAATCCCATATTGTGTCTCACACGTGGGGGATGGGGGGCGTATACTACAGATTAAAATATTGTAATGGGAGAAAATTCTTGGTTAGGTGGGAAAGCAAACATGTGGTACCATGTTTCTATATTGTACGCCCTGTCCTGAGGACTGCTGTACAGGAACCGCAGATCAGCCTAAGCATTTAAAGATTCGGCTGTATACACGAGTCACCAAAGCAAAGATCGGCGCCCACTGGGGGCTGCATGACGACTCTGCAGAAAAGCTGTCACTAGCTGAACATGATTGATATAGTTTTGACTGGGACCTTAAATCTCAAAACAACGACAAACCATGCAAACAATCAATATTCTCATCGGCTTGCGCATCCATACAAGATACGTGCAAATAGAGAACAGCCTCATCGAGGCGGTTCTAAAAGTACAAACAAATCTGTGTTTGTAACAGAAATAAGGCAACATCACATGTTGTAATTTGAAAGGTGTTATTTCTAGCGTCATAAAATATTGCATTATAATATCCTAATGCGTTATTCAAAACTAAAATGAGTTAATGAATTTGTTTATGTTTTGGCAGAAAAGGCTCCAACAAGGCTGCCTTGTTGTTAAACAAACCCCGGTATTATCATTTAAAGTAAGATGTTAAGCGTATTTTTATTTTGCTATGCCCTGTCTTACAAAAGTTTCCGAAGTGCTTTGCACGAGATTAAAAATTACACAGGTAAATCGTAAGTGGTAAGATGGTCGTAACTTTATGGAAACGATACGACAGGTTTTCAGTTACCGGCATAACGACACCATAATTTTTACGGTGGTCACCTTAAGTATGTCTTAAGTACGTCTTAAGTTGATATATTTACGATGGCTTCGAGTTACCAACCCATTTTACCGTAATGAAAACTTCGCTGGTAAACAGTGTAGACCGTGAACAGGCGGCTGATTATGGTCTACACTGTTCTCAAAAACTCATCTGAACGACTTTTCAATGGTGTACGATTAGTTTCGATAAATTCGGTACCAAATATTCAAACCATTACGAAAAACACGCCTATACAAATACATTGTGAACTTTACCGCCTAAAAACTCAAAATTTCAGATGAAAAATTGTGATATTTTTCTTATTTCTGCAGAAATAAGAAAAATAAGGTTTACCCCTGTAAATCCCAGTTTTACTATATAAAAGTGGGGTTCAAGGGGGTCAAAATTATTTAGGCGTGTTTTCGTGATGATCTCATCTCATCACGAAAACACGCCTATATAATTTTGAACACCTTAAACACCACTTTTACATAGTTAAACTGGAGTTTACACGGGTGTACCTATTTATTATTTCTGTTTATAAACATAGATTGTGTGGCCCCCGCACATAGGGGTTTGAAGAAATATATGGGCTGCATGATGCTTCCACGCAGAGCTGAATCCGGCTCGCACACTAGTACTGGTAAACCGCTTAGTGGATCTAAGCCTGTCAAGGAACCGCGGTGCGAGGTGGACCGTCCATGCTAATAAACCCTATTGGTTTCATTGGGCAACAGGGCTTGAGATGTCATTTCATCTCAATGTCGTGTAAAAGTCCCACAAAATTGGAAGCAACGTCTCCAAAATGACCTTTACAGTGTTGACGGGGACGTTTAAGCCAAAATCAAACAAACAAACATGGATTGTTGGTACTCGTCTCGGTGCGGCGGTACTAACGAGATACCATAATCTATGTTTTGAGCAGAAAGAAGAAAAGTATCACATTTTGTCGCGCGCGCGTGTGTGTGTGTGTGTGTGTGTGTGTGTGTGTGTGTGTGTGTGTGTGTGTGTGTTAAAATTTTCAATATATTTGAATAGGCATGTTTTTGTTATTTATAAAAACAAACATACACTATGTAAATGATGTTTCTGTTTGTTTGATGTGAGGTTTAACGTCCCCGTCAACACTGTATAGGTCATTTCGGAGACGCTGCTTCCAGTTTTGTGGGACTTTAACTGGCATTGAGATGGATTGACATCTCAAGCAGTGCGCCCAATGAAACCAATATTTTTATATGCATGGACACTTTTCCTGGGCAGGCTTAGAACCTCTGAGCGGTGTACCAGTACTATAATGTGCGGTCGGTTTCTGCTCTGCATGGCAGCATCCTGCAGCCCAATCTATTTCTTCAAGCCCCGATGGGCGGGGCATTATGAATGATGTGACATAGTACATGAAAGCACATCGCTTTCAGTACGATAACACACGGGTGTGACATTGTGCATATTTCTCATCTCCAAAATGGCTACTTTTCAGATGAAAATTTGTGATATTTTTCTTATTTATACTCCAAACATAGGTTTTGGGTGCTCGTTAGAGCCGCCTCATTGAGGCGGTTCTAGAGTACCCACAATCTATGTCTTGGAACAGAAATAAGGAAAATACTGTTTCTATATTCTCTATATAAAGTGGGGTTTAGGGGGGTCTTTATTTCACGGAGTTGTTCACGTGACGCTCCGACATTATTCTTTTTTTTTTTGCAATGACATTCCGGTGCATTTGCAAATATAACATTCCATTCGTAAATGTATCTAATAATTATTTTCTTTGTTATAACGGCTGTTGCCAAAACATTATGTCATTCCGAAGATTCTGAATTTGAATTATATAATCCATAAATACAGTTATTATGTCTTTCACAAAAGAAACAGACTGTTTGACTTTCGATTTGCTTTTATCTGAGTTCCGATTCAGAATCAGAATCAGAATTATTACCGGTTACACCTCAAATGACATTCATAAACCAGGACCTGTAATGTGGGAAGTTCGTACGGAACCCGGGAAGGGACATGATTTTTTTTTTATTTTATCGGTTGTGCGCACAAGATATTATCTTGTGCGGACAAGATATTATCTTGTGCGGACAAGATATTATCTTGTGCGGACAACATAATATCTTGTGCGGACAAGATATTATCTTGTGCGGACAACATAATATCTTGTCCGCACAACATAATATTTTGTCCGCACAAGATATTATCTTGTGCGGACAACATATTATCTTGTGCAGACAAGTTATTATCTTGTCCACACAAGATATTAAGTTGTGCGAACAAGATATTATCTTGTCCGCACAAGATAATATCTTGTCTGCACAACAAAGATCTTGTGCGCACAAGATATTCTCTTGTCCGCACAAGATATTATCTTGTCCGCACAAGATATTATCTTGTCCGCACAACTTCCCAAGATCTATGTTGTGCAAACAAGATAATATGTTTTGCGAACAAGATAATATCTTGTGCGCACAAGATATTATGTTGTGCGAACAAGATCATATCTTGTCCGCAAAAGATAATATCTTGTCCGCACAAGATAATATATTGACTGAACAAGATAATATCTTGTCCGCTCAAGATATTATCTTGTTCGCACAACATAATAAAAATAAAAAATCATGTCCCTTCCCGGGTTCCGTAAGTTCGTCCCTAGCTCTAACCGAAGAGGTAAATTTAGCTACACAATCATCAGCACCTTCAGCTGTCGAAATAATCGAATCGGGAAGGGCATTCCAATCTCTAATGGTCCTGGGGACGAACGACTGTTTATAAATGTCAGTTCTTGTAGTAATGGTCTGAAACGCCAACGAATGGTGATTGCAACAGTGTCTAGCTGGGGGAACAAGGTAAAGCTTTAAATGGGGCCCACTTCTCAAGTGAATTTAGTTCCAGGTAATTTTTTCGCTTAGTGATATTTCATCACGAAAACATGCCTTTATAATTCTAACCCCATTGAACCCCACTTTTATATAGTAAAACTGGAATTTACAGGGGAAAACCTTATTTTTCTATTTCTGTTCTAAAATATAGATTGTGGGAACTCGATGAGGCGGTTCTAACGGGTACCTACAATCTATACTTTGAGCAGAAATAAGAAAAATATCACAATTTTATATCTTAATGTTTTCATTTTTCTGCGGTAAAAGTTTCAATATATCTTAATAGGCGTGTTGGCGTGATGAAGAGAAAAAAACCTAATTTGAAAAATTGCAATAGATCAGGATAACAAGTCCGTAAAATGAAGACCCACCCCCCTAAACCCCACTCTATATAGAGCAACTAGGGTTTACAGTGGTCAACATTATTTTTTTTATTTCTGCTCCAAGACATAGGTTGTGGGTACTCATAAGAACCGCCTCATTGAGGCGGTTCTAACGAGCACCCATTACCTTTGTTTGCACTATAAATAAGAAAAATATCAAGGATTTGCATCAGAAAAGTAGCCGTTTTAGAGATACATGTACTATGCATCACGAAAACACGCCTATAATTTTTGACCCCCTTTAACCCCACTTTTATATAGTAAAACTGGAGTTTGCAGGGGTATACACTATTGTCCTTATTCCTGCTCTAAGACATAGGTTGTGGGTACCCGTTAGAACCGCCTCAGCGAGGCGGTTCTAACGAGTACCAACAACCAATGTTTCGAGCAGAAATAAGAAAACAAATCGCAATTTTTCATCAGAAAATTTTCATTTCTTTTTTTTGGTGGTAAAATGTTCAATATATTTAGATAGGCGTGTTTTCGTAATGGTCACACGGATGTGTTATTGTAATGTATGCATGCGTTTATTCCCCTGAAGTGCAGGCGCAGAAATTAATCGTACAAAATTGCACTTCCATACAACCATGTGCTAAAAAATGAAAAATTCGATTCTTTATCTTTTGTCGCGTTTTTTTTTTTCGGCGAACACTTCTTTAATTTTGATTTTTGGTCAATACATCCAGCGAGAAAGTTGCGGAGGAGAAGCTCCCGCCAACTTCTTATCACGATAAAAAGTCTGTGAAACGAAGACCCCCTAAACCCCACTTTATATAGAGAAAAGTGGGTTTACGGGGGTATACATTATCTGCCTTATTTCTGCTCAAAAACGTAGATAGTGGGTACTCGTTAGAACCGCCTCATTGAGGCGGTTCTAACGAGCACCCACACTCTATGTTGAAACCAGAAATAATAAAGATGTTATCATTTTCACCTAATATTTATCATTTTCTGACACCATGTTGGCCGCCATTATTTCTTACAGGCATGTTTTCCTAATGCAAAAAGGGTACATGCCCCTAATTTATATGAGTAGAGAGGTAATCAGATGGGAATTTCTAAAATTTCAAAGTTGCGTGAAATTATGTTTCCAATGGCCCCTCATTGACGATTTGTCGTCTGTGTTCAGTGCAATGCTGACGGATATTTATGTGGGTGTAAACAAGGTGCGCATTCGAGAGTAAAATGACTGGAGTAGGGTTTAAAATAAATAACAATACAGATAAAAGGGGATGGTTTGTTTTGTCTTTACAAATGGTTTGCCGACTAAAACCACGTACAGTGAAATTCCGCTATTAAGACCAGCTAAAATTAGGACTAATTATGCTTTTAAAATCATATTTTAATGTTTCGGTTGTTCTTTCTTTGTGTTTTCTATGTCTGTGGTTCTCTTGTAAGAGACCACCTTTTGTGACTGTTCAAACGTGGTTTCAAAGACCACTTTTGAACAGACCCAAAGGTGGTCTTAATACATGAATTCTACTGTGTTTCATGTTTTTGATCATCTACACTCTAATTATTTGTACAACGACCCTTGAGTTGGACGTTTCGTTTGCTGCATACATGTGTATATAGGCATTGGTCCATCATTTGTTTACATGTACATTTCGCCAGTGTGAGTGACAGAATTGGGCTTCGATTTTACCGACAAATTCGGAAATTGTAAAAAGTCCATCTGAATAGAGCAAACAGTAAACCATTCAGGAGGAGGCTGAGTCCTTAAAGAAAATTGGCAGAGCTTCTTCTATACAACTTTCCCACTGGATTTGTTGATCAAAAATCAAAAGAAGTTATCACCGAAAAGCGCGGCAAAAATTTGACTTTAGTATTTAGGGCGACCTAATAAATAGTGGTATCTGGTGTAAGAAATAGATCAGTCGATCATCACGTGAACAAGTCCGTGATATAAAGACCCCCCCCCCCCCCCCAAAAAAAAAAAAAAAAAAAAAAAAACACATTTTATATAGAGAGAAAACTGGGGTTTAAGGGGGTAAACATAATTTTCCTTATTTCTGCTTGAAGACATAGGTTGTGGGTACTCGTTAGAACCGCCTCAATGAGGCGGTTCTAACGAGCACCCAAAATCTATGTTTGGAGGATAAATAAGAAAAATACCACAAATTTTCTTCAGAAAAAATGCATTTTTTGAGGTTTGAAAAATGTACCATATCACAGGGATGTGTTATCGTAATGCGTATCGTGCACCACATTACAGCTAATCTGAATAATTGCGATTTTTACTGCTCAGTAATACCTTAATAAAACCGTATATTTGCCTTGTATGCATCAAAAGAGACACTGACAAACAGTAAAGATAAAGATTAGAAGTCGCATATTGCAGGGGATGATCCGAGTATGCACTATTTATCAGTTATCCCTATATATATTGCATTGTAACGCATTGACCTGATAAAGATATGTTACATGTATCTCAGGGCAAGTGAGCTTTATCACGTCACCGTGACATTGCACTTTTAAAATTGACCCGGAGTACTGGAAAAATGACAAACATTTTATTGTTACTGGGGAAAAAATGGAAAAAAATTCTTGAAAAAAAAAATATCATAGGAAATATATGGTCAGCTGATACTAAATATATCGCCCACCAGAATGCTGGGACGCACTGAGGACCATCAATAACTGATCGTAAATTGCTAATTTAAGAGTGTACAAGGGGTTAAACTGATAAATAGAATACCAGATTTGTGTCATTTGATATCAAGTTTACCAGGCTCGGCTTCGAGAACGCATGTAGAATCGCTCGGTAAGCCTCGCTATACTACAAGCGTTCTCGAAGCCTTGCCTGATAAACTTGATATCAAATGTCACGAATCTAGTATTCTCTATATAACGCATACCTGTAAATAGTGCTGAAAGCCAGGTATAATCAACGCGCCAAAAGGCACTGAAATGACAAATTCTATGAGAAAATCATAACACTATGAAAACTTACAGCAAACCTTTCTAAAAAGATCTTTAACTTTAGAAACTTAGGTAGTTCTGCTAATTCAAATATATGATATGTTTGCAGAAGTCTATAGACCAGTAGTTTAATGAAACGCCATTCGATGTTTCAAATTTTTGAAAGAAACTATTTACGTTTTCAAAACCAAACATTAAAATACAAGTTTTAACAATGCTACTGTCCATAAATAACAGTTTTTGTCTGGTCGGTTGTGGATACCTCTCCCAAAAGATACTCTATGGGAAAGAGATCGGAGGAGAACGGTTGGCTGGTCGAGTACATGAACTCCATTGGCTTGAAGACATTTTTGAGTAAGAACGGCACTTTGAGCAGGCTCATAATTCTGCTGGATAAGATATCCCGGATTATGACCGTAAATTAATAAATGGAACCATGTGAGGCCGAAGTACTTGATTGATGTAACGTCTCGCTGTTCAGTTCACATCTCAGCCATGATCTTGAATGTTCTTAATGACACTAAGCTGCGTTCGCTGACTACATGCAATAGCTCGCCACACAATTACGCTTATTTCAACCGATATGTCATGCTCTGTTACGCACGCGTCGCCTCGGCATACCTTACACCTATACGTCGAAACACCCGGAACCGACAATCGGCATGAATCACGCTGAAGTGCGATCATATGTCTGTCGCTAAGACGCCAATATACGTATTTCATGCACTAGAATAAGTGTTCCGTACTGTGTCGACGCGTTAACTTTGGTCACGATAGGGACGTCTAGCTCTCAAACGTGTCAGTGCTCATTAGTCGATAGTTGAGCCCCCTTGTTTATCTGCAGGTACAGTGTAGAAGCTGCCGGCGGAAATCTGTTTCGCATATGCGACTGACGGTTGAAACGATCTTGACGTACTGACGTCGGTCTTCCGCTACGTCGACGTCTTCTGTATATAGTACGATGTCGCTCCAGTAGATGATATATCACACACATGTGGCACCCAAAATCTGAGTCAACGTCATCCGCTTTCCGACCAGCTTCTAACTGTCTAGGGGCACGCTTACGATCATTTAATTAAAAATGTTGCAATACGCTCTCATTTAATGCTTTTTGAGAACAACTTTCAGTTTCTTATTTTCTAGGCACGACCTTACATTACACATCAAAAGTTTGATCCTGAACCTGTGGTTTCTATCCGTACTGTTCTATCCGTAACGTGCAGGGTGTGAAGGTCATGCACAGGATCGACGTGGCCGGACTGGTAACCAGACGTCACGGTTGATTTATTTAACCCTTTTTAGCTTAAGGACATGGTGCCTAAGCGTGTTGAAATCATGTAATCGTTTGTTTTTAGAATCCAAGCACTGAGAGTGTGGGGTGTAGGTTGGAGTAATAGTCCTTGGCTGAGATTTAAACTGTTTCATTGAACTTAGAAATTCAAAACAAATAGTGAAGATTTTGATAAGAAGACGCGTTCTGCAGCGTCTGATCTTGGTCTACTCTGTTTGCCAAGCTCACCCTATGATTCCAGGATAATCCTCTTCAGTCTTATGGAATACCCTGATCTCACTGCGGCTATTTTCTACAAGACAAAAGGTTATTCTGACAAGTCAGTGATAGTCACGTAGACGTTAGCACCAAAACGCTTTTCTTATTAGCAACTTCGGGTCGAATGCAAAACAATCAACCCAAACATAGCCGTCGTTTGTCAGTGTTGGGAACATGTAAGTGTTATCTGTAAAATCTGCACATGAATCAAATGTTGGATCTGGCAAACAATCTAAACTCAGATCAAACGCCACAGAACACGGTGCTGATCTTGTTCTACGCTTTTTTGCATTTGTTACTAACATAATCAGTCCAAGTCCCCGTTCATAACTAGCCTGCATTTAGAGACAATCGGCATGAGTGTTGTCAGTGCTTTGATTTATTCACTGCCTTGAGTTTCTGGAGTGCACTCTTCCATCACTGAAGTCGGGCTCGTCCATTCTGCTAAATATGCACCCTAGAATTATATCACCGGACCTACACTAAATATCTGTACCATATCCAAGGGTTGAAAGGGATAGCCTTTCTTTCCAATTTCTTCACGCAAAGTCAATATACACCTAAGTTGTAACTGACCTAAACTTGACCTCGAAAGTCAGAAAGAAAACCCATTAATAATCTTGTATGCAGCTGACCTGGTCCAACAGCAGGCTGGTCTTTAAGAATTAAATATTGACAGCACTGATGGAAAACAGTGCAAAACCTGAGCAGACCGCTGAGCAGACGCCACATTGATCTGGGTATACCTTCTTCGCAAAACCCATCGCATGATGTAGCTGATTCATATGAAATGCTGAATCGTCAAGTCGTCTGCTTCAAACGTTTGCATTACGCTTATAGGATAACTAATACGCTTGTACAACTACAACTTTGATTATTGCACCAAACTGGACTACATTTTGTGCGGACTCATATTTCTATGGCGATCAAAGCCGTAAGAAAGCCTGAATTACTTTAAAACCTGCAGGATAGCTAGAAATGACAGATTGAATCTGTCATTAAAAATGATCTGGAATTATCTGGATAACACCAGATACTTGACCAAGGCCGTTCGAATCAAATTGCGCTTTCAAAAGGAATCGATGTTGCGTATATGATAGGTCACGCAAAGTTTGTGTTGGTTTAAATGCGATCTGATCTGGGCAAATCTGGGCCCAGGATTACAATGCGAACTTAAATTTTAAGTACCTACTTAAACTAAGTATTTAATTAACTGTCGTTTAAGTGAACTTCAAAGAAATTCTTTCGATTAAGTCGTTACTTAACCTAAGAAAATACTTATTATAAATATTTAAGGTAACCCAGGTAGGTACCTTAACTTTTAAGATTTGACCTTGACACATGAATGTATATCAACAACGGCAAGCATTAAGGCTTTAATTTGCTCAAGACGAAGAAGGCACCAACTACGGCGAAAAAAATAGAGGAACGTTATAGACGACAGAGAGATGCAAAATGCCGAATCGGAAACATGGAATCGGTATCGCTTCTCATCTAATATTAAAGATGCACACTGTATAGTTGATTCGGCAACGAAACAGAACATAACATAATCAAATTTTCTTCAAGTGTAAAAGGTCGACAATGTGGCTCGTAGCTCAGACGGTAGAGTGTTTGACGCCCTGGATTCGACTCCAGATCGGGCCATTTCTTTTGTCCTCCCTGTGGCGTAAGTCACTTTGGCGATATATAATACTATATAATGACATAATGCTGCTGGGTGTATTTCTCCCTTGGTGTGTCATACTGGCGTCAGAACAACAATTTATTGTTTGGTGTGGGAAGGTTCTTACAAGTGAAATTGGGCCGGCCTTAAACGACTTGGTTGTTTTTGTTGGGATAGGCGTGTGTGGGTGGGGGTGGTGGGGGTAGGGTCGGCGCATATAACTTTTGTCTGTTTTTTTAAAAAATGATCCTGTGGCACATCGGATCCATGTTCCTACACTTATGCATGTACTGCTACTTTTATGCATACAATCTTCACAACGTTCATATGCCGTCTTTATATTCAGTGGATAACGTCGCGTAATGAAATAGTTTGACGACACGTGCATTTAAGAAATGAATTTTATTTTTATGCTGTTTATGAAAGTATAAACGCAGTGGGACGCCCGCAACGGAAGTGGTTCATATAAACTTTGCTAGCGACCCGCTGTCGTTCATACCTTCACGAACAGCAGAAAAAAAATATTTATTATATTTACATTTTTTTTTTCCTCATCACTGGGCGAAAAAATTGAAAAAACATTAACACCCTGTTTTTCTATAAAGGGCGGAACAGCATTGTCGTCGCCAACGCCCAGTGAGATCATAGAGAGCCATGGTTTAGATTGATGCCACTTGACGTTACTGAAAATCATGTGACTCGATGCGTTCAAGGAAGTATGTACAACATTGTTCTCTATAGGTTTACTTTAGGCCTTCATGCGGACTGAACAAATTATTTGTCTAAATCGCGACGGAAGTAAGGGCGAAGATTGTGGCCACGTAAAATCGATTTAAGCACCCCCCCCCCCCCCAGTGGAATTCTTTCCACTGACCGTTCCAAGGCGGTTCTTCTGTGGCGTTTTTTTATGTTGTTGTTTGTTACTACTCACTGTGTGTATCACTTGTGTCTTTTTATTTTGGATGGCCATTTGGCCATTTTGTGGGAAAGTAACTGTCCTTATGGCCATCCTTTGTTTAGGTTTCCATTATGGTCTGGTCGCTTCATGTTTGTGTGTCTTTCCCTTTGGTTTCTTTGATGGGTGGAGTAAGTTAATTGTATCGATTCCTGATCTTTGTTTTAATTCTACTGTACACTTGAAATGTAATATTAACAATTTGGCGTGAACAACTAACGTTTGTCAACGATGTACTTTTTCTGGGCAAATGGTCACAAAGTACAGGCAATGCAATCCAATTTAATATCCAATTCGAAGGCCCTTTTCGTAACTTTCATGTGAAAATACCATATGTGTAAGATTCTCGATATCAAAATTTATTAAATACAAAGAAGTTTTGTTTGATTGATTGATTGATTGGAGGTTTAACGTCCTCGTCAACAGTATTTAGGTTATTTTGGAAGCGTTGCTTCCAATTCTGCCCGACACTGAGATGAAATGACATCTCAAGCCCTACCGTCCAATGAAACCAACAAAATTTATATGCATGGACGGCTCGACTTGCACCACTTTGCATGGGCTGGCTTAGACCTTCTAAGCGGTTTACTGGAGGTCACGTATGGTAGGCTTTGGCTGGTTGGGTGAGGCAAAGGTGACGTGTATCTTGCGTCACTGGGGCGTCCGACTGATATTGGCTTATATTGTGACAAGGCCTGCTTTCCTATAGCTAGCAACAGGAAAGGGTAGAGGGGAATGTTGGTATTTCTTCTGTTTCTACACATTCCGTCATTTACCTCTTCTCCTCTGTCACTCACTTTACTGCCTTGAAATTCTCAATAATAAATAAGTTTGAGGCGTACTACCTCTCTTGTGAGTTCGTGCATGCGAGCGATTGGGTGTGTTGGTGAGTGAGTTAGCGCTTTACGTCTCACCAACAGTAAGATTATACACAGATAAGGACCTCACTGTACAGTTATTCGTCTGTTCTTTTCACTCCGACTGGAGCTGCGGTTTTCTCCGTGTTTGACTGTACGATGTTTGATCGTGTCCTTAATGACTATATCAACTACAGACCGATGGCGGTTTACTGAAAACTACGTCATACGGACCGGTTATGTAGGGTTATCAACTTTCCCCTCGCTTTATTTGCAAACTCGTTGTTGTTTATTATTCTGATATGACGTCGGTTCATAGGTTGGTTAGATAGAAAACTTTAACAACCTAATTATCCAAAGGTCGTAGGTTCGAATCCCGAATTTTGTATAACATCTTTGTTTATTTGTTTATTTATTTTTTATATATTTAGTTTTGTTTCAATACACAGTTTAATGCAGACTGTGGCAATAGATCCTCAAGCCTGAGCTTTTGGAACTTTGCAAACGAAATAAACCAGCTCACACTTATCGAAATGACCAGCTTTTGAAGAGTCATGGGCACAGAGATCTACGGCTACCAACATACCATCCAGATCTGAATGCCATTGAGATAATAAGGGAAACTTTGAAAGATTATATTGGCCGACGAAATTTACAGCATCGCATGACAGATATCAAGGCTCTGATCGAAGAAGGCATTGGAAGCATTGTTGAAAAAGAATGGTGTGCTTGTTGCATACATGTCGAAACGGCTGAACAGGACTTTTGGAAAAGTGACATCGCTGTTGAGCTGAAATGGAGCGAATCATTTACCAAGTGGACTGTGACAGTGACGTGAGTGTTGATAACGTCGAAGGTATAGAGACTGCTTCTGAGGGTGATGAATCTACCGACACTGTCGAAGAATCAAAACTGTTTTTTGAAATGCAATTTTGAAATTTGAAATTGTGCAATTGTGAAATTCAAGCTAATGTGAATCGCGGAAATCTAAAAATAATGAATTAATATATTAATAAGAAACTCAATGAAAAAATCAACAAAGAAAAAAAATGACACTGCCGAAGAATCAAAACTGATTTTGTAATGCAATTTTGAAATATGAAATTCTGAAATTGTGAAATTCAAGCTAATGTGAATCGCTGAAATTTGAAAAAAAAAAAACAATGAATTACATACTAATGAAACAATTCAAAGGAAAAAAAATAAAAAAATCTTATAACAAAAAACAAAACACAACAAATTAAAACAACAAAAAAAAATATTTATAATAAAAAATATCAAAACTATATGTAAAACTGTAGCAAGGCACAAAATATATGTGATACAATTTCGTTATAATGATACAGAAAGAGAGAGAGAAAAACAAACAGTTTTAAAACAATTACACCGTGCAAAGGTCTCTTCCATCCCTCGCCCTCACCATACCGAGGACTTCAATGATTGCGAGCTGTAACTGGAACCACTCGGCTATTTGTTATTCACGAGTATTTCTGCGTACAGTAAACTTACATTCAAAACGATGCCCACCATTGACTTATTACGCAAGGTCCGTATTTGTATTTAAGTTTTCAGTTCTTCTCGACAATGTGTGTCATATTTTTATTTCAAAATTCAAATAATGTGTAAGTTCTATTGTTGCGCATGAGAATGAGTTTCAGGTTTTATTTCTGAAGTTTGCCTTTACTAATGACATTGTCATCCCTAGATAACGGTATCAGATGGACCGGCCCGTGTAACGTAATGTTCAGTAAACATTCATCGACCTATACATATATGTATTAATGACATTCGAAAACAATATGTACTGTTGTCGGAAGATAAGTTGAAAGTGACGTCAGTGAATGTTCGGTTTCCCTATCCTTGACCATAGCGCAGAATATATATTTATTTTCCTAACTATCGACTCTACCAGTTTGTTTTGAATATGCAATTCTGCTTAAGTATACGCCCAATTGCATTTAAATAGTTGGAACACATTGACCCGAGACTGGTAAACTCTATTAACATAATTTCACACCCGACTGGATGCATGTATTTATCTTCGCCGACTCCCGAAAGTTCAATATACATAGAGGTCGGTAACTGGGTCGCAATTCACGAGCTGCCGAAAATTCACAAGAAGTTTACGAAAGCCGTCGTATTAGGCGATAACATTGACAAATTTATTCCATGAATAAAGGTCAGTCCTATGTCAAATTGTTCGAACATAACTTCTTCTTATGGACAGACTCTATAAAACCGAGTTTTGCATATTCAAACATTGAAGGATTTCTCGCTTCCAAAGGGACCCCATAGAAACAGCGTTTAGACGTGGTACTACATTGTGGCCAGTGTTTGTCCGCACAAATCGAGATCGTGTGAGTGAGTGAGTGTTTGAGTTTTACGCCCCACCAACAGCTAAGGTCATACGGAGACGGGACCTCGGTTTAAAGACTCATCCGAAAGTCTATCGAGATCGTGTGATCCTTCAATGAGACAGGTTTTATAGTATATAAAACATTTCGTTCATGGTTTATGTAGTGAAATAGAAACCACATCATCATATTTTTCTGTTGTCTCTACTCAATAAAACAGAAGAGGCGATTTTCACAGATCGCGGGAAAGTTATTGGCCGCCAACATCAATGTGTAATTGAAACTAACACGTTAATCTTTGTGAAAAATTCCGTCAAAATTACGAATTCATCCGAAGATAGACACTTAGCTAAGTAAATGAAATAGGCGGCCTTCATGCGGACTGAACAAATTATTTGGCTAAATCGCGATGGAAATAAGGGCGAGGATCGTGGCCACGATTTAAGCCCCCCCCCCTCCCACAGTGGATTCCATTTCACTGACCGTTCCAAGGTGGTTCTTCTGCCGTGGTTTATTTTTGTTATGGCTTGTCTTTGAGTGTGTGTGTATCGCTTATATTATTTTGTTTAAGATAGCCAATTGGCCATTTTGTGGGAAAGTAGCTGTCCTTTTGGCTTTCCGCTAGTGATGTTTCCATTGGGGTCTAGTGTTTGTGTTTCTTTCCCTTGGTGTCTCTGATGGGAGTTGTGGGTTAATTGTATCGATTCCTAATCTTCTATTTCGAATCCACTTTTAAGGAAATACTTTACTAAGATAGGAATTCCTCCTTAAATAGATAAGTCGACCTTAACTTAAGTAACGATTGTAATCCTGGGCCCTGATGTGGATCTGTTTATTCTGGAGTACTTCTCAAAAAGCCATCTGATCAGGATCTTCATTGTTTGTCATTCAGTTTATGAATTTCTTGCAATGATTTGCATCAAGAAATCTGATTGGTTGATAATCGGTTGTGGGTGTGAAATATTTAAATATTCAGCAGGTCAAGGGTTAACATTAAATATATTAAAATAACACAGCCCTGAGCGAAAATAGCGTCTATCTTATCTCAACAAGAACTAGGTTTTTTCAGATGAGTTTGAATGTTTGAGTTTTACGTCTTACCAACAAATAGGGACATACGGAGACGGGAACCTCGGTAAAAAGACCCATCCGAAAGTCTGGAGAAACTCGGGATCAATGCAGCGACCTCTGATTTACAAGGCAAGTAGCATAACCACTACACCACGGAGTCATCTATATTTCAGATGAAAATGTTCAATATTTTTCTTATGTCTAAGTCTGAACGTATGTTAATATACAATATATACTGACCGGAAATAGAAACTATACACTTTTAAATTGTCTCGCCTGACGAAACAAGTGAATAATTCAGTTAAAATTACTTATTAAGGATTTGACTAACTATAGACACGAATTCTGTAACAATTTAAAGAAAATCTGGTGTTCGAAATAAAAGATTTTGGGGAAAATGTAAAAAAGTGCATTTGTCACAAAAAACTGTTTGTAATCGAATTTTGACTTCAATTTTTTCCGTATAGGTAATAAGTTAAAAACAAGGAATAAAAAATAACATAAAATCTAAAAAAAATCGAGAAACAAACATTTTATTAAAATCTCAAAAACTGCTTTTTTCCGCGAAATTTTCAAAATAATGTTGCAAGCAAAAAATCGACCCAAAAGTGCTTTCAATCGTTTGAGCATCTTCAGCTGTGTCCTAAATATTGATTAAAACAAAATCCGCAATCAGAAATGCCATACTTTTCGCCCATTTCCGGTGGTTTGGTCCAATATTTAAAGGTCGATAACTTTTCAAGCATTGTGTAAATTTTCATTTTGTTAACAATATTCCCAACGTTAGGTGATGAGTAATGACTGGTAAAAATGGGAATCACATTCGCGACACAAAATGTTTGACTCAATGGAAACTTGAACAGCAATATTTCAACCCTTGCTTTGAACCTGTGGCTTTGCCCGTTAAATCGTAGCTATCATTAAACATTTTATTCGATACAGCAGACATGCCACTGATGATGATTTATATAATTGAAATTCAAATTTCATTAAAATGTTTTGCCAGTGACAATTTAAAAATGAGTGTATAGTTTCTATTTCCGGTGAGTATAGATTGTTCATTCGTGACGATAACATAACTGTATGAAATGGTGAATTCTTGAACACATTAAGGGCATGTTTTAGCCTGTCAGTTTTAACCTATCCGCACTTTCCTGGGCAGGCTTATACGTAAGCGGTTAAGCAGTACAGTGCACATTCTTTCGCTAGAAACTGACAAATGCCCTCCAAGAGTCCGCGCAGGCCCCCGCTTATTGGGGCTTGAAGAAATAGATGAGCTGCATGATGCTTCCACGCAGAGCTGAAACCAATCGCACATGAGTACTGGTAACCCGCTTTGACGATCTAAGCCTGCCCAGGCAAAGCGGTGCGAGTCGGACCGTCCATGCTTATAAACCCTTTTGGTTTCATTGGGCGACAGGGCTTGAGATGTCATTTCATCTCAATATTGGGTAAAAGTCCCACAATATTGGAAGCAACGTCTCCAAAATGACCTATACAACGTTTACGGGGCCGTTAAACCTAAAATCAAACAAACAAACAAATCATGAGTCCGCGGAAAGGAGAGAATGACCGTAGAAAAGATATCAAGGTCTTAATAGTTTTCTTATTTTAACTTCAAACATAGGTTGTCGGTGCTCGTTAGAACCATCGCACTGAGGCGTTCTAACGAGTACCCACAATCTATGTCTTGGAGCAGAAATAAGCAAATTAATGTTCACCCCTGTAAACCCCAGTTTCCTCTTTATAAAGTTGGGTTTAGAGGGGTGTTAATTTCACGGACGGATTAACATGATATGGTGCTCGTTAGAACCGCCTAAATGAGGCGATTCTAACCAGTACTAACAAACTATATAAGGAACACAATGTATACCCCCATAAGCCCCACTTTTCTCCATATAAAATGGGGTTTAGAGGGATTTTCCTTACACGGACTTGTTCCCCTAATGTGACAGAATTTTGTATTCACTGCCCCACATGCTGAAAGGAACTTTTCACTTGGTGCGACACAGGGAACCCATATATGACAATGGAATATTCGAATGGTCCATTCCCAATTAGAGGGGTGTCAGGTTTATTTTGTGTGTAGTAAATAAAACTGAATGTACGTCCCTCAAGCAAACAGTATATATTCAGATCAGACGTGCGGCGTCTGATCTGGATCTACACTGTTTGGCATTGTCCCCAAAAGGGGCCGCTAGGCATATATTGGCAAACAGGCGGCTGTTACCGAATAGTCAGACAGCTTTTTGAAAGGCAGTATGTTGCGTAACTAATTCGCCACAAAGAAACTTCGTACATTTTGCATTGGTTTGCGATATCAATAAAAGTATACTGAAAGTGTACTCGAAATGAAAAAGAAGACTAAAGGTTTACCTGGTGACACTTGTAACTTTGACAGATATGCCTGGACAAAATTGGTTTACAATTAACCCATATATGACAATGGAATCTTCCATCTTATAAATTTGGAGTTATCCATTTTCAATTATAGGGGTGTCAGATTTGTTTTTATTAATGTAAGTTGTACAAAAATGTATGTTCTTTGAGCAAACAATGTAGACCCAGATCAGACGCCGCGTTATGCGGCGTCTGATCTGGGTCTACACTGTTTGCCAACGTCCCAAAAAAGGGCCACTAGGCATATATGGGTTAAAACTAAAGGTCATCACGTAAGCACGCCTATATAATTTTGACCCCCTTGAACCCTACTTTTATATAGGTAAACTGGGGTTTGCACGGGTATACATTATTTTTCCTTATTTCTATCCGAAAACATAGATCGTGGGTAGTCGTTAGGACCGCATCAACGAGTATCCACAGTATACGTTTCAAGCAGAAATAAGAAAAATATCACATTTTTTTAATCTGAAAATTGTCATTTTGCGATGGTAAAATTTACAATGTATTTGTATAGGCGTGTTTTTGAAATGTGTGTCAGTGGAACATGCTGTTGGATAGATTGTTTAGAGAAAACCCTATTGGTTTCATTGGGCATCAGGGCTTGAGATGTCATTTCATCTCAATGTCTGGTAAAAGCCCCGCAAAATTGGAAGCAACGTCTCTAAAATGACCTATACAGTGTTGACGGGGACGTTAAACATAAAATCAAATCAAACAGACAAACAAACAAACAAACAAAAAAGGTTATTTTTCTGACTAAACTTTGTAATAGCTTCATTATTTATACTCCAAACATATGTTTCAGGTCCTCGTTAGAACACCCACAACCTATGTCTTGGAACAGAGATAATAAAAAGGGTATACCCCTATAACACAGTTATCGTTATATAAAATGGGATTTAAGCATCACGAAAATACGCCTATATAATTTTGACCCCCTTGAACCCCGCTTTTATATTTTCATTTGTTCAGTCCGCATGAAGTAGCTTTTTCTTACTTTTTCTTAAATCGATTTATGAATATGGGTGCATGTACATGTATATGACTTATTTGTTGTCGACATTGACTTTGCCGTGTGGAGGCAGGCGCTACTTCCTAATAGTGGATTTAGCTCATTATAGTACATTTGAAAATGGAGTTCTACTCAAATCACATGCAAACTACATCTCAAATAAGTAGTAGAGCATAGTCTGTGTACGGCGCATTTATACATGCACACAAAGTCGGCATACTGATGCGTCTATCAACCCCAGTTTGTACAAAGAAAAATGGGGTTTATAGGGGTATACATTAGTTTTCTTATTTCTGTTCGAGGACATAGAATGTGTGTACTCGTTAGAACCGCCTAAATGTGGCGGTTCTTACCATAACAAGCAATCTCTGTTTGGAGTTGACATTAGAAAAATATCACAAATTTTCATGGGAAAAGTATCCGCCATCTAGCTATGAAAGAATGCACTTTGCCACGCGGAAGATGCATACATGTAAATACTAGGACCTATTCTATCAATAACACATGTTACCTGCTACCACTACAAAGAGACATTTATAACTGTATGACTTCAAAACGTCAGATTGAAAGACGTTGTTGCCGTGCGCGCAAGTTTATTTTTCTGAAAGTGTAGACATAAAAAGGTAACAGTTTGTTTATTTAACTGTTTATATAGTAGCAAATATATAATAATTATATTCCTCTGACAACATGTCAAGAATTCTGAAATAATATTACGATAACACACCCTTGTGACATAGTGCATTCTTTAGATCTCTAAAATGGTGACTTTTAGGATGAAAATTTGAATATTTTTCTCATTTATACTCCAAACATGGGTTGAGGGTGCTCGTTAGAACCGCCGCATTGAGGCGGTTCTAACGAGTACCAACAACCTATGTCTTAGAGCAGAAACAAAAATAATGTATACCCCTGTACACCCTAATTAGAGTGGGGTTTAGAGGGGTGTTCATTGCACGGACTTGTGTATATGAATGCTTTAAAATAATAACTGAGTTGAACCCATGACAGAAATATCAGCGAGTTTATAGTTTGAATATAATTTGAATGCAAGATTCCGCCGAGCATAAGTCTCGCGTGATCGAGAAATGCTTGTCGAGGTTTAAACCCCTCCACTGACATTTTTCGCGCATACATGCGGACCATAATGAAAACTTATGGAAAGTCGAGTGGGATGGAAATACACTATTAGGCCCACATGCAATTGAATAGATTTTGTTTAAAAATAAAGCACAGAAAGGTTCCACTTCATACATCTGTGAGACAAACTGCATTCTTTCAAATAACAAATCGTGATTATTTTTTTTTTATCAAGTTGAGGTGCTCGTTAGAACAGCCTTTGAAACAATGTTTACTTTAAACTGGAGGATCACCACTGTATATATGTCTTGCGCAAAGAGGGAATCAGTTCAATTCCTGAATTGTCCTGCGCAAAGTAGGAATTCTCACTTTGCGCAACGATTCAGGAATTGTACCGGTACAATTCTAGAATTGCGCATGGGACTTACGGTACATGTCTCTGCGCAAAGTAGGGGCAAACAAATCAAATAGAGTTTTTTTCCGGCGAAAGGATATCTTGTCCTTATTTATTTTTATTTTTTACCTTTTTTCAGAACCGGTTTTTGGAAATCAAAATAAAAAGTGATACAAAAATCAATAAAAATACATTACCCAAATAGAAAAGTTTTTATCATATGACGTCGCGTCTGAGAGTGTAATAACGTCATGTATTATTTTCGATAATCCACTAGTGGATTAAATATTCAAATTAGCTAGATACGTTCCTTAACGTAACATGTACAACGTCCTTAACGACGTCGCGTTTACTAACGGCGGAATATTGACATTTTTGCAAACAATTGTGAATAAAATGCGTTTTAAATGCCATATGATAAATAGAATCTAGCATTCGTGCTAATGTATTATTGAATTTATTAAACTCGTTGAGGAAAAGGGATAAAATGCTCGGCAAAGCCTCGCATTTTATCCCTTTTCCTCAACTCGTTTAATAAATTCAATAATACATGAGCACTCATGTAAGATCCTCTATATAATCATATTATTTTTACAACAAGTAAGTATGATAAAACACCCATTTTAAAGCTGACCTCCGTGTCCCAAATTCTGAAATCCTTCCATGTAGCGTTTCTTACGTATACACGACATCCATTTTTGAAAATACACAGCCAATTAAGACGACCCCACTCTATACAAGGTGAAGTTCACAACTATCCTTGACGGACTTGCAACATGGTTATTAATGCCGAAATCTTGTGTGTGTCTTTCATGGCTAAATTTGTGTCTGGTGCAGACTTTTTCATGGCTCTAGAATGAACATTTACAGACGAATAGTTGTGCTATGTTTGATGAATTAAGTCTAGTTCTGTTCTGTCCTAATATTTTTTTCAAAACATGACAAAACATCCATGAAATAGGGTTGGGTCACAAGTTTTCACAACATTAGTTACGACCCTTCCCCTACATAGTAACGTCATCAAAATTACAGTCACGCGACAATGACAAACACATAAATTATCAAAATTTATACTTTATCAGTATTTGGTAAAATAAATAAAGTGTGTGTCTATACAGAATGGTTGTGGTTGGGGATTCAGCGGTATGATAAAGATCATCACGCATACATGATTCGATGCATAATCTCAAAAGGTTTTTAGAAAATCTATCAATATTCTTGATGTATGCATGTACATCATTGAAAATAACCATGTTCTCCTCTACCGTAAAGTAAAATATCTAAATTAAGGGGGTGAAAGTTTCTAGTTTCGGCAAACAGATTTACTCTCTGATTTAAATATTTCGGATAACGAAAATAGTAGTGTTCAGCATCCTCATTTTCTAAGTTACATTGACAAATAAAACTATAAAACAAGTGTGCGCCCACAACTCGAGTACGCCTCCACTTCATGGAGCCCTTATACCGAAAGCTATTCCCAGAAAATAGAAATGGTCCAGAGGAGAGCTATTCGCTGGACCATGAGTGACTATTCATCTTACAACAGCGTTTCAAAGACGCAGAAAGCATTTGGCTGGCGGTCACTGGAACAGAGGAGGGCTGATGCTCGCCTCTGTATGTTATATAAAATCACACACTGCATGGTTGCCATTCAAATGGCACCGTATTTCCAGCAGCCAACAAGAGCAACCCATCAAAGCCTGCGCCATCCCTTCGTGTATCGTCAAATCCATACCTCAACCGATTATTACAAGTATTCTTTTTCCCTTTGGCTGTTGTGCAATGAAACAGCTTGCCATCTTCTTTGGTCATGCTGCCAACATTGAATCAGTTCAGTGTGGCAGTACGGTCTCTTGACCACCAGTTTCCCTAAACACAACAGACCTGTTTTTTAACATGATTTTAATCTCATCTGATTAACTAACACTTTCACCTGCTTTTATTCATCTTACTATTGCACTTTTATTCTCACTATTCATTCTACCTTTTTCTTCACGGCGCGCAATCACCTACACGTAATCCTGGTCAGGGGGTGTTGTAGTAAACCTAGATAGATAGATAGACAAACAGGATTGATTAATAAATGGTTAGTGTATAAGTCACTCAACAAGTTACTACATTTGTAACGTATTCTAGCATGCATTACAGATAAAAATCTATCACCTTGAATATAATATTTTGGTACTCACTTTGTAATTGAATAATGGCTTTTTATTGCATGTTTAAAAGAATTAAGAGAAGAGCAATTGCGTAAATTCTCATCCAAATCGTTCGATAATAACAGAGAAGATGGTATGCAAGAATTTCGAAATAGCTCTGTTCTGCAGAAAGGAACAGAGATGTTATTGCGGTTTCTGAGTGGATAATTAGTGGTTTCTCTTATGGCAGGAGGAATGAGATCAACAATATACGAGGGGACTTGCCAATTAATTGATTTGTACATGAAATATAGTTTCTGTTTTTTACGTCTCTCCGATAAAGGAGTCCACCCACATTCTTTGTATAATAATTCGAGTGAAAAAGACCTTGTCAGTCCAGTTACAATCCTGGCTGATTCATTTTGTAATATTTCCAAAGCATTAGAATCTTGCTCTGTGCAACCATCCCATACTTAAGAGGAGTATTCAAGTATCGGAAGTATATATGAGTTATGCATTTGATGTAAGGCTATTCTACTTAGTGTGAATTTTAACTTTCCCATAATAATAGCAACTTTTGCCGCACTATTTAAAATATTTTCAATATGTGTATGCCACTTACAATTGCTGCTAAGCGTCAAACCTAAATGTTTGTGATTATCTACAAATTTAATTTCAGTGTCGTTGTATATTAGCTTTGGAAAGTATTCAAACCCTTTTAAAGTACAAACCATTGCTTCTGTTTTCAGCGGATGGAACTTTACAAGCCACTGTTTTGCCCATGCAACTAAAATGTGAAGATCATGGTTAATAATACCTTCAATATCAACAATACTAGATGCTGAATAAAATAAAGAACTATCATCTGCAAATAACCTTGTCAGACTTCGCAGCGACTCCGATATATCATTTACGTATATTAAAAATAATAGTGGGCCCAACACGGACCCTTGAGAAACTGCAGCATTGATATTTTTAAAATCAGACATATGCTCTGTCTCTGGTTGGGCCCATCGGAGTCTAACTGTTGGTTTTCTTTTGCTCCAGCATTTCAGTGGTTTCTTGCTGTCGAGTCCTCACCGTTGTCTCACCTCTGTGGTTCTTTGATTTTTGTGTTCACGGAGATGTTGCACTGATGAGTTAGGAGGCCTTCATGCGGACTGAACAAATTATTTGTCTAAATCGCGACGGAAGTAAGGGCGAGGATTGTGGCCACGTAAAATCGATTTAAGCCCCCAGTGGAAATCTTCCACTGACCGTTCCAAGGCGGATCTTCTGTGGCGATTTATTTATGTTGTTGTTTGTTACTTAGTGTGTGTATCACTTGTGTCTTTTAATTTTGGATGGCCATATGGCCATTTTGTGGGAAAGTAACTGTCCTTATGGCCTTCTTTTGTTTATGTTTCCATTATGGTCTGGTCGCTTAATGTTTGTATTTCTTTCCCTTTGGTGTCTTTTATGGGTGGAGTAAGTTAATTGTATCAATTCCTGATCTTTGTTTTACTTCTACTATACACGATTTAATAACTACTCTTTGTTTCCTATCAGATAGATAATCTGAAAGCCAATTAAGTAAATCGCCATCGAAGCCATACTGGCGTAATTTAAAGTCCCTTGTGCCAAACCCTGTCAAATGCTTTGGAAATATCACAAAATACCATTCAAGAATATTGCTTATTGTCTATGGCCTGACATATATGATGAAAGATGTCAATTAACTGAAATGTTGTTGAATGACTGGGTAAGAAACCCGATTGGTATGTGTATTTTAAGTTATTTTCAATCAAAAAGTTATGCATATTTTGTAATACAATACGTTCTTGAAGTTTTCCTATACCACTTAGTTAAGAAACAGGACGAGAATTATATGGCTCTGAGTTACCACCCTTTTTTGGCAGCGAAATAAGATTCGAGTATTTCCACATGTCTGAAAATTAACCTTCTCTAAATGATCTATTAAATAAGATGCTCAGCGGTATTGAAACTTCCTTAGCTACTGCTTTTAACATTTTATTACTAATTCCATCCGGTCCGCTAGCTTTATTTGGATTCCAGATCTCGATCAACGTTTAGATTTCAGAAGGTGCACATGAAATATTTAACAATTTATTTATACTTTTGTTATCTCAAAGGGTGGTAAAGAACAATTATCATCGTTTAATGTCGAAACAGAATTAAAGTATTCATTCAAACATTCACTGACAGCTTTTTCCTTATCAGTGTAGTGATAATCATTTTGGCCATTTGGGGGAAATACTTTAAGAGGCGGTATAAAAAATAGAAGTAAAACAAAGATCAGGAATTGATACAATTAACTTACTCCATCCATAAAAGACACCAAAGGGAAAGAAATACAAACATTAAGCGACCAGACCATAATGGAAACCTAAACAAAGGAAGGCCATATGGACAGTTACTTTCCCACAAAATGGCCATATGGCCATCCAAAATTAAATAACACAAGTGATACACACAGTAAGTAACAAACAACAACATAAATAAATCGCCACAGAAGAGCCGCCTTGGAACGGTCAAGTGGCTTGTAGTGCTATTATACTTAACAAAATGCCTAAAAGTGCTCCAAAACTGTCTTTTATCATTACAGTAGAAATCACTAATAGAAGACTCCAAATTATTGAAAAACTTTTCTTTTGCATGTTTCTTTTTTAAATATTTACTCTATTCCAAAGCTTTCTGTACTTTTTACGTATATTCGAACTACCCGATTTTATTTATATAGTTTTGAGTCTATCTCGTTTAGATGAAAAGTGTCTTATTCCCGAGTCGTACCATGGCTTATCATTTGGTCAAACAAATAAATATTTAGAAGGAATACATACTTTTACTATATTGAGAAACGCATCAGTAAATTCCCTACAGACTTCATTTAACGGGTCTTCATTTAGAAAAGTCCAATCATAATGTGATAGTTATTCTTTTAATAAAGTGAAATTTGCCTTGTTATATAACCATACTAATATCGTGAAAGTTCCTTCAATTGGTAATTGAAGGGTATATTAATATAAGTTGCTTTATGGTCACTTATATTTTATGGTATATTAAGAACCCCTGCATCTAAATAACGCATATCATCAGGAATTATAATCGGGTCTAGTATAGCACCTTGTCGAGTAGCATCGGTTATAACATTTTGTAATGAATTAAGAATGATAATATCAAGTAAATTATGATAATCAAAGTTTAACAGGTATTCATTTAATTCTCCGACTAATATACTATTTTTAGTAATATCTTAAGCTTTCTAAATATTTAAGTTAAAACTATTAAAGAATGCGGGACCTGACGTACAATGACTGTAGTAAAGAGCAATCAAATATATTTCATGTTGGACTTTGATTTCTGCCTAAATAGATTCTTGACAGTAGATTTCTAAATAATGTCTAAGATAATGTAAAATATTTGAATTGATATACATCAGTAGTCCACCTCCGTAGCAAGTTCTGTCTTTTCTAAAAGGATCACTATAACTGTTAGAAAGGAAATGTAAATCGGTAGATATATTTGTGTCCAGGTGACTTTCAGAAAAATATAAAACTTCAAGGTCAATAAGGTTATCCTTAATATAATCAATTTTATTTATAATACTTCTTATATTCAAATGAATAATGGACAACGGATTTTCTGGATAGGGGCCTGAATTATTTTCAACATCACCAGCTTTTAGTAGAAGAAGATACATTATTATTGCAAAATGAAAATTAAAAAAGCTACATTCAAATATATTGTGAGTGCAGTTGCACACATATCTGAAGTACTGAAATAGCTTATTTAGACAAGTCAATAACCGTGAAAAACTAATACAAAGTACGATACTTGCACATATCCGCTTAATATACAGCAACGGAAGAGGCCAATGGAACCCTCCACTGTTCTACACAAATACCCATATCAAGTACAAATCATCTCTAGTGCTACGTGTCCTGTGGCCCATCCCAGAGCTGAACACAGAACCACTCTCATAGAGACACACGAGAAACAGAATACACATATGAAATAAGTGAATATAAATATAAAACAATACAGCTTACCGGTTAATATAATCTGTCACATGTGAATTGGGCAAATGTTGATGGGGGTGTGAATTTCAATATTCAAGTACCTTATTCACGTAATAGCTAACATGGCATTCGCTCTATTTACATCAATATCTTACAGATACATGAAGAGAATACATAAATACAAATTGTATGGACATGATATACATTTCATAATTATGATAACAATAACAGACAGACGGACATACAAAGACCATTCCTATAATCCTAACTACGTGGCGGGGGACTAATAATATTTAAATTGGTCACAGAACGAGTAGGTTTGACTAAATCGACGCGGACACTTCAGTGACAATATGTAGATACGGCGTCAAGATCCGCGTCCAAAGAGGGAGGGGTTGGGGAGGGAGAGAGAGAAATTAACATTTCAAGCAGTGAATTTTCATGAGTGTGTGTGTGTGTGTGTGTGTGTGTGTGTGAGAGAGAGAGAGAGAGAGAGAGAGAGATGGGGAGGAGTTTACATGCCATTGAACCCTTCTCCCTCGGATAACGAAAGCGAAGTCAACCCTAGTGGATCAGTTTTGTGTTCTCCAAGAGAAAGGGGGAACAGAGATAGAAGAGACAGTGGAAGAGATGAATTGTTTGTTTGTTTGTTTGTTTGATTTGAGGTTTAACGTCCCCGTCGGCACTGTAAAGGTCATTTTGGAGACGTTTCTTCCAATTTTGTTCGACTTTTATCCGACACTGAGATGAAATGACATCTCAAGACCTGTCGCCCAATGAAACCCATAGGGTTTATAAGCATGGACGAGCCGACTCGCACCGCTTTGCCTGGGCAGGCTTAGATCCTCTAAGGAGTTTACCAGTACTCGTGTGCGGGTCGGTTTCAGCCCTGCGGGGAAGCATCATGCAGCCCATATATTTCTTCAAGCCCCGATGGGCGGGGGTCGTTGTAGAGAAGATGAAAGTGAGGGACAGAGGAGAAAGAGGAAAATGAATGGAAGTGTAGAAACAGAAGAAATAACAACACTCCCCCACTCTACCGTTACCTGCTGCAAGGACAGCAGGTGTTGCCCAACTGTAAGTCAGTATCAGCTGGACTCCCCAGTGACACAAGATAAACATTGCCTCGCGCAACTACCCCCACGAAGAAAAAAAAACGGAAGAAAGAAAGATCACCGTGTCTTCTATTTTCTTCATGGTCAAACCATAAATTTCTAAATTAGCTCAATACATATCTACTGATAATCTTACAGAGAAGTTCTCCTAGCGGGTACATGATGTCTTAGCAACGTCGCATCAACGTCGCATTGATACGACGATAGACATACGTGGTGCAGCCGCTTGGAACTATGTTCCTCCAGGCGTCGCGACATAAAACGGAGAATAACTTGACAAAAAAAAAAGATCATTTTTAAACCATTTGATTTAGACATTATAACCCTGATCAGTCGCCGCGTTTACCCAAGGCGAATTAAAATACGTTTATTCCAACCTGTACGGGGTCCTAAAACATTAACCCATAAATGCCAATTAATTGTTTCAATACTGGGACATTCTGAAACAGTTAAGATAGATTAGAGGCCCCTAGATGATGCGTCTGATCGGTGTCTACACTATTTGCTAAAGTACGGAACACAGCTTACAATTAGAGCTCTCGAAAACAGGGAAATTTTAGGTCAGTTAGGGTTATTTAGTTGGTCACTGATAAGCTAACCCTTTTAACCCTGTAGACCTGTGCAGACGCCGAGGTAGAAATACTCTGTATCTATGCAAACCTGATAAGACGGCACGTAGCTAGAAAGTCTCGTCAGAATCTACATGTACAATGTTTGTCATCATGTCAGTGAACTAATCAGAAATCCCGTTCTATTATATACATTTAAAGCGAGAAGAGTTCTGTTTAGAAACTCGGGGATGAAAGAGTAAAACATAAATATCATTGGAAAGCGCGTAGGAAAATAGTCCCAGAGTACTGTTTTCTTTTCAGAATGCGTGCCAATTTCTATTCAATCCGTATAAAGTTCCGAAAACTGAAATATTTTGAAAGACGTTCCATGCCTGCAAAATTAATTTTCAAGAGTTCATTTGGACTATTTTATGCAGCGAACGAACAGCGGAAGTAGAGTAACGCGGGCCAGTACCGAAAGTAGAAATGTAATGACATAGAAACTTGATTTTAAAAATCGTCTTTCAAAAAAGAAAGAATAAATGTCAGAATATATCAAGAAGTGCTTTCCCCACTTGACGTATGTCCTTCAACCATCACAATTACTGAAATACCCTTGCAAAACCCAACTCAACAGAAAAACTGTAACCTTCATGCACATTTGATTTCCTATTGTAGGCCCTATCCGTCCCAAAAGATGGATCACAGGTATTCGCTAGAAACGATTTACTGATATGGCCCAAACGAGCACCCACAATTCAAGTATGGGAACCACACACATATAAAACAAATCATAGCAACAGTAAGAGAAAACAAAAAAAACTCGTCCATGACTACTGAGTGTGGGCAAAACATTAAACCGGCGAAAACCTTGTTTAATGAATTTTTCTAAATATTGACACAATGACCTTGATCTTTACAGCAATGGCAGAGAATTTTTTCTTATATATATAGCCCTGAATATGGATGTCGGTAAGGAATGTCACATTGATTTGGATCCGTTCTTTTGTCTGTACATACTATTGGGTAAAACTTTGCATTGAACGTTTTATTATTATTATTATTATTATTATTATTATTATTATTACTTTAAACATTTATTTACAATGAAGTGCGTCCCTCTTTTATACACACAACACAGTTAACATGTTGACATACATGTATACATCATTCTACTTTGGGAAATGGAATTACTTCTCACTTTGCGAAACAATTCCGGAAATTGATCTCAAATGCGTGCTTTTAATCTGTTTTCAAATTATTTTAATATTTTTTAAATTTCTTAAAGACACATTTGTTTCACTTTATAAAAAGGGTAACCTGTTTAATCGTCTCCAATAAACAAGTCCTTCGGATGGTATACTTTTCCGGATTTTTTTTTTTTTTTTTCAACAAATTGTTTTTTTTTTTTTTTTTTTTTAATTACTTCTTTTTTTTATTTAAAAAAGTTAAGAACAAGAGGCCCATGGGCCACTACGCTCACTAGAGGTCATTTGGTTTATACAGTATACTGGCATGATGCCCGTCTTGGTCATGTGACAATAAAAGGCCACCATGCAATCAGTAAAATCCACTGTCTTGCCTTTTTTCTATACAATTGTCTATGTGACCAAATTTGACCATGACGTAAACACAGGTAAAGGTCAGCCAAAGGTCATAATTTGAACAAATTGGTAGGGTCCGAGCCCCCGATGCTGCATACTAAGTTTCAATGTCATCAGCCATTTGGTTCCTGAGAAGAAGATTTTTTTAAGGTTTCTACCATATATGGGCATAGCAGCTATATTGGTCCTGTGACCCATTCATTCCCCCTTCCCATAGAAGCTCCACATGCAATTTGGTTTCAATCAACCTAGCAGTTTGAGTAGAGAAGATTAAAATACTGAATCTGAGCCATCCAGGACAAAGGTCAGCAAATGACCTTGACCTTTGGAGTTGAAAAACTTCCATTCAGCTGATTGCAAATATCATTTCTGATGCCACAGGTTACCGGGCAATCAGAAAAATCCACTGTTTTGCCCTTTTTCCAAACATTTGTCTAAGTGCCCATATTTGACCTTGACGTAAAATAGGTCTAGGTCAATCAAAGGTCATCATTTGAACAAATTTGGTAGGGCCTGAGTCCTCGATGCTGTATACCAAGTTTCAAGAACATCGGCCATTCGGTTCTTGAGAAGAAGATTTTTAAAGGTTTTTACCATATATGGGCATGGTGGCCACATTGGTCATGTGACACAGTCCTCACGAACAAACTTTCGTTCCCCCTTCCCACTGAGGCTCCACATGTAATTTGGTTTCAACTGGCCAAGTACTTTCAGAAACGATGTTGTTTGAAAATATTGACGACGACGACGGATGAGGGACCAATGTCTATACTATAAGCTCCTTCGGAGCCTTAGGCTCTGGTGAGCTAAAAATATGCTGTTTTGACTTTTTCCCACACAAAAGTCTATGTGAGCAATTTTGACCTTGGTGTAAAATGGGTCAAGGACATCCTAGAGTCATCATTGTAGCAAACTATAATAGGCCCGAGTCCCCAATGCTACATACCAAGTTTCATCACCAGCAGACCACTGGTTCAGGAGAAGAAGATTTTTGAAGGGTTTCTAGATTATGTGGGCATGGAGGCCAGCTTGGTCATGTGACCTGGACTCTGAGAGCAAACTTTCTTTCCCCCATCCCATGAATGCTGCACATGAAATTTTACTTCAATCAGCCCAGCAGTTTTTTTAGGAGAAGTCATTTGAAAATGTTGAAGCCGACGCGGACGGCGGATCACGGCCTATACTATATGCTCCCCCGGAGCCTTCCGCTCTGGTGAACTAAAAAAATATGCTATTTTGACTTTTTCCCATATAAAAGTCTCTGTGACCAAATTTGACCTTGCCGTAAATTGGGTCAAGGTCGTCCGAGGGCCATCATTTTAGCAAATTATGATGGGCCCCGAGTCCCAAATGCCACAAACCAAGTTTCATCACAACCGGCCCACTGGTTCAGGAGAAGAAGATTTTTTAATGGTTTTTACCTTATATGGGCATAGCGGCCATCTTGGTCATGTGACCAAACTTAAATTAATTTAAATTTCATTTCCTTGTTCTAAAAAGTTTTCAGACAAAATTTGGTTGTAAATGGCCTAGTGGTTTCAGTGAAAAACAAATTTTTAATTTTCATATCTGAACGACCTTGGGCTAAGGTTAGGGAACAATCTTGAGCTTGAAAACTAGTGTAGTTTCACTAGCACATTTTGCCCACTGCATTTACTAATTTTCAGGTCACAGGCTGCAATAGTTTAAAAAAATGATGTTGTTTTGACTATTTCCCATACAAAAGTCTATGTAACTAAATTTTACCTTGGCATAAAATGGGTGAAGGTCATCCGAGGGTCATCATTTTAGCAAATTATGATGGGCCTGAGTCCCCAATGCCACATACCAAGTTTCATCACAATCGGCCCACTGGTTCAGGAGAAGAAGATTTTTTAAGGGTTTTTCCCTTATATGGGCATAGCGGCCATCTTGGTCACATGACCAAACTCAAATTAATTAAATTTCATTTCCTTGTTCTAAAAATGTTTTCAGACAAAATTTGGTTGCAAATGGCCTAGTGGTTTCAGTGAAAAACAAATTTTTAATTTTCATATCTAAATGACCTTGAGCCAAGGTCAGGGAATAACCTTGACCTTGAAAACTAGTGTAGTTTCATTAGCACATTTTGCCCACTGCATTTACTAATTTTCAGGCCACTGGCTGCAATAGTTTGAAAAAATTATGCTGTTTTGACTATTTCCCATACAAAAGTCTATGTAACCAAATTTGACCTTGGCGTAAAATGGGTCAAGGTCATCCGAGGGTCATCATTTTAGCAAACTATGATGGGCCCAAGTCCCCAATGCCACATACCAAGTTTCATCACAATCGGCCCACTGGTTCAGGAGGAGATGATTTTTAAGGGGTTCACCTTATATGGGCATATCGGCCATCTTGGTCATGTGACCTGGACCGTGCGAGCAAACTTTTGTTCCCCCATCCCATGGATGCTCCACATGAAATTTGACTTCAATCAACCCAGCAGTTTTGGAGGAGAAGTCATTTGAAAATGTTGACGCGGACGCGGACGACAGACGACGGACGGCGGATCACTGCCTATACTATAAGCTCCCCTGGAGCCTTCGGCGGCTCTGGTGAGCTAAAAACACTGACATCCATTGTTTTATAAACTCAAAAGTGAAAAAAGTAAACAAACACGTTAAAGGAATATAAACTGGTTAATTCAAGATTTAATCAATCAATTAACATTTATTTATTTATTTATTTATGTTTGAAAGTATGTGACACAAATCATATAATGTCTAGAATATTAGCATATTATAGTTTTTCTTGTTTTGGACACAATCTTATCAGAAAAGAGAACTCCTTAAACCCCATATTTTTATACGGCGAAACTGGGGTATAGAGGTGTATACATTATTTATCTTATTTCTACTCAAAACCATAAATTGTTGGTGCTCGTTACAACTGCTTCGGTTCTAACGAGGACCAACCATATATCTTTTTACATAAAACGAGTAGTCATGATTTAAAAGCATACTGTACAGTAAAACTGGTGTTTAGAGGGGTATACATTATTTTTTTCTTATTTCTACCCAAGGCGCATCAAACGAGTAGCCACAATGTATGTTTTGAGGAGAAATATTAAAGATATTTGGATTTTTATCTGAAAAATTTAATCTGTGTTGGTAAAATTCGATAAGAGTATTTGAATTGGCATGTTTTATAATGATTATAAATAATGGAGACTAAAAATAATAACAGAATAAAACTTCCATTAATATCAAAACAAAGACATAGTTGTCAAACAGGTAATTAGTTGCCCTCTCTTGGCCCCCTACCTGTACATATAATCATAAACCATGAAAACCGTTCATTTTATGTATTGAACTCAAATAAGTGAAACGTCAGACTCATGATACCGTCTGAATCTTGATCACTTGATATGTGCCAACGTTGTACACAATACGAAAAGACGCCTATACAAATACATTGAGAATTTTACCGCCGAAAAATAACGATTTTCGAGGTCCCAAAGGTGTTCGAGCCATTGAAGTTCGACTGTATGTTGTAACGGTGAAGATTCTGATCCCTCTTTCCCCTTTTTGGTTGTTCATTTTCAGTTATGTTTGTCCTTCCGTTTTGAGGCTGCATGATGCTTCCACGCAGAGCTGAATCTGGCCCGCACACTAGTACTGGTAAACCGCTTAGAGGATCTAAGCCTGTCCAGGAACCGCGGTGCGGGGCGGACCGTCTATGCTAATAAACCCTATTGGATTCATTGGGCGGCAGGGCTTGAGATGTCATTTCATCCCAATGTCGGGTAAAAGTCCCACAAAATTGGAAGCAGCGTCTCCAAAATGACCTTTACAGTGTTGACGGGGACGTTAAACCTCAAATCAAACAAACAAACAAACAAAACCTTCCGTTTTTGTGTTTGTCATGTTGGCGATTCAGATTCGTTCCACCATTATGTAAATTGCTCCTTTTTAGTTATGTTTGGATATTACCTTCACGCGGACCAAACAAGTACTTGTTTGAACCACATTGAAAGTGAAGGTGAGGGTTTGGATCCCTGAAAATTAACTTAAACCCACCAGTAATTTTACTGACCGTTCCAGTCGGTGTTTTGTGTCGGTTGGTTTATTTAATTTGAGGTCATTTGGAGACGTTGCTTCCAATTTTGTTGGATTTTTACCCGACATTGTGATGAAATGACATCTCAAGCCCTGTAACCCAATGAAACCAATAAGGTTTATAAGAATGGGCGGTCCAATTCGCACCGCTTTGTCTGGGCAGGCTTAGATCCTCTGAGCGGTTTATCAGTAGTCGTGTGCGGTCGGTTTCAGCTCTGCGTGGAAGCATCGTGCAGACCATTTATTTATTCAAGCCTCAATGGGCGGGAACGTTTTTTTTGTTGGTGTTTATGATTCTTTCCGTAATCATATATGTTATTACGTTTTCCCCCTTTTCCCCCTTTTTGGTTGTTCATTTTAGTTACGTTTGTCCTTTTAGTTTAATATTTGTCATGCTGGTGATTCTGATTCTTTTTCCCCATTATATACTCGTATATTGCTCCTTTTAGTCAGGTTTAGATATTATTAGTCTATCTATCTGTCTATCTTCTTATACTAAGTCGAGTCACCACATGTTTGGGAAAGAGCTGCTGAGTTGGTTTACCTGCTGTCCATATTCTTTACAGTCGTCACTCCATATTTCGACTATTTTTGACCTAGTGATATGGATCTGATTTATCAGTTCCTGGTCGTTTCTCTATTCAATTTTATAACATCGATGTCTCGTTTCCCATGGCTTATTCGAATTTTTTCTTGAGGATTGTACTTCCAATATCTCTAGATGTCCACATGTTATCCATATATATCCAGATATTTTGGAGACATCGCAGTAGGCACATGACGTAATTGTGACGTCACATTAACGTTTATGCAACGGCGAGACGTTTATGCAACCTCACATCAACGTCGGACCAAAGTCATTACGTTGCACCGAAGTTGCATTGGCGTTGCCCTAGCGATGTATGCCTGCTAGGATTTTTTATGCCCCCGCAGGAGGGCATATAGTTTTTGCACTGTCCGTTTGTTTGTGCGTTTGTTTGTGCAAGTCCGCACTGTTTTGTGATGCCAACTACTTTGACATTGCTTCAACGATTAAGCTGAAGCTTTTCACATGCAATCCTTGTGAGGAGAAGGGATGCCTAAAACAATTTTCAGGTTGGTCATATCATTTTCGAAGGAGTTACGGCCCTTTATTTTCTAAAAAAATTGTTCTAAAAACCTTGTGATGCGAACTACTTCAACATTTCTTCACTGGTTCAGCTGAAACTTGGCACATGCATTCCTTGTGAGGTGAAGGAGTGCCTACCACAATTTTCACGTTGATCCTGAAAATCGCATTCGAAAACCTTGTGACGCGAACTACTTCTACATTTCTTCACCGTTTGAGCTGAAACTTTGCACATGCATTCCTTTTTAGGTAAAGAGGTGCCTAACACAATTTGCACGTTGATCCTATCATCTGTGATGGAGTTATGGCCCTTGATTTTCTGAAAAACGCGTTCAAAAACCTTGTGACGCGAACTACTACCACATTTCTCCACCGTTCGAGCTGAAACTTTGCACGTGCATTCCTTGTTAGGTAAAGGGGTGCCTAACACAATTTTTACGTTGATCCTATCATCTGCGAACGGGTAACGGCCCTTTATTTTCTGAAAAACGCGTTCTTAAACCTTGTGACGCGAACTACTTCCACATTTCTTCGACAATTTTGTTAAAATGTTATGCCCCCGTAGTAGGGCGTATAGTTTTTGCACTGTTTGTTTGTTTGTGACTTTGTGTGTGGGTTTGTTGGTTAGTCGGCACTTTTTTCCTCAAATTGGCTCCCATGGGGGCATTGCTCACTTATAGTGACAGCTCTTGTTCTTATCTTATTTTGAAAATGGATGCCGTGTGTACTCATTAGAATCATCTCAACGAATTAGTTCTAATGAGTACATTTAGCATACCTTCGAAGATGCACATATTATATCGATTGTACCGCTTGATATTGCGCTATGGTCAACACTCAGTGACTCGAATTATATGGGCCCCGTCAAGCGATTTTGGTACTTATCGCCTATGCGAACAGCGAAGGTTCAGGAGAGCCTGCGCATCCGCGCAGTCTCGCCAGAACCTTCGCTGCTCGGTCATTTAAGCAGTGAATCAAGAGAAACCTTCAGACAGAAAGCTATATCCCTGGCCCCTCTGAATGGCTGGGCATGCGCAGTTAAAATTTGTCATGACGGAATGGTCGAAGACACAAATTCGCTTGGCGGGGCTCATATGTAATATGTTCTTTGAAAGGGTTATCCTTTGGAAGCAAAGAATACATAAGAGAACTGAAAATTATGTATTGTATACAAGTTTTTCTGGCCCTGACTAGCTAGTTTCGCCAAATTAGGCCCCTCAGTGACCCTCAAATGTTTTCAAAATTCCATAATGGAACCAAAGACCTCAAAGGACAAGAAAATATAAACCGCACTATGATGGCGGACAAGGAGCCTTTTTACGACCACTATACACTCCCTTAACACCAGCTGTAGTGACGTTAAATGTAAAATAAAAGGGTTACCCCTCAGTGACCCTCAGATGTTTTCAAAATTTTACAATGAAATCGATCATCCCAAAGGACTAGAAAATATAATCTACACTATGATGACGGACATGAAGCCCCAAACCTGCCGGGGAAAAGTTAGGGAGTCGGACCGTCCATGCATATAAACCTTATTCGTTTCATTGGGCGATCGGGCTTGAGATGTATTTTCATCACAATGTCGGGTAGTCCCACAAAATTGGAAGCAAAGTCTCCATACTGGCCTATATAATGCTGATGTGGACGTTAAACATCAAATCAAACAAACACAAACTTTATTTTCATCTTAATTACAAACGCGTATAACTTTAATGTTCATCAAATATTAAAATATATGACCAACAAAGGACTTTACACTCAAAATACCAACAAAAGGTGCCATTATAATTTGTATAAGTAAGTTAAAATTATGCTCAAATACATGCTTCTTTTACATCTACACGTAGGTTTCTCCTAGATTTGCATTGAGCATTAAAAGTATAATAAACCCTGGACCCGAAATATCAACTTCAAGGCTTGTGGTTTTTCCACCCTTTGCGCTGCGCATCTTCATGGTCTTGTTGGGGAGGGGCTTGTTGATTTAGTTGGGTGGACATTTAGTGGGGTGGGCTCCCTCTGTCTAGCGTGTGGTGTGGGAGGTGCGTTTTTCACTTCTGAAGAGCAGGGGGGGGGGGGGGCTGTACTTTATGGTCGTGTCGGGGGTGTGTGGGGCTCTCGCCTTTCTGCTAGGAAGTGTTTGCATTGGATTTGGTACTGGGTTGTTTAGACGGGTTGTGGGTGTTCCAATGGGTGTTGGTTGCGCACCACTTGTGTCTGGTATGTTTTTGTTTTGTTGTGGGGGGTTGGGGTCTTCATGGTGTCCCCTTCTGCTGGTAGCCGGTCTGGGATCGTTGGGGCCTTTGGGTCGACTTCTGGATGTTTGGATGATTTGCTGGGTGTTTTTGGTGCCTATTTCGATGGTTTGGTCGGTCAGGTTTGCCCCCCCCCCCCCAGGGCTTCAGTTGGGTGGGGCAAATTCTTCTCCTACCTAGGCCCCGTTTTTGGATTTGCGTCTGTCTGTTGTGGATGTTTTTTTTTTTTTTTTTTTTGCATGATTTGTGGTGGACGCGGTGGTTTTGGGTTTTAGATTGGATGTGGTGTTCCGCGTGCGCCGTCCTGTGGCGTTTTTGGGTTTCGCAGTTGGTTTGGTTTGCCAGAGTGTGGTCGTGTGGCTGGCTTCGGCGCTCGTGGAGGATTGTTGACGGCTGGGCTTCTTGATCAGTGTTGTCGGTACCATGGGCTGCGCAGGGCCTTTTCGGGATTTTGTGGGCGTCGTTTTGATTTGGTTTCAGGGTTCAATACTCGACTTGGGTCTCTTCTGCGGCGGGGTCTGTCGGGGCTCGGGTTTTGTGCTGTCTCGGTATATACATTTAGAAAAAATGTAGCCGCAATGGCTTCGGCGCCCAGTTTCTTGGAGTCGTTCTTCGATATAGAAGGGTTGGTGCAGATGGGTGTTGTGCGGCGGGCTGCGTGCGTGGTGGTTGGCCCGGTCGCGGTAGGCGGCTTTGCTTCCCTCTTTGGTTGCGCGCCGGTGGGTCGGGCCTCGGGTTCTGTGGGGGTCCCGGCGTGGGGGCTTGTGGTTGGATGGTGCCTGGGGCTCTGTCTCTGGTCAGGCCCATTGGGGTCTGGCTGTTGGTTTTCTTTTGCTCCAGCATTTCTGTTGTTTCTTGCTGTCGAGTCCTCACCGTTGTTTCATCTCTGTGGTTGTTTGATTTTTGTGTTCACGGAGATGTTGCACTGATAAGTTAGGAGGCCTTTATGCGGACTGAACAAATTATTTGTCGCAATCGCGAAGGTAGTAAGGGTGAGGATTGTGGCCACGTAAAATCGATTTAAGCCCCCCAGTGGAATTCGTTTCCGCTTACTGTTCCGGGGCGGTTCTTCTGTCGCGGTTATTTTTTGTTATGGTT
Organism: Lucinisca nassula; assembly: GCA_963580285.1. NCBI lineage: Eukaryota > Metazoa > Mollusca > Bivalvia > Lucinida > Lucinidae > Lucinisca > Lucinisca nassula. The sequence continues at coordinate 87,359,767 of OY757016.1, read as the reverse complement.
TGTCTTTGGGTGTTTGTGTCGCTTATATTATTTTTATTTGGATACCCTTTTTGTCATTTTGTGGGAGAGTAACTGTCCTCTTGGCTTTCCGCTGTTGATGTGACCGTTGGGGTCTGTTGCTTCATGTTTTGTGATTCTTTCCCTTTGGTGTCTCTGAGGGGAGCTGTGGGTTAATTGTATCGTTTCCTGATCATTGCCTCTACTTCTATATATTTCGTGTGTTTCCATACTACCATTAGCATGCTGACCACGACAACCCTTACCTTTGCAAACAGTGTAGATCCAGATCAGAATACAAATCACAGACTGGATCTGATCTATTTCGATTCTAACAGGCTGAAAATCGGCAATGATGTTGTTGTTACCTTCAAAATCTCACAACTTTTCGCCATTAGTAGAAGAAATCTCGCTAAAAGCTGTGTTAGAATTGCTTTTCAACAATGCATGGGGCTATTTTTGTCCACACGATAAAGGTTAAGATTATCTCATAATTTTGACCCCCATTTACATAGTAAAACTGGGGTTTACGGGGGTAAACCTTATTTTTTCATATCTGCTCTAAATATAGATTGTGGGTACTCGTTAGAATCGCCTCGATCAGGCGGTTCTTACAAGTACTCACAATCTATATTATGAGCAGAAATAATAAAAATATCACAATTTTTCATCTTAAAATTTTCGTTGTTTCGGCCGTAAAGTTTATAATACATTTGTATAGGCGTGTTTTCGAAATGGGCTATTTTTCAGCACGATAAGGGTTAAGATTATCTCATAATTTTGACCCCATTGAACCCAAACTGGGGTTTACATTGGGTAAACATTATTTTTCTTAATCCTGCTCAAAAATATAGATCGTGGGTACTCGTTAGAACCGCCTCGATGCGGCGGTTCTAACGTGTACAATTTTTTAGCTTAAAACTTTCGTGTGTTTTTTCCCAGTGATAAAATTTACAATGTATTTGTATAGGCGTGTTTTCGTAATGTATAATTTAGCTTTCTTTTTCTCAGAGCACGATGGCAAGGATAAAAGAAATAGTTTTACTTAGTATTGTCTTGTCTGCGACATCCGACATGGCTACGGGAAAGGGAATAAAACATCGAGTAGACGATCTGCAAAAAACAGTACATGGCTTGGAAGCCACCAACCAAGCATTAACTCAAGAAATGGAAGCCCTGGAACAATTCGTTAATGACCTGAAACAAAGTATTTCGTCCCTTCTAGATCTATTAAAAAAGAGTGAGTAGTTGGGAACCACATTCAGCTATCTTTGATTTGTGATCTGCACAGGTATACCGGTCTTATATGGAATACAATAACCCGATATGTTCTGTTGAAGATGGGAAGTTCCATCCATATATTCCATTAGTTAATGAAAACATTTAATGGGAAATGTTAACGGCAAAAACTCTGTCTTTAACGTATTTTGCCAATTAACAATCCCAAACAGGCGTCCTTAGGCTGCATGTAAGATTTGAATGAAATTGGTCCAGTGGTTTTAGCGAAAATGTATTCTAAAGTGCCAATGGGCCTGCAATACAAGTGACCTTCGGCCAAGATCACAGAGGCCAAGGTCACAGAATGACCTTGACCTTGAGCGTTCACAGACATTCATTTTTTACTTATTTTCATATCATGGACCATAATATTTTTCAAAAAATGCATTGATTTACCTGTTTCCCATTGAAATTGGCCAAGTGGTTTCAGAGAAAATGTATTTTGAAATATCAATGACCCTGCAATCCAAGTGACCTTGGGCTTGACTTAAAATAAGTCATGGTCAGCTAGTGTTGCTAGTACGTAGTCACACAATGCTGCATACCAAGTTTCAGAACAATTGGCTCACTGGTTCTGGAGAAGAGGATTTTTTACGGTTTTTACCGTATTCTGGCATGGCAATCATATTAGTCAAGTGACCTGGAACAGTGGAATAAAGTTTAATTCACTTATGGTCCTAAAGCTGAACGTAAAATTTAAATAAAATTGGCCCAGTGGTGTCAGAAAAAATGTATTCTAATATGTCAATGGACCTGCATTACAAATGACCTTGGACCAAGGTCACCGCATGACCTTGACCTTAAGTATTCATAGACATTCATTTGTTACCTTTTCCCATATCATAGGCCACAATATGTTTAGAAAAATGCATTGATTTACCTATTTCCCATTGCAAAGCCTAAGGAGCCAAATCTGACCTTGACGTAAAATAAGTCAAGATCAATCTAGGGTCATCATGTTTGCAATCTTTGTAGTACTCAGTCTCCCAATGCTACATACCAAGTTTCAGGACAATTGGTTCAGCAATTCTGGGGAAGAAGACTTTTAACGTTTATACCGTATTTGGGAATGGCGGCCATCTCGGTCATGTGACCTGGAACATTTGAATATTGGTTGTTCCCTAACTGTTCTTAGGCTGCATGAAAAATGTATATGAAATTGGCCCAGTTGTTTTAGAGAAAATGCATTCTAATATGTCAATAGACCTGCAATACAAGTGACCTTCGGCCAAGGTCACTAAATGACTTTTACCTTAAGCATTCACAGACAATTATTTTTACCTATTCTCATATCATAGTCAAACAATTTTGCGAAAAATGCATTGATTTACCTATTTCCCTTTGAAAAGCCTATGTAGCCAAATTTGACCTTGGCGAAAATAAGTCAAAGTCAACTTACGGTCATCATTTTTGCAAATTCGGTAGTACTCAGTCATCCGATGCTACATACCAAGTTTCAAGACAATCGGCCCAGTGATTTTGAAGAAGAGGATGTTTTAAGGTTTTTACCATATTTGGGCATGGTGGCCATTTTGATCATGTGACCTGGACCAGCCGAATAAATTTTTGTTTCCATACTGTCCTATGGTTGTATATAAAATGTCAACAAAAATTGGCCGAATGGTGTAAGGGAAAATGTATTTTAATATGTCAATGGCCCTGCAATTGAAATGACCTTGGGCCAAGGTCACAGAATGTCATTGACCCTAAGAATTCATAGACATTGATCTTTTACCTATTCTCATATAACAGAACACAATTTTCTTTTGATAAATGCATTGATTTTCGTATTTCCTGTTGAAAAGCTTAAGGAGTCAAATGTGACCTTGACGAAACTGACCAGTTGTTTTAGAGAAAATGTATTCTAATATATCAATGTATCCGCAATATAAGTTATCTTTGGCTAAGGTCACCGAATAACCTTGACCTTAAGCATTAATAGACATTCATTTTTTACCTAATCTCATATCATGGACCACAATATTTAACAAAAAATGCATTGATTTACCTATTTCCTATTGAAAGCCTATGGAGCCAAATTTGACCTTAGCATAAAATCAGTCAGGGTCAACCTGCGGTCATCATTTTTGTAAAGTTGCTAATACTCATTCACCCAATGCTACATACCAAGTTTCAAGACCATAGGCCAAGTGGTTCTGGAGAAGAAGATTTTGTTTACCATATTTGGGCATGGCGGCCATCTTGGTCATGTGACCTGGACCATCCGAATAAATTTTTGTTTCCATAGTGTCCTAAGGCAGCATATAAAAATTAAATGAAATTGGCCCATCGGTGTTAGAGAAAATGTATTCTAATATGTCAATGAACCTGCAATACAAGTGACCCTTGGCTCAAGGTCACCGAATGACCTTGACCCTAAGCAGTCATAGACATTCATTTTACCTATTCTCATATCACAGACCACAATATTTGTTTTTGAAAAATGCATTGATTTACCTATTTCCCAATGAAAAGCCTAAGGAGCCAAATTGGACCTTGGCGTAAAATAGGTCAAGGTCAACCTACGTTCATCATATTTGCAAACTTAGTAGTACTCAGTCACGCGATACTATATACCGAGTTTCAAGACAATCGACAATATAGGATTTATATGCATGGGCGGTCCGATACGCACACTTTGAATGGGCTAACTTAGACCCTCTAAGCGGTTTACCAGTACACATGTGCAGTCGGTTTCCGCTCTGCGTGGCAGATCTATTTCTCCAAGCTCTAACGGGCGGGTCTCTCCTATAGTAATTTATATATGTTTATCGCCAATGAATACATCGTTTTACAACGTTAAAATGTATATTCATTACTTATGCTTACATTGTTTTTAATCAATAATGCGACGAAAAATTCTGGTTTGAAGACTTTTATAAGAAAACAACCTACGAAGAGCTGAAGAGCTTCGTAGTCTTCATGTTCAGACTTATGTTGGATACAACGATCACGGTTGACAACTTTGCTTTCCTCTTAAATTGCAGGCCTCAGATTCGTTTACGGTTCCAGTGTAAAGGCTTACTGAGAATTAGAGAGAATCTAATTTTATGTAATGTTGGTTGGTGCCTGATGCTCTGTTTCTGGTTGGACCCACCGCCGTCTATCTGAGTGTGTGTTTCGCTTATTTCATTTTGTTTTGGATAGCAATTGGCCATTTTGTGGAAAAGTATTTGCCTCTTGGCTATCCGCCATTGATGTTTCCATTAGGGTCTAGTTATTTCATGTATGTGTTTCTTTTCCTTTGGTGTCTTTGATGGGAGTTGTGGGTTAATTGTATCGATTCCTGATCATTGCCTTCTGTTTTGACTTCTGAGCAGGACCGTCTTTTCTAATAGACTATGATTCGTTATTTTTCGGTATGCTTGAAACGATTGGCAACGGTATGAGCAGTCAGTGAAACAAAACTATTCAGACATCCGACGCCTGTGATTATTTTATCATATGACCGTTTTCTTTTGTATTCTCTGTGTAAAACAGTGAAAATATTGATAATAGAAAACGGTTACGTTTTCAATGCTTCGCTACTTTCCTACGTACAATTCCGTGTCATCGTGGAAAATATGTTAATGACGACAGTGCTTAAGCGTTACAAAAACAGTATTCCTGGATATGCACTTATGTGATTATTATGACAAAATAAAGATCGTTTTACTCGTTACATGTAAATTTTGAATAGGTTCATGTATTAAGCTTGCGCGCGATAAGATGTATTTGCATTTGAGAGAAATCACGTAAATAATAAAATGTTTTCAAAAAGTGTTCTAAGGACTTCTCTTAAAGGCATTTATTATTGTAATAGTAGGGCACACCGGGTGTTCATAATTGTTTAATTGCCCTCGTGATATATTGCCTACTGTACATCAAAGGCGACTCTGAATAGGGTGATTAGTAGCTCTTGTTGAATCCCCTGACTGAGGCACTTAAGGGGAAAATCAATAATGTACTCTCTAGTCAACAGTTAGTAAACTATTGATTTTCTCCAAGCTGGCCCCTACCTGTTGAAAACACAGGACTTCTCTTTAGTCAGCATTGAGGACTACATAATATTATGTAATGGAATGATAGTCTTCAATAATCAAGAATAAATGCTTTTAATCTTGCTCTCGGAAGCAAATTCTTTCCTTTAAGATTAGCCCCCATTTAATCTGATTTGGCACAGATTTTCATCGTTTTATTTGCATAATAATTTTTGACGTATTTGTTTCAGACAATCTCATATGTGTTCAAGACAACATCATATACCGCAACGAACAAAAGTTTCTAGCAAGTGACAGATGCAACGAGTGCACATGTAAAGACGCCGGTTTAATCTCCTGTACAGAAAAAGCTTGTATTCCTCCAGGTACGCGTTTGGCAAGCCTATAATTGATTTCCCCAAGCGGCGGTAGGCATACCATTGGGGTTAGGCGTTAAAATAAAATCTCAAAACACAGGATGTGATAAAACGCCTTAATGTATAGTCGAAAGCTCTGAAAAACGTACTCCTCAAAAAGATGATACCTTATTTGTATAAAACACCAAACTTTGGTCTCAGACCAGACGCTTCTTTTGTGTAAATTGTTCAACTGCTTCCTAAATAATTTGTAGAAGATCACTCTACCGGACTCCTGCTATATACAACGCGCTGTACTCTTCGGAGAAGGAAATTGGTTAAAGGCCCATTCTGAAAGTTTTTAACTCAATCTGGCCTGTTATTTTCCCATGGCAAGCCATCTGGTAATAATATTGACAGGTATATCAATGTCTGTCTCTGGTCGGGCCCACCGGAGTCTACCTGTTGGTTTGTTTTTGCTCCAGCATTTCAGTGGTTTCTTGCTGTCGAGTCTTCACCGTTGTTTCATCTCTGTGGTTGTTTGATGTTCACGAAGATGTGCACTATGTTACATGTGGGTTTACGGCGTCCCGCAAACCCCCATGCTGACAAGACAGCCGAGCCTGATCTCTGACAGGTGTACGGGCAGCTGTGGGGTAAGGCACAAGAATGATATCAAATGAATGACATGAATTATTTACAGCATTTATATACAACAATACAAACACAAAACATCACATTTAGTTGCTTCTGCAGTCCACTCAAGACGTCCGCCCCGAAAGCAAAACAATGTTCTGTGCTCGGAACGGATGACGTGAATGCCTACAGAAGCAAACAACAAAACAACAACAAAAATAAAAAAAGAAACAACACAAGACGCGACTGGCCAGTTTATAACTTAGGGTGAATCCCTTCTCGCGCACTAGTGTGAACTAGTTTGTCGACCTTGTTGTCGACCACAGGTTGATATGTATCATTTAGCGATCGCGCACTAGTTTGATTCGCCTGAATCGCCTGCAGGTTATTTATTCGACCTGTTTCATTTGAATGGTCTCACAGTGGTCTCACATTTCTACGACCTGTTTATGATGGTTTGTCCGCCCTTGCTGGACCCCAACCGACAGCGTCGTACCAGTACCTGCTGCTATTTTGCAGGGAGCAGCAGGTCACCACACATTGTTGTGCCTGCAAATTACGATAATTGGACTAAGATACAGTTCACAAAACATACATGCTATATCATGATCCCCCTCCCGGAGAAGTAAGAATATGTTCATGCATATACCGTTATTGCGCATGCGCCGACCAGACATACAGGCTGATTAGTGTATGCGACAAATAACTGCACAGTAGAACTCAACTTGACTGTGCATCAAATTATCAGCACCCACCGCTTGACACAAGAATACACAAAATTGATGTTTCCTTACTGAGCACTACAGATCTCAATTAATGCTCACTACTACTGAGAATAATACTCATCAAATTTGTGCTCACTACATTATCACAAGTAAGAGGCAATTGAACAGACCACGCCTTTGCGCTACCTGGTCAGCCGCCAATTATAGGAAACATAACAAACTCTATTTCATATCCTTCTCCGCGACACGGCTCACAAATATAGCTATTCACAAATTCATTACATTAACAACAGATAGAAACTACAAACAGAAAGATTTTCATCTATAATCCACAACATGTGTTAGTGTCTCATAAGGGCCAACACTGTTTGCCGTAAATTCTCTGGTTTTGGTAGGCACCTCGTCATAATCGTCCTCGCGACGCTGATGACGCAGCTGACGTCATCCCCGCCGCTCAGGCCGTTATGACGTGTGGCGACCAAATACTCCCACTTATCATCATCACGTTCTTTATATGTACACACATGCACAAACTTAGTTATCAGACAAAAACGGCATCATTACAAAATGGACTCATAATTCTTCATGAACAATATTATTTCTACACAACATGAACACGCTTGTAAAATCAAATTCATCATGGTTCATCACCACGGATAACCCGACAGGCTCTTGTAAGAGTTTGCCCTGATGATGAAGATATGGTTAAAACCCGTCTTAAGTTTACGTCCCCTCTACACCTAATATCATATAGATACGGGACCACGGTTTTTTTTCTAACCACAGCTAGTCAAAAGTCATGGATCAAACAAGTGACCCGGCGTTTATTAATTACATTCTACAAAAGGGGTCTAAAAGCTTAAATGAATCTAGAATGAGCGGGTGTCCAAACTTTACGTCTCGCCAACATCTAGGGTCAGAATGAGACAGGACCTCGCTTAAAAAGACTCATTCTACTTCTGGAGAAGCCTGTGATCGATCCAGCGACCTCTAGCTGGCAAAGCTAGTAGCCCAATCACTACACCACAGAGGCTTCAAAGGTGAATTCAGAATAGGCTTCAGAAAGTTTGGGTATACTAAAAGTAAACCCACCAAAACCTACAAGCATGTTCATACAAAAATAATACTTAACATAGATTTAACATACCTTTCAATATACTTTCACTGTCCCGTCTCAATGTTGTGTGAATACGTTACAACTTGACCTGCTGCTGAATAGTGTTCGCTTTTTTTCAGGGTTTTTATATCTATGAATACTACCGGAAAATCATGCATACTCATATTAGCTCGCTAAAATCGTGGCGAGGTGGAGATACCGTCCACCATTAAAGCCAGATAGCAAAAATCGAGTATACAATGGATTTGCGTTCAAATAGTATATTTCCCTTAGGAAAAAAAATGATGAAACGACCCTATAAATCAATGGCATGACTCCTGTCAAAACGAACACCCACACAACACGTGACGGGAATGAAAATCATATATGGCACAATTTGGCGGTTGGCGAGTTTTAGGCAAATTTTATAGAACTCAGCCTTATAGCGGCCCCCTGTATTGTAAAAACAGATCTCCGCAAACCATTCATGCATACATCGTATGGTATGTGCATAACTTGTGCATGGAGCAGCACATTTTGCCTACCATATTTCACCTAAAATATTTCACTCGCACCGCCTTACCATATACCTACTAAAATAATTTAGATGTGCATAAGCACCAAAGAGGTTTCCTATTCCATCTCGTAACACTGATGAGTTAGGAGGCCTTCATGCGGAATGAACAAATTATTTGTCTAAATCGCGATGGAAGAAAGGGCGAGGATTGTGGTCACGTTAAATCGATTAAAGCCCCCAAGTGGAATTCGTTTCACTGACCATTCCAAGGCGGGTTTTCTGTCGCGCTTTGTTCTTGTTATGGTTTGTCTTTGAGTGTTTGTATGGCTTATATTATTTTGTTTTGTAAGTTTCAGGAAGATCTGATCAAAACAATTGCATCGATTCCTGATCATTGCCTTCACTTCTATTTTTTCGCCGACACAATTAATTAAAATTCTAAATTTAAGGTTGGATTTTTTCTGCAAAGGATGTCACAGCCTGAGCTTTTGGCGACATTATATATAATGAATGAAAATTAAAGGCAAAATAGAAGTGAAGGCAATGATCAGGAATCGATAAAATTAATCCATCAGAGACACCAAAGGGAAAGAAACACAAACATGAAACAACAGACCCTAATGGAAACATCAATAGCGGAAAGCCAAAAGGAAAGTTACTTTCCACAAAATGACCAAATGGCTATCCAAAACAAAATAATATAAGTGATATCACCGTATGAAGCCAATAGGATTTGTATGCATCGGCGGTCCGATACGCACCACTTTGCATAGGCTGACTTAGACCCTGTAAGCGGTCTACCAGTACTCATGTGCAGTCAGTGTCAGCTCTGCGTGGAAGCACAATGCAGCCAGAACTATTTCTCTAAGCTCCAATTGGCACATGCTTGTCATCACCGTAGCGCCTTCAGTTTTGATCGGATCTTTCTGACACTTAAAGGTAAGGTGGCTGGGGATACAAACTGGGACGAGTTCGAAAATCGGCAAAGTTGTCCCATTTATCATAGAGTTACGTCTCCTTGATTGCTGAAAATGTCTATTTTTTGGCATTGTCATCACCGTAGCCCCATCCGTTTTGATCGGATCTTCCTGAAACTTACAAACAAGTTAATATGTGTTAAAAGCTCGAAAGAGTTCGAAAACTAGCGATGTTGGTCGATTACTTACGGAGTTATGTCCCCTTCTTTGCTGAAAATGCTTATTGTTGACATTGTCATCACTGTAGCCCCTTCAGTTTTGAACGAATCTTCTTAGTACTTACAAACAAGTAAGTCAGGGGTAAAAGCTAGGACGAGTTCGAAAACTAGCGATGTTGGTCGATATTCATGGTGTTATGTCCCCTACTTTCCTGAAAAGGCTTATTTTTAGCTCGTCTGTTTTTTTTAAAAAACTTTCGAGCTATTGTCATCACTCCGGCGTCTGCGTTGTCGTCGTCCTGCGTCGTCCTGCGTCGTCCTTCCAAAAAAACTTAACCTTGGCTATAACTTAAAAAGTATTAGACCTAGCCTCATGAAACTTCATACACACACTCATCATCACAAGAGCTACATTTTGACCAAGGACCATAACAACATTGTTGATTTTGGCTGAATTATCTCCCCTTTTCCATTTTTTTTCTGAAACACATTTTTTGCTCTCATTTTAATACTATTCACAACAGAGCCTTCAAACTTCACATGAATGTTCCTTGGGACAAGACCTTTTCAGTGATACCACACTTTTTGATCTGTGACCTTGACCTTTGAACTTTGACCTATTTTTCGAAAATTTAACCGAAAACCTTAACCTTGACCATATTTCCAAAAGTATTTGGCCTACCTTCATGAAACTTCATACACATACTCACCATCACAAGAGCTACATTCCCTACAGGTTTTATAACTCCATCTTGCAGTTTGATTGAATTATCTCCCCTTTTCTCTCCGTTTTTTTAAATTGTTTTTGTCTCTTATTTCAATACTATTCACAACAGAGCCTTCCAACTTCACATGAATGTTCCTTGGGACAAGACCTTTTCAGTGATACCACGCTTTTTGATCTGTGACCTTGACCTTTGAACTTTGACCTATTTTTCGAAAATTTAACCGAAAACCTTAACCTTGACCATATTTCCAAAAGTATTTGGCCTACCTTCATGAAACTTCATACACGTACTCACCATCACAAGAGCTACATTCCCTACAAGTTTTATAACTCCATCGTGCAGTTTGATTGAATTATCTCCCCTTTTCTCTCCGGTTTTTTTAAATTGTTTTTGTCTCTTATTTCAATACTATTCACAACAGAGCCTTCCAACTTCACATGAATGTTCCTTGGGACAAGACCTTTTCAGTCATACCACGCTTTTTGACCTGTGACCTTGACCTTTGAACTTTGACCTATTATGTGACATGGAAAAACAGACGAGCATGGCGCCGCTTGCGGTGCTCTTGTTTTACCTTGTCATCCCCATAGCCCCTTCAGATTTGATTGTTTGTTCTTGAAACTTACAAACAAGTAAATCAAAGATAAAAGTTAGGATAAGTTCCAAAACTGGTGACCTCGGCCTATCTATCCTAGATCTACGTCCCCTTGATAGCTGAAAATGCCTATTTTTGACATTGTCATCACTGTAGCCCCTTCAGTTTCTATCGGATGTTCTTCAAACTTACATGTAAATATGTACGGGATAAGACCTCAGCAGAATTTAAAAATTAGTGAGGTCGGTCTATATTTTAGAGAGTTATGTCCCCCCTGATTTCAGAAAATGCATATGTTTGAACTTGTCATCACCGTAGCCCCTTCAGATTTTATCGGATCATCTAAAAACTTACTGATAAGTAAGTCAGGGATAAAAAACTTAGATGAGTTCGAAAACTGATGAGATCAGCCTATTTATCATAAAGTTACGTCCCTTTGATTGCAGAAAATGCCTATTTTTGACCTTATCATCACCGTAACCCCTTCAGTTTTTATCGGATCTTCCTGAAACTTACATACAAGTACGTCAGGGTTAAAAGCTCGGACGAGTTCGAAAACTGGCGATGTTGGTCGATTACTTACGGAGTTATGTCCCTTTGACCTTGTCATCACCGTATCTCCTTCAGTTATGATCGGCTCTTCTTGAAACGTACATATAAGCAAGTCATAGATAAAAGCTGGAATGAGTTCAAAAACTTGTGAGGTCGGCTAATTTATCATAGAGTTACGTCACTTTGTTAACAGGAAATGCCTGTTTTGACCTTGTCATCACCGTAGCCTCTTCAGTTTTAATCTTCTTGAAACTTACATGTAAGTAAGTCAGGGATAAAAGCTCGGATGAGTTAAAAAAACTGGTGAGGGTAGTCTATTTATTAGTTTGATTGCGGAAAATGCCCATTTTTGATATTGTCATTTTATATATACTACACTCAGTCGGAAAATGGTGGAAAATGGTAGATGAGAAACTACGCCAAGTTACCGTAAAGCAGAATTTAATACTTTATGATCTAATCAGACTGGACAGTTTATTTTTTTTTAAATTTATTGATAACAAAATCTGATACCATTTCTGTCACTCACACTCTCAAATGTAAACAAATGACTAGCCTATTTGAAACAATAGTTACATACGGATAAATCCCCTCACGTGAACAGGTCCGTGAAATGAACACCCCTTAAACCTCACTTTATATAAAGAAAGCTGGTGTTTACGGAAGTATACATTATTTTTCTTATTTTTGCTCCAATGTTGTGGTTACTAAAGAGCACCCAAAAACCTATGTTTTGGGTATAAATAAGAAACATATCGGGGGTTTTACCAGAAAAAGTTGCTATTTAGGAGATGTGAAAATGCTTAATGTCGCACAGGTGTGTTATCGTAATGCGCGTCAAACTCATCACGAAAACACGACTATATAAATTTGACGCCCTCGAACCCCATTATGTATAGTAAAACTGGGGTTTGTAGGGGTAAACCTTATTTTTCTTATTTCTGCTCTAAAGTATAGATTTTGGGTACTCGTTATAACCGCCTCATCGCCACAATCTATATTTTGAGCAGAAATAAGAAAAATATCACAATTTTTCATCATAAAATTTCATTTTTTTTTTGGCGATAAAAGGGGCAATGTATTTGTATAGGCGCGTTTGCGTAATGTGAAGGGGCGTTGTACAAAGCATTAGAGAACATGAAATACATGGTTTTAGTAGGCCAACCATATGCCTTTGATTTGTTTGTCTGTATTTGATTGAATGGCCCATCCAACACTATTTGTGTCATTTTTGAGCCGGTCAGTTTACATATCCACACTTTTACTGGGCAGGTTTATACATGTACAATGTACGTAAGCGGTTAACCAGTACATTCTTTTCGCCAAAAACTGACGCCTTTGATTTACATTGAATAAAATAACAGCCATTGCGACACTCGGTTTCACTCTCGAATGCGCACAGTGTACACATGCAGGATAAGTCAAGCACTGAACAGACGACAAATCGTCAGACCACACCGTCAAGGCGGGACTAATGGAAAAGAATATTTGGCACAAAGAAACTGTGGAAATCGGAATCTGCTTGCAGATCTGCTAAATGAAATCTTTTTGAGAATTTTGAGGAATTTCACCTCTACAACTCACTATTCTAAGGGACGGACATCGCTATTCTAAGGGACGGAATTTTTCCTTGAAAAACCCGTCCAAAAATTCTTATCCACACTGAAAACATGGTTGTGGGTGCTCGATAGAACCGCCTCATTGAGGAACGAGTACCCATAACCTATGTCTTGGAGAAGAAATAAGAAAAAAATGTATACCCCCGTAAACCCCAGTTTTCTTTATATAAAGTGGGGTTTAGGGGGTCTTTATTTCCCGGACTTGTTCACGTGATGCAGCTCTGCGTGGATGCATCATGCAGCCCTTCTATTTCTATAGCCTAGACGGGCGGCGGCCGAATTGGTCTGTTTTGATGTATTTCTTATTTGTTTTCTAAACATAGGTTGTGGATGCTTGTTAGGACCGTAACGAGTACCCACAAGCTGTAATAAGAAAAATAATGTGTGCCCTGTAAACACTACTTTTCTCTATATAAGTTATTTTGGTTCCTGACGGGAAACATGAGATTACATTCCCCGCCTGACAGCGACATTTTCCCGAGCCGAATGTGTTATACATAACATTTTATGCATTGTTTCAGTGTTTTCCAAAAGTTCCTTTGGAAGTGCATGTAAACATGTGCCGTCATCAAACCCGCCCTTCCGCACACACGGTACTATGTCGGAAAATGTTTACGTCATGTTCGAATAAGAGTTTTATAACGGAAAACAATGAAATTAAGTACAAAATGAATAAAAACAGTTTAAAGTTTCATTTATTTATTTATTGGCTGGAAATTATTTAGGTACGTGAAATAATTTTTCTGATATTTCTTATCAACTGCAGTAAACGCCAGACGGCGGACATAGCAAATTAGCGAAGGCAAACATGAGAGAGTAATATACTGTTCACAAGAGTAGGGGGTATTTTACTTTCATACTGAATATTGGAAAATAAATAAAACGTTACCTGGCCAAGATGCGTTTAATTCAAAGGACTATAAAATATCCATACATTGATATTTCTTATCAACTGTAGTAAATGCAAGACGGCGGACATAGCAAATTAGCGAAGGCAAGCATGAGAGGGTAATATACTGTTCACAAAAAGTAGGGGGTATTTTACTTTCAGGCTGAATATTGGGAAATAAATAAAATGTTACCTGGCCAAGATGCATTTAATTCAAAGGACTATCAAATACCCATATATTGAACCACACACTAATTCCTATGACCGCGTCATTATGTGGCGACACGGCGACCAATCTTCTAAGCGTCAAAGTCATTTTTCACAAGGCTTCAATAATGTGTTGGACCGCCTCGATTAGCACCGTCGTCACCAACTCCCAAATTTACTACGAATCGTGAACTGAGGGATCCTTCGCCACTCTTCTTGAAGTGCTGCACCAAGCTCACCAAGGGTCCTTGGAGGAGGTTCGCGGCTTCAGGCTCCTTTACCGAGGATGTCCCATACGTATCCAATGGGAGATAAGTCTAGACTCATCGCAGACCATGGCATTGTCCGAATATTTTGCCGTTGAAGGTACTCAGTGACGATGCCTGCCCGATGAGCCCTAGAGTTGTCGTCCTGAAAGATGAATCCACGACCGTGACGTCGAGCAAACGGTATCACTCGAGGAGCCAGCACGTTATCACGATAGTATAGTCCTGTAACTCTGCCTCGACGCACATGTTTTTTTCAGCCATGGTGATCCCACCCCATACAATAACAGACCCTGCTCCATATCGGCCATGAGCAACTCTAGCCGGGTCTGTATAACGTTCCACAGTACGACGCCAGACTCTTCTACGACCATCACGAAAGTCCAAGTTAAACCGGGATTCGTCACTGCCCATAACATGAGACTGCTGATTAATGTTCCAATGTCTGCGCTGTGTACACAGCGCAAAACGCGCCCATACGGCGCCTAGCTTTCAATGGCAGCACAACCTGCGGACGCCGTGCCGTAAGGTCACTCGAGTGGAGGCAATTTCGGATCGTCTGTCTAGCGACATTAACCCCTCTTACTCGGTGCAGGTATTGCTGAAGATTTGTTGACCTCAGTCTACGGTTGCATAACGCTTGATTGACAACCAGGCGGTCATCGCGTTCGTTTGTACTCTTCGGGCGTCCACTTCCCTGCAAATTCGCTACTGCTCCTGTCCTACGATAGCGTGCCCATAGTCGACTGACAACTGACTGTGACGTATTCATAGCATTTGCCGTCTGCAACAGTGTACTTCCGGTCTGGAGCATGCCAACGGCTCTCGAACGTTAAGCCTCCGTGAGCCGAATCATGGTTCTAATAACGAATTTGTTTATGAAATCGTTTCATACAACACTTCAACAGTCGATACAGGAAGTTTTATCGAAATCTCGCATCAATAAACCGGTTTTGTCACTAATGTTAAAATTCACGTGATACCTTATGTACAATTTATGCTCCCGTGCTAAGCCACTCGAGCATAAATATCATACTGCTCCACTTTAGAATATACACACGTGATAGTCAATTGACATGGTATACCAGATATTTGATTATTCCTAACGTTTAGGCTGATGGGCTCGAAGGAACCCGAATATCCCCTACTTTTTGTGAACAGTACATATGTTTGCTCACGGGGTTTATGAAAATGATTAACCTTGCGCTGTCCAATCATAATCTTGGAATTTCTTTGCAATATAACCAAGTGGATTTTACAAGGATGTTCATTAGACGGACTTGTTTTTTTTTTTTTTTTTTTTTTTTTTTTTTTGGTTTGGGTTTTACGGCCCTTTCAAGATTATTTCACTCATAGACGGACGTGTTAACTGGATGTTTAAAAATCTTTTCTACTTTCCTGCATAACCCTGTGGGACTGTTTGAATACAGTTTATGGCTTGTTACCACATCATAAGAAATCATGAAACCCGCAGAAATTTGGTTCAAAACATTTCATATATTACAATGGTTACTCGCTTAAATTTCATTCTAGGTTGTCCTCCTGTATACCCCAGTGGTATACTTTGTCAAAAGGCGGAGAAATGTAAAAAAACCTCGATGTCCTGCCGGCACAATATGTTGCCCTACGCATTGTGGTTGGACTTGCACTCCCGCACGTAAGTTTGTTACTACCTTACTTAGACAAGGAACAATATTAAATTTACAGTTGTTGACAAATGGGCCCCGTCAAGCGATTTTGGTACTTATCGCCTATGCGAGCAGCGAAGGTTCAGGCGAGCCTGCGCATCCGCGCAATCTCGCCAGAACCTTCGCTGCTCGCTCATACAAGCAGTGAATCAAGAGGAACCTTCAGACAGAAAGCCATATCCCTGGCCCCTCTGAATGGCTGGGCATGCGCAGTTAAAATCTGTCATGAGGGAATGCTCGAAGACACAAATTCGCTTGGCGGGGCTCAAATGAGCCAATCATAAGTAACCGGTTTTATGGCATTTGCATATGCCAATACCAAAGGAGCAGAACCGCCTGGACATTTGCTCAGTATGATTTGAGCCCCGCTAAGCGAATTCGTGTCTTCGAGCATTCCGTCATGACAAATTTTAACTGCGCATGCCCAGCCATTCAGAGGGGCCAGGGATATGGCTTTCTGTCTGAAGGTTCCTCTTGATTCACTGCTTGTATGAGCGAGCAGCGATGGTTCTGGCGAGACTGCGCGGATGCGCAGGCTCGCCTGAACCTTCGCTGTTCGCATAGGCGATAAGTACCAAAATCGCTTGACGGGGCCTATTTGGTCTCTTAGTATGATTTGCACTATTGTATTCACTCCATGATAAGTACAGTACCTCTGTTTTTGTCACTCAAGCTCATGTTCTTTAGGCACTATAGTCTTTCAAAACGCAATGAGACGTGACTGCACTTTTAATTTTTGACTAGTCCGTGTTTTAGGTAAGTCGCCTTCAGTTGGGATTTTACATTGGGAGATATAGTTTTACTGAGATTCATACTGCATCATACTATCCACTTGGCCACGACTTCTACATAATGGCATTATCAAAGAAAAATTATTTATAATTTTACAAGTCTGTGAAAAAAGATATCCGAAACCTGCTTCCCCTAAAACATGGAATAGTCTTGCCATGCTTGAACGTTGAACCCTCAAAGGTCGTTGATAAACTATATAAATATTCTAACACACTTTATATATAACAATTCCACATGAAACTGTACACAAACAGTTGAGTAAGAAAAAGCTTTTGTTGCTTTGATGTGCATAGCATAACTTGAGAACCGTGTATGCTAGTGTTTTGAAATTACATATGTGGACTTCACATGAAAACATAGTTATCCGAAGTATCTCCCCTTTTCGAGTTTTTTTCCCTTTTGATTAAATAACATAAAAATCTCGTTAGCAAGATATCTGAAAAAGTATTTGAGCAAGAACCTTGATATTTAGTATACTCATTAGGCCTCTGAGCAGTAGATCAACTGGTTTAACTTTCAACCATTTCTATGAACGTCTGTTGGAGATATGACCCTTTGCGATTCCTGGCCATTTAATTGTTTTGCTTTCATATGCATAGCATAACCATAGAACCGTGTATGCTATTGTTTTGAAATTTTATATATGGATTCCTCATGAACACATAGTTGACAAGTACTTTTTTCTTATCCAAATTATCTCCCTCTTCGAGTTATTTTACTTTTAATTAAATAACATATAAATCTTTTTAGCAATATATCGGAACAAGTATTTTAGCTAGAGCCTTGATCTTTGGTGTATTGATTGGGTCTAATTAAAGTTTCAACAAATTGTTTGACAACTTGTTGGATTTATGGCCATCTGCAATTTCTTGTCATTTAATTATAGTGTCTTCCTGTGCGTAGCATAACTTAAGAACATGTATACTTTTGTTTTGAAATTTCATATATGGATTCCTCATGAAAACATAGGTGACCCTTTTTGTATCCGAATTAGCTCCCATTTTAGAGTTATTTCCGTATTATTTTATACATATTCCGATTGTTAACAAGAATGCTGGGATATAATTCATACAGATAATGTTTCAAAGGAAACGCGTCTCCTATTATCTTGGATAGTCGAATTTTGGAGATTGTGTGATATCAAGATATTCATATTCAATTAAATACACACATTTATCATATGACGTCGCGTCTGAGAGTGTAATAACGCCATGTAATATTTTCGATAATCCACTAGAGGATTAAATATGCAAATTAGCTAGATACCTCCCGTAACGTTACATGTACGACGTCTTTAACTACGTCGCGTTTACTAACGGCGGAATATTGACATTTTTTGGCAAACAATCGGGAATAAAATGCGTTTTAAATGTCATATGATAAATAGAATCTTGCATTCGTGCTCATGTATCATTGAATTTATTAAACTCGTTGAGGAAAAGGGATAAAATGCTCGGCAAAGCCTCGCATTTTATCCCTTTTCCTCAACTCGTTTAATAAATTCAATAATACATGAACACTCATGTAAGATCCTCTATTAATATAATCTAGTCACGTAGAGTACACCCTGAAGAGAATCGCGTAAACAAGTGTTACCGCGATGCTTCACATAGTATCATATTTGTTTTAGTGTGTCCAGACACGACTGGTATGATTGGAATCTGTGTTGAGGCTTGTTCCACTGATAAGCTGTGTCCGGAGGGTAAGATGTGTTGTTCAAATGGCTGCGGGTCCGTATGCATGTTTCCCGTTCCAGGTGAGTTATATTGTTTTGCATGACGATGACACATCTATTTGTGATAGTGCTTGATTCCTGTGTCAAAATCTATTTTGTTTATCTGAAGAAAATGCGACTTTGTTGAGGCCTGCTTGCCATTGTAAGACCTACTGTTTCAAAGGTATGTAATACATTGCACGAACTTGTTCCCATTACGACCGTGAGTTGACCTCGCTAGACCCAAAGCATCATCATGCATAAAGTGAAAAGTGACTTTTCCCTTTATTGGTGTGTGAGCTGATTTAAGGTTTCACGCGGCGTAATTATTCGCTCGTCGAGGCTTACTCTATGACAATTAATCTATGTAATTTCTTGTGTGTGTCGCCTGTAAGTATTTTAATTCCATAATATATGCATTCCCATTGCGTTTACGGAAAACCCCTATATTCAAATATCGGGACGCAATGTTGTCACATTGACTTACACAACGTCACATAATCGCTGAGTGATCTCAAAATAAACCATGGTTATCTCCCATATAATTGGACGATGGCGACTCAGTGACGTCAACTATACTCTTCCGCTGTAAACCCATTTTGGTACCGAAAACCCCAAAAGGGGCAAGTGACAAACAGTAGAGGCCCAGATCAGACGCCACAGAACGCGGCGTCTGATCAGGGCCCACATGTTTGCAAACAATTCAGCCATTTTCCTAATAAATTTTGAAGAAAACACAACCTAACACCCCTAAATTTTGAAATGGACCCCTGCTATATATAAAAGGAAGCTTCCATTTGGTTCAAAAAGGGTTAATATATGCATTCTCAGTGCGTTTACGGAAAACCCCTATAGTCAAATATCGGGACGCAATGTTGTCACATTGACATACACAACGTCACGTATTCGCTGAGTGATCTCAAAATAAACCATGGTTCTCTAACATATAATTGGACGATGGCGACTCAGTGACGTCAACAATACTCTTCCGCTGTTAACCCATTTAGTACCGAAAACCCCCAGAAGGGTAAGTTGCAAACAGTACAGGCTCAGATCAGTCGCCGCAGAACACGGCATCTGATCAAGGCCCATATGTTTGCAAACAATTCTGCCGTTTTCCTAATAAATTTTGAAGAAAACACAACCTAACTCCCCTACATTTTGCAATGGACTCCTGCTATATATAAAGAGGAAGATTCCATTTGGTACAAAAAGGGTTCCATTTGGTACAAAAAGGTCTGTCTCTGGTCGGGCCCATCGGAGTCTAACTGTTGGTTTTCTTTTGCTCCAGCAATTCAGTGTTTTTTTGCTGTCGAGTCCTCACCGTTGTCTCACCTCTATGGTTCTTTGATTATTTGTGTTCACGGAGATGTTGCACTGATGAGTTAGGAGGCCTTCATGTGGACTGAACAAATTATTTGTCTAAATCGCGACGGAAGTAAGGGCGAGGATTGTGGCCACGTAAAATCGATTGAAGCCCCCCCCCCCCCCCCCCCCCATGGAATTCTTTCCACTGAACGTTCCAAGGCGGTTCTTCTCTGGCGGTTTATTTATGTTGTTGTTTGTTACTACTCACTGTGTGTATCACTTGTGTCTTTTTATTTTGGATGGCCATTTGGCCATTTTGTGGGAAAGTAACTGTCCCTAGGGCCATTCTTTGTTAAGGTTTCCATTATGGTCTGGTCGCTTCATGTTTGTGTTTCTTTCCCTTTGGTGTCTTTGATGGGTGGAGTTAGTTAATTATATCGATTCCTGATCTTTGTTTTACTTCTACTTTTAATAAGAAAACTGCATTCAATTGTTTTCTTGTTTCAATTTTAGCCCTCAAACCATAATATTTTGGATGGAAAATAATGTAAATATCAGTAACAAAGGTAATTTATTTAACGGTAGAAGTGTGAACAACATCGCATCCCAAGCAACGTATAAGCAAATCCCGAATGGGTTCACTAACTTTGCTCGAGAGTCAATGTTCTCTATATAGAGGATCTCACATGAGTGTTCAGTATTATTGAACCTATTAAACTCGTTGAGGAAAAAGGATAAAATGCGAGGCCTCGCATTTTATCCCTTTTCCTCAACGAGTTTAATAAATTCATAAGCCTCGCATTTTATCACTTTTCCTCAACGAGTTTAATAAATTCATTAATACATGAGCACGAATGCAAGGTTCTATTTATCATATGACATTTAAAACGCATTTTATTCACGAGTGTGTACAAAAATGACAATATTCCGCCCTTAGTAAACGCGACGTCGTAAAGGACTCCGTACATGTAACGTTACGGGACATATCTAGCTAATTTGCATAATTACTTACTCCACTGGTGGAGTATCGAAAATATTACATGGCGTTATTACTTCATTTAACGTTAAGAAATTACATTAATTGTGTTTGTCGGGCCAGTTTTTAGCCTATAAATACATGTATCCAAGTATGTGTGTACAAGCGCCATTAGACCTTAGACATTGGAATGAGAATGCGATATAAAATTCAAGAGATGTGTGGATAGGTAATCTGACCGGCTCAAAAATGACGTAAATGTGTCGACTGGGCCATTAAACTCCAATACAAACAAACAAACTGACGAGTGAGTTCTCTTGCTGCTATCTGTTTGTTATCGTTCTCAGGCAAGTATGTAGTGCAACGAAGAGCAGATCAATAAATGTCGGTTGGCAGGTCATTGAAACAGCGTTACAACTTCTTTTTACCGCAAATGTCTGTCTTGGGCGCATACTGAAAGATAATGTGTTATTTATTTTTCATTACATAGTAGTACATACTATATAATTGGAAATGGGCGATAAAATCTGAAGAACAATCGTGATGATAAATAGAGAATACTAGGCTCGCGTCTTTCGATATCAAGTTTATCAGGCAAAACTTCAAGAACGCTTGTAGAATTGAGAGGCTTGCCGACCGATTCAGCATGCGTCCTCGAAGCTGAGCCTGATAAACCTGATATCAAATGACACGAATCTGGTATTCTATTTATCTGTTTACCCACTTGTACACTCTTAAATTGGTAATTTACGATCAGTTATCAATTGTCCTCAGTGCGTCCCAGCGGCCCCCGCCCATATGGGCTTGAAGAAATATATAGGCTGCATGATGCTTCCACGCAGAGCTGAATCCAGCCCGCACACTAGTACTGGTAAACAGCTTAGAGGATCTAAGCCTGTCCAGGAACCGCGGTGCGAGGCGGACCGTCCACGTTAATAAACCCTATTGGTTTCATTGGGCGACATGGATTGAGATGTCATTTCATCTCAATGTCGGGTAAAAGTCCCACAAAATTGGAAGCAACGTCTCCAATATGACATTTACAGTGTTGACGGGGACGTTTAACCTCAAATCAAACAAACAGTGCGTCCCAACATTCCAGCGCGCAATAATCGGTAGATATATATAGTATAAACTGACCGTAATTTTTCCTATGATACTTTTAAGTATGTTTTCCTTTTTTAAGTTATAATAATATCTTGTCTAAATCGCGACAGAAGTAAGGGCGAGGATTGCAGCTGCGTAAAACCGACTGAAGCCCCCCCCACACGTGGAATTCGTTTCACTGACCAATTGGCCATTTTGTGGGAAAGTAACTGTCCTTTTGGCTTTCCGCTATTGATGTTTCCATTAGTGTCTAGTTGTTTCATGTTTGTGTTTCTTCCCCTTTGGTGAAACTGATGGGAGCTGTGGCTTAATTGTATCGATTCCTGATCATTGCCTTCACTTCTATTTTACATTTTTTGCCATGTTTGAGAATTTGGATGATGGGTAGTTTTATCCATTCCTTATCATTTCCTTCACGTCTAAAGCCTCGCATTTTATCACTTTTCCCCAACGAGTTTAATAAATTCAATAATACATGAGCACGAATGCAAGATTCTATTTATCATATGACATTTAAAAGGCATTTTATTCACGATTGTTTACAAAAATGACAATATTCCGCCCTTAGTAAACGCGACGTCGTAAAGGACTTCGTACATGTAACGTTACGGGGCGTATCTAGCTAATTTGCAAAATTACTTTATCCACTAGTGGAGTATCGAAAATATTACATGGCGTTATTACACTATCACCGCGACGTCATATGATAAACTTCAATTAACGTTAAGACATTACATTAATTGTGTCAGTTGGGCCAGTTTTAGCCTATAAATACCTGTATCCAAGTATGTGTGTACAAGCGCATTAGACTGTTAGACATTGAAATGAGAATGCGATACGAACTTCGAGAGATGTGTGGATAGGTAATCTGACCGGCTCAAAAAGGACCTAAAAGTGTCGACTGGGCCGTTAAACTCCAATACAAACAAACAAACTGACCAGTGAGTTCTCTTGCTGCTATCTGTTTGTTGTCATTCTCAGGCAAGTAAGTAGTGCCACGAAGAGCTGGGGCCAGTTGTTCAAAGCATCGTTAGCTTAACAAGCTCGTTAGTGGTCATATTGTTAACTCTTCTAGCAAGTACAATATCGTAAATTTTGGTATTTTTGCTGAAAAAAAGTGTGAGCAGCTTTTGCGTCCGCAAAAGCTGATCATATTTTTTTCAGCAAAAATTTCAGCATATTTGCCATATATAATGATCAATGTTTTAACGATTCTTTAACTAACTACGTCGTTAGTTTTGAAAAACTGGCCCCAGATCAATAAATGTCGGTTGGCAGGTCATTGAAACAGCGTTACAACTTCTTTGTATCGCAAATGTATGTCTTGGGCGCATACTGAAAGATAATGTGTTATTTCTTTTTCATTACATAGTAGTACATACTATATAATTGGAAATGGGCGATAAAATCCGAGGAACAATAGTGATGATATATAGAGAATACCAGGCTCGCGTCTTTCGATATCAAGTTTATCAGGCAAAGCTTCGAGAACGCTTGTAGAATCGAGAGGCTTGCCGACCAATTCAACATGCGTCCTCGAAGCTGAGCCTGATAAACTTGATATCAAATGACACGAATCTGGTATTCTATTTATCAGTTTACCCACTTGTACACTCTTAAATTGGTAATTTACGATCAGTTATCAATTGTCCTCAGTGCGTCCCAACATTCCAGCGCGCAATAACCTGTCGATATATTAAGTATAAACTGACCGTAATTTTACCTATGATATTTTTAAGTATGTTTTCCTTTTTTTCAGTAATAATATTATCTTGTCTAAATCGCGACGGAAGTAAGGGCGAGGATTGCAGCTGCGTAAAACCGACTAAAGCCCCCCCCCCCCGTGTAATTCGTTTCACTGACCAATTGGCCATTTTGTGGGAAAGTAACGGTCCTTTTGGCTTTCCGCTATTGATGTTTCCATTAGTGTCTTGTTGTTTCATGTTTGTGTTTCTTCCCCTTTGGTGAAACGATTGGAGCTGAGGCTTAACTGTATCGATTCCTGACCATTACCTTCACTTCTGTTTACATCTTTGCCATGTTTGACAATTTGGATGTTGGGTAGTTGTATCGATACCTGATCATTGCCTACACTTCTATTTCTCAGGAAATATGAAAGCTAGAAAGCTGAAACTCCATATAAACATGAAAAATGAATAGATATATCACGTATACAGGAAAAGGGGTCAAAGATCAATAATATTTTTTAATTATGCCCCCTGATGTTTTCAAATTTTGTCATTCTTGAAAAGTATCGAATCAGATTTCTCAGGAACAATGAACCAAGGGTATATAACTCTTAGAGTTGTATCCCTAGGTAGTTTTTTAAAAAAAATGCATGTTGCTTGATAACTTGTATGTTTAGTGTTCTACTTCAATGACATTTATATCTATTCTCAAATATTTTAAGGGTAACAAAGTTGAAACCTGGTACACACATGGGCAGAGGGTTATAATCAGGGCTTATAGCCCAGAACTAATGGAGTTTAATCCCTTGATAAGTTTTATGCTGTCATGTACCATGATCAACAGTGATGTTATCTCGCAAGCATGCATTCAAAACATTTCAACACTGCGTCTTTCTCCTCTATGAGTGCTGCAGCGGGCCTATAGTCAGATCCTCTGACAGCTCTAGGTTAATATGTTTTAGGTCGGTTGTTTATCAGTCGATCCGAAAATAATAAAGCGAGGTAAGCTTATCGATACTGAAAAGTAGAAGTGAAGGCAATTACCAGGAATCGATAACATCACGTTTCCAGCCAAGACACCATAGGGAAATAACCAAGAACAAACACAACTTTATCATAACGCAAACGTCACAAGCAGAAAGCCAAAAGGACTGGTACAGTCCCCATTACGCAAACACGCCTATACAAATACATTGCCACCTTTATCGCCGAAAAAATGAAAATTTTAGGATGAAAAATTGTGATTTTTTTCTTATTTCTGCTCAAAATATAGATTGTGGGCACTCGTTAGAACCGCCTAGACGAGGCGGTTCTAACGAGCACCCACAATCTATAGTTTAGAGTAGAAATAAGAAAACTTAGGTACACCCCTGTAAACCCCAGTTTTGCTGTATAAAAGTGGGGTTTAAGGGGGTCAAAATTATATAGGCATGTTTTCGTGATGCGGCTTTCCAAAATAAAAATATTTAGTAATACAAACATGCAATGATAAAATTTAACAATATAAATCACAACAGTAGAAACACATTGGATCCGTCAATAAAGCGGTTTTTTCTGGGGATGGGGGGTGGCTTAAATCGATTTTACGTGTCCACATACCTCGCCTTAGGTTCTGTCGTGGTCTAGACAAATAATTAGTTCAGTCCGCATGAAGAATTTCCAACTCATCAGTGCAGTATCTCCGAGAACATAAACATCAAACAAATACAAAGATGAAACAACGCCGAGGAATGGGCAGCATGAAATAACTGAAATGCTGCAGCAAAATAAAAACCAGCTGTTGGGCTCCGGTTGGCCCGACCTGAGACAGAGCATCAGACCATAACCGACATAACTTTAATGTTTAAGTAGGTCTTAATGCTGGAGCCGTCAGAGACTCTGAGACCCGACCCGCCGGAGTGTAATTAAAGTGGGAAGCAACCGTGTTAACCACCAAGCATTCAATCTGTCGTATAACATTGATGTTGTAACCGATCTTTTTATATCGAAGAATGGATTTACGAAATTAGGTACTTAAAACATTGCAAGCAAACATTGTTTTTCTCATTTTGAGCCAGCGCATGACAAAATCTACAAGAAGGCTTGAGCGACAAGCGAAGACTCAGATCAGCCTGTGTATTCTCGCAGTCTGAACAGTCTTTGCTGATCGCATGTACGTACTTTAGGCTAATATCTGTAAAAAGATACATAGGCAAAAGGTTTTGTCATCGTGGATGGGTGCGCAGGTTAATTTGAGTCGCTGCTGGTCGCACCGGTCTTGTTGTAGGATTTGTCATGCGCCGGCTCATTTATATACTATGTCAGCATAAAGTTTAAGTGAAGTAGTAGTAAAACCAAGATCAGGAATCGATACAATTAACTTACTCCGACCATCAAAGACACCAAAGGGAAAGAAACACAAACATGAAGCCACCGGACCATAATGGAAACCTAAACAAAGGAGGACGATAAGGACAGTTACTTTCCCACAAAATGGCCAAATGGCCATCCAAAATAAAAAGACACAAGTGATACACACAGTAAGTAGCAAACAACAACATAAATAAACCGCCACAGAAGAACCGCCTTGGAACGGTCAGTGGAAAGAATTTCACTGGGGGCATAAAGTCCGCTTGACTTATCGGAAATCTAGGTAACGGTTTTTGGCAGAAAGTAGCCGTGCTAAGGCCAGAGTGTTGCGTAAAAGTGTTATTCTAACACAGCGCGCCTATATAGGCAATAGAAAATAACTGTGTTTTATTCTACAACAAATCACGGCAACGAAGATCGTGACGAGTGACGTCATTAAATCTGCCAATTTATGACGTCACTAGTCGATTTCCTAGACGTTAGACGGTGTAACGTCATATTCTCGCATCGAAAACGTTAGAAAAGGATATAAATGCAAGTGCTTCAGTCGATAATTTTAGCGGGATTTCTTCTAACAAACGAAAAGTTGTGAGATTTTGAAGGAATCAACAGCATTATTGCCGATTTTCAGAATCGTAAAAGATCAGCACTAGTTTGTGATTTTAATTTTTTTACAACTGACCTCCAAACTGTGATTTATTTCAAAACATATCACAGTTAGAGCTGATCTATTTCTTTAAAAAAACATCTGCATTTGAATCACGTCTTGAATTAAGCAATCCGTGTAGACCCAAATCAGACGCCGCAGAACTGGCGTCTGATCAGGGTTTCCAATGCTTGCCTAGGGTATAGGAATTAAAGCGTAATATGAAACAGCCGGTCCTCGTTCCGGACAGTTTTTCAGCCCACCTTCAGAGACAAGCGACCCGCCAGTGGATTTAAAAGGCGGTAGGTGGCGCAGTGAAGTTGGGTCTTTGAAGCGGGTTGTGTATTAGTATAGCTACGATTTGTAACTCTTAGTTTGTATTCATTACGATAACGCATGCGTGTGATATAGTGCATTTTTTCATACCTCAAAAAAGGTATTTTTTATGATGGAAATTTGCGATAATTTTCTTATTTATACTCACAACATAGGTTTTGAGTGCTCGTTAAAACCGCCTTATTAAGGCGGTTCTAACGAATACCCACAACCTATGTCTTCGAGCAGAAATAAGGAAAATATTGTTTACCCCTGTAAACCCAAGTTTTCTCTTTATAAAGTGGGGTTCATTTCATTTCACGAACTTGTTCACGTGATGTTCCAGAAACGAATGATGACAACAGAATTACATGGGAAGTTCCACTTGTATTGCTTTACAAGCATGCTTGTAGGAAGAGATAAAAAGTATAGTTTAGGTATAAAGTTACAAATTTACATTATAAATGGAACTTTGTGTCGGCATCTATTAGATGCCCTACCTGACTTTCAAAATGACTTTCAAAATCTGTTAAGTGGTTTAGGAGGAGAAGTTATTTTTAAAAAAATGTGAACGGACGGACAGACGGACGGACGACGACAACGCACGGTGGGTGATCACAAAAGCTCCCCGGAGCCTTTGGCTCAGGTGAGCTAAAACTGTCAGAAGTTTCCATAAGAAAAAAATACCTGTTTTCGAGGTATGATACGTAGACTGCACTATGTCACGGATGTGATTTCGTAATGACCTATGTAGTTGACAAAAAGTGAAATAGGGTTCATTGCTTTCACATCTATTCCTGTTGACGAGTCTCAAGTCAAGTAAATGAACACTGAAAAATTGATACATGTATATAGACGTGTAAATGTCCTATTTTTGTGACTCGAAACTGTTGATTGGCCTAAACTGTTCATATGTCACTAATAGTAGAGTTTAAAACTTCAACATTCTTACACATTTTCTTTATACAAGTAGTTCTTGAAATGCAGCAATTCTTACATGAAGGTCTAGCTGTTCAGCAAGAAAAGGTTGTACATCACATTTTGATTAATGGCAAAAAAGATTGACTCTGATTATTTTACATACTCGAGTGCCATATACAAAGATAAGTTGATGAATATTATAAGGTTGCGTAAAGAACTTAGTGGACACTTTGTATGGGAAGTTGTGTTTCAAACTTACTAACTTGTACATTTTGCTATGCCCTGACAGTGGATAATTAACAATCAATATGCTCACGTAGAAGACGTACAACTGCTATAAGAACATTAGTCACAAAAATTAATATAAAGCTGTCCCCAAGATTTCGTTTTATTATGTGTCTCATTTGTTTCAAATATAGTTCATAAGGACAGGAAACATATTTACAATTCATCCATAATAATCAGATAATGCTGTGTTTCTTGACTGTAAAAATTGTATTTTTCTAACAATTCAATTGGCGGTTGTTGGTTGAAATATTATCAAAATAATGTAAATAACATAATATCGGATTTATAAGGGCACTTCAAGAGCATGTTTACGTGATGAAAACGAAATTTCATAAAAACTAGCCAATATTGTTTGTAGGAATGTGAATAATAATAATAATAATAATAATAATATCACAACAACAACAACTGCCACTACTTCTACTACTACTGATAATAATGTTGATAATGAAAGCGATGATGAAAAGTATTAAACTACTACAAGTACTACTACATGGGCCCCTGCCCATCGGGGTTGTGCTGCATAATGTTTCCACGCAGAGCTGAAACCGACCACACATGAGTTCTGGTAAACAGCTTAAAGGGTCTTAGCCTGCCCAGGCAAAATGTTGCGAGTCGGACAGCCCCTACATATAAACATTTTGGTTTGTTTAGGCGTCAGGGCAGGGGATGACATTTCATCTCAATGCGGGATAAAATCTCCACAAAATTGGAAGCAAAGTCTCTAAAATGACCTAAATAGTGTGGACGGGAATTCAAACAAACTACTACTTCTAATTCTGCTACCTTTGATAATGATAAGTTTAATACTAAAAACAAGTATAATAATAATTATACTCTAACTACAACTCTTACTACAAGCCTGCTCAGGCATAGTGGCGCGAGTCGGTCCATGCATATAGACTCTATTCATGTATTGGTTTCATTGCGCGGCAGGACTTGAGATGTCATTTCAACTCAATGTAGGGTAAAACTCCCACAAAAATGGAAGCAGCGTCTCCAAAATGACTTAAATAGTGTTGTCGGGGACGTTAAATTTCATATCAAACAAACAATACTATACTTATTACTACTCCCACTACTTCTACCACTATTGCTACTACAATAATAATAATGGTAATAATAGTTTCAATAATCCAAAAGATGATTTTAATAACTATTCAAACTACTATTTCCACCATTACTTCAACTGTTACTGCTACTTTAACAACAAGTATTATGATTTTGATTGTTATTATTACTATCATTATTGTAATTTATATGTTGGAAAAAATGAATAAGCACTTGCTGAAAATTCATCAATAATAATAATGAATATAGAAAACGATGATCTAGTTGATAATAATAATAATAATGATATTAATAATAATAATATATAAACACGCACGGAATTGATGGGCTCCTGTTGTTCTTGGTGTTGAAAAGGAGGGTGGTAAGAACATATATTAAGAAGACAATTCTCTTTGCTGATTGCGCTTGTCGGTTTGTTATATCCCTAAGGCTGGGTCAGTTGATCAGTCATTGTCGAATTCAACTCTGTTACACTGTTAAATTCAACACAGTTTTCCACAAACATGATCAAACTGACAAAACAACCGGTCGTGTTGAATATAATACTCCAAATTCAGTTTTCATGTCGACACAGTCAAATAATTCTAGTTTATAAGTTTAACGGTTGAATAATAAGATCTATCCAAAATAGTGCCATGCAATCACAATCGAGTCACCTGATATGGCACTTTGTGTCATATCGTTTCTAGCTCTATATATAGGTTTAGTTTTAGGATGTCTTTGTTTATTTAGACAACTGTCCTGGAGGTGGTCAGCTAAGTGCCATAGCAAACCAGTGTGGAAAAGGTACGCCGGAAACATGTCCTACGGGTTTTTATTGTGAGATTTCACCAGTGGATGCCTTTGCTGTGTGTTGTCCTATTAGAGGTAGGTAGCCTAAATATCAACGCACATTCTTATTTAACTCTTGACTGAGCATAACAATAACATATCCGTGTGATATAGTACATTTTTCAACCCTCTAAAAAGGCAATTTTTTCTGATGAAAATGTGTGATAGTTTTCTTATTTATACTCCAAACATAGGTTTTGGGTGCTCGTTAGAACCGCCTCATTGAGGCGGTTCTAACGAGTACCCAAAACCTATGCCTTGGAGCAGAAATAAGGAAAATAATGTTTACCCAGGAATACCCCAGTTTTCTCTATATAAAGTGAGGTTTAGGAGGGTGGTCTTTATTTCACGGACTTGTTCACGTGCTGGATGTAAGGGCGTAATGGACGCTTACAATCGATTCGTTTTCCCTATCGCCTTTTCGTTAGCTGCTAGGGAGTCACTGCTTCCGTTGTCATAAAATATCATGATAAATCTTTAAATAACTTGTTGTTGTAAGGCCAGTGATATGGTGTCTCTTTGCATTATAATACATATTTCTGTGGAACAGGAAACTTAATATATATTTGGTGCAATTTGACATGAGACTGACCTCTATGCAAGGAATAAATTAGTCAGTGTTTTCGCCTAATAGGTCGATTTTCGTAAACTTCCCGTGAATTTTCGGCATCTCGTGAAGAGCGACCCATTTACTAACCCCTATGTATTGAATCGACCTCTTCGGAAAACGGCGAAGACATATATACAAGGGTAGGCTGAAAAGTTCTGAGCCTGACAAAGATCCAATGGTTTTTCCATGCTGAAAGTGCCTTATTTTTCAACATAGTCTCCCTTCCTGTCCACACACTTCCTCCAGCGATGCTGGAGTCCTTGGATCCCAGTGGTATAGAAGGTCTCATCTTGGTCCCTGAAAAACTCCTCCACAGCAGCTATCACCTCCTCGTCTGATCGATAATGCTGCCCAGCAAAGAGCTTTTTCACGTTTGAAAACAGGAAATAATCTGATGGAGCTAGATCAGGTGAATACGGAGGGTGATCGACTAGTGTGAAGCCACAGTCATGCACATCAGTCATTGCCACAACCGATTTATTAGCGGGTGCATCGTCCTGATGGAACAAGACCCCTTTTGTCAATTTTCCGGGTCGTTTAGCTTTAATTGTTTTTCGTAATTGTTTTAGCAGATCTGCATAATACTCCCCATTAATAGCTCTGCCCTTTTGAAGGTAATCTATGAATATTATACCCTTGGCATCCCAGAGCACTCATGCCATCACCTTCCCTGCAGAGGAGACAACCTTTGCCTTCTTTGGAGGGGCTGAGCCAGGGTGCTTCCATTGCATGGATTGTATTTTTGTCTCTGATGAACCCAACACTCATCCTGAGTGACAAAACGGTCAAGAAAACCATCTTGGTCTGCTTTAAAAATAGCCAAGTTGGCTTGTGACAGGTCAGCCGTCAAAAGCCAGGGCACCCATCTGGCGGAAACCTTCAACATTCCTAATTCACTGTGTAGAATGTTCTCTACTCGTTCACGGGAGATGCCAACAGTGTTAGCTAACTGATTCACAGTTAAATGCCTGTCATCCATCACGGCCCTGTGCACTTGGCTGATGGTTTCCTCATGTTGTTGCCGTTGTGGGTCGTCCACATCGGTCATCATCTTCAAGGCTGTCCTTGCCCATCTTAAAATTTGCTGCCCACCCTTTTCACGGTTGCATACGAAGGAGCATCATCCCCTAATGTAGCAACCATATCGGCATGAATGTCCTTAGGAGCTAACCCCTTTTTATGGAGGTACTTGATGACACCACGATGCCAGATTTTGTCCATTTTCTTAAAAACGTGCTAGTATCAATTTTCAAAGTCTAGAATTTCTACGTTATTGCAGGTAAACCTGAACTCATTTGAGTCAAATCAAGTAATAAAGGTTTGGTTTTAATGAATACAAAATTTCATGGCTGTTCGATGCCTGCTTCTTGGTCAGGCTTAGAACTTTTCAGCCTACCCTCGTATGCATTCAGTCGGGTGTGGAATCGTGGTTTGGGAGGTCATCAGTCTCATGTCATATCAGTTTATCATATGACGTCGTTGATAAGCGGTGGATAACGTCGTATATTACATGCATAACAGAGAAATACCATGATTTCTATCAGACATAAACTTGATATTTTCCTTTTTGCTAAGAAGAAATATTTCCTCTCAGCCGTGGAAATAAATCTTTGTAGTTGGGGCTATTTTTGGCACAAGATACAAGGTACTGCTTTTGCAATGAAATCGCATATTCAAAAGCGGGAAAGTTTCAGTCACCACGACGTTATACATGGCGTCATCCCAATGGCGTCTGAGAAGATATCAACAGACGTTCGAGTCGGATGCAACGCTGGAATACAGATTATCTGTTCATAACTACTGAATGAGGGATTCGTTTGGTTACCGTTCTCTCACATTTTAATTGTTTTATCACTATAATAACTGTATTTCTTCTATTTTCATTCATTTCAATACGAAGAGCTTTCAAGATGGCGTCTATGCAAGCGCACTCGTTTCTTTATCTGATGTTCAACCTCCATCGGTTTATAAATCCGATATTTAAAACGGGCTGAGTAATAAACTCTTTGTAATAAAAATCGTATGTCCGTACGTGAAATAACACTTTGGCGGTATTAAGCAACGTCATGACGACGTCGACCCATGTCAACCATGCATTTTTGCGGATCATTTTGTCATATTTAAAGGCGATAAAATCCGATTTAAAGTGGTCATATGATAAACAGAAACTTACACACGTGGTCCTTTCATATGAAATTTATGAAATTCGCCGATGTCTCGTTTCATAAATATCATATTTAGTGACCACTCATGTATCATCAACCCTTCTGTCAACCCAACGTTTGTCCAGTTTAGATTTTAATTGAGATACAATATAATTAAATCACACCTCCCATCAGAGACAATAAAGGGAAAGAAACACAAACGTGAAGCACATAGACCCTAATGGAAACACCAACAGCGGAAAGCCAAAATGACAGCTAGTTTCCCACAAAATGGCTAAATGGCTATCCAAAACAAAACGAATCAAGTGATACACACATTCAAAGAGGAACTATAGCAAAAACAAACCGGCCCCGATAGCTCAGTTGGTAGAGTGTCCGCTCCGGGGAATAGGAGGTCACGGGTTCGATCCCGGGCCGCGGCATACCAAAGTCGTTAAAAATGGTACTAGCTGCTCCTCGCTTGGCACTCAGATTTACGGGGTAGAGCTAGGACTGGTCGACCCAGTGTCAGGATAATGTGACTGGGTGTGGTATCATGTAATGTGTCTGGGACATGATACTTCAGTGAGACAGCACTATAAAAGTGAGCATTGAGCTCTCTGTCGCAACCAGACACCGTCGTGATATGACTGAAAAATTGTTGAAAGCGACGTTAAGTAAAGTAGAAGTAAAACAAAGATCAGGAATCGATGCAATTAACTTACTCCACCCATCAAAGACACCAAAGGGAAAGAAACACAAACATTTAGCGACCAGACCATAATGGAAACCTAAACAAAGGAAGGCCATAAGGACAGTTACTTTCCCACAAAATGGCCATCCAAAATAAAAAGACACAAGCGACAGACACAGCCAGCAACAAACAACACCACAAATAAACCGCCACAGAAGAACCGCACTGGAACGGCCAGTGGAATGATTTCCACTGGGGGGCTTAAATCGATTTTACGTGGCCACAATCCTCGCCCTTTCTTCCGCGCGATTTAGACAAACAACCCGCTCAGTCCGCATGAAGGCCTCCTTACTCATCAGTGCAACATCTCCGTGAACGCCAAAAACCAAAGAACCACAGAGGTGAGACAACGGTTAGGACTCGACAGCAAGAAACCACCGAAATGCTGGAGCAAAAGAAAACCAACAGTTAGACTCCGATGGGCCCGACCAGAGACAGAGCACCAGGCACCAACCAACATCACCTTGAATTAGATCTCTCCACAAGCCCTTACGTTGGAGCCGCCACAGAATCCGAGGCCCGACCCACCGGCGCGCAACCAAAGAGGGAAGCAAAGCCACCAACCGTGACCGGGCCAACCACCACGCATGCAGCCCGCCGCACAACACCCACACTGCACCCAACCCCTTTATATCGACTAATGTCCCCACGAAACCGGGTGCCGAAGCCATTGCGGTTATATATTTTTCTGAATTTATATACCAAGTCACCATAAAACCCGGGCTCCGACAGACCCTGCTGCAGAAGAGACTCAAGTCCAACACTGAATCCCGAAACCAAACCAGAACGGCGCCCACAAAAATTTGAAAAGGCCCCGCGCAGTCTATGGCACCGATAGCCCTGATTAAGGAGTTTAGCCGTTAATAATTTACCACGAGTGTTGAAGTCAGCCACATGACTACACGCTCCAGCAAATCGAATTAATTGCGAAACACAAACGCCACAGGATGGCGCACGAGGAACATCACCATCCAAAAAAGGAAAACCCACAATCTCAAAATCAAAGTCACCGCGTCCACCACAAACCCTGCACGAAACAAATCAATCCACAATAGACGGATGCAAACCCAAAAACGGGGCCTCGGTATCAGAAGAACCCGCCCCACTCAATCGAAGCTCCGGGGGGCAAACCCGACCGACCAAACCACCGAAATAGGTGTTATTAATATTTAATAAATCATCTAAATATCTAGAGGTGGAGCTAAAAGCCTCAACAACCCCAGACCGGCTACCAATGGAAAGCGACAACACGAAGTCTCTTTCATAACAATACAAGAACAGATCAGCCACAAGAGGTGCGCAATTAGTACCCACCGGAACACCCACAATCCGTCCAAACAACCCAGCACCGAATCCAACATAAACACCGCCAAGCAGAAAGGCGAGGGCATCACACACACCCCGACATGACCAAAGTGCACAACCCGATTTCACACACACACACACATAGCAAAAACAAATCGCGATAGAAGAACCGCCATTGAACGGCCAGTGAAAAGTATTTCATTGTTGGTGGGGGTGGGGGCTTAAATCGATTTCATCCGGCCGCAATCCCCGCCCTCATTTTCGTCGCGATTTAGACAAACAACCTGCTTAGCCCGCACGAAGGCCCCCTAACTCATCAGCGCAAAATCCCCGAGAACACAAAAATCAAACAACCGCAGAGACGAAACAACTGTGAGGCCCCGACAGCAAGAAATAATGAAACGCCGGTGCAAAAGAAAACCAACAGTCAGACTCCTATGGGCCTGGCCAGAGACAGAGCATCATGTACCAACCAACACTACATAAAAACTAATTTAATTCTAAGTGAGCCTTTAAGCTGGAACCGTCATAGAATCTGAGGTCTAGCCCACCTACGTGCAATTAAACTCCGTTCAGAAAATCTGAATCATAGATTTTTTCGTTTCTTGCTGTTAATACTCATTTTAGCCCATACATCACTATGGGAAAGTTTTAGACCTGACCCTCCATCGATTTCTCCAGCACGTCGTATGCCTCTCTGGCAACCAGGGAAGGCTGTGATTATTTGGAGAAAATTGCAAAATCGACATTTCCTTTCACAGACTAAGACATTTTGACAGGTCTGGCACACCCATTTAAACCATATATAGAAGTGGTTACTACTCTTGTAAAGTACAAGGGCGTATATGGTTTATTTGCACGATCACTTCATGGAAAATCATTAGCTGTGACACCACGTCTAATTCGTTTTGACCACTGTTGACAGTACATCGCATTTTTTATCCCCCGCCGCGAAGCGGAACGGGGATTATAGGAATGTCCTTCGTCTGTCCGTCTGTCCTTCCGTCCGTCCGTCCATCTGTCCGTCTGTCTGTCCGTAACACTTTCTTGTCCGCTAATTTTGGGTGCGTTCCATATCTTCTTTACCCTTTGAAGGATTTTCATTAAACTTTGGTCAAATATTCTTTTGAGTGAGCTGGTGTACAGGGCCCATTAATAAACCATGCGGACTCAAGGTCAAGGTCACATCTGAAGATCAAGATTTTGAAACTTTGAATTTTGTGTCCGTTCCTTATCTCTTTTAGCCCTGCAAGGATTCTCATCAAACTCTGGTCAATTCTCCCCCTCAGTGAGCTGATGTGCAGAACCCATAAATAAACACTGCCGACTCAAGGTCAAGGTCACATTGGAAGGTCTGAAACTTTGAATTGTGTGTCCGTTTCATATCTCCTTTACCATTGAAGGGATTTTCATTACACTTTGGTCAAATGTCCCCCTGTAGTGAGCTGATGTGCAGAACACATAAATAAATCATGCCGACTCAAGGTCAAAGTCACAGTTGAAGGTCTAGAGTTTGACACTTCAGTAGTATAGGGGGCTCTTTGGCCCAAATGAAGTCACAAGATGCCCGCCATATAAGGAAGTCGGATGACCCTCGATGACCTCGCGAATGACCCTCCATGGGGTTTGAGACCAAAATGGCCGCCATTTCTGACCCTCGCGCGGGGTCGCCGGATGACCTTTGCGGAGAGGGGGTGACGCGTTTATTAGAAACGCCCTAGACCACGGGAAGGTAGCGTCACGTCCTAGGGCACTGGGGTCTTCTATATACAGGCTCATCTACAAGGTGGAGGGGTGACCCTTTTTTACGGAATGACGTTAAGAGTAGTCGTTGACATCCGTTTCCGGTATCCAAGAATCGTACTTTTTGGGCCAATGTAACCAACATACCAGGACTTCTTTTTTCTTATTTCTCGTGCGGTTTTCAAAATCGTGTCGATACGATACTCCGTGGACGGGCCTACGTTGACCGCTTGTATTTCCTGTTCGTAAAATGTACCTTCGATACGTTCATTGTCCCAGTAAGCTAGAGCGTATATAGGAATACCCTCATACATACATACATACATACATACATACATACATACATACAGCATCCATCCTGCCAGCCATCCTCATCCTTTTTATCATCCTCATCCTTATCCATCTATCCAGCCATGCCACAACAACCAAGTCTCCCATGAGACCTCTGTTAATAACATGATCTTCATTTGGAAACGAAACCATGCGGAGTCACAAACTTTTATGCTGCATACCAATTTCTAATACCGCTGACAGTTTGATTCCAGACAAGATGAGTTTCAAAGTGTTTGACTATACATGGGCGTAGCGGCCATCGTGGTAATTTCACCCAAATGACGGGAACAAACATCCGTTCCCCCATCCAATAGAGGTCCCCTCTGAACTTGTCTTCCAATCGAATTTTCAAATGACTGACCTATAGACAGGTGGCCGAAAGGACTAAGAAAACGAATCAAGAATTATGACTTTGCTTGCGGCTCCATGTTCATAGTGAGTCTCTATCTGGTCATTCGAATGGAAAGTGTGTCGTAATTGCATATCTATTTATATAGTGTGTCACATGTATTTGAATAT
The DNA here is from genome assembly GCA_963580285.1 of Lucinisca nassula. Classification (NCBI taxonomy): domain Eukaryota; kingdom Metazoa; phylum Mollusca; class Bivalvia; order Lucinida; family Lucinidae; genus Lucinisca; species Lucinisca nassula. The sequence continues at coordinate 87,322,110 of OY757016.1, read as the reverse complement.
TTATTATTTCACCTGACAATCATCGTCGAATGGACTAAGTCTGTGGTCTCATTTCTTTGTTTTGCAATTTTCTCCAAATTATCACAGCCTTTCCTGACTGTCGCAGAAGCATGCGGCTTGCTAGAGAAGTCGGCGGAGGGTCAGGTCTAAAACTTTCCCATAGTGATGTATAGGCTAAAATGAGAATTAAAAGGAAAAAACGAAAAAATCGATGATTCAGATTTTCTGAACGGAGTTAAGTTATCAACCGTGATTGGTTTAACTACCATGCATGCAGTCTGTCGTATACAATCTATGTTGCACCCAATCTTCTTATATCGAAGAATGATTTTACGAAATAGGGTACTCTGAAGTCATTGCAAGTATATTTTTCTGAATGTATATGCTAACTAACCATACAATTCGGGTCCCGATAGACGATTTAAGTCCAAGATTGAATTTTGAAATTAAATCGGAATGACGTCTATAAAATTTCAATACGAAAACGCGCTTATATAATTTTGACCCCCTTAAACCCCACTTTTATGCAGTAAAACTACGGTTTATAGGGGTATACTTTATTTTTCATATTTCTGCTCAAAAAGTTAGATTGTGAGTACTCGTTAGAACTGCCTCGCCGAGGCAATTCTAACGATTACCCACAATCTTTGTTTTGAGCAGAAGTATGAATAATATTAGGAGTTTTACCTGAAAAAAAAACATTTTTTGGAGGTGAAATTTTTATATTTGGATAGACGTGTTTTCATAATGGATGATGATGATGATGATTTCGTGTTTAACGACGCGTCAACCCGCTTTATCAGTTACCCCCTTTATATATTGCATTGTAACGCATTGACCTGATAAAGATAAGCTATCTCAGGACACGTGAGATTTATCACGTCAACGTGACATTGCACTTTTATGAATGAAGCGGACAACCGGCAAAAATTACTAGAAAAATTGGAAAAATTACATTTAAAATGATTAAAATAAATAAATAAATAAAAATACCGGTCAGCTGATAGTAAATAAACTGACCCATTATATATTCCGCGCCGGAATGTTGGAACGCAATGACTGATCGTAAATTGCCGATTTAAAGAGTTTACAAGGGGATAAACTGATAAATAGAAGCCTCGCGATTCTACAAGCGTTCTCGAAGCCTTGCCCGATAAACTTGATATCAAAAGACACGAACCTGGTATTCTCTGTTTGTGGGTCATAAACGTCAAACGATGTATGATTAAATAAGTAGTAAGTATTGTTAGGGTGTTGAGAGTACAAAAATAAGCATAATGGTGTCTAAAAATTTGAATAATTAAATCTTATGAAAAAGTCCGTGTGTTTTTTTTTTCTGTTTAACTGAAATCTGGGAACATACTAAATTTTAGTCTAAAATGCATTAATTATATCTGAAATATTGTTTCTTGCAATAAAATGATGAAAACACATTATTTTGAACAGTTGGGATTTTCTTCATTAACCCTTTCCCACTCAGGGATTTTGTGAATTTCGTTGATTTTCACAGTGTTGCACCTGACAGCAACTTCAACTAGCCATTGTTTCATAATGGATGGTCTGTTTTACACCAAACTCGGTATGAATGTTGATTGGGCAGTATCCTTTCAACTGCAAACTATCATGACTTGATCATTGTTGTCATGGCAATGAGGGGGCATCTCAAAGTTGGCAAAAAAGTGTGATTTCACATCAATTTTTGACCAAATCTTAATCCTCACACAGCTGTCAAGGCAACAATTAAGGGGTTTGGCACTGGTCATTTTCACTGTTTGCAGCATGTTTCATCAGCATCAATTTTGAGGCATTTTTATCCCAGACACCCTCAAATATAAATTTAAGCGGCCGGTTGGGCCATACACCCAAACTTTTTCACCCCCCCCCACGAATATTTTAAGTGTGGGGGGATGGGGGCGCGAAAAAACAAGTCACTTTTTAGGCCAACAAATCGTTAAGCAAACATAACTATCCAGGGGTAGTAAATGCAGATTTTAGGTGCTTCTGGGGCTTAAAATGGGTAGGGGGTGCAGACACGTAAAAGCACGTTTCTGAGAAGGAAAGGGTTAACTGAAATCTGAGAACATACTGAATTTTAGTCTAAAATGCATTAATTATATCTGATATATTGTTTCTTGCAATAAAATGATGAAAAAACATTATTTGGGTCAGTTGGGATTTTCTTCATCAAGAATGAAATAATATCAGCCAGCGCACGACAAAACCTACAGTAAGGCATGTGCACCCAGCGAAGTATCAGATCAGCCTGCGCACGAGAGACTTCTCTTGCTGCATGAAGGCGCACTGGACCCTTAGCCATCCTTAGAGCGCACAGCGAAGACTCATCAGACTGCGCGGATGCGCAGGCTGATCGGAGTCTTTGCCGGGCGCACGTTGGTTTTGCAGTGTGTTGGCTCAATTTATTATCAACAGTTACATCTTGAAACATCTAAGTTTTAATTTCTTATATTGACTGAGGTATAAACCAGGGGTTGTGGGTTCGATCCCGGGTTTCTCCAGACTTTCGGTTGAGTCTTAAAACCGAGGTCCCGTCTCCGTATGACCTTAGCTGTTGGTGGGACGTACAACTCAAACACTCACTCAGTGACAGAGCGTGTTCTATTGTTTACTGTAGCAAGAAATTATATCTTGCACATGCGCTGAGGCAGCCTACACACGACGTTAGAGGATCTAAGCCTGTCCATGAACCGGGGTGCGAGGCGGACCGTCCATGCTAATAAACCCTATTGGTTTCATTGGGCGACAGGGCTTGAGATGTCATTTCATCTCAATGTCGGGTAGAAGTCCCACAAAATTGGAAGCATCGTCTCCAAAATGACCTTTACAGTGTGGACGGGGGCGTTAAACCTCAAATCAAACAAACAAACACACGACGTTAAACAATGATATGATACCTTCTATAGTTTTACAATTATTACCCGAAATTGTAAAATACAAAACTGCTGGGGATGATATTGTGCACAATTCTAACACAGCGCGCTTATATAGGCAACGGAAAGTAACTGTGTTTTATTCTACAACAAATCACGACAAGGAAGAGCGTGATGAGTGACGCCATTAAAAACTGCCAATTTATGACGTCACTAGTCGATTATCTTGACGTTAGATGGTGTAACGTCATATTCTCACATCGAAAACGTTAGAAAAGGATATAGATGCATGTGTTTCGGTCGATAATTTTAGCGGGATTTCTTCTAACAATGGCGAAAAGTTGAGAGATTTTCAAGGAAACAACAGCATTATTGCCAATTTTCAGCGTGTTAGAATCGAAATAGATCAGCTCTAGTTTGTGATTTGTAGAGTAATAAACCACAGTTTGTCGGTCAGTTGTAAGTAGACTAATCACTAGCGAGCGTGAGTTGATCTACTTTTCAACTGACCTCCAAACTGTGATTAATTACTCAACAAATCACACTTGGAGCTAATCTGTTTCTTAAATACATGTATAAATCATACAGTCCAAGTTTATTATGATTTTACTGTATATTATTATTTCAGATTCTAAATGTGGTAAAGGAAAACAGCCACTGGTTGATGAATTCGGCAATGAACTGTTCTGTGGCCGCGGTCAGAATAGGGTTGATTGTCCGAAGGACTCGGAATGTGTAATTCATCCAGCCGACCGTTTTGCTGTGTGCTGTCCAAGAAATTAAACAGTTTATATATATGTATGAACTTTACAATATGGCTTGTCTCGCGACCGATGGATTAGATTAGTCTGCGCATCTTCACAGGCTTGCTCGTCAGAGTATTACATGATCGCTTTTGTTTAGACTCCGCTAAATGTTAGGCTACTTAAGGGGAATCGGAATACCTTCGGGGGGGGGGGGGGCAACGCCTGCAAAAGTATTTTTGCCTCCCATGTCAATAGGGGTCAACTATTAAAGGAACGAATTTGCTCCTGAGAAGTCAATTCTTTCCTTTAATAGTAACCCCTCTTTCTGTGGGAGAGGACTTACAGAAAAGCGAACAGAAAGTCCCGAAAATTAACTCCTTTTGAAAACTGGTGGAAAAATCTGTCAGGTGTTCCCATTCTCCTTCAGAACAGGAAGCCTCGTTAGCTTAACCAGCTCGTTTGTGGTCATATTGTTAACTGTTCTAGTAAGAACTATATCTAAAATTTTGGTGTTTCATTTATTTTATTTTATTATTTTTTATTTTTTTTTTTTTTTTTGCTGAAAAAATGTGAACAGCTTTTTGCATTTTTCAAAAGCTACTCAAATATTTTCAGCAAAAAATATTAGCATATTTGCCATATTAGGGTCTAAAAAATAGCTGTGTTTCCGCTAACCCGACCGACTCTGCTTCAGACCCCCGACTCTGTTAGTTATAACATTAAAAGAATAAAATAAAAATTAAAACACCGACCCTACCGTTTTCAATTCCCGACCCTACCCAGTGTCGTCTTTGCATTTCCCCATAGTAATTTCGCGTTTAAAGTTCATTTATGTAGTTTTTTTTTTTTTTTTTTTTGGCATTTAGTGCCTTCCAAAATACAGAGCTGACATTTTTAAGCATCAAAAATGAATTATGATATACAGTGCAAGTCTCAACATGACAATTTTATTAACAACAAACATGTACAAAAACACGTAAAAAAGTATAGGCGCTACTTTTTTTCAGGAGAAAAAAAATATAAAATAATGAAAAATAGTTTCTCCTGCCTACCGACCAAACACAGCTATTTTTTACGCCTTAAATGATCAAAACTTTATCGATTCGTTAACTAATGTTGGCGTTAAATTTTGAACAACTGGTCCAAGAACACCATGTTAACAAGTCTGTGTAAAACACTTTATAGTAAGAAAACTAGAATTTACATATTACGAAAACATGCTTATACAAATACATTGTAAATTTTACAGCCAAAAAAAACTAAATTTTTAGATAAAAAAATGTGAATTTTTCTCATTTCATCTCAAAATATAGATTTTGGGTACTCGTTAGAACCGCCTCGTCGAGGCGGCTCTAACGAGTAAGCAAAATCTATATTTTAGAACAGAAGAAAAATAATGTCTACCTCAGTAAACCCTACTTTTTTGTATAGAAATGGGGTTCAAAGGGGTCAAAGTGACACATGATAATACAAAACCTAATGTTTAGACTGTAAAACATTTATCTGCTACTGTTAGTTTCCTGAGTTGAAATCCTACGTATGGGACACTTTTTCTTGGTTAATTTTTTGGTCTTAATTCTAGTCTACTGTCGGGATAACTTCCAGTATTTTGATTTCTGAATATCAAAAGAAGAATTAAGGGCGCACATAATGCTTATGCAGTTTCGGTCCCTATGCATCTTCAGATGTGCACTGTCATTTTAGTTGTGACCCATGCAAGCTTAATTCGGATAGTAACTGTTGGGAACAGGTTCTAAGATTTTATTTTGTAATCTTGCAATTTAATTTATTATCTTCTTCTGGTGACAATATCCTAAAGCATATTTTTCGATGAAAGTGAAACTGATACTCACATACATGACTATGAAATGGTTTTGAACATTTATTATCATTTTGTACCATACGTAAGATTTACTGCATCGATATTTCTGGAACTAAGAAAGGTAACCCAGGAAAGGGCGACAAGCAAAACACACAGCCATCTCGTCTCCTAAAGAAGTAAATGACACGGAGACACACACAAAAACATCAGACGAGTCATGAACCAACGGCACAAAGGCAATTACTCAAAGTATATATTGTGGCTACCCGATAGAACCGTCTCAATGAGCCGGTTCTCATGCCCCCATTTCTATGTTTATAGATCAAATAAGAAAAAACACTATGCATCAAACACTTAAATCCATTTTGGATCGATTGCTGAGAACCGGCTTTGAAGGGGGCCCCGACTGTTCAGGTAAAGTATTAAATTCTAATCTATTCTGGTTTTACCATCTAATCTGGTTTTACACTGTTTGTTAAGAGCTCAGCTACTTGCGCCCAACCCATGTTTTATATATTTAATGCGAATTGTGCTGGGATCAGTGAGGTAGACATCAGCCGTTTACTTTTGCTTGCATATATAAATTTAGGTCGATTGACAAACAGTCGACTCCGAAATAGTACTGCAACCATTGTCGCATGAATTCACATTGAAAGCGTATATGCTGCCTTAGAAAGCGATGAACTTTAATCTTCTGAGTGAGACGAGTGCATGATAGTACCCATCCCAGTCAGCAAGGAATATCGGACCAACATCGGGCCGACAGCGATACGGCGTGGCAACGTCGTATTGCTGTTTGCCCGACGTTGGTCCGCCTTTTCGTGCAAACTGGGATGTGCCGAACGCCCTTTAAATAAATTCCTACATTTGCAATGGGTAAGAAAATTGGGGTTTACACAGATACACATTTTTCCTCAATTTCTGTCTTTAACATTTACATTTGATGGGTCATAGTGTATGGTCTCTTAGTGCGAACCACGTCATAAGAAAGATCGATGTTACCTTTGCGAAAGACACAGCAGTCTATCTAACAGACTGCGCATACGCGCAATCGGATCAACATCTTTACATTAGCTGCTTGGACAGTACACTAGCTTTTGTCTCGACATCTGAAATTCTAAGGCTCGTGTTGGTCTTTGTATCTGAGAACGCAGATTTGTGTCTCAACTACTCCTTCCAATTACGAGAACATATTGAAAAATTACCACGAAAGAATGAAAATTTTCAGAAAAAAATCTGATATTCGTTATATTTCTGCACTGTACAGAAATAAGAAAAATAATGTAAACCCCTGAAAACCCCAGTTTTACATTAAAATAGAGTGTTTTAAGGGTATCTAAATTATGCAGGCGTGTTTTCGTGGTGACAGGAGTGGCCATGTTAAAAAAGCTGTCCAAAGATCCAAAGAGCAGAAGGAGTCAATACATTCCGAAAACATGCCTATACAAATAAATTGTAAACATTACCGCTAAAAAACGAATATTTTGAGATGAAAAAATTAGATAATTTTCTTATTTCTGTTCAAAATATAGATTGTGGGTACACGTTAGAACCGCCTCATCGAGGCGGTTCTCACGAGCACACACAATCTATATTTTAGAGCAGAGATAAGAAAAAATACGGTTTACCCCTGCAAAACCCCCAGTTTACTACATAAAAGTGGGGTCCAATGGGGCAAATTATATAGACGTGTTTTCGTGGTGGTATACGCTATCAAATCCGTGCATACGTGCAATTAGAAACAAGAGGACCGCTGGTCCTGTATCGCTCACCTGAGCTAACAGATTCAAAGTTTAAGGAAGTGCCAACCTTTACTGAAGGCTTTATTGGAGGACATGGAGATGACAGGGTAAGCATTTTCTGAAAATCAAGTAGAATTTAACTCTATGATAAACAGGCTGACCTCACCGGTTTTCAAACTCATTCAAGCTTTTATTCCTGACTTGCTAAGAAGATCCAATCTAAACTGAAGTGGCTATGGTGATGACAAGTTCAAAAACAAGAGTTTTCAAACTCCTCCAAGCTTTCTGCCTGACTTCCTTGTTTGTAAGTTTCATGAAGATCCGTTCAAAACTAAAGGGGCAGCAGTGATAACAATGTCGAAAATAGGCATTTTCAGCAATTAAAGGCACGTCACTCTATGATAAATGTGCTAACTTGGCCGGTATTCGAACTCACCTGAGGTTTTATTCCCAGCCACCTTACATGTAAGTTTCAGAAAGATCCGATCAGACTTGGCCAGTATTCAAACTCATCCAAGATTTTATACCCAGTCACCTCACATATAAGTTTCAGAAAGATCCGATCAAAACTGAAGGGGCTATGGTGATGACAAGGTCAAAATTTGGCATTTTTAGCAATCAAAGGGATGTTACTCTAAAATAAATGAGCCGACTTGGCCAGTTTTCGAACTCATCCGAGATTTCATCCCCAGCCACCTTACATATAAGTTTCAGAAAAATCTGATCAAAACTGAAGGGGCTACGGTAATGACAAGGTCAAAAATCAACATTTTCAGCCATCAAAGGGACAGAACTCTACGATAAATGGGCTGACTTGGCCTGTTTTCGAACTCCTCCAAGATTTTATCCCCAGCCACCTTACATATAAGTTTCAGAAAGATCCGATCAAAACTGAAGGGGCTATGGTGATGACAAGGTCAAAAATCGGCATTTTCAGCAATCAAAGGGACGTAAATCAATGATAAATGGGCCAACTTGGCCGGTATTCAAACCCATCCTAGGTTTTATCTCCAGTCACCTTACATATAGGTTTCAGAAAGATTCGATCAAAACTGAAGGGGCTACGGTGATGACAAGGTAAAAAATCGACATTTTCAGCCATCAAAGGGACATTACTATATAGTTAATGGGGCAACTTGGCCAATTTTCGAACTCATCCGAGGTTTTATCCCCAGCCACCTTACATATAAGTTTCAGAAAGATCCGATCAAAACTGAAGGGGCTACAGTGTTGACAAGGTCAAAAATCAACATTTTCAGCAATCAAAGGGACCTAACTCTATGATAAATAGGCCATATTTGCCGGTATGCGAACTCATCCGAGGCTTTATCCCCAGCCACCTTGCATATAAGTTTCAGAAAGATCTGATCAAAACTGAAAGGGCTACGGTGATGACAAGGTCAAAAATCGGCATTTTCAGCAATCAAAGGGACGTTACTCTGTGATAAATGGACCAACTTGGCTGGTTTTCGAACTCATCCGATATTTTATCCCCAGCCACTTTACATATAAGTTTCAGAAAGATTCGATCAAAACTGAAAGGGCTACAGTGATGACAAGGTCAAAAATCAGCATTTTCAGCAATCAAAGGGACGTTACTCTATGATAAAAGGACCGACTTGGTCGGTTTTCGAACTCATCCGAGATTTTATCCACATCCACCTTACATATAAGTTTCAGAAAGATCCGATCAAAACTGAAGGGGCTACGGTGATGACAAGGTCATAAATCGGCATTTTCAGCAATCAAAGGGACGTAACTCTATGATAAATTGGCGGACTTGGCAGGTTTTCGAACTCATCCAAGGTTTTATCCCCAGCCACATTACATATAAGTTTCAGAAAGACGGTGATGACAAGGTCGAAAATGGGCATTTTCAGCAATCAAAGGGACGTAAGTCTATGATAAAATGGGCCGAGTTGGCCGGTTTTCGAACTCATCCGAGTTTTTATCCCCAGTCACCTTACATATAAGTTTCAGAAAGATCCGATCAAAACTGAAGGCGCGACGGTGATGACAAGCATTTTCCCATAGTAAGTCTATGGGACCTTGTGGTTGCCATAGGAACCAAAGTTTTTGAGCGATTTCAAAAAAAAGTTTATGTCATCAATGCCCCACCAGAGGCATGCTACAGGCGAGAAATGATTGAGATCAGCCTGCAGGATACAGAGATATAGCTGCTCAAATGTGTGGACGGACGACAGACGGACGGACCACGGACGACGGACGACCCACTATACTATAAGCTCCCCTGGAGCCTTCGGCCCAGGTGAGCTAAAAATTGACATTTTCAGCCATCAAAGGGACACAACTATATAGTTAATGGGGCAACTTGGCCGGTTTTCGAACTCATCCGAGGTTTTATCCCCAGCCACCTTACATATAAGTTTCAGAAAGATCCGATCAAAACTGAAGGGGCTACAGTGTTGACAAGGTCAAAAATCAACATTTTCAGCAATTAAAGGGACCTAACTCTATGATAAATAGGCCACCTTTGCCGGTATGCGAACTCATCCGAGGCTTTATCCCCAGCCACCTTGCATATAAGTTTCAGAAAGATCCGATCAAAACTGAAAGGGCTACGGTGATGACAAGGTCAAAAATCGGCTTTTCAGCAATCAAAGGGACGTTACTCTGTGATAAATGGACCAACTTGGCTGGTTTTCGAACTCATCCGAGATTTTATCCCCAGCCACTTTACATATAAGTTTCAGAAAGATTCGATCAAAACTGAAAGGGCTACAGTGATGACAAGGTCAAAAATCAGCATTTTCAGCAATCAAAGGGACGTTATTCTACGATAAAAGGGCCGACTTGGTCGGTTTTCGAACTCATCCGAGATTTTATCCACAGCCACCTTACATATAAGTTTCAGAAAGATCCGATCAAAACTGAAGGGGCTACGGTGATGACAAGGTCAAAAATCGGCATTTTCAGCAATCAAAGGGACGTAACTCTATGATAAATCGGCGGTCTTGGCCGGTTTTCGAATTCATCCGAGGTTTTATCCCCAGCCACATTAAATATTAGTTTTAGAAAGATCCGATAAAAACTGAAGGGGCTACGGTGATGACAAGGTCGAAAATGGGCATTTTCAGCAATCAAAAGGACTTAACTCTATGACAAATGGGCCGACTTGGCCGGTTTTCGAACTCATCCGAGTTTTTATCCCCAGTCACCTTACATATAAGTTTCAGAAAGATCCGATCAAAACTGAAGGCGCTACAGTGATGACAAGCATTTTCCCATAGTAAGTCTATGGGACCTTGTGGTTGCCATAGGAACCAAAGTTTTTGAGCGATTTCAAAAAAAAGTTTATGTCATCAATGCCCCACCAGAGGCATGCTACAGATGAGAAATGATTGAGATCAGCATGCAGGATACAGAGATATAACTGCTCAAAAGTGTGGACGGACGACGGACGGACGGACGGACGACGGAGGACCCACTATACTATAAGCTCCCCTGGAGCCTTCGGCCCAGGTGAGCTGAAAAAGCCGTTTTGCTCGTTTATGCGCGTTTCTTCTTTTAGTTGCAAGACGTAGAATATTTTCGACAAGACCCATAGGGGACCCGCATTATATGTTAAGAGTTTAAAGAAGTTAAGTTCACTAATTTTCATCAGAAAAAAAAAATGTCATTGTAACAGAAATGAAGGAAAGCATTTGATCTTATGACGTAGCGTCTTAGAATGTTATAATGTCATGTATTAAATTCGGCAATCAACTAGTAAACTAACTATTTGGAATCTTGCATTACTAAATTTATTAAACTCGCTCAGGAAAAGTTCCTTAATTCGTTTAATAAATTCAATAATACATAAACATTCGTGTAAGATCCTCTATATATCATATGGATGTGTTATGATAATGGTGTATGAATACTGATACAGTTTCAGAAACCATCCGAAATAATTAAAACATAATATAATGTTTCAAGCCGGCGCTGAACACATCGCCACAGGAACACTGAAGCAAAAGAAAACCAGCAGTTGAACCCCGTTTCACCAAGCAACAGACATAAAAGTTCCGGCTCCGAACAATTAATACATAGGTTTAAGCCAAAGTCATCATGGGGTTTGAAACCCGATCCACCGGCGTTCAACTAAAGAGGGAAACATAATGTTTGGCCGTGACTGGGTCAAACACAGTTCATGTAGACTGTTGAATAGAATTTATATTAATATCAATGCGATCCGAAAAATTATGGTTGCCTTTAAGTTTAGGTTTGCAGTATACACGTTTTTATAGACAACCAGACTAGCTAGTTTTAGCCAGAAAGGCCTCACCAGTAAGCTTCAAATATTTTCAAAATTCCACAGTGGAAACAACGATCCAAAAGGACTAGAAAACATAAGCCACACAATGATAAGCGACGGGTAGACTTTTGACCGGCGCTCCACTTTCTCTTATCACCAACTTTGGTGCAGATAAAGTGTTCCATTAAAAGATTATCCTTTGGAAAATGTAAGTAAAGGCAATGATCTGGAATATATAAACTTAACTCACACCTTCCGGCAAAGATAATGAAACACCAGCATAAAACACATCACGAAAACACACCTATATAATTTTGACCCCCCTCGAAACCCACTTTTATATGGTAAAACTGGGGTTTGCAGGGGTAAACCTTATTTTTCTTATTTCTGCTCTAAGATATAGAGTGTGGGTACTCGTTAGAACCGCCTCAATGAGGCGGTTCTAACGAGTATCCACAATCTATATTTTCAACGAAATAAGAAAAATATCACAATTTTTCATCAGAAAAATTTCAGTTTTTCGGCGATAAATGTGTCAATGTATTTGTATAGGCGTGTTTTCGTAATGAACTTCATCATAATTAAAACCTCACAAGCGGAAAGCCAAAAAGAAAAAAAGACAGTTACTTTCCAGCAAAATGGCAAATGTTTATCCAAAATAAAGCGATGTTGGCGCAGTACATACATGTATATGCAAAGTCAAACTACAGTAGAACTTCGATGGCTCGAACACCGATGGCGCGTATACCATGGATGTGTCTAGCCCATTCTTGAGCCCGTTGCGAAATCCTCTACATAAGAAATAGTGGGGGATAATTAAGGAGATTTTAGTCTTTTATCTTGCAAATGTATGCTGTGTGTACTCATTAGAATCGCCTCGATGAGGCGACTCTAATGAGTACACACAGCGTACATTTTTATTATAGTCTAAAAATATCTCGTTATGCCTCCTGACAGTAACCTCAGTGGCTCGAACTACCCCTGTCTCGAACAGATTTTCGAGGTCCCAAAGGTGTTCGAGCCATTGAAGTTCGACTGTATATCAACAATAATCGACAATCGAAAAACCACATTGAAACGGTCAGTACAATTTTTATTGGGTATAGGGTCAAATCGATTTTACGTGGCCACGATCATCGCCCTTGGTTCCGTCGTAGTTAAGACAAATAATTGAGCCCCGCCAAGCGAATTTGTGTCTTCGAACATTCCGACAGGACAAATTTTAACTGCGCATGACCAGCCATTCAGAGGGGCCAGGGATATTGCTTTCTGTCTGAAGGTTCCTCTTGATTCACTGCTTGTACATGCGAGCAGCGAAGGTTCTGGCGAGACTGCGCGGATGCGCAGGCTCGCCTGAACCTTCGCTGCTCGCATAGGCGATAAGTACCAAAATCGCTTGACGGGGCCCAATTTATTCAGACCGTGTGTAGGATTTCTAACTTATCAGTGCAACACCTCAGGGAATATAAAAATCAAACGACTACAGAGATGAAACAACGATGAAACGATGAGGACTATGCATGAAATAACTGAAATGCTGGAACATTATGAAAAGAAAGGTTAGACCTCTGAAGGCCCCAATAGAGACACAATGTCAGGCACCAACCTACATTACTTAACTAGAGCCAGTGTTTATGAAACACAATGCCCCTAACTGCTTGTCCCTAACAGTAATTGAAATATTTGTTTTTTATTTGGCTGCAATGATGAAATTTTAGAAGGAACATAACACAAGAAAAACTGGAGTTAATCAGGTCATTTATTGATCACCCCATACCAGTGTTTTAGGTTACAGGATAATAGCTTATACAGTTTTAGAGATACATTCAAACCTGTCTTAGTGTCCACCTCTATTAGGCGAGCAACCTGTCTTAAGCAAGCATGCATTAAGTTCCCCAAAAATGCAAATCAGTTCATCTACTCATCATCCTGAACCAGCCTGTAAAGTTTCAGGGCAATAGCTCAAACAGTTTTTTGAGATACATGTATCTTGCTAACAAATTTCAACGCGCAAAATTTCAAAGGGACATAACTCAAGAAAGAAAATAGGATTTTTTGTCGAAAGTTAATCAGTTCATCTTCTCATCATCCCCAACCATTCTGAAAACTTTCAGGGCAATAGCTCAAACAGTTTTTGAGTTATCTTGCTTACAAACTTAAAGCACAAAAATTTCAAAGGACCATAACTGAAGACAAAAAAAAATCGGATTTTTTTCAAAAGTTAATCAGTTCATCTACTCATCATCCTGAACCAGCCTGTAAGGTTTCAGGGCAATAGCTCGAACAGTTTTTGAGATTTCATGCTTACAAACTTAAAACACATAAAATTTCATAGAGCATAACTCAAGAAAAAACAATTGGATTTTTGTCAAAAGTTAATCAGTTCATCTTCTCATCATCCCAACCATTCTATTAAGTTTCAGGGCAAAAGTTCAAACAGATTTTGAGATATCCTGCTTACAAGCTTCAAAGTATTATTTTGCAAAGGGGCATAACTCAAGAAAGGGGCATAATCCTGACGAGAAAAAATTGGATTTTTGTTGAAAGTGAATCAGTTCATCTTATCATCATCCGCAACCAGTCTGTAAAGTTTCAGGGCAATAGCTCAAACAGTTTTTTAGTTATCTTGCTTACAAGCTTAAAATGCCAAAAAAAATCAAAGGGCCATAACTGAAGAAAAAAAAAAAAATACTTTCAGTTCTTTTTCAAAAGTTAATCAGTTCATCTACTCATCATCCTGAACCAGACTGTAAAGTTTCAGGGGAATAACTCAAACAGTTTTTGAGGTATCTTTCTTACAAGCTTAAAACGCGCAAAATTTCAAAGGGCCATAACTCAAGAAAAATCACTTTTTGTCAAGTCACTTCATCTTCTCATCATCCCCAACCATTCTGTTAAGTTTCAGGGCTATAGCTCAAACAGTTTTTTAGTTATCTGGCTTACAAGCTTAAAACGCAAAAAAAAAGAAACAAAAATTCAAAAGGCCATAACTCAAGAAAAAAAAAATTAGGATTTTTTCAAAAGTTAATGAGTTCATCTACTCATCATCCCAAACCAGTCTGTAAAGTTTCAGGGCAAAAGCTCAAACAGTTTTTGAAATATCTTGCTTACAAGATTTCAAAGTATTTTGCAAAGGGGCATAACTCAAGACAGGGGCATAATCCTTCAGATTTTTTTTTCAAAAGTTAATCAGTTCAACAATTATCATCCTGAACCAGCCTGCAAAGTTTCAGAGCAATAGCTCAAACAGTTTTTGAGAAATCTTGCTTACAAGCTTAAAATGCGCCAAATTTCAGAGGGGCATAACTCAAGAAAGAACAAAATTTGATTTTTTCAAAAGTTAATCAGTTCATCTTCACTATTCTGTAAAGTTTTAGGGCAATAGCTCAAACAGTTTTTTTAGTTATCTTGCTTACAAGCTTAAAAACCACAAATTTTCAAAGGGCCATAACTCAAGAAACAAAAATTCTGATTTTTTTTCAAAAGTTAATCAGTTCATCTACTCATGATCCCCAACCATTCTGTAAAGATTTAGGGCAATAGCTGAAACAGTGTTTTAGTTATCTTGCTTACAAGCTTAAAACGCAAACACAATTCAAAGGGCCATAACTCAAGAAACAAAAATTCGATTTTTTTTTTCAAAAGTTAATCAGTTCATCTACTCATCATCACAAACCAGTCTGTAAAGGTTCAGGGCAAACGCTCAAACAATTTTTGAGATATCCTGCTTACAAGATTTCAAAGTATTTTTTGTAAAGGGGCATAACTCATGAAAAAACTTCGATTTTTTTTGTCAAAAGTTAATCACTTCATCTTCTCATCATCCCCAACCAATCTATTAGGTTTCAGGGCAATAGCTCAAACAGGTTTTAGTTATCTTGCTTACAAGCTTAAAACGCAAAAAAAAAGTCAAAAGGCCATAACTCAAGAAATAAATTTAGGATTTTTTTTCAAAAGTTACACCGTTCATCTACTCATCATTCCAAACCAGTCTGTAAAGTTTCAGGGCAAAAGCTCAAACAGTGTTTGAGATATCTTGCTTACTGTGGCGATTTATTTATGTTGTTGTTTGTTACTTACTGTGTGTATCACTTGTGTCTTTTAATTTTGGATGGCCATATGGCCATTTTGTGGGAAAAGTAACTGTCCTTATGGCCTTCCTTTGTTTAGGTTTCCATTATGGTCTTGTCGCTTAATGTTTGTATTTCTTTCCCTTCGGTGTCTTTTATGGGTGGAGTAAGTTAATTGTATCAATTCCTGATCTTTGTTTTACTTCTACTTTACAAGATTTCAAAGTATTTTGCAAAGGGCATAACTCAAGACAGGGGCATAATCCTTCTGATGTTTTTTTCAAAAGTTAATCAGTTCATCTACTCATCATCCTGAACCAGCCAGCAAAGTTGCAGGGCAATAGCTCAAACAGTTTTTGAGATATCTTGCTGACAAGCTTAAAATGCGCAAAATTTCAAACGGGCATAACTCAAGAACGAAAAAAATGGATTTTTTTCAAAAGTTAATCAGTTCATCTTCGCATCATCCCAACCTATTCTGTAAAGTTTTCGGGCAATAGCTCAAACAGGTTTTTAGTTATCTTGCTTACAAGCTTAAAACGCACAAAGAATTGGATTTTTGTCAAACGTGAATCAGTTCATCTACTCATCATTCCCAACCATTCTGTAAAGTTTTAGGGCAATAGCTCAAACAGTTCTTTAGTTATCTTGCTTACAAGCTTAAAACGCAAAAAAAAAATCAGATCATCTACTCATCATCCCAAACCAGTCTGTAAAGTTTCAGGGCAAAAAGCTCAAACAGTTTTTGAGATATCCTGCTTACAAGATTTCAAAGTATTTTTTGTAAAGGGGCATAACTCAAGAAAGGGGCATAATCCTGACGAGAAAAAAAATGGATTTTTTTTTTTGAAAGTTAATCAGTTCATCTTCTTATATTCCCCAACCATTCTATTAAGTTTCAGGGCAATAGCTCAAACAGATTTTTAGTTATCTTGCAAAAAATTCAAAGGGCCATAACGGAAGAAAAATATTTCTGATTTTTTTTCAAAATGTAATCAGTTCATCTACTCATCATCCTGAATCAGCTTGTAAAGTTCCAGGGCAATAGCTCAAACAGTTTTTTGAGATATCTTGCTTACAAGCTTCAAACGCGCAAAATTTCAAAGGGGAATAACTCAAGAAAAAAAATATGATTTTTGTCAAAAGTTAATCAGTTCATCTTCACATCATCCCCAACCATTTTGTAAAGTTTCAGGGCAATAGCTCAAACAGTTTTTTAGTTATCTTGCTTACAAGCTTAAAACGCAAAAAAAATCAAAAGGCCATTACTGAAGAAAACATTTCAGATATTTTTCAGAAGTTAATCAGTTTATCTACTCATCATCCTGAACCAGCCTGTAAAGTTTCAGGGCAATATCGTAAACAGTTTTTTAGATATCTTGTTTACAAGTTTAAAAACGCAAAACAATTCAAAGGGCCATAACTCAAGAAAAAAAATTTGGATTTTTTTCAAAAGTTAATCAGTTCATCGACTTATCATCCCAAACCAGTCTGTTAAATTTCAGGGCAAAAGCTCAAACGGTTTTTGAGATATCTTGCTTACAAGATTTTAAAGTATTTTTTTTTCAAAGGTGTATAACTCAAGAAAGGGGCGTAATCCTGACGAAAAAACACGGGTCAATTATTTTTTCATAAGGAAGCTATATAAAGCATTATGAAATTTCAAAAGCCTAGCACCCATGGTTCTTAAGTTATGCTATGCAGTAAAAATGCGGGACGGACGAAAGGACGGAAGGACGGACAGACGAACAGGGCAAAACCAATATGCCGCCACAACTTCTTGGGGGCATAAAATGGTGTCTCTGATGGGAGCTGTGGGATTAGTGTATCGATTCCTGATCATTGCTTTCATTTCTATTTAGCAAGGTTTTTAGGCCAGAGCCGTCATAGCCTCCGAGGCCCGACCCGCCAGCGTGCAATTAAATAGGGAAGCAAAGTTATAAACCTCCGTGCATACAGTCTCTCGGATAACATTTAAGTTTTACCCAATCTTTTTATATCGATGTAAGAGTTAACGAAAAGGGGTACTGAAATCACTGCAACCAAATATTTTTCTGAATTTATATTTTTTCTGAATTTATATATAAGGTCCCAAAAGGGTCTTGTTGCAGAAGACATTTAAGTCAAATCTTAAAACTAAACCGAAATGACGTCTATAAAACTTAGAAAAGGCTCCGCGAAGTTTGTGATTCCATAACACTTGTAAAGACGTTTAGCAATTAATAATGTATTACGAGTTCTGAAATCCTATTCCCCGAGGAAACTTCCCCTTGCGATGCATCGAAAGAACGATTTCGAAAGAAATCGTGGGTAGGGAGAATGACGGTAGTATATATATTACCGTTCTCCTCCCAGCTCCATTGCATCAGCGTTACTTCAAGAAACTAGCATTTTCTTGAAGCGTGCATTTTAAGACCTCCCATAAAAAAAATAAATAAATAAATAAACATAGCCGAGCCCCATTGGGCCGCATTAAAGTCCCCTGAAGACAGCCCTCTTCCCGGGGAAACTTCCCCTTGCGATGCACCGAAAGAAAGATTTTGAAAGAAATCGTGGCTATATATACTACCGTTATCCTCCCAGCACCGTTGCACCAGCGTTACTTCAAGAAACGAGCATTTTCTTAAAGCGTGCATTTTAAGACACTTCCCCTAAAAACATTGCCGTTTCTGCTGCATTATAGTCCGCCGAAGAAAACACTCTTCCTGGGGAAACTTCCCCTTACGATGCATCGACAGAAGAATTTTGGAAGAAATCGTGGCTATATGTATACCACCTTTATCCTCCCAGCACCGTTGCATCAGCGTTACTTCAAGAAACGAGCATTTTTGTAAAGCGTGAAATTTAAGAAATCTTCCCCTAAAACATTGCCGAGCCCTATTTTGCTGCATAATAGTCCCCCGAAGAAAACCCACTTCCCGGGAAGGCTTCCCTTTGCGATGCATCGAAAAACCGATTTTGGAAGATCGTTATCATATATATATACTACCGTTATCTTCCCAGGTAGGATAACAGCAGTATATATATAACCGTGATTTCTTTCCCGAACATTATTTCAATGCATCGCAAGGGGAAATAAAAATCAAAAATGAGTTCCTTTAAGAGCAATGAAAACATTCATAAGAAAGAAGATGGGTCATACTACGTAGTTTCGGCTAATAAAGCCGGGAAGAAGAAGGTTTTCTTCTGGGGACTATAATGCAGCAAAATGGGGCTCGGAAAAGTTTTGGGGGGAAGTGGCTTAAAATGCACTTTTTGAAAACAAAAAACGAAAAAAAAAAAACGCATTTCCAGACTTAAAATGATGTATCGGTGCTGGGAGGATTTCGGAAGTATATATATACACTACTATCATCCATCCTGGGAGGATTACACTGTTTAATGCATGCATGTACCGCCTGGCAGGGAACTTTTATTGTGGTTCTCCAGCAAACTGTACATGCATTTTATTACGTAATATGCTGCCAATAGAATGTGTGCTTTACGAATTAAATGCATATTACACATGATACTGCACTAGAATAGAATTACTTATCGCAAGCGTTTTCACATATAAACCTGCTGTTAACAGTAATACGTGGTCGCCAGTAACCCCATCCGCACCCCCACCCCCACAAAAAGTATATTATCTTCATAAAATGGCATACATTTGATTTGGTAAACTGACGAATAATCTTTGACGGAATAAAATGCATTATTTTCATACAGATTTTCCAAGAAAAAAGATCGTTCTAAATTATAGACGCCGCATGGCTACATGTTTGAAACTATCATTGTGGTTCTCCTTTAAACTGTAGATGCATTTTACTCCGTAAAGTGTCGCCAATAAGATGGGTGCGTTACGAAACATTACGAAAACAACCCTATACGAATACATTGTAAACTGTACCGCCGACAAAACTAGAATTTTAAGATGAAACATTGTAATATTTTCCTTATTTCTGCTCAAAATATAGACTGTGGGTAATCGTTAGAACCGCCTCATCGAGGCGGTTCTAACGAGTACCCACAATCTATAATTTAGAGCAGAAATAGGAAAAATAAGGTTTACCCCTGTAAACCCCAGTTTTACTATATACAAAAGTGGGGTTCAAGGGGGTCAAAATAATATAGAAATGTTTGCGTGATGATAAAATGCATATTAAATACGATACAGCAATAGAATAAAATTGTCTAACGCAAGCGTATGCACATTACAACCTGGTGTTTATTCCGTTAATAAAGCAAATTCCGTATTACGTAGTCCCCAGGCACCCCATCTGCGACCCCCGCCCCATGAAGTGAAATGCACTTTATTTGGTAAAACTGGCGAATAAAATTTGTCGAGCTAAAATGCATAATTTTTATACAGATTTTATAAAAAATAAAATCGTCCTTAATTAGGTGTTTGAAACAAAAAGTATGCCCTTTAGTCCGAAGAGGAATATTTTAATATCCAGCGAGATACCTTAAAATTCGTGCTTTCGTGGCGATGAAAGCACCATGAAATGGCGGTGGTAGTTTCACTTAGTGTTGTGTTGTTTTTCTCACGGAATGAATGAAAACATCTAGAAACGAAACTCTTAATTATGGTATAGTCATAAATTAGTCTATATAGTGTCTTTATTAACAACATGATATTCATACCGTAAAGTTACTGCTGCCATGAAGTTCTTAAGATACAAATGAAAACATTAAGAAAAACAGCACTTGTATCGACCTTTAAATATCCCCATGTCTCGCATGCCCTCAGAATCTCTTTTCCGTACAATGACAAATGCACGGATTATACATAGCTGAGGTCATGCAATGATTGCCGGCCTCGGTATCTCAGTCGGATACGCGCCTGACTGGTGTATAGGAGGACGTGGGTTCGATTCCTGCCGGGGTCGGCAACATTCTTTCGTGAAGAGTGATCATGAAATATTTCTACGGTCATTCCGCTGATTCAAGAAGGGTAGTTGTCAGTTTCTGGCGAAAGAATGTGCACTATGCTGGTTATCCGCTTACGTATAAGCATGCCCAGGAAAATGTGGATAGGTAAACTGACCGGCTAAAAATGACCTAAAATAATGTTGACTGGGCCGTTTAACTCCAGTTCCAACAAACAAAGCATGCAATAATTCAAGGGAGACTATCTATCGATTTTCCCCAAACAATTGACAGAGTTATGTGCAATGTAGAAGTAAACAACTGCAAATACTGATACCAGCGCATTGCATAACCATTGACTGTATGTCTTACAAACGCATATATTAAAGATTTAATCGTAGTTTTTGTTTCCTTTTTCAAAGTGCATGCATTGCATATACTGCAATGATGATTTTTGTAGAAGTAAATCGCGTTATAAAAAGGCTTTCAAACCAGTATATACGTCTCCAAAGTCCACACCTGCACGTTTTGAAGCGGTACGGGTTGTTTCTGTTTCTACATGAAGCAAATATTGTCTTCTTTAGAAATATGTCTGAAAGTAAAACAATTGTGATGACTAAAAACAGATAGATTTATGAAAAGTGGACAATTATACAGGATATAATCGTTGACGTGAAACATTGACCATTTGCTATTAGGCGCCTGTTCTGAACTTAACACCTTAAACACTGGGGCAGGCTTCTTATAACAGCATTTGTTTATGTGAATGGTCTGAACCCTGTCATATTCCTAGAATGGGCATATTTGTTGGAATTGGGCAGAGATTCAGCTGCATATAAACATTTTGATAGCTTGTTGAAGGATCAATGTCCTAATTAATCGTACAAGTTGTATGCATGGGACGTTACCAACAGGAGATACGAATATATTGACGGTTCTGCCAGACATTGTGTGCATGCATCTACGAGCGTATATGTCAATAAGGTAAATTATATCTTCATTTGCTTTTGCGGAAGTCAGTTCTTAGGGTATCTGATGTTACATAAGCAGTTTTCAAACTGATTCTGCAATGCACAAATTATGCATCATTTCTAATAGTGTTTCATAAACAAAAGAAAACATACATTTTATTTTTTTGTAAGTGCGGGGTTTAAATGGCGGGAAATTATGTCTCGTGCTTTTCCGTATCATCTACGAAAACGTACGATTTTTATTAGGCCTGACTGACCCTTATGGGAGGGTATGCATTAGTATACCGTGTTAGTTAAAATTATAAAACCCTCAAAAGAAATCCTCCCAGCTTGGTGAATGACGGTATTATGCCGTATTGTGTAGGTATATGGACTGCAATGTCAAACAGGTTTCAGATATTTTGTCGTTAAGCTGGCGTTGCAGTTTCAGAGCCCGGTTACAATAAGTGTGTTAACTATAACGTCAGAAATATACGGAACCCGGGAAGGGACATGATTTTTTATTTTTATTATATTGTGCGAACAAGATAATACGTTCGAACAACATATTATCTTGTGCGGTCAAGATATTATCTTGTTCGGACAACATATTATCTTGTGCGGACAAGATAATATCTTGTCCGCACAAGATAATATGTTGCCCGCTATCTTGTCCGCACAAGATAATATGTTGTCCGAACAAGATAATATCTTGTCCGCGCAAGATATTATCTTGTGCGCACAACTTATAAAATAAAAAAAAAAAAATCATGTCCCTTCCCGGGTTCCGTAGAAATACGCAAACATTTACATAAAAATACAGATTTCTTTGAAAGTCAAACTATATGCGAAATTACTGCATTGTTTGCCTCAACGAAATTCTTCTAATAACTACGGCATTTGTAATTATATGCCTCTGACCATCTGACAGCTTGAAAAAATTGCTTCGTATCAGCCAACAATTGTATGTAAATGAGCATGTTTCCGGACATACTGGTTACCGTCGTCAACTATCACAAGTAAGAAAGACGCCAAATAGTCGGTAACCGTCATAACTGAACCTAAACATAGATGCGATTTCATTGGATTACGTTTCAACTGGATTACCGGCTGTTATTCCCTGATGTTTAATTATTCGGACTTTTCTGGCAAAGGACGAAAATTTTTTTGGCTCTTGTATATTCGATCCCATGATTCCATACACGATACCCTTTGACGCCACCGATGTCGCTGCTCTTCAGCCAAGAGGCGGTGTCGCTATTACCGCTATTACTTTTTTTAACCTGCCCTCATCCAATTTAGGTCCCCAATAGGCAAAAATATCAGCTTCGGGCAAAAGCTGCATATTTGAAATTTTACAACTCTTGCCTGGAGTTTCCTTCTTCAGGATGGATTGTCGATCAGGGCTTGGTGGCACCCTTAACCCTGGACATTGCTTTTGTTATGTATAAGAATTGTTTTCTGATGCCCACATTCACTCCACCGGGCTAACTATGTAATATTTGTTTACTAACTTCTCAAAGACACAATTTTTGATTGCATAACAACTAATGACCAGTTGTTTTTTTTTTTTTTTTTTTGTTTTTTTTTGTTTTTGTTTTTTTTTTTGGTTTGGGTTTTACGGCCCTTTCAAGATTATTTCACTCATATCGAGCCGATCGTTAATCAGAGGTGGGCAAACTTGGCGTCTCACATGTGACCCGAGCGAGGCTCGAACCACAGCGGTGAGAGACCTTATGATCAAGAGTCAGCGCTCTTAACCACTAGGCCACGGAGGCCCGTCCTAATGACCAGTTATTGAAGAATTCAGTTTTGAGATAACATACTATTTGGGTATTCTGATTGACATACAGAGAGGGGACCAAGAGAGGGTAATCAATTACCTAGAGGCAATTCAAATCTATTTATTTATCTGTTTGATAATTTTGTCCTGGTTTTGATATTAATGGAAGAAACATCTGCACTTTTATTCTATGTTTTTTGGTTATTTTTTTCTATTTTAGTCACCATTTTAATAACCATTACAAAAATATGGCTTTTGTAATATCTTGGTTAAATTTTATCTTTAACATTTATGTTCAAAATATATATTATGGGTACCTGTTATAACGGCCTCGATAAGACGCTTCTAACGAGAACCGACAATTTATGTTTTTGAGTAAAAATAAATAATAATGTATACCCCTCTAAACCCCGTTTTACTGTAAATGTTTTTTTTTCATTGTGAGTACTCGTTAGAACCGCCTCTGCGAGGGGATTCTAACGAGGACCCACAATATAGGAGCTTTTTTCGTGACGTACTTCCGGTTCTAAACATAGAACGGGAAAAGCCCTGGCCGTCATTTATCGTATTGCTTCATAGGCAGTGGGACAGATAAAGTGTTAATTACAGCGTTAAACAGTGGAATTCTTTTAAACTTTTGGGGAATATTCTAATGTAAGATAATGGGAGAAACACCGATATGCTGCCAGATGTGAAATTTCGCATTATGAAAATGATATATTGTACATACGGTCCTCTCTCTCTCTCTCTCTCTCTCTCTCTCTCTCTCTCTCTCTCTCTCTCTCTCTCTCTCTCTCTCTCTCTCTTAGCGCACCAACAATTAGCGAGCGCAGGCAAATGTAAATTACAGTTTGTTAAACGACGCAACGTCAACCGACATGTAGCATGTCAACAACGTCGTGTCTACATCAAACCAACTTCAAAGCGATGTATTGAATTTGACATTGCAACGTTGATGAAACGTCAGAACGTTGCGTTGGCGATAATAATGCGTTGCTTAATAAAATGTCATTTTCCCAGTGCTCGGACCCATCAAGACTCAGTGGGATTGGAACATTAAATTCAAAACAAACGTAGAACACCCTTTCAGAGCTTAAGAATGAAACATTCCTTCGCAAGTGCAAGATTTTACAGTAAAATCTAGTAGATTTGTAGATTGTTCAACCTGCCCAGCCCTTAGGTCTACATTAACCCATTTGGTTCCGAAAACCCCAAAAGGGGTAAGTGACAAACAGTGCAGGCCCAGATCAGAACGCGGCGTCTGATCAGGGCCTACACTGTTTGCAAAAAGTTCGGCCATTTTCGAAATAAATTTTGAAGAAAACACAACCTGACACCCCTAAATTTTGAAAATGACTCCTGCTATATATAAGGAGGAAGATTCCATTTGGTATAAAAAGGGTTATGGGCTTCTTGGATACAGGGATCAGTCAAACCTCTCTCTCATCTCAACGGTCAGGTGCCATTGAAGTGAGTTGGAGTGGTTGTCGACGGCATGACGTCGAGCCAACGTTGACTCGACGCCCGTCTGTAAGTCCACTCATTGGTTGTTGTTTTTTCGATTGCCGGTATGTTTTATTTGTCTGTTTAACAGTCCGTCCGTTCGTCTGTTAGCCAGTCATTCAGTCAGTCGGTCTTTGTGTCGTCTGTCTGTCTACTGTCAGTTTGTCAGTCAAACCTCTCTCTCTCTCCCTCTCTCTCTCTCTCCCTCTCTCTCTCTCTCTCTCTCTCTCTCTCTCTCTCTCTCTCTCTCTCTCTCTCATGCCAACGGTCATATGACAGTGAAGTGAGTTGGAGTGGGTGTCGACGGCATGGCGTCGAACCAACATTGACTCAACGTCCCTCTGTCAGTCCACCCATTAGTTTATTTCGACTGTCAGTATGGACAATTAAATTGCACATGTAGACAGATCGTTGGACAGATTCCTCAATATAGATAGACAGACAGACAGACAGACAGATAGATAGATAGATAGATAGATAGATAGATAGATAGATAGATAGATAGATAGATAGATAGATAGATAGATAGATAGATAGATAGATAGATAGATAGATAGATAGATAGATAGATAGATAGATAGCGAATAAAACGAAAGTTACGTAAAAACTTATTTCATGAATAACGGTATCTCAAGCCATTGACATGGGTCATTCACGAAAAGATTTTCGTCAATTAAAACAGATTTAGGATAAATGAATTTCGGTAATAAAAGCAAAATATCATTCTTTCCTCCTCGAGGCATTATTTCAATGAAAACGGGTATATTTTCTCTCAAAATATCTGAATATTGTTAGCATTTTAAGTTCCGCCAATACATTTGAATAGCGATGGCCGTTTCAATTGACGGCCAGTACTTTGCGCATGCGCAAGAATGACGTCATAAACGGAATTCCTAAAACCTCCAATATGTTTTGGAGTAGAAATAAGAAAAAATGGAAATCAAACAAACAAAACAAAATCTTGAATGAATCAATTCATTTATTTTACTTCTTTCACTTTTGAGATAATGAAATAATGACGGTAATTGCAAAAATAATTAAGAAATAATTTAAAAAACAACACTTTGTTGGAAACAATCTCAGTAAAAATTGTCCATCACACAAGTTCCCATTATAGAGCCCCCTTTTAAACATTTCTCTCAGAGATTCTCCGAATCCGAAGGACTTGATTATTTGAGACTATTAAACAGGCCATCCCTTTTATATAGAGAAAACGTGTGGCTTTAAGAAAGAAGAAGTAAAACAAAGATCAGGAATCGATACAATTAACTAACTCCACCCATCAATGACACCAAAGGGAAAGAAACACAAACATTAAGCGACGAGACCATAATGGAAACCTAAACAATGGAAGGTCATAAGGACAGCCACTTTACCACAAAATAAAAAGACACAAGTGATACACACAGTAAGTAACAAACAACAACATAAATAAACCGCCACAGAAGAACCGCCTTTGAACGGTCAGTGGAAAGATTTCCACTGGGGGGGGGGGGGGGGGGGCTTAAATCGATTTTACGTGGCCACAATCCTCGTCCTTACTTCTGTCGCGATTTAGACAAATAATTTGTTCAGTCCGCATGAAGGCCTCCTAACTCGAAAGTTTGCAGAAAATGAGTCACATACTATTTATAGTTGGTTAATAATTTGTTTACAAGTAAAGGGATATAGGTATAATCCAGAAACTCCCAGTTCCCATTTTTTAGCATTTAAGCTAATTTCATTCAACAGGAATCCAGGGCCTTCCCATCATATATAAAAGGGGAAAAAAAGTTTTCCTTTAGTTCAGTTTAGGAGTTTAAAGAAAATTTCATTCTAAACTATTTGCTGGATTATTTGAGGATTGTTATTCATATTGGACTTTGTAATTATAGTGTGGGATCCGATAACAGAATTTTAAGTATGTTTAAAATCAGAGCTCAGTACACTTCTGTTTATTTTAGTTGAAATTAAGATTTTATGAATAAATTCCGTTATTTTTTCTTAAAACCCTTGTTTGGTTTGTCTTTCTGCTCGTAATACTACACAGATACATACAACAGTAGCTCAAGTGTCCTAACATCACCAAAAACTTGCCTTTATAATTTTAACACCCTAACATCCCACTTTTATATAGTAATATTGGGCTTTCCTTCATGTTTTGTGTTGGTGGTTCTGATTCTTTCCCTATTCATTTATGTTGTATCGTTGATAATTCTGAGTCTTTCCCCTTTTCGGTTGATCAGTTTTAGTTACGTTTGTCCTTCCAGTTAAATGTTTGTCAGGTTGGTAATTCTGATCCTCCTCCACACCACTTTTGCATAGTGTTCCTTTTTAGTTAGGTTTGGATATTCTGAGTCACTATCTGTTTGGGAAAGAGCTGCCGACTCGGTTTACCTGTTTGTCCGTTTTTTGTTTACTGTCGTCAATCCATGTTTTGACTTCTTTCCCTAGTGATAGTGTGGAACGAATTGGGGATCTGATTGTATCGGTTCTTGGTCGTTTCTCTTTGTCACAGAGGTTGGTTTTCCGGTGCTTGTTTGTAGTTACGGTATTTCGTACTGGCATTGGAAAATACCCATAATTACCCTTCAACCAATCGGTACGGTTGTTTTAAAATTCTGTATGTAAGAGGACGAATGATTGGTTTTCCAATAGCTTAACCTTTCACCTGTTTTGCACTTTTCCGCGGTTCGACACGAGAAAGAACAAGAAAGACACCATCAGCTTCACACTGAAAATGTCGTCTTTTCATATTTACCAGTGGTTTTTATAATCACTGCTTATTTTTATATATAGCCAGGTATGTCCTTGTTATTTGTGTCAACTTGATTACGTCGGTTTTATTGGAAACTGGCGATGCCAGTTCTCAACAAAACCGATGTCAAACAACAAGAAGTGTCGCCAGTATGATCGTCTTCTGTGCCCTTTGTGTACAGCCCAGTAACATATTTATATGTAGACATATACCAGAACGTAACAGCGAAGGCCCGATAAATGTGCAGCCGCTTCGTTACTGTCCCTCATACTATGTGGAATTTAATATTTAACAGGTTATTGCTATTGTCATGTATTTTCGTGGTTTTACCCATAGTTGATATTTATCACCTATGCATCCCGGTATAACAGATGTGTTATATTTCTGCATTTCCCTTGTAGAAGGATCTGTCTGTATTGTTCGTTCGTCCGTCCGTCTGCTAATGTGTCTGTTATCTGTATTGTTTGTGTGATGGGTGTCACATTGTTGTCTTTTGTATGTTGCAGGCACCCTCTATTATCATCATAATTGTTATCATCGAACCACTACATAAACTCATCAAATATAACCAGAGTTTTGTATTTTTGACCCCTGCGTCATCTTTTTAATGTTTACATGGGTATACAATATGTTTTTATTTCTGTTTGAAACATCGGTTAAGGGCACTCATTGGAAGCGGTAAGGCGATCCTAACGTCTTCCCATAGCCTATTATTTAGCAGAAATAAGAAAGATATCACGATTTCTCATCTTAAATTTTCCGTGTTTATTTTTTCGCTGTAAATTGTGCAATGTTTTTGTATAGAGGTGTTTTCGTAATGTGTAGTCAGAGTGATAATTATAGCGCGAGATGACTGGGGATTAAAACGGGCGTTTTTTTAAAATTAAAGAACGTAGTGAGTATCCATTAGTGTCGCCTTATTGATAAAGATCTGCAGCGGTATTTTCCCTTACGATACTCCGGTTATAGCCCTCCTCTAATTTCCAATCGGCTCGATATAACAAAAATCAAAAATGAGTTCCTTTAAGAGCAATGGAAACATTCATAAGAAAGAAGATGGGTCATACTACGTAGTTTCGGCTAATAAAGCCTCATCAGTGACCCTGTAATGATCCGGCAAAGAAAGCCAGAGGAAACAAACTGCAATTTTGCGAACCTCGAACAGGCAGTCGACTCAAAGACTGATATAAATCAAAATGGGGTCCAAATAATTAAAAACATGTCTAGAATATGAGTCCAAACCAATAATTATTTCCGATTTCTCAGAATATTCACGCTGATCTCAAAGGACCAAAAGTAAAATATAAACTGCACTATGGTTGATGTACGGGGAGACGTTTTACGGCCGCCACACGGCACAACACCAGCTGCAGTGAAGGCAAACAAAAATCAAAAATGAGTTCCTTTAAGAGCAATGGAAACATTCATAAGAAAGAAGATGGGTCATACTACGTAGTTTCGGCTAATAAAGCCTCATCAGTGACCCTGTAATGATCCGGCAAAGAAAGCCAGAGGAAAGTAGCATAGTATTGATTGATTGTTTGGGCTTAGTGACACGTCAACCCTTGTGGACCATTTTGAGTCGTCTCCCAGAGAAAGGTAAAACATATAGAAGAGACGGTAGAGGAGATGAAGGTGAGGAACAGAGGAGTAAGAGGAAATGAATGGAAGTGTAGAAACAGAAGAAATAACAACACTCCCTCTCTACCCTTGCCTGCTGCACTCGCATTGAAAGCCAGTAGAAGCTGGACGCCCCAGTGCCGCAAGATACAACTGATCTTTGCCCCATACAACCATCCCATGAAAGGGCATTAAAGTCAAACTTATATTAAAAAACCGCTTTCAAGTTAATTGCACAACCGAGCCTTTCGTTAATCAGACGTGGGCGAAATGTTCCTGAAAAAAAGCACATAAACAACCTTGGCTTCCCATTACGATAACACACCCATGCGTCATGGTGCATTTTTTTCATCTCCAAAACGGATTTCCAATTTTCTGATGATAATTTGTGATATTATCCTTATCTATACTCAAAACATAGGTTGTGGGTGCTCGTTAGAACCGCCTCATTGAGGCGGTTTTAACGAGTACCAACAACCTATGTCCAGGAGCAGAAATAAAGAAAATAATGTATACCCCCGTAAACCCATGTTTTCTCTATATAAAGTGTGGTGTAAGGGGTGTTCGGAGTCTAACTGTTGGTTTTCTTTTGCTCCAGCATTTCAGTGGTTTCTTGCTGTCGAGTCCTCACCGTTGTCTCACCTCTGTGGTTCTTTGATTTTTGTGTACACGGAGATGTTGCACTGATGAGTTAGGAGGCCTTCATGCGGACTGAACAAATTATTTGTCTAAATCGCGACGGAAGTAAGGGCGAGGATTGTGGCCACGTAAAATCGATTTAAGCCCCCCCCCCCCCCCAGTGGAAATCTTCCACTGACCGTTCCAAGGCGGCTCTTCTGTGACGATTTATTTATGTTGTTGTTTGTTACTTACTGTGTGTATCACTTGTGTCTTTTAATTTTGGATGTCCATATGGCCATTTTGTGGGAAAGTAACTGTCCTTATGGCCTTCCTTTGTTTAGGTTTCCATTATGGTCTGGTCGCTTAATGTTTGTATTTCTTTCCCTTTGGTGTCTTTTATGGGTGGAGTAAGTTAATTGTATCAATTCCTGATCTTTGTTTTACTTCTACTTTTCATTCAACGGACTTGTTAGCGTGATGCATTTTAGAGCGAGTTTAGTGACTCTTGATTTATGCAATCTGAAAAAGGCATGCACCCACAGGGGCTGGACAACTAATGCTGGAGGTCTTAACAACTACCACAAGGTATGCACGTAAACTCGTTTCTGACATCATTTGTTAAAGCTGACTTAACATTATCTGACAAGGGCTATTCGTCGGATCTTGACGTTTCAATTTTGCTTGCTGGTAAGAAATACAAAAGGAACTGTTGTAGACATACCGGTCGTCAGAATGCGCGTTCTCGTTTCTGTTACATTGCGTTAAAGTTTTT
Source organism: Lucinisca nassula (assembly GCA_963580285.1). Lineage (NCBI taxonomy): Eukaryota > Metazoa > Mollusca > Bivalvia > Lucinida > Lucinidae > Lucinisca > Lucinisca nassula. Next base: position 87,291,747 of record OY757016.1, on the reverse strand, counting down.
CAAATGCTTTATTTCGACAGTTACATAATTATCACAGAGCATTTATGGTTAGAACTTCGGTACCTGGAAGGCTCTTCTAAGATTTCGCAAGAAAATATCCCTTGGTTCATGCCTTGGGTGGGACTAAGGGTCAACCTTTAGGACACCATTCATAGATGTGACATGCATTTTAGTTATTCTAAAAATGTTATATAGATGTAATCAGTTATATATCAGCCTTGAAGTAAAAATGAGAGCAGGTAATATTGACATACATCTCACGGTCCGGTGATTTTACCATTTATTATGAGAAATGTCAAACCTTAGATAGTAGTTCTACGTCACTCGATTATTGACCTCAAATATACCTAGGTCGGTCAGGCCTATATTTTCTGGATGATAAGATGAAATGTGAGACGAAGAGCGCCATAAGATATATCCAATTCTGTGCGACTTATAGTTCCTGAATCAATGAGTTTGTCTTATAACTAGAATACTATTTGATGGAGTAGTGTAATACACTGCTTAAACCAATTAAAGGAGCAAATTTTTAAGCCTTTATAACATTACCGCTTGGCAATTTGCAATCTCAAGGAAAGGCACTGTCTTAAAGTGACATGTCTTAACAGTGTTCATGCAAACGCCAAGAAGCAAGGTTAACGTGCAAGCAAGAATGTGAGCTATAGCATGGATACCCCTTTAAAACGGCTGAAATTCTGTATGGGGCGATCTGTTCAAAATTAGAGTTTGGGTCAGAAACATATCAATCCTTCGGTTACGTGTTATTTTGGGCTTCATTGTGACTTCATATGATGTTAGGCAGTTCTTGGAAGAAGTTGAGGTCGCTCAAGCTGTCGCTTTGCTTGGAAGCGGGTACACCAAAGGATCGTTGCTGAACGCTTTGTATAGGTGAAGCAAGTTCCTTCCTTTAAGAGAAAACCCAATTTCATCATGGGCTTTGGATGGGTTTAGAGTTTTATGGCCCAGACAACACTATTTAGATTATGTGAAGTTGGTCAGTTTACCTTACCACTCTTTTATCTGGGCAAGCTTATTCACAAGCCATTAACCATTACAAAGCACATTTTTACTATAAACTGACAACTGCCTTTCTTGGAGATATTCAGAATAAAAATCTAGTTTTCTGGAGTTCCAGTAAAATTGTTTAAGTTGGCAGGATTTATAGGGTCTGCACAGAGGGGGCAAACAAAATAAGTATTATTTTGGCCCCATGGGAAATGTTTTGGCGGTGGATTTACAATAATGCTCTCGATACACTCAAACACTGTGTGAGGATCCTGATCAGCATTCACATGTTGAGCCTCAGTGTAAAAGTCCCCTATTTCCTCTACATACACGTGATACTGTGCAAGCTTCTGCCTAACTGCATCATCAGAGTCACTTTGGTGCAGTTGAAGCCTCTCTTTGACTTCCTGTGTTCTGGGTGGGTTATATAACATGTGGTATCTCTCGCCAGTGATTGGATCAGTGGCTCGCAATGTTAACCTTTCAATCACCGAATCATTAGGTACATTTAGGAAAAATACTCTGAAATAATAGAAAATATTAAGTTCAAAATCATGGAACTAATGTTTTCTTTTCACATAGCTGCAGATACAAGGGAGTAATGAGGAGATTTCGGGCTGATCGACAACTGACCCAAAGTTACTAAGCATATTAGCTTTATTTTGCTGATGCCCACATGACTATCACTGATTTGTATGAAATCCAGGGCCCAGTTGTTCAATGCATCGTAAGCTTAACGAGCTCATTAGTTGTCAAATTGTTAACTGCTCTATTAAGTACATCTAATATAGTATTGTTTTGCTGAAAAAATGAGAGCAGCTTTTGCAAATGCAAAAGCTGCTCTCATTATTTGCAAAAGCTGCCATTTTTATTTTTGCAAAAGCTGCTCTTTTTTTCAGCAAAAATATAAGCATATTTGCCATAATAATTGATCAAACTTTTAACGATACGTTAACTAACGCTGTCGTAGTTATGGACAACTCACCCAAGGTAACATTAATTTCTAACTGTGCTATTCTTAGCATTGTGAGTGTTGTGTAGTCAGTCGGGACTGATCTCATGTGTTGGGTTTGGCAAACAGTGTAGACCCAGATCAAATGCCACAGAAAGAGGCACCCGATCAGGGTCTTTACTGTTTGCTTAAAGTTCAGAGGCCAGTTGTTCAAAACTAATGATGTCGTTAGTTAACTTACTGTTCAAACTTTGATCATTTTATATGCTAATATTTTTGCTGAACAAAAATGTAGCTTTTGCAGATGCAAAAGCTGCTCACATTTTTTCAGCAAAAATTCCAGAATTTTAGACATTATACTTGCTAGAATATTTAACAATTTGACCACTAACAAGCTCGTTAATTTAAGGGGCCTTTTTATAAGAGCTTTTATTCTTATTTTTATATGGGTGCTTTTCGTCATCCATCAAGAAAACATGCAATATACGGTAATTCTTACCCACTTGAACCCCACTTTTATAAAACTGGGGTTTACAGGGGTAAATCTTATTTTCTTATTTCTGCTCTAAAATATAGATTTAGGGTACTCAGACATCACGAAAACACGCGTATATTAATTTTGATCACTTCAACCCCACTTTTATATAGCAAAACTGGGGTTTACAGGGGTAAACCTTATTTTTCTTATTTCTGCTCTAAAATATAGAGTGTGGGATCTCGTTAGTACTGCCTCGATGAGGCGGTTCTAACGAGTACCCAGAATCTATATCTTGAGCAGAAATAAGAAAAATATCTCAATTTTTTTCCATTCAAATATTCGCTTTTTCGGCAGTAAAGGTTACAATGTATTTGTATAGGCGTGTTTTCGTAATGTTTGTTTATCTGAATTAGGTTTTACATCCCCGTCAACACTATTTAGGTCATTTTGGAGACCTTGTTTCTAATTTTGTGGGACTTTTACCCGACACTGCGATGAAACGACATCCCAAGCCCTGAGAGGGTACTCAGATGAACCGCCTCAGTGAGGAGGTTCTAACAATAACCCACAATCTATATATTGAGCAGAAATAAGAACAATGGTACAATTTTTCACCTTAAAATTTTTGTTTCTTCAGCGGTAAAATTTACAATGTAAAGGCGTGCTTTTGTGAGGATTTGAGTCATTTGCTCTTTAGACAAGGATAAAATGTCACATTGACAGATAATCAAAATGACATGACAACCAAATATATCTCATACATATACATGTATTATACACCAAGAACACCGCAAGCCATTCCATTCACTATGTTTGACACCAAATATACATGTATAGAATCAGATAGACGTTAAGGGGAATGGGAACACCTTGCACATTTTTCTGCCATTTTTCAAAAGGGGACAATTTTTGGCACATCCTGGGCTCAGTCCCACCAAAAAAGGGTCTACTCTTAAAGGAAAGAATTTGCTCCTCAGGAGCAAATTCTTTCCTATAAGAGTTGACCCCTCTTGACATGGGAGACAAAAACACTTTTGCAGGAGTTGCCTCCCCTGAAGGTGTACCCATTCCACTTAAGGATCACTGCTGTTAAGAATTATTGCTCAATAGCAGCTTGTTTTTGTATATTTGGTAGCTGAAATTCCCAATTGAAGCCCCGATAGGAAGGCAATGAAAATTTCCTATTTTCCAATATATTGGTATTAAACTTATTATATTTTCAATCTTTTAGCACAAATTTAAAATATTTGTAAAGAAAAATGAATGAAACATTTTCTACAATGAATTTTCAGCTGCTTCTGTAAACACAAGCAAGTTTAAGTTAAAAGTCAAAGAGTCTAAGTGTTTAAAAAGTTTCAGCTTGATTGGATGTAAACTGTAGGAGCAATTACACCACAACTTCATTATAACATGGTTGGTTATAACACGGTTGTGGATATAACACGGTTTCAAGATGGATCCCAAAATGTATAGATTATACAGAAAAATGACCATAAATGGTCATTTTTCTATATAATCTATACATTTTTGTTTGGATATAACACGGTTGTTTAACAAACACAGTTTCTGCTTTGGACCCCATTAAAAGTGTTATAAAGAGGCTTTGGTGTATCTAGAAACAAAAATGTTTGAGGACAGATGAACACCAGTCATAATAACAAAATGTCCCATTTTTAAATGGGTTTATGAAATGTACAAACGTCTACATATGCAAATGTAGTCTGATAGCATATCAAATGACTCATTACTTTTCATAGATTGAAAAACAAACCAAGTTAAAGACCTTAATTTTCATTTTAATTACTCAAAACAAGAAACACCTGTTTGTCTGGTAATTCAAGTTTCATCATTATTCATTTTACTTTGTATATATAACAAACTGCTACTTAACTGAAAAATAACAGTGCTTCTGAATAAATCAAAAAAAGCTTTAATGAAAAGAAACTTATTTTGAGATTCACCCAGGCCTCATATAGTTCAGGCATTTGCAGAATTTCAGGCTTTTAAAGATTGTGTTTGTTTTTATTTGTTTTGTGTTTTCTTGATTTCAGGTTTTTTCCTCCTATATTCCAATTTCTGTTTAAAATGACTATTTAACCCTTATCCTGCTAAATAAAATTATTTAACCACATCCATTTCTGACTATTCACCAATCAAATTACTTGATATGATGTATTTGTTCAATTTACAAACTGCATTACAGTGTAGATCCTGATCAGATGGCTTCTTCAGAAGCCAACTGATCTTGATCTACACTGTTTGCAAAGGTAAGGGTTGTTGTATTCAGCAGGATGAATGAAAAGCCTTTTCAGGCATGGTAAAGCTTGGTAAGTATGAGGCCTGTTCACCTAGAATACTACTGTTTGGGTTTAAAGCAGAAATCATGCAAGTTAAACAACCATGTAAAAATGTGTTTCTGAACAAAGAGTATAGATTATACAGATACATGACCATTATGTTATATCCAAAAACCATGTGAGCCCCGCCAAGCGAATTTGGGTCTTCGAGCATTCCGTCATGACAAATTTTAACTGCACATGCCCAGCCATTCAGAGGGGTCAGGGATATGGCTTTCTGTCTGAAGGTTCCTCTTGATTCACTGCTTGTATGAGCGAGCAGCGAAGGTTCTGGTGAGACTGCGCGGATGCACAGGCTCGCCTGAACCTTCGCTGTTCGCATAGGCGATAAGTACCAAAATCGCTTGGCGGGGCCCATGTTATAACTAGAAATGTTTTCAGAGGAAAACGATGTCAGCCCACCATAAATGTAACCTTAACACCAATTTGACTTTGAAAATTAGGTTCAGGTCTCCAAAGTCTAAGGTGCATACAAGCCATTTTTGGCCAAAAAAACCGACAGTTTTTGGGAGGCCGGGGCCTTACAAAAGGTCAAGTTCACCAACATCTTATAAACTCTTTGGTGGGTTGTAATGATGTATTGTACCAAGTTTGACCAACATACATCAATTCTTAAATAAGATAGGGTGCCAACAAGCCATTCGGTTCCCAAAACAGAGTTTTCGGGAGCCTGTGACTTTGAAATTAAGGCCAAGGTCACCAAAATCTAATCAAATGTTTGGTAGGTTAAGATGATATATTGCAGAATCAAAGGGGTCAAGGTCACTGAACCCTGGCCACTTTCAACCAAGCAAGACCGTACATACGCATTGGCCGAAAGAGAGGCGGAGCGACACACCCTTAAAACTTAAGGCATTAAATTGACCTCTCACATAGAGTGTAATTAAATGTGCTACTTCAAATTGGAGAGACTGAAGAGGAGGAAGGACAACTAAGGCAGAGTTCTGCTGAATAAAATATAGTATAATTCTGGTATAAAACACTTAATTTCGAAAGGCAATCTTGTCTCTCTCTCGTTAGATCTGTGCTGTAACCCTCTCATAGATTAGCTATGGTTTCTCTCACTGGTACCCCCTTTTCTCTACCAGGTTAGTCTGTACCTAGGTTAAGGTCATCTCACTCAGGCCATAGGAATTAAGGTCAATGTCACATCAGTGAGACAAACTGATCCTAAGTGAAGAGCATGACCCAGCAATAAAGAACAGTTATCTCCCCTTTACATCATGTACATCGGTATAAGTCTTACTAAACACGTAATCTTACCAATTGAAATTTAGACAAGGGCAGGCAAAGCATAACTGATGCATACGCCCCAATTAACGGTCCTTTAACTATGCAAATTGACGTAGTTAATTATTCAAGAACTTTAGCTTGACTTATATATAGACTTAAGGTGCGAGCATAACTAACACTTCTCCAGAGAGCATCAGCATAACTGGTGCATGTTCCGGGATGTTAAACTTTAATTAAGAAATGCTTAATAGCCAATTAAGAACTTCAGATTTAATGAAAAATCATTAATGCATAAGTAATCTAATATCTGATGCAATATTAGCAAAGCTATGACTTGGTTTAAGAAAATAAAACCAAGTTAAGTTCCGAAGAAAATCCAAAAAGTTAAACTTTAACAGTAATAATAAAAAGAAAACATTATCTTTAGTTCTCCCAGGCTCTTTCCTTTCAAGGCTGTAAATATGGTATCTTGGCTGATGTATCTAAAAATAGCACAGACTCATTCTGGCATTGCTGAGGGAAACCCGTTGCACTGTATATATGTAGCTATAAATAGCACCAAGGTCACAAGGCCGCTGTCGTCGAATTGGGTACTGGAACGAGCCTGCAAGTCTAAGACATTTGGAAATTCAACAAAACAATATTAAATCAACAACAAATTGTAAATTCAAACCCAGAACTCTTCATAACCGTAACGGTAACCAGACATCAGCCTCCATCCTTACTCCTTCAACTGTCTGTATCTATTCAAATCAAAACTTGGTGAATAATATAATATTCGGCTTCTGCTGCTTCTCAGAGGATCGGCGCACAGAATGCGAGAGAAAGGATACGATCTTCTTAATATATGGGCCCGGACCGATAGCGTTGTGCGGATTTGGTGGAGATCTTGGCGGTTTGGGTTGAAATCGTGGCTAATTTGCATAGAGCCGGCAATTCTCGAGTCGCGTGGACTGAGATTCCCCCAATCGATTCACCTAAAACTGAAAAGTTGTTCTTATTTCCTGTTAGACACTATCTGTAATAGAAACAAACTCTATCTTTGACGAAATCATAGACTTCGCAAGCTCAGTCGCTCATTCCATCGCATTGCCGCGAGCGCGTCAAGTTCGCGGAACAGCCATTGGAAGAGCCATAAACATAAGAACGCCTGCGTAGTCATTCTGTCCATTCGGTTCAACTAGGCTCTGTCCATGCAGCTAGTACTAAAAGCACAAGGAAAAGTTCGCGAAAAGATGTAAAGATTTCTGTCAAGTTTACTCCTTGTTCGAGTCGTGTCACCAGTCGTTATTAGGACCTTCCTATGTTTAGGTTTCCATTATGGTCTGGTCGCTTAATGTTTGTATTTCTTTCCCTTTGGTGTCTTTTATGGGTGGAGTAAGTTAATTGTATCAATTCCTGATCTTTGTTTTACTTCTACTTTTCAATCACTGTCGGTAATAGATTAATCAGTGAAACAGATAAAATTATCGTAACCGTCGTAGTTGGCTTGTTCTGAGTCGAAGTTTCTGTCGTCATGCGTTTTTGTTGTACGTGGTCAGTTGGTGAATGTCTTTTTGGTGTACAACTGGATCTTGACAGCCTGTGATCACCCATCATCAGTCGTCATCGATCACCACCAGTAATCATCATCGTCATCATCATCACCATCATCATTCACCAATCATCATCATCATTATTATCATCCTCATTCACCAATCATCACCACCACCATCATCATCATCCTGGTATATGAATGTCGTTTGACGTGTCACCAATAACAATTCTATTCTAATCATCAGCCTGGTAAATGAATATTGTTTGACGTATCATCCAACAAAAGTAGCTCCAAACACCGATCACTCACCATCATCACATCATCATCAGCAGCAGCAGACTAATCGATCACTTGATAGATCACTCGATACTTTATATTCCTGGTGAAAGAATGTCACATGACGCTTCTCCAGTGAAACATCTGATGCCTACTTATGACCGCCAACTGCACGTCTTTCTTATTATAAAGCTTATAAGTAACCGCAGGCTGACCCTACAATATTTTACCAAGTTTGACCAAATTTCATCAATTCGTACATGAGATAGGGTGCAGAAAAGCCAAACATGCCAGTTTTGGTGGGCCTGTGTCCTTGTAAATATGGTACAGCTCACCAAAATCTAACCAAACCTTTTGGTATATATTAGTGATATAGTGTACCAAGTTTGGCCAATGCGCCCCCGCCCATAGGGGCTTGAAGAAATATATGGGTTGCATGATGCTTCCACGCAGAGCTGAATCCGGCCCGCACACTAGTACTGGTAAACCGCTTAGAGGATCTAAGCCTGTCCAAGAACCGCGGTGCGAGGCTGAACCGTCCATGCTAATAAACCCTATTGGTTTCATTGGGCGACAGGGCTTGAGAAGTCATTTCATCTCAATGTCGGGTAAAAGTCCCACAGAATTGGAAGCAACGTCTCCAAAATGACATTTACAGTGTTGACGGGGACGTTAAACATCAAATCAAACAAAACAAAATCAGTCATGAGATAGAGTGCAGACAAGATCTCTTTGGCCCAAACATGACTGCTTTCCCTCATCCTAATGATGTAACCATCAAGTTTGGTCAGAATTCATCAATCCGTTCAGGAGATAGTGCTTCAAAGTACCAATGCCAACGCAAACGCCGATGCAAACAGGATCCTCACCAAAAACAATATACTCCCCCCCCCCTTTGGTGGGGGCCATAATAAACAGTCTTATCTATGAATGATTTTGTTTTGTTTGATTTGATGTTTAACGTCCCCATCAACACTGTATTGTGTCCACGTAAAATCGATTTAAGCCCCCCAGTGGAAATCTTCCACTGACCGTTCCAAGGCGGCTCTTCTGTGGCGATTTATTTATGTTGTTGTTTGTTACTTACTGTGTGTATCACTTGTGTCTTTTGGTTTTGGATGGCCATAAGGCCATTTTGTGGGAAAGTAACTGTCCTTATGGTCTTCCTTTGTTTAGGTTTCCATTATGGTCTGGTCGCTTAATGTTTGTATTTCTTTCCCTTTGATGTCTTTTATGGGTGGTGTAAGTTAATTGTATCAATTCCTGATCTTTGTTTTACTTCTACTTAGTCTTTCTGACAGTATACTCATAACTAAGTCGTCAGGCACTAACAAGAAAATACATTTTTTTTTGTAATCAGCTTTATAAAAACACTTGTTTCATGATGTAAGCTATTAAAGAGTGAGTGAGTGAGTGGGTGTTTTTAGTTTTACGTCTCACCAACAGCTAAGGTCATACGGAGATGGGACGTCGGTTTAAATACTCATCTGAAAGTCTGGAGAAGCCCGAGTTCGATCCTGCGACCCCTGGTTTGACGCAATTAAAGATCAGGGTCTATTGTTCAACACATCGTTAGCTAAACGAGCTTGTGAGTGATAAAATTGTTAACTGTTCTAGCAAGTACAATATCAACTACAGTGGTATTTTTACTTCAAAAATGTGAGCAGCTTTTGCAGATGCAGGTTTTTAAAGCTTTCCCATTGAAAATCTCTAAAACAAGTGGGCCTTGGGGTGTCATTTTTGTCCCAGTCTAATTTGAATAACCTTTGTAGAAGTGCCCCAGATGAAGCTATGTTCGAAAATCAAAGGCCAGAGCCTTTTGGTTCCAGATGAGTTAATTCTCTATATAAGAATCTTATATGGGTGTGAGGGGAGGATTGAAAATTCCGTCCCGAGGGACACTGTCCGGCATCACGAGGCTTGCCGAGTGATGCCGGACAGTGATCCCGAGGGACGGATTTTTCTATCCACCCCTCACACCCATATTGGATTCTTTTTCTTGCATACCTTCTATTTCTACTGCGAATTTTTAATGCTGCTGTCACTTCAGTTACCGACGTCCGCCGTTTTGTGATGACATAACAGGAATGTTTAGTGACGTCACGCATGACGACGCCGCGCATGAGCTTGTAATCAAACAGTGCATTTGTCAAACACGCGATTATATTCGATTAGGGGTCGAAACACCAGGGTCAGAACATAAATTTCTATCCCAGGTAAAAATCAAGGATTTTCTTGTCTGGTGTGCAAGAATATGTAAAACAAATGGACCTGTGACGGGGCCATTTGTTGAACTGTTTGTTTGATTTGAGGTTTTAACGTCCCCGTCAACACAGTATAGGTCATTTTGGAGACGTTGCGTCCAATTTTGTGGGACTTTTACCCGACATTGAGATGAAATGACATCTCAAGCCCTGTCGCCCAATGAAACCAATAGGGTTTATAATCATGGACGGTCCGCCTCGCACCGCGGTTCCTGGACAGGTTTAGATCCTCTAAGCGGTTTATCAGTACTCGTGTGCGGTCGGTTTCTGCTCTGCGTGGAAGCATCATGCAGCCCATCTATCTCGGCAGAAGTCCACAAGACCAAGTTACATGCCAGATATCAAATGCCTTGGCCTTCTGGTTTCAGACAAGAAGATATTTAAAGGTTTTGCCTATATTGGTCAACGTAAAACTTGGTTGTTTTTGTTTGAGATGTAACTATAAAGGTCATTTTGGAGACATTGCTTCAATTTTGTGGGACTTTCACCCGACATTGAGATGAAATAACATCTCAAGCCCTGCCGCCCAATGAAACCAGTAGGGTTTATAAGCATGGACGGTCCGACTCGCACCGCCTTAAATCCTCTAAGCACTTTACCAGTACAGTAAAACCTGTCTTAGTGGCCACCTCTATTAAGCAAGCAACCTGTCTTAAGCAAGCAGGTGTTTTGTTCCCGAAATAGCCAAAAATGTTAAATTTCACCTGTTTTAAGCAAGCACCTGTCTTAAGCAAGCGCATTTCTGTTATCCCTTAGGTGCTTGCTTAATACAGGTTGGACTGTACTCATGTGTTGTCAGATTCAGCTCTGCGTGGAAGCATCATGGAGCCCATTTATTTCTTCAAGCCCCAAGGGGTTGAAGTCCACTAGATGAAGCAATGTACCAAAAATTAAAGGACTGGGCCTTCTGGTAACAGACAAGAATATTCTTTCAATTTTTCCCCATTTATATGGGTCTATACAGAAGAAGTGGGCCCTCGGGCTGGACCAATTTTTACTTCAGGGCTATACTTAGAGGTAAAAGACCTGTGCCTCCTGGATTTAAAAAGATCTTTTTAAGGTCTTCCCTACAAAAGTCTATGTGAAAATTGGGCCCCTTGGATGGGCCAATTTCGGCCCCTGGGCTGTAATTTGAATGACCTTAGCAGAGGTTCACAAGCTAAATGGAAGTGGCCTTGTTTCAGATGAGAATATTTTTAAAGGTCTTCCTCATATATGTCTATGTAAAACTTGTTGGCCACTAGCTCTGGCGGTCACCTTATTAATCTGAGTGGAATGGTTTGAGCAATTTTGGGAGAGGTCAACCAGGGTACATTCCTGTGAAACTATTTCAAAATCCATCTACTAGTTAAGGGGAGAAGTCGTTTAAAAGTCTTATCTATTTTTAGCTCTGGCGGCCACCTTGTTCGTACGAGCAGAACTGTTTGTGCAATTTTGGTAGAGGGTCATCCACGGAACATTCCTTTGAAATTATTCCAAAATCCATCCACTGGTCAAGGAGGAGAAGTCATTTACATTTTTTTTTCTATTGTAAGCTCCAAGCAGAATTGTGTGAGTAATTTTGGTAGATGGTCATCCTTTATAAATGTACACATGTATTTTTATTTATTTCATGAATGAACACCAAAAGTTGTATTTCACTCGTGGCTTCACCACTGGTGAAAATACTTCTTTTGGTGTTCATGCCGTGGAATGAAGATCGATCTAACACGGAAAAAAATCAAATATCTTTTGTGTACTGGAAAGCATGATGTAAACAAGTCTGTGTAATTGATACCCCTCTAAACCCCATTTTATATAGAGAAAACTGGGGTTTACAGGGGTATACATTATTTTCCTCCTTATTATGCTCCAAGCCATAGGTTGTGAGTACTCGTCGCCTCATTGAGGCGTTGAGTACAAGCACCCACAACCTATGCTTTGAGTATAGATAAGCACATCACAATTTTCATCTGGGGTTTACAGTGGAATACATTATTTTTCTTATTCCTGCTCCAAGGCATAGGTTGTGGGTACTCGTTAGAACCGCCTCAATGAGACAGTCTACGTTTGAAGTATAAATAACAATAAGAGGGCCAAATGGCCCTATATCGCTCACCTGTGTACCAGAAATTCATTAGTGAAGGAGACCACTTGACATTGCTACATACTAAATATCTAAGTTCTGAACCTAATGGTTTTGGAGAAGAAGATGTTTGAAGTATAAGTCTATAGCAGCTAATGAGCCCTGGGGCGTGGCCAATTTTGACTCAAAGGGCATGGTTGGCAGGATTTATGCAGGGGACCATTTTATGTTGCAATTTACTAAATAGCTAAGATTTGTACTTCATCGTTTCAGAGAAGATTTTTGAAGTTTTTTTTTCCATTTTAAGTTTAATGGAATTAAGGGGCCACAGGATTTGGCCAATTTGGGCCCATGGGCGTGGCCAATTTTGTCCAAAGTGATATGGTTGGCAGAATTTCTTAAGATGACCATTTCATGTTGCTACATACTAAATATCTTAGCTCTTCGACTTATGGTTTCAGAGGAGAAGATTTTTGAAGTTATTTTTTCCATTATAAGTCTATGGTAGCTAATGGGCCCATGGGTGTGGCCCATTTGGACCCCAGGGGCATGATTTGGAGAGTTTATGTAGGTGACCACTAGCTGTTGCTGCATGCAAAATATCTAAGCTCTGGGCCCTGTGGTTTCAGAGAAGAAGATTTTTGAAGCATTTTTCCATTATGAGTCTATTGGAGCCCAGGGGCCCCGGGGCGTGGCCAATTTGGACCCCAGTGACATGATTGGCAAGATTTATGAAGGGGACCACTTGCCGTTGCTACATGCTAAATATCTATGCTCTGGGCCCTGTCGTTTCAGAAAAGAAGAGTTTTGAAGCTTTTTTCCTTTATGAGTCTATTGGAGCTAAGGGGACCCTGGGTGTAGCCCATTTGGACCCCAGGGGCATGATTGGCAGGATTTATGTAGGTGACCAGGCTGAGAAAAGCTGGAGACACCATTTTTCACTTATATTTATGACAAAAAAGTTCAGATCATAAACGGCTGAGAAAAGCTCGAGACACCATTTTTCACTTATAGTTATGCTCAAGGGCAGGTAACTCCAAAGCTGTTTGTCCCTTGAAGCCCAAATTCTAACTTGACATAAACTGTAAGCCCCTCCTGGGTATCTGCAAGTTTGATGAAGATCGGATCAGAAATGGCTGAGTAAAAGTGGAGACGTCGTTTTCCCCATTATAAGTCTATGGAAAAAATTCACGCTCAAGGGGATGTATCTGGAAAACCGCTGGTCAGATTCAAACCAAATTCGAACTCGCCCGAGATTTTATGTTTGTCCTGGTTTATGAAAAGTTACAAAAAGATCAGATCGTCAATGACTGAGAAAAGTTGGAGACACCAGTTTCGACATATTTATTCTCAAGGGCAGGTAACTCCAAAGCTGTTTGTCCTGTGCAGCCCAAATTCGACCTCGACGTAGACTGTAAGCCCCTCCTGGTTATCTAAAAGTTTGATGAAGATCGGATCAGAAATGGCTGAGCAAAAGTAGAGACGTTGTTTTCCCAATTATAAGTCTATGGGAAAATTTTTTCACGCTCAGGGGGATGTAACTGCAAAACCGCTGGTCAGATTCAAACCAAATTCGAATTCGTCCGAGACTTTATGCTTGTCCTCGTTTATGAAAAGCTACAAAATGATCAGATCAAAAACGGCTGAGAAAAGCTGGAGACACCATTTTTCACTTATATTTATGCTCAAGGGCAGGTTACTCCAAAGCTGTTTGTCCCATGCAGGCCAAATTCGAACTCGACGTAGATTGTTAGCCCATCCTGGTTATCTGCAAGTTCAATGAAGAGCGGATCAGAAATGGCTGAGAAAAAATGGAGACGTCCTTTACCCCATTATAAGCCTATGGGAAAATTTTTCACGCCCAAGTTGATGTAACTGGAAAACCGCTGGTCAGATTCAAACCAAATTCGAACTCGTCCGAGATTTTATGCTTGTCCTCGTTTATGAAAAGTAAAAAAAAAGTTCAGATCATAAACGGCTGAGAAAAGCTCGAGACTCCATTTTTCCCTTTTATTTATGCTCAAGGGCAGGTAACTCAAAAGCTGTTTGTGCAGTCCAAATTCGATCTCGACGTATATTGTAAGCCCCTCCTGGTTATCTGTAAGTTTGATAAAGAGCGGATCAGAAATGGCTGAGAAAAAGTGGAGACGTCGTTTTCCCCGTTTTAAGTCTATGGGAAAATTTTTCACGCTCAAGGGGATGTAACTGGAAAACCGCTGGTCAGATTCAAACCAAATTCGAACTCGCCCGAGATTTTATGCTTGTCCTTGTTTATTAAAAGTAAAAAAAAGTTTAGATCATAAACGGCTGAGAAAAGCTTGAGCACCATTTTTCACTTATATTTACGCTCAAGGGAGGTAACTTCAAAGCTGTTTGTCCCGTGCAGTCCAAATTCGAACTCGACGTAGACTGTAAGCCCCTCCTGGTTATCCGCAAGTTTGTTGAAGATCGGATCAGAAATGGCTGAGAAAAAGTGGAGACGTCGTTTTCCCCATTATTAGTCAATGGGCAATTTTTTCACGCTCAAGGGGATGGAACTGAAAAACCGCTGGTCAGATTCAAACCAAATTCGAACTCGTCCGAGATTTTATTCTTGTCCTCGTTTATGAAAAGTAAAAAAAGTTCAGATCATAAACGGCTGAGAAAAGCTCGAGACACCATTTTTCACTTATACTTATGCTCAAGGGCAGGTAACTCCAAAGCCTTGAAGCCCAAAGTCTAACTCGACGTAGATTGTAAGCCCCTCCTGGTTATCTGCAAGTTTGATGAAGAGCGGACGAGAAATGGCTGAGATAAAGTGGAGACGTCGTTTTCCCCATTATAAGTCTATGGGAAAGATCAGATCATAAACGGCTGAGAAAAGCTGGAGACACAATTTTTCACTTATATGTATATTCCTGGTTATCTGCAAGTTTGATGAATATCGGATCAGAAATGGCCGAGAAAAAGTGGAGACGTCGTTTTCCCATTATAAGTCTATGGAACCTTTTGTTTCCATGGCAACCAGAATTCCAATCTGATCAGTCCAAAAAACCTTATGGAGCTTTTCCCCCAACCTGATGATGCTGCTAATGACATTTATTGATTGATTTTGAAATTTTGACTATTTTGATATCTCGACTTTGACTTTCAGGGTCAGGGGCTCAAGGTCAAGGCACGTGTGGCTATTGTTAGAAGAAAAACTTTGTCATCGCTCTAGCGCTTACATTTATTGGTGCACTGTGAGATAATCTCACGCAAATGTTGTTTATGGTGATATCTTGAGCGAGTTGGGCTTTCAGGGTCCAGGGCTCAAGTTGAAGTTCACTCTGGCTATTTTTAGAAAAAAAAAACTTTGTCATTACTCTAGTGCCTATACTTTTTGATGAATTTTAAGTTAATGTTCACATTAATGTTGGGTATGATCATTTCTCGAGCGAGTTTGACTTTCATGGTCTGTTGCTCAAGGTTAAGGTCACTATGGCTATTTTTAGGAAAAAAAACATTGACATCACTCTAATACCTACATGTATTGATGGATTTTAATATAGCCTCACACAAATGTTGTGTCCCCCGTTTTGGTTGTTCATGTTTAGTTACATTTGTTTTTCCAGTTTGATGTTTGCCATATTGGTGATTCTGATTTCCCCCTCCGCTTATGTTTATTGTTCCAGTTTAGTTAGGATTGGACATTCTGAGCCAACACCTGTTTGAGAAAGAGTCGCTGTCCGTTGTCCGTTTTGTTTACGGTCGCACAACATGATTTGACTTCTGTCCCTAGTGATATTGTGGGGAAAATTGGGATCTGTTTGAATCAGTTCCTTACCGTTTTCCTTTTTAATTTTTGTAACGTTTGTATTATGTTGAAGTTTTAGCTCACCTGTCACGTAGTGATAAGGTGAGCTTTTGTCATCACATTTTGTCCGTCGTCCGTCGTGCGTGCGTGCGTGCGTCCGTCTGTGGGTGCGTGCGTGCGTCAGTAAACAATTTAAAATAAGTATATCTCTAATACCCCCACGGCCAATCTTGATCAAATTTCATGAGAAGCATCATCAGGTAGGGGGAAAGGCTCCATTAGATTTTGGGCTGATCAGATTGGAATTCTGGTTGCCATGGAAACAAAAGGTTCCATAGACTTATAATTGGGAAAACGACGTCTCCACTTTTTCTCAGCCATTTCTGATCCGATCTTCATCAAACTTGCAGATAATCAGGAGGGGCTTACAGTCTACGTCGAGTTCGAATTTGGGCTGCACGGGACAAACAGCTTTGGAGTTACCTGCCCTTGAGCATAAATATAAGTGAAAATTGTGTCTCCAGCTTTTCTCAGCCGTTTTTGATCTGATCATTCTGTAACTTTACATTAACGGGGATAAGCATAAAATCTCGGACGAGTTCGAATTTGGTTTGAATCTGACCAGCGGTTTTCCAGTTACATCCCCTTGAGCGTGAAAAATTTTCCCATAGACTTAAAACGGGGAAATCGACGTCTCCACTTTTTCTCAGCCATTTCTGATCCGCTCTTCATCAAACTTGCAGATAACCAGGAAGGGGCTTACAATCTACGTCGTGTTCGAATTTAGGCTGCACGGGACAAACAGCTTTGGAGTTACCTGCCCTTGAGCATAACTATAAGTGAAAAATGGTGTCTCGAGCTTTTCTCAGCCGTTTATGATCTGAACTTTTATTTTACTTTTCATAAACGAGGAAAGGCATAAAATCTCGGACGAGTTCGAATTTGGTTTGAATCTGACCAGCGGTTTTCCAGTTACAATCCCTTGAGCGTGAAAAAATCCCATAGACTTATAATGGGGAAAACGACGTCTCCACTTTTTCTCAGCCATTTCTGATTCGATCTTCATCAAACTTGCAGGTAACCAGGAGGGGCTTACAGTCTACGTCGAGTTTGGGTTGCACGGGACAAACAGATTTGGAGTTACCTGCCCTTGAGCGTAAATATAAGTGAACAAATGGTGTCTCCAGCTTTTCTCAGCCGTTTATGATTTGAACTGTTTTACTTTTCATAAACGAGAACAAACATAAAATCTCGGACGAGTTCGAATTTGGTTTGAATCTGACCAGCGGTTTTCCAGTTACATCCCCTTGAGCGTGAAAAATTTTACCATAGACTTATAATTTGGGAAAACGACGTCTCCACTATTTCTCAGCCAGGAGGGGCTTACAGTCTACGTCGTGTTCGAATTTGGGCTGCATGGGACAAACAGCTTTGGAGTTACCTGCCCTTGAGCATTAATATAAGTGAAAAATGGTGTCTCCAGCTTTTCTCAGCCGGTTATGATCTAATCATTTTGTAACCTTTCATAAACGAGGACAAGCATAAAATCTCGGACGAGTTCGAATTTGGTTTGAATCTGACCAGCGGTTTTCCAGATTTATCCCCTTGAGCGTGAAAATTTTTCCCATAGACTTATAATTGGGAAAACAACGTCTCTACTTTTGCTCAGCCATTCCTGATCCGATCTTCATCAAACTTTTCGATAACCAGGAGGGGTTTACAGTCTATATCGAGTTCGAATTTGGGCTGCACAGGACAAACAGCTTTGGAGT
This sequence comes from Lucinisca nassula, assembly GCA_963580285.1. Taxonomy (NCBI): domain Eukaryota; kingdom Metazoa; phylum Mollusca; class Bivalvia; order Lucinida; family Lucinidae; genus Lucinisca; species Lucinisca nassula. The sequence continues at coordinate 87,274,033 of OY757016.1, read as the reverse complement.
TACCTGCCCTTGAGAATAAATATAAGTGAAAAATGGTGTCTCCAACTTTTCTCAGCCATTGACGATTGGATCTTCTTGAAACTTTCATAAACAAGGACAAGCATAAAATCTCGGACGAGTTCGAATTTGGTTTGAATCTGACCAGCGGTTTTCCAGATTCATCCCCTTGAGAGTGAAATTTTTTTTCCATAGACTTGCAATGGGGAAAACGACGTATCCACGTTTTCTCAGCCATTTCTGATTCGATCTTCATCAAACTTACAGATAACCAGGAGGAGCGTACAGTCTATATCGAGTTCGAATTTGGGCTGCACTGGACGAACAGCTTTGGAGTTACCTGCCCTTGAGAATAAATATAAGTGAAAAATGGTGTCTCCAGCTTTTCTCAGCCGTTTATGAACTGATTTTTTTGTCATAAATATAAGTTAAATTTTGTGTCGCCAGCTTTTCTCATCTTTGTCACCTACATAAATCCTGCCAATCATGCTTCTGGGGTCCAAATGGGCCACACCCAGGGGCCCCTTAGCTCCAATAGACTCGTAATGGAAAAAAACTTCAAAACTCTTCTTCTCTGAAACGACAGGGCCCAGAGCATAGATATTTAGCATGTAGCAACGGCAAGTGGTCACCTACATAAATCTTGTCAATCATGCCCCTGGGGTCCAAATTGGCCACGCCCGGGACCCCTTAGCTCCCATAGACTCATAATGGAAAAATGCTTCAAAAATCTTCTCTGAAACCACAGGTCCCAGAGCTTAGATATTTTGCATGCAGCAACATCAAGTGGTCACCTACAAAAATCGTGCCAATCATGCCCCTGGGGTCCAAATGGGCCACACCCATGGGCCCATTAGCTACCATAGACTTATAATGGAAAAAATAAAAACTTCAAAAATCTCCTCCTCTGAAACCATAAGTCGAAGAGCTAAGATATTTAGTATGTAGCAACATGAAATGGTCATCTTAAGAAATCCTGCCAACCATGCCACTTTGGCCAAAATTGGCCACGCCCATGGGCCCAAATTGGCCAAATCCTGTGGCCCCTTAATTCCATTAAACTTAAAATGGAAAATAGCTTCAAAAATCTTCTCTGAAACCATGAAGTACAGATCTTAGCTATTTAGTATATTGCAACATACAATGGTCCCCTACATAAATCCTGCCAACCATGTCCTTTGAGTCAAAATTGGCCACGCCCCAGGGCTCATTAGCTGCTATAGACTTATACTTCAAAAATCTTTTTCTCCAAAACCATTAGACTCAGAACTTAGATATTTAGTATGTAGCTATGTCAAGTGGTCTCCTACACTAATAATTTTCCGGTACACAGGTGAGCGCTATAGGGTCATTCGGCCCTCTTGTTGTTATTTATACTTCAAACGTAGATTGTGAGTGCTCATTAGAACCGTCTCATTGTGGCGGCTCTAACGAGTACCCTGAACCGATTGCTTGGAGCAGGAATAAGAATAATAATGTAAACCGCTGTAAACCCCAGGTGAAAATTGTGATGTGCTTATCTATACTCAAAACATAGGTTGTGGGAGCTTGTTAACACCGCCTCAATGAGGCGACGAGTGCCCACAACCTATGGCTCGGAGCATAATAAGGAGGAAAATAGTGTATACCCCTGTAAACCCCAGTTTTCTCTATATAAAATGGGATTTAGAGGGGTATCAATTACACAGACTTGTTTACATCATGCTTTCCAGTACACAAAAGATATTTGATTTTTTTCCGTGTTAGATCGATCTTCATTCCACGGTATGAACACAAAAGAAGTATTTTCACCAGTGGTGAAGCCACGAGTGAAATACAACTTTTGGTGTTCATTCATGTAATAAATATACAATACATGTGTACATTTATAAAGGATGACCATCTACCAAAATTACTAACACAATTCTGCTTGGAGCTTAAAACAGAAAAAAAACTGTAAATGACTTCTCCTCCTTAATCAGTGGATGGATTTTGGAATAATTGCACAGGAATGTTCCGTGGCTGACCCTCTACCAAAATTGCTCAAACAGTTCTGCTCGGATGAACAAGGTGGCCGCCGGAGCTTAATAATAGATAAAACTTTTAAACGACTTCTCCCCTAAACTAGTAGATGGATTTTGAAATAGTTTCACAGGAGTGTACCTTGGTTGACCAGCCGGCCTCAGTGGCTCAGTCGGATGCGCGTCTGACTGGTGATCAGGAGGACGCGGGTTCGACTCCCGCCGGGGTCGGCAACATTCTTTCGTGGAGATTGATCATGAAATCTTTTCTACGGTCATTCTCTCCCTTCCGCTGATTCAAGAAGGGCAGTTGTCAGTTTCTGGCGAAAGAATGTGCACTGTACTGGTTAACCGCTTACGTATAAGCCAGCCCAGGAAAGTGTTGATAGGTAAACTGACCGGCTCAAATATGACCTATATAGTGTTAACTGGGCCGTAAAACTCCAATACAAACAAACAAAACCTTGGTTGACCTTTCCCGAAATTGCTCAAACCATTCCACTCAGATTAATAAGGTGACCGCCAGAGCTAGTGGCCAACAAGTTTTACATAGACATATATGAGGAAGACCTTTAAAAATATTCTCATCTGAAACAAGGCCACTTCCATTTAGCTAGTGAACCTGTGCTAAGGTCATTCAAATTACAGTCCAGGGGCCAAAATTGGTCCATCCCAGGGTCCCAAGTTTCACATAGACTTTTGTAGGGAAAACCTTATATATAAAAAAATCTTTTTGAAGCCAGGAGGCACAGGTCTTTTACCTCAAAGTATAGCCCTGAAGTAAAAATTGGTCCAGTCCGAGGGCCCACTTTTTCTGTATAGACCCATATAAAGGGGAAAAATTGAAAGAATATTCTTGTCTGTTACCAGAATGCCCAGTCCTTTAAATTTTGGTACATTGCTTCATCTAGTGGACTTCAACTCCTTGGGGCTTGAAGAAATAAATGGGCTTCATGAAGCTTCAACGCAGAGCTGAATCTGACCGCAAATGAGTACTGGTAAACCGCTTAGAGGATCTAAGACGGTGCGAGTCGGACCGTCCATGCTTAAAAACCCTGTTGGTTTCATTGGGCGGCAGGGCTTGAGATGATATTTCATCTGAATGTCGGGTAAAAGTCCCTAAAAATTGAAGCAATGTCTCCAAAATGACCTTTATAGTTACATCTCAAACAAAAACAACCAAGTTTTACGTTGACCAATATAGGCAAAACCTTTAAATATCTTCTTGTCTGAAACAAGAAGGCCAAGGCATTTCATATCTGGCATGTAACTTGGTCTTGTGGACTTCTGCCGAGATAGATGGGCTGCATGATGCTTCCAAGCAGAGCAGAAACCGACGGCACACGAGTACTGATAAACCGCTTAGAGGATCTAAACCTCTCCAGGAACCGCGGTGCGAGGCGCACCGTCCATGATTATAAACCCATTTGGTTTCATTGGGCGACAGGGCTTGAGATGTCATTTCATCTCAATGTTGGGTAAACATCCCACAAAATTGGAAGCAACGTCTACAAAATGACCTATACTGTGTTGACGGGGACAGTAAAACCTCAAATCAGTCAAACAGTTCAACAAATGCCCTATCACAGATCCATTTGTTTTACATATTCTTATATGGGCCACGTCAAGCGATTTTGCTACTTATCGCCTATGCGATCAGCAAAGGGTCAGACGAGCCTGCGCATCCGCGCAGTCTCGCCAGAACCTTCACTGCTCGGTGATACAAGCAATGAATCAAGAGGAACCTTCAGACAGAAAGCCATATCCCTGGCCCCTCTGAATGACTGGGCATGCGCAGTTAAAATTTGTTATGACGGAATGCTCGAAGACACAAACTCGCTTGGCGGGGCTCATATAGAGAATTCACTCGTCTGGAACCAAAAGTTTCTGGCCTTTGATATTTGGTACACAGCTTCATCTGTAGCACTTCTACAAAGGTGATTCAAATTAGACTGGGACAAAAATGACACCCCAAGGCCCACTTGTTTTACAGACTTACACTGGGAAAGCTGTAAAAACCTACATCTGCAAAAGCTGCTCACATTTTTAAGTAAAAAACACCACTGTAGTTGATATTGTACTTGCTAGAACAGTTAACAATTTTACCACTAACAAGCTCGTTTAGCTAACGATCTGTTGAAAAATAGACCCTGATCTTTAATAGCTTCAAACCAGGGGTCGCAGGATCGATTCCGGGCTTCTCCAGACTTTCAGATGAGTCTTTAAACCGATGTCTCATCTCCGTATGACCTTAACTGTTGGTGAGACGTAAAACTCAAACAGTCACTCACTATTTAATAGCTTACATCATGAAACAAGTGTTTTTGGAAAGCTGATTACAAAAAAAGTATTTCTTGTTATAGTAGAAGCTCCCGTGTGACGAAAGCTCACAAAAATGCATTTTGAGTGGCCACCATGGTACCAAAATTTTCTTTAGTATATTATTTTAGTACTATATCTGGGCAGTATGAAACACAATATTTCCTATTTTTTAAGTCTTGCAAAACATGTTTTATATCATGCCAACTTGCGGTACGCAAGTTCACGAATGTGCCAGTTATGTAATAAGACTAACATTAGGACAATGTTGAAATATTAAGGTCTTTTCAGATGTAGTCATTAACAGTGGTGCAATTTACATTTGTTTAACTTGTTTCATGCAGGAAACTTATAAATGAAGTATATATATGATACACACCGTGATTTTAACCAGTAAAATGGTCCAAAATAGGACTATGGTAAGCATATTTTGGGCAAGCTTTTCATGAAAAACTTGTTTAAGTTAACATAGGCAACTTGTATATTGCTAATACATTATAATGTGGTTTTCTAACCAGCATATGCCATGCACACACCCCTTTCTGGAATTTTAGGAATAAAATAATAGATTGTTTGAGAGTTGAGAATACTATTCTCTATTTGGCATAGAATGTGTAAGTACAGCCGCTCCAAAAGTGGTACAATAGTGATGGCTGCTTCATAGAAATATTTTCACACAGGATTAGATCAAACTGTGTAGTTAAGCTGCTTAACATTTGCACCAATCTATTCATACACTTTTATCATTTAATAGATTACAGACCATAATGTATGAGCCTCATCATGAGAAAACCTGCAAATTTCATGTATGAACGATAAATATGCAGATAAGCCTGGGTGTACACACAGTGTAATCAGCATCTTTGTTGTTTGCTTTGCGAATGATATACTATGGCTACTAAAAATAAATTAACTCAGCACTGAATGGCTACTCAGCACTGAATGGCTTCTTGGTTTTTTAGCTCACCTGTCACGTAGTGACAAGGTGAGCTTTTGTGATCACATTTTGTCCGTCGTCCGTCGTGCGTGCGTCCATGCGTGCGTCCGTAAACAATTTCAAATAAGTATATCTCTAATACCCCATGGCCAATCTTGATCAAATTTCATGTGAAGCATAATCAGGTAGGGGAAAAGGCTGCATTGAGGGTTCTGGGCTGATCGGATTGGAATTCTGGTCGCCATGGCAACATATAGCTCTCATAGACTTATAATGGGAAAAATTTAAACAATCTTCTTCTCTGAAACCATAGGGCCCAGAGCTTAGATATTTAGCTTGTAACAATGTTAAGTAGTCACCTATAACAATCCAGCCAATCATGCCCCTGGGGTCCAAATTAACCACACCCCGGGCCCCTTGTCTCCTATAGACTCATAATGGAAAAAAAAGCTTCAAAAATCTTCTTCTCTGAAACCACAGGGCACAGAGCTTATATATTTAGCATGTAGCAAGTGGTCAACTACATAATTCCTGCCAATCATGCCCCTGGGTTCCAAATGGGCCACGCCCCGGGGCCCCTTCTCTCCCATAGACTCATAATGGAAAAAAAGCTTCGAAAATCGTCTTCTCTGAAACCACAAGGCCCAGAGCTTAGGTATTTAGCATGTAGCAACAGCAAGTGGTCACCTACATAATTCCTGCCAATCATGCCCCTGGGGTCCAAATTGGCCATGCCCCGGGGCCCCTTATCTCCTATAGACTCATAATGGAAAAAAAAACTTCAAGAATCTTCTTCTCTGAAACCACAGGGCCCAGAGCTCAGATATTTAGCATGTATCAATGACAAGTGGTCACCTACATAAAAATCATGACAAGTGGTCACCTACATAATTCCTGCCAATCATGCCCCTGGGGTCCAAATGGGCCACGCCCCGGGGACCCTTCGCTCCCACAGACTCATTATGGAAAAAAAGCTTCAAAAATCTTCTTCTCTGAAACCACAGGACCCAGAGCTTATATATTTAGCATGGAGCAATGACAAGTGGTCACCTACATAAATCCTGCCAATCATACCCCTGGGGTCCAAATTGGCCACGTCCCAGGGCCCGTTCTCTCCCATAGACTCATAATGGAAAAAAGCTTCAAAATCTTCTTCTCTTAAACTGTGAAGCACAGAACTTAGATATTTAGTATCTAGCAACATAAAATAGTCACCTACATAAATCCTGCTAACCCTGCCCCTTGCGTCAAAATTGGCCACGTCCGTGCTCATCAGCTCCTATAGACTTACATGTATAATGGAAGAAACTTCAAAAATCTTCTTCTATGAAACCATAAGGCCCAGAGCTTAGATATTTAGTTTGTAGCAACGTCATGTGGTCACCGACATAAATCCTGCCAATAATGCCCCTGGGATCCAAATTGGCTACACCCCAGGGCTCTTAAGCTCCCATAGACTTACAATTGGTAAAAACTTAAAAAATCTTCTCTGAAACCACAGGGCCCAGAGCTTAAATATGTAGCATGTGGCAACGTCAAGTGGTCACCTACATAAATCCTGTCAACCATGCTCTTGGGGTCAAAATTGGCCACGCCCATGGACACATTAGCTCCCATATACTTATAATGGAAAAAAATCTTCTCTTCTGAAACCCAAAGTCCCAGAGGTTAGATCTTTAGTATGTAGCCACATGAAATGGTCACCTTAATAAATCCTGCCAAAAATGCCCCTTGGGTCAAAATTGGCCACGCCCATGGGCACATTACCTACCATAGACTTGAAATGGACAACTTAAAATGAAAAACAAACTTCAAAAATCTTCTTCTCTGAAAACATAAGGCCGAGAGCTTAGGCATTTAGCATGCAGCAACGTCGAGTGGTCGCCTACATGAATCCTGCCAATCATGCCCCTAGGGTCTAAATTGGCAAAATCTTGTGACCCAGTAACTCCAATAAACTAATAATGGAATAATGGAAAATAAGCTTCGAAAATCTTCTTTTCTGAAACCATGAAGTACAGACCTTAGATATTTAGTATATCGCAACATAAAATAGTCACCCACATAAATCATGCCAACCATGCCCTTTGGGTCAAAATTTGTCATGCCCCAGGTTTCATAAGCACCTATAGACTTATACTGGAAAAAACTTCAAAAATCTTCTTCTCCGAAACCATGAGGCCCAGAGCTTAGATATTTAGTATGTAGCAATGTAAAGTGGTCTCCTACATAAATCCTGCCAACCATGCCCCTGGAGTCTGAATTGGCCATTCGCCAGGGCTCCTAAATAAAAATCAAAAATGAGTTCCTTTAAGAGCAATGAAAACAATCATAAGAAAGAAGATGGGTCATACTACGTAGTTTCGGCTTATAAAGCCTCATCAGTGACCCTGTAATGATCCGGCGAAGAAAGCCAGAGGAAACAATAGACTTATAAACTCCAATAGACTTTTAATGGATCAACTTCAAAAGTCTTTTTTTCTGAAACCACAGGACTCCGATTTTTGTTTGATTTGAGGTTTAACATCCCTGTCAACACTGTGTAGGTCATTTTGGAGACTTTTCTTCCAGATTTTTGGGACTTTTACCCTACATTGAGATGAAATGACATCTTAAGCTCTGCTGCCCAATGAAACCAAAAGGATTTAAATGCATAGACGGTTCAACTGGCACCACTTTTCCTGGGCAGCTTAGAACCTATAAGCTGTTTACCAGTACTCATCTGCGTTCGGTCCCAGCTCTGCACGGAAGCACCATGTAGCCCAATTTATTTCTTCAAGTCCCGATGGGTATTCTTAACATCACTCATGATTTTCTGGTACACAGGTGAGCGCTACAGGGCCAGTTGGCCCTCTTGTTTTGTTTTCTCGTCACACAATCTAAAGACAGGTTTTCTCATGACAAGGCTCCATATCATGCTGTTGGCATGGAATCAGGAAGATTAGACAATATTCCTAGTCTTCTGTTTCTGGTGGTTAGTAACACATATCAAAGTAGTATATATTTATCATAGAATATAAAGACATTTTGCACTGGAGAAAAAAAAAACATAGCTTTCCACAGCATTCTGTCACACAGTGATATACAATAAATTAAGGTACTTTTTACCATGTCTCGACTCAGAAAATGCCAGTAGATATTGAAAGCATGGTAAATTTGCCATAACCTTATATTATGTGGTCAGTTATGGTTAATAAATGCTTTTTTGAGTTGTCAGTGTATCTTAAATTTCGAATCCTGTCATTTAACATGGCCATTCAGCAAATTTCGAATAAACGCAACAGTACCTAAATGTATCCCATAATTTCAAAGCTTTTGCAAGACATAAAAGTTTGGAAACATCTGTTTTCTACCTTCCAATATGTTGATCTTAAAAGGGTTATGGCTTAAATTTTTGGTACTTTCAGACCACCTATTGCTCAATCTCAGTAGCTTGGAGCTCTTACTATTAGTGCCTGACAACATAGTTATGAGTATACTGTCAGAAAGACTAAGCCAGTTAGACTGTGTCAGTAGAGGTTGGGTGTTACATGGGTACCCTACTACCAGGGAACAGGCAGAAACCCTCTCAAAAGAAGGATTTCCACCACACAGGTAAGAAGCATGACATTGTTCTAAACTAGTAAGTTTGCCATAATTGCTGTCAATATTGAGACTAAAGTGTCTGATAAAAAATGTAGACCCTGATCAGACTGCCCTGCAGTAGCAAAACTAGTAGTTTAGTGTAAACATACACCCCAACTGGTAGATAAGACTGTTTATTATGTCCCCCGCCAAAAGGGGAGGGAGTATATTATTTTTGGTGAGGATCCCGTTTGAATCGGCGTTTGCGTTGGCATTGGCACTTTGAAACACTATATTTCCTGAACGGATTGATGAATTCTGACCAAACTTGATGGTTACATCATTAGGATGAGGGAAAGCAGTCATGTTTGGGCCAAAAAGAGCTTGTCTGCAACCTATCTCATGAATGAATCAATGAATATTGGCCAAACTTGGTACACTATATCACTAATATCTACCAAAAGGTTTGGTTAGATTTTGGTGAGCTGGACCTTATTTACAAGGGCACAGGTCCCACTTAAACTTCATTTTTGGCTTTTCTGCACCCTATCTCATGTACGAATTGATGAAATTTGTCAAACTTGGTAGAATATTGTAGGGCTCAGCCTGCGGCTCCTTATAAGCTTAATAATAAGAAAGAAGTGCAGTTGGTGGTCATAAGTAGGCACCAGGTGTTTCACTGGAGATGCGTCATCAGACATTCTTTCACCAGGAAGATGAAGTATCGAGTGTTCTATCAAGTGATCGATCAGAGTCTGCTGCTGCTGATGATGATGTGATGATGGTGAGTGATCGGTGTTGGGAGCTACTATTGGTGGATGATACGTCAAACAACATTCATTTGCCAGGCTGATGATTAGAATTGAATTGTTACTGGTGACAAAGAAATGCTGGAGCAAAACCAACAGTTTGACTCCGATGACAGAGCAGTCTAAAGTGCATGAGGTGTCGTCAAACTGACTTAGTACTAGGAAACACCCTTTGTTACCACAAGGCATTTTAAGTTGGACTGAGTACGTTCATCTCCATCTGGTGCACTAGGATCTGACCCTCAATGTCCAGGAGGTGCCCAGATAGTGACATACAAGTAAGCTCCGTATTGTCAAAGGGTTGAACCAACCAAACCCCTCCCCCCCACACACACACCATAACCCTTGTCACCATGAGAAAGAGCCTGTTCATCTCCGTCTGTTGCATAGGACTTGACCCCAAATGTCCTCAAGGTGCCAAGATAGTGGTATACAAGTCAGCTCTGTATTGTCAAAGTGATGAAGCACCCCCAACACACACACACACACACACACACACACACACACACACACCACCACCACCACCACCACCACCACCACCACCCCTATCCCAACCTCTTGTCAGCATGAGTCAGAGCCTGTTCATCCCCGTCTGGTGCACTAGGACCTGAGCCTCAATGTCCATAAGGTGCCCAGATAGTGACATACAATTCAGCTCTGTACTGTCAAATTGATAAACAGACCCTGCCCCCCCCCCCCCCCCCAGCCACAACCCCTTGACACCATGAGACATTGATCAGAATTGAATTGAATTGTTACTGGTGACACGTCAAATGACATTCATACAACAGGAGTTACCATTGATAGTGAGACTGAGCCTGATCATCTCCGTCTGGTGCACGAGGCCCTGACCCTCAATGGCCACATGATTCCTAGATAGTTACATACAAGTCAGCTCTGTATTGTCAAAGGAATGAACCAACCCCACTCCCCACAAACTCCTTGTCACTATGAGTCAGAGCCGGATTGTCTCATCAATGTCCACAAGGTGCCCAGATAGTGACATACAAGGGAGCTCTGTATTGTATAAGGGATCAGCCAACCCTGAATCCCTCCCCACCCTCTTGTCACCATGAGTCAATGATACTTCTTAGACCGAGCATGTTCATACCCATCTGGTGCAATCGGGCCTGACCCTCAATGTCAAAGGGATCAAGGTGCCCAGATTGCGACATACAAGCCAGCTCTGTATTGTCAAAGGGATCAACTCTCCCAGCCCACCCATCACCATGAGTCATTGATAGTTAGACTGAGCATGCTCATCTCAGTCTGGTGCAATAGGACCTGAACCTCAATGTCGACAAAGTGCCCATGACATACACATTTGATCTACCACCCCCACCACCATCACATTCCACCTTATATTAATTATCATTTCATTTGTGCAATAAGGAACAGCCGAGCGATCCAGGGTCATTATGACCCTCTTGTTTCACAAAATTAATTACAGTCGAACTTCAATGGCTCGAACACCTTTGGGACCAGAAAAATCTGTTCGAGACAGGGGTAGTTCGAGTCACTGAGGGCTACTGCCAGGGGGCATAACGAGATACCTTTGGACATCTTGTAAGTGTTCTGTATTGAAAAATGTATGCTGTGTGTACTCATTAGAATCGCCTCATTGAAGCGATTCTAATGAGTACACACAGTATACATTTGCAAGATAAAACACGAAAATATCCTAAATCTTACCCTCCCTATTTCTCACCTAGAGAAATTCCCTAGGGACTCAAGAACGGGTTCGACTCAGCCATGGTAAACGAGCCATCGGTGTTCGAGCCATCGAAGTTCTACTGTAAATCATGTGATCTAGTGGAGATTTCCGTTGAAAAAATAGAGGGCGTCCAAGTGCGTTCGGTGATCAGCTTTTTACACCGTTTGTTGCCATTATTCGTGGCGCGCTTATCCAGCTATAGGTAAAGAAAATCAATACAAGTAAATTTTGCTGACAGTAAAACATACGCATCATATTATGTACAGGACGGACATAATGCGGGTGATCATCATAGCAGTCCTTGCTTTAAGCACCATACATGCTTCAGGTATGAACGTTTTGTTAGTATACTATTTAAGATAACCGAGAATCTGTAACTGGGCCCATATGCAATTTCTTGCTCATTGTGTTATTAATAAAATCTTAAACTATATAAAAATACAACTTGAGTCAGCGTCTTATCCGTTACATGCATTTTGGTCTGATTTTCGTTTTGGTGGACATGTTTTTGCAAAGATTGTTTCCAGTGAAAAAGAAATCACTTGTCTTTCGCTATTGTTGCTGTTAGAAATGAAATTAAGCACTGGCGACACGGTTACGCACGCGATTATCATTTGGCGCATTCACTGTCAAAGAATTATATAGTGATCTCAAGGTATTAATATTAACACGAGAAAAACCATATTGAGCAGGGTCAAGTGGTATTAATTGCAGGTCAAAATTTGTACTCAATACGCAGAATATTTTGTCAGTAAGGAGTAAGAAAAATAACTTATTTGATACTAGAAAATATCCTAAGAATCTAATGGTTATTTAAGCAAGAGAAGTATAATCTTTAAGAAACAATCTTACTTTTTACAAATAAAGAGCATCTTCTGAGTGTGTTTAATTGTTAGATCGAATATGTCATAAGTCCGCTATCAGCCCTATGGAATTTGGTAACAACCTAAAACCGAATGTTTGTATTTCATTTCATATCAGTATCGTGGCTAAATGAAGTAAACTTTTCTCTGCCAGACTGAGGCTAAATATATTGTGATACCTGTTTCTTTCTTTCTTTCTTTCTTTCTTTCTTTCACGTGTTACGAAACTAAAAGAGCTGTTAATAGTGCATTTCTGGATTCGAACTTAATCGGATCGTAATAAATGCATGGGTGTGTGCTCGGATACGTACGTATGTATATATGTATGTATGTATGTATGTTACCAATGAAACTGTTTCAGTTATCATAGAAATGTGCTGCAAACACAAAAATATTAGTGTAAAGGTTGTAAAATAAAATCTGCTGTGATATACATTCTCTACATTGTCTTTAAAATTGTCTCTATTACGAAATTCTAAGTATTTGATCTGATTTGATATTTTGAAAAGAAGAACCATTAAGGACGTATATTGTAAAATATATGTGTGATGCAAAATTATTTATAATGATAATAATTGCAATAAATGCTAGGTCAATACCTTCAGCATATTTCAGCCTCATTTACTTACAACATGATGCATTATCTTGCAGCTTCTTCAATGTTTCGACATATGATTTTTGTAAACAGGTAAAAAAAGATAATATAATTTGCTTAAAGACGACATGAGAAACACTAACCCGAGATGTGTTTAACATTATACGCAAGTTGATATTGCATCCACTCGTGACGGTTAATTGACAGCAATGTTGATATTCCATGCGCTGCTATTTTCAAACATGATGCTCTGACTGGCGTCCAGAATGAATTCAAGGCAAAGACACACGATTGTTATTGCAATAGTCTAGCAGTTAAAACCATCTCCACTAAACCCCAAAGAAATACCTAACCCATTACATGTTTATGCACTTGCATATATTATGCGACTTTTGATTGGATAACGTCGAAAACTTGCGACAGGATATTCTGTGATATACTGTCGGAAATCCGAAGTCATCACGTAACGTCGCTTTGCATTGGCGGCATTCTGTTTTTTTTTTTAGCAACTCAGAAACGCTTGCCGCTTTGCTACTTAATTTGCATCTTCATATACTGAGTCGGCCACATCTGCTCATTACATCAGTTAGGAGGGTGGCTACATTGTGAATTTAGCTCACCCAAAAAATCAAGAAAAATTACTGTATGAGCTCTTAAAACTATTTACAAACTGATTAACAGAGGTATGCTTAAACGCAATAAATCGTCAATAGAAACAGCTGGTAATTAAGAGCACGTCATTTATCATATGACGTCGCGTCTGAGAGTGTAATAACGCCATGTAATATTTTCGATATCCACCAGTGGATTAAATAGGCAAATTAGCTAGATACGTCCCGTAACGTTACATATACGACGTCCTTAACGACGTCGCGTTTACTAAAGGCGGAGTATTGACATTTTTGTAAACAATCGTGGATAAATTGCGTTTTAAATGTCATATGATAAACAGAATCTTGCATTCGTGCTCATGTATTATTGAATTTATTAAACTCGTTGAGGTAAAGGGATAAAATGCTCGACAAAGCCTCGCATTTTATCCCTTTTCCTAAACTCGTTTAATAAATTCAATAAAACATGAACACTCATGTAAAATCCCCTATGAAGTGTATGAGTTCATAAATTACATGGTTCGTGTTTCTGTGTTTCATTGGTACGCAACGATAAGTATATGGTTTCAGCGTTTAAAAAGATTTCATTTTCAAATTACATGATGCCAGATCAATATTTCACAGACACGAATCAATGGAAAAAAAGGAGAAATAAAAAAACATAAACACATAGCGAGCATGCCTCATGTATGCAACGTCGTACGTTGCATCTACGTTGATGTGACCTTGCTTAAACGTCATGACGCTCTAGCGACGTCAACACGACGTTGTTGAAACGTCATGTGCCAAGTGGAAAAGCTTACGCGCCTTAGTCAATTACTGAAACACCTGATAAAAAGACTTCAAAGTTTTTCTGCATTATTGTGAATATTGTCCCAATGAAGCAGACATGCCCAAACAAATGACAAAGAAAAATATATAAATGTCCTGTTCAGCTACATTAACAATAGATCATACTTTTTTAGACAAAGAAACTAGAGGTACTATGCAGGGAGCGAAAAGGAAGGATTTGATCAGACTGTGCATCTGAGCAAGGATGATCTGCATCTTGGTTGTTCGCAAATGAATTACAAAACACGTTTTCTTATGACGTGGCTAAATATTTTCTGCTGACGTGGTTTAATTTACAGTGAAGAGTGGCAGCATACTTCGTACTTAACTTTGAAAAACAAATATTCTTAAGATTTTTTTTTTTTTTTTTTTTTTTTTGCTTCCTAAAATAACGGGTTATAATTTCAGATGTCACAAAATTAATGGAAAATTTCTCTCATAAAATCTTTCCGTAATCATTCCATTTCAAGAAGGCGGCGTCTAAACGGACCAATCGTGCAGCTTCTTGCTCGTACGAGTATATATTCTGTGTATCTCCAACACTTGAGGTAGGCAATCCACTCAACCAAAGTGTTTTCCTGTCAGGGCTCCACGATGGCGGAGAGCACGGAGGATGAATCTTGAAATCTGTTCATCACGCAAAAAGATAAAAAGAGAGAGAAACCTACCGAAGCCGACACATCAGATGCTGATATACCGGACAACGAAAAAACTATAACAACAAATGACACAACGACTCAACATTTCCCGCGCTTTTTACTGACTGAAAGTACAGAAGAAAATCGGTACAACACCTCTTCATCTCCCTTCGTCATTCCAAAGATTATTTTAGGAATTGCTGGTGAACCAAAAACATTTAAAAACTTTTTATCATATGACGTCGCGTCCGAGAGTGTAATAACGCCATGCATTATTTTCGATAATCCACTAGTGGATTAAATTAAATATGCAAATTAGCTAGATACGTCCCGTAACGTTACATGTACGACGTCATTAACGACGTCGCGTTTACTTATAGCGGAATATTGATATTTTTGTAAACAATCGTGAATAAATTGTCATATGATAAATAGAATCTTGCATTCGTGCTCATGTATTATTGAATTTATTAAACTCGTTGAGGAAAAGGAATAAAATGCTCAGCAAGCCTCGCATTTTATCCCTTTTCCTCAACTCGTTTAATAAATTCAATAATACATGAACACTCATGTAAGATCCTCTATATAGATCAAATCATCTACTCCTTGATGTAAACAAACGTTCGCACGCCGATAATCACCATAGGACAACTGAGTTTCGTAATATGAAAGTGAGGGTAATACTACATGCCTCACTGAACACCTCAAAGGGAGTAATACGTTGCCTGAATTTGAGGAATTCAAGTCAGGAGGAGGTTCTCGAAGGCACACGCTCCCAAGGAGTTACAGCTGTTAAACGATTTAAGATCAAACGAAACGGCCTATTAAAAGACACGGACACATTTGTATTAACTTTTAACATACCGGCATTGCCAGAAACCATCAAAGTGGCATATCTTAGAGTTGGCGTAGAAATCTATATACCAAATCCGTTACGCTGCCACAATTGCCAGGAATATAGGCACCACGAAAACCGGTGTGCAAAGGACCTGTTACGGTCAAATTGTTGTCAGCCAGAAAATCACAAGGTACAAATTTGCAAAAACGACCCAACTGTGTTAACTGGGTTAAAAACAGTCCGCTAATTCTAAGGAATGCCACGTTTGCCACAAAAGAACAATTTCACCCCAGAAGCGCAGAAAATCGTTGAGTCGCCCACCCCTATTCCCGGAGTCAGCTATGGCAGCATCGCACCTGCGAAAAAGGTACCTCTTGAAGATGCTGTCACTCAAACAGTTCCGATTTCTGGCCTAGCACCTTTAGAAAAAAAAATGAAAAAAAGCAAAACTGAAGATCAAACAATCAATGCCAAAATGCAAACACAAACACAGCCAACACAGCCTGTAAAAGACAATAAAACAGAGAAATAACCGAAAAGAAAATCTTTCAGATATGCTCTAGCTTCTTGTGTTTTACCTTTTCCGTGAAGCCGTTGCCCTTGAGAAGCATAACGGAAAATATATGACCACCAAATCACTGAAACCGAATGTCATTTCATGCATATAATCTCATGTACATGTCGGTAGTGTGCATGTCAGAACTCGATTAATAAATTTGAAACGATCGAATAAAAAATCTAAATTCAATTTTAAAATTACAAAAAACACTTACGTACCAGTATTATACTTTTATAACAATAAATCAAAGAAGGGTTAATTTTTAGCGGATGGAAACAAAATAGCAGTTTCCATGGAAACGGCGAAGAATCAGTACGAAAAAAAAAATGTCAACGTTACACAGTGCACAAAGGTAACATTTCCACAAAGTTTCACTGGAATCTGTGATTTTCGCACTTTCCAAGTTTTTATGAAACAATGCTCGATGCTTACAGTCAGCTTCTCTTAAGTATTTTCCTTGGTTAAGTAACGACTTAAACGAAAGACTTCCTTTGAAGTTCACTTTATACGACAGTTAAGTAAATACTTAGTTTAATAGGTACTTAAAATTTGAGTACGCATTGTAATCCTGGGCCCTGATTAACATTTGAAAAAAATCTGAAAAATTTTATTCGGTAATTGCCTTTTAAAATAATGGGTATTTGAGGACAAACATATGGCTGGGGGCATAGTGTTTTATAGACACCATCTCTAGTTAATAACTTTCGATCGACTGGTAAGCCAATGCCCCAGTACACGAGCACAGTCCAGTTATCACATAAAGCC
The DNA here is from genome assembly GCA_963580285.1 of Lucinisca nassula. Lineage (NCBI taxonomy): Eukaryota > Metazoa > Mollusca > Bivalvia > Lucinida > Lucinidae > Lucinisca > Lucinisca nassula. Next base: position 87,256,993 of record OY757016.1, on the reverse strand, counting down.
CAACAAAATTGGAAACAATGTCTTTTAAATTACAAGTGTTGATGGGGACGTTAAACCTCACCACAAACAAAACAAACTTTTTACACACAGCTCTGACCACTGCTCTGACGTCACGATCTGGGTTTTGTGTATGGTCAGTGATAGTCAATTGGACAATAGCAGGCGGTTAGTGACGCAGACTGTTGGTACTCGTTTGTTTGTTTGTTTGAGGTTTAACGTCCCCGTCAACACTGTAAAGGTCATTTTGGAGACGTTGCTTCCAGTTGTGTGGGACTTTTACCCGACATTGAGATGAAATGACATCTCAAACCCTGTCACCTAATGAAACCAATAGGGTTTATTAGCATGGACGGTCCGCCTCGCACCGCGGTTCCTGGTCAGTCTTAGATCCTCTAAGCGGTTTACCAGCACTAGTGTGCGGGCCGGATTCAGCTCTGCGTGGAAGCATCATGCAGCCCATATATTTTTCAAGACCCTATGGGCAGGGGCCGATTGGTACTCTTTAAAATGCCATATTATAATAAAAAGTTGTACAATGTTTATTTTCTCTTTTTTTATCTCCCTCGCCCAAGCGTAGCGGGGATTATAGATATGATGTTGTCCGTCCGTCTGCCTGTCTGTCTGTCTGACTGTCCGTAACACTGTTTTGTCCGCTCTGAATCTCATGAACCCTTTGATAGATTTTCATTAATCTTTCGTCAATGAGCTGATGTGCAGATCCCTTAAACAATAAAGGTGCAGATAGGCCTGAGCCGGCCTTGGTAGCTCAGTCGGATGCGTATCTCGACCGGTGATCAGGAGGACGCAGGTTCAATACCTGCCGGGTCGACAACATTCTTTCATGGATACTGAACATGAATTCTTTTCGACGGTCATTCTCTCCCTTCCGCTGATTCAAGAAGGGCAGTTGTCAATTTCTGGCGAAAGAATGCGCGCTGTACTGGTTAATCGCTTACGTATTTAGCCTGCCCAGGAAAAAGTGGGTAGGTAAACTCATCGGCTCAAAAATAAATGCAGTGAGTAAACAATGTAGATCCTGATAAACAACATATTTTGCTGCATCTGAACTGCTTATGGCTAGGCATACGTTGGTTAATCTGCATATATTTTGTGTCTGAACTGTTTGCCAAAGTCATGAAATAGGGAGAAGAAAATCGAGCGAGGCCCGAACCACAGCGGTGAGAGACCTAATGATCAAGAGTCAGCGCTCTTAACCACTAGGCCAAGGAGGCCCGCGCGCAAAGAGCTAAGTGGACACTTTGTATGGGAAGTTGTGTTTCAAACTTACCAACTTGTACATTTTGCTGTGCCCTGACTGTCGATAATAAATAATCAATATACTCACTTAGAAGACGTATAACTGCTATCAGAATTTTAGTCACAAAAAAATAATATAAAGCTGTCCACAAGTTACCATTTCATTATGTTTCTCATCTGTTTCAAATGAAGTTCATGAGGACAGAAAATATATTTACAATTCATTCATAATAATCAGATAATGCTGTGTTTCTTGACTGTAAAAATTGCATTCTCTTACAATTCAATTGAAGGTTGTTGGTTGAAATATTGTCAAAATAATGTAAATAAATTAAAATCGGATTTATAAGGGCACTACAAGAGCGTGATGAAAACGAACTTTGATAAAAACTAGCCAATTGTGTTTGTAGGAATGTGAATAATAATAATAATATCACACCAACAACTACTACTTCTTCTACTACTACTGATAATAATGTTAATAATGAAAACGGCGATGAAAAGAATTAAGAATGCAATGACAAATTTGGAAGTTTCATAGATTTTGTCATGAGAGTAGAGAAAGAAATCATTTTAATGGGGGATTTAGGAGGCCTTCATGCGGACTGAACAAATTATTTGTCTAAATCGCGACGGAAGTTAGGGCGAGGATAGTGGCCACGTAAAATCGATTTAAGCCCCCCAGTGGGAATCTTTCCACTAACCGTTCCAAGGCGGTTCTTCTGGGGCGGTTTATTTATGGTGTTGTTTGTTACTTACTGTGTGTATCACTTGTGTCTTTTTATTTTGGATGGCCATATGACCATTTTGTGGGAAAGTAACTGTCCTTATGGCCTTCCTTTGTTTAGGTTTCCCTTCCTTTGTTTAGGTTTCCATTATGGTCTGGTCGCTTAATGTTTGTGTTTCTTTCCCTTTGGTGTCTTTGATGGGTGGAGTAAGTTAATTGTATCGATTCCTGATCTTTGTTTTACTTCTACTTTAAAAAGAATTCAATTACTGAAGAATCAGACATAGATTGGGGCGATTTTATCACATCTTTAGGTCTGAGTCAGTTAGTAAAGAATCCAAGAATAACTACAGAAACGTCCAGTACATTAATTGAACATATTTATATAAACATTAAAGAAAACATTTCCAGGGTACGCGTAGGTTCAACTAGCGACCATTATGCAGTTTTTGTAACAGAAAATAAAACTCCCAGTTGCGAAATAAACACCACAATACTATCAGTAGGAGAGTTGCTAAGGCCGTCGTCAAGATTTTAATTTTTTTGTAAGCTTCCGCGAAAGGGATTATTTTTTTATAGCAAAAATAATTGTGAAATCGGACGCTACTTCCGGTCATTTTAACATAAGCATACAGTCGTCAGAAATGATAAAATTAGCATTCAAAAGCACAAATGAAAACATCAACACTTCCTAAAACGTTTCATTACTTCAGTTATGGTTGCCACTGAAATGGAACGTTTCCGAAGCTTCGTTTATTAAGTAACCCATATTTTTAAACAAACTTCTGGTCAAACAGTACCGGTCAGTTATTTTGGAATAAAAAAATGGTCAGAAAAAATTTTGGTTCAAATTTTCCTAAAATGTTTGTTATACATTATTCTGTCTTCCAGCTGAGTATCTACACGAAAGTAAACACAGTATTGGAGATGTTGACGTCAGAAGTTGGGTCAATATTTGACCTAGTCGCAACGCTTGCACACACAGATTTTTAAAATACATGGCTGCGAGGAAAAGTTATTCAAAATTTAAACGCTGAAAGAAGGCGTGTTTTGTCAAAATACGTTATGAACCTTGGTTGTTAGACCTGCCTCTGGATTGCTTTATTTTTGTCGGTAAGTTAAGCAGTTTCACACTTTGATACGGCAACTGAGGTAATGGTCAAATATGACCGACTCCGTACAAGAGGATAGATAGATAGACAGAACACGTAGATCAGAATCAGATTTTTTACTGGTGTCACATCCTTAGACAATCCTTAACCATATCCATGTAAATCCTATGCAAAACGCATCACTGGTACGATTCTCTCTCTCTCTCTCTCTCTCTCTCTCTCTCTCTCTCTCTCTCTCTCTCTCTCTCTCTCTCTCTCTCTCTCTCTCTCTCTCTGACGACATTGTATCTGTCGGTATTCCATTTAAATACTGCAGCCTGTAAGTGGTGACTGCTATATGTTCGAGCCTTCAAAAAATGACACCGACTTCCATCATAGCTTGGAGAAAATTGGATTGGGCTGCATGAGCTTCTGCGCCGAGCTGAAACAACCGACCGAACTTTTGTGCTGGTGTAAAAACGCTTCGGGGTGGGGGGGGGGGGGGTGCAAATGACTTTTAGACGTCCATGCAACATCATGCTGTTGCATCGACGTTGATACGACGTTGCGTAAACGTTGTATGCCCGCTGGACAAGCGTGTACCTGGGGTGGTAGTCTTGAGATGTCATTTCATCTCAATGTTGGGTGGGGGCAAATGACTTTTAAATGTCGATGCACCATCATTCTGTTGCATTGACGTTGATACGACGTTGCGTAAACGTTGTGTGCCCGCTGGACAAGCGGTTAGGCCTATCTCGGGTGGTAGGCTCGAGAAGTTATTTCATCTCAATGTTGGGTAAATAATGTATACCCCTGTTTGTTTGTTTGTTTGATTGATTGATTTGAGGTTAATGTGCCCGTCAACACTATTTAGGTCATTTTGGAGACATTGCTTCAATGCTTTAGAAGCCTCCTTGGTGTAGTGGTTACGCTACTCGCCTTGTAAACCAGGGATCGCAGGATCGATCCCGGGCTTCTCAAGACTTTCGGATGAGTCTTTTAACCGAGGCCCCGTCTCCGTATGACCTTAGCTGTTGATGGGACGTAAAACTCAAACACTCACTCACTCACTGCTTCCAATTTTGTGGGACTTTTTCCGAACAATGAGATGGAATGACATCTCAATCCCTGCCGCCCAATGAAACCAATAGTGTTTATATGCATGAGGTTAACGTCCTGAGCGCGGATTTTAGACTGTTTCGTCCTGTATTTGTTTAACGTCCCCGTTAACACTGCATGTGTAGGTCATCAGGACTCGCACCACTTTGCTTGGGCAGGCTGAGACCTTCTAAGCAGTTTAACAGTACTCGTGTGCGGTCGGTTTCAGCTCTGCGTGGAAGCATTGTGCAGCCCAATCTATTTTTGAAAGCCCCGGTGGGCGGTGGCAAAGTATACCCCTGTAAACCCCAGTTTTACTACACTTAAAAGTGGTGTTTAAAGGGTGTCAAAATTATATAGGTCTGTTTTTGTGATAGTACAGTACTCACCCATCGGGTTTGTGGTCGATGTAAATCAGTAATAGAATGACAATCGTTATGGTTGAGATAACTTATTTTGCGGCATCTTATCTGGATCTACACTGTTTGCATTCGTATGTGTGAACAGTAGACTCTGTAGACCCTTAGATTTATAAAAGCTCAGTAAAGGCCCGACCCCCGCCCATTGGGGCTTGAAGAAATAGTTGGGCTGCTTGATGCTTCCACGCAGATAATAATTTCTACAAACAAGCCTGTATCGCACTTTGTGGCAAAGCCCGATAAATTACCCCATCACGAACACACAAAAAAAAACTAATAGGGATGGTAAAAAAAAAAAAAAAAAATGCGAATGAAAATAAACTATCCACTTTTGGTCGGTTTTCTTGGAGCATCCTCCACCGCGCGACTTTTGTGGTTCTACTTTGAGACCCAGGTATCTCTTTCTTGCGGATAGTGCCCGGCTAGCACAAACAGGCCAACGTCGGACCGACAGCGATACGACGTAAGTTAGCCCAGCGTATCATTTACGTCAGAGTGCAATCAAATTATTCTCTCTCTCTCTCTCTCTCTTTCTCTCTCTCTCTCTCTCGCACACACAAAACAGCGGGCCGACGTCGGTCCGACAGTGATGTCCCGACATGCTATGCTACAGCGGGCCAATGTTGGGCCGACAGTGATGTCCCGACATGATTTGTTGGCTGGCTCATTCTCTCTCTCTCTCTCTCTCTCTCTCTCTCTCTCTCTCTCTCTCTCTCTCTCTCTCTCTCTCTCTCTCTCTCTCTCTCTCTCTTTGCCCCCGCCCATCGGGGCTTGAAGAAATAGATGGGCTGCACGATGCTTCCACGCAGAGCTGAAACCGACCCGCACATGATTACTGATAAACCGCTGAGAGGATCTAAGCCTGACCAGGCAAAGCGGTGCGAGTCGGCCCTTACATGCTTATAAACCCTATTGGTTTCATTGGGTTGCAGGGCTTGAGATGTCATTTCACCTCAATGCCGGGTAAAAGTCCCACAAGTTGGAAGCAACGTCCTCAAAATGACCTTTACAGTGTGAAGGGGACGTTAAACCTCAAATCAAACAAACTCTCTCTCTCTCTCTCTCTCTCTCTCTCTCTCTCTCTCTCTCTCTCTCTCTCTCTCTCTCTCTCTCTCTCATGATTGAGCAGTAGTGACAACTAAAATAAAGCATCGTTGAGCAAACGTGATGGAAATTTAAGGTTATCTGTGTTTCGAGGTGGATGGGACTAGTTGAAACTTAGGCTGCGCGTGAACTGGCAATTAACAGAGTAAGGTTCTCGTTCTGTCTACATTGTTAGTCTACATTGTTATTTGATCTTGATTAGTAGATGGTCAAATAAGGTAGTATTGGTTTTTCGTATATGACGTCAGTACAAATGTATACGTCATATGTTTTTGTTGTTGTTGTTGGCAATATAACTATTATGGCATGGAAGATGCGTATATTGACAGACTCTTCGAGGCTATTTTTGACAGAAATGGAAAAATAAAGTAAACATCGGGAGTTCGGATTTAATGGGAAAACCTGATGAACTGCAGGCGGGGTAACAAACCAGTAGCTGGAGAAATACTACAGGGTTAGTCTTTTCGTCTCGTTATTTTCCTGTGTTTACAGCCATGTTGGCTGGCTTTTGATCTTGTTCAACGACCGGAAGTAGTTCAGTTTTTTTGGAATAAAAAAATGGTCAGAAATAGATTTTCCTGAAATTTAACTCAGTTGCAGATTATTCAATTTCCGATTTAATGATTATGGTGAAAAACTTCCAGTTTATCGCTAAATATATTAATTTTTGTCTTTTCTGAGCCCACTGAAACGACCTAGATTTTTCTCAAGTTTACCGCATTTTTATACACACTTTTTGCTGAGAATGGTGTTTGTGTGGTATTTCATCGGAAAGAAATGTACACAAAGTTTCATATCTGTCTATTTTTCAAAGGTGAATTTTATCAAACAGGTTGTGTCAAGAGCATGAAATTCTGACTCGACAGGCATTTTCATCTTTGAATTATAGTCCCATCGAATTTTTTCTCGAGAAAAATGTTTTTAAATCTACATACGCCGGCCTCTGAGATCCGCTACTGTATTGCTTATAGATCTATTAGGAATTTGGATGAAAATTCGTTCATGTAAGATCTCTCCAAAGTACCTTGGGAAATAATTGCAGCTTTTGATGATGTCAGTGATATGGTACAAACCTGGAATGATTTATTTTTGGAAATAGTGAATAAGCATGCCCCTATTCAAAACATAGACTGCATCAACCTGAATGGCTGACTGGCGAAATTTTTGATTGAATGAAAGAAAGAGACAAATGTAAAATTAATGGTAAAATCGTTGATTATAGATCTGTTACGAATTTGGATGAAAATTCGTTCATTAAAGATCTCTCCAAAGTACCTTGGGAAATAATTGCAGCTTTTGATGATGTCAGTGATATAGTACAAACCTGGAATGATTTATTTTTGGAAATAGTAAACAAGCATGCCCCTATTAAAAACATAGACTGCATCAACCTGAATGGCTGACTGGCGAAATTTTTGATTGAATGAAAGAAAGAGACAAATGTAAAATTAATGGTAAAATCGTTGATTATAGATCTATTAGGAATTTGGATGAAAATTCGTTCATTAAAGATCTCTCCAAAGTACCTTGGGAAATAATTGCAGCTTTTGATGGTGTCAGTGATATGGTACAATAAAAATCAAAAATGAGTTCCTTTAAACCTGGAATGATTTCTTTTTGGAAATAGTGAACAAGCATGCCCCTATTAAAAACATAGACTGCATCAACCTGAATGGCTGACTGGCGAAATTTTTGATTGAATGAAAGAAAGAGACAAATGTAAAATTAATGGTAAAATCGTTGACTACAGGGCTTTACGAAATGAATTTTTGACAGCGATAGATAATGCTAAAAAAGAAATGTACAGACACAAACTAGAGGAAGGACAAAGTGGCCAACGAACTATATGGAAAATATTTTGCGAGTCAGGTGCAGGCATAATGGGGTCGGCAGAAAACTGATTAGGAATTAAAGATGATAATAATTTTATTACAAATGAGGAAGTGATTGCGGATCTTTTAATGATTTCTTTATAAATGTAGCATCCAATCTGAAACAACCACTTAAACCGTTTAATTTAGAAAAAAAAACTGACGCTTACATTAGATGGTGTTTCGTTTGATTTACCCTTAATAAACTGTTTGTTTGTTACCACTTTTCTTACATCGTTGGCTGCAACGAAATCAACGGGTATTGACTGCATAGGACCGAGACTGTTAAAAATAGCTCGTAATGTTTTATCACCCAGCATAACCTGTACCATAAGTAAAAGTATTGCATCTGGAATTTTCGCATCAATTTGGAAACGTATTAAAGTAAAGCCGCTATACAAAGCAGTAGCAAAAGATGAATAACTATAGACCGATTTCGATACTGCCCATGCTTTCAAAAATAATCGAAAAATGGATAAATATAAAACTAATGCCATACCTTAATCGTGAACAACTTCTAAATCAAAAGCAAAGTGGGTTTAGATCTGGCCATTTGACAGAATCTGATCTTATTCACATGACAGACTCGTAGTTATATGTAATAAATGATGGAAACTTGATTGATTGTGTATTAGTAGATTATCGTTAAGCTTTCGATTTAGTAGACCAAAACTTACTGCTTCAGAAACTAAAACATTATAAAATAAATAATTTAAGCATTTCATGGTTCGAATCATATCTAGCCAATAGTGCACAACAAGTGCAAGTCAATGCTGGCAATATGTCAAAAGCTGAAAAAATTAAGTGTGGTGTAGCACAGGGTTCTATTCTAGGTTTTTTGTTATTCTTGCAGTTTATAAATGATCGTTCTCTATAATTAGAAGATTCAATTTGTTCAGTAGATTTATATGCTGATGATACTACATTGTATTGTATTAGTATTGATAAAAATTTGGTTGAAAATAATCTTCAAAATGCTTTAGAGAAACTAAATATGTGGTGTCTAGAAAATGGTATGGTGATAAATACAAATAAAATATTGATGCTAATATCGAGTCGACAAAATGAAAGATGATAATTTAAAACTTGTTTTAATAACTTTGAACTGCAAGCAACACACTGTGAACATTTTTAGGGGTACATTTCGATGACAACTTATCATGGACTGATCATTTTCAACACATACCTAAAACGATTTCATCATACCTTTGGCTTTTAACTCAGATAAAAACATATCTTCCTTTACAACATAGGATTCTTTTCTACAATGCTTATATTAAATCACGCTTATAATATTGTTGTGTGATTTGGAGCAACTCGTTTAAGACAAATATCTATAAGATCGAAAAATTGCAGAGAAGAACCTGTAAAATCATACTTGATAAAGATTATACTTCATTGGAAGATGCTCTTAAACAACTGAATATGTTGTCATTCGAAGAATTGATTTTTCTCAACAAGTCAAGGTCATGTTTAAGGTAACTCATGGTATTTCTGCTATATTTATATTACTGAAATGTTTCAAATGAAAGGCTGTAATAATGATGAAACAATGACTTTGCGTTCTGATTCTAATCAAAATTATAAGGTACAAAGGCCAAAATTAAATAATGTTTAAAAACAGTTTATCATATTCATGTGCTTTAATTTGGAATAGTATTCCAGTCGAAATAATAAATACACGTAGTATCGATTCTTTTGTCGGCAAGTCTGGCCAAGACAAGCTTCCTACGCTATACTGGTTACCAAAACTTCATCAAAAACCTTACAAAGCACGGTTTATTGCAAATTCTAGCTCTTGCACTACCACTGAACTTTCTAAATTATTAACTTCCTGTCTTAATGCTATTAAAACGCATGTAATTAAATATTGTGATAAAGTCAGGAAGAAATCTGTTTTGGTCTATAAAAAATTCGAATGAGGTTTTAAATAAATTGAAATCTAGACATTTTCGTGCTTCTAGTCTGTCTACCTACGATTTTTCCACTCTTTACACTACACTTCCTCATAATCTTATAAAAGAAAAGCTTAATGATTTAATTGAATGGGCTTTTCACAGAGAAGATTCTCTCTATCTTGCATGTAATGTCAGAAATGCATTTTTCACTTCTAAAGAGCATAAGAATTATACACTTTGGTCATGTCAGAAAGTGTGTGATGCCCTCACCTTTCTACTTGACAATATTTATATTAGATTCGGTACTAAGTTATTTAGACAAATTGTGGGTATTCCGATTGGTACTAACTGCGCACCTCTTGTGGCTGATCTGTTCTTGTATTGTTATGAAAGAGACTTCATGTTGTCGCTTTCCATTGATAACCAATCTGAAATTATTGAAGCTTTTAGCTCTACTTCTAGATATTTAGATGATTTATTAAATATTGATAATACCTATTTTGATGGTTTGATCAGTCAGATCTACCCCCTAGAACCTCAGTTAAATAAAGCAAATTCTTCTGATACCGAGGCCCCGTTTTTTGTATTACATCTATCTATTGTAGATGGATTTGTTTCGTGCAAAATGTATGATAAACGCGATGACTTTGATTTTGAGATTGTAAATTTTCCTTTTTTGGATGGTGATGTTCCTCGTGCGCCATCCTATGGCGTTTATATTTCGCAATTTATTCGATTTGCTAGAGTGTGTAGTCATGTAAATGACTTCAACACTCGTAATAAATTATTGACGGCTAAACTCCTTAATCAGGGTTATCGGTACCATAAACTACGCAAAGCCTTTTCAAAATTTTATAGACGCCAGTCTGATTTAATTTCAAAATTCAATATTGGACTTAAATCTCTTCTGCAACAAGGTCTATTGGAACCCGAATTTTATGGTGACTTAGTATATAAATTCAGAAAAATATATAACCGCAATGACTTCAGCACACAATTTCGTAAAATCATTCTTCGATATAAAAAGATTGGGTACAACATGGATATTATACGACAGACTGCATGCATGGTAGTTAACCCAATCACGGTTGGCAACTTTGTTTCCCTCTTTAATTGCACGCCGGTGGGTCAGGCCTCAGATTCTATGACGGCTCCAACGTAAAGGCTTATTGAAAATTAGAGAGATAATGTTGGTTGGTGCCTGATGCTCTGTCTCTGGTCGGGCTCATCGGAGTCTAACTGTTGGTTTTCTTTTGCTCCAGCATTTCAGTGGTTTCTTGCTGTCGAGTCCTCACCGTTGTCTCACCTCTGTGGTTCTTTGATTTTTGTGTTCACGGAGATGTTGAAGTGATGAGTTAGGAGGCCTTCATGCGGACTGAACAAATTATTTGTCTAAATCGCGACGGAAGTAAGGGCGAGGATTGTGGCCACGTAAAATCGATTTAAGCCCCCAAGTGGAAATCTTCCACTGACCGTTCCAAGGCGGCTCTTCTGTGGCGATTTATTTATGTTGTTGTTTGTTACTTACTGTGTGTATCACTTGTGTCTTTTAGTTTTGGATGGCCATATGGCCATTTTGTGGTAAAGTAACTGTCCTTATGGCCTTCCTTTGTTTAGGTTTCCATTATCGTCTGGTCGCTTAATGTTTGTATTTCTTTCCCTTTGTTGTCTTTTAAGGGTGGAGTAAGTTAATTGTATCAATTCCTGATCTTTGTTTTACTTCTACTTTGCAGAAATAAAATGTGCTGCATAATGTTTCTATGCCGAGCTGAAACCGACCACACATGAGTACTGGTAAACCGCTTAAAGGGCTTAACCTGCCCAGGGGAAATGGTGTGAGTCGGACAGCCCCTACATATCAACATTCTGGTTTGGTTGGGAGTCGGAGCTTGAGACGACATTTCATCTCAGTGCGGGATAAAAGTTCCACAAAAATGGAAAAAAAGTCTCCAAATTCACCTTAATAACGTTGAAAAAACAATACTACACTTATTACTACTACCTCTACTTCTACTACTATGGCTATTACAATAATGATAATGATAATAATAATTGCAATAATCCAAAAGATGATTATAATAATTATACTTACTACAATTTCCACAATTACTTGATCTGCTACTGCTACTTTTACAACAAGTGTTATGATTTTGATTATCATTATCATTATTATTGTAATTTAGGTGTTGGAAAAAAATGAATAAACACTTGCTGAAAATTCACCAGTAATAATAACAAATATAGAAAACCATGAACTAGTTGATAATAATAATAATAATAATAATAATAATAATATATAAACACCCACGGAATTAATGGACTCCTGTTGTTCTTGGTGTTGAAAAAGAGGGTGCTAAGTACATGTATAAAGACGACCAGTCTCTTTGTTGATTGGGCTTGTCGGTTTGTTATATCCCTAAGGCTGGGCCCATTGATCAGTCATTGTCGAATTCAACTCTTTTACACTGTTAAATTCAACCCAGTTTTCCGAAAACATGATCAAAATGACAAGACAACCGGTCATGTTGAATATGAAACTGCAAATTCAGTTTTCATGTCGACACGGTCAAATAATTCTAGTTTATAAGTTTATGACTGAACGGTTGAAAAATAAGATTCCATTGCCTGCTCCTTTCCAAAATAGTGCAATACAATCACAATCGAGCCACTTGATAGGCCACTTTTTGTCATACCATTAGGAAAACATTTCCGTAAGAAATAATGGCGTCCAACATGGTGTCAGAAAATGATAAATAATAGGTAAAAATGATAACATCTTTATTATTTCTGCTTCCAACATAGATTGTGGGTGCTCGTTAGAACCGCCTCAATGAGGCGGTTCTAACGAGTACCCACAATCTATGTTTTTGAGCAAAACTAAGGCAAATAATGAATACCCCCGTAAACCCCAATTTTCTCTATATAAAGTGGGGTTTAGGGGGGTCTTCGTTTCACGGACTTGTTATCGTGATGTCTTTTCTTGTTCGATATAAAAATAATGGAAGAATTTTAGGATGTCTTTGTTTATTTAGACAAGTGTCCTGGAGGCGGTCAGTTCAGTTCCATAGCAAACCAGTGTGGAAGAGGAGGTAGGCTAGGAGGAGGTTGGAGATGTCCTCCGGGTTATTATTGTGAGATTTCACCAGTGGGTGCCTATGCTGTTTGTTGTCTTAATAGAGGTAAGCAGCCATTACAAAAACACGCCTATACAAATACATTGCAACCTTTATCGCCGAACAAATGAAAATTTTAACATGAAAAATTGTGATATTTTTCTCATTGCTGCTCTAAATATAAATTGTGTGTACTAGTTAGAACCGCTTCATCGAGGCGGTACTATCGAGTACCCACAATCTATATTTTAAAGTAGAAATAAGAATAAATAAGGCCTACCTCTGTAAACCCTAGTTTTACAATATAAAATTGAGGTTCAAGGTGGTCAAAATTATATAGGCGTGATTTCGTGATGCTAAATCTCAATACACATTCTTTTTTAATTCTTGCCTGGATGTGAGGGCGTAATGCACCCTTACAATCGATTCGTTTTCCCTATCACCTTTTCTTTAGCTGCTGTGAAGTCACTGCTTCCGATGTCATTATATATTAATGATTAATCTTTAAATAGCTTGTTGTTGTGAGGCCAGTGATATGTAGTCCCTTTGTATTACAATACATATTTATGTGGAAATGGAAACTTAATATATAGTTGGTGCAATTTGACATGAGACTGACCTCTATGCAAAGAATAAATTAGTCAGTGTTTTCGCCTGATAGGTCGGTTTTCGTAAACTTCTCGTGAATTTTCGGCATATCGTGAAGGGCGACCCACTAATTATATCGACTTCTTCGGGAAACGGAGAAGATATATATACGAGGGTAGGCTGAAATGTTCTGAGCCTGGCCAAAATCCAGTGGTTTGTCCATGCTGAAAGTGCCTTATTTTTCAACATAGTCTCCTTTCCTGTCCATACACTTCCTCCTGCGATGCTGGAGTCCTTGGGATCCCAGTGGTATAGAAGGTCTCATCTTGATCCCTGAAAAACTCCTCCACAGCAGTTATCACCTCCTCGTCTGACCGATAATGCTGCCCAGCCAAGTGCTTTATCATGTTTGGAAACAGGAAATAATCTGATGGCGCTAGATCAGGTGAATACGGAGGGTGATCGACAATTGTGAAGCCACAGTCATGCACAGCAGCCATTGCGACAATCGATTTATGAGCAGGCGCATTGTCCTGATGGAACAAGACCCCTTGTGTCAGTTTTCCGGGTCGTTTAGCCTTAATTGCTTTTCGCAATGGTTTTAGCAGATCTGCATAATGTTCCCCAATAATTGTTCTACCCTTTTGAAGGTAATCTATGAATATTATACCCTTGGCATCCCAGACCACTGATGCCATCACCTTCCCTGCAGAGGAGACGATCTTTGCCTTCTTTGGAGGGAGTGAGCCAGGGTGCTTCCATTGCATGGGTTGTCTTTTGGTCTCTGGCTCAAAGTGATGAACCCAACACTCATCCTGAGTGACAAAACGGTCAAGAAAACCATCTTGGTCTGCTACAAAAATAGCCAAGTTGGCTTGTGACAGGTTCAGTCTGGTCAACCTTTGGTCAGGCGCCAAAAGCCGTGGCACCCATCTGGCGGAAACCTTCGACATGCCTAACTCACTGCGTAGAATGTTCTGTACTCGTTCACGGGAGATGCCAACAGTGTTAGTTAACTGATTCACAGTTAAACGCCTGTCATCCATCACGGCTCTGTGCACTTGGCTGATGGTTTCCTCAGTTGTTGCCGTTGTGGGTCGTCCACACCGGTCATCATCTTCAAGGCTGTCCTTGCCTCGGTGGCTCGGATGCGCGTCTGACTGGTGATCAGGAGGACGCGAGTTCGACTCCCGCCGGGGTCGGCAACATTCTTTCGTGGAGATTGATCATGAAATCTTTTCTACCGTCATTCTCTCCCTTCCGCTGATTCAAGAAGGGCAGTTGTCAGTTTATGGCGAAAGAATGTGCACTGTACTGGCTAACCGCTTACGTATAAGCCTGCCAAGGAAAGTGTGGATAGGTAAATTGACCGGCTCAAAAATGACCTAAATAGTGTTGACTGGGCCGTTAAATTCCAAAACAAAAAAAAAATCTTGCCCATCTTAAAATTTGTTGCCCACCTTTTCACGGTTGCATACGAAGGAGCATCATCCCCTAATGTAGCAACCATATCGGCATGAATGTCCTTAGGAGCTAACCCTTTTTTATGGAGGTACTTGATGACACCACGATGCCAGATTTTGTCCATTTTCTCAAAAACGTGCTAGTATCAATTTTCAAAGTCTAGAATTTCTACGATGTTGCAGGTAAACTTGAACTCATTTGAGTCAAATCAAGTAATAAAGGTTTGGATTTAATGAATACAAAATTTCATGGCTGTTCGATGCCTGCTTCATGGTCAGGCTCAGTCGGTTGTGAAATTATGGTAATGGAAGACACCAGTCTCATGTCATATCAGTTTATCATAATATATTATGACGTCGTTGATAAGCGGTGGATAACGTCGTATATTACATGCATAACAGAGAAATACCATGATTTCTATCAAACATAAACTTGACACTTTGATTTTTGCTTAGAAAAAATATTTCCGTTTAGCCGGGGAAATAAATCTTTGAAGCTGGAACTACTTTTGGCACAAGATACAAGGTACTGTTTTTGCAATGAAATCGCTATATTCAAACGCGGGAAAGTTTCAGTCACGTCGACGTTATTCATTGCGTCATCTCAATGACTTCTGAGAAGATATCAAAAGACGTTCAAAATGCGTGACGTTCGCGTCGGATGCAACGTTGAAATAAAGACTGTCTGGACATGACTTCTGAATGAGGGGTACGTTTGGTAAACGTTCTCTTGCATGTTTAATTGTTTTATCACTATATTAACTTCGGCCCCACCCATCGGGGCTTAGAGAAATAGATGGGCTGCATGATGCTTCCATGCAGAGCTGAAACCGACCCGCAAACGAGTATTGGTAAACCGCTTAGAGGATCTAATATGTTCTATAAAAGGGTTAAGTGGAAAATATGAAGTGGACATGTTTTCTGCGCCAATTAGGCCTCGTCAGTGACCCTCAAGTATTTTCAACATTTCGCAATGGAATCAATGATCTAAATGGACAAGAAAATATAAACTACACTATGATGTACGACAGGAAGACTTTTTACGGCCGACACACATTCCCAGACACCAGCTGTAGTGACGCTGAATATGTTCTATAAAATGGTTATCATTTGGAAGACCGCCCAGGATCGGACCGTCCGTGCTTATCAACCCCATTGGTGTCATTGGGCGGCAGGGTTTAAGATGTCATTGCATCTCAATGTCGGGTAAAAGTCCCTCAAAATTGGAAGCAAGGTCTCCAAAATGACCTTTACAGTGTTGACGGGGACGTTAAACCTCAAATCAAACAAAAACAAACACTTTAATAACTTTATTTCTTCTAATTTCTTTCATTTCAATACGAAGAGGTTTCAAGATGGCGTCTATACAGTTTTATTTTTCAGTCAGCTAATGTGTCACAGCGCCCCATACCTCTTGCATGGCCTGTATTGTTAAGAGTAATTTGTAGATAAAATTAGATGCAAAGTGATCTATCATCTCTATCAAATGCATGTATTATACAGTTAACTGACTCAGTCCATTTACAGCATGGGATTTATAAACCACAGGAGGTTGAACATCCGATGAAGAAACGTGTGCGCAAGCGCACTCGTTTCAGAATCAGAATCAGAAGTGTTGACTGGTGATACATACACATGTATGTCCTTAGACAATCCTTCAAGGGACCTTCGTCAGACAGAACTAGTCCCTAGACCTCACAAGGGTGGTGAATCTAGAGATTGAGTCATCTGCACCTTCTGCAGACATCAAGAGAGAAGAGGGGAGCTCGTTCAAGTCTGAGATTGTCCTAGAGATGAAGCTCAATTTGTAGATGTCAGTCCTAGTGCCGATGTTTTGGAGCGCGAATGAATGTTTTTTCCGAAGTGTAGTCTTTAAAGGGGGAACAAGGCCACCCATGGGTACTAGTACTGGCGCTACCCGTTAGACCTTTATATAAAAGTATCAGTCTACTTTGTTTTCTCCGCTCTTAAAGAGATTCCCACTTTAACTGTTCAAGAATGCCAGTCATACTCCCAGTTTCAAACGAGTAATTCCTAGTTACAAAACGGGCCGCACGTTTTTGGACTTTCTCCAGTTCCTGCTGGAGGGTAACTGTAGATGGGTCCCAGGACGTACTTGAGTATTCGAGGACTGGGCGAACCAGTCCCTTGTATGCCATTTCTTTTACGTCTTGTGAGCATGCTGACAGATTCCGTCTCAAGAAGCCAAGGGTCCTATTTGCCTTAGTACAAACATTACTAATGTAAGTGTTCCACCTTAAATCATACGTTATTGTCACACCAAGGACCAAGGTATTTAATGCGTTCTACATTTTCAAGGAGAGTTCCTTCCAATTCATAGTTAGCATTGATCTTTTTGATCCGCTTTCTTGTAAGATGCATCATATAACATTTACTGGGTTGGAACCGCATTCCCCACTTCCTAGCCCGGTTACCCTATTTGTCGATATCATACTGAAGTTTCACTGTATCTCCCGAAGTTTTTTTTTTCTCGGTAGCAAACACAGTCATCATTTATACAAAGGGAGAAAAGAAATGGACCAAGAACCGTCACCTGTGGGACCCCAGACAGAACAGGGACCCAATCAGATTTACATCCATTAACAACAACCCGTTGCTCTCTTTGGCATAGAAAAGCGTCAATCCATTTTAAAGTGTTGCCACCAATGCCATATTCGTTAAGTTTGCTTTTCAGAAGCTCATAAGGAGGTGTATCAAAAGCTTTCTCACAATCCAAGATGAATGTGTCAATTTGTCCACCATTATCCAAGATTTTAGCCCAATCATCTATCACTGTCACCAGTTGTGTTTCATAGCTATGGTTCTTTCTGAAAGCATGCTGTCTATCAGATAATAGTTTATGTTGGTCAAGGTGGGCCAATATATTTGAACAAACAATGTGCTCCAAAAGTTTGCAAGGTACACATGTGAGTGATACAGGGCGATAATTTCCAGCACAAATTCGATCACCTTTCTTTGACAATGGGCATATATTTGCTAAAGACCATTCTTTGGGAATTTCACCCGAATCAAGTGACTGTTGAAAAAGGTGTGCGAAAACCGGACCTAATTCAAATGCAAGTTCCTTTAGGACTCTGTGATGCAACTCATCAGGTCATAATGCTTTAGAAGGGTTAAGGCCTTTCAGAAGTTGGATTACACCTTCTTTAGCTACATCAATGTTCTCCATGAACGGGGCCGTCCTTTCAAGCAAAGGAACATGGTTGTGCTCTTTTTGGTTGAACACATCCGTGAACTGACCGTTTAATTCCTCTGCTTGCTCTGCCTCAGTTTCCGTGATACCTGTTCCATTTCGTTTTGTTTTTTGTCGCACCTGCTTTAGCAGGAAGACATAGGCGTGCAAGTTTCCGTCCGTCCGTCCGTCCGTCCGTCCGTTCGTCCGTCCGTTCGTCCGTCCGTCCGTTCGTCCGTCCGTCCGTCCGTCAACATTTTACACTGGATGTCTTGTCATCGCAACTCCTCCTACACTTTTAGACCGATCATTTGGAAACTTTGCATGTGCTTTCGCCATGGTATGAGGATGCGCATGTGGTTTGGACTTAATCTTCGAATCAATTTTTGTCACTTTTTCCATATTGTGAACTTAGTCATTTTTAGGTATGCGATACGTACCTCTTGTCATCGCAACTCCTCTTGCAGTTTTATACCGATCATTTTTAAACTTTGCATGTGCTTTCACCATGGTATGAGGATGTGCATGTGGTTTCGACATAATTTTCAGAATATTTTTTTCCGCTTTTTGCACATTATGAACTTAGCCATTTTTAAGCTTCATTTGATATACGATAGGTACCTCTTGTCATCGCAACTCCTCCTACAGTTTCATACCGATTATTTTGAAACTTTGTGTGTGATTTTGCCATGCTATGAGGATGCGCATGTGGTTTGGACTTTATCTTCGGATAAATTTTTGTCACTTTTTCCACATTGTGAACTTAGTCATTTTTAACCTTCGATTGATATATGATAGGTACCTCTTGTCATCGCAACTCCTCTTGCAGTTTTATACCGATCATTTTGAAACTTTGCGTGTGCTTTCGCTATGGTATGAGGATGCGCATGTGGTTTGGACTTTATCGTTGGATCATTTTTTTTCACTTTTTCCACATTGTGAACTTAGTCATTTTTAACCTTCAATTGATATATGATAGGTACCTCTTGTCATCGCAACTCCTCTTGCAGTTTTATACCGATCATTTTGAAACTCTGTGTGTGCTTTCGCCATGGTATGAGGTTGTGCATGTGATTTCGACATAATTCTCAGAATATTTTTTTTTCACTTTTGCACATTGTGAACTTAGCCAATTTTAAGCTTTAGTTGATATACAATAGGTACCTCTTGTCATCGCAACTTCTCTTAGAGTTTTATATTGATCATTTTAAAACTTTGTGTGTGTTTTTACCTATGGTATGAGGATGTGCATGTGGTTTTGACTTTATCTTGGGATCAATTTTTATCACTTTTTCCACTCGTCAGTTTTTTACCTCACATATATAGGCTATGGATTCTTCTCAAAGCCCTATATTCATTTCTTCTGCCTTAAATAAACTTTTATTTTTTTGTGTGAGGCAGGTGGGGAGCAGGTGCGACATCAACTTCACCGAAGTTGAATTTCTGGTTTCAATGGGAGGATACCTTTGGTGTCCTGCTTTTGACCATCAATGTACCGATAAAATTCTGGAGGATTGGACTTGATGTCACCAACCAAGTTATTTACATGCTGAGGCTTAATATCAGCCTTTATTTTCCGTCTCAGATCCTGAAACTTTGACCAAATTTTCTTACTGCCAGTCTTTTTGGTCTTATTAGGGCCCCGCAAATTTATCTGAGGGTGCCTTATAGTAATCACCCTGTCTGTCCGTCCACATTTTTTACATTTTTTTCTTAATAACTTAAAAACCGTCAGACGCATCAATTTCAAACTTAATATATAAAGTCACAATATCATTATACAATTTCATGGCAAGTGACGTAACTCAAACTACAATACTCTCTGAGTTATGGCCCTTTGAAAAACTTAAAAAGTGTCCACATTTTTCATGTTTTTTCTTAATAACTTACAAATCATCAAACCTATCGACTTCAAACTTTAAATATATGGTCTCATTATCATTACATAATTTTATGGCAAGTTACCAAATTGTAGCTTCAATACTCCAAGAGTTATGGTCCTTTGAAAAACTAAAAAAATCAGCTTTTTCATGTTTTTTCTTAATAACTTACAAACCGTCAAACCTATCAACTTCAAACTTTAAATCGATGGTCTCATTATCATCGCACAATTTTATGATAAGTTACGTAACTGTAGTTTCAATACTCTCAGAGATATGGCCCTTTGAAAACTTACAAATTCAGCTTTTTCGCCTTTTTTCATCTTTATTTTAAAACTGCTATAGATATTCAAATGAAACGTCCTATGGTTACTGACAGTTGCCCTATAGTAATGCCCTGTCTGTATGTCTGTCCGTCCGTCCGTTCGTCTGTCCGCACCAACGAAACGACATTTAGGGGGCAAAAAATTTGGACAGTTTGACACTTAAGTATATATTCGTGAGTCCAAATGGGGTTTATTCCGTAATTTTGGTACTTAAGTGGCAAAATTTCGCTCTTAGGTGGCTTGCCGCTTAAGAGAATTTGCCGCTTAAGTAGTCAATATGCCGACGCCTAGCCACTTAAGTATCCGTTCGTGAGAACGTCCGTCCATCGATCCATCCATCCATACGTCCGTCTATCTGTCCATCTGATCGTCTGTCCATCAATATATTTCATGTTTACAAACCTTCAAACGCATCATTTTCAACCTTTAAAGGAAAGATCACAACAAAATTAAACAATTTCAAGGCAAGTTACTTAACTCTAGCTGTAATACTCTGAGACCTATTGCCTTTTGAAAAACAAAAAAAAAAACACTGCTTTTTTTCGTCTTTTGATTTCATCTTAATTTCAAAATCAATATAGATATCAAAATGAAAATGAAGCTGAAGTTATTGACAGTTGCCATATAGTAATACCCTTTCGTTTTTTTATCTATAACTTACAAACCGTCAAATGCATCAACTTCAAACTTTAGATATAAGGTGACAATATCATTACACAATTACACGGCAAGTTACGTAACTCTAGCTACAATACACTAAGAGTACTAGTTATAGCCCTTTGCAAAAAATCCAACTCCTCTGATGGCACTGCTGGGGCCTAGTCAATTTCACTGACAGCTCTAGTTTTTTCTGCGAATTTTTCGCCTGATTTCAGATGTGATCCAAGGAATAGAAGATCTCGATTTGCTCAATTTTGAGGGGATGTGTTTATCTGCTGCCTCCAGTATTAAAGAAGTAATAAGACTGAAATTTTCTTGTTCCGACCGAGAACAAGAACAACCATTGAAATATTTTTCTTTTGCAAAGTTTTGTGCATCCTTCCTCATAGATTAAAAATCACCTTTCTTATACACATACACCTTCCACCTAGGTTTCTTTTGTCGGGACAGGAAGATCTTTTAATGTTGCTGATATCACGTCATGGTCACTTAATTTGACCAGGGAGTGGACATCTTGAAACTGGCCAGGCAGAGTTGTTAAGTCTGTCCGGCCAAAATATGTCTCTAAAGTTGAAATCACCAAAGACGTGAATCGAAATCTTATGTTGCGCCCTAACAAGGTCTAGTTGTTCTCGAAACAGTTGAAAGTCTTCAGTAGAGCTGCCAGGTTGACGAGACCAAGATGCGATAAAATGAGAAGAATTGTTTGCCATCAATTTTATCCAGACTGAGTCAGAATCCTTTCCCAAGTCTGTTAAGGGCATATGGGGGATTTCCTCATGAACAAGAAGCATCACCCCACCTCCATTGGTGTTTCTGTCTTTCCTTAGACATTATAAGGACAAGTTTCAGGGAGAAGTTTCTTTATCTGATGTTCAACTCCCCCCCCCTCCACCCCCTAGGTTTATAAATTCCATATTTAAAATGGGCTGAGTAATTAACTCTATGTAATAAAATTCATATGACCGCACGTGTAATAAAGATTTGGCGGTATTAGGTAACGTCATGACGACGTCGACCCATGTCAACCATGCATTTATGTGGAACATTTTGTCATATTTAAAGGCGATAAAAGCCGATTTAAAGTGATCATATGATAAACAGGATCTTACACGAGTGGTCACTTCATATGGTATTTATGAAACGGGCCTTAGAATCTTCACTCGTGGTCATTTCATATGAAATTTATGAAACTCGCCGAAGGCTCGTTTCATAAATATCATATGAAAAGACCACTCGTGTAAGACCCTCTATATCATCAACCCTTCTATCAATCCAAAGTTTGTCCAGTTTAGATTAAAATTGAAACACAATACAATCAACCCACACCTCCCATCAGAGACAATAAAGGGAAAGAAACACAAACGTGAAGCAACTAGACCCTAATGGAAACACCAACAGCGGAAAGCCAAAATGACAGCTAGTTTCCCACTAAATGGCTAATTGGCTATCAAAAACAATAATATTTAAGTGATACACACATTCAAATAGGAACTATAGCAAAAACAAACTGCGACAGAAGAACCGCCATTGAACGGTCAGTGAAAAGTATTTCACTGGGGGGGGGGGGGGTGCTTAAATCGATTTCACCCGGTTGCAATCCCCGCCCTCACTTTCGTCGAGATTTAGACAAACAACCTGCCTAGCCCGCACGAAGGCCCCCTAACTCATCAGCGCAAAATCCCCGAGAACACAAAAATCAAACAACCACAGAGACGAAACAACTGTGAGGACCCAACAGCAAGAAATAATGAAACGCCGGAGCAAAAGAAAACCAACAGTCAGACTCCGATGGGCCTGGCCAGAGACAGAGCATCAGGTACCAACCGGCATTACATAAAATATAATTTAATTCTAAGTAAGCCTTTACGCTGGAACCGTCATAGAATCTGCCCAGCAGGCACACGTCGCTAGGGCAACGTCAAATCAACGTCGGTGCAACGTCATGACGTTGCACCGACGTAGATATGACGTTGCCTAATCGTCAAGACGTTGCACCGACTTAGATATGACGTTGCCTAATCGTCATGACGTTGCACCGACGTAGATATGACGTTGCATAATCGTCATGTCGTTGTACCGACGTTGATATGACGTCACAATTACGTCATGTGCCTGCTGGGTGAAGTCTGGCCCACCTACGTGCAATTAGTTATCAACCATGATTGGGTTAACTACCATGCATGCAGTCTGTCGTAAACAATCTATGTTGAACCCAATCTTCTTATATCGAAGAATGATTTTACGAAATTGGGTACTGAAGTCATTGCAAGTATATATTTTTCTGAATTTATATGCTAACTAACCATACAATTCGGGTCCCGATAGACGATTTAAGTCCAAGATTGAATTTTGAAATTAAATTGGAATGACGTCTATAAAATTTCATCACGAAAACGTGCCTATATAATTTTGACCCCCTTAAATCCCACGGTTGGCAACTTTGCTTCCCTCATTAATTGCACGCCGGTGGGTCAGGCCTCAGATTCTATGACGGCTCCAACGTAAAGGCTTAATGAGAATTAGAGAGATCTAATTCTTGGTAATGTTGGTTGGTGCCTGATGCTCTGTCTCTGGTCGGGCCCATCGGAGTCTAACTGTTGGTTTCCTTTTGCTCCAGCATTTCAGTGGTTTCTTGCTGTCGAGTCCTCACCGTTGTCTCACCTCTGTGGTTCTTTGATTTTTTTGTGTTCACGGAGATGTTGCACTGATGAGTTAGGAGGCCTTCATGCGGACTGAACAAATTATTTGTCTAAATCGCGACGGAAGTAAGGGCGAGGATTGTGGCCATGTAAAATCGATTTAGGCCCCCCTGTGGAAATCTTTCCACTGACCGTTCCAAGGCGGTTCTTCTGTGGCGATTTATTTATGTTGTTGTTTGTTACTTGCTGTGTGTATCACTTGTGTCTTTTAATTTTGGATGGTCATATGACCATTTTGTGGGAAAGTAACTGTCCTTATGGCCTTCCTTTGTTTAGGTTTCCATTATGGTCTGGTCGCTTAATGTTTATATTTCTTTCCCTTTGGTGTCTTTGGTGGCTGGAGTAAGTTAATTGTATCGATTCCTGATCTTTGTTTTACTTCTACTTTTTATGCCGTAAAAGTTGGGTTTATAGGGGTATACTTTATTTTTCATATTTCTGCTCAAAAAGTTAGATTGTGGGTACTCGTTAGAACTGCCTCGCTGAGGCAGTTCTAACGATTACCAACAATCTTTGTTTTGAGCAGAAATATGAATAATATCTGGAGTTTTACCTGAAAAAAAAATCATTTTTTTGGAGGTGAAATTTTTCAATATATTTGGATAGGCGTGTTTTCGTAATGGATGATTATGATGATGATGATGATGATGATGATGATGATGGTGATGATGATGATTTCGTGTTTAACGACGTGTCAACCCTCTTTGCACTGTAAAAATAGTGTTTACAGATTAAACACTTTCTGAGACGCATTTCTTGTCCC
The DNA here is from genome assembly GCA_963580285.1 of Lucinisca nassula. Classification (NCBI taxonomy): domain Eukaryota; kingdom Metazoa; phylum Mollusca; class Bivalvia; order Lucinida; family Lucinidae; genus Lucinisca; species Lucinisca nassula. Next base: position 87,232,840 of record OY757016.1, on the reverse strand, counting down.
ATTTTTTATGCGTTTAACGCTTTGACATGTCTCGTTTCTAAACACGTCTAGGAAGATGTTTAGATATTAAACATGAATAGGACAGTGTAATGTTTAATATCTGCACATGTTTAGCTCAGAAACATGTTGAAAATCTAAACATGTCTAGAGGTAAAATCATCATTATTCATGCTGTATTTGTCTATAATGTTTTGTTTCTTTGATCCTGGAATAGTAGAAGATATGGTACGTCCTTCAAACATATTTTTCTTTCAAGGATGAGTGGAATATTGGTGTTTAGTTCTTAATGTAATTAGTTATCGCGACTCATATTTTCTTTCTAGATCCAAGTTGTGTTCAGCAGATTTACTAATGTCATTTGATAGAAGATTGTGATTGGTAAATGAAACCTGCATACATTCTTTCTTGAATATATTTATATAAACTGCCTAAAACTGCCAAGAAAAGGTGAGGATTTGTTGGGGAAAATGCTACAACATGGTCTAAACACGTTGAGCGTAAATAGGTTCAAAACCTAAACATGAAAAAATTTAATTATGCTTTAATGTGTAGTGTTCTTCTTTTTTACCAAAGGCATCTTAACCTCCAACATGAACTCACAGATAGTGCACACTGTATGATTGCACTCTAGTTTCGCATAATCAAGAGGAGCCTCTGCGTGAAGATAACGCCGCCTTTATAATTTTGACCCAACCCCCCCCCCCCCCCACCACCACGAATTCTACTATAATAGCAGTGAAAGTGAGGGTGGGGTTGGGATCCCCGTAAAGTAAACTTAACCCCCCCCCCCACAGTATTTTACTGACCATTCCAAGTCAGTTCTTTTGCTGTGGTTTGTTCCTGTTTTGTATTGGTGTTTTTGATTTTTTCCCTAATTATGTATGTTATTATGTTAATGATACTTATCCCCCCCCCTTTTTTTTTTGGTTCATTTTTAGTTGTGTTTGTCCTTCCAGTTAAATAGTTGTGATTCTGATTCATTCCCCCATTATGTTTGTTGTTCCATTTTAGCTACGTTTGGGTATTCTGAGTCACACCCTGTTTGGGAAAGATCTGCTGACTCGGTTTAGCAGTGGTCTGTTTGGTTTATTATCGTCACTCCATGTTTCGACTTCTTTCCGGGGAGGATTTGGGATTTGATTGTATCAGTTCCTGATCATTCTCTTTTAAATTTAACCCATTTAAGCTCAATGGATTCTTCCACTATCATTTAAATGAGTTCATTTGTTAAATTAGGGGATCAAGGTTGATTCTATTTTTATTATTTTAACATAAACTGGTGTATATTTCAAGAAAACAGTGAAGACCCAGATGAGATGTGGCGTCCAATCTGGGTCTGCACTGTCTGACTCGCATCTCATCTGGATCTGCACTGTTTGCCTATATCCCATTTACAGCACCGTCAGGTACCAGGCTTATATGGGTTAAATTAAGCAACATTAACCTAAGCTCTATGCTTGTGATATTTTTTTAGATTTTATAATGTTATATCTACGCAGATTTAACACATTCTCCACATACTGCCCCATGCTCCTGTAGGCATTTTTTGACAGAGATCTAAGACGATCAATGTCAATGACTGTTATGTTATGAATATCTAAGAGAAAACAATATTTTTGTGTCCATAACTCTTGTCCACTATAACCAAGCATGCCTCACCTCTCCATAAGTGTTGGGGAAGAGGATTGTTCCAAAAGTCTGTGAATACATTTAAAACTCACCTCTCCACAACAAATAGGTATGAGGATTGACAAACCAAAATCATAAGCAGTTACATATTATAGTAGATTGTACGACCAGTAATGAATACAACAACAAAAAAAAACAAAAAAAAAAAAACATTTGTACCTGTATATCCGTTTTCTAAATTTATACTGAAAAAGCCAGTGTTGGGATAGTTTAAAAAGCATCTTTCGGCTAGACCTGAGAACTGTTACCTGATTGCGGCAGTAGCAGGTTGGATCCCCGCTGCCGGCGAGGAATATTTGGTGATAAAACGCCCTTTTTCTTGCCATTTGCAGTGTTACGAAAACAGTGTGTCATGCTTTAGATCAAGACATGAACTCATTAAGATAATAACCTATACAAACTCAGATCATTGTTACGCCAGTAAAAATAAAAAAAATAGTCGATGAAAAAAACGGATTGGTTTCTTATGTCTTTTTAAAATATAGGTTGTTTGCTCTACAGTCTACTCATTAGAACTGCTTCATCAAGGTTCGGGATGAGGTGGTTCTACATGTAGTTCGCCCATAAAACACTGCTTTTATTATAGAATTTGTGGGGGGGGTCAAAATTATAAAGTCGGCGTTATCTTCACGCAGAGGCTCCCCTTCATTATGCGAAACTAGAGTTAAATCATACAGTGTGCACTATTTGTGAGTTCATGTTGGAGGTTAAGATGTCTTTGGTAGAAAAGAAGAACACTAAACCTTAAAGCATAATTAAATTTTACATGTTTAGGTTTTGAACATGTTTACGCTAAACGTGTTTGACCATGTTGTGGCATTTTCCCCAACAATTCCGCACCTTTTTTGCAGTTTTATGCAGTTTATATAAATATATTCAAGAAAGAATATATGCAGGTTTAATTTACCAATCACAATCGTCTATCAAATGACATTAGTAAGTCTGCTGAACACAACTTGGATCTAGAAAGAAAATATGAGTCGCGAAAACTAATTACATTAAGAACTAAACACCAATAGTCCGCTAATCCTTGAAAGAAAAATATGTTTGAAGGACGTACCATATCTTCTACTATTCTAGGATCAAAGAAACAAAACGTTATAGACAAATACAACATGAATAATGATGATTTTACCTCTATTTTATGTTTTTGCAGCTCTGCAACTTGCAGCGTTCGTTCAGCGTTCGTCTACGCGGGAAAAAGATCGTATCGATTTCAGCCGAGACGTGTTTAGACTTTTGACGTGTTTATACTCACAAATACGGCAAATCAAATTACATGTTTAGAAACAACACACTTTTCTAATCATGTTTAAATCTAAACATGTATAAAACACGTTTAATTTCTATACGCTATTTTTACAGTGTATCAGTTACCCCCTTTATATATTGCATTGTAACGCATTGACCTGATAAAGATAAGCTATCTCAGGACAAGTGAGCTTTCTCACGTCAACGTGACATTGCACTTTTATGAATGAAGCGGACAACCGGCAAAAATGGCTAAAAAGTTATAATTACTAGAAAAATTGGAAAAAATTACATTAATGATTAAAATAAATATATAAATAAAAATAAGGGTCAGCTGATAGTTAATACACTGACCCATTATATTTTCCGCGCCGGAATGTTGGAGCGCAATGACTGATCGTAAATTGCCCATTTAAAGAGTTTACAAGGGGATAAACTGATAAATAGAATACCAGATTCGTGTCTTTTGATATCAAGTGTATCAGGCTCGGCTTCGAGAACGCATGTAGAGTCGCTCGGCAAGCCTCGCGATTCTACAAGCGTTCTCGAAGCTTTGTCTGATAAACTTGATATCAAAAGACACCAACCTGGTGCTCTCTGTTTTATGGGTCATAAACGTCGAACGATTTATGATCAAATAAGTACATGTAGTAAGTATTGTGAGGGTGTTGAGAGTACAAATATAAGCATACGAGACTCGTAATGGTGTCTAAAAATTTGAATAATTAAATCTTATGAAAAACTCCGTGTTTTTTTTTCTGTTTAAGAATGAAATAAACGACAAAACCTACAGTAAGGCATGTGCGCCCAGCGAAGAATCGAATCCGCCTGCGCATCCATATAGTCTAGCCAGAGACTTTTCTTGCTGCATGAATGAGCACTGGACCCTTAGCCATCCTTAGAGCGCACAGCGAAAACTCTGATCAGACCGCGCGGATGCGCAGGCTGATCTGAGTCTTCGCTGGGAACACATGTCTTATTGTAGGTTTTGCCGTGCGCTGGCTCGATTTATTATCAACAGGTGCATCTTGAAACATCTAAGTTTTATTTCTTATATTGACAGAGGCATAAACCAGGAGTCGTGGGTTCGATCCCAGGTTTCTCCAGACTTTCGGATGGGTCCTAAAACCGAGGTCTCGTCTCCGTATGACCTTTGCTGTTGGCGGGACCTAAAACTCAAACACTCACTCAGTGACAGAGCGTGTTCTATTGTTTTCTGTAATAGGAAATTCTGTCTTGCACATGCGCTGAGGCAGCCTACACACGACGTTTAACAATGATAGGATACCTTCTATAGATTTACAATTACCCGAAATTGTAAAATACAAATCTGCTGGGGATGATATTGTGCATAATTCTAACACAGCGCGCCTATATAGGCAACGGAAAGTAACTGTGTTTTATTCTACAACAAATCACGGCAAGGAAGAGCGTGATGAGTGACGTCTTTAAAACTGTTAATTCATGACGTCACTAGTCGATTTCTTTGACGTTAGACGGTGTAACGTCATATTCTCGCATCGAAAACGTTAGAAAGAATATAAATGCATGTGTTTCAGTCGATCATTTTAGCGGGATTTCTTCTAACAATGGCGAAAAGTTGAGAGATTTTTTAGGAAACAACAGCATGTTTGCCGATTTTCAGCGTATTACGAGTATAATCGAAATATGTGATTTGTTGAGTAATAAATCACAGTTTGTCGGTCAGCTGTAAGTAGACAAATCACGCGCGCCACGCTCTCGTGATTTGATCTACTTTACAACTGACCTCCGAACTGTGATTTATTACTCAACAAATCACACTTAGAGCTGATCTAGTTCTTAAATACATGTATAAATCATATATGAGTCCAAGTTAATTATGTTTATACTGTAAATTATTATTTCAGAGTCGAAATGTGGTAAAGGAAAACAGCCACTGGTTGACGACAACGGCAATGAACTGTTCTGTGGCCCCGGCCTGAATAGGGTTGATTGTCAAAAAGATTCGGAATGTGTAATTGATCCAACCGGCCGTTTCGCTGTGTGCTGTCCAAGAAATATAACAGTTTATACGAGTATACATGTACATGTATGAACTTGACAATATGGCTTGTCTTGCGAGCGATGAATTAGATTAGTCTGCGCATCTTCACATGCTGGTCAGAGTATTTCATGATCGCTTTTGTTAAGACTCTGCTTAAGAAATAGATCAGCTCTAGCTGTGATCTGTTGAGCAATAAATCACAGTTTGGAGGTCAGTTTTAAAGTAGATCATAAATCACAGTTTGGAGGTCAGTTGTAAAGTAGATCAAATCACGAGCGCGTAGCGCGCGTGATTTGTCTACTTACAACTGACCGACAAACTGTGATTTATTGCTCAACAAATTACAAACTAGAGCTGATCTATTTCGATTCTAACAGGCTGAAAATCAGCAATAATGCTGTTGTTTCCTTCAATATCTCACAACTTTGCGCCATATAGGCGCGCTGTGTTAGAATAAATGTTATGCTACTTAAGGGAAATCGGAACACCTTCAGGGGAGGCAACTCCTGCAAAAGTATGTTTGTCTTCCATGTCATTATGGATCAACTCTTAAAGGAAAAGAATTTGCTCCTGAGGAGCAAATTCTTTCCTTTAATAGAAGACCCCTCTTTCTGTGGGAGAGGACTTAGAGAAAAGCGAACAGGAAGTCCCGAAATTGTCTCCGTTTGAAAAATGGCGAAAACAATCTGCCAGGTGTTTCCATTCCCCTTAAGAGCATTGTTAGCTTAACAAGCCCGTTAGCGGTCAAATTGTAATCTGTTCTACCAAGTACAATAACTCATTTCTTTTTTTTTTTTTTTTTTTTTCTTTTTGCTGGAAAAGGTGAACAGCTTTTTGCATTTATCGATTCGTTAACTAATGATGTCGTTAGTTTTGAACATCTGGCCCCAGAATATCATGTTAACAAGTCCGTGTAGTAAGACAACTGAAATTTACACATTACAAAAACATGCCTATACAAATACATTGTAAATTTTACTGCCGAATAAACTAAAGTTTTAGAGGAAAAAAAGTGATATTTTTCTCATTGCATCTCAAAATATAGATTTTGGGTACTCGTAACGAGTACGCACAATCTATATTTTAGAACAGAAATAAGAAAAATAATTCTTACCCCTGTAAACCCTAGTTTTTCTGTATAGAAGTGGGGTTCAAAGTGGTCAAAATTATATAGACGTGTTTTCATGATGGGTTGAAGTAAACGAAATGTGACTGGGAAAAAAAAAAAAAAAAGCGCACAATGTAGAACCCAAATAACAACATTAAATGAACATCCCCTCTTACTGCATGTTCGTTATTCTTTAGACTCTGCTGAAAAGAGCAGAACATCGTGTAAACAAGTTCGTATAAAAACCCACTTTTGGGGTAAAAAACTGGAATTTACAGGTGTGTACATTGTTTTCGTCTTATCATAGGTTATGGGTACTAGTTAGGACCGCCTCAGTAGGGCGGTTCTAACAACCTATGTCCGTTTTAATACGCGGATGTGTCAGCGTAATGAAGTAAAGACCAGGCAAAATGTACGGCAGGTCTGCGTGGAAGCATCATGCAGCCCATATATTTCTTCAAGCCCCTATGGGCGGGGGCGGCCAAAAATAGACGTAGAAGAAAAAGAAGAGGAAGATGGGGAAAAAAAGAAACAGAGAAGAAGAGGAAGAAGAAAAAGAAGAAAATGATGATGATGATGATGATGATGATGATGATGATGATGATGATGATGATGATGATGATGATGATGATGATGAAGAAGAAGAAGAAGAAAAGTTGTATTTGTCTAGGATATACGCAACACTATTTATTAGCTAGCATAGTGTCCTCCTCTGCCACGGGAACCGCACTTACAGGAAAGAATTGCTCCCGGGAGCAAATTCTTTCCTTTAAGAGTGGTCCCCATTTGGTAAACGGAGCTATCATTTTTAGCATTTTCTTTGGTTTGCGTACAAATGATTTTCTTCCAGCTACGCCACTGATATTGTTACGGCCCACAACTTCTAATCCTGAATTATCTTCCTTGGCCTACAAGTTTATAATCAATGACAACTGCGTCACGGGTACGACTCTTTGGCACAGAGTCGATTACTTTTTTTTTTTTTTTTTTTTTTTTTTTTTAGCTATGCTCCATTCCTTCATTATGGCTGTCATGTCGGAAGATGTTGACTCGCCCGGGATTTGATTTTTTTTCCCAAAAATGACCTCGCGTCAACATAGGGACTTGGAAAAAAAAGGGCGAGGTGTTACGGCCCGATGAACCTAACCTACATTATACCTGCCTTGGTTGATTATGCGGAAGACAACTGAGGAAGACACTTAACTCTTTGGCTTAGTGCTTAGAGCAGTTGATTCTACCAGATCGTCCCAGCTTCGAATCTCACCATAGGCGATTATTCACATTTTAAGGCAATGCGGTGCGAGTCGGCCCGTCCATGCATACTAGTCTATCCATTTGGTTCCGAAGTTTACGTAATTCCTCTGTAAGTCTAATGTCCCGGCAGCACACCCAGTCGTCTGCGAACAGTCTTATTTCAGAGTCAATGTCGGTGGAAATATGATTAATATGCAGGGAGTATAACAGTGGACTAAGAACAGTCCCATTCGGGACCCAGACAAAACTGGAACACACTCCATATATACTCGACGTTAACTCATATTGGGTCCATGCCATTTACAAAAAACTTACTATTTTCAGTAGCAAAGAAAAGAATCTATAAATTCAAGAGTCTCCCCTCCCCACCAACGTTTGGTTTCAGTTCTTCATAAGTAGGGGATGTGGTAAAAACGTTCTGGAAAGCCAGAATAAATGTGTTCAACCGTCCCCTTTGTCCAAGGTTGTTACCCAACCCTTTAAATTGGTACGTGTATAAGTTCGGAGATCATAATGAGAAACAAAAAGGCATTAAAGAGTATGTAATAGTAAAATGGATCGTTTTAAATTAAAAACAGCATCATGTATCATGCCTTCGCTGGCGGATTAAAGAGTTTTATTTGAATTTATTCCGACCCCGCCCCCGGGGCTTGGAGAAATTAATTTGGGCTCCATGGTGCTTCCACGCAGAGCTGAATTTGACCACAGACGAGTACTGGTAAACCGCTTAGAAGGACTAATCCTGGCCGGGCAAAGCGGTGTGAGCCAGATCGTCCAATGCATATAAGCCTTCTGGTTTCATTGGGCGGTAGGGCTTGAGATCTCATTTCATCTCAATGTCGGGTAAAAGTCCCACAAAATTGCAAGCAACGTCTCCAAAATGACCTAAATAGTGTTGACGGGGACGTTAAACCCCAATTCAACCAAATATTTCAATTTATGAAGATTATAATCCGTGTTTGTTGCACTTAAATTGTGCTGACTAACCGCGTTATGGTGATCATAACCCGTGGTAAGGTGTACCCTAACAAAAAATCAACCATTGAACCATCCACGGATTCAGTGGGTATTGACAAGAACCGGGGCTCAAGCAAATGCATCAATGGAAACTCTGAAATCGCAATAACATATAAATCACAAAATCATGTGCACAAAAGATGTGTTACTGTCAAAAAACATTGACCATAGTATGCTGGGGTTGGTGAAAACACACTAGACGAAAGAAAAATGTTTGTGTTTTCGTTTATAATGAACAGAATCCTCTTCAACTGTATCAGTAAATGGTAATACCACTTCTGCAGCTATGCAAAATAACCACCCAAAAGATCAGGATCTGGGCTACAATAAACCTTTTTCTTACCGAAAATACTGCTGTGACGTCATGATTTCTGTAGCGTTCGATACTCTGTCGCGTCGTTGTACTGCGGTAACCGGTGTGGTATAGGGATTTTATGTTAATGCACTTAGAATATATATTTAGACTCGTATCACTGACGTTCGAGCCAATTAAATATTGAAACAAGGTACAACAAGAGCCAATTAAATATTGAAACAAGATACGTACAGAAACATCAACCAAGGAAAAAGGGAAAAAAGAGGGTCACATAGAATATTAGTACCAGTAATAAATGTGTTACCCTCTATCAATAAAGTCGATTATTATTATTATTATCATTATTATAGAAACAGCTTATTCTGTATGCTGATACAAGCCAGATGTAACCAATATCAGATATTTAGAATGGGTAAAGTCATCACGTGAACAAGTCCGTGAAATAAAGACCCCCTAAACCCCACTTTATATACAGAAAACTGGGGTTTGCGGGGGTAAACATTATTTTCCTTATTTCTGCTCCAAGACATAAGTTGTGGGTATTCGTTAGAACCACCTCAATGAGGTGGTTCTAACGAGCACCCACAACCTCTGTTTGCAGTACAAATAATAAAAACAATTTCACGTAGCCATTTTGGAGATATGAAATTATGCACTTTGTCACACGGGTGTGTTATCGTAATGTATAACTATAAAGGTTTAAGGGAAATGTATAAACCTTCCGGGGTGGCAACTCTTGCAAAAGTATTTTGTCTCCCATATCAATAGAGGTCAACGCTTAAAGAAAAATACATTGCTCCCGAGAAGCAAATTCTTTCCTTTAAGAGTAGACCCCTTTTTCCGTAGGAGAGAGATACAAGCAAAGGGAACAGGAAGTCCCGAAAGTTGTCTCTCTTGGAAAAATCGCAGAAAAATCCGCCAGGTGAATCCACTCCCCTAAATACGAAACCTGTTTCTGACTTTTTACCTCCAACTCCCACGTTAGAAATAAGAAATGTCCCTTACAGGCCATCACGTGAACAACTCCGTGAAATGAACAGCCCCCTAAACCCCACTTTATATAGAGAAAACTGGGGTTTACGGGGGTAGGGGAAACATTATTTTTCTTGTTTTTATTCCAAGACATAGGTTGTGGGTATTCGTTAGAACCGCCTCAATGAGGCGAGGCGGTTCTAACGAGCACCCACAACCTATGTCCGGAGTAAAAATAAGAAAAATATCACAGATTTTCATCAGAAAATTAGCCATTTTGGAGATGTGAAAAAATGCACTATGCCATATGGGTGTGTTATGGTAATGTTTTACAGGAGTTTATCACAAAATCTTGTTAACATGACGCTTCATTCCGAGAGGAAGGAACATCTTCATTTAAGGGGAAGAGGAGCACCTGGCAGATCATCACGAAAACACGCCCTACATAATTTAGACCCCCTTGAACCCCACTTTGATATAGTAAAACTGGGGTTTCCGGGGGTATCACCTTATTTTTCTTATTTCTGCTCTAAATATAGATTGTGAGCACTCGTTAGAACCGTCTCATCATATTTTTCTTATTTCTGCTCTAAAATATAGATTGTGGGTACTCGTTAGAACCGCCTCGATGAGGCGGTTCTAACGAGTGCCCACAATCTATATTTTGAGCAGAAATAAGAAAAATATCACATTTTTTTCATTCTTAAATTTTCAATTTTTTTTTGGCGATAAAGGTGGCAATGAATTTGTATAGGCGGGTAATGTTTCTTCCGCCCTTCTTCAAAGGAAGACAACTTCCAGGACTTCCTGTCCGCTTTCAGGAGCAAATTCTTTTCGTTAACAGTTGACCCTACTGACATGGGACACAAAAATACTTTTACATGAGTTACCTCCCCTGAAGGTGTATCCATTCCCCTTAAGAATTGAATTTTATTTTTCTGCCGTTAACCCTTATCTTGCTGTTCACGACAACCCCTGTCTTTGCAAACAGTGTCGATTCTGATCAGATGGCTTCTGAAGAAGCCATCTGATCAGGATCTACACTGTTTGACATTCAGTTTATGAATTTGTAGGAATAAATTACATCAAGTAATCTGATTGGTTCAAAGTCAGAGATAGGTGTGGCTAAAATGAATATTCAGCAAGAGAAGGGTTAATGAGAATATGTTCGCAATGGGTCGTGTGCAAAGTAAATTAACCCCAGAAGGGGTGGGGGTTCATGTAAACCTTTGCTAGCGACCCGCTGTCGTTCACATTTTCACGAAAAGCAGAAAAATATTTTTATTTTTATATTTACACTCTTTGCCTCTCATCAATGGGCGACAACATGTTTATAGGGCAAACGTTTTAAAGCTGAAAAACATTTACACGCTTTTTTTCTTCAAAGGCCGGAACAGCGTTGACGCCACCAATGCCCGTAGAGAACAATGGTTTAGACAGACGTCACTTGACGTCACTGAAAATCATGTGACTAGATGTGTTCATGGAAGTGTGAAACATTGTTTTCTAAAGGTTAACATTAGACTTTACACTGGAAATGTAAATAAAAAAACATGACAGAAGTCGCGAAACTGCCAGGCGTTAAAATGAAGCAACAAGCATCTTTACTGTCAATTTAGATGATTAAGTATAAAATAGCAGCATGTCATTCCAGCTTGTTCGGTGTAGATTTTTCAACATTACACTCCTGAAAAAAAAGAAAAAACAAAAACAGTTACTGTAAAGTTTCGACCACACTTCAATGGCTTGCTCACTTTTTGGTTAGATTGTTTATCAGTCGCATCACGAAAACCTGCCTGATTCTGACCCCATTCGAAACCCCACTTTTAAATGGTAAAATTGGGGTTTACCGGGGTAAAAATTATTTTCTTATTTCTCCTCTAAAATATAGATTGTGAGTGCTCGTTAGAACCGCCTCGCCGAGGCGGTTCTAACGGGTACCCATAATCTATGTCTTGAGCAGAAATATGAAAAATTCCGCGGAATTTTTCATAAGAAAATTTTCATTTTTTTGGTGGCAAAATTCTCAATTTATTTGAACAGGCGTGTTTTCGTACTGCGCTATTTTTTTATTTTTTTTAGTTTAAACTTTTATTTCATTTGTATACTTTAAACAATACAATTCATAAGAGTACATATAGAAACAGTACATACAAACGGGATCCAGAAGAAAGTCATTAGACTTTTATTGAAACTGTATCCCATACAAAAGTACATCAGTGCAACTTACTAGTGATCTGAGTCATAATCAGAATATTATGAAAAATGTATTGTGATTTAATACTTTTTGTAACAACTTTAAGGTCTAAACTTAATAGCTGAAAAAAGCATGATAAAACTTATCAATATACATATACATGTATAAGTGTATCAGGCTCCACGGGGGAAGGGTGGAAATAAACTACTATACTAAATTTGATCTTGGTCTTTATCTCATACTCTTTAATGAGAAAAAAGAAAGGTACGTCGTCAGTCCAAGAAAAACATTTATCGTTTATGGTTTCAAAACAAAGTTATCAATTTATTGAAAACGTTTTGACTTCAGTATATAGTCATGTACAGCGAGGACGATGGTGTTGTTTTGATCGAGTGAGAGAGAAGGATTCCCATTGAGCAGGATATTTAAATTTGGATTGCAGATTACTGACACACGGCTGAACAGTTCACGTCTAAGTTCGGTATACTGTTCACATGCTAAGAGATAGTGGTGCGTGTCCTCTACGGATCCACAAACACACCGAGGGCAATCTACAATGTTCTTAGAGAACAAGTGCTGACGTAGTAATGCGCTATTTTGTGTTACTATAATGTCAGAGCGTTGTGTGAAAAGTACATTCTAGACAGAGTTCGTGTACTGGGTCATCGGCAGAGAGTATAGACCCAGATCAGACGCCGCATAACGCAACGTCTGATCACGATCTATACTATTGGCTTAAACTTAGAGAATTGAAATTACTACGGCGGCCTCGATAGCTCAGTGGTTTGTTCGACTTATGATCGAGAAGTAGGCCTAGTGGGTTCGAATCCGGTCACCGGAGGCGAGGTGTGTCCTTGGGCAAGACACGTGTAAATGGGTAACAGTGGTGTAACAATCACTGCTTCTCTCTTAAGCACTTGATTACATCTGGAATGACTCCAATAAGCTTGAAACTTTCATCGCAATCATTGTACAAAAATAGTATAAACTAGAATGTAACGAAACAGTAAAGGGGAAAGGGAACACCTTCAGGGGCGGCAACTCCTGCAAAAGTAGTTTCGTCTCCCCTGTCAATAGGGGTCAACTCTTAAAGGAAGGAATTTACTCCTTTAAGAGTAGACCCTTTTTTCCGTGAAACAGGGCTTATAGAAAAGCGAACAGGAATTCCCGAAAGTTGCCTCCCTTTGCAAAATGGCGGAAAAACCAGCCATGTGTTCCCATTCCCCTCAAGGTCCCCTATCAGGACTATTTTGCCAGCCCTATATAACTCAGGGACAAAAGCCCTACCAGTGTTGTCACTGCTTTTTCGTAGTTTTTTGTAGTCACTAAGAGTTAATCATAACGTCAGGTGGGAAAATAAGGGGAATGGGAACATCTAGCACATTTTTCCGCCATTTTTCAAAGGGAGACAATTTTCGGGACTTCCTGTTCGCTTTTCTATAAGTTCCGTCCCACTGATAAAGGGATCTACTCTTAACGGAAAGAATTTGCTCATCTACTCTTAAAGGAAAGAACCTTTAAGAAATGACCCCTATTGATATGGGAGACAAAATTATTTTTGCATGAGTTGCCTCCCCTAAATGTGTCCCCATTCCCCTTAAGGACATCTTTCAAGACTTATATCTAATAAATGCCAGTTAGAGGCAATCCTAATGTGCCAGAAAATCATACAAACTAAAACAAAATTTAACACTTCCGAAATGATTCCTAAATATCTATTATCAAGGGTATGGAAAGAAGTTCCTAGGGACACAAGAAAAGGCAATGATCTAGCTATTATGGTAAATGAGCAATCGGTTTCATTTAGTTCTCGTTCAATATCCACTACATGGGATCGTTAGTTGAGGCGGAGGTGTCGTGTTACTTGCAACACTGGGGCGCCCAAATGAAGAAAAAAAGAGAAATTCCTAAGTCATCCTGCCTTGGCCTATATGATTAGCTCTCTGTGGCTCGAACTATCATTACCTCGAACAAATGTTCCATTACGAGAACCCATTACGAGTGTCACCTTTATCGCCGAAAAAATGAAAAATTTTTATGATGAAAAATTGTGATATTTTTCTTATTTCTGTTCAAAATATAGATTGTTGGCACTCGTTAGAACCGCCTCATCGAGGCGGTTCTAACGAGTACCCACAATCTATATTTTAAAGCAGAAATAAGAAAAATAAGACATACCCCCGGAAACCCCAGTTTTACTATATAAAAGTGTGGTTCAAGGGGGGGGGGGGGGTCAATATTATATAGGCGTGTTTTCGTGAAGAATGTCCAAAAGGAGCCCGCGCCCATTGGGGCTTGGTGACATATATTGGCTGCAGGATGCTTCCACACAGAGCTTAAATTGACCGCACACGTGTACTGGTAAACTGCTTAGGACTAAGCTTGCCCAGGCAAGGTGATGCGAGTCAGACTGTCCAAAGCTTATAAGCCCTTTAGGTTTCATTGTGCGACAGGGCTTGAGATGCCATTTCATCTCAATGTCGGGTAAAAGTCCCACAAAATTGGAAGCAAGGTCTCCAAAATGACTACAAATAGTGTTGACGGGGACTTAAAACCTCAATTCAAACAAACAAGCAAGTTCAAACGGGTTTCGAGCAAATAGAATGTTTCGACTGTGCATTACATGCATTTGTCCTATGACAGACAATTTTATTTCACTCGGACTGGTATACAACTGAGCAATCGGCCCCCACCCATCGGGGCTTGAAGAAATAGATTTGGCTGCATGATGCTTCCACGCAGAACTGAAACCGACCACACAGGGTACTGATAAACCGGTTAGAAGGTCTAATCCTGCCCAGGCAAAGTGGTGCGAGTCGGCCCGTCCATGCATATAGAAGATGTCATTGCATCTCAATGTTAGGTAAAAGTCTCACAAAACTGGAAGCAACGTTTCTAAAATGACATAAATAGCGTTGACGGAGACGTTAAACCTCAAATCAAACAAACAATAAATATCATGCAAAATTTAAAAAAGATTATCTGAAAGAAAATGCTTATATGAGAGATATAAAAGGCGGCATTTTAGCACGTGAATGTGTTATCGAAATACATCACGAAAACACGCCTATACAACCCCCTCGAACCCCACTTTTAAAGAGTAAAACTGGGGTTTACAGGTGCAAACATTATCTTTCTTACATCACGGAAACACGCCTATATCATTTTGACCCCCTTGAACCCCACTTTTACTTATTAAAACTGGGGTTTCCCGGGGTATACCTTATTTTTCGTATTTCTGCTCTAAAATATAGATTATGGGTACTCGTAAGAATCGGTTCTAACGAGTGCCCACAATCTATACATTGTATTTTGAACAGAAATAAGAAAAATATCAAAATTTTTCATCTTAAAATTTTCATTTTTTCGGCGATAAAGGTGGTAATGTATTTGTATAGGCGTGTTTGCGTAATGTTTCTGCTCTAAAATATAGATTATTGATACTTGATGGAACCGCCTCTCATCTTCTAACGAGTACTCACAATCTATATTTTGAGCAGAAATAAGAAAAATATCACAATTTTTCAAATTAAATTTGTCATTTTTACAGCGGTGAAACTTATAGTGTATTTGAATAGGCATGTTTTGGTAATGATACCTATAATATGACAGCAAATGCTCCGACCATCCGGGTAACCATAGCTACAGAAGTGCCATTTAGGACACTGTGCATTAGGAACATCACAATACATGGTTTCTCCAAGCTGATTCACAGCCGGGCGGCCGCCGTCGAACATCCGGAAGGGACATGTATAGTTACTCGGGTCAAGATCTATTTTACTCGGGAGACCGGAAACTGTAAAAGACGCAAAGGCCATTATAGGCCATCATTATGTCAGTAGTATCCCGGCAGAAATCCGCAGGAATATCATAAGTGTGGTACAGTGACAACCATATTTCCTGGTTCTAATATCGCATTTTGTACGACGAAATAGTTCATGTTCAAAAGTAGGTTTTGTGTGCTCGTTAGAACCGCCATCTCGCGACATAGTTTGTAGGTACTCGTAAGAACCGCCTCGATGAGTCGGTTCTAGCGAGCACCTACAATCTATGTTTTTATTATACATCACGAACACACGCCTGTATAATTCTGACCCCCCTTGACTCCCACTACTATATGGTAAAACTTGGGTTTTCAGGGGTAAAACTTATTTTTAATATCATAGTTTTTCATCTAAAAATTTTCCTTTTTTCGGCGGTAAAATTTACAGTGTATCTGTATAGCGTGTTTTCATAATGGATAAGAATAATATCACACATTTTCATCCATTACGAAAACACGCCTATACAAATACAGTGTACCCTTTATCGTCGAAAAAAAAAAAAAAAAAAAAAATTGATGACAAATTGTGATACTTTTCTTATGTCTGCTCAAAATATAGATTGTGGGCACTCGTTAGAACCACCTCATCGAGGCGGTTCTAACGAGTACCCACAATCTATATTTTAGAGCAGAAATAAGAAAAATAAGGTATGCCCCCGGAAACCCCAGTTTTACTATTTAAAAGTGGGGTTCAAGGGGGTCAAAATTATATAGGCGTGTTTTCGTGATGAAAAAAGTAACCATTTTGGAGAAATATAAGAATGTGTTCTGTCACACGTGTGTATTATCGTTGAATGCATTTTCATGAGCTGGAAAAATTTAATGCGCATCTGGTACGAGAATGATACGAGTTACACACTATACTTATACCGGCCCCGATAGCTCAGTTGGTAGAGTGTCCGCTCCGGGGAACGGGAGGTCACGGGTTCGATTCCGGGCCGCGACATACCAAAGCTGTTAAAAATGGTACTAGTTGTTCCTCGCTTGGCACTCAGATTTACGGGGTAGAGCTAGGACTGGTCGACCCAGTGTCAGGATAATGTGACTGGGTGTGGTATCATGTAATGTGTCTGGGACATGATACTTCAGTGAGACAGCACTATAAAAGTGAACATTGAGCTCCCTGTCGCAACCAGACACCGTCGTGATATGACTGAAAAAAATGTTGAAAGCGACGTTAAACCCGAATTCACACACACACACACACACACACACACACACACTATACTTATAACAAGTATTAGTTTTTACCAAAAACTTGAGTCTACGCTTGCAGACGTTAATTTGTGTAGTCATCGTTTATAAGCAGTCACATTCTTTTAGTGGAAACAAACAAAAATATATAAACTGTATCAAGGGAGGGAAGTCAACATCATGTGAACCCAGAAAAGATGTTTGTAACCATTGTGGCAAATACCACTGATGACCTGTCAATAGAATATAGCATTCAACCGCTCATGACCTTTTCTTAAATGCTTCCTGGGCAAAAGTACACCTTTGGTAATCTATGCACGCTGCAAGGTAGTCTACGCCCCAGGGTGTAGACTACAAGACGGATGACATGTTAATAGAAATAACAGTCCGCTAGTCATGACCTGTTCAAATGACAAAGCTGTTCATGTGCATGCTGTATTCGTGTGCCATAAATATGGAAACTTGGAAAATAGTCAAAGATTCCAAAAGTTGAGTAAACATTACTACCAATCGTTTACAATGACAACCATTCGTTCAAAGGAAAGAAAAATCGGTAGAACAGATACATCTACATCCTTTTAGAGAAAACAAACATAAATATATACATGTAACTTTATCATGGGAGGGGAAAGTCAACATCATGTGAATCAGAAAACATATTTATTTTTGTAAGCGAAGAGGCTGTGATAAACTTAAGGAAGCGTTCCGGCGAATCTCTGTGTTTAAACATTGTGACAAATAACAATGATGACCAGCATTCAACCGCACATGGCCTTTTCTTAAATGCTTCCGGAACAACAGTAAACCTTATTTAGTCTAAGCCCACGGCTAAGTAGTCTTCACCCAAGGACGTAGACAAAAACAAGGACGACATGTTAACAGAAAATAACATTCAGCTAGTCATGACCTCTTAAAAGCTTCCGGAGCAAAAGTCATCCTTAGGATTTGACTGGTTTCCTCACCCTATAGCTCTCTGGCTTTTGCATATAAAAAATATTTTAATAGAACACAGGCATCCAGTTAACCTTAGGATAGTCTACGCCTGTGGGCCTAGACAAAACCTATTGTGAATCCTCTGCAACAACGCCTTCCGGGCACTGAACACCCTCATATGTGTAGTTGTTTCTGAAACATGCATCATTATAACGACAATGAAGAGCAATAATAGGCCTTATATAACCCTAATCCTAGTTTCTTATTAAATCCTGTAATTTGCATTGTCTATGTACTTGAATGCATGGTATACACAAAAACGTCCTAATAAATAAACTTCAGGCCCCAAGCCCCAGAGAATCATCATGAAAACAAGCCTATTCACATACATTGTAAACATTACCACCGAAAAAATGAAAATTTTAAGATGAAAACGTGTGATGTTTTTTCTTATTTCAGCTCAAAATATAGATTGTGGGTACTCGTTAGAACCGCCTCATTGAGGCGGTTCTAACGAGTACCCACAATCTATATTTTAGAGCAGAAATAAGAAAAATAATGTTTATCCCTTTAAACCCCAGTTTTACTATATAAAGGTGGGGTTCTAGGGGTCAAAGTTATATGGGTGTGTTTTCGTGATGGATATCATTTGCGTGATACGTAAAGGCGTTTCTGTCACGTCACTTTTCAAACCGAATATGAAAGCCAGTCTTACCAAACGCTAGGTACCCTACAATGACGCTACATGTAATAAAGCTTCTCATTTTCTCTTTCGATTTACTCTGAAAAGAAAGAAGTACATATACGTATAGAAAAAAAAGAAATAACAAATCGCTGCATAAAACTTTCGGGCCCATCGGAGTCTAACTGTTGGTTTTCTTTTGCTCCAGCATTTCAGTGGTTTCTTGCTGTCGAGTCCTCACCGTTGTCTCACCTCTGTGGTTCTTTGATTTTTTGTGTTCACGGAGATGTTGCACTGATGAGTTAGGTGGCCTTCATGCGGACTGAACAAATTATTTGTCTAAATCGCGACGGAAGTAAGGGCGAGGATTGTGGCCACGTAAAATCGATTTAAGCCCCCCAGTGGAAATCTTTCCACTGACCGTTCCAAGGCGGTTCTTCTGTGGCGATCTAGTTATGTTGTTGTTTGTTACTTACTGTGTGTATCACTTGTGTCTTTTAATTTTGGATGGCCATATGGCCATTTTGTGGGAAAGTAACTGTCCTTATGGCCTTCCTTTGTTTAGGTTTCCATTATGGTCTGGTCGCTTAATGTTTGTATTTCTTTCCCTTTGGTGTCTTTGGTGGGTGGGGTAAGTTAACTGTATCGATTCCTGATCTTTGTTTT
This sequence comes from Lucinisca nassula, assembly GCA_963580285.1. Taxonomy (NCBI): domain Eukaryota; kingdom Metazoa; phylum Mollusca; class Bivalvia; order Lucinida; family Lucinidae; genus Lucinisca; species Lucinisca nassula. Next base: position 87,213,712 of record OY757016.1, on the reverse strand, counting down.
ACTTCTACTTTTCAAAGTTCAGCAAGCTTTCCAACATGGGACAACGGTGTCGACCCCGATCAGACGCGGCGACTGATCCGGGTCTACACTGTTTATCAATGTGCACGATAGGATTTTTTTAAACTTGCAACGAATGAAAGTACCTACACATCCCTTAGTTTGGGAAAGGGCCTCTCCCAAGCAATGTGTTATGATGCAACATAGGCCATACAGTTGTATGCCAATCGAAGTGTCGTTCAAAGTATGACAGTCAGTGAGACAAAGACAGGATTTACTTTCTCAGTAAAAAGTCGACACTCTGGAGGTACCTTAAGATGCACCTCATCGAGGCGGTTCTAACGAGTACCCACAATCTATATTGTAGAGCAGAAATAAAAAAAATAAGGTTTATCCCTGTAGACCCCATTTTTACTATATAAAAGTGGGGTTCGAGGGGGGGGTCAAAATTATATAGGCGTGTTTCGTGATGGTACAAGTATTTCGGGGCCAGACTAGCTACGAAATCATTGAACCATCAAATGTATTTTAATGCAAGGTCAGAACGACACTACATCGAGATTTGTCTTTGGTGCGTCCGCGCTCAACGGACAACCTTACCACCCGAAGAAACCGCTAAGATTTTTCAGGGACGGTCCGACTCGGGCCACTTTTCGTCAGCAATATCAGACCTTCTCAGCGGTTTACCAGTTCTCAAAAGTTTGGTCGGTTTCAACTCTTTGTGGAAGCACCATAAGCCCCAAATTATTTCTCCAAGCTGCGATGGACGGAGGCGTTCCCTATATAGAGGGGAGGTTGCAACGGTATACGTTGCATGGACTTGTTAACGTGATGTTTAAGCCTTTGACATCACCATTCCCAAACTACATGTACAATAATAAAATTAATTTGAATACTTTCAAGGATAAAGTAATAATTTTTACTTGCTCTTTTTATCAAATTGTCCAATATTGAAACTTGAGCACCTGTCTGCTATTTGAACCTTAGACTACTGAAAATAGACTTTTATCGTTTGAAACTAGCACATAAACGTACACAGGTCAGTGTGCGATAAGACTGCAGAAGATTCACACCATTATGTTGAAAAAATGGTTACATCATTATTCTTATTCCTGCTCCAAGACATAAGTTGTCGGTACTGGTTAGGGCCACCTAAATGGTTCTAAACAGCAACCACAAACTATATTTGTTATGAGAGAAATATAAAAAAAATTCACATTAGGATAACCATTACGAAAATATGCCTATACAAATACATTGAAACCTTTATCGCCGAAATAATGAAAATTTTTAGATGAAAAATTGTGATATTTTCCTTATTTCTGCTCAAACTATAGATTGTGGATACTCGTTAGAACCGCCTCATCGAGGCGGTTCTAACGAGTACCCACAATCTATATTTTAGAGCAGAAATAAGACAAATAAAGTTTACCCCTGTAAACCCCAGTTTTACTATATAAAAGTGGGGTTCAAGGGGGTCAAAATAATATAGGCGTGTTTTCGTGATGATATCCGTGTGACAAAGAAGTACCCTATCATTTCTCCAAAACAGTCATTTATTCTGATGAAAAACGTGTGAATTTGTTTTCATTGAGGCGGTTCTAACGAGTACCTACAACCGATGCCTTGGAGCAGAAATAAGAAACATAATGTGCAAGTTTCTCTAAATAAAGCGGGGTTCGCAAGGGTATTCTATTCCACGGACTTGTTAGCATGATGAGAAAAATAACAGAGTTTCCATTACGAACACACGCCTATTCAAATGTATTGGTAAAAAATATTACCACCCACCAAAAATGAACTTTTTCAGACAAAAATCCTGGTATTTTTATCATATTTCTACTCAAAACATAGATTGTGGGTACTCGTTAGAACGTCTCGCCGTGGGTACTCGTTAGAATTGCCTCGGCGAGACGGTTATTTTGAAATTCTCTAACGGTATGAATGCGAATTATACACGCAGCCAATACATTAATAAATATGTTCTATAAAAGGGTTATCCTTTGGAAGCAAGAAATACACCACAGAAGTGAAAAATATGGAGTGTACATGTTTTCTGGGCCAGACTAGCTAGTTTCGGCCAATTAGGCCTCATCAGTGACCCTCAGATATTTTCAAATTTCCACAATGGAATCAATGATCCCAAAGGACAAGAAAATATAATCTACACTATGATGTCGGGCAGGGAGACGTTTTACCGCCGCCACACATTCCCACACAGCAGCTGTAGTGAAGTTAAATATGTTCTATAAAAGGGTTAACCTTTGGAAGCAAGGAATACACCACAGAATTGAAAAATATGGAGTGTACATGTTTTCTGGGCCAGACAAGACTAGAGCGGTTCGAAAAATAAAATTTGTTTTTGAACTGTTATTTTTTTTACAGTGCTACGGGTTTTATTTTTCATAGAGTTCCGGTCAATATGATAACACATCCGCGTGCTGTTAAGAAAACACGCATATTCAAATATATTGAAACTTTACCGCCAAAAAATGACATTTTTCAGATAAAAAAAAATCCTGATATTTATATATTTCTGCTCAAAACAAAGATTTTGGGAACTCGTGAGAACCGCTTCGGCACGGCGAGGCGAACCTAACGAGTATCCACAATCTTTGTTTTAGAGCAGAAATAAGAAAAAATAATATTTACCACTGCAAACCCCAATTTCACTGTATAAAAGTGGAGTTACCTGGGGTCATTATTATACAGGCATGTTTGCGTGATGTAAAATGGCATCTTTCATATTTCTAGAACTTCCATTTTTCAAATGAAATTTGTTGCTATTTTCCAAACATCGATTGTGGATGCTTGTTAGAACCGCCTCATTGAAGCTGCTTGAACGAGTACCAATAATCTATCTTTCCGAGCAAGAAAATAAAACTATTGCATGCTCCTGTAAACCCAAATTTCTTCTATATAAAGTGGGGTTTAGAGGGGTGTTCATTTCCCGGCTTTGTTAACTAGATTGACATCAATTAATGGAAAATGGATTTTCTGGAAAAAAAATAAATAAATAAACGTATGTATATATAATTACTATTTATCAAAGGTGAATTACAAAAAAAAATATTTCTATTTGTCAGAACTGCATTTAAATTATTTTTAATCAGTTTTCCTTCAATAGTTCATTCTTTCTTGATAAACGTGAAGGACATCAAACGAGCATCGGTGTAAACAAGTAGTTGACTAAAAGAGGTGAGAGTTTAAGAATTGGTATACAAGTGAAAGAGGGGGATTAGTACTGTAAAAAGGTTTTGTTTGTTTGTTTGATTTGATGTTTAACGTCCCCGTCAACACTATATAGGTTATTTTGGAGACGTTGCTTCCAATTTTGTGATACTTTTACCCGACATTGAGATGAAATGACATCAAAAGCCCTGTCACCCAATGAAACCAATAGGGTTAATAAGCATGGACGGTTCGACTCGCACCACTTTGCCTGGACATGCTTAGAAGCTTGACTAAAAGAGGTGAGATTTTAAGAATTGGTATACAAGTGAAAGAGGGGGATTAGTACTGTAAAAAGGTTTTGTTTGTTTGTTTAATTTGATGTTTAACGTCCCCGTCAACACTATATAGGTTATTTTGGAGACATTGCTTCCAATTTTGTGGGACTTTTCCCCGACATTGAGATGAAATGACCTCTCAAGCCCTGTCGCCCAATGAAACCAATAGGGTTAATTAGCATGGACGGTCCGACTCGCACCGCTTTGCCTGGACATGCTTAGAAGCGGTTTACCAGTACTTGTGTGCGGTCAGTTCCATCTCTGCGTGGGAGCATCATGCAGCCCATTTTTTTCTTCAAGTCCCAATAAACGGGGGCAACAGTTAAAGGGTAAAACACATTTTGACGTGTACTACTTGACAAATGGCATGGCTGCATCGTGCCACATATCAAAGAGTAAGTAGGGATGTAAAATGGGAATCCGTTCCAGAAAATTTTATTGTTCTAAATTGTGCCATCATGTGAACAAGTCGGTGAAATGAACATCCCCTGAAACCCCACATTATATGGAGAATACTGGGGTTTGCAGGGGCAAACATTATTTTCCTTATTTCTGCTCCGTATCATAGGTTGTGGGTGCTCGTTAGAACGGTTCTAACGGGCATCCCACAACCTAATAATGCAATAAAAATAAGACAAATTTCACGGATATTCACCAGAAAAGTAGCCATTTTGGAGTTGTAAAAAAATTTACTATGTCTCACATAATGCGTTGGAACTTTCTTGTAAGCTGGTATGAGGCTGCATCTTGACTGTGCAGGCATGGCAACTAGATCGCGGCTATCTATACGCCGCTGTTCCAGAATGTGCCGGTTTAGTTTCTTTGTCATAAGTGCGTCAGTCATTTAGAAAACACGCCTATTTAAATACATTGTATATTTTACCGCCTAAATAACGAAACATTTCGGATGAAAAATTGTGATATTTTTCTTATTTCTACTCAAAATATAGATTGTGGGTACACGTTAGAACCGCCTCATCGAGGCGGTTCTAACGTGTACCCACAATCTATGTTTTAGAGCAGAAATTAGAAAAAAATACCCCTGTCAACCCCAGTTTTACTACATAAAAGTGGGGTTTAAGGGGGGTCAAATTAATGTAGTCGTGGTGAGTCATGGGTAGTCCAGCTGGCTGGCCATTGCTGCACATCTTCAAGTTTTGCAATGTTTGTTGCCGTATTGGGAACCACACTGTTGATTCATATTCCAATTGTGGCCACACAAATGCTGTGGATTAAAGGTCCTTATTTTAGACCTTGGTGTTCTTTTTTATTGGAAAAAAAAGTATTATTTGGAAATAAATCAATGTGGGATCCAAGAAAGGTTTTCTGGGGTTGTAATACCCAATTATTTTATTAATTTTAAACCTAATAAGGAACCCAAGGCCATGTTTTTCTATGATTTGTCAGAATGTCGAATCTTTCATCGATATTTATGTTTTTTCAAATGTTTTCTCTTCTATTTTTCATTTCTCTTTTTCTGTCTTTGTTGCATTCTTTAACGTCAAGACCAATGCATGCTGAGTCTGTGTGTTCCATACAGGGTACCCTTGCCAAGTACCTCATTGATTCCTGCGAGCCATGGTGGCCATCTAAAAACATCATGTTGTACTTGCCTCTGCTCGTATCCATATGAGCAGGGAATACTTTGAATCACCGTGTCTTGGTGGCTTCCATGGTATTGCAGTGGCGTGTCAGTTCCAAAATCGGAAAGTAGTAAACCTTAGGAAAATCCTTATAATTTTGATGCCATTGCTTACTCTTGGATTACGCGTTAATGTTGACAATGTCACCTTACAATTTGGCATAAGCCTGTCACTACAAAAGCACCTCGTTCATGCTAAGCAAATTCGTTTCCCGTATGTTCGCGCAAATAGTTTTGCGTATCGGACGAACCAAAAGTTTGTTCTTACGATACTCTGTTACTTTTGCCTCATATCAACGTTTTGGTTATGGAGACTGATTCTTATTGCAGGAGACATTCAGACTAATCCTGGTCCGGATATGGCTGATATGTCTTCATCATTTGAGTCCTCTGTTGCTACCGATGTCTCGCTCATACAAAATCTTTTTTCTCTAGTCCATTACAATGTGCAAAGCTTGCGCAATAAAACTGACCAAATTCAAACTGAACTTTCTCATTTTGATGTAATAGCACTGACCGAAACCTGGCTTTCTCCTGATATCAGTAATGATACTATCAAAATATTGAACTATCCATTTCGTAAAGATAGGCAAACGAATAACTATGGTGGAGTCCTAGTATATGTTCGAGAAAACATTCCATGCAAGAGAAGACATGAACTGGAAATACCGGGCCTTGAGTGTATCTGGTTAGAGTTCAAAGTCCAATCTAGATCTGTATTGTTTGGTCTGTTTTATAGACCGCCAAACTATTCTTCAAGATGGAAAACAATCTAACGCCTCTGTATCTCACGGAGCTAATTCCTCCGCGTGTGGGCGATGTCTCTGCCTATCCCCTTCGAAACTCTGATCATTACTTGTCTATCAACGCTAATACTAGCGCTTATGCTAACTCGTTTCTCCCATCAACTATCCGGTCATGGAATAACCTTCCAAACGCAACTAAGAACGCCACTTCGCTGTCTTCGTTCAAACGATTGCTTACACACAATATGCCAAAAATTCCCGAGTATTTTTACTGCGGAGATAGATTAGCCCAGATTCTCCACACTCGTTTAAGAACTGAATGTAGCGCATTAAACCAGCACTTATTTAGAAGAAATCTCATACCAAGTCCGAATTGTACATGTGGCGAGGTAGAAAGCAATGACCATTTTCGTTTGGCCTGTCCACGATACAATATAATTCGTATGGAAATGATAACCAAAATACGCCAGTATATACCGCTTGACATTATCGTCACAACAAGATTGCTTTTGCAAGGTGACACCAATATTTCTGTCGCAAATAATACTAGTATCTTCAAGGACGTACAGGCCTATATTTTAAAGACAAATCGCTTTGTTCACTGATTAGTGCGCGGGATAATTGGCATCACATCCTTTTCTATTAAAACTCAACTTCTTTTTTAAGAAATTGCCCATAGACACGAGTTACTCTTGGCAGACTCTGCATGTATATTGGTGTTGACGTATCTTCCAACATTTTTTTTTCTGTCTTACTCTTGTCGTACTTTTACATTCCCTCTTTGGACATTTTCCAATTCTTATTTCTTTTCTATCTTTATTCTTTTCTACTCATTTTATTATTTTCTTTTATTATATGTTTTGACCGATTGGTCTCTTTTTTCCTTCTTAAGTAGAACTACATGTAAAAAGGTACTTTATTGTTTGAATTTATACAGCATGCCGTTCACAAATACTTATTCTTAACAGGAGATGATTAGTATAAGCGTTTCGCTTGTTTTCAAATCCTGTCATTGTAAATTGTACATGTACTGTTCGAATTGACTTGTCGAAATGAAATGAATAAATATTGTTTAAACCAATTATTTAGTGGAGAGGGCCGATTCTAAGACAGTCTCGTGTTGTTTACATGTGCCTGAGCGATGGGACATTTGGCTCTTGTAATATGTACACTGTTAAAATTAAATGGAAACATTACAGCAAAGCTTGTAGCAGCTGAACTACCACCAGTTTTGGTGTAAGTTACCTCTATTGTATGCTCGGTAACTTTGCACCGAATAGCCGGCTAATAATCCAGATAAATGTGTAATTACGCACCCAAAAATAGAAGGAAAGTGATATGTATGCCGTTTTGACTATATGACACGAAAGAGGAATAAACTAACACATGTCGTATATGTAACGCATCTTATACGACTAGTTACATGATTCGACAAGAAACGTTAGCTTGCGTTAAGATGAAACAAAACACCAGTATTAGTGCAAAAAAAAAACACCACTAAGCTGGAGAGATAACGCTTTCAATGTGTTATTACTGTTTTACATTGAAGATAACAAAACATTATCCATCATTCGAAGAAATATTACACCGACAGATCATTACACTGGAAAAAGTGTAATGTTCATAGTTACTCCATCCTTCAAATTTGTTACCCTGTAGTATGACTTAACTTACGCTATTTAGTAGCAAACCTTACACCATAAATAGTGTACTTTCAAGCACCAGTTGAAACGATACGTAACACTTGTTTTTCAGAATGGTTACACCAAACATCAAATTTGCAGCGCTACACCAAATTTTGAGTAAACTATACACGTTTTCAGTGCATTGTTACTCAAAATTACATTTTACACCCAAAATGGTGTATGGTTCAAATTCACACCAGCTTTAGTGTAAACTTTATCCTGCCTTTATGTATCATTAACACTATTTTGTACAGTCTAGGGCGGCATGTATATGGATTGAAGCTCATGCTCTTTTTTTTTTTTTTTTTTTTTTTTCTTCTTCTTTTTTTTCACATTTCTACGTAGGGTGTATAAGTCATTTTAGAGAGTAATTTACTCACCGCCAGAGCTATTACAGCTAGGTGTGTGACAATTTCGTCTGCAAAAAAAAGCCCAACTGCAGACTTGACCTGGTCAAGTGGGTCATTCAAATATGCAAAAAAGAGAATGGGTCCCGGGAATAAGGGCCGCTGAACACCAGAATAGACTTCATTTAACATAACAGTTTGAGAACGAGAATCCTGAAAGTCTTTAACTCAGCTTCGTGTTTCGCCCCGGAGTCCATAAAAGTGTACTTTTGAAATCGGTTTCCCGTGTGCAGCACTACCAAATGCACAAAAGCTTAATTAAGGTCTAAAAGTATCAGATCTGCATGTTTTGTTTTGATATGTTTAGCAATTAGCATTATCTACTTTCCTAACAGGACCTTTTCCTTGAACCCATATGTTACATCCCTTCTTTCTTTGGAAACCAGCGATATTTTGTAAACGGTGAAACCTCGGAATGGGCTTCAGTTTTGTCTGGGGTCCCAACAAAAGGGACTGTTCTTGGTCCATTGTTGTTCTCCCTGTTCATTAATGATATTTCCACTGACGTTTACTCAGAAATAAGACTGCTTGCTGACGACTTTGTTTGCTACAGGGAAATTAGAGATGCAGATGACTCACTGAAACTTCGTAAGGATAGAGATAGATTAGGTTGTTGGGCAAGAAAACGGGGTATGAGATTTTAACCCGTTAAATTAAGGCGTAACTATACCAAATTTAGTGACACAGAGGCCTTTCTGATATTTAATCTTCATCAGTGTGTCTTAACCCAGAAGTTCTGAAACCGAAACGGATGATAGACAAGCCCGGCAAACACAGCACATCCCCCTCCGAGCACACATCGACCGACGTAGCTTATGAGACAGGTCAACTGGAGGCATCTGACAAGATGCAATATTATGCAGATAACTAGGAAGAAAACCAATAGAATTGAGGCATAAATTACACCTTAGAAGGTACGGTGCTCGAGAATGTGGATTCCCTTAAATACCTTGGTAGGACAATCACATATGGCTTGAGATACATGTATGGAATACACATGTTACCAACATGTGTACTAAAGCAAATAGAATGCTTGGTTTCCTGAGGCGAAATCTTCATCAGTGCCCTCAAGATGTAAAAGAGGCAGCATATAAAAGACTTGTTCGTCCAATCTTGGAATATGGTAGCCGTATCATGGACCCCAGTGGAGTGGTCCTTAATGAAGAAATTGAAAAAGTTCAGAATAGAGCAGCTAGATTTGTAACAAGCAATAATTACCGCTTTGAAACAAGGAGCATGACTGTGATATACTAGGAAAATTCAGATGGGAGTCTCTCAAGAAAAGGAGAATAGGCAGTAGGCCCATACTTTTATACTAAGGTCTAAAGGGTGCTTCCAGCATTCCAACAGATGACCTTCTTCCCCCAGCAAGGCAGTGTAGAAATCATCATTCGTTGGCGTGTCAGACCCTTACTGCAAGAACTGACATTTATAAAGAATCTTTCTCCCCTCGCATTCCCTTAGAGATTGGAATGCCCTTCCCGATTCGATCATTTCGACTGCTGAAGGTGCTGAGGAATGTGTAGCTAAGTTTACCTCTTTGGCTAGAACTAGGGATTAACTTCCCATGCCACAAGGTCCGCGTGAATGAATGGCATTTGACGTGTCACCAGTAGCATTCTGATTATGATACACAAATGTATGGCTATACGCAAAAGTAAGGAAATATTGCAAACACTGTCAGTTAAACCACACTTTTCCTACAAGAGTGTTCCTTACGCGGGCTTGTTACGGCGATTCTGTATATGAGATGGGGATGGGGTCTATAGACTTTCCATCTTTCTTTTCGCTTTAACCCCACGAGGGGACACAGACGATATTTTTATATACTCCAGATTCTGCAGGATGAAAGCCTACACGGTAACCATGCAATTACGGTAGGGGTCTTTAACCTGCACCGGGGGTCCCTCTCCTTTCACAGGGGCCTCCAGTTAACGTCCCGATCCGAAGAACGGTGCGTTTTATGACATTCATCCCTGCAAATGATGCCAGGGGGGCGTGTTTGGACAACAAAGTTTTATCATTGCCTTCGGGGGTCGAACCGGGGCCTCTAGCATCAGAGGCAGTTGCAGTAACGACTGAGCTATTATCTGTCTGATCCTTAGGGTTCCTCCGGTTACTTATACGGAGCACATGTCAAAGACGTTAAATGGGTTGTTTGCTATATTGTAAGTATATTTAACCCATTTCAGACCCCAGAAACCCCAGAACGGGTACCGTGGCAAACAGTGCAGGCCCAGATCAAACGCCGCAAAACGCGGCGTCTGATCAGGGCCTCCACTGTTTGCAAAAAGTTCAGCCATTTTCCTACTAAATTTTGAAGAAAACACACAACCTGACACCCCTAAATTTTGAAATGGACTCCTGCTATATATAAGGAGGAAGATTCGATTTGGTACAAAAAAGGTTAAAAGAGCCCAAATCTGGTTGATTCTATAAATGCATGTGCGGTAACTTATTTACATGCTTTGTCGTTCCTTGTACCTTATCATGAATCAGAGGACGGACTTAGGACAGCAATTCTCTTTCTGTGATCTTGTTTATGTACTCTATTGTGTATAATTCCAGTAACCCCAACTGCTCTGTACACAATTTCTCTAATAGGCATCAAGTGTCACTGAGTTAGAAAATCTGGCTTATTCAGCTGTTATGACTGTCAGTCAGCACTCTCTGTGCAGCTACTTTCTCCAAATATAACTGTCTTTCAGGTGTCAGGAATCCACATTCGGCTAGAAAATGTTGACTGGTTTCTTAGGCATCTACACACAGCTTACACGTAGCATCCACGGAATGTTGGATAAAGACAGCCCTGTTTCCTTGTAGTATATATGTTTCTGTCAACAACTTACATTTTATGTCTTCCCTCACACTATCATGAACATTGTTCCTAACTGTATACCATATATGATGACATCTACCCACTTTCAACACATTCAGATACTTAGTCGAAAATTTCGACTGAATATCGGATTTCCATTGAGTCTCCACCACCCCATGTATTTTGTGGTCTCGCATACCTTTCCGTTCCGCCTTAGAAGGGTGCGTTTCTAGTAATGTAAAGATTTAAGGGTGATCATACAGGTGTAGGATACTTCTAATTATGCGTAAGTAAGCTTTTGTGTTGCGGTTCCTTAACAGCTAACTGCCTTTGTAATATTTCATAATCTCCTAATCATATTGGCAAATAAGTTTAAAAGGTTCATATGTCGAATACGAATAGAATGCCAAGGTGTGCTTAACAGGCAGAATTTGATGTTTTATCTGATAAGCCTTGTATATGTTTCAAGCATTGCCTCTGAAACTTTTCTAGAGTCTCTATATCTTTAAATCAGCCTCGGTAGCTCAGTCGGATGCGCGTCTAACTGGTGATCAGGAGGACGCGGGTTCGATACCTGCCGGGGTCGGCAACATTCTTTCGTGGAGATTGATCATGAAATCTTTTCTACGGTCATTCTCTCCTTCCGCTGATTCAATGTAACAGGTGAAAAAATGCTTTCACCTTTACCCGGCAGGGGATCGAACCCGGTCCACCAGATCGACAGGCCAACACGTCGCTATAAAAGCCGGCTTGTACCGCAAGGCAGTACAAGTGTGCTGACCGTTCATGCTAATAAACCCTTTTGGTTTCATTGGGCGACAGGGCTTGAGATGTCATTTCATCTCAGTGTCGGGTAAAATTCCCACAAAATTGGAAGCAAGTCTCCGAAATGACCTTTACAGTGTTGACGGGGACGTTAAACCTCAAATCAAACAAACAAAAAAACCCGTCTAAAGCTTTAGGGCCTGGTGAGCTTCATCCTAGAGTCCTGAAGGAACTAGCAAACGAGTTAGGTCCAGTTTTTGCTCATCTTTTCCAACAATCTCTCGATACGGGTGAAATTCCCAAAGAATGGCTCCTAGCGAACATCTGTCCACTTTTCAGAAAAGGAGACAGGGCTCTTGCTCGTAATTATCGCCCGGTGTCACTGACCTGTGTTGTATGTAAATTGCTTGAACACATAGTCTTCTCAAACATCATGGCCCACTTGGATGAACATAAACTATTGTCAGACAGACAACATGCATTTAGGAAAAGGCATAGTTGCGAAACTCAGTTGAGCACGGTTATTAATGATTGTGCAAAAATCTTGGACAAAGTGGGGGCAGGTGGACACATTTATTTTGGACTTCGAGAAGGCTTTTGACATCCCTTCTCATGAACTACTTAAATCCAAATTATTTGGTTATGGAATTAGAGGGAAGACTCTCAAATGGATAGATCCCTTCCTTTGCTACAGAAAACAGCATGTTGTTGTTAATTCACGATTTGAGCTGGAATACAAACATTAGCAACATGTGTACAAAGGCGAATAGAACACTTGGTTTCCTGAGGCGAAATATTCATAAGTGTCCTCAGGATGTGAAAGAGACAGCATATAGGGGACTTGTTCGCCCAATCTTGGAATATTGTAGTTGCATCTGGGACCCAAGCGGAGTGGTCCTAAATGAAGAAATTGAAAAAGTTCAGAATAGATCTGCTAGATTTGCAACAGGAAATTACTGCTTTGAAACTGGGAGCATGGTTGGAATTCTAGGAAAATTAAGATGGGAGTCTCTCAAGAAAAGGAGAAGAGACAGCAGGCTCATACTCTTATACAAAGGTCTAAAGGGTGCTTCCAACTGGAAGAAAGAAATAAATTTGAACCTCTGTCAAAGGTGAAAGGAGTTAAATCTCCGACTACTGACATGAGAAAGCCGAATTTTGTAAAAGGTTTGAAACTTTGCAGTATTAACATTAACGGTTTAAGAGGAAAGATACTTGAACTTTTAGCTTTCCTTGATACTCACCAACCACATATTGTGGCTATTCAGGAAACAAAGATTGACAGTTCAATTATGACTTCGGAGCTTTTCCCTGAAACTTGCGAATACAGTGTCTACAGAAAAGATAGAAACACTCATGGCGGCGGGGTGATGTTGCTCGTTCACAGAGATATCCCTCATATGCCATTCATGGAACTGGAAAACGATTCAGAATCTGTTTGGGTTAAGGTTTTTGCAAACAAAACTTCCCACTTTATTGCAAGTTGGTATCGACCACCTAACGACACTGTCGAAAACTTCCAGTTATTTAAAGATCAGCTTGATCGCATTAAGTCTCAGAATAAGGGTAAAAAACTTCCTGCAGTACATGTCTTAGGTGACTTCAACTTCAGAGAGATTGTTTGGCCAGATAGGCTCAGCAAACAAGGCACGATGCTGAGTCCGTCAGAGGGACAGGTGTTGGTCGACATCATGAATGATCATGGCTTGGAACAGGTTGTTGACTTCCCTACTCGAGATAGAAACACTTTGGATTTGATTCTCACAACTTTGCCAGGACAGTTTGGGGATATTCAATCCCGGGACAAACTAAGTGATCATGATATTGTCTCTGGATTTTTGAAAATCTTCATACCACCTATAAAGAAACCTCGTAGAAGGGTGTTCTTATATCAAAAGGGTGACTATGAAACTATGAGGAAGGATGCCCTAAAATTTGCAAGAGAGAAATACTTTACTCGGTCTGTCCATGAGAACTTTGATTTGATAAAGTCTTTCATTCAAGCTTCGTCCGAAAATCATATCCCCTCCAAAACTAGCAGGTCTGTATCTTCAATTCCTTGGATCACACCAGAAATAAGAAGAAAAATTCGGAGGAGAAATAAGATTCATGCTAAGGCAAAAAAGTCGGGAAGTGGTAAACTCAGAGCAAAATTTGAAAACTTGAGACGAGAAATTAAAAATGACATCAAAAATCAGCATGATCAGTATGTAAATAACTTGGTAGGTGATGTTAAGGCGAATCCCAGAGACTTCTACAGATATATCAATAGCCAGAAGAAAGATAGGCAAGGTATCCCACCCCTTAATAAAAGAGGAGGGAACGGGGTCGCTGAATCTGACTCTGAAAGGGCAGAGGAATTGGTTGGTCAATTCAATGATGCATTTAATAAAACTGAGTTCAACGAGGTTCCATTGACTGGAAGATCGGCCCCTTTCATGGAAAATATTGTTGTATCCTCTGCGGGAGTGATCAAGTTACTTAAAGGCTTGAACCCTTCTAAAGCTTTAGGGCCTGATGAGCTTCATCCTAGAGTCCTGAGGGAACAAAGTGGGGGCAGGTGGACACATTTATTCTGGACTTCGAGAAGGCTTTTGACACCCCTCCTCATGAACTACTTAAATCCAAATTATTTGGTTATGGAATTGGAGGGAAGACTCTCAAATGGATAGATCCCTTCCTTTGCTACAGAAAACAGCATGTTGTTGTTAATGGTGAATCTTCAGTATGGGCGACAGTTTTATCTAGGGTCCCCCAGGGGACTGTTCTTGGTCCGCTGCTGTTCTCCCTGTACATAAATGATATTTCCACTGACATTGACTCGGAAATAAGACTGTTCGCAGACGACTGTGTTTGCTATCGGGAAATCAGAGATACTGAAGACTCAATGAAACTTCAGAAGGATATAGATAGATTAGGATGTTGGGCACGAAAATGGTGCATGAGATTTCAACCCGTTAAATGTAATTTTATGCAGATAACTAGGAAAAGAATAAATAAAATTGAGGCTTCTTACACCTTAGATGGAATGGTCCTCGAAAATGTGAATTCCATTAAATACATTGGAGTGACAATTACTCACGATTTGAGCTGGAATACACACATAGCAACATGTGTACAAAGGCGAATAGAACACTTGGTTTCCTGAGGCGAAATATTCATCAGTGTCCTCAGGATGTGAAAGAGACAGCATATAGGGGACTTGTTCGTCCAATCTTGGAATATGGTAGTTGCATCTGGGACCCAAGCGGAGTGGTCCTAAATGAAGAAATTGAAAAAGTTCAGAATAGAGCTGCTAGATTTGTAACAGGAAATTACTGCTTTGAAACTGGGAGCATGGTTGGAATTCTAGGAAAATTAAGATGGGAGTCTCTCAAGAAAAGGAGAAGAGACAGCAGGCTCATACTCTTATACAAAGGTCTAAAGGGTGCTTCCAACTGGAAGAAAGATATAAATTTGAACCTCTGTCAAAGGAGAAAGGAGTTAAATCTCCGACTACTGACATGAGAAAGCCGAATTTTGTAAAAGGTTTGAAACTTTGCAGTATTAACATTAACGGTTTAAGAGGAAAGATACTTGAACTTTTAGCTTTCCTTGATACTCACCAACCACATATTGTGGCTATTCAGGAAACAAAGATTGACAGTTCAATTATGACTTCGGAGCTTTTCCCTGAAACTTGCGAATACAGTGTCTACAGAAAAGATAGAAACACTCATGGCGGCGGGGTGATGTTGCTCGTTCACAGAGATATCCCTCATATGCCATTCATGGAACTGGAAAACGATTCAGAATCTGTTTGGGTTCAGGTTTTTGCAAACAAAACTTCCCACTTTATTGCAAGTTGGTATCGACCACCTAACGACACTGTCGAAAACTTCCAGTTATTTAAAGATCAGCTTGATCGCATTAAGTCTCAGAATAAGGGTAAAAAACTTCCTGCGGTACATGTCTTAGGTGACTTCAACTTCAGAGAGATTGTTTGGCCAGATAGGCTCAGCAAACAAGGCACGATGCTGAGTCCGTCAGAGGGACAGGTGTTGGTCGACATCATGAATGATCATGGCTTGGAACAGGTTGTTGACTTCCCTACTCGAGATAGAAACACTTTGGATTTGATTCTCACAACTTTGCCAGGACAGTTTGGGGATATTCAATCCCGGGACAAACTAAGTGACCATGATATTGTCTCTGGATTTTTGAAAACCTTCATACCACCTATAAAGAAACCTCGTAGAAAGGTGTACTTATATCAAAAGGGTGACTATGAAACTATGAGTAAGGATGCCCTAAAATTTGCAAGAGAGAAATACTTTAATGGTCATTCAGACGCTCGGTCTGTCCAGGAGAACTTTGATTTGATAAAGTCTTTCATTCAAGCTTCGTCCGAAAATCATATCCCCTCCAAAACTAGCAGGTCTGTATCTTCAAATCCTAGGATCACACCAGAAATAAGAAGAAAAATTCGGAGGAGAAATAAGATTCATGCTAAGGCAAAAAAGTCGGGAAGTGGTAAACTCAGAGCAAAATTTGAAAACTTGAGACGAGAAATTAAAAATGACATCAAAAATCAGCATGATCAGTATGTAAATAACTTGGTAGGTGATGTAAAGGCGAATCCCAGAGACTTCTACAGATATATCAATAGCCAGAAGAAAGATAGGCAAGGTATCCCACCCCTTAATAAAAGAGGAGGGAACGGGGTCGCTGAATCGGACTCTGAAAGGGCAGAGGAATTGGTTGGTCAATTTAATGATGCATTTAATAAAACTGAGTTCAACGAGGTTCCATTGACTGGAAGATCGGCCCCTTTCATGGAAAATATTGTTGTATTCTCTGCGGGAGTGATCAAGTTACTTAAAGGCTTGAACCCTTCTAAAGCTTTAGGGCCTGATGAGCTTCATCCTAGAGTCCTGAAGGAACAAGCAAACGAGTTAGGTCCAGTTTTTGCTCATCTTTTCCAACAATCTCTCGATACGGGTGAAATTCCCAAAGAATGGCTCCTAGCTAACATCTGTCCACTTTTCAAAAAAGGGGACAGGGCTCTTGCTCGTAATTATCGCCCGGTGTCACTGACCTGTGTTCTATGTAAATTGCTTGAACACATAGTCTGCTCAAACATCATGGCCCACTTGGATGAACATAAACTTTTGTCAGACAGACAACATGCATTTAGGAAAAGGCACAGTTGCGAAACTCAGTTGAGCACGGTTATTAATGATTGGGCAAAAATCCTGGACAAAGGGGGGCAGGTGGACACATTTATTCTGGACTTTGAGAAGGCTTTTGACACCCCTTCTCATGAACTACTTAAATCCAAATTATTTGGTTATGGAATTGGTGGGAAGACTCTTAAATGGATAGATTCCTTCCTTTGCTACAGAAAACAGCGTGTTGTTGTTAATGGTGAATCTTCAGTATGGGCGCCAGTTTTGTCTGGAGTCCCACAAGGGACTGTTCTTGGTCCTCTATTGTTCTCCCTGTACATCAATGATATTTCCACTGACATTGACTCAGAAATAAGACTGTTCGCAGATGACTGTGTTTGTTACCGGGAAATTAGAGATACAGATGACTCACTGAAACTTCAGGCTGACATAGATAGATTAGGATGTTAGGCCAGAATATGGGGCATGAGATTTCAACCAGTTAAATGCAATATTATGCAGATAACAAGGAAGAGATCTAATAAAGTTGAGGCTTCTTACACCTTAGAGGGAACGGTACTCGAAAATGTGAATTCCATTAAATACCTTGGTGTGACAATCACTCACGATTTGAGATGGAATACACACAATAGCAATATGTGTACAAAGGCGAATAGAACACTTGGTTTCCTGAGGCGAAATATTCATCAGTGTCCTCAGGATGTGAAAGAGACAGCATACAGGGGACTTGTTCGCCCAATCTTGGAATATGGAAGTTGCATCTGGGACCCAAGCGGAGTGGTCCTTAATGAAGAAATTGAAAAAGTTCAGAATAGAGCTGCCAGATTTGTAACTGGAAATTATTGCTTTGAAACTGGGAGCATGACTGGAATTCTAGGAAAATTAAGATGGGAGTCTCTCAAGAAAAGGAGAAGAGACAGTAGGCTCATACTCTTATACAAAGGTCTAAAGGGTGCTTCCAGCATTCCAACAGATGACCTTGTTCCCCCGGCTAGGCACTGTAGAAAACACCATTCAATGACGTTTCAGACCCTTACTGCAAGAACGGATATTTATAAAGAATCGTTTTTCCCCCGAACCATTAGAGATTGGAATGCCCTTCCCGATTCTATTATTTTGACGGCGGAAGGTGCTGATGATTGGGTTGCTAAGTTTACATCTTTGGTTAGAGCTAGGACTAACTTCCCATATCACAGGTCCTGGTGTATGAATGTCATTTGACGTGTCACCAGTAACAATTCTGATTCTGATTCTGATCAAGAAGGGCAGTTGTCAGTTTCTGGTGAAAGAATGTGCACTGTACTGGTACAGGAAAAGTGTGGATAGGTAAACTGACCGGCTCAAAAACTGGTTAACCACGGTACGTGATCGAACTACTTCTGAGTAACTGTTCGGTATTTCGACATACTTCTTGTTTGAATTAGTTCCCTTTATCGGAAGTAGAATTTGCCTCACAACAGTGTCAACAAAAGAATTGAATATGAATTGATCAGCTGTTATATTTAACTTTCCCGAAATAAACCTAGGTTCCAGAACTACAATAAAAATGGGAACGAAAGACAATTATAAGGTATAGCGGTTTTACTGGAAATGAATTCTTTTGTACCGTGTTTTATCTTAAAAATTAAGTTTTGAAGCAGACAGGTGCACGTTTATAGTGTTGAATTTTGTGGTGGGGTACGTTCTAGATCTATTCCCCTTAGTCCTTTACAACAAGACCCTACTGATGTTCAGTCACTCTGTAGGAAAGAAGTGAGTGCAATGTATGGAAGGTCATGAGTCATTAACCCTTAAAATGACGAGAAAATCTACATCTGAAAATGCGGTCCATAGAAATACCAAAACGCACCAAAACACCAAAACGCACCTGTATTTACCAAAACGCACTGCCAATATTGGATTTTTCTATGTAGGGTAGGGTGAATTAGAGGATAAGACACTTAGAAACAAATATATATATCTATATATATGCCTGTGTCTCCAGTTATCGTCATGTCTCATGTTTTCGTCAGCATTCATTTTCTGGTAACTATGACTAACTTAGAACTCTGGTAACTAAGAAGCCACTAGATACTGTTATAGCAGTAATTAAAAATCAAGAATCATTGACCTTGAGGAAGCTGGTGGTGCTAAATTGCGAACAAAACACTTTATTGTTCTATTTCCACCCATTTTATACAACCATGTGCAGCAGACAACTGGCCTCCATTTTATTTTCCCATTATTTGGTCACGTGACATTTGTTTCCCAGCATTCAACCAATAAAAAAAGGCTACAGAAAATATGCATACGTTTTGGTCACTTACTACATGTTTAGGTAGCCCCTGCTTATGCTATGACGTCATTGTAACAAAACGTGACAATAACTTGAGAGACAATCCAAATGTTTTAAGGTCAAGGTAAGCTATGTTTATTTAAAGATTTTGCACAGTAAAATAGTAATGAAAATCGTAAGTCTTGAAAAACTGATTGATTATTAAATGGCTATTATATTTAAATTAGAGACATTTTGAATGATTTAAGCAGACAGTTGTTACAGTCACTCAAATCCTTAGCATGACGATAACTGGAGAAAACAGCATAATATATATATTTAGGATATAAATAAATATAGGCGTTTATACATATTATACATTTGAGCCAGGGCCCAGCAGTGCCTACCAAAACGCACTGCCAATATTGGATTTTTCTAAGAACGCCACTCTGATGCGGATAAAGTATTTCCGAATGCCGCAGTTTTTATTGGTCTCAGAGGGCCCCATCAAGTGTACAAGATCAGGGTCATAGTCCCAGGAATGCAGTCTGATCCATCATGTTAACAAGTCTGTGTAATAAGCACCCCTCTAAACACCACGTTATACGCTGATAACTGCAGTTTACAGGGGTAGACACTTTTTTTCTTATTTCCGTGCTCCAAGACATAGGTTGTGGGTACTCGTTAGAATCAACTCAACGAGCGGTTTTAACGAACACCCACAATCTATATTTGGAGTATATATAAGAAAAAAACATATCCAAAAATTCAAGGCTCATTCTGATGCGCGCCTGACTGATAATCAGGAGGACGATCTGGCGAGTAAAAGTGTGGCTATGTAAACTGACCGGCTCAACAATGACCTAAAATAGTGTTGACTGGGCCGTTAAAATCCAATACAAACAAAATGAAGACCCGATGTTGCTTAGTTACATTGCGCTAAACGGAACACAACTCGGCATAAACAATGATGTGCATTATAGATACATTATCCCAGCTAGCACAAAATAGCGGGCCAACGTCGGCCAGTCAGCGATACGACACTGTCGGCCCGACGTTGGCTCGACATGCTTTGCTGGCTGGGATATCTACAGCCCATAAGGAGCATCTGAGTATTAAAGTTCAAGATAAAAGGTAAGCTTACCAATGCACATCAAATCCCAATATTGGCAGTGCGTTTTGGTAAATACAGATGCTATTTCACTGACATCTTTACACCATTCAAGTAAGAGAACGCAACTCAACAAAAACAATTACCAAAACGCACTAGAAATATCAGTTAATGTGCATTATAGATACATTATCTACAACCCAAAATGAACATCTGAGTATTAAAAGGTTCACGTTATTCACAACCCTGTGACAAAAAGAAACCAATAACCCTCTAATATATAATAATTCGGGCCCCGCCCATAGGGGCTTGAAGAAATATACGGGCTGCATGATGCTTCTACGCAGAGCTGAATCCGGCCCGCACGCTAGTACTGGTAAACCGCCCTGGCTAAAATGTTAACATGTATATTAATTTATCAATATATTATTATCAGATATATATTTCTAATTCTCTTTTAAAAAATTGCTGAATTTCCCTCTAGCATACATAAAAAAATCCAATATCGACAGTGTGTTTTGATCTAGCGTTTTGGTAGGAACTGCTGTGCCCTGGCTCAAATGTTAATATTATATCAATTTATCAATCTATATATTTGTATTATATATAGATATATATATTTGTTTCTAGGTGTCTAATCCTCTTAACAAATGCTGAATTCACCCTACCCTACATAGAAGAATCCAATATTGGCAGTGCGTTTTGGTAAATACAGGTGCGTTTTGGTGTTTTGGTGCGTTTTGGTATTTCTATGGACCCCTGAAAATGTCTGCTTTTTTCGACTGCTGAATCTTCTTGCAAACTTTTTAAAAATGTTTTTTGCAGGCAAAAAGTGTGAACCCAGATTTGACTGCTCTACCTTGGAAAAGACCCACTGGAGAAATAACTTAGGACTAAACGACTCGCCTCATAAGGGCGAATCCACCCACCCCAAATCAGGGCGAAACAACTCAGGGCATCTACCTACTTTGTTACCCTCATTACTGAGAATTAGCCTGGAAACCCATAACTCCGTTCACCTAAGGTTGAGCAATCCTGCTTTCCATTTTTTGTTGCAAGAATAATTTTCTGCAGGTATTTTTTTAAACATTTGACTAAATACCTATGAGAATCTCAAGATTTAAGAAAATAAATATCACTTCTGTTTATTCTACAGCCGTCTAGAAATGCAGGGTGTGTTTGGGGCATAGTCTCATAACTCCGTTCACCCAAATTTATTTGATTATCATAAGTAATCAGATTCATTCTATGAATATTATACATGATGAGTAGTTTATTTAGACTGTGCACTATTCTTATTTGTTGATACTTTTTATTTTCAGTCACATGCTTGTCATTGGTTATAGATTAATTTGGGGGACCCCTTAAATATTAAGCATTTTGTGACAAATTTCGATTTCTGTGAATTAAATTGTAATTAAAAACGGATTTTCTTCAAAAGAGGCTGCAATGTTAGTTATTAACTACAAATTCTGCTGTGTGATAACTGTAAAAATGAGTCCTTTTCATATATATCAAAGAAGAGGGTGAACGGAGTTATGAGACTGAACGGAGATATGAGAAAATGGGATATACTCAGGGATGCATGTGCGAGAATAAATTTAGTCCAATCAGAACCACTAAAAACATGCATCCTATGCACTTTGTGCAAATTCCTACAACTGCCAGTTACCACAAATACAGTTTCTTTCCCTTGGTTGTTGAACAGTGGAATTATCTACCTTCTGAGGCTTTTGTGTGCTCTGATCTCACTTCCTTCTGATCAGCCATATGCACCCTACAACATCCAATGCCATGAACCATGAAATATTGTTTTTCCAGTTTTTAACTGATTCCCTTCTACTGGCTTTACTTGTAAACCCTTCTTAAATCTAACCTTTTTTCTTTTATTATGTTTTTCATTTTTCTGATGCGCTCAGCTGCACATAATCCATGCGAGAGGGTTTACCTTTTTGGTAAGAGCTATGCTTATAAACTTTGTTGGTTTCATTGGGCAACAGGACTTGAGGTGTCATTTCATCTCGATGTCAGGTAAAAGTCACACAAAATTGGAAGCAACATCCAAAATGACCTATACAGTGTTGACAGGGACATAAAACTTCAAATCAAACAAACAAACAGAAGCTTCCATGTGACTTTCACTGACAATGTGTGAATGTACATAATCCAGCTGCAGGTTTTTTTTTGGAACACAAGTAGACTTGAAGTAGTCTTCTTGTGATGTCACATTGCTCTGTGAAAAGGAAAGTCTGGACTGAAAAACAGTGTAAACCCTGTTCAGACGTTGCAGAACATTGCATCTTATGGATCGATGACATGATGCTGTTCAGACTTGCAATGTATACATTTGCTTTCTTCTCTTCATTTCAGAAGCTGCAAGAACTTCTCACAGACTTTGATGGAAAGAATAAAACTGTACAAGAGGGCCTACATAAACTGGAAGGCATCAAAAAGGAAAAAGACAGTAAAGCAGCTTTGGAATCTCTTGATGGAGAGTTAAAGGGAGCTTTAGAAAGCATAAAACAGGTCAGGCATCTCATTATGATAACACACTCATGCGACATAGTGCATTTTTTCATATCTCCAAAAGAGCTACTTTTCCGATGAAAATTTGTGATATTTTTCTTATTGTTACTCTAAACATAGGTTGTGGGTGCTCGATACCCACAATTGAGAGTACCCACAACCTATGTCTTGAAGCAAAAATAAGAAAAATAATGTATACCCCTGTAGTCCCCAGTTTTCTATATATAAAGTGGGGTATAGGGGGGTCTTCATTTCACGGGCTTGTTCACGTGATGTTTAGGATAAAAACTAATGTAAGATAAAGGTATCCCACTTGCCACAAATCATCAGGATAACAAACCTGTGTCGCACTGTTAATTTTTTTATAGCTGCAATTACGACATTTGTCTGATGAAAAGTTGTGATATGTTTTCTTATTTCTGCTGCGAATATAGATTGTGGGTGCTTGTATTAGGAAAGCCTCATTGAGGCAGATTTTTTTTGGAGGGGGGAGATTTTATCAGCCTTTCAAGAAGATTTCACTTATCTTGATCATTAATCTGACATGGGTGAAAACCAGAGTGCCCAGGGAAAAACATCTCACTGTCCATTATGGAAAATGTATGTGTCTCACATTATGACCACAGTAATGCGATACCTAATGATTTAGAGTCAGGGTTTATACCCACTAGGCCACAGAGGCAGTTCTGACATGTACACACAGTCTATATTAGTGAGCAAAAATAAGGAAAATAATGATTCTGCCCATAAACCAAACTTTTCTCTATATTTAAGTGGGGTTTAAAGGGTTATTCATTTCATGGACTTGCTAACATCAGACTGTTTTCTGATCATTATAATGACTCACACTCATGCAAAAATGCTGTCTCCTATACCTAGAGTAGAAGCCTCCGTGGTGCAGTGGTTACGCTACTCGCCTTGTAAACCAGGGATCGCAGGATCAATCCCGGGCTTCTCCAGACTTTCGGATGAGTCTTTAAACCGAGGTCCCGTCTCCGTATGAACTTAGCTGTTGGTGGGACGTAAAACTAAAACTCCCTCCCTCCTCCTATACCTAGAGCAAGCATTTTTCAGATGAACTTGTTCAATATTTTCCTATTTTTAGTCCAAATATTGTCGCCCCCACCCATCTGGGCTTGAAGAAATAGATTGGGCTGCACGATGCTTCCACTCAGAGCTGAAACCGACCACACACATGAGTACTGGTAAACTGCTAAGAGGCTCTAAGCCTGCCCAGGCAAAATGGTGGGAATCGAACCATCCATGCATATAAACTCTTTTGGTTTCATTGGGCGATAGGGCTTGCTTGAGATGTCATCTCATTGTCGGGTAAAAGTCCCACAAAATTGGTAGCAACATTTCCAAAATGACCTAACTAGTGTTGAAGGGGACAATAAACCCCAAATCAATCAAAGTCCAAACACAGATTGTTGGTGCTTGTTAGAACTGCTTGAATGTGGTGGTTCTTACATGTGCGTAAAGTGTATGTTTCTGAGTAAAATAAAGGGAAATTATGAATACCCCCATAAACCCCACTATCCTTTTTATTTAACCCATTCAGTACCAGAAACCCCTAAAGGGGTACCTTGGAAAACAGTGCAGGCCCAGATCAGACGCCACAGAATGTGGCGTCTGATCAGGGACTACACTGTTTACGAAAAGTTAAGCCATTACCCGAATAAGTTTTGAAGAAAACACAACCTGACACCCCTTAATTTTGAAATGGACTCCTGTAACATATAAAGAGGAAAATTCCATTGGGTACAAAGGTTAAAGTGGGGTTTAGAGGCATGCTCAGTACACAGACATGTTATCCTGATGAAATCTGTAGTTTTTTATGCCCCCGGAATCTAAGAGATTCGGGGGCATATAGTTTTTGGTCTGTCCGTCTGTTTGTCCGTTTGTCTGTTTGTCCGTCTGCAAAAACTTTAACATTGGGCATAACTTTTGAATGGTAATAGATAGAGCTTTCATATTTCACATGTGTATACCTTATCACAAGACCTTTCCAGTGGTACCATAATTTTTGATCTTGTGACCTTGAACTTGACCTTTGACCTATTTTTTTCAAAATTTTTAAAAACATTAACATTGGCGCTGTCCGGGGGCATCAGTGTTTCACAAACACATCTTGTTTGTCTACATGTAGATACATTGTTGGTGTGGGCCTCCGCCCATCCGGGCTTGAAGAAATAGATGGGCTGCATGATGCTTCCAGGCAGAGTTGACACCAACCTGCACATGAGTACGGGTAAACCGCCTAGAGGATCTAAGCCTGTCCAGGCAAAGCGGGCGAGTCGACCCGTCTGCATATAAACCGTATCGGTTTCATTGGGCGACAGGACTTGAGATGTCATTTCATCTCAATGTCAGGTCAAAGTCCCACCAAATTGGAAGCAACATCTCCAAAATGACCTTTACACTGTTGAGGGGGACGTTAAACCTCAAATCAAACAAAACAAACAATTGACTTTATAGATTACATTGTTGGTGTTAAATGGTAATGCCCGGATGAGTTGGTTCTAATTGCCCGTAACGGGCATCCATACATTTTAGACAAGAAATAGGTAAACCAATTAATGGTTACCCTTGTAAACATACATTGTGTGTAACTGTTAGAATATACTCACTGAGATGAAGTATCACAACAGCCTTCCAAGGCAACGTTTTGAGAGTCGGACCCTCAAATACATGTAAACCCTGTTGTTTTCACTGGGCGGCAGGTATTAAGATGTCCTTTCATCTCAATGTCGGGTAAAAGTCCAACAAAATTGGGAGCAACGTCTCCAAAATGACCTATATAGTGTTGAAGGGGATGTTAAACCTTAAATCAGTCAATCAATCAATTTATGTATTCAGACAGAAAGGCCTGGGCAAACAGTGTAGGCCCAGATGAAATGACAAATTTGGTGGCATCTCATCTGGGTCTACACTACTTGCCACTCATCTAGCTATTTTTAGACATATAAACACTGGGTATTACATTGTACTCATTCAAATTTTGGAACAAATATGGTATGGAGTTACGGTGTCCGAATACTTATATAAGTCTTAGGGTAAAAACTGCAGTACATTTTAACCCATTTTGTACCACAAATCCCAAAATGCCGCAAAACACGGCGTCCGATCAGGGCCTTCACTGTTTGCAGACAGTTCAGCCATTTTCCAAATCAATTTTGAAGAAAACACAACCTGGTATCCCTAAATTTTGAAAGGGACTCCTCCTATATATAAGGAGGATTTGTTTGTTTGATTTCATGTTTAACGTCCCCGTCAACACTATAAAGGTCATTTTGGGGACATTGCTTCAATTTTGTGGGACTTTTACCCGACATTGAGATGATCTCAAGCCCTGTCACCCAATGAAACCAATAGGGTTTATAAGCATGGGCGGTCTGACTTGCACCGCTTTGCCTGGGCAGGCTTTGATCCTCTAAGCGGTTTACCAGTACTCACGTGCAGGTCGGTTTCAGCTCTGCATGGAAGAATCATGCAGCCCATCTATTTCTTCAAGCCCCAATGGGCAGGGGCCGACCTGGTATTAGGAATGTTTAAATTGTTTCTTTTAGCTGGAGAAGGAATTGAGGGAAGCACAAGATGGTATTTATTTGAAGCTAGGAAAAACAGCAGAAAAGAAAGAAGATGACAGAAGGTAACCTATCTCTTAACCTGATAATTTAAGATGAACTAGAGCGCGCAGTGGATGGCAAGCCATCGCAAATCCCCACGTTTTCTCCACAGTAGGGCCCCTGGGGGCGGGGACAAAAAAAATGTGCTCTTGCGCAAGCCATTCATGTAAGCAACTCGCATGCCAAATTTCGGCTAACGGTTTAGGAGGAGATAGCCGGACAGGCAGACGGACAGACAGACGGACGGACGGAGGCAATAACAATATCCCCACTTTTCGTTGAAAAACATGGGGATAATAATTTCCTGTCTATTTGTTGCAACAGAAACAATTTGGCCATGTACCTGTAAGCTTTCCTTCCTTCTGAAGACTCTCATGCCAGTAGAAGCAAATATGATCATAATATTCAGCGGATTATTGGGGCGTTTTCTACGGTGCAATTTTTAATGGGAAGATCATGACCTTTACAATGTAGACTGGGCTGCTACACCTGAAACATCATGTTAACAAGTGCGTGAAATGAAGACCCTGTTAACCCCACTTTATGTAGAGAAAATGTGGTTTACTGGGGTATACATTATTTTACTTATTTCCGCACAACCTATGTTAAGAAAAGTATCACAAATTTTCACCTCAGCAATGCTTGTTCTGGCAATTTGTTACTGGTAAATAAATAAGTACTACTTCAGTATGCAGTAGTTTGTGATGGGCAAGTTTTTTATGCCCCCGGAATCTAAGAGATTCGGGGGCATATAGTTTTTGGTCTGTTTGTCTGTTTGTCCGTTTGTCCGTCTGCAAAAACTTTAACATTGGGCATAACTTTTGAATGGTAATAGATAGAGCATTCATATTTCACATGTGTATACCTTATCACAAGACCTTTCCAGTGGTACCATAATTTTTGATCTCGTGACCTTGAACTTGACCTTTGACCTATTTTTTTCAAAATTTTTAAAAACATTAACATTGGCGCTGTCCGGGGGCATCAGTGTTTCACAAACACATCTTGTTTTTGTAGGAAACAGATTGAACCAGAGGAACAAGAGATCAAGTACGAGTTAAAATCCCAACTACTGAAAAATGTTGAAATGCAGAACCAAAAGTTAAAGACAGAGTTCACATTACATGAAAAGATGACAGAATCTAGACTGCTGAGTCAGCAGAATAGAAGACTGCATGATGATATAACAATGTCTCGAGCTAACTCTCTCAAACTTATAAGACTGTTTGAAAGAAAAGCTAAAGAAGGTATGTAGTTTCCTGTGAGATTGTGTTCGCCATTGTCCAAGGGAGACAATTCTAGTGTTATTAATTTGTAAATGGGAAAATAAGATTATCACCTCTTGAGGTCGCATCTAATTAATTTATTGAGTACATTTTTAGCTCACCAAAGCCGAAAGCTCCTGGGGAGCTTATAGGATAGGCAGTTGTCCGTCGTCTTCCGTCAACCCTTTCAAATGACATCACCAAGTGTATGTTTTTATGACAAATGGCTTATTAGTTTGGTTTCTATAGAAACTTAGTTTCCATAGACTTATAATGGGGAGAATTGAAAAATAACATTTACTGCCAAGCCTTCAAAAAACTATGTTGACAAAACTTTCATAGAAATGTTCCTCAATCAATCTTCAATTTGCCATATGATTTTAGGCTTACTGCTCATTTTTATTGGTTGCCATGGAAATCAAAATACCAGAAAAATAGAAAAAAATATTTAAAAAATCATCTTCTCATGAACCATTTGCTCTATGAGGCTGAGACTTTATGGAAATATTCACCATATTTGCCTTAAAATGTTTTGTGTTTTCTTTGAAATTTGGCTGCGACATATAGAGTGTATAAATGTTTAGCTGATGTCGTGGTCTGTTGATGATATACCTTACGTTCATCCATCCATCTTTAACTTCTCACAATTTAACTGCTCCTCTGTTACCAGAAGTCGGATTGAGCTGATACTTGGTGGGAGGCAAGGGACAACAGAGATTTAGAATTGCCAAAATAGTTCCTTTCTGAAAACAAGGTGGCGGTCATGACGATGAAAAGGTCCTTCAAACACATAATGGGGAAATGCTGTCCGGGCGATATTGAGTATTTAGCTTACCAGAGCAGAAGGCTCCAGGGGAGCTTATAGGATAGGCAGTTGTCTGACGTTGTTATATTTCATATGTCTGGCATCAACACATTTAAATGACATCTCTTAAGCCACTGGGCTGATTCGGTCCAAATTTCATCTAAAGCATCCTTGGGCTGGGGGATTGAAAGTTTATATTTTAAATTTTTTTTTATAAAAATCGGCTCTTTAGTTTGATTACTATGGCAGCTTAGATATTCCATAAATTTATAATGGTGAAAATTGTCATTTACTGCCGAGCCTTTGCAGATATTTTGACAAAACTTTCATAGAAATAAGACATTTTCCTTAGGGAATATCTTATCTTGCCATATGATTATAGGCCTATTGCTTATTTTTAGCTCATCTGAGCCGAAGGCTTTGGGGGGAGCTATTGTGATCACTCACCGTCTGTCGTCGTCCGTCAGTCTGTCTATTCACAATTCCTTTAAACGATATCTCCTCCTAAACCACTGAACAGATTTTGACCAAACTTGGCAGAATTGATCTTTGAGTGTTCCTCTCTCAAAGTTGTTCAAATAATTCCATTCCATGCAGAACTCTTGTCGCTATGGCAATGAAAAGGAGAAAATAAGAAAAAACCAGAAGGCCCAGGTCTTTGATATTTGGTATGAAGCTTCGTCTTATGGACCTCTACCAGGTTTGTTCAAATTATAGCCCTGGGGCCAAAATGGCCATGCATTAGGGCCCACTGGCTTAGCATAGGCTTATATAGGAAAAACCTTTAAAAATCTTCTTTTCTGAAACTTGAAGGTCCAGTTCTTTGATATTTGGTATGAAGCTTCGTCAAATGGACCTCTTCAAATTATAGCCCTGGGTCAAAAATGGCCCCACCCCTGGGCCTACTGGTTTTACATAGGCTTATATAGGGAAAACCTTTAAAAATCTTCTTATATGAGACCAGAAAGCCCAGGTCTTTTATATTTTTTTTAAGCTTCATCTTATGGACCCCTACCAAGATTGTTCATATAATAGCCCTTGGGCCCAAAATGGCCCCACACCAGGGTCCACTGGCTTATATGGGGAAAACCTTTAAAAATCTTTTGTGTATGAAACCAGAAGGCCCAGGTCTTTGATATTTGGTACGAAGCTTCGTCTATTAAATGGAACTCTACCAAGTTTGTTCAAATTGTAGCCCTGGACCTAAAAATGGCCCGCCCCCGGGGCCTACTGGTTTTACACAGGCTTATATAGGGAAAACCTTTATAAATCTTTTTATATGAAACCAGAAAGCCCAGTTCCTTGGTATTTGGTGTGAAGAGCCCCCGCTCATAGGGGCTTGAAGAAATATATGGGCTGCATGATGCTTCCTAGCAGAGCTGAATCAGGCCCGCACACTAGTACTGGTAAACAGCTTAGAGGATCTAAGCCTGTCCAGGAACCGCGGTGCGAGGTGGACCTTCCATGCTAATAAACCCTATTGGTTTCATTGGGGGACAGGGCTTGAGATGTCAATTCATCTCAATGTCGGGTAAAAGTCCCACAAAATTGGAAGCAACGTCTCCAAAATGACCTTTACAGTGTTGACGGAGACGTTAAACCTCAAATCAAACAAACAAACAAAATTTGGTGTGAAGCTTCAGCTAGTGGACCTCTAACAAGATTGTTCAAATTATAGCCATTGTGCCAAAAGTGCCCCCGCACTAGGGCCCACAGGTTTTACATCGGCATATATAGGGAAAACCTTTATAAATCTTTTTGTATGAAACCAGAAGGCCCAGATATTTGATATTTGGTATGAAGCTTCATCTAGTGAACCTCTACCAAGATTGTTCAAATTATCGCCCTTGGTCCAAAAATGCCCCCAACACCATGGTCTACTGGTTTTACATGGGTTTATATTGGGAAACCTTTAAAAGTCTTCATGTCTGAAACCAGAAGGCCCAGGTCTCTGATATTTAGTATGAAGCTTTTATCTAGTGGACCTCTAACATTGAGATTTTTCAAATTATTGTCCTGGGGCCAAAAGTGCCCCCACACCAGGGCCTACTGGTTTTACATAGGCTTTCATAGGGAAAGCCTTTAAAAATCTTCTGTTCTGAAGCCAGAAGGCCCAGGTCATTTATATTTGATATGATGCTTTATCTAGTGGACCTCTATCAAGGTTGTTTAAATTATAGCCCTTGGACCAAAATTGCATATATAGGGAAAACTTTAAAGATCTTCTTGTCTGAAACCAGAAGGCCTAGGTCTTTGATATTTGGTATGAAGCTTCATTTAGTGGACCTCCACCAAGATTGGTCAAATAATAGTCCTGGGGCCAAAAAATGCCCCAACATAAGGGTCTACTGGTTTTACATAGCCTTATATAGGGAAAACCTTTGAAAATCCTCTTGTCTGAAACTAAGTCTTTGAGGTTCAGGTCTATGATATTTGGTATATGAAGCTTCAAATAATGGACCTCCACCAACCTTGTTCGAATTATAGCCCTAGGGCCAAAAATGTTCCCACCCCGGGCCCACATGTTTTACATAGGCTTATAAAGGGAAAATCTTTCTTCTTGTCTGAAACCAGAAAGCCCTGGCCTTTCATATTTAGTACATCAAGTGTACCTCTACCAAGAATATTCAAATTATAGGCTTGTGGCATAAATTCCTGAACTTAAAATTTATACAAATATGTTCTATAAAAGGGTTATCCTTTGGAAGCAAGGAATACACCACAGAACTAAAAAATATGGAGTGTATTTGTTTTCTGGGCCAGACTAGCTAGTTTCGGCCAATTAGGCCTCATCAGTGACCCTCAGATATTTTCAAAATTCCACAATGGAATCAATGATCAAAGGACAAGAAAATATAATCTACACTATGATGTAGGGCAGGGAGACGTTTTACCACTGCCACACATTCCCACACACCAGCTGTAGTGAAGTTAAATATGTTCTATAAAAGGGTTATCCTTTGGAAGCTCTTTATGCAAATTACACAGAGAAATTAAAGATTAAGACAGTCTGTAAATCTCTTAGCTCAGGTGAGCAATATAGGACCATCATGGTTCTCTTGTTTATTGGTTGCCATGGAAACCAAAATGCCAGAAAACTAGAAAAAAAATACTTAAAAAATCATCTTCTCACAAAACCATATGCTCTGTGAGGCTGAGACTTTATTCACCATAATTGCCTTAATATGTTTTTTTTTTTTTTATGAAATTTGGTTATTTTGTTTGATTGCTGTGACAACTTGTGTTTCCATAGACTTATAATGAGGAAAATTGAAAATTTGTATTTTCTGGCAAGACTTTGCAGATATGTTGGCAAAACTTTCATAGAAATATTCTTCAGGCAATCTTATATCTGCCATATGCATTACGAAAAACCGCCTATACAGATACATTGTAAACTTTACCGCCAAAAAAAACGAACATTTTAAGATGAAATATTGTGATATTTTTCTGGTTTCTGTTAAATATTAGAGCAGAAATAAGAAAAATAAGTTTTTCCCCTTTAAACCCCTGTTTTACTATATTAAAGTGGGGTTTCAAGGGGATCAAAATTATATAGGCATGTTTTCGTGATGGATTGTAGGCTGATTGCATGTTTAAATTGGTTGCCATGGAAACTAAAATGAAAAAAAAAAAATAGAAAATAAGTACTTAAAAAAATCATCTTCTCAGACACCCTAACATTATGCTCCAGGAGGCTGATGCTTTATGGTAATATTCACCATATTTGTCAATACAGGTTTTATGTTATTTTATGAAATTCAGCTCTTTCGTTTTGTTGCTATGGCAACTTAAGTGTTTCAATAGACTTATGATGGGGGAAATTGAAAAATGCCATTATCATTTTATGCCTTTCAAGATATTTTGATGGACTTTCATAGAAATGTTCCTTAAGTATTGTTCTATCTGCCATATGGTTTTAGGCCTATTGGTTGCCACAGATGGGCACTTATCAATTGTCACCTTTTGTTTTGCAACAATACATTCAAGAGACATCTCCTCTGAAGCCACTGCACTGACTGGGTCCAAATATTATTTGTAGCATCCTAGGGCCCAGGGCTTCCATGGTTTATTAAAAGACTTGGCTGCCAGTGGGCAGTGCCCATTGACCTGTTGTTGGTGAATTCAAAGATTGGCAATTAATGCCAGTAGGGATATGAGTCAAAGAGCATGTTATGTGAGCCGGCACAACCAAAACCTACAATAAGACATGTGCACCCAGTGAAGACGCAGATCAGCCTGCGCATCTGCGCAGTCTGATCAAAGTCTT
This sequence comes from Lucinisca nassula, assembly GCA_963580285.1. NCBI lineage: Eukaryota > Metazoa > Mollusca > Bivalvia > Lucinida > Lucinidae > Lucinisca > Lucinisca nassula. Next base: position 87,181,115 of record OY757016.1, on the reverse strand, counting down.
CATTGTGCACTCAACAGACTTGGGGTAATTGTAATCAGTAATCGATTGCAATGTATTTGATTACAAATTTTGAGTAATCGAAATGTAATTTGTAATCGTAGATTTTTATGATTACAAGTAATTGTAATTGTAATCGAATACAATTCAAAACAGCTTGTAATCATGAATATTTCTACGAATACTTTATGATTACAATTACAATTTAGAATTCAAATAGAAAAAAAAATAGAAAATGACAGAATAAAAACTCTTTGGTAAAAATCTATGGAAAGATGTTATGACTAAAAAGGCAAGATCATAAATATTTTTGATTGAAGTGCATTAACTGCATGTCATTATAGTTGTTTGTGTTAATCAAACAATTCACCTTTGAGATCAAAGAAAATCTTAGAGCCACACATGAATCAGCTAATATGGATTATCCTGTCATCAAAACAACTAAATTGACAAACACTCAGTATATGACTGACCACTTGATGGTCAGGCCATGGCCTCTGGCACTGAGACATTCAAATATTCTGTTTGAAGTGATTAAGGACACTGAGTATATGACTGATCACTTAATGGTCAGGCCATGGCCTCTGGCACTGAGACATTCAAATATTATGTTTGAAGTGATTAAGGACACTGAGTATATGACTGATCACTTAATGGTCAGGCCATGGCCTCTGGCACTGAGACATTCAAATATTCTGTTTGAAGTGATTAAGGACACTGGGTATATGACTGATCACTTAATGGTCAGGCCATGGCCTCTGGCACTGAGACATTCAAATATTCTGTTTGAAGTGATTAAGGACACTGAGTATATGACTGATCACTTAATGGTCAGGCCATGGCCTCTGGCACTGAGACATTCAAACATTCTGTTTGAAGTGATTAAGGACACTCAGTATATGACTGATCACTTAATGGTCAGGCCATGGCCTCTGGCACTGAGACATTCAAATATTCTGTTTGAAGTGATTAAGGACACTCAGTATATGACTGATCACTTAATGGTCAGGCCATGGCCTCTGGCACTGAGACATTCAAATATTCTGTTTGAAGTGATTAAGGACACTCAGTATATGACTGATCACTTAATGGTCAGGCCATGGCCTCTGGCACTGAGACATTCAAATATTCTGTTTGAAGTGATTAAGGACACTCAGTATATGACTGATCACTTAATGGTCAGGCCATGGCCTCTGGCACTGAGACATTCAAATATTCTGTTTGAAGTGATTAAGGACACTCAGTATATGACTGATCACTTAATGGTCAGGCCATGGCCTCTGGCACTGAGACATTCAAATATTCTGTTTGAAGTGATTAAGGACACTCAGTATATGACTGATCACTTAATGGTCAGGCCATGGCCTCTGGCACTGAGACATTCAAATATTCTGTTTGAAGTGATTAAGGACACTCAGTATATGACTGATCACTTTATGGTCAGGCCATGGCCTCTGGCACTGAGACATTCAAATATTCTGTTTATTTTATATCTTAAGTAAAAACACTGTTTACATATGCTTGTCTGTGCGAAAAAGTAGCAACATAATGTTATTTTGCTGGTTTTTAATTACCATGCTAGTTTAATGATGTGCACATTAAAATCTTTGTCACTGATGAAACAGTTACTTTCCTTGTTGCATCTTTATATGTATCACTGTTTGCCTTAAGCCAGACTAAATTATGCAAAAGTTAAGTGAATGGTCAAAAACAAGCTGCTGTCTGTAAAACATTGACTGGTACCAAGAGGAAGAGGAAAAAAACACCAATACTACAGAATTACCAGAAGTAGACTAAACGAAAGAAAATGAAGCTTTTTAGAAGCTTAAATTGATAATTAAACAGCTTATTAATTTAAACTAGAATATTTTGGACATGGAACAATGAAAAGTAATTGTAATCGATTACATTGCAATGTAAATGTAATTGTTATCAAATACATTCATGAAAAATGTAATTGTAATTGTATTTGTAATCATGAAATTACAAAGAAATTGTAATTGTATTCGAATACATTCTCATGTAATCGGCCCCAAGTCTGGCACTCTAAGGGTAGCTAAGGACCCAAAGCTCCTTCATGCTGCAAGAGAAGTCTCTGGTTAGACTATATGGATGTGCAGGCTGATCGGATTCTTCACTGAGTGCACATGTTATTTGTAGGAAATGCTGTGCCCGGGTTCATGTAATATAAAGTTATAAATAAAAAAACAGATATTGCCTTTATGTTGACTGTGGTAACCTGGCTCCACATTTCAAAGGGTAAAACAGGTATTTATGTTTTATAATTAAAGGCTGATTTAACTGTGTTAACATTACATACCAGTAGACATAATGTAATGTAGCTTTTCATTGGTTTGTATTTGGCTTTCGGCAGCTAATGCTGCCTGTCCATTTTTGCAAATAAATTATTATTTTTTTCGAAAGCAAGTGAATAAGTGCTTAGAAGGGAGATAACTGGATTTTACAAATACAAGTTGCATTTTATTGCTTTGCAGATGTGCCACCAGGACACTATTTCCAGCATTAAAACCACCAATTACTCCCCACCCCCAAATGACAATTTTGAAAACAGTTGTCAACAAAAATATTACCAATGTGTTTTCATCAAAAACTGTCAATTTAAGAGACATGAAAGATAACGCTATCTCACATGGTGTATTATTTTAATTGCTACTGATTCTGAACAGCTGATGCAAAACTTAAAGAAATGAAACAAGAACTTGACAGATCTCAAGATTTGGCTGAGAAGTATCGAAACTTATATGAACTAGAGCGAAGAAAACATCTAAAAGAGGGTGAGACGCTGCCACCTATGCCAGATGATGCCCTTGATAACAGACCACCAGCGTCATATTCCTTCCTAGGTCAGGGTATCAGAGTGAATGATGTGATAAGGAAAAATGAGGTACTTCAAAATACAGTAGAACTTTGATGGCTCGAACACCGATGGCTTGTTTACCATGGATGTGCAGAACCCATTCTTGAGCCCCTAGCGAAATCCTCTACATTAGAAATATTGGGGGATAATTAAGGAGATTATAGTCTTTTATCTTGCAAATGTATGCTTTGTGTACTCATTAGAATCGCCTCGATGAGGCGATTCTAATGAGTACACGCAGCATACATTTTCATCATAAAACACTGGAAAGATGTCTAAAAGTATCTTGTTATGCCTCCTGGCAGTAATCCTCAGTGGCTGGAACTACCCCTGTCTCGAACAGATTTTCGAGGTCCCAAAGGTGTTCGAGCCATTGAAGTTGGACTGTACTACTTAGGTCATAGCAACAGTAAGGCACATAGTTTGTGATAACTGAAGGATAATTTTGTTTATTTATCCATCTAAACCTATGTTGAGGGTATTTGAACCACCTTAATGTGGCTGTTAAAATGAATACCCCAAACATAGGTTTTAACAATATGGAAAACATTAGCAATTAATTTCATCACATTACAGTCAGACATCCGTGTTACATAGTGATTTTTTTCATATCTCAGAAATGGTTATTTTTCTGATAAAAATTTATGACATTTTTTTTATCATATGACGTCGCGTCTGAGAGTGTAATAAAGCCATGTAATATTTTCGATAATTCACTAGTGGATTACATATGCAAATTCACTAGTGGATTACATATGCAAATTAGCTAGATACTTCCAGTAACATTACATGTATGATGTTCTTAAGGACCCCGCGTTTACTAATGGCGGATTATTGACATTTTTGTAAACAAATCATGAATAAGATCAGTTTTAAATTTCATATGATAAATAGAACTTGCATTCGTGCTCATGTATTATTGAATTTATTAAACTCGTTGATGAAAACGGATAAAATGCATGGCAAAGCCTCGCATTTTATCCCTTTTCCTCAACTCGTTTAATAAATTACATAATCCATGAACACTTATGTAAGATCCTCTATTTAAATAATGACCCAGTGTAGGTTGTTGGTGCTCGTTACAACTGCCTCATTAAGGCTGTTCTAATGCTTACCCACAGACGACAGCTTGGAGCAGAAAGAAAATAACGTATACCCCTGTAAACCACAGTTTTCTCTACATGAAGTTGGGTTTTGAACTTGTTAATGTGATGAAATAACAACATTTGTTTCTGTGTATCCATAATGATCCTAAGTATTGGGGCAGATAGGCCTTATCAAACAGTGCAGACCCAGGCCAGATTGCTCTTGAAGGAGCAGTCTGATCAGGGTTAACACTATTTGCCTCCACTTTTTGGACTCTTTGCTGGATCCCGAAACACATTTGTTAAAATTTTAGGAGAATTAAAGCAAATCCTCAAGGTGGCCGAATTTTTAGGATTTTTATATACGCCCATTTAAAAAAAAAAACAGACATATTATGATTTTGTGCTGTCTGTCCATATGTAAACATTCTTGTACGCTCCAAAACAAAGTAACCATTAGGGATTTCTTCATGCAACTTCACAGGAATATATATTAGGTAAAGACGATGTGTTGCTCACAAAAATGATTGTTCCCCCTTTCTTAGTTTTCAAGTTAAGCCCCTTTGAATATTTTTTTTCAAAAAAATCTTGTACACTCCATAACTCAGTAACCTTTAGGGAAATCTACATGCAACTTTATACAAATATATATTAGGTCAAGACGACATGTCACAGACTAGAAATTTTATTATTATTGTTCCCCCTTTCTTAATTTCCCAAGTTATGACCCTTTGATTAATCTTTCCAAACCGTCCATCCTTAAACATTCTTGAATGCTCCGTATCTCAGTAACCATCAGGGATTTCTTCATGCAACTTTACAGGAATGTGTTTTAGTTCCAAGCCATGCCCCTTTGATTAATTTTAGCCAGAAATTCTGGTACGCTCTATACTCAGTAGCTGGTAGGGATATCTTAATGCAATCTTATAGGAATATGTATTAACATGTCGTGCCCAAGAATGATTTTTTCCCCCTTTCATAGTTTCCAAGTTATACCGCTTTGATTATTTTTTTCCAAACATTCTTGTAAGCTCCATAACACATTAACCTTTAGAGATATATAAATGCAACTTCATAGGAATATGTATAAGGTCAAGACGATGTGTCGGGAACGAGAATGATAGTTGCCCCTTTTTAAGTTTCAGGGTTATTTTTTCAAAACATCCTTGTACATTCATAACTCAGTAACAGAAAGGGATATCCTTATGCAACTTTACAGGAATATGTATTAGGTCAAGACGATGTGTTGTGCACAAGAATGATTGTTCCCCCTTTCTTAGTTTCCAAGTTATGCCCCTTGATTATTTTTTCCAAACAGTCTTGTACATACTCAATTAGTGTTAGGAATATCTTCATGCAACTTTATAGGAGTATGTATTAGGTCATGATGATGTGCCACCTGCAAGAATGATTGTTCTCCATTTCTTAGTTTCCGAGGTATATCCCCTTTGATTAATTTTTCCAAACATTTTTGTTCGCTCCATAAATCAGTAATGTTCAGGATATCTTAATGCAATTTTATAGGAATATGTATTTAGTCAGGACAACATGTCGCAGGTAAGAATTATTATTCCACCTTTCTTAGTTTCAAAATTCTGCACCTTTGATTAGTTTTTCCAAAAGGGTGTGTAATGCACCACTTGCAAAGCTCTTGTTAATGTTTTGTTTGTTTGTTTGTAATTGAGTTTAACAGCCCAGTCAACACTTTTTTAGGTCATTTTTTAACCTGTCAGTTTACCTATCCACACTTTTCCTGGGCAGGCTTATACGTAAGCGGCTAACCAGTACAGTGCACATTCTTTTGCTAGAAACTGACAACTGCCCTTCTTGAATCAGCAGAAGGGAGAGAATGACCGTAGAAAAGATTTCATGATCAATCTCCATGAAAGAACGTTGCCGACCCTGGCAGGAAATGAACCCGCGTCCTCCTGATCACGAGTCAGACGTGCATCCGACTGAGCTATTGAGGCCGGCTGCTCTTGTTAAGGTAAGTCAAACTGATTATGACAACATGCCCATATGGTACAGTAGTGCCTCTAATGGTTCTATAGCTGGCATTTGTGATACTCTTCCTACTGCTGCTCCAAATATAGATTCTTGGTGCTCATTAGAACCTCCTTGACCCTTTCATTCCTGGGTAAGTGTCACAATGAAGACTCTACTGTCTTTGAGTTTGAGCACATCCTTTCTTGCTTTTTATGCCACCGTAGGAGGGCATATAGTTTTTGCACTGTACGTTTGTTTATGGGTTAGTCAGTACTTTTTTGTGTGATGCAACCCCATTTCTTCACCGATTTAGCTGAAACTTTGCGCATGCATCTCTTGTGAGGTGCCGGGGTGCCTAACACAATTTTCACGTTGGTCCTATCATTTTCACAGGAGTTACGGCCCTTTATTTTCTAAAAAATGTGCTAAAAACCTTGTGATGCGAACTACCTCCACATTTATTGACTGATTCAGCTGAAACTTTGCACATGCATTCCTTGTGCGGTGAAGGGGTGCCTTACACAATTTTCACATTGATCCTGTCCTCTGTGATGGGGTTATGGCCCTTGATTTTCTGAAAAACGTGTTCGAAAACCTTGTGACACGAACTACTTCCACATTTCTCTGACAATTTTGTTAAATTTTTGCACATGCTAACACAATTTTCAAGTTGATCCTATCACCTGCGACGAAGTAACGGCCCTTGATTTTCTGAAAAACGCGTTCAAAAACCTTGTGAAGCGAACTACTTCCACATTCATTTTCTTCACCGATTGAGCTGAAACTTTGCACATGCATTCTTTGTGAAGTAAAGGGGTGCCTAACACAGTTTTCATGTTGATCCTATCATCTGCGAAGGAGATACGGCCCTTTATTTTCTGAAAAACGCGTTCTTAAACCTTGTGACGTGAACTACTTCCACATTTCTTTGACAGTTTTGTTAAATTTTTATGCCCCCATAGGAGGGCATATAGTTTTTGCGTTGTCCGTTTGTTTGTGGGTTTGCGTGTGGGTTTGTGGGCTAGTCTGCATTTTTTTTCCTCAAATTGGCTCCCACGGGGGCATTGCTCACTTATAGTGACAGCTCTTGTTATATATATATATATATATATATATATATATATCAAACTCAATAATAAGATACTATGCAGTTTTGTACACATCCATGTAACATATTGCATTCTTTCATATTCCAAAAACAATTATTTTCAGATGAAATTTTGACATTTTTTTTCTAATTATACATCAACCATAGGTTGTGAGTGCTCATTAGAACTGTCTCATTGAGGCGGTTCTTACAAGTTCCCACAGCCTATGTCTTGAAGCAGAAATTCGAAAAACAAAGTAAACCCTGTAACCCTGGTTTTATCTATTTCAAGTTAGGTTTAGATGATTGTGGCCACATAAAATTGATTTAAGACCCCCCCCCCGTGAAATATTTTACTGACCATTTCAAGGCCGTTGTTCTGTCATGGTTTATTTTTCTATAGTTTGTCTTTGCATATAAGTATTGTGTATATTTTAGCTCACCAGAGCCGAAGGCTCCGGGGGAGCTTATAGTATAGGCAGTGATCCGTCGTCTGTCGTCCGCATCCGCGTCGGCATCAACATTTTCAAATGACTTCTCCTCCAAAACTGCTGGGCCGATTGAAGTCAAATTTCATGTAGATTATCCATGGGATGGGGGAACAAAAGTTTGCTCGTAGGGTCCAGGTCACATGACCAAAATGGTCGCTTTGCCCATATAAGTTAAAAACCCTTAAAAAATCTTCTCCTCCTGAACCAGTGGGCCGATTGTGATGAAACTTCGTATGTGGCATTGGGGACTTGGGCCCATCATAGTTTGCTAAAATGATGACCCTCGGATGACCTTGACCCATTTTACGCCAAGGTCAAATATGGTTACATAGACTTTTGTGTGGGAAATGGTCAAAACAGCATATTTTTTTTAAACTGTTGCAGCCTGTGACCTGAAAATTAGTAAATGCAGTGGGCAAAATGTGCTTGTGAAACTACACTAGTTTTCAAGGTCAAGGCTATTCCCTGACCTTGGCCCAAGGTCGTTCAGATATGAAAATTAAAAATTTGTTTTTCACAGAAACCACTAGGCCATTTGCAACCAAATTTTGTCTGAAAACTTTTTAGAACAAGGAAATGAAATTTTAATTAATTTTAGTTTGGTCATATGACCAAGATGGCCGCTATGCCCATATTAGGTAAAAACCTTTAAAAAATCTTCTTCTCCTGAACCAGTTGGCCGATTGTGATGAAACTTGGTATGTGACATTGGGGACTCGGGCCCATCATAATTTGCTTAAATGATGACCCTTGGATGACCTTGACCCATTTTATGCCAAGGTCAAATTTGGTTACATAGACTTTTGTATGGGAAATAGTCAAAACAGCATCATTTTTTTAAACTATTGCAGCCTGTGATCTGAAAATTACTAAATCAGTGGGCAAAATGTGCTATTGAAACTACACTAGTTTTCAAGGTCAAGATTATTCCCTGACCTTAGCCCAAGGTCATTCATATATGAAAATTAAAATTTGTTTTTCACTGAAACCACTAGGCCATTTGCAACCAAATTTTGTCTGAAAACTTTTTAGAACAAGGAAATGAAATTTAAATTAATTTGAGTTTGGTCACTTGACCAAGATGGCCGCTATGGCCGTATAAGGTAAAAACCCTTAAAAATCTTCTTCTCCTGAACCAGTTGGCCGATTGTGATGAAATTTGGTATGTGGCATTGGGGACTCGGGCCCATCATAATTTGCTAAAATGATGACCCTTGGACGACCTTGATCTAATTTATGGCAAGGTCAAATTTGGACACAGAGACTTCTATATGGGAAAAGTCAAAATAGCATATATTTTAGCTCACCAGAGCGGAAGGCTCTGGGGGAGCTTATAGTATAGGCAGTGATCCGCTGTCTGTGTCCTGTGTCGGCGTCAACATTTTCAAATGACCTCTCCTCAAAAAACTGCTAGGCCAATTGAAGTAAAATTTCATGTGCAGCATTCATGGGATGGGGGAACGAAAGTTTGCTCTCAGGGTCCAGGTCACATGACCAAGCTGGCCTCCATGCCCATATAAGGTAGAAACCCTTCAAAAATCTTCTTCTCCTGAACCAGTGGTCTGCTTGTGATGAAACTTGGTATGTAGCATTGGGGACTCGGGCCTATTATAGTTTGCTAAAATGATGACTCTAGGATGTCCTTGACCCATTTTACACCAAGGTCAAAATTGCTCGCATAGACTTTTGCGTGGGAAAAAGGAAAAACAGCATATTTTTAGCTCACCAGAGCCTAAGGCGCCAGGGGAGCTTATAGTATAGGCATTGGTCTGTCATCGTCATCAACATCTCCTCTGAAACTGCTTGGCCAATTGAAACCAAATTACATTTTGAGCCTCAGTGGGAAGGGGGAACGAAAGTTTGCTAGTGAGGACTGTGTTACATGACCAATAAGGTCGCCATGCCCATATATGGTAAAAACCTTTAAAAATCTTCTTCTCAAGAACCGAATGGCCGATGTTCTTGAAACTTGGTATGCAGCATCGGGACTCAGGCCCTACCAAGTTTGCTCAAACGATGACCTTTGATTGACCTAGACCTATTTTACATCAAGGTCAAATAGTGTCACTTAGACATATGTATGGAAAAAGGGCAAAACAGAGGATTTTTTCTGATTGAATGGTAACCTGTGGCATCAGAAATGATATTTGCAATCAGCTGAATGGAAGTTTTTCAACCCCAAAGGTCAAGGTCATTTGCTGACCTTTGTCCTGGATGGCATAGATTCAGTATTTTAATCTTCTCTACTCAAACTGCTAGGTTGATTGAAACCAAATTAAATGTTGAGCTTCTATGGGAAGGGAAATGAAAGTTTGTTCGTAAGGACTGGGTCACATGACCAATATGGCTGCCATGCCCATATATGGTAAAAACCTTAAAAAATCTTCTTCTCAGGAACCAACAGTGGATTTTACTGGTTGCATGGTGGCCTTTTGTTGTCACATGACCAAGATGGGCATCATGCCTGTATATTGTATAAACCACATGACCTCTGGTGAGCGTAGTGGCCCATGGGCCACTTGTTTTTATTTTGGATAGCCATTTTGCCATTTTGTGGAAAAGTAACTGTCCTTTTGGCTTTCTGCTTGTGATGTTTTTATTAGGGTTTAGGTATTTCATGTTTGTGTTTCTTTCCCTTTTGTGTCTCTGATGGGAGGTGTTGGGTAGTTGTATTGATTCCTGATCATGACCTTCACTTCTGTTTTCAGGGGTTTTATTGCACAGACTTGTTATCACTATGTGATGACATTGCTCATAATGATTTGTCTCAATCAAAACTACTCTGTTTGCATATGTTTATATACCAGTATACAAAGTTTAAGAGACTGAACTTATATATGAGCCGTTGCATGACAAAACCTACAATAAGACCATTGTGACCAGCAGAGACTCAAATAAACTTATGCACTCATCCACTATGAAAGACCTTTTGCTTTTCTATGTTTACGTAGATATTAGCCTATATTAGGTACTTGCGATCAACGAAGTCTCTGATCAGACTGCACGAATGTGCAGGCTGATCTGAGTCTTCACTGGTTGCTCATGACTTCTTGTAGGCTTTGTGATGCTGTGGCTCATATATAAATACTGTCTGTTATGAAAACAAAAAAACTGATTAAAAATATATCAGGTGCGTCTATACTCCTTAACCAATATACAGTCAAACCTGTCTTAGTGGCCATCTCTATTAAGCAAGCAACCTGTATTAAGCAAGCAGGCATTCAGTTCCCCAAAAAAGAAAATGCATTAAAATTCACCTGTGTTAAGCAAGCACCTGTCTTAAGCAAGCACTTTTTGAATATCTGATAGGTGCTTGCTTAATACAGGTTGGACTATATGAGAATGTTATCTTCACCTCCTAAGTTTTGAGTGGTCCATTTCCAATTACAGGGTCATCAGGTTTGTTTTTGTGGTAAGTTTTTTAAAAAAAAATGTACATACTTTAAACAGTGTAGACTAAGATCAGGCACTGCCCTTTTGATGTCTGAACTTGTTCTGTAGTATTGGCCAATGTGTCAAAAATGTGACGCTATGCATAATTATGTGGGGTAAATCCAATTATGTCAAGCCTCTGAATTTTTGCCGTTCATCAATATAGACAAACAGATTCTCTTGCGGTTGAGCTGCGTGCTTGCAGAAATTGTTTCTGAAATTTCAAATACAGCAACACCTTAATGATTACTGATGGCTCATTCACCATAGTTGCATGATTCAAACTCGTTCTTGAGTCCCTGAACAATTTTTCCTCATTAGACTTACACACCCGTATGAGTATGGTGCAGCATAGTGCATTTTTTCATGTCTCCAAAATGGCTTCACATCACGAAAACACGTCTTTAGAATTTTGACCCCCTAGAACCCCATGTTTATATAGTAAAACTGGGGTTTACAGGGGTACATCTTATTTTTCTTATTTCTGCTCTAAAATATAAATTGTGGGTATTCGTTAGAACCGCCTCGATGAGGCGGTTCTAACGAGTACCCACAATCGATATTTTGAGCAGAAATAAACATCACATTTTCTCATCTTAAAATTTTCATTTTGTTGGCGAAAACATTCACAATGTATTTGTATAGGCGTGTTTTTGTAATGATTTCTGGCGAAAATCCTTGATATTTGCCTTATTTTTACTGCAAAGACAGGTTGTTGGTGCTTGTTAAAACCGCCTTATTGAGGTGGTTCTAAAGAGTACCCACAAGCTATGTCCTTGAGTGGAAATAAATAAAATTATGTAAACCCTGTAAACCCCAGTTTTCTCTATATAAAGTAGGGATTAGGAGGATGTTCACTTTATGGACTTGTTCATGTGATTTATAGCTCAGAAAATTAATCAACCAGTTAAACTCTCAAGTGTCGCCACCTCTGTTAACCCTTACCATGTTGAACATGACACCCCTACCTTTGAACTGATCAAAAACAATACAATAGAAAGTCAATGGCTTGAATCCTGATGGCTCGTTTACCATGGATGAGTTGAACGCAATCTGGAGATGTCAGAAATTTCCTCCTAATACGATATTGGGATAGTTTAGGGAGAATTTCTTCTTTAAGCTTCCAAATGTATGTTGTGTGTACTCATTAGAATCGCCTCGATGAGGCGATTCTAATGAGTACATACAGCATAAATTTATAATATAGGACACCTAAAATACATTCCACAATTATCTCAATCATGTCACCTGTTATTGCACTACGTGGCTCGAACTACCGCTGTCTTGAACACATTTTCATGGTCCCAAATGGGTTCGAGCCTTCAAAGCTCTACTGTACAGTCCAACCTGTATTAAGCAAGCACCTGTGGGATAATCAAAAAGTTCTTGCTTAAGACAGGTGCTTGCTTAACACAGGTGAATTTTAATACATTGTCCTTTTTCGGGAACTGAAAGTCTGCTTGCTTAAGAAAGGTTGCTTGCTTAATAGAGGTGGCCACTAAGACAGGTTTTACTGTATTTAAAGTAATTTGATTTGTTGGTAGTCAGAAACAGTTGTCACTAAATTAATTTATTCAACAGGAAAAGGGTTAAGCAAACAACCTTGCCTTCAGTTCTTTAAAAATGCAATTGCAATTAAACTTGACTGTATTAAGTAATCACCTGGCTTAGGCAAGCACATTTTAATTATTCCACTTGCTGAATGCAGGTTGAATTGGCATATTAAAGGCTCTATTCCTAAAGGGAAGAATTTGCTCCGGAGAAGCAAATTCTTTTCTTTAAGAGTAGATTTCTTTTCACAAAGGAAACAAAAATATTCTTTAAAGAGTTTGTTTTACCTGAAGTTGTATTCATCTCCTGTAAACGTCAGATCTTTGTTTTGATCGAATTTTGTTTACTTTGTAGGTGCTTGTTGATGAAAACAAAATGCTTAGACAAGAAATTAAAAGACTGAAAGAGGACAATGCAAGACTTATACGACAGACAAAACAGGCAATGGCAGAAAGGGATCAAGTCCTGGTAAGCTACTGTTAATTATAGATTTGAATCATACCAATACAAAAAGATGCTTAGCATATCTTAGAATAAATTACTGTGTTAAATGTCTCGGGCAATAGTTTTTGTTTTGCATGCTTTTACTCTGATGTTTGTTTGTTTGTGTAGCTGTTGACATTTACATCAACCCTGGCACCCTTAAATCATTGTATGCTAGTGTATTCTTGCATTGCTATGTGTTGGACAAGTCCATTTGTCATATAATTGGTGCCAGGCCTTTTATTCTATTTTTGTTGGAAAATTCTGTTAGCAAATAGTGTAGGCCCTGATCAGCTGCCACATACTGCGGCATCTGATCTGGGCCTTCACTGTTTGCCAAGGTATCCCTTTAGGGGTTTTCTGCATGCAATGGGTTAAAGACATGGTCTAAAACTAAGATTTTTTATTTAATAAATTCTTGTGGTTAAGTCGTTTGCAGCACATATTTTCCAAACCATATGATGGATTTAGATTAAGTTTGTATAATATCAGTTGAGTAATACCACACCCTCATCCATCCCATCACCTTCAGGACTTGCAGAAATTAGTAGTTAAGCTTTTGCATAAAAAATCTTAACAGCTCATATTTTCTAAAACACTCAATAGATTTGATTTATATTTGGTGTGATGGTACATGTAGATAAGATTTTATGGTTTTTACTCAGCAATACTCCCACTCCAGCCTTTAACCTGTAGGTCACAGACTTAAAGACACATCCTAATGACCGTTTATTAAAGAATCCAGCATTGAGATAAAATACACTTAGGGTATTCAGGCTGCCATACAGGTAGGGGACCAAGAGAGGGTAATAAATTACCTAGGGATATGACTTTGACAGATGACATCTATTCATTTACATGTAAGTCCTTATTTTGATTTGCATGGAAGAAACAACAGCACTTTTTTCCGATTTTATATTTAGTAGCCATTATTTATAATAATTAAAGAAAATGCCAATTCAAATATATTGGTAAACTTTTTCCAGCAAAAATGATTTTTTTTTTTCAGATAATATCCTGATAATTTTATTATTTATGCTCTAAACATATATTGTTGGTACTCATTAGAACCGCCTCGGCAAAGCAGTTCAGACCAGTACCCACAATTTGTTTTTTATAGTGTGACTGCTCGTTAGAACTGCTTCCATGAGGCGGTTCTAACGAGGATACACAATATATGTTTTTGAGGAAAAAGGAACATCCCCCTTAACCCCACTTTCTATAGAGAAAATGGGGGTTTAATGGGTTTACATTATTTTCCTTATTTCTGCTCCAAGTCATAGGTTGCGGGTGCTCGTTAGAATCGTCTCATTGAGTCATAGGTTGTGGGTACTTGTTTGAACTGCCTCAATGAGGCAGCTCTAACGAGCACCCACAGCCTATTTTGCAATATAAATAAGAAAAATAAAATTTAATTGTGTTTGTTATTTTCGTTTTAAACTTGAAAAGGTGAAAAATAAAATCTTAAAAACAAAAATCTTTTTTTTTCTCTTTTCTGTTATGATTGTGTCTAAAACAAAGAACATTTTATAGTTCCACCTTGACCGAAACTATAAAATGCAAATGTTTTAGACATTATATGATTTGTGTATCACATACTTTCAACCAAAATAAAATAAATAAAAAAATTAATAAATATAAATAAATAAAGGTAAATTGATTGATTGAATTTTGAGGTTAATCAATTCATTTACCTTGTTTGTTTACTTCTTTGCACTTTTGAGTAAAGGAAACAATGGATACAGTGTTTTTCTTTACTTTATTTTAAAATAAAAAAAGAAGTTATTTAAACAATATGTTGTTGGAAACAATCTCAGTAAATTATACTATCACTCAAGTCCCTTATTGAGCCCCCTATTAAACAAGAAATCTGCTCATAACCACCTCATAATCACTTAGATAAGATAAGCCTTTGATGTGCACTATGGTCCGAAGGAAATGTTTATTGGAAATCATTAGACAGGCCACCCCTTTTATATAAGGAAAAAAATGTGTCTTTAAACATATTTCCAGGTGAGCTATGCTGGGAGTTTCCTTGCAAATCAATGTTTGTTTGTTTGATTTGAGGTTTAACCCCCCCCCCCCCCCCCCCCTCAACACTGTAAAGTTCATTTTGGAGACGTTGCTTCCAATTTTGTGGGACTTTTACCCGACATTGAGATGAAATTACATCTCAAGCCCTGTCGCCCAATTAAACCAATAGGGTTTATAAGCATGGCCAGTCGGACTCCTGTGCACTGCTTTGCCTGCGCAGGCTTAGATCCTTTAAGTGGTTTACCAGTACGCATGTGGGGTCGGATTCAGCTCTGCGTGGGAGCATCATGCAGCCCATATATTTCTTCAAGCCCCGATGGGAGGGTCCTAGCAAATCAATGAATGAACACCCTTGCAAACACCATTTTAAGGGGAATGGGAAAACCTGGCAGATTTTTCTGGCTTTTTCTGGGACTTTTCTATAAGCCCTGTCCCACAGAAAAAGGGGTCTACTCTTAAAGGAAAGAATTTGCTCCTGAGGAGCAAATTCTTTCCTTTAAGTGTTGACCGCTATTGACATGGGAGACAAAAGTACTTTTGCAGGAGTTGCCTCCCCTTAAGGTGTTCCCATTCCTCTTAAATAGAGAAAAGTGGGGTTTATAAGGGTAATCATTATTTTCTTATTTTGATTCCAAAACATAGATTTTAATACTTGTTTTGAACTGCCTGAATGAGGTAGTTCTAATGAGCACTCACAACCAATGTATGGATTACAGACATGAAAAATATTACAAATTTTCATCTGAAAAATGTCACTTTAGAAAGAATGATAGAATGCACTTTATCATATTATCTCACTATTATTTACTGGATAACTTCACGTCATAAGAACCATATGTGCTGGGGCACAGCATTTCCTACAACTAACATGTACGCACAGTGAAAAATCAGATAAGCCTGTACATCCATATAGTCTAACCAGAGACTTCTCTTGCTGCATGAAGGAGCATTTGGCCCTCAACTATCCTTAGAGCAAACAACAAAGACCCTGATCAGACCTCACACATGCTCATTTTGGTTGATGTCTCCGTTTGGCACACATGTCTTATTGTAGGTTTTGTTGTGCACTGGCACATATGACCACATGTGTGTTAACACATGGCTACTGGCACATAAGATCATGGTGCCATTCATGACCACCCTAAGTGTTCTGGTGAAATTCTTTTGAACTTCTTATTAATAGTAATACAGCCGTTCTATGGTAAACATATTCTTATACTCAAGGTTATTTCATATGAGGCTTGGTTCATACATTACATGTGAAATGACCAATCGTGTAAGCCCATCTATGTATTACATGTATGTGCTTTCCTTTTAGTTTATCATGATGTATCTTATAAACAGTTTAAAATATATGTATATACTTTTACAGTAACACTTTTGTGGCTTGAACACCGGGTACATGAAACATGTTTGAGTAAGATGAAGAGGTTTATTATAGCACGTTGACTTTATAAGCAGCGATAAGATTAGGGGATAACTGTATTCAAAATTGTCGTTTAGGAAGGTAAATCGACGAATTTTCGGTCGGAAATTTCTTTTAAATTTGATGCGTGAGCATAGCTGTTAAATGGAATTTGCTAACCTAAAACCTACGATTTACCTCGCCAAATGACAATTTTCAATACAGTTATACCCATTCTAATGCACTTATTCGGTTGTTTTTAGCTCACTGTCACATAGTGACGAGGTGAGCTTTTGGGATCACTTTTTGTCCGTCGTCAGTCTTGCATGCGTGCGTCCATGCATGCGTCCGTCTGTAAACAATTTCTTCAAATGACATTTCCTTCTAAACCACTGATCAGATTTTGACCAAACATTACAGCAATAATTCATAGGTGGTTCCCTTTCAAAGTTGTTCAAATGGTTCCGATCCATTGCACATCTAGATCATAGGAGCCAAAAATAGATTTTTTTCACTGAAACCTTAAAAAATCTTCTTCTCTGAAACCTCAAGGCCCAGGTCTTTGATATTTGGTATGACGCTTCATCTAGTTGACCCCTGCCAAGATTGTTCAAATTATAGTGCTGGGGCCAAAAATGCCCCTGCCCCGGGGCCCTTTGGATTTCTCATAGGCTTATATAGGGAAAATCTTAAAAAATTTCCTTCTCTGAAACCGGAAAGCCCAGGGCTTTGATATTTGGTATGAAGCTTCATCTAGTGGACCCCTAGCAAGATTGTTAAAATTATAGTGCTGGGGCCCAAAATGCCCCCGCCCCTGGGCCCTTTTGTTTTACATAGGCTTACATAGGGAACATTTTTATAAATCTTCTTCTCTGAAACCACAAGGCCTAGGTCTTTGATATATTGTTTGAAGCTTCAACTAGTGGACCACTACCAAGATTGTTCAAATTATAGCCCTGAGACCACACTAAAAATGCCCCCGCTCCGGGGCCCTTTGGTTTTATATAGACTTATGTAGGGAAAATCTTTAAAAGTTTTCTGTGAAACCACAAGGCCTAGGTCTTTGATATTTGGTGTGAAATTTCATCTTGGACCTCTATCAAGATTGTGCAAGTTATAGCCCTGGCACCAAAAAATGTCCCCGCCTTCTCTGAAACTGCAAGGCCCCGGATATTGATATTTGGTATGGAGCTTCATCTAGTGGACCTCTACCAAGATTGTTCAAATTATAGCCCTCGGGCCACAAATGCCCCCGCTCCAGAGCCCTTTGGTTTTACATAGACTTATATAGAGATAATCTTTGAAAATCTTCTTCTCTGAAACAACAAGGCCCAGGTCTTTAATATTTTATGTGAAGCTTCATCTGGTAGACCTCTATCAAGATTGTTTGAATTATAGCCCGGGGGGCCAAAATCGCCCCTGCCCCGGGGCCATTTGGTTTGACAAAGGCTTATGTAAGGAATATCTTTAAAAAAATCTTCTTCTCGGAGGTCTTTGATATTTGGTGTGTAGCTTCACCTAGTGGACCTTTGCCAAGATTGTTCCAATTATAGCCTTTGGTTGTTGGTGCCTGATGCTCTGTCTCTGGTCGGGCTCATCGGAGTCTAACTGTTGGTTTTCTTTTGCTCCAGCATTTCAGTGGTTTCTTGCTGTCGAGTCCTCACCGTTGTCTCACCTCTGTGGTTCTTTAATTTTTGTGTTCACGGAGATGTTGCACTGATGAGTTAGGAGGCCTTCATGCGGACTGAACAAATTATTTGTCTAAATCGCGAAGTAAGGGCGAAGATTGTGGCCACCTAAATTTTGGATGGCCATATGGCCGATTTGTGGGAAAGTAACTCTTCTTATGGCCTTCCTTTGTTTAGGTTTCCATTATGGTCTGGTCGCTTAATGTTTGTATTTCTTTCCCTTTGGTGTCTTTTATGGCTGGAGTAAGTTAATTGTATCAATTCCTGATCTTTGTTTTACTTCTACTTTGTTGATATTTGGTATGAAGCTTCACCTTTTTAGACCTCCCTCAACATTATGCACATTATAGCACTGGGGCCAATAATGGCCCTCCTTGGGACCCACTTGTTACTCTATGGATCAGGTGAGCGATCCAGGGACATCATGGCCCTCTTGTTTTTAAAAACTGTACTAATTTGTACTAAAGGGCAGGCTCTGTGAGGTGTGTGAAACCAAATGTCAACCAATAAAAGCGATGTTACGTGGTGACGTCTGATTTTCGACAGTGTATCGTAGAAAAAACTGTCGCATATTTTGGACGTTATCCAATCAGATGTCGCGTTACATATGTAAGTGCATTAGAATGCTTTATAGCTTAACAACAACAACAACAAGGGGAAGTTTGAGTCACAGAAGGTTACCTAAAGTGCCAGACCAAGGGCCACTTGTTCAAAACCAGTGATGTTGTTAGTTAATGAATCGTTAAAACTTTGACCATTAAATATGGCAAAATTTATGTTGGGCATCATAAATTTGCTGTGGCGGAATTCAGCATTCGA
The DNA here is from genome assembly GCA_963580285.1 of Lucinisca nassula. Classification (NCBI taxonomy): domain Eukaryota; kingdom Metazoa; phylum Mollusca; class Bivalvia; order Lucinida; family Lucinidae; genus Lucinisca; species Lucinisca nassula. The sequence continues at coordinate 87,162,179 of OY757016.1, read as the reverse complement.
TGGGGGGGGGGGGGGGGGGGGGGGGAGGACGCTTTGCTTAGATAGCTGTTAGATTCTAATGAAACTTTACGCCTTGAGCCTAGATTCCAAATACATGAAAAAAGTTCGAGCCATCGGTAGTTCGAGCCATTGGAGTCCAACTCGGCAAGATCCATCTTTGTGTACTATGATTTTTTATCATAGCTGCGGCGATTTTGGTGACTTCCGGTACATTTATCGGTCATAATTTAAGAGTGGATGATGAGCAGTATTTTTGGTCCGTATTATAATACTGATCACGCGCCTGCATGACTTGATCGATAAAATTGGAATTTTTAAAAAGGTAATTAGTGCGAGCCATCGGTGGGATTTTACATAGAAAATGCACTCTAGGGACTAGGCTTAGAGTTCGAGGGTTCGAGCCATCGTGGTTCGAGGCAAGGGTGGCATGTTTAGTCAAAATGAATAGGGATTTTGCCGGGACTGAAAAGTCAGTTCGACCCAAACGTGGTGTTCGAGCCTACCGAGTTCGACCCATCGAAGTTCGACTGTACTGGTTGCTGGGAGCAAAGCTGAAGTTTGTTCATTTCAGAACTTTTCTATTTGAACTGGGTGGCTTCTCCCTCATGGAAATGGTTAACCATAGCCTGAGGGTATGTTTCCACCTGGGTCATACTAAAATATTTCTAAATAACTTTTCTATTTGAACTGGGTGGCTTCTCCCTCATGGAAATGGTTAGCCATAGCCTGAGGGTATGTGTCCACCTGGGTCATACTAAAATATTTCTAAATTGCAAGTCATAGGTCAGGTTTGAACGCGCAGCTGGGGCTGTTTAGATATATAATATGGGATGGATTACATGATACGCTTTGCACAATGCGGAAGGTGTTGTGGAATGCGTGTCATGGAGTGCATTTTGGTGTGCACATTTTATACGAAGTGCACAATGTCAGGATTAGTTGGAGTGCACAATAGTCTGTGCATAATGTTTGGGATACAGTGGTGCGTACAAATAGGATGTGCGCAGTATTTGGAGTGTTAAAAATTTGGAGCGTACAAACAGGATGTGCGCAATATTTAGAATGCTAAAAATTGTGGAGCGTACAAACAGGATGTACGCAATATTTGGAATACTCTGTTTTAAAAAAATTTGGAGCTTACTATAGGAGGTGCGCAATTTCTGGAGTGTTACAAAATTTGGAGCGTACAAATAGGATGTGCGCAATATTTAGAATGCTAAAAAAAAATTGTGGAGCGTACAAACAGGCTGTACGCAATATTTGGAATACTCTGTTTTTATAAAAAATTTGGAGCGTACTATAGGAGGTGCACAATTTCTGGAATTGTACAAAATTTTGGAGCACACATTTGGAGTGCGCACATTTTTTGAATACTCAAAATGACAAAATTGGAATTCACAATATTTTGAGTGCAACTATTTTAATAATTCAGTCCTCGTGCGTGCAAGCTGGGTCATACATTGTCACTGCGTCCCCCCTCTTCGATCTGAATCTACTCGGTGTCCAAATACTGCCAGATAAAAAACAAGACTGTGTAAAACAAGTTAACAAGACAGCTTTATTGAAATAATATTTTATTAAACTATATATTTTGCATCAGAAAATGTGAATAAATAACTTTATTTTATTTCTCTGTATGTTTTGTTGTACAAGTGAGTATTTGTTGTACAAGTGAGCATCCTAAATAAATATTGCAAATATCCTATTATTTTGGCATTTGCAAAAGTTGTCACACTTTTCAGCAAATATAACACTATACTAGATATTGAATTTGCTGTAACAGTTAACAGTTTGACCACTAACGAACTTTTTAAGGTAACTAGGCTTTGATAAACTACGCAAAACCTTTTTCAAAATTCAATATTAGACTTAAATCTCTTCTGCAACAAGGTATATCGGAACCCGAATTTTATGGTGACTTTGTATATAAATTCAGAAAAATATATAACCACAATGACTTCAGCACCCAATTTAGTAAAATCATTCTTTGATATAAAAAGATTGGGTACAACATAAATGTTATATGACAGACTGCATGCATGGTAGTTAACCCAATCACAGTTGCTTCCCACTTTAATTGCACACCGGTGGGTCAGTCCTCAGATTCATTGACAGTTCAAGCGCAAAGGCTTATGTTGGTTGGTACCTGATGCTCTGTCTCTGGTCGGGCCCATTGGAGTCTAACTGTTGGTTTTCTTTTGCTCCAGCATTTCAGTGGTTTCTTGCTCTCGAGTTCTCACCGTTGTTTCATCTCTGTGGTTGTTTGATTTTTGTGTTCACGGAGATGTTGCACTGATGAGTTAGGAGGTCTTCATGCGGACTGAACAAATTATTTGTCTATACCGCGACGGAAGTAAGGGCGATGATTGTGGCCATGTAAATTCAATATAAGCCCCCCAGTGGAATTCGTTTCACTAACCGTTCCAAGGTGGTTCTTCTGTCGTGGTTTATTTTTTTTTATGGTTTGTCTTTGAGTGTTTGTGTCGCTTATATTGTTTTATTTTGTATAGCCTATTGGCTATTTTGTGGGAAAGTAATTGTCCTTTTGACTTTCCGCTGTTGATGTTTCCATTAGGGTCTGTTGTTTCGTGTTTGTGTTTCTTTCCCTATGGTGTCTCTGATGGGAGCTGTGGTTTAATTGTATCGATTCCTGATCATTGCCTCGACTTCTGTTGTGAACAACTGGACAAGGTGGCATAATTGGAACAATTATTCAAATATGTTGATTTTCTTTAATAGAAAAGATCGATGTTATGTGTTCTCAGTAGAATTGCCACTTAAGGCAATTATAATGAGTACAAATGGCATACAAGGTGAAAGAAGATAATCTCCCTACATTTTGCCTCTATTTGTTATCTGGAAAAGAATTCTTAGGGACTCAGGAAGGGATTTAGGGCCCTCACCTATCAGGGCTTGAAGAAATAGATTGAGTTGCATAATGCTTCCAACTGGAGCTGAAACGGAATGCACATGAGTACTGACAAACTGCTTATAAGGTCTAAACCTGCCCAGGCAAAGTGGAGCAAGTCGGATCGTCCATGCTTCTAAACCTATTGGTTTCATTGAGCTGTAGGGGTTGAGATGTCATTTCATCTGGATGTCATGTTAAAGTCCCGCAAAATAACCTTAATAGTGTTGACAGGGTCGTTAAACTTCAATCAAACAAACAAACAATAAGAAATGGATTTGACTCAGCCATGTTAAACTGTCTATCTAGTGGTATGTTGGAGACATTGAGTTACTCCTACAGATATATATTTCTTTCTTTCTTATCAGCATCGGTTAGAGACAAGTGAATCAAATAGGAGAAATCTACTCAAAAGACTGGATAAAGAGAAAACACAGGTATGCATCAGGTTAACAAGTCCCAGTAATAAACACCCCTGTAAACCCCAGTGGAGTTCTCACCAGCATTTTGAAAATAGGAGTCTGGGAACAATAAAGGCTTAGAAATTATTATTTCTAAAACAAACCATTAAACCTAGACACCCCTAAGATTGTTTTAAACATATTTATTACAGATAAATGAGCCCCGCCCCACTCGGACTTGAAGAAATAAATTGGGCTGCATGATGCTTCCAAGCAGAGGTGAAACCAACTGCACATAAGTATTGATAAACCGCTTAGAGGGTCTAAGCCTGCCAAGCAAAGTAGGGCGAGTTGTACCATCCGAACATATAAACTCTTTTGGTTTGTTTGAATGGCAGGGCTTGATGTTGTGTAAATGTCTGACACAATTGGAAGCATTATCTACAAAATGACACATTTTAAATTGTGTTGAAGGGGAAGGAAACCTCAATTCAATGAAAATTTCAGATCAATCAATTGACCTGCATATGATATTTACATACAGTGACCTCCCTAGCTGTGAAGTGGTAATGAAAAACAAAACATTAAAGACAATTTTCTGTTTGTATGCTTTTGTAATATCCTATGAATAAATGGGCCATCTGCATTAAAACCATTTTTCTTTTGTAATGAATTTCTTGCAAGTTCTTTAAGCATAATATGTGCACATAATAAGGTTGGAAATATGTAGTTTAAATGAGTTTTTGTGCCGTTGTTTATAGTATTGAACCAAGTTCCATCACATGAAAAGGTCTGTAAAATGAAAACCCCCATAAACCCCATTTAATATAGAGAAAACTGGGGTTTAGGCAGGTATATGTTTTGTTTCGTATTTCTACTAAAAGCCAAAGGTTGTGGGTACTAACGAGCATCCACAACCTATGTTAAATTATAAATAAGAAAAAACTATCACAGGTTTTTATCAGAAAAGTAGCCATTGTGGAGATTTTAAAACAAAATGCGAAAGTGATGCATGGGTGTGTGATGAAAAGAGCACCCTTGTAAAAACTACTTTGTTCAGCAAAAGAGAGGTTATGTTATGAGGGTGTACACTATTTTATTGAATTCGCTCAAAAATGTAGATTGTAGACAGATTGTGGGTACTTACAAGAACACCCTTGCCACCTTGGTTCTCATCACGAAAACAAACCTCTGTAATTCTGACCCCCTTGAACCCCACTTTTATACAGTAGAACTTGGGTTTACAGGGGTAAACCTTATTTTTATATTTCTGCTCTAAAGTAAAGATTGTAGGTACTTGTTAGAACTGCCTCGAAGTCTATTTTGAGCAGAAATAAGAAAAAATATCACAATTTTTCATCTTAAAATTTTTGTTTTTCATCAAAAAAATTTACAATATAATTGTATAGGTGTGTTTTGTAATGAAAGACATGCATAGTCTGTGATTGGAGCAGAAATAAGTTAAAAAAAAATAGGATAACATATCCATATTAGGCTGTTTCTTTTATTGTTTTGAAATTACATTTAGTTAACAAAACAATTGTTACTTGTTTCTGATTTCAGTTTCACTATATAGAGTGTGGGTGCCTGTTAGAAATGCTTATTGGGACAATTCATACAGGTACCCTCAGTCTACATTTTTGTGTAAGAGTATGAAACATGATGTGGTTTATCAGGTATAATAGAAGTGAAGTTAATGATCAAGAAAAGATACAATTACCCCACACCTCCCATCCGAGACACCAAAAGAAAACAAACACAAAAATAAATCAACACAACTGTAATGAAAATGTCACAAGGAGAAAGCCAAAATGACAGTTACGTTCCCACAAAATGGTCAAAATGTTATCCAAAAACTGCCGTAGAATTGTTAGTATTTTTTTTACTTGGACGCTTAAATCGGTTGTGGTGAAAGAATGTGCACCGTACTGGTTAACCCCTTAGGCCTGCCCAGGAAGCCTGCTCCAGGAAAAGTGTGGATAGGTAAACTGACCCACTCAAAAATGACCCAAATAGTGTTAACTGGGCCATAATATTCCAAATACAAAAAAAACGTGGCTACAATCCCAACAATCAATGTGGTTAACAGGGGTATTCATTTCACAGACTTGTCACAAATTTTGATCACAAGACAAATGTTTTGGAGATATAAAACAATGCATTATATAACAAGGGTGTTTTAGCTTAATGCTTTATACTTTTTAGAAATGTTTCATATTCATTTACTTTGTTCCTTTACTCAATATTTTACAGCATACTCAGCTATCCCGCAGCTTAACAAGACAAGCTTCTGATTGGATATTATTAAAGAAACAAATTGCACAATTTGATGAAGAATATCGTTGGTCTCAGGTAAGATGACTTCTTAATCATTTTGTGTGAAACTATGATCTTTCCCAGCTCTAAACCTACACATTATTATAAATCCCTATATTTATATTCCTTTAAAGAATGTGTATTTCTTATCTTCTGCTGTTTGACAGGGGGAAACAACTTAACACAACACGTGACTTCCTGTTTACTGTCCTATTTACTGAAATCCTCTGAAATGGGATCTGCTCATAGTCTTGAAGGAAATAATTTGCTCCTTTTATGTTAGCATTGCTATTGGCTACTTGAAACACTTTATCTTTTGAAACTGTCAATTGGTGTTATCATATATCCCTTTTTACATCACTAAAATGGGGGAAACTGTCATAGACCTAACATCATCATTACGAAAACACGCCTAAACAAATACATTGTAAACTGTACCGCCGGAAAAACGAAAATTTTGAGATGAAAAATTGTGATATTTTCTTATTTCTGCTAAAAATATAGGATGTGGGTTCTCGATACAATCGAGGCAGTTCTAACGAGTACCCACAATCTAACGAGTACCCACAATCTATATTTTGGAGCAGAAATAAGAAAAATAAGGTTTACCCTTGTAAACCCCAGTTTTGCTATATAAAAGTGGGGTTCAAGGGGGTCAAAATTATATAGGCGTGTTTTCGTGATGATTTTGAAGGTCACAGGCTCCAAAAACTCTCAGGTTTAGGTCAAAATTTGGTTGTCTGCGCCCTGACTCCTGAACATATTTATGAATTGTTGTTTAACCTAGAGTAATATATTATTGCAGCCTAACAAAGACTTTATTAAATTTGATGATCCTGGCCTTATTTTCAAGCTCATACTCACAAAAACTGTCAAATATAGGCAAAAAATAGGTTGTCTGCACCCTTGTCAGAGTCAAAGGATGATCAACTTTTGTCTGCACTCTGTCTCCTGAACTAATTGATGTATGCCCAAACTGGTGTTAGGTTTTGGTGACCATGTCCTACTTTCAAGGTCATGTGGATCCAAAGATTATCCAATTTTGTGTTGTCTGCACAATACATGTATCTTTTGAACTGGAAGAATTCTTGGTACAGTACAGTATATGATATCATATACAAGACTTGATTCTTTGATGACAACCTCATTTTGAAGATCACATTTTGTTTGGTTATGTTTATGTTTCGGGACGTTTCTTCTGAAGACGTTTCTAGTTCTTGGCTATACATGTATTTCAGAAATAAATTATATATTTTCAATGTACATGTAATTATAGATGGCAGTGGGATCATGTAAACTTTGGTACTGACACACTACCTGTTATAGCTTATATACATCAAGAAATTGAAGTTAGTACTTGTATAATACCGTTTTATCCACTCTCTAGCTAGCTAATACAGTACTAAATTACTTACTTGAGAAAAAATGTACAGTCTAAATCGCCGAATCGGCCACCTTTATAGGACCGCTTCCTATGTAAAAGTGCTGGTCTTAAACATTCCCGATAATTTTTGCTATATAATTTAACTGTGTAAGAACAACATCACTTCATGTAACTAAAAACACTTTGTTTTGATGTATAAGCTCTTCACATGACCAAATGCTGTCATGGAAAATTTCCCAATGTGGGGATTACATTGCTTATAATGAAATAAGAATTATCTACAGTGCATCAAACAGGAATTAACATGAAAACATCAATGTAGCAATGAACCACACAGATTGAATACTAATAGCACCGCTACCCTAGAATGGTAAACATTTGGGGTGTAAGTCGATTTTACAGGGCCCAAACCATAACCCAGGCATCAAATACTGTTGTATTCCACATTGTAAACATTTACTCAAGGATGTGCGCTGAAATTCTAATCCTAAATGTTCAACATATTCACCACAGGTAATAGCCAATTGGCTAAAGAAATCTAAACACCCAGCAAAGCTTCTGTTCCCTCCATTAGCTCCTCATATACTGCGAGACATGGTAGCTAATGACCCTTTATTGCAAGAAAATCCACGTCCTGCTAGTGCAGACCCTGTGCAAACTAGGTAATTAAATGTGAAAACACAGGTACTAAGTGCACACACACTATATTTGCATGAATACCTTGTATTGCAGTCACACATATGCATGCTGTTTAAGATAGTTTATTACATAGCACTGTGGTATGAGGAACACATTACTTGTGGGATGCTTTGCTTTTTCGAGAGTGTTTACAGGTAAACATTAGCTTGAATTGTAGCCTTTTTGTTTTGATTTATAACCTGTGATTGTTAAGATAGCATGTTATTGAGAAAGGTGTCTTTAAAAATTAAACTGAACATTTAAAAAAGCCTGCATTTGCACATATTTTTAGCTTTGTTTTGTCTAAAACGTCCATGTGGTTACAGTGAAAGACCCTTTTGACACTGATCTATGGTGCTGGTTTGAATTTTATTCCAAATTACAGGCATTGTACTTCCAAGATGACATTATCAATTTTATTTCCAGCAGTTACAATAGTTGTTTCAGGTTTTTCTAAAGACTTCTATGAAAACCTTGTGTAGGATTAATCTTCAGTAGTGAAACTTCATTGGGTCCATTGGCCATTGCTGATCATAACTCATTCATAAGGATGTGTAGAATTCTTCTCATAGCCATGTGAACAAACATTTAGGGATACATTGGGGAGATGTTTTCTTATTTTATCTTCAAAATGAACGGTGTGTGTGCCCATTCGATTAACATTGATGTGCTTGTAATGAGTATTACAGCTTACAATTTGTCCTTTCCTTTGTAGAAGATGGAACAGATATCCTCAACTGTTCTCATTTTTGTCAGCTGACCTGGTGCAACGATTTTGTTTGATTTGGGATTTAACATCCCTGTCAACACTGTATAGGTCATTTTGGAGACATTGCTTCCAGTTTTGTGGGACTTTTACCCGACAATGTGATTGAACGACATCTCAAGCCTTGTCGCCCAATGAAACTCATAGGGTTTATAAGCATGGATGCTCTGACTCGTACCGCTTTGCCTTGGCAGGCCTAGATCCTCTAAGTGGGTTACCAGTGCTTGTGTGCGGTCCGTTTCAGCTTTGTGTGGAAGCATCATGCAGCCCATCTATTTCTTTAAGCCCCGATGGCCAGGGGCCTCCTGTGCAATGAATAAACCTCTTTGGCTGGAACTACACATCGAAAGCATATTAGCACATTGTCCTATGTGTACAGTTCCCTGGAATGTGACTGCACATTGCATACTGATATCTGGTTTTATTATAGCCCCGCTTTGAAAATGGGGCTATACTGGATTTGCCATGTCTTTCCATGATTCTGTCAATCAGTGACTGTGTGATTCAGTGACCGCAAAATTTAAATGCATTTTGCTTATAATAATGACTTTTATGTTCGTTGTCTAACTTTGATGAAAGTTATTATACACTTGGTCTCCTACGTAAGGAAGGTGTAGTAGCAGAATTATGGGCGCATAACTCTTGGAATCAAGTTCCTTGATAGGTTGTCAAAATTTAGAACGCATTTGGCTTAGTAACCTTTATGTTTGTAGTTGTTCTTCAATGAAACTTATACTACAATTAGTCTCTAAGGGAGGTGTAGTAGCAGAATAGTGATCTAGGGCTCATAAATCTTGGAGTTATGTCCTATGTTAAGATTTCAAATTTTGCCGTTATAGAGAACTTTTATGACATATTTCTCGGGAACTATGAATAAATTCTGAATAGTTAGATCCTTTGTTAGCAAAGAATACATCAAATAAAGGAAAATCAGCAGACTCGGTTTTATTGACCAATACTGCAATTTGCAGCACTGGCCAGGCCCTCTAACATCGGCTTAAGCAGAACTCCATTTTCAAAATGATATTAAATGAACTCAGTGATCCCAAAGGACCATACGAACTAGAAAGCTGAAAGTTTGTATAAACATGTACCAACATGAACAATGGCTGGATGTATTGTGTATAGAAGAATAGGGCTCAAGGGTCCATAACTCTTTGGGCTACGTCCCTTGATAGGTTCTCAAATTTTGCCATTCTCAAAATTTTTCTTGTCAGATTTCTCAGGAAATATAAATATGCTCTATAAAAGGGTTTTCCTTTGGAAGCAAAGAATGCACCACAGAACTGAAAACTATGGAGTGTATATGTTTCTATGACAGACTAGCCAGTTTCGGCTATTTATGCCTCATCACTGACCCTCAGCTAGAAAGCTGAAAGTTTGTATAAACATAGACATTGACTAGCTGTATCCTTTGTCCCTTAATAGGGACAAAGGGTCCTTAAATTGTAGAGTTTTTATCCCTTGGTATGTTTTCAAAAACTTAAAATACAATATGTTCAATAACTTTTATCTGTTTGTGGTCCTACCTCAATGAAACTTATACCGCATAAGAAAGTGTAATGGCAGAACAATTGCCAAGGGCCCATGACTCATTGAGTTACCCATTCGTTTAGGTTTTCAAATTTAGCTTTTCTTGAAAATTTTCGTGACAGATTTCTCAGGAACTATGAAATCTAGAAAGCTGTAAGTTAATATAAACATGGAAAATGACTGAATGTGTCGTGTAAAACAGAATAAGGGTATGTGGTCCACAACTCCTGGAGTTATGTCCCTTGGTAGTTTTTAAGAATAAAATTGAAGTGCATTTTGCTTAATAACTTTGACGTTTGTTGCCCTATTTGATGAAGCTTTTACATATTCCCTGTAAGGGTTACAAAGTTGAAACCTGGTACACACATGAACAGTGGGTTGATGAATTGTGAATACAATAATTAGGGCTTTTGGACAAGAGCTCATGGAGTTGTTTGTTTGTTTGCTTGTTTGATTTGAAGTTTAACGTCCCCGTCAACACTGTGAAGGTCATTTTGGAGACGTTGCTTCCAATTTTGTGGGACTTTTACCCTACATTGAGATGAAATGACATCTCAGGCCCTTCTGCCCAATGAAATTAATAGGGTTTATAAGCATGGACGGGTCGACTCACACCGCATTGCCTGGGCAGCCTTGGCCCCTTTAAGCGTTTTACCAGTACATGTGTGTGGGTCGGTTTCAGCCCTGCGTGGGAGCATCATGCAGCCCATCTATTTCTTTAAGCCCTGATGGGCGGGGGCTTCTCATGGAGTTGAATTCCTTGAAAAGTTTTATGTTGCCATGTTCTACAATGATGTTTTCTGGTAAGCATGAATTTCAAAATATTTCAACACTATGGGGTTTTCCTTCTAATGGTGCTTCAGCGGGGCTACAGTCAATCCTCTAGTGCTACCCTGCTTTTAAATCGGTGTCATAGATAACCTTTGGTTTAAGACCAAAAACTGGAAGAAATTATAAATATTAAAAACAAGATTTAACATAATTCCTGATAAGGAGGCATAACAAAGGTAATTAAGGGAAGACTGTCCTTATTTCTTTTCAACAGTACATGTTGTGGATACTTGGTAGAATTGCTTCTGTCATGGCAGATGATTTCAGTGAGGCAATACTAACAAGTAACCACGGCATATGATTTGTGAAGAATTAAGAAAGCATGTTTCTTTATTATCCATTCAATGCCTCCTTGTCTTGAGCTATGCATAAGCCTACAGCCTATCCCATCTGCACATTTCTGTTGGGGATAGCTCTCAAAAATTAGGATTTTATTTTTCTCATTATTTTGTAGATCTAAACGGTCAGAAAAGCTATCAAAAAGCAAGAAATAGGTTGTTATGTTCATTAAATAAACAGACTTTTTCCATACATTACAAATTCCAGAATACTTTTATTGTTTGTTTTTTTAATGATAAACAGAATTTTTCATTTCGTTTGAAATTAATATATATGTCCAAGATTTGATTTCAGGATAGTTAATATATATTTTACAGATTTGTTTATCACAGAATCAGTTGTAGAGTTCTGTTGCATTGCTTGGAGAAATAGATTAGGCTGCAGGATGCCTCCTTGCAGAGCTGAAACCAACCGCACATGAGTACTGGTTAGATTGGTTAGAGGCAAAGTCGGACCATCCATTTGTGTAAATAAACCCTATTGGTTTCATAAGGTGGCAGGGCTTCAAATGTCATTATGTTACCTCACCAGGGGGGTGGGGGGTGGGGGGTGAGTGGGTGTTTAAGTTATATTAGTGGAGTGGGGGGGGGGGCATTGTTTTCTTCTGAAAACAGTTGAAGGAGAAGTCTCGTAAAATTGGAAGCACCGTTACCAAAATGACCTATATAGCTTTAATGGGGACTTCAAACCTCGAATCAAACAAATTTTTTCACATCGTTTTAGATATAGAAAGGTTCGTTGAAACAACAGATATCAATATAGAATCCAGACACATTTACGTAGATAATACTATAAATGCCAAATTTATGTTACTGTTAAGAGTTTATAAAGTATCAGAAAAGGACAGATTCAGTTTCATTGTGTCTTTTGAGGACAGTATGCGGCAGTATTTTTTTTTTTTTTGTATAGATTTTATAGTGGATAAGCAGTAGATTTCTTTGTCAATTGTATGGGTAGCGTTACAGGCATTTATGTATTTTTAAGTCTTAAAGTTATCTATCTGCACACGTTAAATATTTAAGAAAGATAAAACTTTTTCCAGCTTAAAAGGATGGTGTCTGCTCAACCTATACGATCAGCTGCTGCGAGGTATTGAAGCTGCCATCTGCTTTATCATTCACGTCATCAGTATTGACACACCTAACTTCTTAATTTTTGCTTTTCTCTTATTTGATGATCTTGGTTATTGTTGCAAGCAGTTTCTAATATAAAATGCATGTTGAAGCATAAAATATGACGATTTTTACAATGGCAGTTCTGCATGTCTGGGAAGTAATATTGAATGGAGTTTGAGACTAATAATGCATGGTTTGGTTTAGTAAAAAACGAAATTTAATAGAATAGGTTTCAGAACGTTTTTTCACTAACAGGTGAGTATATTATATCATACATATCTCAGGGTTACATGATATACAACATAAATTCGGTTAAACATATATTCCTATTAATTAGTGTTATTGTTTCCTCTCAAGGTATATTATTCAAACCACATTTATTAAGACAATTTTTTCGAAAAAAAAAAAAAAAACTTTCAAAGCACTCCTTATTCTTATAATTTAGACAAAGTGTTGGTGCGCGGAAATTAAGCCATAGCACCTTAGTAATAGTTAAGTGCTAGTGGTTATTGTTCAGCATCATTATTGACTACCGCATGAAAATGGAGAGCTATAAAATGGAAGACGAGGTGTACAGGTCATGAAAGTGTAAAAACTTGGCAATGATTTACCAAATAGTTTTCTCAAATGTTTTTTCAGTTGAGAATTGATGCAGACCGCATTTTTTGAGTGTATAATTATTATTGTCCCTTCCATCAAGGGGAAAAGGACATGTAGTTTTTGTTGCGGATCCTGTTTGTCTAGGAGTTTCCTACGACATCAGTGTCAGCGTTAGCTATTTTAAGCACTATAACTCCTGAACAATTTGATTGTTTTTATTGCCTCCACTTCTATTTTACCAAACGTGTTGATCACATCATTAGGATAGTGGAAAGTTGATAAGGTTTCTTGCATGAAAGACTATATCTTCTGAACCAACTGATAGATTCTTACAAAACTTGCTTGCTTGGTTACATTATTAGGATAAGGGAAAATGATTATGTTTTGATGACCTTGACCACAATTTAAGGTCAGAGAGTCAGAAACTCGTCAGATGTAAACTGGCTTGTTTGCACCCTATCTCATGAAGGAATTCATGAATTGTGGTCAACCTTGGTCCAATTTACCATTGCAATCCATTAAAGATATTATTAAATTCTGATGACACTAACCCCATTTATAAATAAGGTCACAGCACCCTGGGACTCGCAGATTTGGACCAAAATAGTTTCAGCACATTTTCTCATTAATGAATTTATTAGTTTTGGTGAAACTTGTCTCAATATGTCATTACACCATATCCAGTGTTTGAGTAGATTTTAGTGACCTTGACTTCTTTCGAATATGTACCAAAACAGGCTGTTTGCGCCCAATCTCCTCAATGAAATCATGCATTGTAGTCATTCCTCCACCACTTTTTACATGTAAATATCATTTTCATGTAAAACATGTAACTTTGGCTTGTATGTATTTCCTCTTACTGTCATTTTATTGTGTTTTTACATATTGTTCATGTAGTTGCTTTTTAAAAAGTTGGCCCCATTGAAGACTGGTTGTATCAAATGACCACCCTCTCTGAATAAAGTACTTACTTACTTACTTACTATATTTAGTACAATATACCATAGCAACATCCCGGTGCTTTATGACCTTTACTTTATTTCAAGGTCATGCAAGTGAAAACATTGTCGTTTGTTCTTCCCTTTCTTCTATGACTCTGATGATTCAAAGGATAAATTGCTGCATTTTCACTTCAACATACAAAAGGCTTTATAAGATGTCGGTAACCTGAACACCTAGTTGACAGTATAGCTGGAGTCCAAAGACTGTTGAACTTTTGCTTGTCTGTAACATACATCACGATTCGATTTCTTGCGAAACTCGGTACAGTTTATAATGGCTAAATGTCCAAGGCCTGATTCAACTTTGGTGGCCTTGACATTATTTTAAGGTCAACCGTTTGACTTATATTTATAGTGGGTACATAGTTTTTGCCTAAAAAAATATAGTTGTTAACTGTATAATTATATGAAACTGTAAATCTTTCAACCAGCAGTCATAATGGCACAAAGATGAATTTCGCTAATGTGTACTATACTACTATAGGCGAATAGAGTTGTTTCAAACTAGAATTATCGTTTGTCACCATCACTGACATTTCTTTTTAGCGGCTTTATGAACAATTTTACCGGCTTAGGAGCTTCAAAGGTTGCTTGTTTATTCTTTAGATAAACCAGCGCTTGAAGTCAGCATAGGAAAGTGAGTTTGTTGTAGCATTCATCTGCCGCTAAATGTTGTATTGTTGCTTGCTGTCCACAAAAACAAACCAAAAGTATTATTATTATTATACTCACCTGGAGCACAGCTCCAGGTAAGCTTATGCCATGGCCTGTTGTCCGTCGTCCGTCATTAGCTTTTCACATTTTTGACATCTCGTCCAGAACAATAAGTCGGATTGAGATGATAATTGGGGTAAAGCAAAGGGACAACATGGAGATTCAGAATTGCTAAAATCGATCTGATCCGATATTCAAGATGGCTGTCATGGCAGCCATCTTGAAAATAATTAATCGACATGTCCTCCCAAAGCCAAAAAGTTGGAGATTCAGAATTGCGGAAATTGTTCCGTTCCAATATCAAAGACGGCCGCCGTTGCGGCCATCGTGCATTTTAAACGACATATTGTCCCAGACCAGAAGTCTGATTGGGCTGAAACTTGATGAGAGGCATCGGGAAAAAATGGAGGTTTAGAATTCCTAAAATCGATCCGTTCCGGTATCCAGGATTACCGTCATAATGTCCATCTTGAATTTCTTTAAAGACATCCTCACAAACTGAAAATCAGAACGAGTTGAAACTTGATTTGTGGCATTTTGGCAATATGGAGATTTTGAATTCCACTCCGATATTCAATATTGTATCTTGAATTTGTTTAGACAACATCTCCTTCCGAACAGAAATTCAGGTTGAGCTAAAACTTAAAAGAAACACCAGAGCCACAGGGAGATTCAGAATTGTTAAAATCACTCAGTTCCACTTTCAATGATGGCCGCCACGGCGTTCATCTTGAATGTCTTTAAACGACATCTTTTTACACCAAAAGTCCGATGGAGCTGAAACTTGGAGGAAAGCAGCGACGCAACAAGGAGATTCAGAATTGTATAAATCGGTTCGTTTCTATATCGAAGATGGCCGCCATGGCGACCATCTTAATATAATTCAAACACCCATCTTCTCCTGAACCCAAAGTCAGATTGAGCTGAAACTTGACAGTCCATAGAGGATCTTACATGAGTGTTCATGTTTCATTGAATTTATTAAACGAGTTGAGGAAAAGGGATAAAATGCGAGGCTTGCCGAGCATTGTATCCCTTTTCCTCAACGAGTTTAATAAATTCAATAATACCTGAGCACGAATGCAAGATTCTGTTTATCATATGACATTTAAAGCGCATTTTATTCAAGATTGTGTACAAAAATGTCAATATTCCGCCGTTAGTAAATGCGACGTCGTTAAGGACGTCGTACATGTAACGTTACGGGACGTATGTAGCTAATTTGCATATTTAATCCACTAGTGGATTATCGAAAATATTACATGGCGTTATTACACTCTCAGACGCGACGTCATATGATAAATTCTGATATCAAACTTGGCCACCATTGCAGCCATCTTTAAATTCTTTAAACATCTCCTCCAAATTTGAATGTGAGATTTATCTGAAACCTTGTGGAAGGCATCGGGCGACATGTCATTTAGAATTGCTGAAATTTTCCATGATGGTCATCTTGAATGTCTTGAAATGATCTCTCCACCCGAACTAAAAGTGACATTGAGCTTAAATTGATGGGAGGTATCGGATGACGTGGAGATTTAGAACTGTTAAAATCACAAAGTTCAAATATCCAAGGTGGCCACGATGGGAGCCGTCTTGAAAATCTTTAAACTGTATTTGCTCTGAACTGTAAGTAGAATTCAGCAGAAACTTTTTGGTAGGCATTGAGGCAACATGCAGATTCAGAATTGCTTAAGTCGGTCTATTCCAGTGTTGTAATTACCATCATGGCGACCATTTCGAAAATCTTCCAACCATATTTGCTCCGGAATGGAAAGTCGAATGGAGCTGAAACTTTCGGAAGGCTTTTGGTGTAAAATGGAGATTTCTAATTGCTAAGTAGTTTCGTTTTGTTTCGACAGCCATGATAGCTGCCATATTGGCCATCTTTAAAATTTCAAATCAAATCTGCTGCCTTACGTTCAATCGGATCGAGTTGAGAAACCTCGTTAGTGTAGTGGTTAGGCTATTTGCCTCATAGACAGTTGGTCGAGGGTTCAGTTCCGGGCTTCTCCAAACTTTCGGGTGAATTTTTAAACCGCAGTCCAGTCTCCATATGACCTTAGTTATTGTTGGATCGTAAACAGTCAACACAAACATACACTGATTGAGATGAAACTTGTTGGGAAACGTTTGGGTGACATGGAGATTCAGGAATTGCTAGAATCGATACATTCGAATATCCAAGACGGTCGTCTCGGTGTTTATCTTGACAATCTGCACCAACATCATCTAGTCCTAAATCTTCATTCAGACTGTTCATTGCCTTCACTTCTATGTAGAAACTTAACCAGAGGCATTAAGGAAACATACAGATTCAGAAATGTTATAGGCAAACTGATCTGATAGTCAAGATGGTTGATAGTCAAGATGGTCTCCATGGCACACTGAAACATTTACTCAGATTCAATGAAAACGAACCACTAGTACTATACCTCAAATGTTGATTGGTTTTCAGAATTTTATCACGTTTAATGAATTATCACTAACTTATCCACAGACTCACTGCAGAGTTACATTTCATTAGATGCAGTGATACGGAGACCCGAATAAATCCACACATCCGAAAAATCAAAATCACATATACTAATACCGCGTATCACCGACATTAGCGTCATGTGCTGCTTGGCATCGACGCCTCGTCCTTCGAATTAAACGGTGTATCTGGTCTTGTGCAGTGTTGTCCCATTCTTCATGTAGCGCCATGACCGGTACCACCCGAGGCTGTATGATTTCATCGATGTATCTACGTGCCGTCAAATTGCCATCAACAACGTTGAGTTGGATTTTGAGGCGCCATGAGATCCCTCCCCACACCATTACGTTTCCACCACCCAAACATGACTGTCTTGAAATCGCTCCCCACGTCAAAAATAACGTAAGTACGAAAATTTTGCAAATTTTGCATTTTGCACATACACATCATGATAATCACGCAGAATTAGTGTCAAAACAAACTCATGCTTCAGTAACAACTTTACAATACCGTATTTATCAGTTTTCAAAAAGTCAGTCATTTTTTGGCTTAAACTAAAAAAATCAAAGCTCTACAAGTGCTGCGTTTTCATTGAATCGGAGTATATTACGATCAGCATAATCCAGGTGAGCAATCTCTGGTCTTTGGGCATATTGCTTTTACATGTTATTAACGTTTTCAAGATTTTTTCCTATCATGTACGATAAACAATTTTGTCTCAGACTGTACTTGGTCAAGCCAGTTTTAGGGGAAAACAGTTAATTATACCCCCGGCGTACGAAGTATGCTATGGGGTATAATATTTTCGTCCTGCCGTTGGTCCGATCGTCCGTCCGTGTGTCCGTCTTTCCGTCTGTCCGTCCGTCTGTCCGTGCGTTAACATTTTGATTAAAGTTTTACGTCAACGTTTCTAAGAGATTGTATCTTCTGAGCCATTTGATAGATTTAGTTGATACTTACACTGAAGTTATATACTGGTCTAAAATTTCATTGATGCATGCCCCCCCCCCCCCCCACACACACACACAGTGACCTTGAGGTCAAGGTCACAGACTTAGAAATTTTACATTTGGTTAAAGTTTTGCGTCAAAGTTTCTAAGAGATATCTTCTGAACCCTTTGATAGATTTAGTTGATACTTAAGTTACACTGAAGTTACATACTGGTCTAAAGATTTCACTGATGCATGTCCCCCCCCCCACAGTGACCTTGAGGTCAAGGTCACAGACTCAGAAATTTTACATTTGGTTAAAGTTTATAACAAAGTTTATAGATGCCTGTATGTTCTTTACTCTAAGACAAATTCAGTTGATACTTGGATCAATGTACCAGTCCAAACATTTTGTGATGTATGTTCCTTCCCCCACCCACGGTGACCTTAACCTCAAGGTCACGGACTTCGAAATTTTACATTTGGTTCAAGTTTTATGACAAAGTTTATAGATGCCTTTATGTTCTAAACTCTAAGACAAATTCAATTGATGCTTGCATCGATGTTGCATACCAGTCCAAAGATTTCATTGATACACACCCCACCCTGCTGCCTCAGTAACATTGATACCCCCCACCCCTTCAGTAACTTTGATGCCCTCACTCCCTTGGTCCATTTAGAAATTTTATGTTTGATTTAGCTTTTACAAGCACATTTACAGATTCTTATAGCTTCTTGACATCTTCATTCATATTACATACAAGCTCAAAAGATATATCAGAGTATGGCGCTGACCGGGGGTATACGTGACCCACTGGTCGCTTTCTCTAGTATTTAATTGCATCGAACTAGTTAGGTAAATTTATATCTTTAGAGTACAAACTTATTTACCCTTTTAACAAGTTGTCGCTCTTAATTCTAGCTACATGTACCATGGATGTTTGTGTTTTGCATTAATTGTTTTTTGTTTGTCAGGCTTGTATACTGTAAATAACTTACTTAAATAACCATTTTATTTATGCCTTTACATGAAATGTTTGTCAGTTCGCTCACCAGAGCCAAAGGCCCCGGGAAGCTTATAGTATAGGAAGTTCTCCGTCGACGTCTGTCTGGCGTCGCCAGCACATTTAAACGACCCATCCGCTGAAGCCTTTAGGTGTAATTGGGCCAAAGTTCATCCGTAACATCCATTGGGATTGAAAGTTTATTCTCGTTTATGAATGCCGGCTGTTTAATTTGATTTATATGGCAAGAGTTTACATAAACTTATAATGGGCAAAAATGAGAAAATTGCATCTACTACCAAACCATTGCAGATATTTTGACAAAGTTTTTAAAAAAATATTTCTTCAAAAATTTTCTACCAGTCAAATAATTGTGTGCCCATCTTGTGCCCATTGCTCATTTTAAGTGGTTCCTATGCTAAAAATGGATAAGAAAAAAATACTTAGAAAATTTTCTCATCTGAATCCACACGCGCTTTTAGGCTGAGCCTTTATGGAAATAATCAGCATATAATTCTTTCCAGTTTTTGCGTTTTTATGATAACATGCTGGTTAGTTTGGTTGCTTTGGCAACTTAGAGTTTCAATAAAGATATAATGGAGAAAATGCAGAGCTGGCATTTTATGCCAAGCGTTTGCAGATATGACAGAAGTTTTATAGAAGTTTTTTTAGAAATCTATTTGAGCAGTATTGTATCATCGATATAATTTTATTCCACTGGTCAAAAATACCCTTTAATCATTTTCTCTATCCATGATTACCCTTTGAGGACCGTGACCTATGTGGCTGCATCAAAAACCAATAGTTGATTTCGATGTAATTTGTCATTATGGTATTTTGATAAAAAAACATGGCCTCAGAGAGAGACGGGGGATAGTGGGGGCAGGCGGTTTAGCTCTGGTGAGTATTGTCTCATAAGCTTCTTAAATACTCTCTTCTCTAATAATCATTGACATTCTGTGGCGTTTCAAATGAATAACAAATAAATTGTTTGCCACTACTGGTGATTTTTTCGCAACTATCTGAGGAATTAAACCCCAGATTTTTTGGTCTCGTATTGTTTCTTAAACATGCTAGATTTTTTGCGAAACTAATGAAAATTTATGTTGTAAAGTTTCATGTCTTTTGTTTTATTTGTTTCCCAGGGGTCGTATTTTATACATAAACGTTCCAACCCAATGCCTGCTAATTTTACGGTACTAGTATGAGCACCTTTTAAACCATACGATTCCGCTGACACTGTGTTAAATAAACGTTTGTTAAAATCAAAGTATGAGTTTCCATGCAATAAGTGAAACTCGATATTTTACATTTTATAATTAATATTTATTTTATATATCTAACATTTATTTTTGTATATCGTCTGCTTGGTGCAATAACGGTGTAACTAACATTTAGGCCAAACTTTTTTTTTCATAAATGGGTGCCTAAGGACATGGTACACTAGGTAAAGAAGTACTACAGCTGGGTTCTGCCTTAATCAAGACTTATTTTAGCATTTTGCAACTTCTTTTGTCAGTTACACCATTTTTTCTCTGAGGTTGGTGCAAAAACTGTGTAAATGCACTTACACCCTTTTTGCGCCAACGTTTTTTAAAACCACAAAAATGTTGAATTCTGCTGCTTGATATTGCTGAATAAGAGTGTAAGTACCATGCAAAAGGTATAAAATGTAACTATGACCTACCCAGTGCCTTTAATTGACTTCTTTACAATGTAAAAGGCTAGAGAAATATTATTTGTGCACTTGCATTGTTTTAGCACAGAATGCTCTTACGCTGTTTTTTCGCCAACACACTCAGCACAGAAGTTGTGTATCAACATTTCAATAGATAATATTTTTTAATAAATGCCTTTTAGTCAACAATCAACATCACACACAAATGAAAGAAATCAACGTGAAGTTGAGTTACAAGCTTACAAGATGGTTTTCTTTGTCATTGTTAAATATAACAGTTTTTGGCTCTCCTGAAAAGTTGCCATTTTGCACTTATACCGTTTTTGCACCAAGCAAAAGATATAACGTTTCATTTATTAATCATAAGCATTGTCTTTTGCTACTAATATTTAAAGTATGTCCAATATGCTTGATTAATGCATTAAAATCATTAACGCAAAACTTTAAAGTTCTCATTTGCTTCAGATATCCTGTTTATACATGGAAGGCCGATAATTTACGTTGTTATTGGTATGTTATGATTGCAATGCTTGTCACGTGCATGATCGCATTTCATTTAGAAGAGTACTGCTTGAAGTTTTTGGTTTTGTTTTCTTTTCACATCAACGTTTCTGTACAAAACATGTTTTTCATGATCATTTGGGGAATTTCCTTATGGAAGGAATAAATAATCCAACTTACAGCGTTTTGCTGTTTTAATTCCTTTGTATGCAGTACAACATTCTCAGACTGTTAGTGTGGCCCTTTTAACAAAGTGTTTGCCGACTAGCATGACGTTTTGCGAGATTACCCCAGGTTTGTGAAAAGTTTTAATGCACATTTTGATAAAGGACTTGGCAAATTACACCATAAAAGCTTTTTAATGACTGATTTTTTTACTAAATGATGTAGCTGTCATGATAATCAACACTCTTATTAAAGATAAATCTATAAAGTGCAGTGTTTAATTTAAAACAATATAATTGATGTGTCAGATATTCTCAATTTTTGGTTTACTCTTTTGTGTTCTATAGGTATTGCTATCATGTATAAATGCATTCACTTACAGTCGATTTGCATTTTGATTTATGTGTCTTACTTGAGTGTTCCTATTTTGCAGGTTGGAACGATGAACCCTCAGGGTGCAGAAGAGAGAGCTAAAATGCATCCTGTAACCAAAAATGTTTATATGCCTCGTAAAATGTTTCCAGTCGAACAATATGCTGGCACTGTGACAGACTGAAGGATAGATTCCATCTATAACCAGAAAGGACCCGGAGTTCATCTCTCCACACTGGATTAAGTTGAATGCTGTAATTACAAGACCACAAATGCTTTCAATCCAACTTTTAATATCATTTTCTCTCTTCTAACAACAGATTTAATTAGCAAACTGTAATGTTAATCTTATGCTATCTGCATTGTGTATTTAAGAAGGCAAATTTTGAAACAGAAAGAATGAAAGCACTGATAAGTTGATAACACTAATGGGTCGAGTGTCTCTTAGTATAGACTGAAAAATTTGTCCTGAACGAGAACTTAGACTGTTTCGTTTAACCATTCAGTTCTTGGACTGTAAGCATACAGTGTAAACCATGATCAGACCCCGCATTCTGCGGCGTCTTGTCGGTGTCAAGATTGTTTACCAAAACCTACACATGATTCCACAACGCTGTGACCTCACAACGATATATATAGCATTGAAATATTCTATAAATTACCGTTCCCAAGTCAGTGATAGTCACTTGGACTTAAGCATTGAACGCTACTGCCTTTGTAACCTCGGGGTGCGGCCCCCGCCCATTGGGACTTGAAGAAATAAATGGGCTGCATGATGCTTCAGCGCAGAGCTGAAACCGACCGTACACGAGTACTGGTAAACCGCTTAGTGGATCTTAGCCTGCCCAGGCAAAGCGGTGCAAGTCGGTCCATCCAGGCTTATAAACCCTATTGGTTTCATTTGGCGACAGGGCTTGAAATGTCATTTCATCTCAATGCCGGGTAAAAGTTCCACAAAATTGGAAGCACTGTCTCCAAAATGACCTATATAGTGTTGACGGGGACGTTAAACCTCAAATCAAACAAACAAATAACTGCGGGATGATTGATAAACAGACGACGCAAAAGGTCCTCTGGAAAATAACAAAGAACACAGCCATCTTAACCCACTGAAATGAGAGAAACATTGACATAAAAGAACACATATAGATATTACAACAAGTGCAGCGACAACATAAACACAAAGACAGTTATCATATATAAAACAGTAAAACTTATAGAACAGAACTTCAAAACCTGGAACACGGATGGCTCGTTTTCCATGGCAATTTTGAATTCGTCCTTGAATCCCAAGAGTATTCCTCCCATAGCTCACGATATCTGTATATTGAGGAAATGTTTTTTCCTAATTCTATCTTCAAAGAAATGCTGTGTGTACTCATTTAAATTGCCTCGATGTTATTCTAATAAGTATACACAACATTCCTTTATTGTAAAGAAAATCGATAAAAATACCATTAAGTAATTGTTGCTACGATTAACCAGCCCCCGACCATCGGGGCTTGAAGAAATATATGGGCTGCATGATGCTTCCACGCAGAGCTGAAACCAACCCGCACATGACTACTCGTAAACCGCTTAGAGCATCTAAACCTGCCAGGCAAAGCGGTGCGAGTCGTCCTGTCCATGCTTATAAACCCTGTTGGATTCATTGGGCGACAGGGCTTGAGAAGTCATTTCATCTCAATGTCGGGTAAAAGTCCAACAAAATTTGAAGCAACATCTCCATTTTATACAGAAAAAATAAATCGGGTACCGTATGGTTTACATATTCTTCCTTACTTGTCCTGAAGTAAAGATTGGTTTTTGTTTTGAGCATTTGTATACCAAATGATAAAGCATAATTATTATCTGCAAACTTTCATTCCTTCAATCCTGAAGGGTAGGGTTGCATTTCATTGTTATGCTATCCAAATCAGGTGAAAAGTAGATTTTCCTCATTACAAAAACACGCCTATACAAATACATTGTAACCTTTATTGCCGAAAAAATGGAAATTTAAAGATGACAATTTGTGATATTTTTCTTATTTCTGCTCAAAATATAGATTGTGGGTACTCGTTAGAACCGCCTCATCGATGCGGTTCTAACGAGTACCCACAATCTATATTTTTGGAGCAGAAATAAGACAAACAGTTTACCCCTGTAAACCCCGGTTTTACTATATAAAAGTGGGGTTCAAGGGGGTCACAATTATAAAGGCGTGTTTTCTTGATGTGTAGTCTGAAATTATGAAACTACCCAATCAGTTAGTTGTTCACTCGAATCACATTGTGGGGATTTCTGGTATAATATACTTTTTTGACACAATCACTGCTACATTTTAGGCATATCAAAATAAGAAGCTATTTAAGCTTTGTTGAGGTATTGCAACTTAAGGCACAATCATCAAATGGTGTGTATTATATTCATACATAATACAGGTCTTTTGAATGGTTTATCTGTTTTTTGCATATGTTATCCTTGCACCTTTTTGTGCAAGTACTTCTTGCAACATCAGAAGATACGCTATGCTGCAAGATGATGCCATACTGTTATGAATCTTTTATTTGTATTTTAAAAGACTGGCATTTATTGTTAATCTGTCTTTCATGTTGATTTTATTGAGGACAAAATCATTATTATTAATGAAATATGATTTTAAATGCTGCTTTTGCAAGATTTCCTTATCATGATTTTTTTTCTTCTTATTGTTTACAAACAAACCAAAGACAAGAGTGAATGGAATCTTATGTTTTACTGCACTCTTAATATTGAGCCAAATCAAATATCATGTTTCTAATATATTATTTTAGCTTATTCAGTTTAGCCATTATCATCCAAGAGAACACATGGTTATCTTTATTTCTCATGAGCCAAACACTCCGGGGCAGCTTACAGGAAGATAAATACCATTGTTCATCGTCAGCCTTCAATATTTTCATAGGTTTTCTACTATGAAGCAGCTGGACCGATGTCATTTTATTTTATGTGCCAGAGCAGTGGCAATAGAGCTGGGGGTGGGCATTGTTTTTTAAAAGGTCAGTATTTCATTGCCAAGTTGTATATTCATATTTGCTGAAAGTATATAAGTATCTGCCCAAGAAAAGCAAGACAGATTCCCTTGGCATCTGTTCTGTAGCATCAGGGGTCGCAGTGCTAACAGTTTCGTTTAGACAATGGCCATGGATGACCTCTGCCCATTTTTATAAGGTCAATTATGTCCCTTTAGACATAGTGCGAACAAGGTGAAGTTTATTTTTAACTATTGGAGTCTGTGATATAAAAAGTAGGTAGATAAAGTCAAATAATTGACTACACGAATCACTGTGCATACCAAAGGTCAAGGTTTGAGATTTTTCCACTGATTGAAGTCCTATTGTATATTGGTTATGCATGGGATGAGAGAATGAAGCTTCATTGAAATGGTCCTGGTCACAAGATCAAAATGGCCACCATAGCAATAACTGCTCCAGAACGTATAGCTGGATTGAATTTGTTATTTAGAAGCAGGCCTTTTTTCTGAAAGATCCTGGGTTGATTTTAAATTTGGTGCCTCAGGCTCCTAAAACGAGAAAATGTAAAGCAATGCTTTTCTTCAGACACTGTGACAGGCTATGATTTCTAGTGTGACTGATATTGTCAACTTAATGAGTATGTGATACTCTCTGATCCCCAAAGGTCAGGTCATTTATTGACTTCGGCCCAAGTCAGTATGAACTTCTTTTTCTGAGAAATGTTCAGTTAAGTTATATTACATATTGGACAGGGTGATGGCGCTTCATTCCAATGGCTCACATCACAAGGTTAAATATTGGTCACTTGTTATGGGAAAACCAAAATGTTAAAACAAAACTTGCCATGTGATATTGGTAACACAATGACCACCAACTTTGCTAACTTTTGGTGCCAAACGAAAACTGAATGGTATCCCGAGGCTTGACATAGAACTTCCAAGATCCCCATAAGTCGGCTGCCTTGTTATACCCAACAGTGTTGATCATTGAACATAGACAAAATGTATAATGCGGTCATCTCAAACTGTGGTGCTCAGGGTAGTGATCACGACGTCATGGTCCTCTATTTTTTCTGTTTCTTTTATATTTTTTGTTAATTATTCTTCTGTTTGTTATTTTTAAATGTTACGTACAATCATAATTTGATATTCTTAGTTAGACTGACACTGCATCGCATGGTATCTCTTAGAATATGTTGTAAATGGTTGTCAGTGTCAGTCGTGTTAAGGTGATTCAGATTAGAAATTCATAGTGATTTTTGTTAAATTTACATTGAAGAATGAGCCACGTTGTGAGAAAACCTATTATTGCTATATGCGAAAAATAAAGGTGCATATCAACCTGCAAATCCTGGCAGTGTGATCAGCACCTTAGTGTTTGCCTCTAGTTTAAGACACTTGTTAGTCTTTGTGAGTGATTTAAGGGAATTTTGTTACAAACATTATATGGTCCCCATTTCAAGAAAGCATGTCTTCTGTGTTTGCGACTGTGAGCAGATCAGGAGCCAGTTGTTCAAAACTGACAATGTCTGTAGTTAACAAATCGCTAAAGCTTTGATCATTTAATATCACAAATTATATTAATATTTTTGCTGAAAAAAACATGAGTAGCTTTTGTAGTTTTTCAGCAAAAACTACCAGAATTATAGATATTGTAACTGATAGAACAGTTAACAATTTGACTCTTAACATGTTTGTTACGTTAACAATGCTTTGATCAAGTGGGCACAGTTTGTGTTTTTCATAGTCGCAAACACAGAAGACATGCTTTCTTGCAATGGGGGCCATATAATGTTTGTAACCAAATTCCCTTAAATGAACATAGGTGAAGGATTACAGAATTTAATACATTATCATCACGTTAACAAGTCCGTGTACCTAACACTTCTGTAAAATCCACTTTATATAGAGAAAACTGGCTTTTACACAGGTATACATTATTTTTCTTCTTTTTTTTTCTCCTCCAAGATATAGGTTGTGGTTTCTCAATGAGGCGGTTCTAACGAGCATACACAACCTGCATTTTGAGTATAAATAAGATGGGTGCCACAAATTTTCATCAGAAAATAAACCATTTTTATAACAGGAAAGAAAGCACTCTGTCACAGGGATGTGCTATCGAGATTATGTACTGTTTAATTGCGAGATCAGATTGTCAGTCCTTGCAATGGGCCTTGCAGTATACAGTAAGATTTCTGATGTTTTTGATTTTGCATTACGATAACTCACCCCTGTCACATAGAACATTATTTTTCTTGTTTTTGCCCCAAACATAGGTTGTTGGTGCTCGTTAGAACCGCCTAATTGAGGGGGTTCTAATGAGTACTCACAGCCTATGTCTTGGAACAGAAATAAAAAAAAATAATGTATACCCCTGTAAACCTCAGTTTTCTCCACAAGTGCTTGTTCATTTCACGGACCTGTTAACGTGATGACATGAGTACCTGGTGATACCTTTCATCACATCACGTAAACACGCCGATATAATTTTGACCCCCTCGAACCCCACTTTTATAAAGTGAAAATTGGGTTTGCAGGGGTAAACCTTATTTTTCTTATTTCTGCTCTAAAATATAGAGTATGGATACTCGTTAGAACCGCCTCGATGAGGCGGTTCTAACGAGTACCAACCGCCTCGATGAGGCGGTTCTAACGAGTACCAACACTCTATATTTTGAGCAGAAATAAGAAAAAATATCAATCGAGGCGGTTCTAACGAGTACCCACATTCTATATTTTAGAGCAGAAATAAGAGAAATATCACAATTTTTCATCTTAAAATTTTCATTTTTTTGGCGATAAAGGTTACAATGTATTGGTATAGGCGTGTTTTCGTAATAATGAAGATTCTTCACAAAATAATGTGACTTCACTCTAGGTCAATTACGTTTAAAAGAATGTTTAGGGAACGGCTACAACTGCATGCGAGGCAACTCTTCAGAGTACAGTTTGACTCCCATATAAATGATAGTGTACCCGTTGGTAAATTTTGACTCCCTTAAACCCCACGTTTATATAACTGAGGTATACATAGGTTTTGTTTGTTTTTATGCCCCCGCCATTCGAGGAATGGTGGAAGGGCATATAGCGTTGCCCCTGTCCATCCGCCCGTTCGTTCGTCCGTTCGTCTGTCCGAAACTTAAACGCAGCCAATAACTTTCTTTTTTTTGGATGGATTTTGAAATTACTTTGTAGAAATGTTAAACATCATGAGACGATGTGTCAAGTGGAAAACCCAGGTCCGTACCTCTAAGGTAAAGGTCATACTTAGAGGCCAAAGATCAAAAAAGCGTCTGAAACTTAAACGCAGTCAATAACTTTCTTATTTCTGGATGGATTTTAAAATTACTTTGTATTAATGTTAACCGTTATGAGACGATGTGTCACGTGCAAAATCCAGGTCCGTACCTCCAAGGTCAAGGTCATACTTAGAGGTCCAAAGGTAAAAAAAAAGTCAGAAAGTTAAACCAAGTCCATAACTTGCTTATTTCTGGGTGGATGTTGAAATTACTTGGCAGAAATGTTGACCATCATGACACAATCTGCCTCACACAAAACCAAGGTCCTTACTTTCAAGGTCAAGGTCATACTTAGTGGTCAAATGTGAAAGAAGGGTCCAAAACTTAAACACTGTCAATAACTTTCTATGGATTAATAAGAACATAGACATATTTTCAGGCGGGGGCATCCGTGTCCTATGGACACATTTCTAGTTTTTTTTTTTTAATTATTTCTACTCAAAAACATAACTTTTGGGTATTTGTGAGAACCGCCTTACAAATTCCCACAATCTATGTTTTGATCAGAAATATGAAAAAAAATATGATTTCTTCTGACAATTTTACTTTTTTTTTGTTGATAAAATTTTCAGTATATTTGAACTAACGTGTTTTTGATATGTCCTGGATATGACATTGCCTATTAGAATAGAAACACTTTTGTTTCGACATCATTTCACAGAAAGCAAGTATGAGCCCAGAAAACTGCTACTATTGTCAAATTGACTGAAAGTATGGCAAATTTACGCATTTGACAAAACTAGCAAATATTGTGTCTGCATAGATTTATGCTAAGTACGTTACAAGTGATTGTGTCGACGAATACCTTTTTGTTTATTTTTCTGAATGGCAGATCAATGTCAGTATGTATGAGGCCATGCAATCGAAATATTTCTTGTGTCGTTTGCAAAAAATCTCAAATACATTCGGAATGCAGTTGTCATGCCGCTCATGAACACGCTATTCGGAATGCAGTAGTCATGCTGCACATGAACACGGTATGAGTCAACAGGCATCAGATTGTAGGTACTCAAGAACTTCACTGACTTGAACACCGAAGGGTTGTTGACCATGGCAGTTTTTGACTCTTTCCTGAACCTTCTTTCTAAAAATTTTTACCATCACTCCCGACATAAACCCTTAGCCTGCTGACTAATTAATTTTGCTAAATCCAGTTCTAATCATCAAACAATAAAATTATTCTTTATAATGTATTTGTACAAATTCACAAAGGAATAACAGTGTAGATCCTGATCAGATGGTTTCTCCATCTGATCTTGATCCACACTGTTTGCAAAGGTAGTTTTTGTGTCCAGCAGGATAAGATTTAATATACGTGTGCTTATTTTGGGAGAACTTCATTTTATCATGAAAATGTATGTTATGTGTAATCATAAGAATTGGCTCTTTGAATCGATTCTAATTAATTCACACAACATAGGATCAAAGCAATCCATTAATTAATCCACTGTCTTATCTGGCGCTAGGAGTAGCCCTCGCTGTCTCATACTACCTTTGCCTCGAACAGAATTTCAAGATCCCAAAGGTGTTTAATCCATTGAACTTCTTCAGTCTGGCTCTTTCCTGTGCCAAGTGTCTTAAGACACATTTACAAGTGTCGTGACCTACAGTCGAACTTCAATGGCTTGAACACCTTTGGGACCATGAAAATTTGTTTGATACAGGGGTAGCTCGAGAAACAGTGTTGAATATAGAACCAGGTCAGGAGGCATAATATGTACGTCTTGTCAATTTTCTTCTGAATGAATGTGTGTTGTGTGTATTCATTAGAATCGCCTAATTGAGGCGATTCTAATGAGTACACACATCATACTTTTCTAACATCAAATAAGACAATTAACCCGAATATATCTATAGCTATAGGTATTTTCGTATGGACTGAAGAACAAGTTCCAAAGAACCGTGGTAAACAAGCTATCAGTGTTCGAGCCATCGAAATTTCACTATATATGTTTTTTTGACAGAATCAGTTTTCTTTTCTTTTTTTTCTTTTTTTTTTTTTTTTTTTTGATTTGAGGTTTAACGTCCCCGTCAACACTGTATAGGTCATTTTGGAGACGTTGCTTCCAATTTTGTGGGACTTTTACCCGACAACGAGATGAAATGACATATCAAGCCCTGCCGCCCAATGAAACCATTAGGGTTTATAAGCATGGACGCGCCGATTCCCACTGCTTTGCTTGGGCAGGCTTAGATCCTCTAAGTGGTTTACCAGTTCTCGTATGCGGTCGGTTTCAGCTCTGCGTGGAAGAATCATGCAGCCCATCCATTTCTTCAAGCCCCGATGGGCGACAGAATCAGTATTTTACAGGATAACATTATTGTGTACAGGATTATTAGTATTATGTTTACTGAGAGACTGTTTTAGCAAGTCATTGCCACAATGATTGTCTAATTAGAATGATTGTGTTTTTAGACCAGTAACTGTAAACCTGATACAGAGTTCTTTTAAAACTGTTTTGAAACATTTAATGGACATCGGTTCTGACCTCACAATAAAATGCCAAACTTCAAGAACGTAGTATAGATGAGTAGTTAGAAATATATAATGCTGTTTCTGTGATAGTATTTTTTAATTCATAAGAAGTGCTGCGATATTTTGATATTTTACAGCTTTTTGTGTTTTATCAATGTTATACTGATGTGCATGTAAATAAATATTGAGTCTTGCAGAGTTGTATTTTCACTCTGGTTTAAGCCACAGAGAAAAAAGACAGTTAACAAAGCATGCAGAGCCTATATCTGAGAAATGTTGTTCACTTTAAACTGTTACAATATCTGCTGAGCTTATAAGCTCAAACATGTTCCTATCTGCCAATATGATATTTAATCTTCAGAGCTGCTTCGAAAATTGAAATAAACCAGGGGTCACAGGCTCGATCCCGGGCTTCGCCAGACTTTCAGATGAGTCTTTAAATCGAGGTCCCGTCTCAGTATGACCTTAGCTGTTGGTGGGACGTTAAAGTCAAACACTCACTCACTCGAAAATTGAAATAAGATTTCAAGAGATCCCACTAACGACCCTGAGAAAGTATCTGTCCGAATATTGTGGTATACAATAGAAGTGAAGACAATGATCAGGAATCGATACCATTAACCCACAGCTTCCATCAGAGACACCAAAGGGAAAGAAACACAAACATGAAATACTTTGACCCTAATGGAAACATCAATAGCGGAAAGCCAAAATACAGGTTTTACCATTCTAATGTACTTATTTGGTTGTTTCGTAAAAAATGTTATATAACCGTTCGTAAGAAGGTGGTAAATTTCCAGAGGCCTGGATGTTATCCCATGTATGTCCAATGTTTAAATAAGGCAATAAATCTGAAACTTGCAATTATCGTCCAATATCCCTGTTATGTAACATGTCTAAAGTGCTTGAAAAGGTAGTATACAAACGTTTGTATGAATATTTGAAGGAAAACCGTTTACTTATAGAGCAGAACTCTGGATTTAAGAAAACACATTCGACAATCAGTTTTTAAAATTGTTCACGAAATATACACTAACATAAATGATGAAAAAGATACATGTTAAGTGTTTTTAGATATCTCTAAAGCATTCGATAAAGTTTGGTTAGATGGTTTTGCTGTTTAATCTTCAACAATATGGTAATTGTAGGAAATCTTTTTGATTGGTTTGAATCTTATATCTTAGGAAGAAAACAAAAAAGTTGGTCTAAGTGGCGTGGAGTCTAACTTACGACACATAACTGCAGGAGCTCCACAAGGATCCATACTAGGACCTCTATTATTTTTAATTTATTTAAATGATATCACTGAAAATATGGAATGCAAAATAAACCCATCACGAAAACATGCCTATACAATTCTGACCCCCTTGAACCCCACTTTTATATTGTAAAACTGGGGTTTACAGGGGTAAGCCTTATTTTTCTTATATCTGCTCTAAAATATAGATTGTGGGTACTCGTTAGAACCGCCTCAATGAGACGGTTCTAACGAATGCCCTCAATCTATATTATGAGCAGAAATAAGAAAAAAACTACAATTTTTCGTCTAAAATTTTCATTTTTTCGGCGATAATGGTTGCAATGTATTTGTATAGGCGTGTTTGCATAATGCTATTCACGGACGACAATTCAGTTCAGCAAAAAAATAAATGATCCTAGTTCATTCAATATAATAAACAGAGATCTTCTAAGAAAAACAAATTATCCCGAAAAGAAATTGTCCAAATCATCCTGATTTGACATGAAACGGTGAAAAAATTACCCAAGTTGAAAGCCATACGCATCTTGGTGTAACTAAATACAATTACCTATCATGGTCTGTCCACATTAATACGATAACAGTGAAAGCTGATAGATGCTTGTCTGTTATACGTACATGTGAAAATCTTATTCCAAGACATTGTAGGACAATTTTATACAAAACATTTACCTGACCCGTCCTTGACTATGGGGACATAATTGAAATCAGAATCAGAATCTCTAGAAAAATTTCAAAGGAAAGTAGCAATTACCCTTATTTGCATTATCTGCTGGTTCCTAGTCTGAAGGTTATTAGTGTTGGAAAAACAGGTATTTAAGGTCAGGGGGGTCTGGTTACCTGTTTTTCCAATATTGACAATGTGCAAGCTGGGACCCAGCAAATAATGCAAATATGGTGAATAGTATGTACGGGAGCATTTAAAATTACCAGCGAGAAATTGTTAAAAGAACTGGGATTGGCGAATCTAGAAAATCATAGAGCAATGAATAGACTTACTCTGTTTTACAAAATTGTAAATTCTCTTACAAAATTGTAAATTCTCTTACACCGTCTTATTTACAAAACACATGTCGATTGATTCCCCATAATACTGATAATTATCGCTTATGGAGAAATAATTTTTTACTTATTCCAATCGTGGGGAAAGGAATATTTTCAAAATCGTACTTTCCCAAGACAATTCGCGAGTGGAACAGCCTGTCGAATGAAATGAAAGCAACAGATAGTCTGAATAGTTTTAAATCAAAAGTAAAGGAAATATTCGAAATAATATGTGTTTTACAAACCAAATCAACTTTTTGCTTTCAGGCGCGGCTGGCCGAAAGTAAATCACTGTAGGATCAGACTTGGTTTAACCCTTGTCCTGCTGAATATTCATATATGCCACACGCACGACTGATTGTCAGCCAATCCGATTATTTGATGCAAATTATTGCAATAAATTCACAATCTGAATGGCAAACAATGCAGATCCTGATCAGATGGCTTCGTCAAGCCATCTGATCTGGATCTTCATTGTTTGGAAAATAAGGCATATCCGGGCTCAGCAGGACAAGGGTTAAGCCATCTAAATTAACACCTTAATAATTATAATCTGATTGACCCCCTATACTGTGAATTAACTGAATGTGCAATGTTCCAGAAACCTCCGAACATTTCCTATCGTGTCCAAGGTGTCTTCACCAAAGACAGATTATGCTCAAAAGTGTTTCAGAACTAATATTCCCAGCATTCAACTATAATTTGGTTATTGAACTAAAGTCAGGTCATCTTTGTAGAGTTCTGTTAGAAGGATCACCACATCTAACTGTTGAATAAAACAAATTATTATTTGATGCTGTTTTCAAATACAAACATGGAGGTAGAAGATTTAATCTGCGAAATGACGTCGTTGCACGTAATGTTTCCTCATAATCGCACTAAAGTACACAACCTTTTATACCCTATGGTATTATAATAGGGAACGCCTCTCCTTCAACATTTCTCCTTTTTTGTATCTCCTCAATCTTCTTTGTTCTACTGTCTCAATTGACACCGGATTGTACATACTGTATATCGAGGGCTGCCCGCAAAACTGCGGTAACTCCGTTTTTGAAAACTTTACAGGAGAAGCAAAAAACTGTTTCTTTTCATAAATAGTCATTGTGCTGGGTTGTTTTTTAGAATATAAACCAAAAATCAACAAGGAAATTACATGACAAAATGTAATTTTACTTAGCTCTGCTACTTATTTTGATATTTGTAACCTCTTGAGTTACAACATTTTTTGCCACGTTTTGCATTATTTTCACAACAGAAGTTTACCGCAAAACAGCGGTAACTCTACTTACAACTGTTTTGCGGTTTTGGCTGGTAAGGAGGTGGTATCTTTTAGCATAATATACTAAAGCATATTTTTATCAATCTGTTCAGTTAGATAAGATCATGATGCATATTTATGAAACAATATATGCATAGCATGCAAAAATCAGGGTCATTGGCAAACAGTGACGACCCAGATTAGACGCTGCAAAATGATCGGTGTCAAGTTGTGAAAAACAAACGTGTACAATGAATAAAAAATAAGCCAGAGAACCATTTTATTGTAACCAATGTGGGTTGAAGATTAAAAAGATCAAAATCATGATGAGTTGCTAATGGTATAGGCGTCTTAGAGATTTGGAGATGACTTCATTACTGTCATCATGAAAACACGCCCATATAATTCTGACCCCTTGAACCCCACTTTTATACAGTAAAACTGGGGTTTACAGGGGAAAACATTATTTTTCTTATTTCTGGCCAAAATGTAGATTGTGGGTACTCATTAGAACCACCTCAATGAGGCAGTTCTAACGTGTACCCACAATCTTTATTTTAGAGCAGAAAAAAATATCACATTTTTTCATCTTAAAATTTTCATTATTTTGTTGTTGTTTTTTTTGCTGTAAAATTTACAATGTATTTGAATAGGCGTGTCTTCGTAATGGTTTATGTTGGCTCAATGGACTCTGTCAATCCCATATTTTCTGCAAAGAACCTTCCTCTGTGCATTCAAACTTTAATACTTTTAAAGGAACACCTAGCAAAATGACAAGAGCTGTTACAAGATAGCATAGCTCATCTGTTCGCGCCTTGTCTACCTACATTATGTTTACACATCAATACGTGAAAGGTTTTTAAAGCAATTCTTTAATGAAGTTTTTATATGATTTTATGATTATATTCCAAACACTGAAGGGTTCTGGTAAGTAACTGCTAAGATATGAACTTCAAGTGAGTGTGACCTAATTTTTGAACCCTAAACCCTGCCCCCCGGACCCTGGGGACTGAATGGGAAATGGCCCTGGGGGCTGAAGGGGAATAGAAGTTTAACCCTTGATAACTCAAACACAGATGGTTCATCTACTATTGCTAATTCAAACTTGTTCTGGAGTCCTAAAGAATTCTTTCCATAGCTCCAGATAGCCATATTTTTAGGAAAATAAATGGTGACTTTTTTATATTATCTTGAAAGGTGTGTTGTGTGTACTCATTAGAGTCAACTGTAATAAGTTTACACGTACACCATTCCCTTCAATAACATAATAGTGCAAATATATCCTTAAATCATCCTGAACTGGCATTTTGAGTAAACCTCAGAAGTTTGAAATACATGTATCTCTTTTTTTAAAAAGATTTTTGTATGCCCTAAACATTCAATTTATCGTAGTTTGTAAATTATTAAACTCCAAATATGATAGGGTTAATGTAGTCAGTGCTTGCTTTAAAAATGACTCCTAAGCCCCACCACTATAAAATAATTATATTCCAAAGACGAAATGTTTGTTGGCCAGTGATAAATGAAATATGAACTGTTATGTAAAACTTTTAAGTGAGCAGGAAATGGACGTGAAAGCTGATGCCGACATTTGGGTGACATCAACAGTTCTTCTGAACTTTATCACCTGCTCAGGCCTTGTCTTGGAAAAAAATAAAACATGAAGTCATTTACCTTGCTCTCATTGATTATGGACACGGGTAGTACTGTATAGCAAACAAGCCAATTAGACCTCATCAGTAACCCGTTTTATTTTTTACAAAACCTGGAATACACCTGATGAATGATGATCCCTAAGGAAATAATATAAAGTGCACTATAATGAAGTACAGAGGGATGTTCTATTGCAACCTGATGTCACAAACTGTGTAATGGGGTTGCAGCCAGTTAGACCAAAACCAGTCAGCTCAGCCAAGACTAGCAAATCTTGAAATTTCATATATAGATACTAGAAGTACCCCCAAGTGAAATAGTAACCATGCTTGACCATGGTCATCATGGTGTTGATGGTCTATCTTTTTCATGGCATGTTGTCTGATAGTATAAAATATAGAGTGTCTGTATTACATTTTTTTAATGGTCACCAATGTTGTCAGCCCTGCCCATCGGGGCTTGAAGAAATAGATGGGCTGCATGGTGCTTCCACGCAGAGCTGAAACCGACCGCACACGAGTACTGGTAAACCGCTTAGAGGATCTAAGCCTGCCCAGGCAAAGCGATGCAAGTCGGACCGTCCATGTTTGTAGACCCTATTGGTTTCATTGGGCAACACGGCTTGAGATGTCATTTCACCTCAATTCAAACAAACAAAACCATGGTTGTCAATGGTTTAAAAGGGGGTAAAAACACAGTACTACTATGGTAGACTATGGATTATAATGGTCAGTTTGTCATAATGTCCAACTAACCATGGTCTACCATGGTTGTCGATAGCAGACCATGGCTGCTCACTAGTAGAAACCAGTGTCAAAATTACTAGGGTCATTGACCATGGTTGATCATGGTCAACTGTCATAAAATTTCTACCTCATCATGGTCTACCATGGCCAACATAGCATAATGGTGAACCATGGTCAAATTTAGCTCTGGTTAAATAACAGTGTATAAAATACAACACTCTAATCCATAACAGCAAGATTTAACATTTGATTTTTTTTTGCAGCTTTGGCTTTAAGGCTTTTGGCTGTCTGTTAAAAAATCACCCTCCCCTAGAATTGTCCATCAACTAAGTGGACCATGTCAGTAAACCCAGTGGACATTTGCAATAGACTCAGTGGACAGTCTGGACATTATCCATGGATTCAGTGGATGCTATGGGAAGTCAAAGCACAGTGGACAATGTCCTTGGACACTGGCCAGTCTGATTTAGTTCAAGTGTGAACGTTCAGTAGCCTCAATTGAAATTTATATCCTCCCTTGATATTTATATTTATTTATTTTTTCAAATTTATATTCATTTACCGAAAAATTCTAATTATTTGAATTAATTAGTTATTCATATTTATGTAGACAAGAAGAATCTAGCTTACCACCTATATATATAAGTTTTGTATCCACACTTTGATCACCTCTAAGAGATGATTTTTGAGATTGCAGACAACAGAATTTGATCAACATTGTTTAGTACATTTATCTGCCTGTTGGTCTGAGGGCTTAAAGAGCATTCATTTGAATGTCATAAAATATGAGTGACAGGCATCTTAAACTGGAAGAATTCCTTCAGCTTGGTAGGGTTCCTATACATTGTACATTAAGTGAATATAAAAATGATTGTCTACCATGTAGTTCATGGTCAACTGAGACCATCATTTTCACCTGGGACCATGGTATATGACCATGGTCATCAAATTATGTGGTTGTGGTGCCATTTTACAAATCCTGGCCAACCATGGTCCCAGGTCCATAGAATACCAAGGAAAACATGCTACTTTGTGGTAAATGACCATTTTCACCGGGGTCAGTGTACTATCCAATTGTACACACGCAAGGTTTGATCTGCGTCTATTAAATTCGCCAGTGGCAGAATTTGCCGCTTATAAGCCTGCAGGGTAAGCTGATAGGCTTGACAGCGGCCCACAGCTGGGCCATTAACCCATTTAGTACCAGAAACCCTGAAATGGGTACTTTTGACAAACAGTGCAGGCCCAGATCAGATGCAGCAGAACGCCTACACTGTTTTCAAAAAGTTCAGCCATTTTCCTAATCAATTTTGAAGAAAACACAACCTGACACCCCTAAATTTTGAAATGGGCACATGCTATATATAAGGAAGAAGATTCCATTTGGTACAAAAAGGGTTAAACTTTATACCAAATCTGTGTAACTGAGCTTATCAAATTTGGTATAATGTCCTGAATAATAGAGAGAGGAGGGTTTAGAACTCTATTCTCACCACTTCTCAATCTCCAATAAGGCTTAAATAAGTTTCAAATGCTTTGTAAGATTCCCTTATTGTTTGAGAACAGTGGCAGCAACTTGGCATCCTTGCTTCTATCTATACATAGACATTTTAATCAGGAAACTACCTAAAGGAGAAAAAAATCATCCTGATTTCTTTAAAACAAAAACTCAGCCAAATCACAAAGTCAGTGAACCATGAAATGTATGTCAAGGTGAAATGTGGATGCTTGCACCAAAGTTGCCATCCCAAGATGCAAGTTTGTACCAAGAATAATCAGTGATTCTCTTATAGTTCTTAGGACCTGAACATTGGGTTAAAAGCTAGGCTTTATACAATAGTTCTCTAAGTCAGTGAACCATGACATGAGATCAAGGTCAAATATGGATGCTTGCAATGAAGTTGCCGTCGCTAGAAGCAACTTTGCACTTAGTATGATCCATGAAGCTCTTATAGTTAGAACTTGAGAAATGGACTTGAACATTTGGGTAAAAGTTAGGGTGGCCGTAATAGTTCACACAGTCAGTGAACTATAAAAAGTAGGTCAAGTGCAAAAAATGGATGCCTGCACTAAAGCTGCCATTCTTAGATGCTAGTTTGTACCAAGTATCAGTTTTGAAGTTCTAATAGTTCTTGAAAAATGGACTTGACCACATGAGTGAAAGCCTTGGTTGATGCAATAGTTTACAGTCAGTGAACCATGAAGTGTATGTCAAGGTCAAATATGAATACTTGTATTGCTATCCCTAGATGCAAGTTGCTACATCAGGAATAAAGCACTTATAATTCTCAAGAAATGCATTTGTACATCAGGGTGATAGTTAGGGTGGTTGCAAATGCTGTCAATGGCTTGAGGAATGGAAACAGGAAAATGGGTAAAAGGGTGGACTCCTACATGTATATAGAATCATGCTTCAAGCAAGTGTGACAAAAAACTGGACAAAATCACAGGAGGCAGCAGTATACTCTATCAATGTTATCGTTAAGGAACAACATGAATAATTGAACCAAACTATAACAGCACTAGGTCATTATGTAAGATGGACACAGCGTACATGTATGTCCTACACATGCAGGTTAGGATAAATATTTTGAGCCATTCTTAATACCTTATAACCTTATCATTAAAACTAGCTGAATGTGGTAATAATATAAAGTAAAATAAAATTTCCTCTTAGATCTTAGTCATAATAGAGTTCGCAACTGGCAATGTAGGAACCTTATACAAGAAGATCAACGTAAAGTTTCCAGTTAATCTTGTTCTGAGGGAAAAAAAGGTCTAAACTATGTCAAACCAATGGCAAAGTGATTCTAATAGGTTTTTGAAGACATGTGTGGAGGGCTTTAATGTATGGCTAGCATTGACCTTGACTGTATTATCTGGAACTATGAGTTACAACCATATTGCAGACAAAA
This sequence comes from Lucinisca nassula, assembly GCA_963580285.1. Lineage (NCBI taxonomy): Eukaryota > Metazoa > Mollusca > Bivalvia > Lucinida > Lucinidae > Lucinisca > Lucinisca nassula. Next base: position 87,122,823 of record OY757016.1, on the reverse strand, counting down.
ATGCATAGACATTTGATACATTTTTTTCCCGCAAAAGTGTTGTAACTCGAGTTACAACCCTTTTGCGGTGAAACTATTATGCATCTGAGATACAACATTTTTTATTTTTCAAAATTCTGAAAAAAGTAGTTTCAATAACTGCCTGTTATTTTTACAGGTTGTGGGCCTTTAAAATCAGAATAGAATTCTGCAAAAAAGTCATTTTGCGAAAAAAGTGTAGTTACCGCAGTTTTGCGGGCAGCCCTCGATATATGTTCATACTATGTTGTCTTTGTCCTTGTATTATATTGTTCTACGTGAGGAGACCCGCTAGTGGCCTTCGGGCTGTTGGTAATCCTCGTTAAATGAATACAGCATTAAAATTATATTTTGCACAAAGTGGCAGGCTCTGTGATCTGCGTAAAACTGAAAAGCGACGTTATGTGGAGACGTCGGACTTCTGACAGTATATCAGAATATACTGCTGCAAACTTTTGACCGTAGGTCAGTTGTAAGTAGACAAATCCCGCGGGCTACGCGCTCGTGATTTGATATACGTTACCACTGACCTCCAAACTGTGATTAATTACTCAACAAATCACAGTTAGAGCTGATCTATTTCTTAAGTAACATGTATGTCCACAGTGCAGGTTTAATGGAGTAGGGTAAAAGGCCCTTTGTCAGTTACTGTTTTTTTGGGATGTTGTTTTATAGCGGCAATGCTTTTATAACGACACAATGCTATGAAAAAAATGATGTTGTTATACACACAGTCTGATGCCGTTTGTATGGATCTCATTATCCATATAATTTGTACTCATGCCGGGCCCGATAGCTCAGTCGGATGCGCGTCTGACTGGTGACAGAAGGATGCAGGTTCGATGCCTGCCGGGGTCGGCAACATTCTTTCGTGGAGATTGATCAGGAAATCTTTTCTACGGTCATTCTCCCTAACGCTGATTCAAGAAGGGCAGTTGTCAGCTCCTGGCGAAAGAATGTGCACTGTACTGGTTAACCGCTTACGTTTGAGCCTGCCAAAGAAAAATGTGGATAGGTAAACTGACCGGCTCAAAAATGACCTAGTTAGTGATGACTGGGCGGTAAAACTAAATTACAGACAAAACAAATCCTGTTCAACAAGGCGATCGTCGAGCGCCCGCCCATCGGAGCACGGAGAAATAGATTGGTGCTTTCTCGCAGACCTGAAACCGACCGCACATGAGTACTGGTAAACCGCTTAGAAAACCTGAGCCTGCCCAAGCAAACTGATGCGAGTTGTGTCCATGCATATAAACTCTTTTGGTTTCATTGGGCAGCAGGGCTTGAGATTTCATTTCATCAAAATGCCAGATAAAAGTCTCACAACATTGGAAGCAGCGTCTCCAAAATGACATATATAGTGTTGACGGGGGCGAAAAAGCCCATGTAAAAAACCAACAATTAGACTCCGATGGGCCCGACCGGAGAGTCTCTTAACACATTTGCTTTCCTTCTGTATTGTTATTTACATTTCCATGAATAATATTGTCAAAATGCCAAAATGGAATTGAAGAAAATGATCAGGAATCTGTTCAATTAGCTAACAGCTATGGACAGAAGTACAAATATAAAGCAATGGCACCAGTAACCATTACGAAAACACGCCTATACATTGTAAACGTTGGGCCGAAACTAGCTAGTCTGGCCCAGAAAACTGTACGCTCCACATTTTTCAGTTATGTGGTGTATTCTTTGCTTCCAAAGGATAACCCTTTCATAGAACATATTTACCGCCGAAAATTTTAATATAATAAATGTCATATTTTCTTATTTCTGCTCAAAATATAGATTGTGGGTGCTCGTTAGACTCGCCTTATCGAGGTGGTTCTAACGAATACCCACAATATATATTTTAGAGCAGAATTAGGAAAAATAAGTTTCACCCCCGTAACACCAGTTTTACTGTATGAAAGTGGGGTTCGAGGGTGTCAGAATTATATAGAGGTGTTTTCTTGATGTATGCCTTTTGGCTGAATAAAATCCCGCTATTGAAACAAAGACCTTTTTGATCTCTTGCGGCTTCTCATGCATGACTGGATTTCTGTCTGTTGGATGAATGAAGATGACAACATGATAACCTGATTATTGAGCTTAAGGGGATCTAATTTGGGTGTAAATAGATAAAATGAAATGAAACTTCATATTAGTTTTCTCTGTATTCATTGTCAGCACACTTCCGTCGAAGCACACATGTAGGTCCGGTGCTCCTCTATATACGTATCACGTTAACGATTCCCTTTTAAATACGAAAACAGGGTTTCCTCAAAATGCATGAATTTCCAATAGTCCTTAGAACCACCTCGTCGAAACGTTTTTCATGAGGATCCATATTCTATGTGTGCTGCAGAAATAGTAAAACTAGAAACAGCAACTCATTTCATGTCATTTTTTGCGATATGAAAGAATGCCTCTCGGAACACCGTAGTTGAACATCTGTATTCCATGATTGTTTTATACATTTTGTGCGTTAGTCACCTATTTGTCTCTCTGCATTTCCCATTGTTGTGCCGTGGTCTTTGATTCTGCATATATTAGTAATATCTACAATGATGTTTATTGTTCGGCAAAATAGAAGTGAAGGCAATGATCAGGAATCGATACAATTAACCCGCTTCTCCCATCAGAGACACAAGTCCACATTAGATTTCAGCAATTCGTTAAGATTAAGGTGTCCATTGAATTTTATACCGTGCTAGCAAAGTTTGCATCACAAGGATAGGTCAATACCTGTTTTATATCTTAACAGCATGTGCACTGTGCGTTTTCAAAATAGTTCTGAAAACATGTAAAATTCGATGGTTTGGCACTTAATTTATTGGTGGGGATTGAAATTATTTTGTGGGCTGCAAACAGAATTCCTTTTCATCATTTTCACAGCAACCGAATAGACACGAGATAGAGCAACAGCATTTATGAGTAATATTTGTTTCTTTTTCATCTAAGTTTGAAATTTCATCAATATCTGCATTGATAAGTTCTTTTATTGTCTTTTGTCGCTTTAGAATAAATGTTCGTTTTGATTTTGAAATACTAACTATTCTCAGTAACTGTGTTCTTAGATTGTCTTCACCGACTGATAAACTGTGTCTGTCACTCTGGAAAAGTTGCATCAGTGAGCCAGTGACTCGTTTGTCTTGGTTTTCACCTGACACAAGAAGCTGCTTTAGAGCAGTTTCTACTGGCCCTTCTTCTGAATCTTCCGGTTCTTCATATTGTTTCTGTTGATGAAACAAAATCTATTCCAAGCAATATCATGCAATAGTCATGATTTGGACAAGACAATTAGATGATGACTTATATTTAATATAACAATTTGTGTTTGTAAATAGCACACGTATACCCTTTTTTGCTCCAATCGAATCTACATAAAGTGTGATTCACGACGGTGTTCATCACATGCACTTGGTTAACAAGATATACTAAAATAAAGACAAAACACGTTGAAAAATTATGGGTTTTTTTCTACATTTCTCTGAGAGACCAGATAATTGGTCCGATTACAAGAACCCGAGCCGACCCCGGTAGCTCATTCGGATGCGCGTCTGACTGGTGGTCAGGAGGACGCTGGTTCGATACCTGCCAGGGTCCGCAACATTCTTTCGTGGAGATTGATCATGAAATCTTTTCTATGGGTCATTCTCACCCTTCTGCTGATTCAAGAAGGGCAGTTGTCAGTTTATGGCTGAAGAATGTGCATTAGACTGGTTAATTGCTTACGTATTATAGAAGTGAAGGCAATGATCAGGAATCGATACAATTAACCCACAGCTCCCATCAGAGACACCAAAGGGAAAGAAACACAAGAATGAAACAACAGACCCCGAATGGAAACATCAATAGCAGAAAGCCAAAATGACAGTTACTTTCCCATAAAATGGCCAATTGGCCAGGAAAAGAATGGATAGATAAACTGACCGGCTCAAAAATGGCCTAAAGTAGTGTTGACTGGGCCGTTAAACTCCTATACAAACAAACAAACAAGAGCCTGTAATTGCCCTTTTGTGCAAAAAACAGCTTCTTAACACGCCCTGTGATAATATTTTTGTCTCGAAAAGTTAGATACGAGGTTTTAGAACAGCTTCATGAGCTAATTACAATCAGATTGCTCCATTATTTCTCAGTCTACTTTTTTGATCAACTTTAACCATTCTATGAAGACAGTCGTATCTACTCTTATTTTTACTTTTTAAGTTAAAGATGAAAATGTTTGTTAATATTTTGATATGTAAATGAAGTAGACACATTATAATCTAAGATATATTGTTTGTTTTAGGTTAACGGCCCTTTCATGATTATTTTGCTCATATCGAGCCGATCGTTAATCAGAGGTTGGCGAAAACCGGAGTACCCGTGGAAACAACCACCTGGCCTTCCGTTCCAAAACCTGGCGTCTCACATGTGACCCGAGCCAAAGATATATCATATTTCCATTATTTAAATCATAGTACAGTTTTGCTTCTCTTGTAAAATCATTAAAGTGTATAGGGAGCTTTCCACTAAATGTTTTCCATAGGCGACAATAGTAACCTTTTACCTGCTCCCATAAAAACTACAGATATAAAACTTTTCAAACCTCATTTGTTTATAGAGCCATCCTAGCCCAACAAGTTAATGAGAAAAAATCCACATGTTGATCGGCTCATTTTCAAGTTACAGTCAACCATGTTTGTTTACCTGCTAGAACGGAGTACATAAAGCCATCATTTTCAAAGGAGGGGTGACCATATAAAATCAGCAAAAATTTCTTTGAGCTTGCAGATATATTTATAAAACATGCATCATTTTAGTCCCTTATACCTATCATTTTCACACATTGAAATAAAACATGGGATATATATCCAATGGAAGCAAGTCTGGTATTTAGAACGCAACTAAAAGTTCTGTCCCAAAGTGATAAAACCAGGCACCTCCCAGTATTTAGTGTAATGCTTTCTATAACTTTGACCGACGGTGTAATAAAACTCTAACTGTACCTTGATAGTATCATACGCATTTGTGAAGAGTGCGATAAGCAGATTAAGTACTATAATGGTGAAAATGGCAATGAACGATCCTAGATAGATTTGGTAGATCACAGGTATCAGATCTCCACCTGTCTGATCGGCTTCCAGTAGAGCAAAGGTAGCGTATATTTCATCTCCATTCACTATCGAGAATAAGGTCTCGGAAGTAGCTGATGGCGTTTCAAACTGCAAAAAGATACACACAATTTGAGAATATTAGACACACAATTACCTAGTATGATGGTGATAAGCGCATTGTTAATTGGAGGATAACTGTATTCATAATTGTGATGGGGGTAACAATCGGAGGTTTTGCGATGGGAAAACGCAATTTGTGACTGTTAATCGACGATTTACCTCCTTAAATGTCAGTTTTCAGTTACCCTCATTATGATGCACTTACTCGGTTGTTAAGTTACAAATTGTAGAGTTTTGTACAAAGCGGCAAGCCCTGTGAGTTGCGTAAAACCAAAAGCCAGAAAATGAAAAGCGTCGTTATGTGGTGACGTCGGATTTCCGACAGTATATCACAGAGTATAGAATCTTTGACGTTATCCAGTCGGTTGCCGCGTTACATACGCAAGTGCATTAGAATAAAGTGTCTTTAATTGTTTGTTATTAAAGCCATAAAAGATGCCTTCGGAACACAAAACTAAAGTGAAGTACCAAACTATCTTATTGCGGCCCATTAGGTCTTGACAGGACGCATTTAAAAATTATCAAGATCAGCTTGGTATCAGTTCTATGATCAGAAAATAAAACAATGCACTGTGTGAACAACAGTTAAATGTACTGTCGCGATTGCACGGAAGCTTACATCAGCTGCAGTGCAGTGAATTGTAAAGCTACCAAAATCTGTCTTTGGAAGCAAAGAAAATACACGCAACAATTTATCCTCGTATTAATATTCAAAACCTTAAATGCGCTCGTATCATTAGGCATTTATACAAATACCGGTCATTCTCTCCCTTCTGCTGAGTCAAGAAGGGCAGTTTGCAGTTTCTGGCGAAAGAATGTGCTATGTACAAACAAACAAAACCTTAGGAAGTGAGGAAAACATAACATACAACTGTGTTAAATTTATTATTATCATGATTATAGGAATTTGTTTGTTTGTATTGGAGTTCCTGATCATTGCCTTCACTTCTATTTAACGGCCCAGTTATCAAAATTTTTGTCATATTTGAGCCGGTCAAATTACCTATCCACATTTTTCCTGGGCAGGCTTATACGTAAGTGGTTATCCAGTACAGTGCACAATCTTTCGCCTGAAACTGACAACTCCCCTTCTTGAATTAGCGGAAGGGAGAGAATGATCGTAGAAAAGATTTCATGATCGATGAGAATGTTGCCGGCAGCTCTCGAACCCGCGTCCTCCCGATCACCAGTCAGACGCGCATCCGTCTGAGCTACCGAGGCCGGCGATTAAAGGAATAATATTTTTCTAATGATAATTTACAATGGTTTATGTACCTCCAAACTTAGGTTTCGGTAGCTGGTTTGGACTACCTAAACTTGTTTCTTTTATTATTGTGCCTTGCAGTGGGCTTTTAATATAGATTTTAAAATATAAAGTCGCATGGCACTTTTATTTTACATCATATTGTTTTCATATTCTCATTACGGGAAAATTGTATAAAATGCATAAATAATTTACTAAAATATTGTAATAAGGCATGGCCACAACCCTGTATTAAGACACGAATGATGTTTTTTATGTATTTTTTTTTTCAAATTTACCTTGATGTGATACGGCCCCAAGACAACATATCCAAAAGACATGTATCCAACGAACAACACGCAAATACATGTAAGGTATGCAAGCACATCCCAGAATGATGCATACAAAGTGTTGAATAACAGCTGCAAAGAGAAAACAAATCTGTTTTTTTTTTTTTTTTTTTTTTGCGATGTAAATTTCAAATTTTTCGAAACAAAAAAATGCATTCATCTGCATCACGTAGTTTTTTTAGAAATGCGTGAAGCTTATATATGTAGGTGCGTAACGGTTACGTAACACATACAATCGGTACAAGGTTTACCACAGAATGGCGATGAATAAATATTCGGTTATGCAAATTGCAGTCAATTATTGATGCATATGATAAGTGAGTAGCTGTGAAAGTAAGGATTTTCTTTGCTTGTAGGGTTGACATTAAGCTATTTAAAACAGGTATACCCGTTCTCAAAAAGCATCGTTATGTTAATGAGCTGGATAGCTGTCAAAATGTTAACTGTTCTAGTAAATATGTTGAACGAAATGCATTCTTTGCAAGCAAGGACAACAATAGAACTGAAAACTTGGGAGGTTAAAAGTTGTCCAGAGTCAGACAGCTAGCTGTAGCCAATCGGGCCTCATTAGTGTTCTCGAATGATCAAATTTACGCAATGGAAAACATAACGAACACTTTTATGAAAGGCAGGTAGTAAGTATATCTAACCCACTGGTATTGTTGCTATAAAATGCGAGTAGCGTTTGAGTTTGCAATAGCTATTTACATCTGCTCAGTAGAATGTAAGTATATTTGTCACATACATATGTTGGAAATTTTAATGATACGTTAACTGACTAAATCATTTGTTTTGAACAACTGATCTTTAGCAAAGTGATTTGTACGATATTGTACGAAATATTCTGAGGTATTGTTTACAATAATGCCATAATAAACTCACTACGGCCTATTGCACAAAAAATCGCTATATACATCTCAATACGAAAACACGCCTATACTAATGCATTGTAAACTTAACCGCCGAAAGAAAGAAAATCTTAACATGAAAAATTGTGATATTTTTATTTTTTTCTGCTCAAAATATAGATTGTGGGTACACGTAAGAACCGCCTCATCGAGGCGGTTCTAACGAGTACCAACAATCTATATTTTAGAGCAAAATTAAGAAAAATAAGGTATACCCCTGCAAACCCCAGTTTTACTATATAGAAGTGGGGTTCAAGGGGGTCAAAATCATATAGGCGTGTTTTCGTGATGCATGCGACTCCACAAAATGTGCTAAGTGTATCAGATGTTTTGCCATTATAATTGACGTGATAGAGATTAACATATGCCAAAACATAAGTCAGTACTCTAATACGTCGCATGCATACGTATATTATTGTGTATTTTAATCATATTTATCGGCAATGTCTACACTTTTTAAACATTTAAAATATAAAATATAACTCAAACTAAAGAAAACACTTACATGAAATTTGTAGTTAAACTTGAAATATCTTAGAAGACCAATCCAAGCAAACAGACAGCCTATTCCGACAAGGACGGTGAAATTATCCAGGCTTGTCACTGTCCATTTTTCATTAGCCTTGGTGTAAAAATGAAATCGATAATATATTTTAACTAGGCGAATTGTAGTGTTATATCAAGAATAATGACTGGATAAAATTGTATCTGGCTGCTAGGACGTATTTTTCCATACAATGAAATTATGTAGGTTCTCGAACATACGTCTTTTTAAGTAGTTAACTTACACCTTTCCTGGCACAGGTCATACTGTTTCTATTAATAATTAAACTAGATTGACTGTTTGTTTGTTTTCAACAGCCCGTTTAAAGGGTAATGAACACACATTCAGGAGAGGCAACTCCTGCAAAAGTAGTTTTGTCTCCCATATCAATAGGGGTCAACTCTTTTAGAAAAGAATTGGCTCCTGAGGCGAGCATCAGGAGCAAATTCGTTCCTATAAGAGAAGACCCCCTTTTCAGTGGGAAAGGGCTTATAGTAAAGCGAACAGGTAGTCCCGAAAGTTGTCTCCCTTTAAAATATGGCAGAAAATCCGCGAGGTGTTTGCATTCCCCTTAAGGTGCCGACCAGTTTACCCATCCACTTCATGGACATGCTTATACATTAGTGTTCTCAACCTAACCAATCCTGCCACAAACCATACTGTTTCTGTTGGTGAAATAAATATAGTGACAGTTTGTCTTCTTTATTCTACCACAACCCGTTTCAAGGTCACGTCCAGTAGGTCAGTTTACCCAACCACTAGTTTCCTGGACAGGCTTACACATAACTTCGAAGTTGAATAAATGAAAAAGGTTAACTTTGGAAGCAAAGGATACATTATCAGAATGAAAACCGGAAACTCGGTTTTATTGAGTTTCTTCATAAACAGCACTGTTGTATGCAAGACTGAATACGCCCCCTAGCATGTTATCAGCGCCCGGATAGCTCCGACGGTAGAGCACTTGCCTATTAAACAAGGGGTTGCCGCTTCGAGTCCGGTTCTGGTCGCATTTATTTCAACTTCATTTCTTAAAAAAGTATGTACTTACACATAAGCGGTTAACCAAAGCAGTGTAGATTCTGTTGCCTGAAACTGACTACCAACTGAAGGGAGAGGATTTGGTTTTCCTTTTACGACCCTTTCAAGATTATTTCACTTGTATCAAGCCGATCGTTAATCAGAGGTGGGCGAAACCGGAGTGCACGGAGAAAAACCACCTGACCTTCCGTTGCAAAAATAGGCGTCTAACGTGACCCGAGCCAGGCTCGAACCCAAAGCGGTGAGAGAACTAATGATTAAGAATCAGCGCTATTATCCAACAGGACACGGAGGCACGTCAAAGGGGAAGGGAGAGAATAACAGTATAAAATATTTCTCAAGATGGAAAGAGAGTTTACTGGAAGTCTAAATCTTACGGGAAAATACGGTCATAAACTTATGGAATATGAATAATCTGTGAAAGCACTATCGATTATCGTCTTTGACTGAATGGACAATTGAATGTACTAGAACGTGGATGACGTGTATTAGTTTAATTCGCCATATCTTCGCTACTGCTTCTAACAATTTTCTTTACGGTACCACATCCATGTGTTCACATCTCTAGAACTAGCATTTTCCGATGAAAACATTTTGATATTAATACACAATAGAGCCAAAATAAGAAAAAAACGAAAATTCAAAGTCTTGTTAAATAGTTTATGTCATTCTGGAAAGCCACGAAAAATGCATTGACATCTCAAGCATCCGAAAAAGATGTGAAGGCACACACAGAACACATACCGACAGGTGCACATACAGAACAAAGTCAATAAACATTTAAGGAAATAATGAACAGCGCGACTGCCTTCCGGCAATCATCGTAAAAACGACGGGATTACGAGGGTTAGGTTAGGAATGTTATTTTTTCATTCTATTCGAGTTCAGGTTCATACATAATTAAAAAACAATCATCGATCAGGGCGGATGAGTCAATATCCAGGAGTCAACGGATGTTGACATCCAGGACACAGAACTTCTTTATAAAAGCACTAACCGACGGCTTCCATAGCCTTGTATGGCTTTGGGATATGGTGGTGATCGGATAACATGAGAGACGCCATGTTTGGTCTTTAATTGCACGCCGGTGGGATCGGCCTGAGATTGTACGACGGTTCCAGCGTTGGGATATGTTGGTGGTCGGGTACATGAGAGACGCCATGTTTGTTCTTTAATTGCACGCCAGTGGGACAGGCCTCAGGATCTACGACGGTTCCAGCGTAAAGGCTTACTGAGAATTAGAGAGAATCTTATTTTATGTAATGTTGGTTGGTGCCTGATGCTCTGTCTCTGGTCGGGCCCATCGGAGTCTAACTGTTGGTTTTCTTGTGCTCTAGCAGTTCAGTGGTTTCTTGCTGTCGAGACCTCATTGTTGTTTCATCTGTAGTTGTCACGGATATGTTGCGTTGATGAGTTATGAGGCCTTCATATGGACTGAACAAATTTTTTGTCTAAAAAGCGACGGAAGTAAGGGCGAGGATTGTGGCCACGTAAAATTGGATTAAGCTTCCTCCACCCCTCTCCCAGGAGAATTCGTTTCACTGACCGTTCCAATGCGGTTCTTCTGTCACGAAAAATGCATTGCCATCTCAAGCATCCGAAAAGGATGTGAAGGCACACATAGAGCACATACCAACAGGTGCACATACAGAACAAAGTCAATAAACATTTAAGGAGATAATGAATAGCGCTACTGCCTTCCGGCAGTCAGCGGAAAAGCGACAGGGGTTATGTGGGGTAAGTTAAGAATATTATATATTCATTCTATTGGAGTTCAGGTTCATACATGATTAAAAACAATCGTCAATTAGGGCGGAGGAGTCAATATCCAGAGGTCAACGGATGTTGACATCCAGGACACAGAACTTCATTATAAAAGCACTAACCGACGGGCTTCCATGGCCTTGTATGGTTTTGGGATAGGGTGGTGGTCGGGTAACATGAGGGACGCCATGTTTGTTCTTTAATTGCACGCCGGTGGGTCAGGCCTCAGATTCTATGACGGTTCCATTGTAAAGGCTTACTGAGAAATAGAGAGAATCTTATTTTATGTAATGCTGGTTGGTACCTGATGCTCTGTCTCTGGTCGAGTCCATTGGAGTCTAACTGTTGGTTTTCTTGTGCTCTAGCAGTTCAGTGGTTTCTTGCTGTCGAGTCCTCACCGTTGTTTCATCTCTGTGGTTGTTTGATTTTGTTTTCACGGATATGTTGCATTGAAGAGTTGGTTTAATTATTGGTTTAGACTCATATTCTAGACAGGTTTTTAATTATTTGGACCCCATTTTGATTTATATCAGTCTTTGAATCGACTGCCTATTCGAAATTCGCAAAATTGCAGTATGTTTCCTCTGGCTTTCTTTGCAGGATCATTACAGGGTCACTGATGAGGCTTTATTAGCCGAAACTACGTAGTATGACCCATCTTCTTTCTTATGAATGTTTTCATTGCTCCCAAAGGAACTCATTTTTGATTATTATTAGGAGGCCTTCATGCGGACTGAACAAATTATTTGTCTAAAAAGCGACGGAAGTAAGGGCGAGGATTGTGGCCACGTAATATCGATTTAAGCCCCCTCCACCCCTCTCCCAGGGGAATTCGTTTCACTGACCGTTCCAATGCGGTTCTTCTTTCGCGTTTTATTTTTGTTATGGCTTGTCTTTGAGTGTGTGTATCGCTTATATTATTTTGTTTTGGATAGCCAATTGGCCATTTTGTGGGAAAGTAACTGCCCTTTTGGCTTTCGGTGGTTGGTGTTTCCGTGAGGGTCTGGTTGTTTTATGTTTGTGTTTCTTTCCCTTTGGTGTCTCTGATGGAAGCTTTGGGTTTATTTATTGATTCCTGACCATGGCCGTCACTTCTATTTTTCAACAAAAGGGCTGGGAATTTTCTTCGGTTATTCCGGTTTACGTCCACCTCGGATAAACGCTCGGCCGGTATAAAATATTCTTGAAATGGTCGTAAAAGCCAAATCGACAAGAATTGTGTCAGTACGATCCAGACGCCCCGCCTAGAGGCCCTCCTCACCTGAAACTAAGGCGTTCCAACAAGAGTTGTTGATAGACAGCATAGCTCGCCTGGAATAATGTTCTTGAGGTCATGGGTATACGTCTGAGTTTTGCCTATTAAATCTTTGAACCAATATCTACCACCGTACCAAAAATGAACCATTCATTGTATAGTTTGGAATACATGAGTCTTAAAACTTTAAAGCTTATGTGATCATGTCCTCTAGGTCATGGATTTAGGTGGGCTTATTGCTAAGTAAAACGTTGGACATGTGTCTATTATCCAACCAAATATTAACCAAATCCATTGTATGATTTGGAAAATATGAGCTCTTAAACAAGAGGACCATGATGGTCCTATATCGCTCACCTGAGCTAAGAGATATAAATGTGGGTCCCAGGTCGATAATTTGAACAATCTTAGTAGAGGTCCACTAAATGAAGCTTAACCTCGAATATCAAAAGCCTGGGTCTTCTGTTTCGGACAAGAACTTTTTTTAAATGTTTTCTCTATGCAAGTCTATGTAAAACCAGTGGGCCCCAGGGCGGGGCCATTTTAGGCCACCACGCTATGAAGAGGTCCACTAAATGGAGCTTCATACCAATTATCAAAGACCTGGGACTTCTGGTTTCAGACAAGAAGATTTTTGTATATTTTCCCTACATAAGGCTATGTAAAACCAGTGGACCCCGGCGAGGGAGCATTTTTGCCCCAGGGCTATAATTTGAACAATCTTGATAGAGGACAACTTGGTGAAGCTTCATACCGAATATCAAAGACCCGGGCCTTCAGGTTTCAGACAAGAAGATTTTTAAAGTTTTCCCTGTATAAGCCTATTTAAAACCTGTGGGACCCGGCGCGGGAGCTTTTTTGGTCCAGGGCCATAATTTGAACAATCTTGGTAGAGGTCCACTAGAAGAAGCTTCGTACCAAATATCAAAGACCTGGGATTTTTGGTTTCAGAAAAGAAAATTTTTAAAGGTTTTCCTAATATAAACCTATGTAAAACCAGAGGGCCCCTCCTCGGAGACATTTTTGGCCCCAGGGCTATAATTTAAACAATCTTGGTAGAGATTCACTATATTAAGCTCCATGCCAAATATCAAACACCTGGGCCTTCTGATTTCAGACAAGAAGATTTTTAAAAGTTTTTTCCCTTTATAAGCCTATGTAAAACCAGTGGTCCATGATGGTCCGGTATCGCTCTTCGGGCTAAGAGATTTACATGTGTGTCCAAGGGCGATGCACGTTTTGGCACCAGGTCTATAATTTGAACCATCTTAGTAGAGGTCCACTAAATCATCATACGAAATCTCAATATATGGGGTCGTTAAAGCCCTGGTTTTACAAGGTACAAATGCCTATAGTGAGTCTAACAGTCTCCCTACTAGACACATACACATACGTACGCAGTTACTAAGTTTAAACGTACGCACATACGGCAAACCGAAAATATTATATGCCCCTACCAGTATACCGATGGCGGGGGCATAAAATAGGCAATCTACTTACACTTTATACAAGGGTGTGTACTTGGGATTCATCACACAATCTTGGATCTGTTGTGTCGCACACAATCACTATGTTTAACTTGTTGTTGAATTCACCGCGGCATGTTAAATCAATCTAAGATTTTCTACCTTCCCTGTTACATTTGTATTTCCTATGGTTAATCATTTTGAAAACGATGCAGTCGATTCTTTGCTTGACGGACTGAACGCATCACCAGTAGCAAGATAAATCGTCTTAGTTTTGTCGCAATATCTGATTAATTAAACTTGTCAATTCATTCGGAGAAAATGGGCATTTAGAATAACGAAAAAAAGTGAATTAGCACTGCTTATTAGATACCCCCGCATGACAATGGTCAATAATAAAAAAGAGCAGACATGTTAAAAAGAAGTTGAACTCATAACCGGCAACTTGGCCCAAAATTATTGAAATACAAAATCTATTTGATGAGTTTTAAGTATCTGTTCAACTTCGCGCTAACAAGGTACCTACTCCCTATACACTTTAACATTATTAGACATCAAAAAATGGCTAAGTAAAAAAAGACGAAAAAAAGTAAAAGAAATGATTTTAGGAGTATGAAAACACCACATGCGCATCTTCAGACCTGTATGAAAACACCTGCAAAGTTTCAAAACTAACATCCTGAAACTGTGAGAGGAGTTGCGCTAACAATGTACCCACTCCCTGTACACTTTAGCATTATTAGATCTAAAAAATGGCTACGTTTAAAAAGACGAAAAAGTGAAAGAAATAATTTTAGCAATATGAAAAAAACACCTGCACATCTTCAGACCTATATGAAAACACCTGCAAAGTTTCAAAACGATCACCCTAAAACTGTGAGAGGAGTTGCGCTATCAAGGTACCCACTCCCTATACATTTTCACATTATTAGACCTAAAAATGGCTAAGTTAAAAAGACGAAAAAAAATGAAAGAAATAATTTTAGGAGTAAGAAAAAACCACATGCCCATATTCAGACCTATATGAAAACACCAGCAAAGTTTCAAAACGATCACCCTAAAACTGTCCCTATACACATTAACATTATTAGACCTCAAAAATGGCTATGTTAAATGAAAACCTATCTAGGGACATAACTCCAAGAGTTATGGGCCCTTGATAAATAATTTAATAAATCAGATTCCTTACCTCGGGCACCAAGTGTGATATAAGTTTCAATAATGTAGAACAATAAATACAAAAGTTATTAAAATTATTACGCAAGATATACAGGAAAATCAAAAGCGTCACGGACAAGTTTTCAAGAATTACAAAGGGGAATAACTTTAACAGTATTGATCGCAGGACTTTTTTTCATATAGCAGCAGCATCTCATCAATATCAACATTTATGCAAAAAATGATAAGATTCTGTAAACTATTAAGACAGATATGCAGGAAAACCAAAGCGTTTCGGACAGTCGGACGGACGGATGGACAGACGGACAACCTGAAAACAGTATATCCCACTTTAACTTCGTTTGCGGGGGTATATAGATCGCCATGCATTTTGTGAAAACAAACAACTGTTGTACTATGAAAATGTAATGGTGTCCAGTGAGATGACTGCAGTATTGCAATTGGTGTAAAAAGCACATCGTGTCAATGGCAACAGAATCCTCTGCTGTCACTCAATATAACTATAACACACGCGTGTGCTAAAATTACGTTTTTCATAACACCAATATTAGAAACTTTTTTCATATTAAACTAGTAAATAAATCAACCGAAAATGATTTGTGGCGACCTCCAGCGCCGAGGTCAAACATTTAACCATTTTAACGCAACATTACTCTTCTTCATGAAAAAGTGAGAATTAAAATATCAAAAAATCACATGCGTCGATTCCTATTTGCCAGCTCTCCAAATAAATAAACTATGTCAAGCACGACAGCTCCAAATATTGAGAATCTTCAAAAGGGACGAAAGTTTTTGCTTTTAACCATACCATGACAAACATAATTACGTAAGTTGATAAAATCTGATATGATCTCACCCGAAGCTCTAATCCTAAATTACCAGCAATTGTTGTTATGTCAGCCACCAGGACAAGAATGTCCCAACCCTTGATAAATCGTAAATATTCTTTCAAGGGAAGGTCTTGCTTTTCATCGTATACTTTGGTGGTTTTAGACATGCCTTGAGATGTTTGCTGTTGTTCAATTTCTTTATATCTGTCAGGTTCGAATAATCTTAGGTAGTAAACTGCCATGTATTGTCTGGTTTTCTAGAAAGAAGAAAGACACAGTAGTCGCTGTGAGAACGGGATAGTTTAATAACAAATCAACATCAAGAATGCGTTTCCAACGTCTACTGACAATGGTTCATTGCTACGTTAGAAGATATCGTCATATCAGACATTATTGTGTTCCTAAGCAGCAGCTAAAAATCGAAATTATATCGTTCTTAAATAAGTTACATGAAATGTTTGCCTTTGTAAGCAAGGAATTCACCAAAGAACTGATAAGTATGGGTGTACAAGTTTTTCTGGGCTAAATGTATGGAGTGTACAGGTTTTTTCTAGGCCAGACTAAAACCATTTTCCGGTCATAAAAAACTTTACGTTCTAATTTCAATTTTCCTGTATGAAAGTTATAACATATGCAACATAATGTAAAAGCATAGCTAAGATTATTGTTTCTCGTTTACACATGTCCCATAGACTAATCAATTTTCTCAAACTTTTCGGGCATTTAATTTTCATAGACAACTTACCAAATAAACAAATATCCCAAACGCTAGACAGCTTAATGTGTATGCAAGTGAAACAAATGAAAGCAGTAGGACAATTATTATCAAACTTCTGCTAACCGCTTCGATCGTCACATCTGTAAGAAATAATATAAGTAAACATTTTCATGAAATGTGTGTTAGCACTTTGCGACCAGGCAAGACACAGCGATATTGAGAATTTTGCCACCGAAATTGAAAAAAGCCGATACAAGTATCCGATATGTTTCATATTTCTACTCAAAACCGAAATAAAAAAATGTAAACCCCTGTAAACACCAGTTTAACTGTATGAAAGTGGGGTTTGAAGGAGTCAAAATTAGATAGGCGTGTTTTCGTGGTGGGTGTAGAAACAAGAGATATTGTGCTATAGAAGCAACGAACAATAACATTCTTATAAGGCTGCGCGGATACACTGTCTGGCAAGAATTCGCTTACGCCAGGCTCTGCAGATCCTTCACTAGCCGTCCACCCCATGAGCTGGTTACACTTATCCTTGTACTTCAGCATATAGTGTGGACAAAATTAGACATCAAATTTCGCTGCATTGGATCAGAAACTAAATTTGCTTCAAGTACAATATATTTTGTATTTTAATAACAGACATCCACTTCGAAGAGTGTTTTCTGGTATTCATTTCTTCATATAGAGACAATATGGAATCAACATATGAGCCCCGCCAAGCGAATTTGTGTCTTCGAGCATTCCGTCATGACAAATTTTAACTGCGCATGCCCAGCCATTCAGAGGGACCAGGGATATGGCTTTCTGTCTGAAGGTTCCTCTTGATTCACTGCTTGTATGAGCGAGCAGCGAAGGTTCTTGCGAGACTGTGCGGATGCGCAGGCTCGCCTGAACCTTCGCTGCTCGCATAGACGATAAGTACCAAACTCGCTTGACGGGGCCCATATACGCAACTTTTAGCGCGTTGTTTGTTTGTTTTTGTTTGTTTGATTTGAGGTTTAACGTCCCTGTCAACACCGTAAATGTCATTTTGGAAACGTTGCTTCCAATTTTGTGGGACTTTTACCCGACATTGACATGATATGACATCTCAAGCCCCGTCGCCGAATGAAACCAATAGGGTTTATAAGCATGGACGGTCCGACAGTCACACCGCTTTGCCTGGGCAGGCTTAGATCCTCTAAGCGGTTTCCAAGGCGGTTCTTCTGTCGCGGTTTATTTTTGTTATGGTTTGTCTGTGGGTGTTTGTGTTGCTTATATTATTTTATTTTGGATAGCCTATTGGCCATTTTGTGGGAAAGTAACTGTCCTTTTGGCTTTCCGCTAGTGATGTTTCCATTAGGTCTGTTGTTTCATGTTTGTGCTTCTTTCCCTTTGGTGTCTCTGATTGGAGCTGTGGGTTGATTGTATAGATTCCTGATCATTGCCTTCACTTCTATTTTATTTACCAGTACTCGTATTTAGGTCGGATTCAGCTCTGCGTGGAAGCATCGTGCAGCCCATATATTTCTTCAAAACATAATGGCATTCAAAATTTTCAAACAGTGTCCTTTAGGCGAAACAGACAGTATGTTTTTACAAAAAAAAATATTTCTATTCGGGACAACCATTTTACCAGGAACATCATAGCCAACATCTTTACAAATCTGCCGTTTGGTCGTTGTCTCCAAACTTACAGTAACCTGTCCATTATTATCGGGGTCTTCGAATTTTATCTGAAATGTGTAAAAAGGAGATGAATTATTTCCCCCTTATCAACTTGAAACGCGAAAAATATATTTTACCACCAATTTAAGTAATTCTAGTTCGTTATCAATCTCTCTCTCTCTCTCCCTCTCTCTCTCTCTCTCTCTCTCTCTCTCTCTCTCTCTCTCTCTCTCTTTGCAAACGTGTGTGCCATTTTGCTAATTTGTTTCAGCTCGCTTAGCTAATACACGTCCCTGGTGATAAACGGCGTGTCATACGTACTTTTTAGTTGAACTTCGCTGTCTCGAACTCGAACACCTTTGGTATCATGAAAGCTGGTCTGAATTTTGAAATCCCTCATCACGTTTACCATCCACTTTCATATGGTGTTGTGTGGCTTTGTACCGCTAGTGCGAGTACTGCCGTTAAGATATAGATCAGATCTAGGCGTGATTTGTTAAGTGATACTTCAAAGTTTGGAGGTCAGCTATTCAGGAGCTATAGCGCACAAATAAGTGCTGTTCAATTTCGATTCTAACATACTAAAATCGAAAATATTTTGGTTGTTTCCTTCAAATTCTCACAGCCTTTCGCTAGCATTAGAAAAAATCACGCCAAATTTATTGACTGTATCACACATATTTATGTCCTTTTGGCAATGGTTTGAAGCGAGAAAATAACGTTTCACCGTCTAACGGCAAAGACTTGTCATTTGACGTCATGACACGAAGGCGTTTCGCGACAAGGTCTTCTGCTCGCTACTTGTTCTAGAAAAAAATCACAGCTCATTTTTATTGCCTATATAGGCGCGCTGTGTCAGAATAGATGTTTCAATGTCTCCTGGCATTTCACAAATTAATATGCCTTTCTTTCGATATCTGGCAATGACCTTTTCCGTTGCGCTGGGCTTTACGTTGCATTTTTCATATCATCTTAAATTACATAATCAACAACCGCGCTTATCTATAGGCACTCTCATATTATTACTTTTGAAAAAGTACAACTTTCATTTTCGGTTTATTATTTGTGTTACAAAATATCTTAAACTAACCTTTCCAATTATGTTCAGGCATCGGGCCTTGTTCCTGTCAATGTACACCCTTACAGACTCTATTTCGAAGTATAAGATGAACTTCAACATTCTGTAAAATAAAATGTATATGATCTCCGAGAACAGCAGTTTACCAGATGAGCAAATACTATGAAAATGACGGTATTTGGAATGTTCATCCCGGCTTCTTAAAATTTGCACAACAAAAACAGGCATGCCATTGTGCTTGTTCAGGACGGTAGTACGCTTACAGAAATTACGTCGTGTTTCCACTTAACTTACGTTCATGTATATGAGGAGTCATCGGATCTTTAAAACATTTAGGAAGATGGAACATATCAATGACAGTCGAACGTCAATGGCTCGAACACCTTTGGGACCTCTAAAATCTGTTCGAGACAGGGGTAGTTCGAGCCACTGAGGTTACTGTCAGGAGGCATAACCAGATACTTTTAGACATCTTTTCGGTGTTCTATAATGAATATTTATGCTGTGTGTACTCATTAGAATCGCCTCATCGAGGCGATTCTAATGAGTAAACACAACATGCATTTGCAAGATGAAAGACTAAAATCTCCTTAATTATCCCCCACTATTTCTTATGTAGAGGATTTCGCTAGGGGCTCAAGAATGGGTTCGACTCATTCATGGTAAACGAGCCATCGGTGTTTGAATCATCGAAGTTCTACTGTATTTGATATAAGTCTTGAGACAACATTTTTGGCATTCGCGAACAACAAAGATGCAGATCATCCTGCGCATCAGCACAGTCTGATTAACACCTAGTTTATGTTCTCTTCTTAAAGGCATATATTCTTAGACAGTAGGATACATCGTGCGTTCATAATTGTTTTATTACCCTCTGTGAAATACTGACTACAGCAGATCAAAGGCGGCCCTTAATAGGGTGATAAGTAGCTCTTGTTGTATCCCCTTATTGGGGCACTTAAGGGGAAATCAATAATGTACATCAGTCAATAGTTAGTAAATTATTGATTTTCCCCCAGGAGGCCCCTTACCTGTTGAAGACAGAAGACTTCTCTTCAGTCAGCTCTGAGGGCTACATAATATTATGTAATGAACTGTTAGTCCTCAATAATCAAGAATAAATGCCTTTAAATAGCACTGTGACTAGCTCCTTTACAAAACTGCAAGACTCTTGCTAATGCGTAAAGCTGAAGACATCAGGTAAACAAGTCCGAGTAATGAACATCCATCTGAACCCCTTTTTATATGCAGAAAGCTGCTTTTGTTTTTTTTTTTTTTTTTGTTGTTGTTGTTTTTGTTTTGTTTTGTTTTTGTTGTTGTTGTCTTGTTTTTGTTTTGTTTTTCGGGGGTGGGGGTAGATATTATTTTCATATTTTCTCTCAAAACATATATTGTTGGTAATCGTTAGAATCGCCTCGTTAAGGCGGTTCTAACAAACACCAACAATCTATATTTGGACTAGAAACAACTAAAATAGCAAATACTTTAATCCGTTCTTGAGCTATGAAAGACGCCTTTTTAGCGCATTGGTGGGTCAACATAATGTGCCCTGCCTGGTTGCAAACCTAAAACATGGTTTCGTGACGGCGTCGTATGTCCTCATTTGCTTACCTTTTGATGGGTTCTGTCAGATTGTTACGTTGAAAGTCGGCATCAACGTCATAGGTAAAGATCGTCTCATTTGTAGTCCGGTTTGTGTAACTGCTGACGTGCACCTTAAAGTTTTTTGCTGCCAAGATAGTTCACATAAAATTATTAGAAGGAATACAATACATGGTCAATCATTAATACTTCAAAGAATTTTACTTGTAACCAGTAAATACCATTTGACGTTGGCTTTTCTGCATTTGATGCAAGTTCTAATATCAAACCATTAAGAACAGCTGTAAAACATATCAGTTTTCATGATGTATATAGAGGATATTTGGGGGTTTTTTTTCAGTGCAAGATCTTTTTTATTTCACCGTATGAACATCAAAAGAAATATTTTCACGAGTGGCGAAGCTACGGATGAAAAGCCAACTTGGGTGTGCATCAGTCAAGTAAAAATTGATTTCGCACCGATTATAAAAATCTAATTTTCTGTTTCTTTCATGCTTAAAACTGTCACTATTAACGGAGTTTTAAAGTGTTAGTCGTCACAACAGACAGCAAAATGGCGATTTCACGTCGTTTAGAAGTGTTCATGGGGTTTACATGGTGGAATATAGGGTGTAAACTTTAAGTTTGCTTCTGGAAAAAAGCTTGGAATTTTACTTTATTAAAATGTTTTCATTCAACTGTCCGAAGTCCTGGGAGAAGAACTATATAAGTACTTATAAGGACTTAAATCTCTTCTGCAACAAGGTCTATCGGAACCCGAATTTTATGGTGACTTAGTATATAAATTCACAAAAATATATATCTGCAATGACTTCAGCACCCAATTTCGTAAAATCATTCTTCGGTATAAAAAGATTGGGTAAAACATAAATGTTATACGACAGACTGCATGCATGGTAATTAACCCAATCACGGTTGACAACTTTGCGCCCCTCTTTAATTGCACGCCAGTGGGCCAGGCCTCAGATTCTATGACAGTTCGAGCGTAAAGGCTTATTGAGAGATCTAATTCAAGGTAATGTTGGTTGGTGCCTGATGCTCTGTCTCTGGTCGGGCCCATCGGAGTCTAACTGTTGGTTTTCTTTTGCTCCAGCATTTCAGTGGTTTCTAGCTGTCGAGTCCTCACCGTTGTTTCATCTCTGTGGTTGTTTGATTATGTGTGTTCACGGCGATGTTGCACTGATGAGTAAGGAGGCCACCTTGCGGACTGAACAAATCATTTGTCGAAATCGCGACGGAAGTAAGAGCGAGGATTGTAAAATCGATTTAAACCCCCCCCCCCACCACCACCACCACCACCCCCGGTAGCTAACTGGCCTCGAATACATCTTATGTTTCGATGAAACATCTAATTCACAAGCAGTTCCTAAATTCGTACCTTCACTGTTTGAAACGGATGATATTGATTACGATTTCACTGATTCATATAAAAGTACGAAATAAATTCGATCCTTGTTTATTATCGTCGACACGGTTTTGTCCGGGATAGCAGAACCAACCGTGACCTATTCACCATATTTGCATTATATGCTGGCTCCCAGCTTGCACATTGTCAATATTGGAAGAACAGGTATTCAGACCCCCCTGACCTTTTAAGGTCAGGGAGTCTGGTTACCTGTTTTTCCAACACTGATAACCTTCAGACTAGGAGCCAGCAGATAATGCAAATAAGGTGAATGACAAGTATCACTGGAACAAAACCGTTAAATGAACACTCCATAAACCCCTTTGTATATAGAGAAAACTGGGGTTTACTGGGGTATACATTAGTTTTCTTATTTCTGCTCCAAGACATGGTTGTGTGTACTGGTTAGAACCGCTTCAATTGCGCGGTTCTTACGAGTACCCACAACCTATGTTTGCAACAATAATAAAAAAAAACTTTCACGGATTTTCATCAGAAAATAAGTTGCTTGGAGGTGTAATCATAATGAGTATGTAAACTGCAAACACACCTGTAAATCGAACTTTTCGCACATTATATTGACGGTTCATCGTGTTAACAAGTCCCTATAACCAGTTCTTATTTATGCCCCAAGACATAGGTTGTGGGTACGCGTAGAGTCGCCTCAATACATTATCCAAATACATTGTAAAATTTACCCATAACAAAACGAAATATTTAATGATGAGGCATTGTAATTTTTTTTTATTTCTGCTCAAAATATAGATTGTGGGTACACGTTAGAACCGCCTCATCGGCCTGTTCTAATGAGTACCGACAATCTATGTTTTAGAGCAGAAATAAGAAGAAAAAATAGGTTTACCCCTGTAAAACTCAGATTTACTTTATATCAGTGGGGTTCAAGGTGGTCAAAATTATATAGGCATGTTTTCGTGATGAAGGCGGTTCTAATGAGCACCCGAAACCTATGTTTGGAGCATACCATAGACTGTGGGTACTTGTAGAGCAGCCTCAATGCCAAGGCAGTTCTAACGAGCACCCGAAACCTATGTTTGGAGCATATATAAGCAAGAAATTTCACAATTTTTATCTGCAAATGGCGGTTTTATTGTTATGAAAGAATGCGCTTTATTACACGGATGTGTTATCGTAGTGTTATTATGTAGCTATGGTAAGGATTCAAAATAGAAGTGAAGGCAATGATCACTGAGTTATCGATACAATTACCCAACATCTCCCATCAGTGACACCAAAGGGAAAGAAACACAAATATTAAAAAACTAAATCTTAATGGAAACATCATTAGCGGAAAGCCCAAAGAACAGTTACTGTCCCACAAAGTGTCCAATTGGCTATTGAAAACAAAACGATATAAGCGATACACACACTCAAAGACAGACAGTAACAAAAATGTACCGCGACAGAAGAACCGCTTTTGGACTGTCAGTGAAAAAAAAAAAGAATTTCACTGGGGGCTTTATTCGATTTAACGCGACCGCAATCCTCGCCCATGATTCCATCGCGATTTAGACAAATAGTTTGTTCAGTCTGCATGAAGGCTTCCCATCTCATGAGTGCAACATCTCCGTGAACACAAAAATCGAACGACCACAGAGATGAAACAATGGTGAGGACTCGACAGCAACAATCCACTGAAATGCTGGAGCAAAAGAAAACCAACAGTTAGATTCCGACGGACCCAACCAGAGACAGAGCATCAGGTACTCACCAACATTACATTAGTAAGTCATTTCGCTGGAACCGTCATAGAATCTGAGGCCTGACCCAGCGGCGTACAATCAAAGAAGGAAGCAAAGTAATCGACCGTAAAGTCTAATTGAAGGACATGTTTGATACTGTTTGACTAAAACAGTAAAATACGACTGCCTATATAAGTTCCGACCCATACACGAAAATACATATATTTTCGAAATTTCATGCCTTCAATTTAAGGGGACTATGATTTTGATATACACCACTTCTTCAGCAGTGCTGTTTGATCCGGCTCTTCTATAAGCGACGCGAGAAAAGTGTTCTTTTGTTTTGTTATGTTTTCTTTGTTTGTGATCTGAGATTTTCCGCTCTCGTTAACACAATCTAGCTCATTTTGGAGGCGTTGCTTCCAATTTTATTTGACTTTTACCCGACATTAAGATTAAACGAAATCTTAAGCCCTACCGCCCGAACAAACCAATAGGGTTTATATCCAGGGACGGCCCGACTCGCACCACTTGCCTGGACAGGCTTAGGCCTTCTAAGCAATTTACCAATACTCATGTGTGGTCGGCTTAAGCTCTGTGTAGAAATTAGGGCGTAACTATACCAAATTTAGTGACACAGAGGCCTTTTTTAATCTTCATCAGTGTGTCTCAACCCAAAAATTCTGAAACCGAAACGGATGATGGACAAGACCCGGCAAACACACAACACAGCACACACTACCTATGCTTGGAGTATACATGTAAATAAGAAAATATCACAAAATTTAATCGGAAAAAGAGATATGAAAGAATGCACTATGTCAAACGGGTGTGTGATAGTATTGTAAAAATATCATATATAATATATATATGCTTAGTAATTTAAAATGTCTTCTTGATAATCTGTTGTAAATGCAGTGAAACCGCGTCAGAAGTTTACTGAAAATATAGTGTTATTTGGCAAACTCGGACTTATTGATTTTTCTATATATATATATATAGCAACGCTACTTATGTGATAACAGCAGGCACAGCAGCGGTGCTGGTTGGGTGAGGCAAAGGTGACATGTATCTTGCGTCATCGGGGCATCTAACTGATATTGGCCTACAGTTGGGTAAGACCTGCTGTCCTTGTAGTAGGTAAGGGTAGAGAGGGTGCATTGCTATTTCTTCTGTTTCTGCACTTCCGTTCATTAGAAGCCTCCGTTGTGTAGTGGTTACGCTACTCGCCTTGTAAACCAGGGATCGCAGGATCGATCCCGGGCTTCTCCAGACTTTCGGATGAGTCTTTACACCGAGGTCTTGTCTCCGTATGACCTTACCTGTTGGTGGGACGTAAAACGCAAGCACTCACTTCCATTCATTTTGTTCCATCTCTTCAATCTTTGTCTCCCTTTCCCTGGGAGACGACACAAAATGACATGTCGTTAAACTCAAAACAATCAATCAATACCGGCACAGCAACAAAACGTGTCTATGATCGAGTTCAGTTGACCTACTACAGTCCAAGGAATCTTGCGACTACAAGAGTTAACTCGAGGTCAACCCAGCGTGGCAACCTGGCGGACTGTGAAGAATTGAAATCGCAATCCAAAATTCGTTTATTTCAAATATTAGAAATTTTAGCTCGGCATTTACAGGCAATTGTTTCAAAAATCACAGCCAACTTGAAAACATGTTATTTACTTTTACAGTCGACTGAAAATTAACCCATATATGACTAGCGGCCCTTTTCTGGGACATTGACAAACAGTGCAGACCCAGATCAGACGCCGCAGAACGCGGCGTCTGATCTGGATCTACACTGTTTACTTAAAGAACATTCATTTTTGTAAAATTTGCTGCAAACCAAAACAAACCCGACACCCATATAATTGGAAATGGACCACTCCAAACTGACTGGGTGGAAGATTCCATTGTCATATGTGGGTTAATAATGCGGGTATGTCTTTTGCGTCCGCCATGTTTTTACTCGAGGGTCAACTTGATTGGTTTTGTTGACATTTTTGACAAGAGTAGATTCTTGACGTAAGACGATTTAACACTAGTAGGTCAACTGAACTCGCTCTATGTAAACGCACCGTAATCATGTATGAGTACGTAAAGCTAAAATGAGCCAGCTCATGGGAAAAGGGTACTTAATGTATAGGCAACCTGCTAAGAGTTTTTGGTGCTTGCAGGCATGTAAAGGAAATTTTGAGGAAGCTATGTTCCAGCCTTATTAGCAAATTGCACATGCGCAGTGGAAGTACAAACGTGATCATACTGAGGGTCATTTTCAAATGAGTCGACTCAAATGTTTACTTGTTATAGAAAGTCCGTGATCAGTTGGCCCTATGTGAAATCCTCCAAAGTCAAAGTAAGTTATTTCTGCTGTGACGGAGTCGAAGTTTGGCTTTTTGTAGAAACCTATCGCATCTTCTTCCGCGTTGTATAACTGAAAGGTATAAAGGGAGTCAAAAATAACTTACCTAAATATGTATGCAGCCTATTTCATTTAGTTTATAGGACAAAAACAGTTGAGCAGAAAAGATACATCTGTCATACAAGGGAGACAACTCTTATGCGTCACAAGATAGCGTATTGTTAAAACATTTCTCATTTAAATGCCACAGTCGCTTAGCCTACTACCTGTGCTGGAAAATGTTTTAACGTCCCCGTCAACACTGTCAAGGTCATGTTGGAGACGTTGCTTCCAATTTTGTGGGACTTTTACCCGACATTGAGATGAAATGACATCTCCAGGTCTATCGCCTAGTGAAACATAAAGGGCATGGACTGTCCGACACTCGCACCGCTTTGCCTGGGCAGGCTTAGATCCTCTAAGCGGTTTACCAGTACTCGTGTGCTGGTCGGATTCAGCTCTGCGAGGAAGCATCATGCAGCCCATCTATTTCTTCAAGCCCCGACGGGCAGCGACCGTCTGAAAAATGTGAGTAGCTTTGGCGACATTATGAAAATACGCCTTTTCCAATATATTGGATAATTTGCAACAACCAAAAATGAAAATTTTCCAATAAAAATTCCGATATTTTTCTTATTTCTGCTCAAAACATATATTGTGGATACTAGTTAGAACCGCCTCGCTGTCTCAAAACATATATTGTGGATACTAGTTAGAACCGCCTCAGCGAGGCGGTTCTAACGAGTACCCACAATCTATGTTTTAGCGGTTCTAACGAGTACCCACAATCTATGTTTTTGAGCGAGGCGGTTCTAACTAGTATCCACAATATATGTTTTGAGCAGAAATAAGAAAAATATCAGGATTTTTATCTGAAAAAAATTCATTATGGTGGGAAAATTTTAGCAATATATTTGAATAGGTGTGTTTTCGTAAATCTGGGTCGCAATGTTTTTCATATCTCAATGAATACATCAATACACACGACGTAACGTAATCAGTAAGTGACGTCAAAATAAACAATGAATCCTTCCAATATGATTTGACGATGGCGAGCTTATGACGTCAACAAAACTGCGCCCGGTTGGCTTCTTCATCGCGAAAACATACCTATATAATTTTGACTCCTTTGAACCCCACTTTTATTTGGTAAAACTGGGGTTTACATGGGTAAACCTTATTTTTTTTTTTTTTTTTTTTTTTGTTATTTCTGCTCTAAAATATAGATTGTGGGACCTCGTTAGAACCGACGAGGCGGTACTGACGTGTACCCACGATCTATATTTTAGAGCAGAAATAAGACAAATATCACACTTTTTTCAGCCTAAAATTTTCAGTTTTTTTTTTGGCAGTAAAATTTACAATGTGTTAGTATGGACGTGTTTTCGTAATTGTTTCAGTTTTAGCACTCAGAACAGTTTTTGTCACATAAAAAGATGAAAACTGATGTAAACATAAGTGATAAAGTTATACTGTTTAACGTCCATTGAAATATGAACAACAACGGGTTACATGAACCACTTCCTGTTTGCTTTGTCCGTGCAATAGCCCCCACCCCCAATGGTGTAGTGGTTATGCTACTCGCCTCATAAACCAGGGATCGTGGGTTCCGGATCCCAGGCTTCTCCAGACCATCACGGAAACACGCCTATATAATTTTGACCCCCTTTAACCCCACTTGTATATAGTAAAACTGGGGTTTTCAGGGGTTAATATTTTTTTTTTATTTCTGCTCAAAACATAAAGTGTGGGTACTCGATAGAACCGCCTCGTCGAGGCGGTTCTATCGAGTCCCCGCAATGTATGTTTTGAGCAAAAATAAGGAAAATATCAGATTTTTTTATCTTGAAATGTTCTTTTTTGGGGTGGTGACATCTTCCACTATATTTGTATAGGCGTGTTTTCGTAATGCTTTTGAATGAGTCTCTAAACCACGGTCCCGTCTCCGTATAACCTAAGCGGTTAATGGGACACACACACTATGCTCGTGACCCGATGTTAGCCATACGTCAATGAATGTTAAACAAATTAAATTCTGTTCTGTTAAAACGCATGTCGATCGCCATTGCTGGTATAATGAATCGCTATACTGAAAAGAATTACGAAAACATGCCTATTCAAATACATTGTAAATTTTACCGACGAAAAATCGAAAATTTTAAAATGAAAAATTATGATAATTTTCTGATTTTTGTTCAAAATATAGAGTGTGGGTACACGTTAGAACCGCCTCATCGAGGCGGTTCTAACGAGTATCCACAATCCATATTTTAGAGCAAAAAGAAAAAAATTAAGGTTTACCCCAGGCCTGTAAATCCCAATTTTACTATATAAAATTTGAGTTCAAGGGGGTCGAAAGCACATAGGCGTGTTTTCGTGATGAAAAACAAACAGATTCTGCCATATGAAATGAGCAGGTTTAAATCAATATACATCGTACCCTTTCCACCGCATAATTGATGCTGTCTTTCAATTCTTTAATGTCATAGAGAGCAAAATCACCATGTGCTGGAGGGTAAGGAGGTGTTTCCCAACTTGCATCCCATCCTTTTAGCAGCAGATTCTTTAAAGTCACATGACCTCGTTTAACAACGTTGTTGAAATTTCCCCGTTCATTACCGAAGCTGAACATCTATAAAATAAGGAAACTAAATGAGCCGGGGAACAGCACTTCCTACAACTTACATGTGCGCCCAGCGAAGAATCAGATCAGCCTGTCTATCCACATATTTTTACCAGAGACTTCTCTTGCTGCATGAAGGAACGCTGGGCCCTCAGCTATCCTTAGAGCGCACAATGAATACTCTTAACAGACTGCGCAGGCTGATCTGAGTCTTCGTTGGGCGCATAAGTCTTATTGTAGGTTTTGTCGTGCGCTGGCTCAAATGTAAAAAAGCACTTCAATAAATAATTAAATATAGCAATGTGCGCATGGCTGACTTCCTGTTATATTGCATAACGAATAGCTGTATTAGGTTCCTTAAAAGTATCAAAATTCTTCATAAGCTGAAATTTACCATACGTCTATAAAAAATAGACAGTTTAAGTTTTGATTCCCGTAAAGTCATAAATTCCTACAGGAAAAAAAAAAAACTAGCGCGAAACATTCGTTTTCTGCATTTCATTTGCCAAGTGCGCAGTTTGAGTTCAAGGGATATACGTATATTCCTTACATTTTTTTTTTTAAATTCTAATATCCCGTTATCGTTTCTGTTGAAAATATTATTCTTTTCAACCAGTTAAACTTTTCATGTCTCGTCAAAATGTCAGACACATGACAGTTTTTGCGAAACAGTACTCAGTATTGCATAGCAGTAGACCACCGCCATCTTACTTTGAAGGTACCAGCTTAAAGGTATAGAAATCAATTAAATTTAAAAATACACTGATTCAAGGAATCGAAGGGCGAAAACCTGTATTAGTTTTCAAGATATTACAATTTGAAGTACGAAATATTTAATATAAACAACGCAACTTCACATTGCCCCATTAATATTCATGGGGTATTCTATGATGTCATAGATGCACATTGATTTTTTTTTTTAATATTGTAATACCTTGTGTTCTATAGTCCTCAAAAATTTATAATCACCTATTTAAATTATTAAAACTGATCTTTACTTATATGCTAAACCACTGATGAGTTAGGAGGCCTTCATGCGGACTGAACAAAGTATTTGTCTAAATCGCGATGGAAGTAAGGGCGAGGATTGTGGCCACGTAAAATCGATTTAAGCCCCCGAGTGGAATTCTTTCTGACCAAGGCGGTTCTTCTGTGGCGGTTTATTTATGTTGTTGTTCGTTACTACTCACTGTGTGTATCACTTGTGTCTTTTTATTTTGGATGGCCATTTGGCCATTTTGTGGGAAAGTAAGTGTCCTTATGGCCATCCTTTGTTTAGGTTTTCATTATTGTCTGGTCGCTTCATGTTTGTATTTCTTTCCCGTTGGTGTCTTTGATGGGGTGAGTAAGTTAATTGTATCGATTCCTGATCTTTATTTTACTTCTACTTTCTCTATTTTCAATCGCAAACCTTAAATTCAAATTAAAAAAAAAATAACTTAAACTACAGTTTCTGTATTTGTAAGTGTTTGAGATAACGTAAGAACTGACTGATCTGTTTACAAGGCATGTAAAAAAACTTACATTAACTAGTCTAAATGAAATTTTGAATTAAACTTTTTAAAAAATACTTTGTGTCGGTTATATTATTTTATTTTGGATAGCCTATTGGCTAATGGGATTGTGCCTTTTAAAGATGAGTAAGAATCATTTAAAATATCCACTGTCCCATGGTGTAGTCTATGTTTGCAAAACTTCTTATCAAAGAGGCTGCTGTTTTCTATCTTTGAAATGCACCCCAAACCCAAAACATTATCTTCAAGTCATGCCTCGCTCCAAAGTTCAACGGTATGTTTACTCGCATTTTACATACTTGCGCAGTTATGCAGGTGAGCTTTACTATCTGGAGAACCATAAACACGAAGTAGATAAAATGGAACGAACAACGGTGGTTGTTATATTTAACTGCAGTGTAGAAATAGAGCTTCAAAAGTCGCTGCAGCCTGGAGGTCTTATGTCTAAACGTGTTGTCATCTTTTCTACCTTTTTCATTATTTGTGGTTTCTATTCCTGAAACAAAAAATTTGCACATAACATATAGATCTATAGCATTTTGGCCTAGCCAAGCGATAAAAAAATCTCCTAGAATGTCTACACAGCGAAGATTCAGTTCATGCTCATGACTCTGCGCACTCTCTCAAGTACTCAATAGCTTTCAAAATCAGTTTGAAGCTACTTTGGGTCAGGCGGTTTCCCCATAGCGCAGAGCGAAAAATCACACTGCGCGGATGCACAAGCTGATATAAGTATTCACTGGACAAAAATGCTTAACTGCCCCCATTTTACTTGGTAAGGTAGATTTTGCATTATCGCGATTACATTAACTCAGCTACCTGGTATTGCTCACCTATGGCGGCAAAATAAATATACTGTTCACAAAAAGTAGGGGATATTTTACTTTCAGGCTGAATATTGGGAAATAAATAAAACGTTACCTGGCCAAGATGCAATTTATTCAAAGCACTATCAAATATCCATAAATTTAACCACACATTAATTCCAGTGATCACGTCATTATGTAGCGACACGGCGACCAATCTTCTACGCGTCAAGGTCGTTTTTCACAAGCCCTCAATAACATGTTGGACCGCCTCGATTGTCACAGCAGGCAATGAATCGTCGTTGCATACTTCCAATTAGTCTACTAATCGTGAACTGAGGGATCTTTCGCCACTCTACTTGAAGTGCTGCACCAATCTCACCCAGGGTCCTTGCAGGCGGATCGCGACTTCGGACTCGTTTCCCGAGGATGTCACATACGTATTCGATGTGAGATACATTTGGACTCATCGCAAGCCATGGTATTTTCCGAATATTTTGCCGTTGAAGGTACTCAGTGACGACTTGTGCCCGATGAGCCCTAGCGTTATCGTCCTGAAAGATGAATCCAGGACCGTTGCGTCGAGCAAACGGTAACACGTGAGGAGCCAACACGTTATCACGATAGTACAGTCCTGTAACTCTGCCTTGGCACACATGTAAGTCTGTAAGTTTTTTCGTCATGGTGATCCCACCCCATATCAGATCCTGCTCCATATCCATCATGAGCATCCCTAGCCGGGTCTGTATACAGTTCACCAGTACGATGCGAGACTCTTCTACGGCCATCACGAAAGTCCAAGTTAAACCGGGATTCTTCACTGAACATAACGCGAGACCACTGATTAATGTTCTTGTGTACACCACGCAAAACGTGCTCTACTGTGCCTAGCTTTCAACGGCAGTACAACATGCGGATGCTGTGCCGTTAACCCATCTTCCTCGGCGCAGGTATTGCTGAAGATCTGATGACGTTAGTCTCCGGTTGCGTAACGCTTGATTGACAACAATGCGGTCATCGCATCCGTTAGTACTCTTCTGAAGTCCACTTTTCTCCTGTCCTACGATAGCGTGCCCATAGTCGACTGACAACTGACTGTGATGTATTCATTACATTTGCCGTCTGCAACTGCGTACTTCCGGTCTGGAGCATACCAAATGTTCTCCATCGTCGACCTCCCGTTTGCCGAATCACGGTTCTAATAACGAATTTGTTTATGAAATCGTTTCATAAAACACTCCAACAGTCGATACAGAAAGTTTTATCGAAATCTCGCATCAGTAAACCGGTTTGTCACTAATGTTAAAATTCACGTGCTACCCCATGTACAAATTATGCCCCTGTGCTACGCCACTCGAGCATAAATATCATACTGCTCAATGATAGAATATACACAGATGATAGTCAATTGACATGGTATACCCGATATCTGATTATTCCTAATATTTAGACTGATGGGCTCGAAGGAACCCGAATATCCCCTACTTTTTGTGAACAGTATATTATCAAATAAAAACTCTCTATATTCAATGATAAAAGTACACTTTTTTATATGGCGATCTTGCAATTTGACTGATTTCCCACTGGGCACATGGCGTTTAAGCAAAGTCCGCATCAACGTCGAAGCAACGTTGCAACGATGTTGATAAGACGTTTCCTACACGTTGCTTTGCTGTTGTAGTTTTGTTTCCTTCACAGATTTCATACTTGCTTCCAAAAGATCGCCATTTAATAAATCATATTTGCATTATACTGCTGGCAATTTCTAGTGTGAAGCAAACATGCATGCCAGGATACCAACCAAGTTCGCCTTGAACATTTTATTGACATTTTGATGTTGTTGTCCACGTGACAATCGCTGACCAATGAAGTCAAATCACGCGCAAATCATAAACAAAAATTACGCAATGGAAATAAATAATTAAAACTTTCTATGAATACTATGATCCTTAATTTTACCTTTGTTTTTGCTTTGGTTATTTTCTGTTTCCACTTTTATCTTTGGTATGGTCTTCTCCCTTATTGTGACCGCTACATCTAAAACATAGACAGGGGCAGCTTGAGGCTACTTTTAAATTACACATATGTGGCATATAAGGTCTTTTTTTATACCGGATAAGGCTTATCGAGACTTTCACAAGGACAAGTTTCAACCTTATGAAGAACCATGTCTCGTGTAATATGCATGTTTTGTATGGGCGTCTCGTGCTCTATCGTATAGGCAGACGTTACCGAAAGCGAAAACGACTTAATTACATGCATTCGCGGACGTCAACGTAAGGGTTCAAACCAAAGCGATTGCAGGAGCAAAGAAAAGAGAACAAAGGTTGAACTAGAAAACGAATCAGGCACGAGTGTTCGGAGCAGACAGAAACAAAGATTCCGAGGATCTCATTTTGGCATAACGAAGTTAATTGTCTCCCTTTTTTCGGTACGCAGCTTGGCATAGTCACAGGGCATAGTCCGTTATGTCTAACAGTGATTTTATGGATGGAAGTTTCGATCTGCCCTTCACGTCCATGAAATATATATATATAAGCTGGCTCTCGTGACAGTAAGGTAACATTTTTCAGCAACAATTGTGTGAGTGAACGTAGCGATGACGTCAAACACTTTGCACTCGTTGACGTCACGTTATACTACGCGTGCGCGCCAATCAATGAATGTCGTTTAACATGTCACGCTGTCTGCTGTCTTTTTGCTTATATTTGTTAAATTATTGCAAACCCCCTTGATTGTTTTAATTGCGATATAAACTAAATATATGATTTGTGTCTTGCGAGCCCCAATACAATTGTCGCGGCGAACCGATTATATTTTATTATTAAAGACACTAACCATGTATTTACTATTTATCATATGACGTCGCGTCTGAGAGTGTAATAACGCCATGTATTATTTTCGATAATCCACTAGTGGATTAAATATGCAAATTAGCTAGATACGTCCCATAACGTTACACGTTCGACGTCCTTAACGACGTCGCATTTACTATTAGTGGAATATTGACATTTTTGTAAACAGTCGTGAATAAAATGCTCTGTAAATGTCATATGATAAATAGAATCTTTCATTCGTGCTCATGTATTATTGAATTTATTAAACTCGTTGAGGAAAAGGGATACAATGCTCGGCAAAGCCTCGCATTTTATCCTAAATTCAATAATACATGAACACTCATGTAAGATCTTCTATATCAATAATTTATTAAACTCGTCGAGGAAAAGGGATAAAATGCTCAGCAAAGCATCGCATTTTATCCCTTTTCCTCAACTCGTTTAATAAATTCAATAATACATGAACACTCATGTAAGATCCTCTATCTAAACTCCGTTCAGAAAATCTGAATCATCGATTTTTTCATTTCCCGGTTTTAATACTCATTTGAGCCCATACATCACTTTTGGAAAGTTTTAGACCTCACCCTCCGCCGATTTCTCCAGCAAGTCGTATGCCCCTGCGACAGTCAGGAAAGGCTGTTATTATTCGGAGAAAATTGCAAAACAAAGAAATGAGAGCACAGACTAAGTCCATTTGACGATGGTTGTCAGGTAAAATAATGAATATTCAAATTAATGTGACGCACTTTATAAATAGATATGCAATGGCGATACACCTTATATTCGAATGGCTAGTTAGAAGCTCACTAGGAACGGGGAGCCACTAGCGCGACGTGCTGTCAACAGTGGTCAAAATATAAATATACCGATATCAGATGTTGTGTCACAGCAAATGATTTTCCATGACGTGATCGTGCAAATAAAACATAGACGCCCTTTTAATGTACAAGACCAGTAACCACTCCTATATATGGTTTAAAAAGGTGGGTCGAAGCTGTCAGAATGTCTTAGTCTGTGAAAGAAAATATACATTTTGCAATTTTCTCCAAATAACCACAGCCTTTCCTGGCTGTCACAGAGGCATACGACTTGCTGGAGAAATCGGCGGAGGGTGAGGTCTAAATCTTTCCCATAGTGATGTATGGGCTAAAATGAGTATTAAAAGCGAGAAACGAAAAAAATCGATGATTCAGATTTTCTGAACGGAGTTTAGTTCTCTGTCCGTTGATCCACCTAACCGTTACTGTTGTTTGAGATAAGTATCCGTAATGTTAAGAATTTGATACCCGTACTTTTGATGCTGTCTGATTATGGACATTTTATCTTGGTTGGGCGTTTACTATCCGCTGGTTTCACCATAGAGCCCGAGAGCCGAGTATCTAAATTTCATTCGACGAATAATACTTTCAAGTCAAAACAGCGTTTAAGGTCTTTTTGTCCCTGAATAAATGTAGATGCTGGGGAGCATAGGTTTGGCTTGTTTTTACATGTGCATATCTTTCAGTACATGATTTGACTTTCTTGTACGTTAATTTGCGTAAGAAACCCAGTTCAATAGAGCTAAAGGTATGGGTACCAGATAGGTTCTGTGTTGCTGTTTATTGTATATGTAAGCCATTTTGTATATAGAGGATCTTACATGAGTGTTCATGTATTATTGAATTTATTAAATGAGTTGAGGAAAAGGGATAAAATGCGAGGCTTTGCCGAGCATTTTATCCCTTTTCCTCAACGAGTTTGATAAATTCAGTAATACATGAACACGAATGTAAGATTCTATTTATCATATGACTTTTAAAACGCATTTTATTCACGATTTTTTAAACAAAATGGCAATATTCCGTCATTAGTAAACGCAACGTCGTTAAAGACGCCGTACATGTAACGTTATGGGGCGTATCCAACTAATTTGCATATTTAATCCACTAGTGGATTATTGAATTTATTACATGGCGTTATTACACTCCCAGACGCGACGTCATATGATAAAAGGACGTATGTCAAAGAGAACAACAACAATGTACAAAAGCACTAGCATCATAAGCTATATGGTAGCAAAACAGCCTAGTGAATAAGAACTTCGACGTGAACCATATGTAACCAATGACATTGCTTTTAGTATCCTTCAGACTGCATACGCTTCGGTCTGTGGTCAATGTAAACCACGGCGAGATCGGTCTGCAAAGTAGAAGTAGAGGCAATGATCAGGAATCGATACAATTAACCCACAGCTCCCATCAAAGACCATAAAGGGAAAGACACATAAACATGAAACAACAGAACCTAATGGAAACATCAATAGCGGAAAGCCAAAAGGACAATTACTTTCCCACAAAATGGCCAATAGGATATCCAAAAGCAAGTCTCTTTAAGTTGTGGTGTCGTCTTTCTGCAAATGTCTGACGCATTGCAGGATTTAAAATTGTTCAATGTTTAGTTTGGGGTATTTACAGTCAATATACAGTAAAATTCCTAAATTAAGACCACCTTTGGGACTGTACAAAAGTGGTCTTTGTACAGTCCCAAAGGTGGTCCATGACCAGAAGACACTATATGCAGAAAACACAAAAGAAAGAATAACTGCAACCTTCAAAATAAGCTTTTTAAAGCAGAATAAGTCCTAATTTTAGGTGGTCTTAATAGCGGAATTCACTGTATCATAGTGTAGTTTATATTTTCTTTTCCTTTGGGATCATTGATTCCATTGTGGAATTTTGAAAATATTTGAGGGTCACTGATGAGGCCTAATTGGCAGAAACTAGCTAGTCTAGCCCAGAAAACATGTACACTTCATATTTTCCATTTCTGTGGTGTATTTCTTGCTTCCAAAGGATAACCCTTTTATAGAACATATTTAATTTTAGTATAGTTAATGTTCAGTGTGTCCAAGTCGGAGCTGTTCTATGGAACATGTATAATCTACAGTACCTTCTGTTCTGGTTGTCCGGGATTCTTCTTGGACCGATGGAGCTTGATGGTGTACATCCAATCCAGATCCGTCTGGAAGAAAGACTTTATTATACAGTCACCTGAATCCGAATAAAATTAATCAAATGATGCGTCTACTGTCTTAAACCCATATGCGTCGCATCTCGAGAAAACCTGTCTTGCGACCAGGTAAGACACAAAACAGCCTGCTCAACTCATTACGAAATAGGCCTATACAAATACAGTGTGAACTTTACCGCAAAAAAAAAAACTAAAAAAAAAAAAAATACATTTTAAGTTGAAAAATTGCGATAATTTTCTTATATCTGCTCCAAACATAAATTGTGGGTACTCGTTAGAACCGCCTCGACGAGGCGGTTCTAACCAGTACCCACAATCTATGTTTTAAAGCAGAAATAAGAAAAATAAGGTTTACCCCCGTAAATCCCAGTTTTACTCTATACAAGTGGGGTTCAAATGGGGTCAATATTATATAGGCATGTTTTCGTGATGCATTTAGTCTATCAAGAGTGATAAAATTGTAGATATGGGAACTAAAATGGCTACTTTCTGGTGATAATCCGATATTTTTCTTATTTATACTGCAAACATAGGTTGTTGATACTCGATAGAACCGCGTTCTAACGTGTACCCACAACGTATGTCTTGGAGCAGAAATAAGGGGAAAATAATGTATACCCCCGTAAAACCCAGTATTCTCTTTTGAGGTTGTGTTCATTTCAGGGACTTGTTCACGTGATAGAGTACAAAGACAGTGATCCGACTGCACGGATACGCAGACTATTCCGCCTAATGAAATGGGTAAAAATCGGAGTGTACCATATCTGGAGAGCAAGATTCGGAAGTCATAATAAGCAGCTGCACTATTGCAAGATGTTGAGTGTTTGCAGGCACGTTTTCCTGGTACTTGCTTTGTGGTCCCCTTCCGTTTCTCCTTTATTGTCTCTTCAGTTAAGTTGATTCATCAGCATAATGCTGTCCAGTGATTGTGTGACCTCTCTTAAGTGTGTGACCTCTCTTAAGTGGAAAGGATACACCTGGCAGATTTGTCTGCCGTTTTTAAAGGGAGACAACTTTCAGGACTTCCTTGTTCGCTTTTCTATAAACTCTCCCCACGAAAAAATAGGTCTACTGTTTAAGGAAAGAATTTGCTCTTCAGGAGCAAATTCTTTCCTTTAGGAGTTGAGCCCTATTGTATGACCCTATACTTTTACAAGAGTTGTCTCTCCTGGAGTTGTATCAATTCACCTTAAGTCAATCCTCTATGACTCAGGTTATATGTAAAAACGATATATGGCCTCAGTGGACGCTGACTCTGAATCATTAGGTCTTTCACCGCTGTGGGTTCGAGCCTGGCTCGGGTCATATTTGAGATGCCAAGTTCAGCAACGGAAGCTTGTGGGGGGGGGGGGGGGGGGGCTCTGGTTTTCGCCCACCTCTGATTAACGAACGGATCGATAAGAGTGAAATGATCTTGAGATGGCTGTGATTCAAAAAAACAATACAAAAATGTAAAAAGCGATATTGTTGGAATTGTTGATAGGTTGTGAGCTATTTTCCGAAATACCCTTTTCTGTATATAAAAATGTGGTTCATTAAACACGTTTTGTTATCGTGATGGATAACCACGTGGACAGAATCCGGCGATGCACTCTTGTTCACTTTGAGACGATTTACAAGCAATACACCGAAAAAGGAACCTGTGTCCTATATACAATAAAATTCCTATATAAAGACCACCTTGTGGACTGTTCAAAAGTGGTCTTTAAGACCACTTTTGAACAGTCCCATGGGTGGTCTCTGACCAAAGGACAATGTGTGCAGAAAGCACAAAGAAAGAATAGCTGCAGCCTACGAAATAAGCTTGTAAAGCAGAAAGAGTCTTAATTTTAGGTGGTCTTAATGGCGGAATTTTACTGTAGTTGTTAATGCAATCTATTTAAGTTAGACTTTTCCTTATTTCACCGTGTTTCCATTAAAGAAAGACTTTTTCTTCTTCGAGGGCAAGTCAATAAGTAATAATCAGCCTATCCCATTTCCAATTGACCGAGACAACCAAGATGTTCATGCCTTCTTTCAATACATCTTTTAGGCATGAGGACAAAATATTGGATGTCAGGCATGGCTATCGATGCAAAAGCAAACTTTTCATCAAAAGTTGAGTATCGTGCTGTAATTCGGTACTTGTATTTGAAAGGGAAAACTACGGAACCCGGGAAGGGACAATTTTTATTATTTTATAAGTTGTACGCACAAGATAATATCTTGTGCGGACAAGATATTATCTTGTGCGGACAACATATTATCTTGTGCGGACAACATGTTATCTTGTGCGGACAAGATAATATCTTGTCCGCACAACATAATATCTTGTCCGCACAACTTCCCAAGATCTATGTTGTCCGCACAAGATAGTATGTTGTCCGAACAAGATAATATCTTGTCCGCTCAAGATATTATCTTGTTCGAACAACATAATAAAATTAAAAAATCATGTTCCTTCCCGGGTTCCGTAGAAAACAGGTCAGGAAATATATTACGAGTTGACCAATGTTTATGGGTCTTTTGCACCATCGTAAGCACAAGTTGGGGAATTCAAACGCGGAAGAACGTCTTTAGAAGACGAAACCAGGTCTGGACGCACATCAGATGCCATCAATGTAGAAATGTGTAACAAAGTACGGGATCTGGTGTACTCTGATAGGCGAACTAAGGTGGAAGAAATAGCGAATGCAGTGACACATTTCACATGGTAGCGTTTCGACATTTTACATGATCGATTATGTATGCGCAAGCTAACAGCCCGTTGGGAGCGGCGAGCAAATGGCAACCGGAGCGTAAGTATGCAGCGCATTGTTGAAGCGATGTAGGTCAAAAGTAGATGATTTTCTCTCACGTCTCGTTGCCGTAGATAAGACCTGGGCCCATTATCATGAACAAAACTCAAAGTCGCCAGAGGGTGGGGCCGGGGTCTCCGAGGCCAAAGAAGTTCAAAACCCAACCCTCTGCTGGAAAGGTGATGGCAACTATATTTTGGGACGCACAAGTCGTTATTATGTTGGACTTCCTAGCAAAGAAATGTACAATAACAGGTGAGTATTATGCAAATTTTCTCCTGCGAACCGTGAAAAACGCCAAGGTAAAATCTCCAAAGGAATTCTGCTCCAACAGGACAATGCAAGAGTCCACACTTGCAAAAATGCAATGGATGCTGTTGAGCGGAATGGGTACAAGCTAATAGCGCACGCCGCCTATTATCCGGACTTAGCTCCTGGTGAGTATTCCTATTCCCAAACATGAAAAAGGATATCCGGGGACTCCGGTCCAACGAAGAAGTCGTGACGATAGTTGAGGAATGGGTCTGAGTCAAGGTAGTTGCCTTCTTCAGTTCTGGGCTGATGGCACTGGAACAACAATTACATCGAAAAAGAAGAGATCGATCTCACACAGGAATAAGTTGTTTTGTTTTGTGTTTTGTTTAATTGACTCGCCTTCGTAATATTGGCACACTAAATAATTTCGATAACGCTATGTAATAGAATCTCGGCCCCCGCCATCAGGACTTGAAGAAATATATGGGCTGCATGTTGCTTCCTCGCAGAGCTGAAACCGACCCGCACATGAGTACTGGTAAACCGCTTAGAGGATCTAAGCCTACTAGGCAAAGCGGTTGGAAGCCATGCTTATAAACACTATTGGTTTCATTGGACGGTAGGGCTTGAGATGTCATTTCATCTCAATGTCGGGTAAAAGTCCCACAAAATTGGAAGCAACGTCTCCAAAATGACCTTTACAGTGTTGACGGGGACGTTAAACCTCAAATCAAACAAACAAATGTAATAAAATTTAATATTTAGTTTATTTCCGAAGAGCGACATTAAAACTTTGCCCACGTGGTGAGGCAATGGGAGTACCCGGAGAAAACCACCGATTATGGACGGACGACCACACCGTTCCACGCGCTAATCCATGGAATCGAATCCGGGTCGTAGCGGTGGTAAGCGAAGGGCATGTGTGTACCTCTACGGCATTAGTCTCTTTTGTTCTCCCTTAACTGGAAACGATTACGATAACACACCCTTGAGACATAATGTATTTTTCCCATCTCCAAAATGGCTACTTTTCTGAAGAAAATCCGTGATAGTTTTCTTATTAATACTGCAACCATAGGTTGTGGGAACTCGTTAGAACCGCCTCAATGAGGCGGTTCTAACGAGTACCCACAACCTATGTCTTGGAGCAGAAATGAAATAATGAATACCCTGTAAACCCCAGTTTTCTCTATATGAAGTGGGGTTTAAGAGGGTGTTCATTTCGTGGACTTGTTCAAGTGATGCAAAACAGCTCTACTGGCCGATAATAAGAGCATAGGTAACCAACGTTACCTCGCAAGGTCACTTCATGTAGTAACGGAAAGTATTCAAAATTTTGTTAAATTTATATTTTTATTATGCTTTGTCAATTATGTTTTAAGTTTGTTTAATTTTACACACAAAAGTAATATAATGCTTTGTTTGTTTGATTTGAGGTTCAAAGTCCCCATCAACACTGTAAAGGTCATTTTGGAGACGTTGCTACCAATTTTGTGGGACTTTTACCCGACATTGAGATGAATTGACATCTCAAGCCCTGTCGCCCAATGAAACCAGCAGGGTTTATAAGCATGGACGGGCCGACACGCATCAATTTGCCTGGGAAGGCTTAGATCCTCTAACCGGTTTACCAGTACTCGTGTGCGGGTCGGTTTCAGCTCTGCAG
Organism: Lucinisca nassula; assembly: GCA_963580285.1. Classification (NCBI taxonomy): domain Eukaryota; kingdom Metazoa; phylum Mollusca; class Bivalvia; order Lucinida; family Lucinidae; genus Lucinisca; species Lucinisca nassula. The sequence goes on along the minus strand of OY757016.1, from coordinate 87,080,977 downwards.
CCCACATATTTCTTCAAGCCCCTATGAGCGGGGGCCGGTAATATAATGCTTCGGAATCTTTAAGTAAGCCTTTAATTTAAAGAATACTTGAGTCAATTTTGTACATTTTTCAATAAATGCAGGAAACAATTAATCGCCCCAAATTTTCTTATTTCTGTGCATTCAGGATAGCGACAGGATAGCGATATTTGTCTTATTTTTTCCAGAAAACAGGATTTGACATTTCATGCAAATTTCGATGATATATCAAGTCCCATTTTTGAGGGGGAAAAAAATGAAAAATATCAACAATTTGTCGTCTAGTTAATTAACCCAGGGAGTGGTAAAGGTTAAAGTTATCATTACTGACCATTTAGCTTAAACGGCGCGCAAAATCATTAAAATAGGCCAAATATTAACTGTGATGTTTTGAATTGTTTACTGATTAAACCTTTACTGCCCAATGTACTTGGTTGCACGTTTATTATATTGGTTTTGGTATGTTGTTTTTTTAATCAAATTTTGTACTTTTAGCTTTATAGGTTGAATATTTCTTCTTCATAGATCGTTTTTGTTTGTTTGTGTTGTTTGATTTGAGGTTTAACGTCCCCGTCAACACTGTATAGGTCATTTTGGAGGCGTTGCTTCCAATTTTGTGGGACTGTTACCCGACATTGAGATGAAATGACATCTCAAGCCATGTCGCCCAATGAAACCAATAGGATTTATAAGCATGGACGAGCCGACTCGCATCTCCTGGCCTGGGCAGGCTCAGATCCTCTAAGCGGGTTACCAGCACTCGCGTACGGTCGGTTTCTGCTCTGCGTGGAAGCATCATGCAGCCGATCAATTACTTCAAGCCAGGAAGGGCGGGGACCGTCTTCATAGATCGTAGGCGCTCGTTATAATGATTCCTGATCTTTGCCTCCACTTCTATTTTGAATACTTTCATACCTTGCATTTGATTAGAGCCTTCCATCACGAAAACACGCCTGTATAATTTTGACCCCTTTTAACCCCATTTTATATGGTAAAACAGGGGTTTACAGGGAAAAAAATAGGCGGTTCTAACGAGTTCCCACAATATAAATTTTGAGCAGAAATGTGACAAACAACAGAATTTTTATCAGAAAATCTTCATTTCTGGGTGAGGAAAAAAAGTCCAATATATTTGAATCGGCGAGTATTCGTCCGTCAAATGAGCACCACACTAACTACTCATTAAATATAATTTTCTACGTGTCTTTTCTATTATGAAGGGCAGTTCACAGAAGTATTAACAGCCAGAACCCTGTGCTTTAATTGCGTCCCTCAGAACAGTAGATCCTCGGCCCCCGCCCATCGGAGCTTGAAGAAATATATGGGCTGCATGATGCTTCCACGCAGAGCTGAAACCGACCCGCACACGAGTACTTGTAAACAGCTTAGAGTTTCGAGCACCTGCCCAGGCAAAGCGGTGCGAGTCGGCCCTCCATGCTTATAAACCCTATTGATTTCATTGGGCGACAGGGCTTGAGATGTCATTTCATCTCAATGTCTGGTAAAGGTCCCACAAAATTGGAAGCAACGTCTCCAAAATGACTATTATTTTGTTGACGGGGACGTTAAACCTCAAATCAAACAAACAAAGACCTGCAGATCTAGATTTTTGCAGCTGATTGTATTAATATTTTCCATATTTCTTCTTCATAGATCGTAAGCGCTCGTTATAACCGCCTCAATAAGGCGGTTTGGGCACCCCCGCCCATCGGGCCTGGAGAAATAGATTGGGCTGCACGGCGCTTCCGCGCACAGCTGAAACCGACCGAACTTGAGTACTGGTAAACAGCTTAGATCTAAGCCTGCCCATTGAAAGTGATGCGAGTCGGACCCCTCCTCAAACCCTAGCGGCTTCTATGGGTGGTAGGGCTTGAGATGTCATTTCGTCTCAATGCCGGGTAAAAATCCTACAAAATCGGAAGCAATGTCTGCAAAATGACCTTAATAGTGTTGACGGGGACGTGAAACCTCAACTCAAACAAACAAACAAAACAATAAGGCGGTTTTAACGAGTACCCATTAGCAAGATTTTCGGTAAAAATAAGGAAAATAATATACATCCCTGTCTACCCCACGTTTCTCTATATTCAGTGGGGTGTACAGTCGTGTTCATTTCTCGGAATTGTGAGATCTAAGCCTATACATGTACCTAAGAAATCCGCAGCAAGACTGTCCAGTTCATAAGTGTATCGTTTATTTTTGCTCAAACATCACGATAACACTCGCCCGTGAGCTAAAATGATGTTTCTTCCTTCTGTAGACATAGATGTTACAGATGGAAATGTTTTATATTTTACTTATTTCTAGTCCTTATATAGATTGTAGGTGCTCAAAACTTTTCGACATTTTTCTTATTTCTAGTCCCAATATAGATTGTGGGTGCTCGCTAACGAGTACCCACACTCTATGTTTTCATTACGAACACACACCCGTGCGACATAGTGCATTTTTCACATCACCAAACTGGCTACTTTTCTGATGAAAATCCTTGATATTTTTCTTATTTATACTGCAAACATATGCTGTGGGTGCTCATTAGGACCGCCTCATTGAGGCGGTTCTAAAGAGTACCAACAACCTATGTCTTGGAGCAGAAATAAGAAAAATACTGTTTACCCCCGTAAACCCCAGTTTTCTCAATATAAAGTGGGGTTTAAGGGGGTCTTCATTTCACGGACTTGTTCACGTGATGTTTTGCAAAATAAGGAAGTTCATACCACCGTTTACCCCACTTTTCTCTATATAAAGTGGGGTTAAGGGTGGTGTTCGTTACAAGGACGTGTTACGCCGACGCCATAGATTGCGGACTACTTGTTAAGCGGCCCACAACGTAAGATATTTTTTTGCAAAAATAAAGAAATAATAGGTATCTTTGTAAACCCCGTATTTCTCGATATAAGTTGAAATAACATAATTCACAGCACGAGATCACGCCTATATAATTCTGACCCCTTCGAACCCCACTTTTATATAGTAAAACTGCATGGGGTTTGTAGGGGTAAACCTTATTATTTTATTTCTGCTCTAAGATATAGATTGTGGGTACTCGTTAGAACCGCCTCATCGAGGCGGTTCTAACGAGTACCCACAATCTATATTTTGAGCAGAAATAAGAAAAATATCACAATTTTTCATCTTTAAATTTTCATTTTTTTTCGGCGATAAAGGTTACAATGTATTGGTATAGGCGTGTTTTCGTATTGATAGTTCACGGATTTATTATTGTGACATAACGAACATACAACTCAATCATCAGCTTTAGATTAGATTAAACATATTTTATTGCATTCCTCTAAACAATGGGATTGGACACAAGTTATACAACATTAGATAGTCCTCTCCCTAAACATTTACAAAGTAGTTTTAAATGGTACAGTGGTAGATATGAAACAGTTTTAAGTAACATAACACATGTTTTTTTTTTTTGTTGTTGTTGTTTTTGCCATACATGTCACGAACGATTACGACCCGTTCGGGGTTCCTATATTTCAGAGACATCCCTTCTCGGCGCGGAACGAATATGATTGATTTGCCGAGCATAGGAGCATTCGAAACAGGGCCTTAATTACAAAGAATAAATATTCAATCGAATCTGTGGCTATCTTTAATAAAGTTTAGTACTGCGGATATGATTCGCTTATTGATTTGTATGTCAAATCATCAGCACCTACCGTCATCTGTCGAAAGTCGAGTAGCCGACGAATCGGAAGCCATTTTATATGTCTACACGAATAATCCTGTCGTTCGTAAAATTGACATTATATTCAAAAACCGTGTGTAAACAGAAAAATAAGTTCGGCATAACATTCAGCAACAATGAATGTATCGACTTTTAAGGGAAATATCACTCTTGAAATAACTTCCTGTTTTCTTGAACTTCGTATTTTCTTATACATGTTAAGTCCTCATAAGTGGGCATTGTTTATCCTTATATCAAAAAAGTCAAGTGCAGTTTGATAGTGGAGTGAGTGTTTGAGTTTTACGTCCCACCAATAGCTAAGGCCATACGGAGACGGGACCTCGGTTTAAAGACTCATCGGAAAGTCTGGAGAAGCCCGGGATCGATCCTGCGACCCCTGGTTTACAAGGCGAGTAGCGTAACCACTGCACCGCGGAGGTTTCTAAAATATAACTTCGCTAGGGAGGTTTGATAGAGGAGAAATATAACTTCGCTGCTTTTTGATGGATGACATCATAAAAACCCTGCTAGCATTCTACATAAATCTACAGCGGGCCATTAGCGGCCCGTCAGCTACCCTGACGGGCCGCTAACGGCCCGCTGTAGATTTATGTAGAATGCTTACTGGGAATGAGCCGTGGCACAGCATTTCCTACAACTAACGTATTCGATGGGCGTCTGACAGGTGATCAGGAGGTCGCGGGTTCGATACCTGCCGGGGTCGGTAACATTCTTTCGTGGAGATTGATCATGAAACCTTTTCTACGGTCATTCTCTCCCTTCCGCTGATTCATGAAGGACAGTTGTCAGTTTCTGGCGAAAGAGTGTGCACTCTACTGATTAACCGCTAACGTATATGCCTGCCCAGGAAAAGTGTGGATAGGTAAACTGACCGGCTCAAAATGACCTAAAATAGTGTTCACTGGGTCGTTAAACTCCGATACTAACAAACAATCAGACATATAGTCTGACCAGAGACCTCCATTGCTACATGAATGAGCATTGGGCCCTTAGCTATCCTTAGAGCGTACAACGAAGACTCTCACCAGACTGCGCGGTTGCGCAGGCTGATCAGAGTCTTCGTTGGGCGCACATGTAAATTGTAGGAAATGTTGTGTTCCGGCTCAATGATATTACCGCAAGTGTTACTGGCGGGTTACGTCATGGCGCCGTCCTTGACAACCCTACTTTTTACGGAAATTCTTCGACAATAAAATCCGAGAAAATTGGGGTCAATTACGGGGGTCAATTTTGTTTTGCTTATTTCTGCTCCCAAAACATAGGTTGTGGGTACTCGTTAGTACCGCCTCATTTAACGAACGTTCCAAGTCTTAGGTGGCATCATCCTGATAAAACATCATTGCATCAAGAAAACATGCCTCTATAATTTTGACACCCCTCCCCCCTTTTGAGCCCCACTTTTATACAGTTAAACTGGGGTTTACTGGGGTATATCTTATATTTCTTATTTCTGCTCAAACTATAGATTGTGGGTACACGTTAGAACAGCGATGAGCGCCTCATCGCGATTCTAACGTGTACCCACAAGCTGTATTAAAAAAAAAAGTCAAAATTTTCATCTTAAAAACTTGATTATTTTTTTCGACGATAAAATTAACTATGTATTTTATAGGCGTGTTTTTGTGATGCAGATTTTATCACATCCCGTTAACATATCCGTTACACACCCCACACTCCCCCACTCCACCAAGGTGACACCTGTTGAGTGCCATCGCTGGTCGCAAAAGGTATTTTGTATGATTTTTGTCTGCACTAGACTTTGATTAAACTAAAGTTGTCGTTAGATATACGTTGGAAGATGAACCCATCACTTGAACAAGTCCGTGAAATGAACACACCCCATAAACCCTACTTTATTTGGATAAAACTGAGGTTTACAGGGGTATACATTGTTTTTCTAATTTCTTCTACAAGACATAAGTTGGGGGTACTTGTTAGAACCACCTCAGTGAGGCGGTTCTAACGAGTACCCAAAACTTATGTTTGCAGTATAATTAAGAAAAGAATTACGGATCGCTATAAGAAAAGTATGGCCTAGTGATTTTGGAGATGTGAAAAATGCACTATGTCGCACGTAAATTTGCCGTTAGAAAATACGTTGGAATTTTAACCCATCGATTTATCAATAGAAATCCTGTTATTTGTAACTCATACGAGTCGATGGTAATAGGAAGGATAATGCCTGTCGTTACTGGTTATACAAAATCATTCGGGGTTTGAAGAAATAGATTGGGATGCATAGTGCTTTCGCGCAGAGCTGAAATCGAAACTTAAGTACTGGTAAACCGCTTTGGAGGTCTAAGCCTGCCCAGAAAAAGTGGCGTGAGTCGAACTACTTCTTAAACCCCAGCGGTTTCTTTTAAGATGTCATTTCATCTTAATGTCTGGTAAAGGTGCCACAAAATCACAACGTCTCCAGCATGACCTAAATAGTGTTGATGGGGAAGTTAAACTTTAACGCAACGTTAAAATCATTACTATATACAATTGTATTACTACTGTATATCAATTTTGCCTGCGAAACCAATCAGTCAAAATATAGCATTTTTTAGCTGCACGAAGAAACCTTGCGTCAATTTTTATACTTGATTTGAAGTTAAACGCGCCCTTCAACATTTTGGTCATTTTGGAGACGTTGTTTCTAATTTTTATGAGACGTTTACCCGACATTGAGATGAAATGGCATCTTAAGCCCTGCTGGCCGATGAAAACCAATAGGGTTTATATGCATCCGCACCTCTTTGCCTGGGCGGGCTTAGACCTTCTTAACGGTTTACCGCCAGTCATACGGACGGTTACAGCTTTGTGTGGCAGCACCATGCAATCCAAGCCTCGTGGACCAAACCTTGCGTAAAAGAGAAGTCATAGAGCGCGCAGCAAAGTCTTCGATTACACTGCGAAATGATTATGCTAAATACGATAGAGTCTTTTCTTTGCACTCGTATTCTTTTCGGTGATAAAAGTTACTATGTATTTTATAGGCATGTTTTTGTGATGCAAAAACATCCGTTACCCACCCCCGCTCCCGCCCCCACCCCCCTAACCCCACCCCATACACACACATACACAATCCCACACTCCCCACCCCACCAAGGACTTGTTAATATGATGTCACCTGTTTAGGGCCATCGCTGGTCGCAAAAGATATTTTGTATGATTTTATCTGCGCTAGACTTTGATTAAACTAAAGCTGACGTCAGAAATACGTTGGAATTTGAACCCATTACTTTGAAGATCTGAAAAATGCACTATGTCGCACGGGTGTGATTATAGAAATACGTTGGAATTTGAACCCATCGATTTATCAATAGAACTTCTGTTATTTGTAACCCATGTGAGTCGATGATAATAGGAAGGATAATGCCTGTCGTTACTAGTTATACAAAGAAGCCTCCGTGGTGTAGTGGTTATGCTATTCCCCTTGTAATCCGGGGATCGCAGTATCGATCCCGGGCTTCTCCAGACTTTCAGATGAGTCTTTAAATCGAGGTTCCGTCGCCGTATGACCTTAGCTGTTGGTAAGACGTACAACTCAAACACTCACACACTCACTGGTTATACAAAATCATTCGCGGCTTGAAGAAATAGATTGGGATGCATAGTGCTTCCGCGCAGAGCCAAAATCGACCGAACTTGAGTACTTGCAAACCGCTTCGAAGGTTTAAGCTTGTCCAGAAAAAGTGGTGTGAGTCGGACTACTTCTAAAACCACAGCGATTTCTTTGGGTGGTAAAGATTGTTAATGCCGGGTAAAGGTCCCACAGAATTGGAGGCAGCGTCTCCAGAATGACCTAAATAGTGTTGATGGGGACGTTAAACGTTAACGCAAACAATACAAAATCATTACTGCATTGAATGTATACTCAGCGTATTATCAATTCTGCCTGCGAATCAAATCATTCAAAATATAGCATTTTATGCCTCACGAAGAAACCTTGCGTCAATTTGTATGTTTGATTTGAAGTTAAACGTTCCCTTCAACACTATTTTAGTCATTTTGGAGACGTTACTACCAATTTTGTGAGATTTTCACCCTATATTGAGATGAAATGACATCTAAAGCGCTGCCGCCCTACGAAACCAACAGGGTTTATATGCATGGACGGATGTACGGACGATTTCAGCTCTGCGTGGAAGCACCATGCAACCCACTCTACTACTGATTTATCCAAGCCCCGATGAGCGGAGGTCCAAACCTTCCGTCAAAGAGAATTCATCGAGCGTACAGCAAAGATTATACTGCGCATGCGCGAAATCTGTTCGGAGTCTTTTCTGTGCACCAATGTCCAAAGACACATTTTTACTTCACGCAACTGTTGTATACGACATTGATAACAAATCCGTGTGACAAAGTGCAACCTCAGTTTTATACAAAAATAGGTGTTTAAAGCTCACCAGACCCAAAGGCATGGGGGAAGCTTATAGGAAAAGAAGTTGTCCGTCGTCGTCGTCCGTCGTATATCGATTGTCTTGCGTCAACAGTTTAAAACGACAGCTCCTCTGAAGTCACTGGGCCAATTAGGCCAAATTGGGAATTGAAAGTTTGTGTTTTTTTTTTTTTTTTATGAAATTCGGCTGTTTGGTTTGGTTGCTAAGGCAACTGTGAGTTTCCATACACTTATAATACGGAAAATTGAAAATTGGCATTAACTGCCAGGTCATTGCAGATATTTTGACAGAACATTTTATACAAATGTTTCTTGAGTAAACTTCTTTCAGCCATACGCTTTTATGCCAACATAAGGGACCTCCAGTATATCTTAGAAACCATTCAGATCCCCACCTTTAAACCATATATATACTTGTTCCTTATGATTAGACGCATTCATTGACACCAACAAGGGGATCCCCCAGGATGCGCCGGGGCAATGCCCCACCCCTTCCATTTCATAAAAGGCCCAATACCTCGGAAACCTAACAGATCCCCACCCCTAAATCATACATATTCTTGTTCCTTATGATAAGACACATTTAGTGACACCAACCTAGGGGTCTGCCGGGTTCGCCGGGGCCATGACCCATCCCTCCACTTCACAAAAGGCCATATATCTGAAAATTTTCCCCACCCTAAACCATATATATTCATGTTCCAGGTGACAAGACACATTCTGTGACACCAACATGGCGATACTCCGGGATGCCCGGGGTCATGCCCCGGCCCTCCACTTCATAAAAAGCCGTATATCTCAGAAAAGGTTCAGTTCCCTAAACCATATATATTCTTGTTCCTTATGATAAGACACATTCAGTATAGCAACCTAGGGTTCTCACAGGCTGTGCCGGGGACATGCCCCACTCTTTACTTCACAAAAAGCCAAATAGTTGATAAACTGTTCAGAGGCCCACCCCTAAACCATATATATTCATGTGTTTTGTGACAAGACACATTAGACGACACCAACCTGGAGGTCCACAGAGGTGCCCCGGGTCATGCCCCACCCCTCCACTTCATAAAAAAACGTTCAGACCCCCAACCCTAAACCATATATATTCTTGGTCCTTATGACAAGACACTTTCAGTGAAAACAATCTTGTGCTCTCCTGTGATCTGCTGATCCCCCACCCATAAACCATATATATTCGTGTTCCTTATGATATGACACATTCAGTGATCCGCCCCGACCATCGGGGCTTGAAGAAATTGATGGGCTGCAAGAGGCTTCCACGCAGAGCTGAAACCGACCCGCACACGAGTACTGTAGACCGCTTAGAGGATCTAAGCCTGCCCAGGCAAAGCGGTGCGAGTCGGCCCGTCCATGCTTATAAACCCAATTGGTTTCATTTAGCGGCGGTGCTTGAGATGTCATTTCATCTCAATGTCGGGTAAAAGTTCCTTAAAATTGGAAGCAACGTCTTCAAAATGACCTTTACAGTGTTGATGATGCCGGTAAACCTCAAATCAAACAATAAAAACAAACGAAACAAACATTCAGTGATAGCAGTGATAGGCTCCATTGGGTTCCTGCACCACTTCCTCTACTTCATAAAATGCCTAATATTTTAAGATGGGTGCTCGTTTGGGAATGGGGATTTAGTGAGAAGACTTTATAATCGGCAAATTAAAATCATATCATGTTAAGATATATGGCTGCCTGTGGGTAGTGCCCATCCGAGCTCTGGTGAGCATAATGACCCATGGGTCTCTTGTTTTTTCTTATCCTTACGATAATACACCCGTGCGACATGGTGCATTATACTGCTACTTTTCCGATGAAATCCGTGATATTGTTCTTGTTTATACTACACACATAGGTTGTGGTGCTCGTTAGAACCGCCTCAATGAGGCGGTTCTAACGAATACCCACAACCTATGTCTTGGAGCAGAAATAAAAAAAAAATGTTTACCCCCGTAAAGTGTTTTTTTTTTTTTTTTTTGGGGGGGGGGGGGGGTGGGGGTTGGGGACGGGAGAGGGTTGCTCATTTCACGGACTTCAAGTGATCACGTGATTGAAAATGTGTGATATTCGTCTTGTTTATTCTCTAAGCATGTGTTGTGGGTGCTTCATTTTTTGATGCGGTTCTAACGATTACCAACAACCTACATGTATGTCTTGAAGCAGATTTTTTTTTTTTTTTTTTTTTTTTTTGTGGTTTGGGTTTTACTGCCCTTTCAAGATTATTTCACTCATATCGAGCCGATCGTTAATAATAGGTGGGCGAAAACCGGAGTACCCGGAGAAAAACCACCTGACCTTCCGTTGCAGAACTTGGCGTCTCACACGTGACCCGAGCGAGGCTCGAACCCACGGCGGTGAGAGAACTAATGACTAAGAGTCAGCGCTCTTATCCATTAGGCCACGGAGGCCCGTTCTTGAAGCAGAAATAGAAAAATATCGTTTATCCCAGTTTTCTCTATATAGAATATAAAGTTGGGTTATCAGGGATCTTCATTACACAAAGTGGGGTTATCAGGGATCTTCATTACACAAAGTGGGGTTAACAGGGATCTTCATTACACAAAGTGGGGTTACGATCAGGGATCTTCATAACACACACTTGTAACGTGATATTGACGTTTATTTGATGTGTTTAAACGGTTATTACACGAAGTGGGGTTATCAGGGATCTTCATTACACAAAGTGGGGTTATCAGGGATCTTCATTACAAAAAGTGGGGTTATCAGGGTTCTTCATTACACAAAGTGAGGTTATCAGGGTTCTTCATTACACAAAGTGGGGTTATCTGGGATCTTCATTACACAGACTGGTAACGTGATACTGTCATTTGTTTGATGTGCTTAAACAGTTACTGCCGACATCACGAAAACACGCCTATATAATTTTGACTCCTTTGAATCCCACTTTTATATAGTAAAACTGGGGTTTACTGGGGTAAACCTTATTTTTCTTATCTCTGCTCTAAAATATAGATTGTGGGTACTCGTTAGAACCGCCCGGATGAGGCGGTTCTAACGTGTACCTACAATCTATATTTTGAGTAGAAATAAGAAAAATATCACAATTTTTTATCTGAAATTTTCGTTTTTAGAGGGTAAAATTCACAATGTATTTATATAGGCGTGTTTTCGTAAAGAACTAGACTGTTGATTGAGCTTCTGATCTTTATTCGGTAACATCGATAATATATAGGCATATAAACAGACAAGAAAATCATATTTCGACAGCATGTTGAAAATTGAAACTCGACTTATAAATATAAAAAAAAAAAAAATCAATACTTAAACATATCTGAAAATAATTACATGTAATGTAAACTCAACACTTGAATACAAAAAGCATTACTTTAATCAAAACACAGTGAAAATCCGCTTTTAAGACCACCTTAAATTAGGACTAATTCTGCTATACAAGCTTATTTTGAAGGGTACACTTAATTTTTCTTTGTGTGTTCTGCCTACAATGTCCTCTGGTCAGGGACCACCTTTGGGACTGTTCAAAAGTGGTATTTAAGACCACTTTTGAACAGTCCCAAAGGTGGTCTTAATATGGGAATTTTACTGTAGATTATTAAAAAGCCTAATCTACAGAAATAATATACGTTGTCACAAAAGTTCCGATGCATGAATTGCTTTTGTTACCATTGTAACTCCACAGCTAGAAAATAATTTGTTTAGTCCGCATGAAGGCCTCCTTACTTATCAGTGCAAAATCTCCGAGAAAACAAAAAAAATCAAACAACCAAAGAGATGAAACAACGGTGAGGACTCTAGAGCAAGATACCACTGAAATGCTGGAGCAAAAGAAAACCAAAAGTTAGACTCCGATAGGCCTAACCATAGGCAGAGCATCAGACAGCAATCAACATTACATAATTCTCCCTAATTCTCAGTCAGCCTTTACGCTGGAACCGTCCTCGAATCTGAGACCTGACCCACCGGCGTGCAATTAAAGAGGGAAGCAAAGTTGTCAACCGTGATTTGGTTACCTACCATGCATGCAGTCTGTCGTATAAAATTTATGTTGTACCCAATATTTTCATATCAAAGAATGATTTTTCGAAATTGGATGGTGGAGCCATTGCAAATATATACTTTTCTGAATTTATATACTAAGTCACCATATAATTCGGGTTCCGATAGACATTGTTACAGAAGAGATTTAAGTCCAACATTGAAATTAAATCGGAATGACGTCTATAAAATTTTGAAAAGGCCTTGCGTAGTTTATTGTAGAGATAACCCTGATTAAGATGTTTAGCAGTTAACAAGTTTATTACGAGTGTTGAAGTCAGTTATATGACTAGACAATCTGGCAAATCGAATTAAATGTGAAATACAAGAATATCGATGAAACCGATGGATGCTCCCCGAAAGTGCAATAGTCGGAACAGGAAACATTATCCCAGTTAAAGAGCAGTATACTGTGTTTACTCACTGTACTTCAAAATGGAGTATAACCAAACCTGTGGGTGGACAGATTAGCTTGCCTGATGGCACTGTCATACAAACATTAGCAATACAAACGTCGGAATTAATGAAAGGAACTGTCTTCAGGTACGATACCAAACCCCAATATCCTGGGTGGCAGTTTAGCTTTATTAATTGGGTAAAACTGTTTAATACAAATTATTCAAAACTTACGCTCGTACACAGAGGCAATCCTCATAGGACTGTTTCCAGGTATGGTTCCGTATTGCGTACCTTTACATGCATATAAAATATCAGACGGGTTCGAAAATTATATTAAAATCCATCAGCAAATGTAGATGCTAGCGTGAAGACAAGTTTTTCTAAAAATAGCCACAGTGACCTTGACCTTGAGCCCATAACCCTGAAAGTCAAACTTGCTTGAGATATTATCATACCCAACATGTTTGTGAAGTTATATTAAAATCCATCAGCAAATGACGACGCTAGAGCGATGACAAGTTTTTTTCTAAAAATAGCCACAGTGACCTTGACCTTGAGCCCAGGACCCTGAAAGTCAAACTTGCTCGAGATATTATCATACCCAACATTTGTTTGCAATTATATTAAAATCCATCAATAAATGTAGGCACAAGAACGATGACAAAGTTTTTTTTTCTAAAAATAACCACAGTGACCTTGACCTTGACCCCAGGATCCTGAACTTTGAACTTGCTCGAGATATTATTATACCCAACATTTGTGTGAAGATATATTAAAATCCACCAGCAAATGACGAGGCTAGAGCGATGACAAAGTTTTTTTCTAAAAATAGCTACAGTGACCTTGACCTTGAGCCTAGGATCCTGAAAGTTGAACTTGCTCGAGATATGAACATACTCAACATTTGTGTGAAATTAAATTAAAGTCCATCAATAAATGTAGGCACTAGAGCGATGACAAATTATTTTTTCTAAAAATAACCACAGTGACCTTGACCCCAGGATCCTGAAAGTTGAACTTTCTCGAGATGAATTATTATACCCAACATTTGTGTTAAGTTATAATATGAAAAAAATAGGTGTTACCTATAAACGAGCATAGCAAACTACACAAGGAAGCTGATGGATATCTAAACCAAAATGTCTGTATATTATTGATATGCAAAAGTTGGCAACCTCAAGTCAACTGCCGAATACTTAGTTCTGACTGGAAAATTATTTGCACATTGCCTTGTCTTTTAAGTGATGCAACTTAAAGTAGTATGTGTCTAATAACCAAATGTTTTATCTTGAGTGCCAATAGCACCATTGGACTAGCAAAGTTGCTCAGAGTGCATCACTGGGTCTGTTCGCTTGCCACGGGAACCACTGGCTGCAAACGGTATTTACCATTTTCAGCATACTTTGGAGACGCTTTAGAGCGTGGGCAAAAAGAACCGCACGGGAAATTTTCGTCGAGATGGAGGGCATGAAATATTTAACAGCTGAAGTCAGTGCGATAACAACTGTTTTCCCATGACCATAACTAACAATTATTTTTTTCCATGACCGAGGAGACACTGAAATATATTTCAGACAGTGAGTTGACATATAGTTCTTTTTCCCCATTGTTGGTTTCTTGTCCGCTTGCACTACTTGACTAAAATGTGCTGCAATGTTTTGGAATCCAGCTGTAACTTTCTATGTCTACAACTACCAGTATCTGGAGTATACTTGAACAGTAGCTATTTACAAGTGTGAAGTCCTGTACATCTAAAACTGTTTAAAAAAAACTCACCTAAGCTCCAGATCACTAACCTTTAAACTCTGATGGAAACTGTTGAGCCGTGTCAGATATACAAAAAAAAAACAACAAAAAAACAGGGGACCAGTGGTTCTGGGCCGCTCACCCGAGTGCTGAGAGCTTATGGAGCCATTTTATTTCTGAGAAGATTTTAAAGGGTTTTTTTTTTACCATGGCAGACTCTTGGACATTTGACCTGATAATGGCCCTATTGGTTCCGGAGAAGATTTCTGAAGGGTTTTTACCTTTTACGCCTGTGGACACAAACGGTTCAAGTTCGTATGAAGTACCTTCCAATGAATCTCTTTGCATCAAGTAGGTTTGACAAAGATTTCTAAAATTAGATCAAGCAATTGATTGTTCTCATTTTGGCAAACACTTTCTGGCTGACATTTGAGATGTCTTTTGGTTGGACAGTGTAGGAGTCAGCAATGACATGTGCATATGTACACCACCTTGTGTTTTGAACTTATTTCTGTCCGGCAGTTGACTGGCAGGATGTTGGGATATATTGAATGATGTTCAAGTCAAGATGAAATGAAGCCCATCGAAGTTTGAAAGGATCTGTGTTCACAGGTATATGGGCACGGTGGCCATATTGTTCATGCGACCAAACTCATATTAAACAAGAGGCCCATGGGCCACTATGCTCACCAGAGCTCAGGGGGCACTGCCGACTGGCAGCAAAGTATTTTAATTAACCATGGAAGCCCTGCTACAGATAAAATTTGGACCCGATTAGCCTAGTGGCTTCAGAGGTCTGATGTCGCTTGAATGTGTTGTTGCAGGACAACAGATGACAACTGACAATTTCCCATCTGTGGCAACCAATAGGCCTAAAAGAACATTATTAAAGGAACATTTCTATGTAAGTTTGACAAAATATTTTGAAAGGCATAAATGTCATTTTTCAATTTTCCCCATTATAAGTCAATGGAAACTCTTAACTTGCCATAGCAAACAAACCAAAGAGACAAATTTCATAACCCGGAGCTCAGATGGGCACTGCCCAATGGCAGACATGTATTTTAACATGGTATGATTTTAATCTACCAATTATAAAGTCTCCCAAACAAACCCCATTCCCAAATGAGCACTCATGTGGACTGTATCTGAAATATTAGGTGTTTTATATAGTAGAGAGGGTGGGGCATGAACCAATGGAGCCCTGGTTGGTGTCACTAAATGTGTCTTATGAAAAGGAACAGAGACATATATGGTTTAGCGGTGGGATATGTATGGCTCCTGAGATGTAAGGCCTTTTAAGCAGAAGAGTGATTCGGGCATGGTGGATTCCAGAAAAGCCCAAGATTGTTGCAACATAATGCTGAACAGCTTCTGAGATATGAGGCCCTTTTATGAAGTGGATGGGAAAGAAATGGCCCCTGCAGACCCCACAAGATGGGGTGACTGAATGTGGCTAATAACAATGAACAAGAATATATGTGATTATGTGGTGGGGATTTGAATAGTTTCTGAGATATATGGCCTATTATGAAGTGGGATCTTATCATAAGGAACAAGAATATATATGGTTAAGGGGTGGGGATCTGACCGGTTTCTGAGATATATGGCTTTTAATGAGGTAAAGGGGTGGGGCATGGCCCGTGGCACCACAGGTGGGTGGGGGGAACCCTATGTTGGTGTCACTGAATGTGTCTTATCACAAGGACAAAGAATATATATGGTTTAGGGGTGGAGATCTGAATGGTTTCTGAGATAAATGGCGTTTTATAAAGTGGAGGGGGTGGGGCATGTCCCCGGCACAACTTGGGGGACCCCCAGGTTGGTGTCACTTAATGCTTCTTATCATAAGGAACAAGAATATATATGGTTTAGGGGTGGGGATTTGTAAGGTTTTTGAATATTTGGCCTTTTATGAAGTTTTGTTTGTTTGTTTGTTTGATTTGAGGTTAAACATCCCTGTCAACACTGTAAAGGTCATTTCGGAGACGATGCTTCCAATTTTGTGGGACTTTTACCCGACATTGAGATGAAATGACTTCTCAAGCCCTGCTGCCCAATGAAACCAATAGGGTTTATCAGCATGGACGGTCTTGCCTCACACTGCAGTTCCTGGACAGGCTTAGATCCTCTAAGCGGTTTACCAGTACTAGTGTGCGGGCCAGATTCAGCTCTGTGTGGAAGCATCATGCAGCCCATATATTTCTTCAAGCCCCTATGGGCGGGGGCCACCCTTTTCCAAGTGGAGGGGGTTGGGCATGTCTCCTGCACATCCCAGGTGTCCCCCAGGTTGGTGTCACTGAATGCAACTTATCATAAGGAACAAAAATATATTTCGTTTAGGGGTTGGGATCTGTTAGGTTTCTGGAATATTGGGCCTGTTGTGAAATGGAGGGGTTGGGTTTGGCCCAGGCACATCCGAGGGGACCCCCAGGTTGGTGTCACTGAGTGCATCTTATCATAAGAGACAAGAATATATATGGTTTACGGGTGGGGATCTGAATGGTTTCTGAGATAAATGGCATTTTATGAAGTGGAGGAGGTGGGGCATGTCCCCGGGACATCTGGGGGATCCCCAGGTTGGTGTCACTTATTGCACCTTATCATAAGGAACAAGAATATATACAGTTTAGGGGTGGGGATCTGTAAGGATTCTGAGATATAAGGCATTTTATGAAGTACTGGGGGCGGGGCATGGCCTCGGCACAACCTACTGGACCCCCAGGTTGACACAAAAGCAAATGGCTGAGAGAAGTTCACTAAAGAACCATTTCTATGAAAGTTTTGTCAAAATATCTGCAAAGGCTTTAGTGCAGTTTATATTTTACTTTTGGTCCTTTGAGATCAGTGTGAATATTCTGAGAAATCAGAAATTAATGATTGGTTTAGACTCATATTCTAGACAGGTTTTTAATTATCTGGACCCCATTTTGATTTATATCAGTCTTTGAATCGACTGCCTATTCGAAATTCGCAAAATTGCAGTATGTTTCCTCTGGCTTTCTTTGCTGGATCATTACAGGGTCACTGATGAGGCTTTATTAGCCGAAACTACTAAGTATGACCCATCTTCTTTCTTATGAATGTTTTCATTGCTCTTAAAGGAACCCATTTTTGATTTTTATTTGCCTTCACTGCAGCTGGTGTTGTGCCGTGTGGCGGCCGTAAAACGTCTCCCCGTACATCAAACATAGTGCAGTTTATATTTTACTTTTGGTCCTTTGAGATCAGTGTGAATATTCTGAGAAACCAGAAATTAATTATTGGTTTAGACTCATATTCTAGACAGGTTTTTAATTATCTGGACCCCATTTTGATTTATATCAGTCTATGAATCGACTGCCTATTCGAAATTCGCAAAATTGCAGTATGTTTCCTCTGGCTTTCTTTGCTGGATCATTACAGGGTCACTGATGAGGCTTTATTAGCCGAAACTACGTAGTATGACCCATCCTCTTTCTTATGAATGTTTTCATTGCTCTTAAAGGAACTCATTTTTGATTTTTATTTGTAGTTAATGCCATTTTTCAATTTTCCCTATTATAAGTCTATGGAAAATCTAAGTTGCCATAGCAATCAAACTAAAGAGCCGAATTTCATAAAAAAACACAAAAACTGTAAAGGCAAATATGGTGAATATTTTCATAAACTCTCAGCCTCATAGAGCATATGGTTTCTGAGAAGATGATTTTTTAATTATTATTTTTTTTTCTTTTTTTTTTTCATTTTGGTTTCCATGGCAACCAATACAAATCAGCAGTAGGCCTAAAAGCATATGGCAAATAGTAGATTGTATTTTTTCAAAGCAATCAGAAATGGAGCAATTTCTGACTGAACCATTCACCAGCTACATGTATGTCGAAAAAATGGCCCAAGACGGTACCTATGCGGACCATGTTTGCATACAATCCCTTGCAAACATGCTACAAGTGAAGCTACACATCACTCATGCTGAGGAGCCCGATCTTCTGATAGCACCTTCTGAGCCTGGTCATTATGGTCTTCTTCGCCTGGGATACCTACCTGACCTTCACCACTATGTTAGCCTAGCTCAACGGTGAGTAAATGGAATGTTAGCGCTAAATAGAGGAGTTAATACAAACTAGTATTTCTATACTAGCCGGAACCCCCAGGTTGCATGATGCTTGCAGAGCCTGGTTAAATGGTTAATATGGTAGTGCATCAGTCAAACCACTCACCTTACTTTGTGTTACTAATGCCAGCTAGCACTAAGCAGAGGGTGATTAATAACCAAAGGGTGCATATATAGAAAGCAAGCAGTGCTATAAAAGACAGAGTTTGTAAACAGTGTGTGTTACTAAAGCAAGCAATGCAAAATAAGTAGTGTTAAAGCATTTATATGCTTAAGGCTACATGCATGCAGAGTTTGACAGTGAAGTCACACTACGGTTTATGAAAGAAGTTTCACCCCTTGTCTATACCATGCCGAGCCAAAATGATGTCTCCACCAACCCACATTCCGATATAATACAGAGGCTTTCACCGCCGAGTCTACTGACTCTACTCCCTGTGCGAGGAATCAAGCTCAAATTTATACCTCATGAGATTCAACAATCAAGAAATAATTGGTAGAAAAATGAAGAGTACTGAGACAGATATTCCAAAAGGATTGATTTAACAAAACTTGCTTGAAGGTGTCAGTATCAAGATTTTTTGATGTGTAACAAAATGTATATATTATATTGGCCTTTGCTTCATATAACCCTATATGGGTCACTGATTAATAAATCTTGATAATGAGGCCTTCAAAAGAGCAATTATGATTAGTTAAGAGGCCTTCAAAAGAGCAATTATGATTAGTTAAGTCAAATGAATTCAGTGTACACTTCAGAGACTATGTTAATCATATTTTAAAACATTAAGATCAGGAGATCAAATGAAACCAGTATTTAAGCTAAATGTGTCACAAGTGTAACATTAAAGTGACATTCAGTTTTTACACTCCAGATTTGTATTAAATTTTTGAACTCAAAATGAACTATTTTAAATGATAAGACAACAGATTTACATTGACACAATAATGTATTTCAACACTGATAGAATGAAATCTGAAAACAATCTAGTCTATGTTGGATTATACTGTTTTATTATATTTGTTTCTTGTTCCAAAGTTACTTTAAAGTGGAAGAATTAATTTTACTATCCAGTCTAGTCATCTTATTTGCCAAAATATACATGGGTGCCATACTGTTTTGTCCAGGAAATTGAGCTTGAGACTTTAAAAGTTTGAAACTAACATTGTCACAAGTGTAATGCTTTAAGTTACTTTCGAATTAAGCCTCATGAATGTAGCTAAAGCTTTGATCTTAAAACAAATTGTTTATAAAATGATGGTATAAAGGTTAAATGATGGTAAAACAGAATATTTCAATAGTTTCAAAATGATATATCTGAAAAAAAATACAATATGCAGAGGACAACAATTTTATAGTATTGTTTGTTTACAGGTTCTGTTTACAAGTTCTGTTAAAAGTTCATTAAATACTTGTTCATATGTTCTCTAGTCTTTGTTCAATCCAAAAATTATTATGTATGTCACAGCTTTTTTCCACAGATTAAAATTGCAGCCATTTAACTTCAATGATGAAATGTGTCACAAGTGTAACATTTTGTACCTGTTAAATGTAGCCTGCAGATTGTACCCAAGACTTTAAGTTTCAAATAAACTGTATCAAAATTGTCATAGCATAGATAAATATTGGTAAGATAATATACTCAAACACTTTTTATGTGAAATACTGGAAAAAAATATTTCTTCTGTACATAGGGATAGTCTGTTCTATAATTTTTTATTCAAAAGTACTGTTGAAGTTGGAGACTTACTTTCTGAGACGTATCTTTGTTTCCTTTCATTACCAAAATATGTAAAATGTAACACTTATTTGATCAGAAATGAAAAATTTAGGCATTATACAGCAGTGCTGAAACTCTCACAAGTGTAACATTTTTATAGAAAATATAGATGTTTTTGAAAGCCACCTAAAATCATAAATATTTATCACAATCAAATGAAATTTTACATTTGTTTTTGAAATGCCTCTAATATTGCTAAGAATAAGATTTTTCTTAAATATCTTGCCTACTTTTCTTGTGAAAATAAAAGCACCGCAGACACTGCATAATACCCGCCACTGCTAAGCAATGTAACTTATTTGAAAATATATCAAGGCTAAATAACTAGAAAGGGGATAGCAGAGATATGATCCATTTTTCAGATACTGAAAAGGGCAATAAGTAGACAGACAGACGGACAGCAGAGGGTGAAGAAGTTTTATCCATATATTTCAAATAATAAATGAACTATAGGCCAAAATCCCTTTTTTATATATTTCAAGGGCAGATAACTCAATTGCTGGGAAAGCCAGAGTCATGTTCCTTTGCCATAGTATGTATCATTTAATCTACTACATATCTATGAAGTTTCAGCAAGATATTGTAAATAATAAAGGAACAACAGTCTAAAATGCATTTTAAATACTTCAAGGGCAGATAACTCAAGAACTGGTATATAGCCAGAGTAGCGGTCCTTGGCCACGATATGAACCATTAAGTCCTCTATATATCTGTGAAGTTTCATCGAGATATTCTATATAGTAAGGGAACTAGAGACCAAAAACCATTTTTCAGATATTTCAAAGGCAGATAACTCAAACGCTGGGAAAGCCAGAGTCATGTTCCTTTGCCACAGTATATAACAATTCATCTACTACATATCTATGAAGTTTCAGCAAGATATTGTAAATGATAAACGAACTACAGTCTAAAATGCATTTTTTAAATACGTCAAGGGCAGATAACTCAAGAACTGGAACAGCCAGAGTAGCAGTCCTTGGCCACAATATGAGCCGTTTAGTCCTCTATATATCTGTGAAGTTTCATCCAGACATTCGATATAGTAAGGGAATTAGAGGCCAAAAACCATTTTTCAAATACTGAAAAGGGCACTAACTCTGCTAAAAATTAACGGATTTTGCCCATTAACAATCCCAAACCACTCATCCCCGATACCAATATGTATGAAAAATTTGAACAAAATCAGTGAAAAAATAATTAAGCTATCGATCGGAAATGAAGTGCGGACGGACGGACAGACATACGGACGGACACCGGAGGGTATAACATAATACCCTGCCACTATCGTGTGGCGGGGTATAAAAACTTTATTAGGTGTGCTTTGAAAAAATATGGGTCTAATATTGCAAAAAATCCCTAAAAAAATATTCAAGTGGAACTAAGTGAGAAAAAATTGCCCAGAATGGTGGATATGTGTACCCACTAAAAGTTACAGAAGAAAAAAAATGACATTTTCTTTCAAATCTTGGTGAAGTATCACGTCTAATGTTTACTGAGGAATTGCAAAAATGTAATGAAAAATGGTGAAAATATTAATCAAAAAAAAAAAAAAAAAAATCATGGGTTTTGTCCTTTAAACACTATAAAATTCTAAAATTTGATGTTCACTGGTCCAAAAAATGATAAAACCATCATGATATATCTGGTTTAAAATTTGACCCCCATTGTCACACTTTTGCTGCATTTTTTTTTAAGTTGCCCATATCTATAAGGCATTTTACCGCTGCCTATGATCTTCTTTTACGCAAAAGATCTCCAGACAGGAGATTTGCCTTATATACAAATGTAAGTCTTTATAATGCACTAGTCTAGTCATTTGTAACCACCACCACCTACTGGGATAGGCGGGGGAAAGTGGGGCTCATGTGTGGGATAGTTACCCCCCATGTTCCCCTGCAGTGCCGGGTTAGTGAGGGACCAGGTTTTGATATTATGCAAATATACCCCCAGTGGAATGAGCTACATGTATTGTGACCTTCTACAGGTCCCCCCACCCACCGTGTAGGGCTGTGAAAAGTGAAAAGTTATTGTTTCCTGCTATCCCTGTAGGTGGGATGGGGGCAGTGGTTACAAATGACTGTTGCATAAAACCAAAGGGCCTCAGGGCGAGGACAATTTGGGCCTCAGGGCGTGGACAATTTTAGCCATAGGGCTATAACTTGAACAATCTTGGTAGAGGTTCTCTAGATGAAGCTTTATACCAAATACCTGGGCCTTGTGGTTTCAGAGAAGATTTTTAATTTAAATATTTTTCCCTATATAACCCTATGATAAACCAAAGGGCCCCAGGGTGGGGGCATTTTTGGCCCTAGGGCAATCATTAACAATCTTGATAGAGATCCACTAGATGAAGCTTCACAGCAAATATGAAAGACCTGCACCTAGCGGTTTCAGAGACAAAGATTTTCCATATAAGCCTATGTAAAACCAAAGGCTCCCGGGGTGGGGGCATTTTTGGTCCCAGGGCTATAATTTGAACAATCTTGGTAGAGGTTCACTAGATGAAGCTTCATACCAAATATTGAAGACCTGGGTTTAAGTTTTAAGTTTTCAGTAAAAAAAATATATATTTAGCTCTTGAGGCTGGAACCATTTGAACAACTTTGAAACTGGACTACCTAAGAATCATTCCTGTGAGGTTCGGTCAAAATCTGATCAGTGGTTTAGGAGGAGATGTCGTTTGAAGCAAAAGTTTAAGCATGGACGACAGACAAAAAGCAAGGTTGGGTGGCAAATTCCACCCCCGGTATATACCAGTGGCATTTACCGGTATTTACCGGACTGGAAAATACTCATCAAGTGGCAAATACTGGCAAATTGAAATTTTTTGCCATAAAACACTGCAGAAATCTTGCAAAATTGACTTAAATGTAGTATAATCAAACAAATGAGTTAAAATTTAATATTTATATAAGATTATCAACCTACAGAATAAAATATTTCTCAATTTAAAATAAATATGTTGGACTAGCCAAAATGTGAATCTAAGACTAAAAATTTTGAAATTATTTAAACAAAAAGAAGTATCTTTTAAATTAATGGTGGAAAAATACAGGTAGAAATTGCCTGTGCACCTGGTTATTGTCACTAACCATAATGGTTCTTAGTTTTAAATTTGTATTGATCAAGATAAGACTGAGCACTG
This sequence comes from Lucinisca nassula, assembly GCA_963580285.1. Taxonomy (NCBI): domain Eukaryota; kingdom Metazoa; phylum Mollusca; class Bivalvia; order Lucinida; family Lucinidae; genus Lucinisca; species Lucinisca nassula. Next base: position 87,057,685 of record OY757016.1, on the reverse strand, counting down.
TTAGCCAATCCATCTGCATCTTTTGAACACACTGTGTATGGTAAAACCATGTGCTCAAATTTTAGGATATTTGTAGCATTTTATTATTGTCCAACACTTAAGTTTTAGAGTGAATTGCAAGACAACTAGAACAACAACTCTTGACACATTGTTTATTTAAGAGAGCACAAGATATCCAGGGGCAAAGTTGGACAAAAGGATGTCATTAATTGCTCCATTTTGTATGTGACTTTAAACAATCATTCTGGTAAAAGTAAACAGATGAGTTCAGTGGCAGATACTAAATAGGCCTTTTTATTCTAACATTATATGAAATCAGATACTTAACAAATAAAATAATATCAGAGTTAATCTAAATTAGTATTATCAATTATTAAGTCCACTATTATTGAATTGATCCGTATATCACTGCTGAGTGTAGGGGTTTGTTTTAATTCCAGGGTGGTAAATTCAACTTTCCAGTATTTGCCGGTAATTTCCAGTATTTGCCGGTATTTACCGGTAAATGCCACCGGCATGGAAAATACTCATATTTGCCAGCATTTTGCCAACCTTGACAAAAAGTGATCACAAAAGCTCACCTTGTCACCGTTGGTGGTAGTTGCTGCCAATTCCTGGTGTTCACTCCACATATTGAGGATATATGTTTGGAAAAGAACATCACTTGCCAGAGTACATATCAAAGCAAAACATTATCATTGCAGCTGCACCACAAAAAAACTGTCTGGGGTTTATCGACTAGAAAAATCAAATTTGTTTGCATTTGCTGAAGGCCTCAGTTCCATTTATAAAGGATAAATAGACCCCCCCCCCCCCCCCCAACATCCATCTGAAACCGACCGCACAGGAGTACTTGTAAACTGCTTAGAGGGTTCAATAAGCCTGCTCAGGCAAAGTGGTGCTAGTCAGACCATCCATGCATATAAACCCTATTAGTTTAATTGGGCAGCAGGGTTTGAGGTGTCATCTCATCTCAATGTCGGGTAAAATTCCCACCAAAACTGGAAGCAACGTCTCCAAAATGACCTTAATAGTGTTTGCGAGGATGTTTTACCTTAAATCAAACAAACAAAGGATAACTAGATGGTCTGTGCAGACAGCAATAAGAAAATTTATGTATACCCCTGAAAACCCCAGTTTTACTAAGGCTGACACCAATAATCGATTAATCGATCAATAGATTCCCCTAAACTGATTATCATATTTAGTAGTAATGGATTGTTCGATAAGTATAATTTACAACCCAATTTATATCTAAAATGGCTGGATAAGTGGCAAACAGTGCAGACCCTGAAGAGACAATGCCTTCTACACTGTTTGATCAGGCCTGTCTGTCCTAATTCACGCGTTAATGTATAACACATGATAAGAAAGATAGATAGATAGATATTTTATTATCCTCCAATAGTGGAGAGCACAAACACATAGATTATACAATATACAAAACGACCACAGAAATAATAGCAAAACAAACAGACACATGAAGAGTGACAGAGAGAGAGAAAGAAAAACAGTATAACTGAAATACACAAAAACAAATACATCTACACTGAAATGATGTTTCTCATGGTTTGTTAAGCCCCCGGTTAAGCCACATTCTCTTCAGCGGTCAAGCGACGTATCAACGTCGCTGCACCGTCAAAGCCGGATTATTATCATGTCTCTTAAAGAGTAATCTTAATGTCATAAACATTATCCCATCCTAATACTTTAAGCGTCATTAGAAAAATTTTCATTGAGTCGATCCTGTCGCTTTCAGCATAAAGCAAGTTCCAACATCCTGACAAAAGAGAGTTTACTTGATCTGACGAAGATAGTGAAATGAATTTGATGTAAAAGTCAAATCCAAAACGTGCTATAAGCTTGCGCCACAGTACATTTCTAAATCCATTGTTACTCGGGCAAAATAACAAAATATGATCCGTTGGTGAATGTGACTTTTCACCACATTTATGACACATTGAAAACCATTTTTCACAGAACATTAACCCAATCAGCCGAACAGCCAAATGTACGTACTTTTTGTAACGTGGACACTTTCTACAAAATATCCAAAATACATGCGGATATAATGGTATATTCGCATGTACCTTGAGTATTCGAGAAATGGATTCAGATGCTGTAATTCTCGTAAGCAATTCATCCCTATACAGTGCATTGATTTTCTCTCGTACTATTTTTTTCCAAGGAAATTTGTTCGGAAAAGAACCAGTTTGCATATATTCATCTAAAATGTGGGTAATTGAATATTTATTCAAAATCCGATATATATCGGGTAAAAACCCAAGCTTTTTAGCCGGACTCTCATTAAAATGAACTAGCCTATGAATGAAGATGTCTTTTACCCTGTGAGCTCCGGGTAACCGACAAAGCTGGCCTAGAAAGACAAGTTTCTTGTAGTCTATTTCAGATTCAATTGGATTCAGCCCAATTAGTGCAAGTGTTACATCAGTACTGGAAGACTTACATGTAGGTAGACCCTGCATGAACTTTATACAAAAACGATGAGCACGTTCCAGGGATATTATGTGACTAGGGTTTACGTTCGACCACATTTCGCATCCATATAAAGCTTTAGGCAAGACAACAGAGTTATAGATACGTTTGGATGTAAGAGGATTCAATCCATCTTGATGGATGCCGCTATTGACAAGACTCAGAAATGTGCTCCTTATTTTGTTGCAAGCATCCTTAACATTCTTATCAATCGACATATGCTTATCGCAGATAACACCCAGATGTTTATATTCGACCCCTTCTTCAATTGTCGAATTCCCAAATTTCCAAAGCCTATTGGCTCGCAAAAATGCGTTTTTCAGCTCGTTGAAAACTACAACAAGGCACTTAATTATGCCATACTCAAATCGCCATTTGTTCGCATAATTGAGACATATCACAATGACAGCACTGATGATCATTTGATTGCTATTAAAGCTTACTGGATGTTATCATGCGTGTACAGAATTACATAGACATGTTTTCGTGATGTTCGTTGATCACAATACTCATATAGGCTGTTATGATAGAATGAGAATTTTATAACCAACAAGAGCCGTCACTATAAGTGAGCAATGCCCCCTTGGGAGCCAATTTCAGGGGAAAACAAGGGAAAAAACTCCAAAATGCTTCATCCGAGCACAATGAATTTTCTGTTAGGCACATCTACATACATGTATCATTGCATATGCAACAATTTAACAAAATTGACGAAGAAATGTGGAAGTAGTTCGCGACACAAGATTTAATAATGCGTTTTTCAGAAAATAAAGGGCCGTAACTCCTTAGCTGATGATAGAATCGACGTGAAAATTGTGTTAGGTACCCTTTTACCTCACAAGGAATACATGTGCAATGTTTCAGCTCAATCGGTGAAGGAATGTGGAAGTTGTTCACATCACAAGGTTTTCGAACGCGTTTTTTCAGAAAATCAAGGGCCATAACTTTGATGCATGTGAAAGGATCAACTTGAAAATTGCGTTAGGCACCACTTCACCTCACAAGGTAAGCATGTGCAAAGTTTCAGTACAATCGGTGAAGAAATGTGGAGGAAGTTTGTGTCACAATATTTTTAGTGCATTTTTTAAAAAATCAAGGGCCATAACTCCAAAACGCTTCATCCGAGCAGAATGAATTTTGTGTTAGGGACATCTATATATCATTGCAAATGCATATATATGCAAAAATCTAACAAAATAGTCAAATGTGGAAGTAGTTTGAACCACAAGGCTTAAGAACGCAGATTTCAGAAAATTAAGGGCCGTTACTCCTCCGAAGATGATAGGATCAACGTGAAAATTGTGTTAAGCATCTCTTTACCTCACAAAGAATGCATGTGCAAAGTTTCAGCTCAAATGGTGAAGAAATGTGGAAGTAGTTTGCGTCACAAGGTTTTCAAACGTGTTTTTTAGAAAATCAAGGGCCGTAACTCCATCACAGATGAAAGGATCAACGTGAAAATTGTGTTAGGCACCCCTTCACCTCACAAGGAAAGCATGTGCAAAGTTTCAACTGAATCAGTGAAGAAATGTTGAAGTAGTTTGCTTCACAAGGTTAATAGCACATTTTTTAGAAAATAAACGGCCGTATCTCCTTTGCAGGTGATAGGATAGTAAATGCAGTGATAGGCAGTTAATTACACAGGCTTTCTTCCTGAGTTATCTTTAATATGTACATGTTCATGTATTAGTGGCGATGACTGTATGGCACACTGATACTTACAAAATGTACATGTAGTAAGAACACTGGCTTCAAATTTTATAAATATAAATAAATGAAATAATGTGTGTGTGTGTGGGGGGGGGGGGAATCACAAACTCCTATCTCATGAAAGTGTTTTCAATGAGTTCTACACAGTTGTATATAAATCATATGAGTAACAAACACAATGACTTCGCTTCTAACTTGAACCCCAGGTGTGTGTGTGTCGCTTTCAACAATTTTTCAGTCATATCATGATGGTGTCTGGTTGCGACAGGGAGCTCACTGCTCACTTTTATAGTGCTGTCTCACTGAAGTTTCACATCCCAGACACATTATATGATACCACACCCACTAACATTATCCTGACACTGGGTCAACCAGTCCTAGCTCTACCCCGTAAATCTGAGTGCCAAGCAAGGAACAGCTAGTACCATTTTTAACGACTTTGGTATGTCGCGGCCCGCAATCGAACCTGTGACCTCCCGTTCCCCGGCGCGGTCACTCTACCAACTGAGCTTCCAGGGCCGGTTTGAACCCGCAGGTCCTTCTGTAATAAGGTTGTCTGGCTAATGGCTTATATGGGCATATATACATATACCACTCAGTCCCTACAGCTACAGTATGTTACAATAAGCATTTAAAGAGGGCATTTAAAAAGTAGAGGTGTGTGGTAAAACCGGTATAGCGGTAAATACCGCGGTTTTGTCTCTTGTGGTACGAACCGCGGTATATTTCCTAGTACCGGTACGGTACTCCGGCAATCTCTTTGACTCCGGAATTGTGCATTTTTAAGCATATTGAAATGGTTATATAACTTTTATTTCAAAACAAACACTTTAGCAATGAAGTGTGCATATAAGTAGTGCTAAAAATCCAAACATAAAAAATTATACTGGATTGGACCTCCTCATACCATAACCAGTCACTGAAAAATGCGACCAAAAATTTGGCCCGAGAAATTCTGGATATGGTAGTTGACTGTTGCAGGCATGAAAGCATGCAAATAAATGCATGGTCAAGCTGTTTATTGTCATGACTGCAATCCAATATAATTTATCAAACGACACGCTATCCGAGTTAAAAATAGTCTGGTGAAATATCAGTAGACACTGGTGGTTCAATGGCACGTGCACAGAATCAATGACACGGTTAACTTTACGCTTTTTGTCACATGTATTTGAAAACACACTGTGTTAATTGTTTAAAAAAATGGATTATAGTTAATTTGCTGATTAATGTAAGCAAGAAATTGGATTAGAGATGGACTAGAGTCAGTATATATCACACCATGATCTGACTCGATAGATGCAAATGTCACAGATTTCCGAGACTATAAAATCTTTTTTTTTTCTTTTTTTTTTTTTTGATAAGATAGGATGAATGTTGAGAGATTTATCGGTTATAAAATGCTTTTATTCTTCGTAAAACAATTATTAGAATTAAAAGACTTTGCAGTCGGGTACCAAGTATTAAACCACTGAGCACCAAGTAAATCTAAAATGCACAGGGAAATACAGCGCAAAAGAAAGAAACCATGGTGCTATTTTCTGTTTTTTTTTTGTTTTTTTTTTTAATATTTTACCAAGCCATCCATTAGCAACAAAACAATCATACTATTGAAAACATGAAACAATTTATATTTGAAATGACAAAACTCAGTGGTAAACAATCACTATCTACCTATCTCTACATAATTCTAAACCATCTTTCGGGTGTTATTAGAAGGTTACTTGCGCGTGGCATGCTAGTAACAGAATTAAAAAGTATCCTTATAGTGCAATGTTTAAAAATGTAAAAGCAAAGGCTATAAATCAAAGACAGAAAGGTTGGGTAAGTTAAAAAGTAGTTTAGTAGCATATATACACATATATGGCTGCTTCTTTGAAAGTTTCAGTGTGTGGTACACCACGGTACATACTGTGGTATTTAGCTAAAAACCGTGGTATACCGCGGTTCTTCATTTTCTGTGGTACCCAACTCTATTTAAAAGCCAGAAGGTGCATAAACAGACACTACTATGGTAGGTCCTGATGGTGTATAGGTGATGGGTTTGATCCTTGGCAGGGCTATTAATTTCAATATCCGAACATGTTTCACAGGCATCAGTTGAGGAATGAATGCCACTTTTACTGGAAATCCTCTGTGCACGACCCATATCAAAGATCTCTACAGTAATCTATTACATGATCACTCTATAGGCATCATCCACATTGCTGCAAATCTGGAGTGTATGTAATGAACAGCTGCAGATGCCGCATAGCTAGAGTGATATACAATCCTCAAGGTATCCTGTCAGGCTCTGGTGGCATTCTGGGGTTGGGTCAGTTCTATAAGAATCAGAATTGTTACTGGTGACATGTCAAATGATACGATTCATTAAGCAGGATATGTTGACAACCACCTAAAGTATTGTTTAAAGAAAATTTTAATCTGCATAACAGAGGTGGTGCTGTTAGCATACTATGCACTGCTACCCAATCCCACATTGGATAACTCAGAGCTTGTCATACGGTAATTTTAGCAACAGTGCATGTGCCCAACAAACCATAACTTGTATAGTCCCCAACAGTCCATGAACCAAAATGTTAATATTTGGTAAATGTATAGCGAAAGAGCAAAAAGTTTTGTTTCTTTGATTTGAGGTTCTAAATCCCCTTCAACACTGAATACATGTAGGTCATTTTGGATTTTGTGGGACTTTTACCAGACATTGAGATGAAACGACAGCTCCTCTCGCCAAATCAGCCAATGAATGCAAAGTTATAAGTACACTGCAGATTCATGTCAATATACCTGTGAGAACAAGGGGAGAAATGATTTTACACCTGTTGGAACTCCAAGGAAACATTGGGATACCCCTTGATTGGTATGTACATTATACAGCTGCAATTGTAATTTTAACTATTACCTGCACAACCCTGCTGTCTAGTTGTTTAGGCTGGTCGCATTTCCAAGCAAGACCTGTGCTATATCCAACTGTAAGCCATTGCAACAGCACAAGGTACACACTGTGTATCCCCTGAGTGCATCTTATTTAACATACGCGGAATTCAATCTTATACTTTATAATGCTGAGGAATTGTGTGATTACCCTTCTTCCACAAGTTTGGTGCGAATCCATGCCGGTAGTCACAAATGTTTATCTTTTTCATCATCGCCCCATCAACGCGAGGTTGTGCGGGTTAAAAAAATAAAGGAATGTGTACTCCATGATCTTGGGTGTTCATTTAACCCTTTCCCACTCAGATACGTGTTTTTACGTGTCTGCACCCCCCCCCCCCATTTTAAGCCCCAGAAGCACCTAAAATCTGCATTTCTACCCCTGGATAGTTATGTTTTGCTTTAGGATTTGTGGGGCAAAAAAGTGACCTGTTTTTTCGCGCGCCTCCCCACTAAAAATATTCTTGGGGGGGATTGAAGGGGGCTCGGCCCCCTCACATCCCGAAAATTTTTTGGGTGTATGGCCCAACCGGCCGCTAAAATTTATATCTGAGGGTATCTGGGGTCAAAAATGCCTGAAAATTGATGCTGGATAAAACAGATACGTGTTTTTACGTGTCTGCACCCCCCCCCCCCCCCTTTTAAGCCCCGGAAGCACCTAAAATCTGCATTTCTACCCCTGGATAGTTATGTTTTGCTTTAGGATTTGTGGGGCAAAAAAGTGACCTGTTTTTTTTGCGCGCCTCCCCACTAAAAATATTCTTGGGGGGATTGAAGGGGGGCTAGGCCCCCTCACATCCCGAAAATTTTTTGGGTGTATGGCCCAACCGGCTGCTAAAATTTATATCTGAGGGTATCTGGGGTCAAAAATGCCTGAAAATTGATGCTGATAAAACATGCTGCAAACAGTGAAAATGGCCAGTGCCAAACACCTTAACTGTTGCCTTGACAGCTGTGTGAAGATGAAAATGAGGTCAAAAATTCATGTGAAAACACACTTTTTGCCAACTTTGAGATGCCCCCTCTTTACCATGACAACAATGATTGAGTCATGAAAGGTTGCATTTGAAACGCCACTGCCCAATGAACATTCGTACTGAGTTTGGTGTAAAACAAACCATCCATTATGAAACAATGGCTAGTTGAAGTTGCTGTCAGGGGCAACCCTGTGAAAATCAGCGAAATTCACTAAATCTCTGAGTGGTAAAGGGTTAAGCGGCTGTCTTGTTGTTTAGGCTGGTCGCATTTCCAAGCAAGACCCGTGCTCTATCCAACTGTAAGCCATTGCAACAGCACAAGGTACACACTGTGTGTCCCCTGAGTGCATCTTATTTAACATACGCGGAATTCAATCTTATACCTTATAATGCTGAGGAATTGTGTGATTACCCTTCTTCCACAAGTTCGGTGCGTATCCACGCCGGCAGTCACAAATGTTTATCTTTTTCATCATCGCCCCATCAACGCGAGGTTGTGCGGGTTAAAAAAATAACGGAAGGTGTACTCCATGATCTGGGGTGTTCATTTAAGAATATTTACATAAACAGTGTACAGTCTAATGTAGACCTATAGAAAAACAATTGCGTTCATACTTCCATGAACACATCGAATCACATGATTTTAGTGACGTCATTTTAAACCATTGTTCTCTACAGGCGTAGCTGACGTCAAGGCTGCTCCGCTCTTTGTAGAAAAACAGTGTGTAAATGTTTTTTAGCTTAAAAGTTTGCCATACAAGCATTTTTTCGCTCAGTGATGAGGGGAAAATAATGGAAATATAAAAAAAAGCTTTATTTTTCTGCTTTTCATAAAAGTATGAACAACAGTGGGTCACTAGCAAAGTTTACATGAACCCCTTTGGGGTTCATTTACTTTGCAGGATCCACTGCGTTCATACTTCCATGAACTGCAGAAAAATAAATTGCATTTCCTAATTTAAACCCCCCCCCCTCCCCCCCCCCCAACACAGAGTTGCATGCAATGGTTAAAAAAATTGCAGCAGTTGTATTGCATTTAGGTCATTTTTAGCCAGTCAGTGCTTTCATTCTTTCTTAACCCCTCCGAGAGGGACATAAGAGGGGTTCTGGCAAACCAAGTGTTGAAGGGTGTAGGAGTTGATGAAACGGGTTTATAAGTACAGTGTGAAAAGAGAAGGTTAGTATATTTAAAAGCTAAAAACAGAAATTGGTCTTTTAACCCATATTGTATCAGAAACCCCAAAACGGGTAGTTGCCAAACAATATTATACTGCCTGTCAGCCCTAGGTCAGATGCCGCAGAACACAGTGTCTCATCAGGGCCCCATCCTTCGGGGCTTGAAGTAGATGGGCTGTATAATGCTTCCACACAGAGCTGAAACCAACCCGAGCACAAGTACTGGTAAAACGCTTAGAGGATCTAAGCCTGCCCAGGCAAAGTGGTGAGAGTCCATGCTTCTAAACTCTATTGGTTTCATTAGGCTGCAGATATCATAACCATCTCAATGTCGGGTAAAAGTCCCACAAAATTGAAGCAATGTCTCCAAAATGACCTTTACAGTGTTGATGGGGACTTTGTAAACCTCAAATCAAACAAACAAAAAAACTTGTCAGGGCCTACATTGTTTGCAAACCATTCAGGCAGTTCCAAATAGATTTTTAAGAAAACACCTGATACCCCTACACTTGAAATAGACTTGTGCTTATAAGGAGGAAGATTTCATTCAGTACAAAATGTGTTGATTTGGCGGTTAAACTCCATTGCAAACAAAAGTGGCTCGAAGAAATATATGGGCTGCATGATGCTTCCACGCAGAGCTGAATCCGGCCCACACACTAGTACTGGTAAACCCCTTAGAGGATCTTGGTTGGTTGATTTGAGGTTTAACGTCCCTGTTAACACTGTAAAGGTCATTTTGGAGACGTTACTTCCAATTTTGTGGGACTTTTACCCGACATTGAGATGAAATGACATCTGAAGCCCTGTCGCCCAATGAAACCAATAGGGTTTATTAGCATGGACAGGACAGTCTGCCTCGCACCGCGGTTCCTGGACAGGCTTAGATCCTCTAAGCGGTTTACCAGTACTAGTGTGAGGGCTGGATTCAGCTCTGTGTGGAAGCATCATGCAGCCCATATATTTCTTCAAGCCCCTATGGGCAGGGGCGACCCTTAGAGGATCTAAGCCTGTCCAGGAACTGAGGTGTGAGGCGGACCGTCCATGCTAATAAACCCTATCAGTTTCATTGGGCGACATTTGAGATGTCATTTCATCCCAATGTCGGGTAAAAGTCCCACAAAATTGGAAGCAACGTCTCCAAAATGACCTTTACAGTGTTGACTGGTATGTTAAACCTCAAATTAAACAAACAAAATTTACCTGCACGATAGTCCTCTTAACGGGGTTGCTGCAGTATAAATAGATAGATAGACATTAACTTAAGATGAAATGACATCTCAAGCCCTACAATCATTTTTCCTTGGAGTTGTCTCCAGTTATGGCAGTATTCAAGTTCACTCGGTTTCACTTCTGGTGTATGAATGATATTTGACGTGTCACCAGTAACAATTCTGATTCTGAGTTCCGCCTGATGGGAGCACCGCGCTCCCTGATGGGCGGGCCGAAATTACCAAGGATTATTGCTATTCTTGTTGTTTGTCAAGGACAAGGGGTCGAGATGTCCTACAATGAGCTTGAACTTCCAAGTTGTTGCATGGGCCGAGTTCGCTAGGTCAATATATATAAAAAAATCATACACCTGAGCCTGAAAATCACCTACGTGTAGATTGCCCGATTTAATCATCAGATTCTTTGTTTTTCGAGTGCTTCCAGTACATAACGACAGAAATAAATATGGCGGCGTAGAGAATTCCCAAGGTCATGACTCGATCTCGTGACGTCACTTTAATTTATTCATAAATAATAACAACAAAAATAAATAAAAAATGTACAAATTTATGCCAACACATAAATAGAAAAATATATTAATTGACTGATATGCCAATGTTGATTTTTTAGCTATTACAACAAACCGAATCACCAATCAGCCTTGCGACACACTATTCATCCGGTGACGAATACGGGTTACATAAGATTTTTGAGGCTCTGGTTCCCAACTTCATACATTGTTTGAATGGAATACATGGAAACCTGAAAACCGGTTTAAGCCAGTTCCTGGGCGCAAGCAAACTTTCTTGCATAGATTGTGTCTTGTGATGATACGCGTTACCTAGATACGAGCTCGCTCGACGCCCGCCTTCGGCGGACGTCGACGGCTGCCTTCGGCAGCCGCCGCTATGCTCGTTATTAAAATCCATCGGCAAATGACGACGCTAGAGCGATGAAAAATGTTTTTTTTTTTTCTAAAAAAGCCACAGTGACCTTGACCTTGAGCCCAGGACCCCTGAAAGTTGCTCGAGATATTATCATACTCAACATTTGTGTGAAATTATATTAAACCTATCAGTAAATGTAGGCACTAGAGCGAAAACAAAGTTTTTCTAAAATGACCACAGTGACCTTGACCTTGACCCCAGGATCCTGAACTTTGAACTTGCTCGAGATATTATTGTACCCAACATTTGTGTGAAGTTATATTAAAATACATCAGCAAATGACGAGGCTAGAGCGATGACAAAGTTTTTTTTCTAAAAATAGCTACAGTGACCTTGACCTTGAGCCAGGATCCTGAAAGTTGAACTTGCTCGAGATATGAACATACTCAACATTTGCTAGAGCGATGAAAAAGGTTTTTTTCTAAAAATAGCCACAGTGACCTTGACCTTGAGCCCAGGACCCTGAAAGATGCTCGAGATATTATTATACTCAACATTTGTGTGAAATTATATTAAAATCTATCAGTAAATGTAGGCACTAGAGCGAAAACAAAGTTTTTCTAAAATAACCACAACGACCTTGACCTTGAGCCCATGACCCTGAAAGTCGAACATGCTCAAGATATTATTATACCCAACATTTGCGTGAAGATCTATTAAAATCCATCAATAAATGTAGGCACCAGAGTGATGACAAAGTTTTTTTTCTAAAAATAGCCACAGTGACCTTACACTGCAGCTTTAAAGAAAGTACCATAACTCTGTGACGAATCATCTAAACAGATAGTACGGATAATATGCGCATCCCCTATTGCTGCTTAAGGTTCTACTGAAGTGATGTTGAATTTCTGCGAGTAGTTGCTGAGAATTCGCGTGGACACGAACAGTACCCTATATATTCATGCAGAATTTATCAAAGGGCAATAACTGTTGGAAAAATCATCGAACCAACACACGCAGGTGATATGCGCATCTACCTTCGATACTTAATATTCCCATGAAGTTTCATTGATATCCGCCCTGTAGTTTCTGAGGATTCGCGTAGACAGGAGCGGGACGGACGCACAGACGCACGGACGAAGCGGCGATTATATGCTCCCCCGAAATTCTTCGGGGAGCATAATAAACGTCAAAGGATGCTGCACAAGGAACATCACCATCCAAGAAAGGACAATTTACTATCACAAAATCAAAATCAAAGACTCATTCTTCTTTAAAAAGCTTATTTAGAAGGGTGTAGTTATTCTTTCTTTGTGCTTCCTGCACACAATGTCTTCTGGTCAGGGACCACCTTTGGGACTGTTCAAAAGTGGTCTTGAAGACCATTTTTCAACAGTCCAATTGCTGGTCTTTATATAGGAATTTGAATGTAATTGTTTTGTAAAAATTATTTCCTGTACGTCACATTTCATTATCATTGAAACAAATATACATCATGAAAACACACATATAATTTTGACCCCCTTGTACCCCAATTTTATATAGTAAAACTGGGGTTTACAGGGGTAAACCTTATTTTTACAGGGGTAAACCCTATTTTTCTTATTTATGCTCTAAAATATAGATTGTGGGTACTCGTTAGAACCGCCTCGACGAGGCGGTTCTAACGAGTGCTCACAATCTATATTTTGAGCAGAAATAAGAAAAATATCACAATTTTTTCATCTTAAAATTTTCATTTTTTGGATGATAATGGTTACACTGTATTTGTATAGGCGTGTTTTCGTAATGAGAAGCAAATGCGCAGGACAGGCCACAGTTAAAGGTACCAAAAGGAAGAGTAACTGACAATGAGGGAAACAAAAAAAAAGCAAAAAAAAACTAAACATTACGAAAATACGCCTATACAAATACATTGGAAACTTTACCGCCGAAAAAGCAAAGATTTTAAGACGAAAAATAGTGATATTTTCTTATTTCTGCTCAAAATATAGATTGTGGGTACTCGTTAGAACCGCATCCTCGAGGCGGTTTTAACGAGTACCCACAATCTATATGTTAGAGCAGAAATAAGAAAAAACCCAGTTTTACTATATAAAAGTGGGGTTCGAGGGGGTCAAAATTATATAGGCATGTTTTCGTGTTGACACGAATCACAAATAGTACAGCAATCGGAAAGGCCCCCGCCCATCGGGGCTTGAAGAAATATATATGGGCTGCATGATGCTTCCACGCAGAGCTAAAACCGACCCGCACACGACTAGTGGTAAACCGCTTAGAGGATCTAAGCCTGCCCAGGAAAAGCGGTGTGTGTCGGACCGTCCATGCTTATAAACCCTATTGGTTTCATTGGACGGCAGGGCTTGATATGTCATTTCATCTCAATGTCGGGTAAAAGTCCCACAAAATTGGAAGCAATGCCTCAAAAATGACCTTTATACTGTTGACGGGGACGTTAAACCTCAAATTAAACAAACAAAAAATAGCAATCGGAAACGAGTTCAATAATTTATATGTAAGACAGCACGACAATTTAACAAAATAACAGTTCTACATCTACTTAGAATCTACACCTTAACTGCAGGTATACGAACCGTTTTCATGCAGGGTAAATTTCGAAGACTCGAACACTCATCATTAAAACAAGCCTATATAATTTTGACCCCCTCCAACCCCACTTTTATATAGTAAAACTGGAGTTTACAGGGGTAAACCTTATTTTTCTTATTTCTGCTCTAAATTATAGATTGTGGGTACTCGTTAGAACCGCCTTGGTGAGGGGGTTCTAACGAATACCCACAATCTATATTTTGAGCAGAAATAAGAAAAATATTACAATTTTTCATCTTAAAATTTTAATTTTTTCATCGATAAAGATTAAAATGTATTTGTATAGGCATGTTTTCGTAACGGATGGCTCACTCACTATGGCCGATTGAACTTTGTTCTCATTACGATAACACACCCGTGCACCATAGTGCATTTTTACACCTCAAAAAAAGGCTACTTTCTGATGAAAATCCATGATAATCTTCTTATTGATGCTGCAAACATGGGTTGTTGGTGCTCGTTTGAACCGCCTTATTGAGCCGTTTCTAACGGATACGCACAAACCATGTCTTGAAGCAGAAATAATTAAATAATTGTATACCCCGTACATCTATTATTCTCTATATAAAGGGGGGTTCTTGGGTGTTCTTTTCGCTGTGCTGATTACCAAAAAGTCAGTTCTAAACCTATGATCCGCATTAACACCAGGTCAACCAATAGTAACCGAAGGTAAAAAATCAATAATCATGATTTTTAATTGTGTCAATTCATAAAATTGTCTTTTAACAAGTAATTTTGTATTGCAAAGTCACAGGTCCTCGGTCACTGAGCTGTATTGGCCTAGGCCTTCGGCCTTAGGCCAATTCAGCAGACCTCATAGTGTACATGTAGTTTATATTTTCTTGTCCTTCCATTATGGAATTTTTAAAATATCTGAGGGTCACTGATGAGGCCTAATTGGCCGAAACTAGCTAGTCTGGCTCAGAAAATGTGCACACTCCATATTTTTTACTTCTGTGGTGTATTCCTTGCTTCAAAAGGATAATCCATTTATATAACATACTTCGACCTGTAACTGGGCCAATACAAAAATACTTGATTAATAATATAAGAATCTTATATGGGTGTGAGGGGTGGATGGAAAAATCCGTCCCGGGGGAAACTGTCCGGCATCACGAGGCTTGCCGAGTGATGCCGGACAGTGATCCCGGGGGACGGATTCTTCTATCCACCCCTCACACCCATATTGGATTCTTTTTCTTGCATACATTCCATTTCTTAGCGCGGAATTTCAGTGCTGCAGTCACTTCGGTTACCAACGTCCACCATATTGTGTTGACACTGCAGGAATGTAAAGTGACGTCACGGATCGTTCATGACGTCAACCTTAACGCCGGCGCACACAAGGTCGTAATCAACCAGTACATCTATCAAACACGCGATTATATTCGATTTGGGGTCGGAACACCAGGGTCAGAACATAAATTTCAATCCCAGGGTAAAATCACGGATTTCCTTGTCTGGTGTGCAAGAACATCATAGTATACGATATCAAACTGCAAAGATTCCAAAGATTCCAATACTGATTACCCATTCCCCATGGCCGATTGAATCCCCTATGGCAATCAGGCTTCTTTGCGCCTTAGTTTGAAAATATTTAAAGATTATTTAAATCTTTCAGACTGGTGCTGTAGTCAATCTTCAGTGACTCGAGCAAGCCCTGTTTGAATCACGAAAACACGAGAAGTGTTTTACGTCCCATCAACAGCTAAGGTCATACGGAGACGGGACCTCGCTTTAAAGACTCGTCCGAAAGTCTGGAGAAGCCCGGGATTCATTTTTATGTAGCAAAACGGGGGTTTACAGGGGTATACGTCTTTTTTATTTCAGCTTAGAACCATAATTATATTGTGGGTACTCGTCAGAGTACAATCTATCTCCTGATGTTTTTAGCAGAATTACCAAAACTATTAGAATTTTTATCAGAAAATTTTTCATTATTTTTTTCTTTCTTTCTTTTTTGTGGTAAAAAAATTCAATACAATCTTAATAGGCATTTTTCTTAACCCATATATGCCTAGCGGCCCTTTTCTGGGACATTGACAAACAGTGTAGATCCAGATCAGACGCCGCAGAACGCGGCGTCTGATCTGGATCTACACTGTTTGCTTAAGGAACATTCGTTTTTGTAAAATTTGCCACAAAGAAAACCAAACATGACACCCCTATAATTGGAAATGGACCACTCCAAAGTTACTAGGTGGAAGATTCCATTGTCATGTATGGGTTAATGAGCAAAGTTTCATAGTTCAAAGAGCGTCTGTGTCATTGAAGTTCAACTGTTGACTTGATAAATGAGCCGGCACAGCATTTTCTACAATTTACATGTACGCCCTGCGAGCATTACGATAACACGCCCGTATGGCATAGTGCATTTTTTCACATCTCCAAAATGGCTACGTTTCTGATTAAAATATGCAATATTTTTCTTATAAATACTACAAACATAGGTTGTGGGTGCTCGTTAGAACCGCCTCATTGAGGCGGTTCTAACGAGTACCCACAACCTATGTCTTGGAGTAAAAATAAGGAAAATAATGTTTACCCCCTTAAACCCCAGTTTTCTCTATATAAAGTGGGGTTTAGGGGGGTGTTCATTTCACGGACTTGTTCACGTGATGGACTCAGATCAACCTGCGAATCCGTGCAGTCTGATCGGAATCTTCGTTGTGCGCTCTAAGGATAGCTAACGTGTTAGCAATAAGTTGTTTATTATTATTATTTACCATAGCAGCCAAATAAACAGCAACATGTTTCTTCGTAGATATTAAAATTAAGATCTGCATTGATAAAAGATTTCAATGTCTTTGGTCGCTTTAAGACTAGCTTTGGGTTTGCATTTGGTTTCAAGGTGATTTTTTTCAGCAGCTGTTCTCTAAGCATGTCTTCATCAGGTGAAATCATGTGCACGTCATTCTCCAGCAGATTCATCACTGAGCGTGTCACCGCGCTTTCTTGGTTTTCATCTGACACAAGCAACTTCTTTAAAACAGCTTCTATACGCCCTTCATCGGAATCCCCTTGCTCCTCATACCGTTTCTGTTGATAACAAGAAAAATGCCGAACGACATTATGGACGGGTTTTTCAGTACAGTTTTGACGTCAGCAGAGCTGCAACCTGCATATGTAGTAAGAGTTGGCAGAATGCAACATATCTCGCCTATAGGGGCCTAACCAAATAAAATTTCAATTATGCAGGTTTTTTTCCAAAATGACATTTTGTTTTGTAAAAGAGTTCAACAGACTGCAGCAGTTCATACACTACAGCGCTGACAAAGGTTTTCTAAAAATAGACAGTGACCAGGGCCCTTAAAATAGATATTGCTTGAGATAACAATTTGTTATACCCAGCATTTGAGTGAGTGTGTGCCTGTATGAATGCATGCGTGAGTACATGTATGCATGTGTGTATGAATGCATGAGTCCATGTATGCATGCATGTGTGACATGCATACATGCGTGCATGCATGCATGTGTGTGTGTGTGTATGTGTGTGTGTGTGTGCGTGTGTGTGAAAGCATGCATGAATGCATACATGCATGTGTGAGTGCATGCATGTGTGCATGCATGTATAGGTGTGCATGTGCATGCATGAGTGTGTAGATGTATGCATGTATGTATGTGTGCATGCTTGCCTGCATGACTGTGTGTGTGCAAGCATGAGTGAGTGCATTTATGCATGCGTGTGTGCATAAGTACATGTACATGCATGTATGTGTGTACATCCATGCATGAGTGCATGCATGCCACTCATGCATGCATGAGTGCATTGAGTGTATGCAAGCATGTGTGTGCATGCATGTGTGTGCATACATACATGAATGTATGAGTGCATGCATCACTTGTGTGTGTGCATGCATGCAGGCAAGTGTGCATACATGCATCTGAGCAGGCAAGTGTGTGTGTGTGCATGTATGTGTATGTGCATGCATGCCTGAGTGTTAGCATGCATGCATGTATGCATGCGTACATGTATGCATGGGTGCATACTATCCAAAAACCCGTACAAATGCCATTTTCTTAAGTAAAGAGTTAAACTGACTGCAGCAATTGAAAGAGAACCAAAAAGTACCACTAAGAAAAAATGAACAAGAAATTTTCCAAGCCTTTGCATTGTACAAAACGAAATTAATATATTTGACAAAAAAAGAAGAACTTATACAAACTTACAACTAATAATAACGGCTATGTGTTTTTAAGAAAGAAAACGAAAAAAAGTACATTCCTCCACATGGAATTGAACATTGGACCCTCTGGTTCAGCGTCAAGCACTCTATCAACTACACGGGAAGTATGGGAGGTAATACAGAGTAAAACTTCTTTGGGATTGTGGGTTTTCCTTTTTTCGATGGTGGTGTTCCTCGTGCGCCGTCCTGTGGCGTTTGTGTTTCGCGGTTGGTTCGATTTGCTAGAGTGTGTAGTCATGTAACTGACTTTAACACTAGTAATAAATTATTAACGGCTAAACTCCTTGGTCAGGGTTATCGGTGCCATAAGCTGCGCAGGGCCTTTTCGGAATTTTATAGACGCCATTCCGATTTAATTTCAAAATTCAATATTGGACTTAAATCTCTTCTGCAACAAGGTCTATCGGAACCCGAATTTTATGGTGACTTAGTATGTGGGTTCAGAAAAATATATAACCGCAATGATTTCAGCACCCAATTTCGTAGGATCGTTCGAAGATATAAAAAGATTGGGTACAACATGGATGTTATACGACAGACTGCATGCATGGTAGTTGACCCAATCACGGTTGGCAACTTTGCTTCCCTCTTTAATTACACGCCGGTGGGTCAGGCCTCGGATTCTATGACGGCTCCAACGTAAGGGCGTGTTGGGAATTAGAGAGATCTGGTTCGGGGTGGTGTCGGTTGGTGCCTGGTGCTCTGTCTCTGGTCGGGCCCATCGGAGTCTAACTGTTGGTTTTCTTTTGCTCCAGCATTTCAGTGGTTTCTTGCTGTCGAGTCCTCACCGTTGTCTCGCCTCTGTGGTTCTTTGATTTTTTTTGTGTTCACGGAGATGTTGCGCTGGTGAGTTAGGAGGCCTTCATGCGGACTGAACAAATTTTTGTCTAAATCGCGGCGGAGGTGGGGGCGGGGCTTGCGGCCGCGTAGGATCGATTTGAGCCCCCCAGTGGAGGTCTTTCCGCTGACAGTTCCAAGACGGTTCTTCTCTGGCGGTTTGTTTGTGTCGTTGTTTGTGACTTACTGTGTGTGTCGATTGTGTCTTTTTATTTTGGACGGACATATGGCCATTTTGTGGGAAAGTAACTGTCCTTTTGGCCTTCCTTTGTTTAGGTTTCCATTATGGTCTGGTCGCTTAATGTTAGTGTTTCTTTCCCTTTGGTGTCTTTGATGGGTGGAGTAAGTTAATTGTATCGATTCCTGATCTTTGTCTTACTTCTACTTTAAATAAACTTAAGTTTGAAAAATTGCAATTTTCAACAAAACTTTGGTCCTTGGTGCCATTAATGGATTGCATATGAAAGAGGTACTATAAATTAAGCAATAGTCCTAATATGAAATCAATCCATTGAAGAAACAAGGTAATATATTACTTTAGGAAATGTTAACCAAAAGGTAAACCGCGGGCGTAACTTAAGTTCGAAAAATGGTAATTTGCAACAATTTTACTATTAATGAAGCAACAGCCCTAATATGAAAGCAATCCGTTGAAGAATAAATGTAATATATTACTTTGAAAAAAAGTTAACCAAAAGGTAAACCTCGGACGACGCCCGCCTGCCCGGACATCGCTATTCTAAAGGACAGATTTTTTTCAAAACCCGTCCAAAAACGCGCGATTGCACGCATTACATGTATTAAGAATATGCCAGGTCTCTCGCTTGGCATATCTAATTGCAATATGCTTCTCATATGAATTTAGAGTTTACAAGACGAGTCTGAATTTGATATAACGTCTCAAACAGTGTAAATGTTATTATAATTAATGATATGGAAATGATCAGAATCGCCCATCAAAGACACCAGCGGGAAGGACACACCAACTTTAAACATCTTCGCCGTAATTAAAAGATCAAAAGAGGAAAAAAAGACAGTTTCTTTCCCACAAAATGGCAAAATTGCTATCCAAAATAAAGAATATATTAGCAGTATATACAGGCAATTAGAAACAATAATCATCATTAACCAAAAACAAAAAAGAAGAATAAGAAGAAGAAGAAGAAGAAGAAAAAAGAAGAAGAAGAAGATGGATGCCGCCTTGCAACAGTCAGTAACATTTTGTGTACATATAGTTGAGCCGGTGCTTTAGCTGACAAGATGAGCGTTACGGTAGGCAACAATAGAGGTTTTCGGTGCCTGATGCTCTGTCTCTGGTCGGGCCCATCGGAGTCTAACTGTGAGTTTTCTTTTGCTCCAGCATTTCAGTACTTTCTTGCTGTCGCGTCCTCATCGTTGTTTCATCCCTGTGGTTGTTTGATTATTTGTGTTCACGGAGATGTTACACTGATGAGTTAGGAGGCTTTCAGGTGGACTGAAAAAATTATTTGTCTAAATCGCGACGGAAGTAAGGGCGAGGATTGTGGCCACGTAAAATCGATTTAAGCCCCCCAAGTGGAATTCGTTTCCGCTGACCGTTCCAAGGCGGTTCTTCTGTTGCGGTTTATTTTTGTTGTGGTTTGTCTTTGTGTGTTTGTGTCGCTCATATTATTTTATTTTGGATAGCCAATTGGCCATTTTGTGGGAAAGTAACTTTCCTTTTGGCTTTCCGGTATTGATGTTTCCATTAGGGTCTGTTGTTTCATGTTTGTGTTTCTGTCCCTTTGGTGTCTCTGATGGGAGCTGTGAGTTGATTGCATCGATTCCTGATCATTGCCCCAACTTCTATTTCTGGTATAGCCGCATCCTTGCAGACTGATCAGCATATTTCTGTTCGGTGCTTCGATAGCACTATAACTAAAGTTTCTAAATCTAAATCTTTTGAAATCTGAATACCAATTTGGCCAGCATCATTCACTATAATCTTGTTGTTCTAATATTACGAACAATACTTCAACAGCCAGTAATTGTATAACATCATGTTTTAATATAAGGCTGTATATATTTTGAATGAAAATGTTATAATGCCTTCTATTAAATTCAGTAACCCACTGGTGGATTAAATATGTAAATTAGTTAAAGATACACGTACAATGTACTTAACGACGTCACGTTTACTAATGGTAGAACACTGAGAATTTTTTATATAAATAGTGAACAATATACGTTTAAAATGTCGTATGATAAATAGAATTTTGCATTCGTGCTCATGTTTTATTAAATTTATTAAACTCGTTAAAGAAGAGGCATAAGATTGCTTGTCGAAGCCTCGCATTTTACACCTTTTCCTCAACTCCTTTAATAAATTCAATAATACATGAACACTCATGTAAGATCCTCTATATTAATTGGGTTTCAAAGGTGCAAATCACGAGGACTTGCCAATGTGATAACTTGGATATATTCTCAAAGGGATTCAGGAACAGCAAGTCTACAAGAATACAGCCAAGATGATCACATCTGTCATACTATATGAACTTTAACAATTTAAAACACTGAAACACACAGTAAAGGACCGACAACAATGCAAACTGTTGCATGAGACTTGTCTATATTCATTGTGTAAGAAGTGTTCAAAGATACATTGCATTTTACAATTAAGTCGTGAGACAATTAATTACTACGGTGAGAATTGGAAAATATTTTTTTCTTGCGTATTTGTTAAGTTTAAAGAAACTCTACGTCATGTCAGCTTTTTGATACCAACCATTTTGTCAGGTTTTCGAATACAACTACGAGGGTAGGCTGAAAAGTTCTGAGCCTGACCAAGAAGCAGGCATCGAACAACCATGAAATTTTGTATTTATTAAATCCAAACCTTTATTACTTGATTTGACCCAAATGAGCTCAAGTTTACCTGCAGTAACGTAGAAATTCTAGACTTTGAAAATTGATACCAGCACGTTTTTTAGAAAATGGACAAAATCTGGCATCGTGGTGTCATCAAGTACCTCCATAAAAAGGGGTTAGCTCCTCAGGACATTCATGCCGATATGGTTGCTACATTAGGGGATGATGCTCCTTCGTATGCAACCGTGAAAAGGTGGGCAGCAAATTTTAAGATGGGCAAGGACAGCCTTGAAGATGATGACCGGTGTGGACGATCCAAAACGGCAACAACTGAGGAAACCATCAGCCAAGTGCACAGGGCCGTGAAGGATAGCAGGCGTTTAACTGTGAATCAGTTAGCTTACACTGTTGGCATCTCCCGCGAACGAGTAGAGAACATTCTACACAGTGAATTAGGAATGTCGAAGGTTTCGGCCAGATGGGTGCCACGGCTGTTGACGCCTGACCAAAAGATGACCAGACTGAACCTGTCACAAGCCAACTTGGCTAATTTTGAAGCAGATCAAGATGGTTTTCTTGACCGTTTTTTTTCACTCAGGATGAGTGTTTGGTTCATCACTTTGAGCCAGAGACCAACAGACAATCCATGCAATGGAAGCACCCTGGCTCACCCCCTCCAAAGAAGGCAAAGGTCGTCTCCTCTGCAGGGAAGGTGATGGCATCAGTTTTCTGGGATGCCAAGGGAATAATATTCATAGATTACCTTCAAAAGGGCAGAACAATTAATGGGGAGTATTATGCAGATCTGCTAAAACAATTTCAAAAAGCAATTAAGGCTAAACGACCCGGAAAATTGACAAAAGGGATCTTGTTCCATCAGGACAATGCGCCTGCTCATAAATCGGTTGTCGCAATGGCTGCTGTGCATGACTGTGGCTTTACACTTGTCGATCACCCTCCGTATTCACCTGATCTAGCTCCATCAGATTATTTCCTGTTTCCAAACATGAAAAAGCACTTGGCTGGGCAGCATTATCGGTCCGACGAGGAGGTGATAGCTGCTGTGGAGGATTTTTTCAGGGACCAAGATGAGACCTTCTATACCACTGGATCCAAGGACTCCAGCACCGCTGGAGAAAGTGTGTGGACTGGAAGGGAGACTATGTTTAAAAATAAGGCACTTTCAGCATGGACAAACCATTGGATCTTGGTCCGGCTCAGAACTTTTCAGCTTACCCTCGTATGATGTTTGATGTAAATATTAGAACCTAGATGGAAGCATTACGAAAACACAACTATACAAATACATTGTAAATTTTACCACCGAAAAAACGAAAATTTTCAGATGAAAAATTGTGATATTTTTCTAATTTCTGCTCAAAATATAGATTGTGGTCTCTCGTTAGAACCGCTTCATCGAGGCGGTTCTAAAGAGTACCATCATCTATATTTTAAGGTTTACCCATGGAAACCCCAGTTTTACTATATAAACGTATGGTTCAAGGGGGTCAAAAATATTCAGGCTTGTTTTCATGATGTCTTTCTAAGGCGGTGGTTCTGACGTTGTTTATTTTAAATGTACGAGTAGCTTTGTCGGATTGTCATGGGCTTTTCATCTTGTATGTGCTTTTAGCTGTGTATTATTGCACGGCCCGCAGAAAAAGCGACCGACTGAAGTCGGTTGATTTTCTAAGAGTGCCCTAAAATCACCTTGTCATTCTGTCAGTCTGTCTGTCCATCTGTAACCCGTTTGTGAAAATTGGTGATAGTGACTTAACCGCTTGAAATATTTAAACAATTTTTGGCATACTGATAGATATCAATGAGATCTAACCAATGAACTTGCAAAATATTACATTCCATGTAGAATAGCCTCGCCGAGGCGAAAAATGTGAAAATTTTCGAACTGCTTCTCCTCGGAAACCGTTGGGCCGATTGAAGTCAAATTCCATATGGAGCCTCTGCAGGAGGGGTGAAACCAAAATTTGCTCATGGGGTCCAGGTCACATGACCAAAATGGCCGCCAAGCCATATATGGTAAAAACCCTTCAAAAATAGTCTTCTCCAGAACCACTGGGCAGATTTTCACGAAACTTGATAAATAGCATCTGGGACGTAGGCCCATCATAAAGTGCTAAAATGGTAACCCTGGGTTGACCTTGGCATTCTTTGTGCCTAGGTAAAACTTTGACACATATGATTTTGTATTGGAAAAGTAAGAATGCATTTTATCCTGCAATCGATTCAGAATACAGTATTAACGTATAAGATATATTTTTGCTCCTTACGATAAGGCGCATTTATTGGGGGAAGCGTTTTAGGTCCAGGTCATATGACCAAAATGGCCGCCATACCCATATATGGTAACACTCATAAAGCTAAAAGCATCCGGGGGGGGGGGTCGTGCACTTCAGCTGAAGCACTGGTTATTTATTTAATTTTCATTACCGGTGTCTGTTGCACCGTAATCACCTCTTGTGGGGAAAACATAGCTGTTTGCTAGTGTTGAGGTTTTTAGATTGCTATTTGCAGATTTAAAGATGTGCAGTAGATAAGACCATTTAGTAAATGTTCAAACTCTCTCACGCTCTGTGTATATTTAGACTGATGACCTAATAGTCTGGGGTTATTTTGAGAAATCCTGGAAACTTAATGCTCGACTTACAAGATACATATCTATTCTTAGAATGAAGAAAGTTTGTATACCTTTTTTATGGATGCACTTCAAGCTTTGGACATCTATTTTAAGCCTCAGTTCAGTTCACTGGCCTGTGGGACTGATCTTGGAAGGTTATTTCTAGTATATAAATGCATGGTTGTCTGACTGTCCTGGCTGAGTGGGTTTTCCCATATGTCTCATGGGATCTTTATTTTTAGTATTCAAATGCATGGCTCTTTCATTTTTAGGGTTTAGAGCATCTTACCATATTTGGGACAGATTCAGAATATCTAAGATGTGCCCACAGCATCTCTGGGCGTTTTGGGCGTCAGATTCTGAATGGGCTTTTATGCCATTAGATTCCGAAGGGGCTTTTATGCCATTTGATTACGAAGGGGCTTCTATGCCATTGTATTCCGATGGGCCCTTTTGCCGTTAGATTCTCAGGAGCTTTTCCGTGGTTCTTTTCTAGTTTTGTCTATGGGGACAAGTTCTGCTTTGTGTGATAAATGCGTGTGGCTTTGCTTATTTGCTAGCGAAATAAATAAATAGTAGAAGCGTTTAGGATTGTTATTCAGTTTCTATAATTTTGAGTGTCTCATGTGAAGCAGTGCCTCGCCGAAGCAAGAGACAGCTCAGTCTTACGTACCGGAAGACCTCATATGTGCGGGTTATGAGAAAACTTTATACTATGCTGTTTGGGCATCGTTTTCTTCATTGTTAATTACTCTTCCTCTTGGTACCATTGCTAGGTTGTAATCTTTGATTGCGATTGTGGCTTTTCCTGGGCATCCACTTCTATATTTTTATATTTTTGGCTTATCCTTCGCTGACTTGCCATATGCATGCGATTAGATAAATGTGGAAGTATTTTTGTGTCTTCCATTTCGTAAAGATATAGCCAAATAAACTTACATTTATATAACATTATTTATTAAAATTTTGACATCTGAGAAACAATGTTTTATATCTTTCTACGACATCGCCCCATCAAAAAACACGCCTAAATAATTTTGACCCCTTTGAAACCCACTTTTATATAGTAAAACTGTGAATTGCAGGGTTAAACCTTATTTTTCTTATTTCTGCTCTAAAATATAGATTGCTCTAAAATAAAGATTGTGGGTAATCGTTAGAACCGCCTCGATGAGGCGGCTCTAACGAGTACCCACAACCTATATTTTGAGCAGAAATAAGAAAAATATCACAATTTTTCATCTTAAAATTTTCATTTTTTCTGCGATAAAATTTACAAGGTATTTTTATAGGCGTGTTTGCGAAATGCGTAAGATTAAATGTAATTGGTAATGTACCTTGATAGCATCATACACGTTTGTGTAGAGCGCGATAAGTAGATTGAGTACTATTACAGTGAAAATAGCGATGAATGATCCAATATAGATTTTGAAGATCACAGGTACTAGAGCTCCGCCTGTCAGATCGACTTCCAGCAGAGCAAAGGTAGCATATATTTCATCTCCATTCACTGTGGAAAATAAGGTCTCAGCAGTAGAAGACGGTGTTTTAAACTGTAAACAAATACATATTATAATAGTAAACAAGGCAACTGCTAGCATAAGATTTTGTTACGCATTGCATTACTAATAAAGTGTTTTTATCCATTATCACATATTCGGTACACTATTTAACATGATAACCCATGTTTTGCATGTGTGATAATGCTTGTTTCCATTTCCGGTTATCAGCCCGCCCGGTCTGATAACCGGAAACAGTGTGTTTTGAACGGACAGCGGTTATCAGCCCACCCTGACGTTATTGTGACGTTGCCAGTTACATGACGTAACGCGAATAGTTAGGCGTGACGTTACGCGCATTTTTGCTTGAATCACGCTTTTTATCACATTTTTTTTTTCAATTTATGAACGTCAAAAACAGTAAGAATAGGATCTGAATATGTGATAAACAAATTATAACATGGGGTTTTGGTTATCGCCCTCTGTATCAACCCTCGACCATTATCTGCCCTCAGGCTAAAGCCTCCGGGCAGATAATGGGGTCTCGGGTTGATACATCGGGCGATAACCAAAATCCCATGTGATAATCTCTAATTATCAACTAAACAAATATATTAATTTTAAAGTAGAATTACAATCGCGGCTGCGTCGTGTACCCATATGAAAAAGACACCAGAGACCATCATTTTCGTAATAGCTGGGTCCCATAACTCAGTCGAATGAGCGTGTAACTGGTGATCAGGTGCTCTCGAGTTCTATCCCCATCGTGAGGATCTTTTATATAATATTTTCTACCGTTATTACCCTCCTTCCGCTGATTCAAGAAGAGCACATCAAATTAACAAGTCCGTGTAATGAGCACCTCCCTAAATCCCACGTTATACAGAGAAAACTTGGGTTAACATGCGTATACATTATTCTTCTTATTTTTGCTCCAATACACAGGTTGTGGGTACGCTTAAGAATCTTCATGATG
Organism: Lucinisca nassula; assembly: GCA_963580285.1. Lineage (NCBI taxonomy): Eukaryota > Metazoa > Mollusca > Bivalvia > Lucinida > Lucinidae > Lucinisca > Lucinisca nassula. The sequence goes on along the minus strand of OY757016.1, from coordinate 87,030,720 downwards.
GTTCGGTCCTAACGAGCACCCACAACCTTGGTTTGGAGAACAAAGAGAACAATATCACAGATTTTCATGAGAAAAGGAGCCATTTTTTAGATATTAAAAATACACTACGTCGCAAGGGTGTGTTATCGTAAAGAGTTGTCAAATGTAAACTGTAGTGGTTACTTGTTACAAATGGTCAAATATGTTCTACGAAAACGGTTATCCTTAGGATGCAAGGAATACACCACAAAACTGAAATGAATTGGCTGTTCAAAATGTTCGTGTTTATGGCCCAGACTAGCTATTCACGGCCAATTAAGCCTCATCAGTGATCTTAAAATATTTTCAAAATGTCAATATTTATCATATGACGTCGTTGATAAGCAGTGGATAACGTCGTGTAATAAATATCGTATGACCACACGTGTAATAACACTTTGGCGGGATTAAATAACGTCATGACGACGTCCATGTCAACAATGCATTTTTCGTAGAAAAATTGTCAAATAAGAAGGCGATAAAATCCAATTTAAAGTAGTCATATGATAAAGAGAATCTTACACTCATGGTCATTTCATATGATATTTATGAAACTCGCCGAAGGCTCGTTTCATAAATATCATATGAAATGACCACTCGTGTAAGATCCTCTATAAATCCGCAAACCTACCAAACAAAGAGGTGGTTGGGTGAAATGACTAGCAAGGCCTTAACCGTTTTGTATGGTTCATTGACTAGCTCGGTATCACTTGTGATTTATGGTCCGTTTAACTGCAAAGCCAACAAATGCCTGCATGCAACCATTAAAAAGGACTATGCCTGTTCAGACAACGTAGTTAAGTTAAGTGACCCATCGGCATGACCTTAATAGTATTGACTGTGTCGTTCCGTAAAAATAAATGTGTTATAGTAACGATACTCTTATAATAATGTTCGTAACAAACCGGTCACTGTGTGTTTGTGTTCATAATTTATACTCCGCCTTGACATTTAATGTAACAGGTTAAATAAATTGACAACCTTCTTTTCCGCCATTTGTTTTATTCATATTCCAGGGAACAAATATTCATTTCTTTGCATACAGTTTATTATGCTTAGTTACAATTTTAGCTTTATTTAATATCATTGTTATTCAAATTTACCTTGACATGATATGGTCCAAAGACAATATATCCGAAACCCATGTATCCGATAAACAATACGCAAATACAGGCAAGGTATGCAAGAACATCCCCGAAACATGCATACAGTGTTTTGAATAACAGCTGAAAAATGGACAACAAATGATTCGATATAAATTCTATATCACATATAATTGATACATACAGAGTATTCTAACGTAAAAGGCACCTTCTTAAATGTGTGAAGCTTGGCGGCAATGACGACCAAAATGCTGACATCCAACTTCTTAATAAACCGTTACATTGCTTTATTATACAACATCGGTGTTATACTACCACCATTATGCATCCAATTTTGAAAATACTTTAGGACTGTCCATCCATTTGTCAACGTTGAAACACCACACATGTTTGGACCTACCTATGCTCAGGGTTTAAACGTTTACACATGCATTGTTTATAAAACTTTGCTGAGCGGTAGGTATTGTTTTCGCCACACTTTTTATTGTGCCGTTATGCCACGTTTTAGACAAAGACATTCATACTTAGGACAAGCTTGTAAGAGAACTGTCTCATGAACGTAGGCATTTCAATATAAACAACAGCCCGTATCATTGGAACCCTGTGCGGAATGGTTTTCAAAATTCATGCACGCGTTTCCTTAAGTATCGTCTTAACAAACTGACTGAGATGTTTTGTTTCTTTTACGACACATTTTTCTTTTTGCAGTTATGCTCCTTTTCGAACCCGGGCATTTTAGTACAGGTAAAGCACGTTTTGAAATTTAACAGCTGATATAGACTTGTTATAGATGACGTGACGATTCCCAAGGGTATATTAAATGAGTAAGGATACATCATATTCCAAAGTATAGTCCCAACATCAAAAAAGGGCGACAGAAAAACACATCTTTAAAAAAAAACACACTGTGCTAATTAAATACCGACTGGTTAGGCATTGTTGCTGAAAATAGGTCACAAGTACTTGAACGCTAAATTGCAAGTCCACACTGCAATGTATTCCATGCATACATATTAAATAATCAACTATGGTCATTTTTATATTTCGTTTTCAACATAACATAATTCACTTAAAGATGTACTTACATGAAATTTGTAGTGAATCTTGAAATACCGTAGGAGACCAATCCAGGCAAACAAACAGCCTACTCCAATAAGAACGGTACAAGTATCCATGCTTGCAACAGTCCATTTTTTATTATCCTTCGTAGTGAAATGAAATCAAGAATGTTATGAATGAAACAACTTAGGCGATGGAAACAAACAATATCCCGATTTTGCGAATTGTAAGCAAGTAGTTCCATTGTTTAAATACTTTGTTTTTATTTCTCAATAAATGGCAATGGTGTGGGTAATTGTTAGAATCTTCGCATCGTTTCAAACGATGAATAAGAACAACTTTCTCTAAACAACCAGTTAGTGATAGAGTATCCGCGTCGGGTTCGTGATCCTAGCTCCCTATGCTGACCTTTTTCGGGTGGTCACAGGACGATAATTGAAGGTAGATAAGTTTTTTAAAGAATACTTTGTCGCGATAGAAGCTCAATGAGATTATGTAAGTTAGGTTGTGTTTATGAAATAATTAGCATCACGTGAACAAGTCCGTGAAATGAAGACCCCCCTAAACCCCACTTTATATAGAGAAAACTGGGGTTTAGGGGGGTATTCATTATTTTTCTTATTTCTGCTCCCAGACATAGGTTGTGGGTACTCGTTAGAACCGCCTCACTGAGGCGGTTCTAACGAGCACACACAACCTATGTTTTGAGCATTTATAGGAAAAATATCAAGGATTTTCATAAGAAAAGTAGCCATTTTGAAGATGTGAGAAATGCACTATGCCGTACGGGTGTGTTATCGTAATGGGCCCTAATTAAAACATCACAAGCGGAAAGTCAAAAGGACAGCTACTTTCCCGTAAAAAGACAAACAGCTATCCAAAATAAGAATAATAAATAAGCAATACTCTTGCAAAGAAAACATATAAAAGTAATAAACCACGGCAGCAGAACCGCATCGGAATGTTCAGTAAAAATTAACTGGCGGGTGGTGCTTAAATCGATTTAACGTGGCCACAATCCTCGCCCTCGGTTCTGTCATGGTTTAGACAAATAATTTGTTCAGTTCCCATGAAGGCTTTCTAACTCATTAGGGCTACATCTCCGAGAACATAAAACTCAAACGATTACAGAGTTGAAACAACGGTGAGGACTTGACAGCATGAAATAACTGAAATACCGAAGCAAAAGAAAACCAACCCTTGGGCTCCGGTGGGCTGTGGTTGTATCAGATAACAACCGACACTACCTAAAATTTAAGTAAAATAGAAGTGAAGGCAATGATCAGGAATCGATACAATTAACCCACAGCTCCCATAAGAAACAACAAAGGGAGGGAACACAAACGTGAAATAACTAGACCCTAATGGAAACTCTAGCGGAAAGCCAAAAGGGCAGTCACTTGCCCACAAAAAAGCCAACTGGCAATCAAAACCAAAAATTATAAGCGATACACACACGCAGAGGCTACCCATAACAAAAATAAAATGCGACAGAAGAACCGCCTTGGGGCGGGGTCGAGTTTACGTGCCCTTATTGCCATCGCAATATAGATGAACAATATATTCAGTCCGCATGAAGGCCTCCTCACTCATTACTGCAATATCGCCGAGAACGCAAACATCAAACAACCACAGATGTGAAATAACGGTGAGGACTCGATAGCAAGAAACCATTTAAATGCTGGAGCAAAAGAAACCCAACAGTTTAACTCCGTAGAGCCCGACCAACATAACATAAGATTAAATTATCTCTAATTCTCAGTAAGCCTTTTCGCTGAAACCCTCATTGAATCTGAGGCCTGACCCACCGGGGTTCAAATAAAGAGGGAAGCAAAGTTATCAACCATGGTTCGTTTAACTACCACGGACGCAGTCTGATTTAATAACATTTATGATGTTTTAGGAAACTGGGTATTGAAATCATGCAAGCGCATATTTTTTCTGAATTTATAAACTAGGTCAGCATAAGGTTCCAATATGCCTTGTTGCAAGAGAGATTTAAGTCCAACATTGCATTTTGACACTAAATCGGAATGACGTCTATAAAACTTAAAAGAGGCTTTTCGTAGTGTATGCTTCGAATAAACCTGATTAAGAAGTTAAGCAGCTAACAATTTATTGCGAGTGTCGAAGTCAGTTAAATGACTAGACACTCAAGCAAGTTGAATCAATTCCAAATATAAACACCGTAGAATGCCAAACGAGGACCATCATCATCCCAGAAAGAAAAAAATACAGTCCCAAAATTAAAATCATCGCGTTTATCATACATTTTGCAGGAAACAAAATAGAAGTGGAGGCAATGATCAGGAATCAATTCAATCAACCTACAGCCCCCATCAGAGACACCAAAGGGAAAGACACACAAACATGAAACAACAAACCCTAATGGAAACACCAACAGAACAAATTATTTGTCTTAATCGCGACGGAAGTAAGGGCGAGGATTGTGACCACGTAAAATCGATTTAAGCCCCCCCCCCCCCCCTCCCCAGTGGAATTCGTTTCCGCTGACCATTCCAAGGCCGTTCTTCTGTCGCGGTTTATTTTGGTTATGGTTTGTCTTTGGGTGTTTGTGTCGCTTATATTATTTTATTTTGGATAGCCTTTTGGCCATTTTGTGGGAATGTAACTGTCCTTTTGGCTTTCCGCTGGGTTTGTGTTTCTTTCCCTTTGGTGTCTCTGATGGGAGCTGTATTGATTTCTGATCATTGCCTCTACTTCTATTTTACAAGGATGTTAATCATATGGCCGCACTGCATAAAATGTTGGATTGCTTTTTGTAATTAATGCACGGGTAGTTTAGTGCTAGTGTATGTCTTAATGTCGTCTCTTCATTCCATGGCTTGGTCGGCTGTTTTTAGGGTTACAATCAGAGCAAATAGTTATGGCGGACAAACTATTATGCTTATAAAAATATCTCAATGCAGTGCGTCCGAAACGATACTTGACTCACCTGATGCTCTAACTCCAAACTTCCACAAATTATTGTTATGTCGGCCACAAGTACCAGAACGTCCCACACTTTGAGAAACCTTAAATGTTCCTTCAAAGGAAGGTCTTTTGTCTCCGATTCTTGCCAATTGAGGATTTCAGACATCTCTTCGTAGTAGGTTTTCATATGGCCTATTGTTTCCTAGAGCGATAAATATACATGTATGTTGAGCGGCGCCAAGTCAAAAGGGACTTTTAACACGTGTGCAAAGCAAATACTGATGTTCCATCACGAAAACACGCCTATATAATTTGGACCCCCTTGCACCCTACTTTTATAGATAAATCCTTGTTCAGTACACGATTAAGAGAAGTTTTACTAAGTCCCAGTTTTTCACCAACTTCGCGCACGGTCGGTCTCCTGTCGCCCCTGATCACGTCGTTAACGTTATCCACGGCCGATGCATTAATTTCCCGTGGTCTTCCTGATTTTCCGTTCAAACTGTCTGTCCACCCATCTTCAAACCGTTTGTGCCATTTGTAAACAAGTGACCGAGACATAAGCCGATGATCATATGTTAATTGCAGCTTCTTTTGAGTCTCTACTGGTGTCATACAAAGATCAAAACAGAATTTAATCACATTTCGGTGGGCCGCGTCCTTGTCTGGCGTCGCCATTTTTACGCGATTTTCTTCCGGGGGCGCATTCACCAAACACGCTGTAGATTTTGAAATAACGTCACGATTGTTTTGAAATTTCACGTAATGACGTCAAGCGTATTCACGCGACATTGTCTGAAACCGTTTGGCGCCAGCTTAATAAATGCAACAGCTGTGTTAGAATTAGTCTCGAACGGAGTTGTTAAAATTAACGTTGACTTTGACCTGGGCCGCGACACCCTACCTCTGTTATAATAATGAAGTATAAATCTGAAAAAACTAGTGTCAGCGTCAACTAACTGGCATTACTAAAGTCGAAAATGATTGTTTCATGAATGTAAAAAATTTCATTTGCTTGTTACGCCGCATTCGGGAGAAAATGCATTTGTCCACGATATTTTGGGACAACCCTCGCATATCGTAAAACTGGGGTTTGCAGGGGTAAACCTTATTTTCCTAACTTTTAATAAAAAAAAAATACAGATTGTGGGTACTTGTTAGAACCGCCTCAACGAGGCGGTTCTAACGATTACCCACAATCTCTATTTTGAGCAGAAATAAGAAAAATAACCCATTTATTCATCTTAAAATTTTCATTTTTTCGGCGATAAAGGTAACAATGTATTTGTATAGGCGTGTTTTCGTAATGAGGCAGGCTCTATAAAATCGGAGTTGGTAAGCAGGCTATTTTTTTTTCGTCGCTTAGCGCACCTGCTGGAAGACGTCGATTTATCATTCTGTGGCCCTTGCACCCTTTCTGTACCAAATTGAATCTGCCTCCTTATATACAAATGTATATCAGGAGTCCATTTCAAAATTTAGGGGTGTCCGGTTGTGTTTTCTTCAAAATTTATTTGAATATGGCTGAACTTTTTACAAACGATGTAAGCCCTGACAAGACGCTGATCTGGGCCTGCACTGTTTGCAAAATACCCGTTTAGGGGTTTCTGGTACTCAATGGTTTGAGGGGAAAGGGCACACCTTCAAGGGAGGCAACACCTGCAGAATTGTTTTGTCTCTTATGTCAAAAAAGGTTAACTCTTAAAGGGAAGATTTGAGAAGGTAAATCGTCGGTTATTTGGACGGACATAACTAAATTTTATAAACTCATTAGAATCGTCTCATTGTGTTTTTATTTTTAACTATTTGACATATAGAAGATATTTGATTTTTTCAGTGTAAGATCGAATTTTATTTCATCGAATGAACACCAAAACTGTTATTTTCACGAGTGGCGTAGCCACGAGTGAAAATAGCAGTTTTGGTGTTCATGGGTGAAATAAAATTTGATCTTGCACTGAAAAAATCAAATTTTCTGTTTCTTACATGCTTCAAAAGGCAATATTTAGCGTCTTTAATGGTGTTGCTCACATTCGGAGAAAATTATCTTTGTTCCTGTTCGTTTCGCGTCAATTTAGTGGTGTCCATCGTGTTTAGAGGGTATACTGAGAAATGGCCTGGGATGGTATTATTATGAATGATTAATGAAATAATTGAGAGAGTAGTTTTCCAAAGAAATTGCTGGCAAGTCTAACGTCGCGCGACAAACGACGTGACGTCAGCGTCATAAATGACGTCAGTAACATCCCCGTCACACATGAACGGGCTATGCGTCAATTAGATAACATTTCAGTATTGTTCAGTTATCTGACAAAGATAAAATTGAAATTAGAGTTAGATTTGAAGAAAAAAGTAGTCCCAAACAGTGAAAAATAAAAAATCGTATTTTCACTGTTTGAAACAGTGAAAATATCGATTTATATTTCACTGATAAATCTCTATCATTCATTGAAAAGCGTGTAAGAAAAGTATATTCTTAAATGTCCTTTTATCTTCGAGAACATAACGTCTCATTCTGTCTGCAACTGTTTTCCATAGATTCACTTGCTTCGGGCAGTCATAAGTACATTGAGTTCAAGGTGCAATGAAAAACCTTGAAACCCCGATTTTCTATTGTTGGGTTCACTTTACGAAAACACGCCTATTCAATATATTGAAAATTTCACCACCAAAAAACTGAAAAATTTCTGATAAAAAATTCTGATATTTTTCATATTTTTATCCAACACTTAGATAACGGGTACTCTTTAGAACAGCCGCGGCGAGGCGGCTCTAACGAGAACCCACCATCTATGTTTATAAGCTGAAATGAAAAATAACGTTTGTTTGTTTGATTTGAGGTTTAACGTCCCCGTCAACAATGTGAGGGTCATTTTGGAGACGTTGCTTCCAATTTTGTGGGACTTTTACCCGAAATTGAGATAAAATGACATCTCAAGCCCTGTCGCCCAATGAAACCAATAGGGTTTATAAGCATGGACTCGCACCGCATTTCCTGGACAGGCTTAGATCCACTAAGCGGTTTACCAGTACTCGCGTGCTGGCCGGATTCAGCTCTGCGTGGAAGCATCATGCAGCCAATATATTTCTTCAAAGCCCCTATGGGCGGGGGCCGGGAAAAATAATGTACACCCCTGTAAACCCTAGTTTAAATACAAAAGTTGGGTTTAAGGGGGTCAAAGTTATATAGGCGTGTATTTGTGATGGGGCTTTTTCGTGTGTGTTTTTTTTTTTTTTTCAATCAATCACATAGTGTGAGTAATAGAGCACCAACAAACTATGTTTGAAATTTTAGATAAAGTTCAAAGCAGTATTGAAGATTTACGAGGACACCTAACAACGCGAGTTCAATAAACATGAAACACTGTAACACATCACAATGACTTACCGAATAAACAAATATCCCAAACGCTAAACAACATATTATGAATGCAAGGGAAGTAAATGAAAGTAGTAAGACGACCACGTTCAGACGTTTGCTAACCACTTCGATGGTCACATCTGTAACGAAACAAAATGTCATAGTGCACGTTTATAAGACTCCCCCGCTCATCGGAACTTGGAGAAATAGATTGCCTAAAGGGCTGCATGGTGCTTCCAGACAGATCTGAAACAGATCGCACATGAATGCTGGTAAACCGCTTAAAAGGTCTAAGCCTGCCCAGGAAAAGTGGTGCGTGTCGGATCGTTCATGCAAGTATATATTCTGATGGTTTCACTGGGCGGCAGACTTGAGGTTCATTTCATCTCGATGTTGGGGAAATGTCCCACAAAATAGGAAGCAATGTTTCCAAAATGACCTAAATAGTATTGCTTCAATTCAAACACACAAACAAACATTCCTTATTGTACGAAATACATTCAATCAGCAGAATGTCGAGCAGCGTTTGTCTATCTTTTTGTACTGATTAGAAAATGTTAACTTTATCGCATGATTCACAATTTCCTTGAATGTATTGTGCTTACAATGGTCGATTAAAATGAGATCCCCTCCCTAACCGCACGATACATTCTACTTTGTAACCAAAAAAGAAGCGAAGGCAATGATCAGGAATCGATACAATTAACTCACAGCTCCCATCAGAGACACCAAAGGGAAAGAAACACAAACATGAAACAACAAACCCTAATGGAAACATCAAAAGCGGAAAGCCAAAATGACAGTTACTTTCCTACAAAATGGCCAATTGGCTATCCAAAACAAAACATTATAAGCAATAAGAACACTCAAAGACAAACCATAACAAAAACAAAATAAACCGCGGCAAAAGACACGAATTCTTCTGTGGGGGTTCAGTCCGCATGAAGGCCTCCTAACTCATTAGTGCAACATCTTCCCGAACACAAAAAATCAAACAAACATAGAGATGAATCAACGGTGAGGACTCGTCAGTAAGAAACCACTGAAATGCCGGAGCAAAAGAAAACCAACATTCAGACTCCGATAGGCCCAACCAGAGACAGAGCATCAGGTACCGACCAACATAACATTAAATTAGATCTCTCTAATTCTCAGTAAGCCTTTACGCTGGAACCGTCATAGAATCTGAGGCCTGACCCACCGGCGTGCAATTAAAGAGGGTAGCAAAGTTATCAACCGTGATTTGGGTCAAAATGTTCATTAACCTTACTTAAGGGGAATGGGAACCCGTTCAGGGAGGCAACTCCTGCAAAAGTATTTTTGTCTGCCATGTCAATAAGGGTCACATCTTAAAGGAAAGAATTAGCACAGGGATTATAGAAAAACGAACAAGCAGTCCCGAAAGCCGTCTCCTTTTGCAAAATGACGGAAACATCTGCCAGGTGTTCCCATTTCCCTCAAGGGCCACCATCTGAACGGTATCAAGGGGACGAGTTGATCCATATTGACATGGGATACAAAGATATTTTTGCAGGAGTTGCCTCCCCTGAAGGGGTTCCCATTCCCCTTAAAGTAATCCGTGATAATCCGTGATACACAAACGCCTGTTCTGTTAAAAAGGTTATCCGTTGAAAGCAATGAATACACAAAAGAATAAAAAGGGTGGAGTAAACAATTTTCCAGTTAGTCATCATCGAGGACGCTCAAAATTCCACAATGAAATTAACAAGTTGGCTTTTTTTAAAAGAATCCAAATGAAAAGTCTGCTGCTTTCTAGTCAGCAGAATAACCAGTGCCGGCGTTTATGAAACACTTTGCCCACAGCTTCTTGAGTTAAATAGTTTTTTTAGATAACTTGCTTGCTTACACGGATAAAATGCTGAAAATTTCAAAGGGCTATAACTCAAGAACATTTCAGAATTTCAATAAGGTTTGTCAGGTCATCTATTTAGCACGATCTATCAACCTATCAAGTTTCAAAGAATCAGTATAAATAGATGTTGAGCTGTCTTGAATACAAGGTTAAACTGCCCAAATTTACAAAGATCCAAAACTCAAGATTGTTTTTTCCAGAATCCATGCAGAAGTTAACCAGGTCATCTACTCATTATCCCCTATTTATCCATCAAGTTTCAAGACTCTAACTTTAACACTTTTTGGGATATTTTGCTGACAAGGTAAAATGTCCAAATTTACAAAGGGCCATTACTTATGAAGTAATTTTCTGATCATCACTTGAACAAGTCCGTGAAATGAACATCCCCAAGGCCCACTATATACAGAAAACTGGGGTTTATGAGGGTATACTTTTTTCTTATTTCTGCTCCAAGACATAGGTTGTGGGTACTCGTTGGAACCGCGTCATCGAGGAAGTTCTAACGGGCACCCAAAACCTATGTTTAGAATACAAAGGAAAGTTATCAGAAATTTTCAACCAGACAACCGTTTTTGAGATATGCAAGAATGTACTGTATCGCATTGGTATGTTGTCGAAATGAATATTCAAAAGTAAATCAGTGCATCTACTCATCACTTACAATCTAATCCCTTAATATCAGGGTTGTAGCTCCTATGGTTTTGAGATGTTTTTCTGACAAGGTAGACATGCCAAAATTTACAAATGGTCATAACTCACGGGCCATCTTCTCATCATTACCAATTTAGTCACCAAATATCAAAGCCTAGCTCCAATGGATTTTGAGATATTCTGCTGACAAGGTAAAACTGTCAAAATTTACAAAGGGCCAGCTGCCATATGACTGGAGCTATAGGCTAATCTTAAAGTAATACCAGTTAGAAAGTCACAGACATTATTCATACAGTACCCCTCTTTTTTCATAGTCACAGCAGTTTTCGAAAGATACATTTTGCACCTGATTCCCATTCAAAATCCTGAGAGATCGAATTTTACCTTGTCCAAAGACAGGTCAAGGTCAACCTAGGATCATCACTGTTATACTCGGTCACCTAGAGCTACATACTAATTTTCAAGGCAATTGACCAAAATGGTTCTGGAAAAAACAATATTTATGGGGTTTACCATATTTAGGCATGCCGGCCGTTTCTGTCATGTGACCTGAACCATTCGAATAAACTTTCATTCTGCCATTGTCAGTAAGCTGCATATAAAACTGACATTGGCTCCGCAGTTTCAGAGAAAATGTCATTTTAAATTTCAATGCACCTGCAATCCAAGTGATATGGGGCAACTGTCATCGAATGCCATTGACCAATGACATTCATAGACATTCATATTGTATATACTCTCAAGTCATAGACGACAATATTTAAAAAAATGCATTGTTTTACGCTTTTCACATAGTAAAGCCTAGGGAACCAAATATGACTTTTGTATAAATTAGGTCATTGTTTTCATAAACTTGGTAATACTCAATCGCCCAGTGCTAAATACCAGGTTTCAAAACAATCGGCCCAGTGGTTCTGGAGGAGAAGATTTATTAAGGTTTTTAGTATATTTGGGTATGGCGCCAATCTTGATCATGTGTCCTGGACCATCGGAACAAATTTGCTCTTTCTCACTGTCCTAAGGTCACGTGTAAAATTTAAATGAAATTGAAATCCTGCCAAAACTAATCAAAATATTCCTGGCGGTTTGAAAGTGATAACGTTTGTGTCAGTAAGTGAAAAATATGCCTCTATGAGGCTATTTATAACGTAATTGGGCATAAGATAATCTCGAGACTTTTTGTCAGTATCTGCATGTCAAAATTTATCGACATATTTTTAGTTGTTTGAAAGTAATTTGCCCATAAATCAGTTGGTGAAAATTGTTGGCAGTGCCTTCTGGATCTGTAATACAGTAGGGACGAAATGAATGTTGGGAGCTACATTTACTTATCAACACAAAAAGGAAAATAGCTCGATGGTCTGCTTCGTTGTCTAAGGTTAACGAATTACATATACATTATAAACATACAATGAAATAGAACGGGCCTCCGTGGCCTAGTGGATAAGAGCGCTGACTCTTAAACATTAGGTCTCTCACCGCTGTGGGTTCGAGCCTCGCTCGGGCCACATGTGAGACGCCAAGTTCTGCAACGGAAGGTCAGGTGGTTTTTCTCCGGGTACTCGGGTTTTCGCCCACCTCTGATTAACGATCGGCTCGATATGAATGAAATAATCTTGAAAGGGCCGTAAAACCAAAAACAAAAACAAAGAAAATGAAATAAGCAATGCATATGCCAATCTAGGCACAGCAACCCTTATGGGTGCAGTACGTACCAGTATTTGAACAGCACACCTTTAATACTGATTTGAATGCAACATAATATTTCCATATATATAGCATACACGCATGCACACACACACACACACACACACGCACACGCACACGCGCGCGCGCGCGGATACGCACACATTCATACACAAACAAGAACCAGGGCGATGTACCCATATCCTTGACCCTTGGTATTGGATTTGTTTTTAAAATGCCAACTTGTACATTTACTTTTATGTAATGTAGTGCTTGATGCTCTGTCTCAGGTCGGGCCCATCGGAGTCTAACTGTTGGTTCTCATTTGCTCCAGCATTTCAGTGACTTCTTCCTGTCGAGTCCTCATCGTTGTTTCATCTCTGTGATTGTTCGATTTTTGTGTTCTCGTATATGTTGCACTAATGAGAAAGGAGGCCTTCATGCGAACAAAACAATTTATTTGTCTAAATCGCGACGGAAGTAAGGGCGAGGATTTCGCAGCGAAAAATCGATTATGGCCCCAGTGAAATTCTTTTCACTGACCGTTCCATGGCGGTTCTTCTATCGCGGTTTATTTTTTGTTATGTGTGCGAGTGTGTGTATCGCCTATATCTTTTTGTTTTGGATAGGCAATTGGCCATTTTGTGGGAAAGTAACTTTTGGCTTTCCGCTATTGATGTTTCCATTAGGGTCTAGTTATTTCATGTTTGTGTTTCTTTTCCTTTGGTGTCTCTGATGGGAGCTGTTGGTTAATTGTATCGATTCCTGATCATTGCCTTCACTTCTTTTTTATGAAGTAACCAGGCATTAGACAATCTCATTTGTTAGGTTTCGCCAAAATATATTTGAATGCCAAATATAATCAAAATATTCCTTGGAGTTCAAAAGTTATATGTCTATTATCAGTTTGTGAATGTTTCGCCTTTGCGTGGCAATTTGTATTTAGAAATCTGGTATTAAACAATATCACTGATTAGAACTTTTAAATATACATCTGTTTGTCAAAAAATATAAAATTATTCATAGAATTTCGAAAGTTTTTGTTTGTTTGTTTGATTTGAGGTTTAACGTCCCCTTCAACACTGTAAAGGCCATTTTGGAGACGTTGCTTCCAATTTTGTGGGACTTTTACCCGACATTGAGATGAAATGAGAAATCAAGCACTGTCGCCCAATGAAACCAATAGGAATTATAAGCATGGACGGTTCGACACTCACACCGCTTTACCGGGCAGGCTTAGATCCTCTAAGCGGTTTACCAGTACTCGTGTGTGGGTCGGATAAGCATCATGCAGCCCATATATTTCTTCAAGCCCCGATGGGCGGGGACCTTAGCATTACGAGAGTTATACGCCCGTGTCAGTTAGTTAAAAATTTGCACCGGCTACGCTTCTTGTAAAGAAATCAAGCATTAGACAATCTCATTGGTTAGATCCTGTCAATATTATTCTGCGTGTCAAAATTATCAAAATATCCTAAGCGGCTACACTCCATATTCAGTTTCTGAAAAGTTTGCATCGGTGATGCTATCTATAAAGAAATTGGCATTGGGTTATCTCATTTATTTTTGCTTCGGCTGATAAACAACGTTTCCTTGTTAGGGAAGAGGCAGCTGATTACTTCCCTTTCCGTTGTGTTTGTACTGTATAATTATGTATTATTTGGTTTGCTCAACCTTTTTGTGCCATTGGTAGCCTGGCGTCTTTGATGTCGCACTTTCTGGTCACCTTGAATGTATTTAGCTTTGTGTCAGCTCACGTGCATTGCGAATCGGCGTCACGCATGCGAAAAGGGTTTTGTCAGACGGTTCTATAAGTTGCGGAAGAATACGGTCGGCTACGAATGTTGTGCCACTTGCTAGCGTAGGGCAAACTGTTAGTAAAAACTAATACTTGTAGTGGGTAATTTTCGTTCATTTCGGCAAATAGACATACCGCATAGAACAATGAAGCCTCCCTTCGAATTTTCGACGGGTTCACAATGTTTCCTCACGTCGACTGTGATTGCAAATAGCAAGTTGTAGAGAGTAGTCTGCACTGGAGCGAAAATGCTTCAAATTTCACATGAAAACCGTGGAAAGGTCCTGAGGGACCTTTCCAATGATCCCGAACAACTATCGTGATGAAGGCGAACAGGGACGTGTAACCACCGTCATACATACCCTTAACAACGGCTGTTGTAAACATTAACATGTCGGCCCCCGCCCATCGGGGCTTGAAGACATATATGGGCTGCATGATGCTTCCAGAGGATCTAAGCCTGCCCAGGCAAAGCGGTGCGAGTCGGGCCGACTCGCACCGCTTTGCTTATGCTTATGCTCATGCTTATAAAACCTATTGGTTTCATTTGGCGGCACGGTTTGAGATGTCATTTCATCATGTCATTTCATCTCAATGTCGGGTAAAAGTCCCACAAAATTGGAAGCAACGTCTCCAAAATTACCTTTACAGTGTTGATGGGGACGTTAAACCTCAAACAAACAAACAAAACATAAATATGTTCTTTGGAAAGAGTTTTCTTTAGAAGACTAGCAAGTTTCGGTCGATTTTGTATCAGAAGCAATTCGGTTTTCAAAAGATCTATACATTGGCTTTATAACGATGCCATTCCGAAACCAAGTGTGTTCTTATTACAACATTACTTGTAACCCAGTGTCTACGTATGAAACGCAGGCAAAAAGCGTCTAAATAAAGCAATCTCCTCATGATCATCAGACGGGGCGGCTATAGTAACAGCTTGTGTGGGCAGTACTTTTGCAATTGAAACAATACCATTATATCAGTGGCTATTTTTGACAAGTATTACCTGCACTAACAGTCACAACCCGCGCATAATCAGTAATTTAAGAAAAATCACCAGGAAAAATATTATTATAGATGCAGGTAACAACGTTGTCCGTTCTCATTATTTATCACCAAAGATTCTTCTAGGTTTAGATTTTCTCACTGATTGGTGCTTTGTTCCCCTTTTTACCTAGGGTGCTGATGCATAACTACCTAGACAAAGCTAAGATAAGTCAGCGGAAGGATACTAATGAGACGACAATTGACAGAGCTTGTGAATTTGTTACATATGTCGCTGTGTTTGCATACCTGGAAGATTAGGATCATGTGTTTTCTATTCCGGTGAGTTGTTTATGGACGTGCTGATGTAAAGCTGACCTAGACGATGCTAAGATAAGTAAGCGGACGGACACTAGTAAGGCGCCAATTGACTGTTACATTTTTGCTGTGTTTGCGACCATGTTTTCTATTCCGACGGGAATTTTCTATTCCGACGGGTCTATTCAGCCCATCGGTACAAACTCTTTCGACCCTGACTTTATAATGTTTACTCGTCCATCTTCGAGCTTGGGCTTGTCCGTACATGTAATTTTGGTTAAAGCCTCAGAGGGGTAGTAGTTATACTACTCGCCACATACACTTGAGATCGTGGTTTCGATCCCGGGCTTCTCCAGATTTTCGGATCTTTAAACCGAGGACCCGCCTCTGCATAACCTTAACTGTTTATGGAACGTTAAACTCAAGCACACACACTTGTAAAGTAGAAGTAAAACAAAGATCAGGAATTGATACAATTAACTTACTCCATCCATAAAAGACACCAAAGGGAAAGAAATACAAACATTAAGCGACCAGACCATAATGGAAACCTAAACAAAGGAAGGCCATATGGACAGTTACTTTCCCACAAAATGGCCATATGGCCATCCAAAATTAAAAGACACAAGTGATACACACAGTAAGTAACAAACAACAACATAAATAAATTTGCATTGCATTGGGTTTTGAATCGGTTCATATGGTTGAAATGAATTAACGCTGATTAAACTAATTTATGTGTTGGTATTCAATGACCAAATAAAAAAAGGCATAGTGATTGATGATGTTTCGTGACGTGGAATACTTGCAGTTAAACACTGTACCTGGAATATAATAACCGACATCCTTGCAAATCTGTCTTTCTGTTGCAGTGACCAAATCAACATTAACCTGTCCATTGTTATCATCATCTTCAAATATTATCTGAAATGTGTATAGCGGAGACACTGATTATAGACGATCGACGGGTGGTTACTTTACAAGAACAACGGTACTTGTGGTGCAAATTGGTTTTGTCCCTGATTCAGAGTATTTTAAGCAGCACAGGGAAATTCTTTGCCGTCCATGGACTGAGGCAGCTCACGCGTGAATTGTAAAATTAAAAACGACACCGTGTTCTTACTTGCCAATGCGATAACACACCCGTGCGCAAAAACGGTGTCTTTTTATTACGATAACATACCCGTGCGCTAAAACGGTGTCTTTTCATTACGATAACACACCCGTGCGCTAAAACGGTGTTATTTCATTACAATAACACACCCGTGCGCTAAAACGGTGTCTTTTCATTACGATAACATACCCGTGCGCTAAAACGGTGTCTTTTCATTACGATAACACACCCGTGCGCTAAAACGGTGTCTTTTCATTACGATAACATACCCGTGCGCTAAAACAGTGTCTTTTCATTACAATAACATACACACGCGCTATAATGGTGTTATAAACATAACATATCCTTTATTTACACTCATGTCGTGCAAAGACACTTGAGGAACACACTTAAACACAAAATACATGAACATGGTAAACGTTACAAAGCCATGACAAAGACAACGAGAATATGTAAATTATTTGTCATGGAACTGGGTGGGGTGGTCTACGTCCAACACACAGCGGTTATGACATACTTCAGTACGGACATAACAACGCGATCCCGGCGTCAAGACGCGCATGTAACGCCATGCGCAGCTTGACGTCGCTTCGACATTTTTGATGTGTCTTCGCCTGAATACCATAGGCTCAACTGATCAGAGAGAGGGAGAGGTCATACGTTTGTTTCTAACAGAAATGCGGTAGCATTACGATTTGTCATACACGTGGATATGCACACAATTTCGCGGTGCGTTACACAAATCACGTGCATCCCATGCAGTTGATAGTGTGTGCTACCTGTCAGGCGCAACATTTGAGGATATTTTACATCTAGCCGTCTATTCCAGTTACTGATTTTTATTTCGTTTTATTAAGAGAGAGAGAGAGAGAGAGAGAGAGAGAGAGAGAGAGAGAGAGAGAGAGAGAGTGATGTAAATATACACGCCATAGTACCCGTCTCCCTCAGATAACGAAAACGAAAGTACAAGGGAGAAGGGAGTGGTGCGATAATAATAATAATAAAATAATAATAATAATAAATTAAGGTTCCTCAATTCAGTTATTTCACTACATTCGAAGTGCTGAAAAAAAACACATTTTTGCAAATAATAACCCTAACCAATTTCTAATCAGATAGTAGTGCATTTAAATGTAAGAATATGAAAGCAAAAGATTTTATTCGATTTGGTAATTAATTGAATTTTTCTTGGTTTGGCCAAAGATGGTATCTTAATCCACAGAACCACAATCTGTAAAATACTATCATAGAAATGTGGCTCAATGTTGCCTTTAGGCATTGTAACAGGAATTTTAAGTAAAATAGCTAAATAGTATAAAAAATTAATGCTTCCCAAAAATAAAAAAGTAATTATCTCACCTGGTACTATTTTTAAATTCAGTGTATGGTAGCCAAAAATGACCAGTTTACCAATATGGCAACATGCTCATTGATTGGTGAGGAAGTGAAATCTCTTAAATTTAGCTTTTAAAATGATTGGTCTTCTTCAGTGCTTTTGTCCTTAAATAAATAAGTACTTTGTTTGATTTCATTCATACAATTTAGAACCATTTATGCAATCACTGCACCAAAGTTTCACTGTGTTAGTCGTTGTGCTTACAGGATGGGTGCTTTGATACTGGAATTAAAAAAAAATGAAATTTACATAAAAAAAAACAGTTTATTGAAGGACTAAAAGAAGCCTGTTCAGGACCATACACTTTATCCAAAAGGCTTCTGATCTCTTTCTACGACTGCACTGGTACATACATGATTTTACCACGTGATTTGTTACATTGGTTCACATAGGCTACCGTAAAACAAACAACTGATTTTGTACAGGTGAACTACTGGACTAAATTATGTCTATATTTATCTTGTCCAATTAAAGATCTGTGGTGTCACCTACTTACCAATGTGTAGACTGGGCAAAACTCATAGAAGCCCAATGCCATTAATATGTTTTGATGAAAAATGTTTCAAAAAGCTACTTTTTTCCTCTTGTTTACTTTATGCTGGGCCGAACACACACACTGGACAATGTTACGCGTAAAAACTAGCCGGAAATGAATGCATATTATTCATAAATTAGAGGCATTAATTCTTGATTATTGAGGTATTGAGGACTATCATCGCATTACATAATATTATGTAGCCTTCAATGCTGATTGAAGAGAAATCCTCTGTCTTCAGCAGGTAAGGGGCCTCCTTGGGGACAATCACTAGTTTACTAACTGATGACTAGAGAAATAAATAAAATGTTTATTTGGTCATAACTGAGGTGACGATTTGCTCTTGTCTCTTGCTTATCCATCACATTATCAAGTCAATGTGATTAACATCAATCTAAACCCCACTTTATATAGAGAAAACTGTGGTTTAGGTGCATACTTAATTTTTCACATGTCTACTCAACGACATAGAATGTGAGTTCTTGTTATTGCCGCCTCGCAGGGTTGGTTCTAATGAGCACGTATAACCTATGCTCAGAGTCATTGCAAAATTTCCATCAGAAAAATAACTGTTTTGGAGAAATGAAAGGATGTACTATGTCACTTTGTTTCGTTTAATTATAATGATAAAGAATAAGGATACCAATTGGTTGTTTTAATGACACTCCAATCCCTGTGGATCATTTTGTGTCATCTCGCAGAGAAAGGGAGTGATGAGATAAAAGATAAACTATATTTCAATATCAACAACAAGAGGGCCCACAGGGCCCTGGTTCGCTCACCGGTTTGTCACTGTCTCGAGTACTTTCTATTTTTAGCTCTGGTGGCCATCTTGTTCATCAGCAGAGTTATTTTAGCTTATTTGGTAGGAAGTAACCTAGGCAACATTCCTGTGAAGTTTGAATCAAATTGGCCTTAGGGTTTAGGAGGAGTTCACGTTTGAATCAAATTTACAATATATTTCTATTTTCAGCTCCGATGGCCATTTTGTTTATCGGAGCGGGATCGTTTTAGCATTTTTGGTAGAGGGTCATCTAAGCAACATCACTTCGAAGTTTGAATGAAATTGGCCAAAGGGTACAGAAGGAATTGTCGTTTGAAGATTTTTTTATTTTTAGCTCTGGCAGCCGTCTTGTTCATTTGAGTGGAATGAGTTTTAACTATTTTGATAGGGAGTCACCTAGGCAATATTCCGGTGAAGGTTAAATCCAATTGGCCCAAAGGTTTAGAAGGAGTTCGTATTTGAAGCAAATTTATAATGTTTTTCTATTTTTAGCTCTTGTTTCCATTTGTTAATCGTTTATGCTATTTTCCTAGAGGGTCATCTACACAATATGGTTCAAAATTTAAAATAAAATAGGTCAAGTGTCAAGGAAAAGGTCGAAGATCATTTTATGTATGAATAGAAAGCCGTTGTCGCAAGGAACCTACATGCCAAATATGAAGGCTGTATCTCAAATGCTTCAAAAGTTATGACAAAGTAGGTCAAAGGTCAATGTCATGGGTCAAAAGTTTTGAATGGTTGAGAAAACCTTGTCACAAGGAACATACGTGCCAAATATGAAGGCTCTATCTCATATGGTTCAAAAGTTATGATAAAGTAGGTCACAGGTCAAGGTCACAGGTCAAATCTTTATATGCGTGGGAAGCCCTTGTCACAAGGAACCTATATGCCAAATATGATCGCTCTATCTGAAACGGTTCAAAAGTTATGACAAATTAACCTACCGATCTACTTTTTGATTTGACATGACCCATGTTCGAACTTAACTGAGATATTGTCCAGATGATCATTTTGAGCAAGTTTAATGGTGATTTGACTAAAACTGTGGCCTCTTAGAGTGTTCAAAACGTTTTTTCTATGATTTGAATGCCGGCCTACTTTTTGACCCGACATGACCCATATTCAAACTTGACCCAGATATTATTAAGATGATAATTCTGAGCAAGTTTGATGGTGATCGGACCAAAACTGGGACCTCTAGTGTGTTCACAAGGTTTTTCAACAATCTGACCTACTGACCTTCTTATTGACCAGACATGACCCATATTCGAAATTAACCGAGACATGGTCAAATGATCATTTTGAGCAAGTTTGATGATGATCGGACCAAAACTGTGGCCTCAAGTGTATTCAGAGGGTTTTTCTATGATTTGACCTACTGACCTACTTTTTGACCAGACAGGACCCACATTCGAACTTGACTGAGATATTGTAAAGATGATCATTCTGGGAAAGTTCGATGATGATCGGACCAAAACTGTGGCCTCTAGTGTGTTCACAAGGTTTTTCTATGATTTGACCTGCTGGCCTACTTTTTGACCCGACATGACACATATTCAAACTTGACCCAGATATTGTCAAGATGATAATTCTGAGCAAGTTTGATGATGATCGGACCAAAACTGGGACCTCTAGTGTGTTCACAAGGTTTTTTCAACAATCTGACCTACTGACCTTCGTATTGACCAGACATGACCCAAATTCGAAATTAATCGAGACATGGTCAAATGATCATTTTGTGCAAGTTTGGTGAAGATCGGACCAAAACTGTGGCCTCAAGTGTGTTCAGAGTGTTTTTCTATGATTTGACCTACTGACCTTCTTTTTGACCAGACATGACCCATATTCGAACTTGACTAAGATATTGTCTAGATGATCATTCTGGGCAAGTTCGATAATGATTGGACCAAAACTGTGGCCTCTAGTGTGTTCGCAAGGTTTTTCTATGATTTGACCTACTGACCTACTAAATGACCCGACATGACCCGTATTCGAATTTTACCGAGATATTGTCAAGATCATCATTCTGGGCAGGTTTTATGATGATCGAACCTAAACTGTGGCCTCCAGTGTGTTCAGAAGGTTTTTCAACATTTTGACCTACTGACCTACTTTTTGAACGACATGACCCATATTCGATCTTGACCGAGATATTGTCAAGACTATCATTCTGAGCAAGTCTGTGGCCTCTAGTCTGTTCACAAGGTTTTTCTATGATTTGGCCTACCAACCTACATTGTTACCCGACATGACCCATATTCGAACGTGGCCAAGATATTATAAAGATGCTCATTCTGAGCAAGTTTGATGATGATTGGACCAAACCTGTGGCCTCTAGTGTGTTCACAAGGTTTTTCTATGATTTGACCTACTGACCTACTTTATGACCCGACATGACCCGTATTCGAACTTGACCGAGATATTGTCAAGATGATCATTCTGGGCAAGTTTGATGATGATCGGACCAAAACCGTGGCCTGTAGTGTGTTCACAAGGTTTTTCTCTGATTTGACATACTGGCCTACTTTTTTACCCGACATGACTCATATTCCAACTTGACCGAGATATTGTCAAGATAATCATTCTGAGTAAGTTTGAAGGTTATCGGACCAAAAACTGTGGCCTCTAGTGTATTCACAAGGTTTTTCTATGATTTAACCTACTGAACTACTTTGTGGGCCGACATGTCCCATATTCGAACTTGTCCAAGATATTTTGTATGCTACTATTGATTATTTTTTCTCATATGCTACTTGTGTGTAGCCTGAGATTTATTGCATTATAAAGTTCTGTTCTGTTCTGTTCTGTTCTATTGTCAAGACGATCATTCTGGGCAAGTTTGATGATGGTCGGACCAAAACCGTGGCCTCTAGTGTGTTCACAAGGTTTTTCTCTGATTTGACATACTGATCAACTTTTTGACCTGACATGACTCATATTCGAACATGACCGAGATATTGTCAAGATAATCATTCTGAGCAAGTTTGATGATTAACGGACTAAAACTGTGGCCTCTAGTGTATTCAGAAGGTTTTTCTATGATTTGACCTACTGACCTACTTTCTGACCCGGCATAACCCATATTCGAACTTGACCGAGATATTGTCAAGATGATCATTCTGAGCACGTTTAATGGCGATCGGCCCAAAACTTTGGCCTCTAGAGTGTCCACAAGGTTTTTCTTTGATTTGACCTACTGACCTACTTTTTGACCTGCCATGACCCATATTCAAACTTGACCGAGATATTGTCATGATTATCATTCTGACCAAGTTTAATGATGATTTGTCCCAAACTGTAACCTCTAGTGTGTTCACAAGAAAAGTTTACGGACGGATGCACGCACGCACGACGGACGACGGACAAAAAATGATCCCAAAAGCTCACCTTGTCACTACGTGACAGGTGAGCCAAAAAAGGGGCCCATGGGCCACTATGCTCACCAGAGCTAAGGGGGGGGGGGGGCTGCCCACCAGCAGTCATGTTTTTTAATAAACCATGGAAGCCCTACGTCCAAAGACGCTACAGATAAAATTTGGACCCAATCAGCCTGGTGGCTTCAGGGGTCTAATGCCGCTTGAATGTGTTATAATTGCCTGACAACAGACAACAATTGACAACTGCCGCTGCAAAACAACAGGCGACAATTGACAACTGCCCATCTGTGGCAACCAATAGACCTAAAACCACGTGGCAGATTGAACACTGTTTAAGAAACATTTCTATGAAAAGTAGATGTAAAACAAAGATCAGGAATCGATACAATTAACTTACTCCACCCATCAAAGACACCAAAGGGAAAGAAACACAAACATGAAGCGACCAGACCATAATGGAAACCTCAACAAAGGAAGACCATAAGGACAGTTACTTTCCCACAAAGTGGCCAAATGGCCATCCACAATAAAAAGACACACGTGATACACACAGCAAGTAACAAACAACAACATAAATAAACCGCCACAGAAGAACCGCCTTGGAACGGTCAGTGGAAAGAATTCCACTGGGGGGCTTAAATCGATTTTACATGGCCATAATCCTCGCTCTTACCTCTGTCGCGGTATACACTAATTTTGTTTAGTCCGCACGAAGGCTTCCTAACTCATCAGTGTAACATCTCCGAGAACATACAAATCAAAAAAACTACAGAGATGAAACAAGGTTGAGGAAAAGTTTGATAAAATATCTTCAAAATAGGGAAGTTCATTATTCAATTTTCCCCCATTATAAATCTATGAAAAATCTTAACTTACCATAGCAATCAGACTAAAAAGCCAAATTTCATAAAAAAAGAATAATAATAAAACGTGTAAAGGCAAATATGGTGAATATTTCCATAAAGTCTCAGCTTCAAAGAGCATATGGATTCTGAGGAGATGATTTTTTTAAGTATTTATTTTTGTCATTTTGGTTTCCATGGCAAACAGCAAACATGAGCAGTAGGCCCAAAAGCATATGGCAGATGGTAGGTTGCTGATGGAACATTCCTATGAAGGTTTGTAAAAACATCTGCAGGCTTGGCAATTAATGTCATATTTTCAATTTTCCCCATTATAGGTCAATGGAAACTCTTAAGTTGTCATAGCAACAAAACATAAGAGCCCAATTTCATACAAAATATAAAACCGGTAACGGCAAATATGACGAATAGTTCAATAAAATCTCAGCTCCATGGAACATATGGTTTCTGGGGATATGATTTTTTTTTTCATTTTGGTTTCTATGGCAATCAGCAAAAATGAGCAGCAGGCCTCAAATCATATGGCAGATAGATGATTGCTTAAGAAACATTTCTATTAAAATTTTGTCCAAATATCTGCTAAGTCTTGGCAATCAATGCCATTTTTCAGTTTTCCCCATTAAGGGTCTATTGAAACTCAAAATTGCCATAGCAAACAATCCAATGCGGTGAATTTCATCAAAAACTCAAAACCTAAAAAGGCAAATACAATGAATATTTCCATAAGGTCTCAGCCTCATAGAGCATCCATGGCAACCAGCAAATTGAGCAGTAGTCCTAAAATCATATGGTAGGTAGATGATTGCTGAAAAATACGTTATGAAAGTTTTGTCAAAATATCTGCTTAGGTGTGGCAGTAAATGCCACTATTTCGATTTTCCCCATTATAATTTAATAGAAACTCTAAGTTGCCATAGCAACAAAACTAAAAGGCCGAGGTTTTAAAACAACACAAAACCTGTAAAGGCAAATATGGTGAATTTTTCCATAACTTCTCAGCCTCATAGAACACATTGTTTCTGATGATATGATTTTTCATTTTTTTTTTCATTTTGGTTTCCATGGCAACCAGTGAAAAAGAGCAGTAGGCCTCAAATCACATGGCAGATAGTAGAATGAATAAGGAACACTTGTGTGAAAGTTTTGTCAAAATATATGCAAAGGCTGGGTAGTAAATGCCATTTTTTCAATTTTCCTCATTATAAGTCTATGGAAACTCTATGTTGTCATAGCAATCAAACTAATAAGCCGAATTTATTTAAAAAACACTAACTTTCAACCCCCCAGCCCAAGCATGCTACAGATAAAACTTGAGCTCAATCTGCCCAATGGCTTCAGAGGAGATATCATTTAAAAGTGTTGACCGACGACGACGACGACGGACGACGGACGACGACGATGGACAACTCAGTCCGGCTCACAAGATTCTGAAAGTGTGCAAAAAATCCACAGTGACCTTTCCAGAGTTATCTTAGTATCAATCATTACTAACATAAGCCAGATCTCCATATCACTCCAGCTTGCAGTAAAATAAAGAAACTTTCATTTGGGCCCCGTCAAGCGATTTTGGTACTTATCGCCTATGCGAGCAGCGAAGGTTCAGGCGAGCCTGCGCATCCGCGCAGTCTCGCCAGAACCTTCGCTGCTCGCTCATACAAGCAGTGAATCAAGAGGAACCTTCAGACAAAAAGCCATATCCCTGGCCCCTCTGCATGGCTGGGCATGCGCAGTTAAAACTTGTCATGACGGAATGCTCGAAGACCCAAATTCGCTTGGCGGGGCTCATTTGGACTGAGAAGAGCTGTTTATACTTGCTTTGTCCCGAATTTACTGAGTACATTATATTCATTTCATTTTCACTCTCATATATGTAGTTCTAACTTGCTTGTAGATGCTTTTAAGTTAATGATTTTTTTCTTTTTTTTTTTTTGGGGGGGGGGGGGGGTTGTTGTAGGAAGGAGTTGTTCGGTTTAAGCATTTTTAAATGCACCTAATAAAAGACTGTGCAAAGGATTGTAAGCATCAGTGGCCAAGGACACTTTTGGCTGGCACCTCTAAAAAGCCTATTTTATAATGCGAGGTATTAACATTACTCGAAATTAATGATCAGTATGCATTGGCCTTTCTCTTGAGAGTTTAATACAATTTGAGTGGTCATGTGGTTTTGCATGTTTTGCAGTATTACATTCAATAGTCTATTACACGCAATAGTCTCCGACCCCCGCCCATCGGGGTTGGAAGCAATAGATTGGCTGCACGATGCTTCCACGCAGAGCTGAAACCGATTGCACACAAGTACTGTTATACTGCTAGATGATGTAAGCCTGCCCAGGCAAAGCGGTGCGAGTCGGACCGTCCATGCTTATAAACCATATTGGTTTCATTGGGCAGCAGGGCTTAAAATGTCATTTCATCCCATTGCTAGGTAAAAATCCCACAAAGTGGAAGCAACAGCTACAAAATGACCTATACAGTGTTGATGGGGAGGTTAAACCACAAATCAAACAAACAAAAATATGCAATAGTCTATTGAAAATTTTAGTGTGCAATGCATACTGTTTATAAAAAGTTTACCAGATATATGAATATCAAATAAATTTTAGTAATTTAGTTGCATTTAACACTAACTCACCAAACTGAACCTTTAATTTTTTACCCGTTTTTGCGTAGCGTCCAAAGAAGCAATTCAGGCCCAGAATGTGACGTGTAATCACCGTTTGCATGAAAATAAATAAATAAATAAATTCCGCGATTAATGATAAAATGACAAATGGAATTGTATCTGTCCATAGTGCAAAATAGAAGAGTCCATTAGGCTGTGATGGATTAAGGGACAATGTTTCTTATTTCTTGTTTGATTGATTGATTGATTTGGGGTTTAACGTCCCGGTCAACACTATTTAGGTCATTGGAGACGTTGCTTCCAATTTTGTAGGACTTTTACCCGACATTGAGATGAAATGACTTCTCAAGCCCTGCTGCCCAATGAAACCAAAAGGGTTTATATGCATGGACGGTCCGACTCGCGCCATTTTAGCCTGGGCAGACTTAGAGACTCTCAGTGGTTTACCAGTACTCATGTGCGGGGTCGGTTTCAGCTCTGCGTGGAAGCATTGTGCAGCCTTATCTATTTCTTCAAGCCCCGATGGGCGGGGGCGCTATTTCTTGTTAGAAACATATGTTGCGGGTATTCTTAGGCAATTATAATCAAAGCACTGAGAGTACTGGTGGGTCGATTGTCTCTGAGTGTTTGTCAAAGAAATAGTCCTGGACTATGATTTAAACTGTTTCATTTAACCCTGAAATTTCGAGTTTTAAGCAAATAGTGTAATTCTTGATCAGACGCCGGGTTATGTGGCCTCTGGTCTGGGTCTACACTGTTTTCCAAGCCCAACCTATGATTCCAAGGTAAACCGCTTACGCAACACTCTGACCTCACTGCGGCTATATTTCATAAAAAAAGTTATTCCGACAAGTCTGTGATGGTCACGTGGACTTTAGCACTGAGACTGAGACGTGGACTTTTCTGCTTAGTAACTTTGGGTCGATTGACAACCAACCCAAAATAGCCGTGTTATTTGTTCCCGTCTGAGGTCAGACTTTTGCGTACATGTATGTGGGAGAATTATTTGTAAAATATGTACTGGAATCAAGTGTTGGGTTTGGCAAACAGTGTAGACCCAGATCAGACACCGCAGAACACGGCGTCTGATCCGGTTCTTCACTGTTTGCAAGATCCTACGGATATACTGAAACTGTTCTGCACTCAGAGACAATAGCCCAGTCAGTGCTGTCAGTGTTTTGATTTATTTATAGCCTTAAACCCCTCTCACCCTTGAGTTTCTGGAGTGCACTGTTCCATCACTGAAGTTGAGCACATCCATTCTACTAAAAAGGGCGTCCAGCTGAACGGTAAGAAAATATCCCGATAAGATGGCTTAGGGACATCATATCATTATCTACACTGTTTGCATATATTATCTGTACTGGGCTTTAGGGTTTTAAGGGATGACCAGTAACATTGGACTCGAAAGGGACAATTTGAAACCGTATGTAGGAATACTGTCATCTATTTCAAACATACACAGACATGCCGTCATCTGTTTCAAACACTGAAATCTAATTTTGAGACAATTCCACAATGAAATATCAGGACTGTACACAAATACCTACCCATAGCTCGGCTCCATATGTAATTTGGTTTCAATCAACCCTGAGCAGTTTAAGTTGAGAGGAAGATAAAAAAAACTGAATCTGAGCCATCCAAGACAAAAGTCAGTAATGGCCTTAACCTTTGGAATTGATTAACTACCAGTCAGCTGATTGCAAATAATATTTCTGATGCAACAGGCTACCATGTCATCAGCAAATCCACTGCTTTGAGATTTTTTCCATACAAATGTCTAAGTGACCAAATATAACCATGACATAAAACATGTCAAAGTCAATCAAAGGACATCATTTAAACAAATTTAGTAGGGTCCCAGTACCCAATGTTGCATACCAAGTTTCAAGGTTATCGGCAATTTGGTTCCTGAGAAGATTTTAATGGTTTTTAACATATATGAGCATGGCAGCCATATTGGTCATGTGACCCAGTCCGTACGAACAAACTTTCCTTCCCCATTCCCAAAGAGGCTCCACATGTATTTGGTTTCAATCAACGCGGCAGTTTAAGTGGAGAAGAAGTTAAAAATACGGATTCTGAGCCATCCAGGACAAAGGTCAATAAATGACCTGACAAAGGTCAAAAATTACCTTGACCTTTGGAATGGATAAACTTCCATTAAGATGATTGCAAATATCATTTCTGAGGCCACAGGCTACCATGCAGTCAAACAAGAGTCCCATGGGCCACTATGCTCACCATAGTTGAGGCGGGCACTGTCCACTGGCAGCCATGTATGGTTTCAATTTACCGATTAAAAAGTCTCCCAAACGAACCCCCATTCCATGTGGACTCTGTATCTGAAACATTAGGCCTTTTATGAAGAGGAGGGGTGGGACATGGACCCAACAGAGCCCAGGTTGGTATCACTGAATGCATCTTATCATAAGGAACAAGAATATATTTGGTTTAGGCGTGTGAATATGTACAGTGCCTTTTAAGCTGTGGAGTGGTTGGAGCATGGCCCTGACAGACACCAGGAAATCCAAGATTGTTGTTCTTAAATGTGTCTTACCATTAGGACCTTCGGAGTGGAGATCTGAACTGTTTCTGAGATATGAGGCCTTCTAATTAAGTGAAGAGGAGATAATTGGCCCCTGTTGACCGCCATGTTGGTGTTACTGAATGTGTTTAATCACAAAGAACAAGAACATATATGATTATGAGGTAGGGATCTTAATGGTGTCTGAGATATATGGCCTTTTATGAAGTGGAGGGGTGGGCCATGGCATCTACACATTGCCCTAGCACGAATACAGCCAAGGTTGATGTGACAGAATGAGTCTTACACAAAGCAACAAAAATATGCATGCCTTAAGGGAAAGGATCTGAGCAGTTTCTGAGATATGTGGCATTTTATGAACTGGATGTTTGGGGCATGGCGCCGGCGCACCCTGTGACACCCCTAGGTTGATATCACTAAATCTGTCTTATCAAAAGGAACAAGAGTATATATGGTTTAGGGATGGGTATCTAAATTGTTTCTGAGATATTGGGCCTTTTACAAAGTGGAGGGGATGGGGCATGGCCCGGGCCATCCCACGGGACGCCCAAGTTGGTGTCACTGGATGCGTCTTATCATAAGGAACAAGAATATATATGGTTTTGGGGTGGGGATCTGAATGGTGTCTGACATATATCGCCTTTTATGAAGTGGAGGAGTGGGGTATGGCCCGGGCACATCACAGGGGACCCCATGGTTGGTGTCAATGAATGCGTCTTATCATAAGACACAAAAATATATACGGTGTTGGGCTTGGGATCTTAATGGTTTCTGAGATATATCGCCTTTTATGAAGTGGAGGGGTGGGGCATGGCACCGGCGCACCCTGGGAGACCCCTAGGTTTTCTATCCATGAATGCCTCTTATCATAAGGAACAAGAATATATATGGTTTAGTGGTGGGGATCTCAACTGTTTCTGAGATATTGGGTCTTTTAAAAAAGTGGAGGGGGATGGGGGCATGGCCCGGGCACATCTCAGGGGACCCCCAGGTTGCTGTCACTGAATGCGTCTTATCATAAGAAACAATAATTATGGTTTTGGGGTGGGAATCTAAACAGTTTCTGAGATTTTGGGCCTTTTATGAAGTGGAGGGGGTGAGGCATGGCCTGGGCACATCCCAGGGGACCAAAGGTTGGTGTCACTGGATGCGTCTTATCATAATAAATAAAAATAAATATAGCTTTGGGGTGGGAATCTGAAAGGTTTCTGAGATATATCGCCTTTTATGAAGTGGAGGGTTGAAATCACTGAATGCGTCTTATCATAAGTTACAAGAATATAATGGTTTTGGGGTGGGGATCTGAACGGTTTCTGAGATATTGGACCTTTAATGGGGTGGAGGGGTGGGGCAAGTCCCAGACACAACCCAGTTGACCTCCAGGGTGGTGTCACTGAATGAGTCTTATCATAAGAAACAAGAAGATATATGGTTTTGGGGTGGGGAACTGGATGGTTTCTGGGATATATCCCCTTTTTATGAAATGGAGGGGTGGGGCATGGCCTCGGCGCACTCTGGGAGACCCCTAGGTTGGTATCACTGAATGCGTCTTATCATAAGGAACGAATATATATATATGGTAATGGGGTGGGGATCTCAACGGTTTCTGAGATATTGGGTCTTTACAAATTGGAGGGGGTGGAGGCATGGCCCGGGCACATCTCCAGGGACCCCCAGGTTGGTGTCACTGAATGCGTCTTATCATAAGAAACAATAATATATATGGTTTTGGGGTGGGGATCTAAACGGCTTCTGAGATATTGGTCCTTTTACGAAGTGGGGGGTTGGGGCATTGGTCCGCCACATCCCAGGGAACCCCTAGGTTGATGTCACTGAATGCGTCTTATCATAAGAAAAAAGAGTATTTATGGTTTAGGGGTGGGGATCTGAATGGTTTCTGAGATATATGGCTTTTTATGCACTGGAGGGGGTGGGGCATGGCCACGGCACACCCTGGGGACCCCCAGGTTGGCATAAAAGCATGTGGCTAAAAGAAGTTCACTCAAGGAATATTTCTATAAAAGTTTTGTCAAAATATCTGCAAAGGTTTGGCAGTAAATGCCATTTTTCTATTTTCTCCATTAAAAGTCTATGGAAACTAAGTTGCCATAGCAACCAAACTAATGAGCCGATTTTCATTACAATCCCCCAGCCCAAGAATGTTACAGATGAAATTTGGGCTGAATCGGCCCAGTGGCTTCAGAGATGATGTGGTTTGAAAGTGTTGACGCCAGACGACGCAGACGACACAGACGACACAGACGACGACGGACAACTGCCTATCCTATAATCTCCCCCGGAGCCTTAGGCTCTGGTGAGCTAAAAATTCCACTGTTTTGCCTTTTTCCATACAAATGTCTAAGTGACCAAATTTGACCTTGACGTAAAACAGGTCAACCAAAGGTCATCATTTGAATAAACTTGGTAGGGCCTGAGTTCCAGATGCTGAATTTAAGGTTTTAAGGTCATCGGCCGTTTGGTTCATGAGAAGACATTTTAAAGGTTTTTACCATATAAAGGCATGGCGGCCATATTGGTCAAGTGACCTAGTCCTTACGAACAAACTTTCGTCCCTCCTTCCCAAAGAGGCTCAACATGTAATTTGGTTTCAATTGGCCAAGTAGTTTAAGATTAGCTGTCGTTTGAAAATGTTGACGCCGACGCAGACGTGGACGCCGAAGACGGACCACTGCCTATTCTATGAGTTCCCGGGAGTCTTCGTCTCTGGTGAGCTAAAAACCTATGTTATTGGCAAGGAAATTTAAACAGGCTATAAAGCATATAAGTCTGATCAATATTGCTGCACGGGCCTCCGTGGCCTAGCGGATAAGAGCACTGACTCTTATTCATTAGGTCTCTCAACGCTGTGGTTCAAGCCTGGCTCATGTCACATGTGAGACACCAAGTTTTGCACGGAAGATCAGGTGGTTTTTCTTCGGCTACTCCAGTTTCCGCCCACCTCTGATTAACCATGGCTCGATATAAGTGAAATTACCTTGAAAAGACCGTAAAACCATAAAAAATATAATAAAATAAATACTAAAAAAACAATTTGGGAATCTGTCACATGTATATATGAAATTCAGACGTAGCGCTTTGTTCATAAATGACAAAACAAAGTTCTGTTTGCAGATGTATCAGGTATCTTTTCATCCACTTTAAAATTGTATCAGCTCAAAATAATTGAAATAATCTTGAAAGGGCTTTGATTTCCAAATAAGATATAAGCATTTATAGAGTTTTTATTTGAACTGAAATCCAGCATTTGATCCTTTTCTCTTGCATCGGCCCAAACACTATAAGCATTTTTTTTCATAGAATTAAGCAGTATGCCAAGTATGTAAGGACAAAAAAGTAAAAAAAAACATTGGCTGATTTTGAATAAATTCTATGAATTTCTTTACATATTTTATTCCAGTCTTTATCACATGCTTCGCTGCAGAGCTGATAATGATACTGTAAGGTAGTATATGCCAACAGTTGGAGAGCAGAAAATGTTCCACAGATATGAGAAAGTGAAACAATTAATGTACAGTTATAATAACACCCCTGAATGATGTTGAGTTCAAATGATTTCTGGAGCTTTCTGAACCTTGTGAGCTGGACTGAACTGCCTATCATATAAGCTCCCCACTGATGAGCTAAAAATAAATAAATAATAATCAGTGGAAGAAGAAATGCACAGACTTTGCAGGTCAATAATAATAATTATGATTATTATTATCATTATTATTATTATTAATTTCATCAGCTTTGTAATTATTATTTTAAAATACCATGCTTATAGCCTGCTTAAAATGAAAATGTAGTAAACATGTACATTATATTTTAATTTTTCTTATTAATTATATTACATTTTCAAAATATAAATATTTTATTTATTGGTATAAATTTTGAATCTACTGGTTCATGTACATTATTTATTTTCCCCTGTAGTGCATCGGTCAGGGGATTAAATAAGAGCTACTTATCACCTAATAAGGGCCCTCCTTTGATCTACTGAGGACAATAAATCACAGGGAGGCAATGAAACCATTACGGACACACGGTGTGTCCTACTGTTGCAAGAATAAATGCCTTTAACGAACAAATTATGTTGGAAAGTACGTGACAGTTTCAAATTTGAATATTATGTTTTAAATTTAACAAAAATAGTCAACTTAGTGTACTATTGTTATATTTGCGAAATAAGTTCCAAGGCGTATGAATACGGTGTGGATTGACAAGAAGGAAATCTCTTCAATTTGACAGCTGCAATATTTATCAGTGATGACAGGATTCCACGATAGGCGATGTCATTGTGCTATATGCAGGAAGAAGGCTACATAGCTGAATTTTCAAGGTATATACATTGATTACGGGTAAAAAAAATATCGAAGGCAAATTTGATGAAATCTTAGCATTTTAAATTTATTGCAAATAAAAGAAGAAGCAAAAACAAGTCAAAACAAATTTCTGGTTTTCAAATCAAGTAGGCTTTTTGATAGAAAGCTATGTCCGAGTCGCCGGTATTTGATATGAGCTATTGATCTGCAGCTGTTTTAGGAATTTTTAAAAAGTCTAGAAAGCGGTTTAATTTTTGTTCCTTGTAAAAGTGAAAAAATACAGAAGTGCATTTATTTTCAAAGGCACAGGGATGTTGCTTATGTAAGACAGTATTTGCTGTAATAACCAGTGGTCCCTCCAAACCTTTTATCTTCTGCGAAAGGCATTTTCAAAGGAAACCAGGATCATATTTTGGAAAAAAATAACATGCAAAGCTGACACCTATATTTTTCTTAAGCAAATGTATTGAGTGACCTTAAATTGTGAAAGAAAAAAAAAGACGAATAAATAATAAAAGCATATATATAAATGTAATGTATTACATTGCAAATTTGTACCTTAACGGCAAAAATGTGTTTTCTCTCGACATTAATATACATTTACACTATTTTTCGAAATAACACGCACACAACGCACACCAACGTTGATACAACGTCAGGGCGCTGGATCGACGCCGGTGCGACGTTGCTTTAACGCCATATGTCCAGTAGGATTTCTTGTGAACATGCAACATTTTGTAATCACTATTCACATTTCACAGACAGCAATAGAATATTTGGGAGGAAAATGACAAGGTGTTGCATAACCTATTCGACCACAGACCGTAGACCCACTAGTGTTTGAACAAAAAACGTATACTAAAGCATGCGTGACCAGAAGACGTATACCTAGGCGTGTTCGATCAGAGAACGAGTTACAAGGCGTGTTCGACCCAAAAAACATATGACTAGGCGTGCTCGACCAGAGAACGTACATTTAGGTGCATTCGACAGCATCTGACTTGGCGAATACGCAGGCTGATCCGAGTCTTATCTGGTCGCACATGTCAAACGAACCTCGGTTGAGTAATCGGCAGTTCTAAACAGTTTTTGCATTATTATTTAAAACACAACACTCATCGCCGTCAGCTTTCACAGCCTTGGTTCCGAATAACAGTTTGCCTTACCGTCCCATTTATATTTAGACAACGGGCCTCTTTACTCTCAATGTACACTCTCACTGATTCTATCTTGAAGAACAGACTGAATTTTAACATTCTGGAAACAAAGAAATAAAAAGAACAAGAGGATCATTATGGTCCTAAGTGACCATTATGGTCCTAAGTCGCTCGACTGAGTTACGAGATTTACATGTGGGTCCTGGAGAAGAGCAAGTTTTGGCCCAGGGTCTATAATTTGAACAATCTTGGTAGAAGTCTGCTGAATGAAGCTTCATACCAAATTTCATAGACCTCGACCTTCTGGTTTCAGACAAAAAAATTCTTAAAGATTTTCCCTATATAAGCCTATGTAAAATCAGTGGGCCCAAGGGCAGGGCCTTTTTTGGCCCGATGGCTATAATATGAACAATCTTGGTAGAGGTCCATTAGATGAAGATTCATACCAAATATCAAGTTCTTGGCCTTCTGGTTTCAGACAGGAAGGTTTTTAAAGGTTTTGCCTAGATAAGCCTATGTAAAACCAGTGGGACCCGGTTCAGGGTCATTATTGACACCAGGGATGTAATTTGAACAAGCTTGGTGGAGGATCACTAGATGAAGCTTCATACCAAATATCAAAGATCTGGGCCTTCTGGTTTCAGACAAGAAGTTTTTTTAGGTTTTGCCAGACATATGCCTATGTAAAATAAGAGGGCCCCACCACGGAGTCATTTTTGGCCCCAGGGCTATAATTTGAATAATATTGGTAGAGGTCCACTAGATGAAGCTTCATACCAAACATCAAAGACCTGGACCTTTTGG
Source organism: Lucinisca nassula (assembly GCA_963580285.1). Taxonomy (NCBI): domain Eukaryota; kingdom Metazoa; phylum Mollusca; class Bivalvia; order Lucinida; family Lucinidae; genus Lucinisca; species Lucinisca nassula. Next base: position 86,995,406 of record OY757016.1, on the reverse strand, counting down.
TTTCAGACAAGAAGATTTTTAAAGGTTTTCCCTATATAAGTCTATGTAAACCCAGTAGGCCCCGCCCCGGGCCATTATTGGCTCCAGGGCTATAATTGGAACAATCTTGGTAGAGGTCCAGTAGATGAAGCTTCATACCAAATATCAAATACCTGGTTTTCCCTATATACCTCTACGTAAACACAGCGGGCCCTGTCCCAGAGCCATTTTTGGTCCCATAGCTATAATTTGAACAATCTTGGTAGAAGTCCACTAGAAAAAGCTTCACACCAAATAACAAAGATCTTGGCCATTTGGTTTCAGAAAAAAAGATTTTTAAAGGTTTTCCCTATATGCCTATATGTAAACCCAGTGGCCCAAGGGCTATAATTTGAACAATCTTGGTAGAGGTCCATTAGATGAAGCTTCATACCCAATATCAAAAAACCCGGGCCTTCTGATTTCAGACAAGAAGATTTTTAAAGGTTTTCTTATATTTTCCCCTTTTTGTTGCCATGGCATCCAGAGTTCATGGAATTGAATTTTTGAACAACTTTGAGAGAGGACGACCTAAGGATTATTTCTGCCAAGTTTTGTCAAAATTTGTTCAGTGATTTAGGAGGAGATATTGTTTTAAGAAATTGTGAACGGACGGACGACGACGACGACGGACGTTGAACGATCACAATAGCTCTAAAAACTGTTACTGTAACTGTACATAAGTTAAAAAGACAACGGAACCTGTGTTACTTTTGTATTGTTAATGCTAGTAAATAAAGATGAGCAAAGAGGCAGTTTTCTGGGAGTCTTATAGGTCCTAAACACGGATTTCCTACAATAATCTCTGGCGTTTTGACCACATAGAGGATATTTTCAGTGTAAGATCGAATTTTATTTCACTCATGAACACCAAAACTGGTATTTTGTGGCTACGCCACTCGTGAAAATACTGGTTTTGGTGTTCATTCGGTGAAATAAAATTCGATCTTACACTGAAAAAAATCAAATTTTCTGTTTCTTACATGCTTCAAAACGGCAATATTTATCTTCACTAATCGCGTCACTCACCCTCAGAGAAAACTAACTTTGTTCCTTGTCGTTTCGCGTCAATTTAATGGTGTCCAAAGTATTTGCTGGGTATAATATTGGGTGTAAACTAAACGTTTTGCACCTGAAAAATAGCCTGGGGCGGCATTTTTTATGAATGGTTACTGAAATAATTGAGAAATCAGTTTCACAAAGAAGGCGCAGACACATCTAACGTCGCGCAACAAAATACGTGACGTCAGCGTCAAAATGACGCCAATAACGTCCACGGGACGTGTGAACGGGCTTAGCGTCAAATTTTATACAGTTCATTAATTTTTAATCATCTGGCGATGGAAAAACTGACCACAGAATTATATTTGGAGAAAAAAAGTAGTCCCAAACAGTGAAAAATAAAATAGATTAACAGTGACAATATCGTTTTCTATTTCACTGAGAAATAGAGGATCTTACATGAGTGCTCATGTGTTATTGAATTTATTAAATGAGTTGAGGAAAAGATATAAAATGCGAGGCTTTGCCGAGCATTTAATCTCTTTTCCTCAACGAGTTTAATAAATTTAATAATACTTGAGCACGGATGCAAGATTCTTTTTATCATATGACATTATAACGTATTTTATTCAACTTTGTTCTAATAAAATGTCAATATTTTGCCATAAGTAAACCCGACGTCGTTAAGGACGTCGTACATGTAACGTTACGGGGCGTATCTAACTAATTTGCATATTTAATCCACTAGTGGATTATTGAATTTATTACATGGCGTTATTACACTCTCAGACGCGACGTCATGTGATAAATCGTTTTCTATTTCACTGAGAAATCTCTATATTTCATTGAAAAGCATGTAAGAAAAAGATATTAGCGGGGCAAACAATGACAATATACCACTACAGATGCATCGCTTTTCAAACGTCAGTAAACTTTTACTGGTGGGATTAGATCCATTTTCGGCCCCGCCCATCGGGGCTTGAAGAAATATATGGGCTGCATGATGCTTCCACGCAGAGCTGAAACCGACCCACACACGAGTACTGGTAAATCGCTTAGAGGATCTAAGTCGGTCCGCCCATCCTTATAAACCCTATTGGTTTCATTGGGCGACAGGGCTTGAGATGTCATTTCATCTCAATGTCGGGTAGAAGTCCCACAAAATTGGGAGCAACGCCTCCAAAATGAATTTTACAGTGTTGACGGGGACGTTAAACCTCAAATCAAACAAATAGATCCATTTTATCTGGCCACAATCCGCAAGGTCTGTAAGCCACACAATGTCATATATTTTTTGTATGACTTAGATTCCTTGAACAGTTTCACATTAACCCATTATTCGTGTGACTTTTTGGGTCGATTGTTTGTCAAGCGGCCAAAAGTTACTACAGAAGCACCTCGTATGTTATTGTCCGCATGACAATCGCCGACTAATTACAAAATACAGGTAACAGTTATTTTTAGCATCGCTAGTCTAATTCTTCAAAGAGTTCGCTATTTGAAAAATCTGGAGATGGCTGGATTATTGGGTGTTTGGAAAACATTGAAGACCCAGAGAAGACGCCGCTGTACGCGGCGTCTGATCAGAGCCTACACTTTTTCCTGAAAATATAGAAATTGAAGGGTTAGAGTGACCGCTCAGGACCATTTTCCCAGACCAATCAATAGGGCTGGCTAATCGGAGCTGAAATGATAATCGATTATCAGTCCTGTCATTGTGATCGATAATCGAATAGTAATCGCTGAGGTTTTTGTCATTATTTTACCTGTCTGACTTTCTGTCTGAGCATGACTCTTACCATTTGTTGCACTTTACCATATGTTTATTTGAACAGACAGGCCTGAGCAAACAGTGTAGACCCAGATTAGACGCTGCATAATTGTTGTCACTGTTTGCCACTCATCCAGCTATTTTAGGAATAACTTTGGGTAGTAAATTGTACCTATCAAGTAATCGATTAAAGTCAAATCAGAAATGATAATCATTTTTGTGGAATTTATCGATCGATTAATCGATTATACGATTAATCGTGTCAGCATTACCAATCAGAGACAATCGAACCATCAGTGATTCAGTGCTTTGATTGAACCCAGTGGTCAAAACGTGTAGCCCGATTGTCCCAGTTTAAAACTTGGTTTCAACTGTACGTCATAGTGTGGGTTATATTTCTAGACCAGAAAAATCCTGTACACTCCATCGTTTTCAATTCTATGCTGCAGTCCTTGCATCCAAAGGATTATCCATTTTTCCAGAACATTTAACTTCACCACAGCTGGTGATAAGGGAATGTGTTCGGTCCGTAATATAAGAATCTTATATGGATGTGAGGGGTGGATGGAAAAATCCGTCCCGAGGGACACTGTCCGGCATCACGAGGCTTGCCGAGTGAAGCCGGACAGTGATCGCGAGGGACAGATTTTTCTATCCATCCCTCACGCCTATATTGGATTCTTTTTCTTGCATACCTTCCATTTCTTAGCGCAGATTTTAATATTGCAGTCACTTCGGTTACCAATGTCCGCCATATTGTGTTGACACTGCAGGAACGTTTAGTAACGTCACATAACGTGCTTTGACATCAACCTTAACGACGACGCATACGAGGTCGTAATCAACCAGTGCATTTATCAGACACGCGATTATATTCGATTCTGGGTCGGAACACCAGGGGCAGAACATAAATTTCTATCCCAGGGCAAAATCACGGATTTCCTTGTCTGGTGTGCAAGAAAACGTCTTCCTACCCTTCATCATAGTGTTGGTTATATTTTCTAGCCCTTTTGGAATATTGATTTCACTGCTGAATTTAGAAAATATCTGAGGGTCACTGATGAGGTCTATTTGGTCGACACTAGCTAGTATTGGCCAGAAAATCTTGTACACTCCATGATTTTCAGTTCTGCGTTGTTGTTCTGGCTTCCAAAGTATTGCCCCTTTTTCAGAACATTTAACAGTTTGTCTCAGTGACGTTTACTTAGTAACATTTAAAACAAACTATTTTGCGTAATTTTTTATACCAACAGCTGTGTGTATGTTTTGTTTTGTTTTGTTTTTTCTTCTTCTTGTTTTTTATTGGAGGTTTAACGTCCCCTTATACACTATATAGGTCGTTTCTGAAATGTGCTTCCCACTAAGTGGAACTTTAACCCGACATTGAGATGTAATGACACCAAAGACTTTGCCATTTTGTGGTACAGTAACTGTCCTTTTGGCATTCCGCTATTGATGTTTCCATTAGGGTCTGTTGTTTCATGTTTATGTTTCTTTCCCTCTGGTGTCTCTGATAGGAGCTGTGGGTTAATTGCATCGATTCCTATTCATTGCCTTTACTTCTATTCTTTATATGATTAGACGGTCCAACTCAGAATACTTGTCTGGACAGGCTTTGACCATCTAAGCAGTTTACCAGTACTCGTGTGCGGCCGTTTCCAGTCCTGAGTGGAAGCACCATGCAACCCAATCTATTTCTTCAAACCCCGATGGGCAGGGGCCCTACGTGGATATGGATGTATTCTGTAACCAATCTCTTGAACTCTTTAATCAACGTGATAGCAGGTACAAGAAATGTAGAGGTTCTACAAAAGCTTTAATATAGATTCACGCACTTAAGAGTGGATTCATACATTAACTCGACGATATCGAAGGCAATCAGTTGAAGCTGCAAAATGACGAGAGTACATGTATGTACTGAAAGACTGAACATCAGCATTTGAATACAATCTAGCTACACTTTATACAATATGTATTGCCTTTGGAAAACACATGCTAAAATATTGTTCCGGTTTTTTTCTGAAACTCTTCCTATGCGGTATTGCAGTTTGCGAGACTGCTTCGAACTCTAGCATGTCACTCTTTTTGGGTCGAATATTTATCAACTGACCTAAAGTTAGGGCTCTTCATAGAGGATCTTACATGAGTGTTCATGTATTTTTGAATTTATTAAACGAGTTGAGGTAAAGAGATAAAATGCGAGGCTTCGCCGAGCATTTTATGCCTTTTCCTCAACGAGTTTAATAAGTTCAATCAAACATGAGCACGAATGCAAAATTCTATTTATCATATGACATTAAAACGCATTTTATTCACGATTTTTAACAAACATGTCAATACTCCGTCATTAGCAAACGTTACGCCGTTAAAGACATCGAACATGTAACCTTACGGACGTTTCTAACTAATTTGCGTATTTAATCCACAAGTGGATTACATTATTTATAACATGACGTTATAACACTCTAAGACGCGACGTGATATGATAAATTGCTAAAGTCCACGTGACTATCATTGACTTATAGGAAATCCAGGTAACTTATGTATAGATAATAGCAACATTAATTTTGTCGCAGTGAGGTCAGCGTGTTTCGCAACACGATCAGCTATTGAATATGGCCTCGTTTCATGGGTTTGGCTTGTTAAACAGTATAGACCCAGATCAGACGCCAAAGAAAGCGGTGTCTGATCAGGGTCTTCACTGTTTACTTACATTACATAGAGTTTAATGTAATTACAGTGTGAAGGAAGAAAGAAAACAAAAATTACCTTTTGACTGGTTCTGTAAGATTGTTACGCTGAAAGTCCGCATCAACGTCGTAGGTATAAAGTGTCTCATTTGTAGTCTGATTGCTCTGGCTATCGACATGCAACTTAAAAGTTTTGGCTGACAACAACAGAATGTACATTCATTCAGTAGAAAGCATTTCATACGCATTTCATCCTCACTATGTTAATTGCGGCCCCCGCCCATAGGGGCTTGAAGAAATATATGGGCTGCATGATGCTTTCACGCAGAGCTGAATCCGGCCCGCACACTAGTACTGGTAACGAACCGCGGTGCGAGGCGGACCGTCCATGCTAATAAACCCTATTGTTTTCATTGGGCGGCAGGGCTTGAGATGTCATTTCATCTCCATGTCGGGTAAAAGTCCTACAAAATTGGAAGCAACGTCTCGAAAATGACCTGTACAGTGTTGACGGGGACGTTAAACCTCAAATCAAACAAACAAATTAACCTGTTTATATCACTCTTCGCCGTTTTCAATTTACGTCATTTTATTCAAACCTCTGATGCACTTGCGTATGTAACGCGACGTTTGATTGGATAATGTCGAAATTTTGCGACAGTATATCCTGCTTTATACTGTCGGAACCCGACGCCATGATGTATAGTCGCTTTTTATTGGGCAGCTTTTAGTTTTGCTTGCCTCTTTAAACAAAATAGCAAAACTTTTATGAAAACAACTGAATACGTGCATTAGAATGAGGATGACTTTATTTACAGTTGTCAGTTGGGGAGGTAAATAGTCGGTTTTATTGCCGTAAATTACATTTTACGACTCCGCTGACGCATCGCCATAAAGCGAAATTTCCGATCGTTAAACCGGCGATTTACCTCACCAAGAATTTATCTTATCCGTGGCCTAAGCAGCATATGGACCAAGAAAACTGTTCTAGAAAGGGGTAATTTTGTTTAAGAAATAGATCAGCTCTAGCTGTGATTTGTTGAGTAATAAATCACAGTTTGGAGGCGCGTGATTTGTCTACTTACAACTGACCGACAAACTAAGACTGTGATTTATTACTTAACAAATCACAGACTAGAGCTGATCTTTTTCGATTCTAACAGGCTGAAAATCGGCAATAATGCTGTTGTTTCCTTCAAAATCTCACACCTATTCACCATTGTCAGAAGAAATCCCGCTAAAATTATCGATCGAAACACATGCATATGTCCTTTTCTAACGTTTTCGAAGTGAGAAAATGACGTTGCACCCTCTAACGTCAAGGAAATCGACTAGTGACGATTTTAATGACGTCATTCGTCACGCTCTTCCGAACTGTGATTTGTTGCAGAATAAAATACAGCCGTTTTCCATTGCCTATATCGGCGCTTTGTTAGAATTAAAGACATGCTACATCATGGCGCCAGATCAGAAATTCATAGGGATTTGTTAGGACTAGCATCATGAAAACACGCCTATATAATTTCGAACACCTTGAACCCCACTTTTATGTTGTAAAACTGGGGTTCACAGGGGTAAACCTTATTTTTCTTATTTCTATTCTAAAATATAGATTGTGGGTACTCGTTAGAACCGCCCCATCGACCCACAATCTATATTTTGAGAAGAAATAAGAAAAAATATCTCAATTTTTCACCTTAAAATTTTCGATTTTCGGCGGTGAAATTTTCAATGTATTTGTATAGGCGTGTTTTCGTAGTACGTGTTTTCTTTTAAATAGAGGTATGTCGTGAACATGCATTATAATAGCCTCGTATAGGTGGTTCAAATGAGTACCAAAACATCCATTTTTTTTCAATAAAAAGTAAGAAAAAAATAAATGTTCCTTAATATATTTATAACTTGAGTCAATGGGCAAATATTCAGCCATAGTAAACGAGACAACGTTGTTTGAACCATCGTTGGTTTGATTAGCATCACGAAAACACGCCTATATAATTTCGACACCTTTGAACCCCACTTTTATATAGTAAAACTGAGGTTCACAGGGATAAACCTTATTTTTCTTATTTCTGTTCTAAAATATAGATTGTGGATACTCGTTAGAACCGCCACATCGAGGCGTTTCTAACGAGTACCCACAATCTATATTTTGAAAGAAATAAGAAAAAATATCTCAATTTTTCACCTTAAAATTTTCGATTTTCGGCGGTGAAATTTTCAATGTATTTGTATAGGCGTGTTTTCGTAGTGCGTGTTTTCTTTTAAATAGAGGTATGTCGTGTACATGCATTAAAATAGCCTCGTATAGGTGGTTCAAATGAGTACCAAAACATCCATTTTTTTCAATAAAAAGTAAGAAAAAAATAAATGTTCCTTAATATATTTATAACTTGAGTCAATGGGCAAATATTCAGACATAGTAAACGCGACAACGTTGTTTGAACCATCGTTGTTTTGATTAGAAAAGCTGTAAAATCTAACTCGGCATGTGCACGTTTCGCAGTACATATACTGGCTTGGCAATGGTAAACACGAGATCATTTTTAGTCAGTGCCGTCATTACAAAGAAAATATGCTGAAGCATTAACTCTTATCATGCTGTTCACGACAACCCATATCTTTGGAAACAGTGTAGATCCAGATCAGATGGCTTCTGAAGAAGCCATTTGAACAGGATCTACACTGTTTGACATTCAGTTTATGAATTTGTAGGAATAAATTACATCAAGTAATCTGATTGGTTCAAAGTCAGAAATGGGTGTGGCTGTAATGAATATTCAGCAAGAGAAGGGTTAAATCTAAACAGTGCTGAAATACACGCTAGAAAGCCACAATTGTTACATTTCTGCTCAATAACACATTTGAAAATAATTCGTTGACGAGGTACAGCTGAACGCAACATTTTTTTTTTCGAGACTGGGGTCGTTCTAGACACTAAGGGTAAGTATGGCGTCACGTTTCAAATCATAATTGAATGATTTAAGGGATTTTTACGAATTATGCAAGTAAGGTATGTTTAGTACCTTGACGAGGCGATTTAAATAAGTAGTAATAATATATTGTTTCAATATCATCACGCCAACAAGTCCGTGAAATTAACACCCCCTTAAACCCCACTTTGTATAGAGAAAACTGGGGTTTAGGGGGGTAAACATTATTTTCCTTATTTCTACTCCGAAACATAGGTTGTGGGTACTCGTTTGAATCGCCTCAATGAGGCGGTTCTAACGAGCACCCTCAACCTATGTATGCAGTATAAATAAGAACAAATATCACGGATTTTCACTAGAAAAGTAGCCATTTCTGAGATAAGAAAAATGCACTATGTCGCACGGGTGTGTTATCGTCATGCTAATTATGACATATCTCCCTGATTCATCCAAGATTTATTGTTATTTGGAGGTGTGCAGAAAAATGCCTGAAGACACTTTGGCGAATTGGAATCAGACGTGGCAACAGACCATCAATGTTCGATTAATTGAAATACGTTGTCTTAAGTACTTATAAGCAGCAAGAATTTCATAACTAGTAGAACGTACGGAAGTATATATTATACATATTTCTTGGCCTTGCATAACATTATATACATTACGATAACACACCCGTGTGCTAAAATGACGTCTCTCCTGTCTTCAGAACAGCATTTTCAGATGAGTGCTTAATAGTTATCTTTGTTTATGTCCAAATACATGCAATGACTGTGGTGCTCGTTAGAAACCGCTGAGGATTAAATATAATTATTACATTTATAACACTGAATTATCTATTTTTCTCGGTGAAAGAAAACCCAATAATCGTTCAACAGTGAATTATTTCATTTCTTCGTTTCGAACGTTTTGACGTCATAATTACTAGGCGACGTTACTGACGTCGTTGGTAACAACATAACAACAGTTGACGTTTGGCGGAAAATCTGATAAAATCATAAAAAAGACTTTAATTTTCGCGTCCATTTGACGCTTTTGAGGAGAGACCTGAAACGCGAAGATCAAGTATTATTTTCTTGAAAATACAGTTCTAATTTCATGACATTTGTGCATCGGTATTTCAAGGTCAGGATGATTTTTGCATTGAAATGAAAACAAGATGGCGACTGATTTTCAAACTAAACCACGTCTCCTGAAATTCATACCCTGACTGGAACTATTTTAGTTGGAAATCAGAATGGTTGAATCTGAAAATTCAAAGGTAAAACATGAATGGAAATATAATAAACAGTTTATTTTGTGGTTTTGATTGATTACGGAGAAATAATTCACTCGTGTCCTAAGGCTTTCGTGTAAAAAAAACTCGTTCGCAATCGCTCACTCGTTTTTTACTCTGAAGCATTACAACACTTGTGAATTATTTCACCGTAATCGATAAAAAAAAAAACACAAAAAAACAAATAAACTCTATGAATTAAAGAATGAACATGAAATAATATACTTGTTATAGAAAGTCCCCGGCTGGCTGGCCCAGTCTCAAATCCTCCAAAGTCAAAGTATGTTAATTCTGCTTTGACAGAGTCGATGTTTGGCCGTTTGTAGAAACCTTTCGCATCCTCTTCCGCATTGTAGAGCTAAATTATAATACATTATTGACCCGTTTTCAAAAACAATATTAGTTTAAATAGATCGTAAGTGGTCAGATAGCCATCTTATAATGGTAGTTTTGCTGAAACCAAACATTACGAAAACACGCCTATACAAATACATTGTAAATTCACCGCCGAAAACAAAAACAAGATTTTAACATGGAAAAGTGTGATATTTTTTATTATTTCTCAAAATATACATTGTGGGTACACGTTAGAACCGCCTCATCGAGGCGGTTCTAACGAGTACCCACAATTTATATTTTATAGCATTTTATTGTTTTACCCCTGTAAACCCCAGTTTTACTATATATAAGTGGGGTTCAAGGAGGTCAAAACAATATAGACGCGATTTCATGATGATATGAATTGAACATACGAACATTTTACCATATCCGAACAATACTTCGTCATAAATCTCGAGTGCTAGATAGGAATGAATGACTACTATTAAATGGTAAATAGTCGTGTGGCCTGGTAATTGTTTACTTGTTTTTGGAGTTTATCGGCCCAGTGAACACTATGTAGATCATTTCGAACCAGTCAGTTTACTTATCCACAATTTTCCAGGACAGGCTTACGTAAGCGCTTATTCAGTATGGTGCACATTCTTTCGCCGGAGACTGACAATTTCCCTTCTTGAAACAGCATAAGGGAGAGAATTTCCATAGAAAAGATTTCATGATCAATCTACACGAAAGAATGTTGCCGACATTCAGACGCGCATCCGACTGAGGTACCGAGGCCGGGATGTTTTGCAGCTGAAAATCCATACTAGTATCTAAAACACTAAGAAATATAGATAGTTGCAAACACATTTAAATGCCACTCGTTCAGATGGTTACTGCGCTATTGACTTCCCTGCTAGCATTCTACATAAATCTACAGCGGGCCGTTAGCGGCCCGTCAGCTACCCTGACGGGCCGCTAACGGCCCGCTGTAGATTTATGTAGAATGCTTACTGGGAATTTCCGCCGTTGATGTTTCCGTTTAAGTCATTTCATGTTCGTGTTTCTTTCCCTTTGGTGTCTCTGATGGGCGGTGTGGGTTAACTTATCGATTTCTGGTCATTGCTTTTACTTCTGTTTCTGTCGGCCCCCGCCCATTGGGGATTGAAGAAATTGAGGGGCTGCAGGATGCTTCCACATAGAGCTGAAACCGACCCGCATACGAAATACTGGTAAACCGCTTAGAGGATCTAAGCTTGCCCAGGCAAAGCGGTGCGAGTCTGACCGTCCATGCTTATAAATCATATTGGTTTCATTGGGCGGCAGGGCTTGAGATGTCATTTCATCTCAGTGTCGCGTAAAAGTCCCACAAATTTTGAAACGTCTCCAAAATGCCATATACAGTGTTGATGGGGACGGTAAACCTCAAATCAAACAAAACAAAACTTCTGTTTCTGTAATGATTTCGGAATCCCAACACAACTTTCGAAGGTTTATTTAACTGCAGTGGTGCTGGAGGTTGGTGCCGTTTGTGTGACTGTTGAACATCTCATCGACTGCCCCCGCCCATCGGGGCTTGAAGAAATAGATGGGCTGCATGATGCTTCCAGGCAGAGCTGAAACCGACCCCACATGAGTACTGGTAAACCACATAGATGGTCTAAACAGAAGTGAATGCAATGATCAGGAATCGATACAATTAACCCACAGCTCCCATCAGTGACACCAAAGGGAAAGAACACAAACATGAAACAGCTAGACCCTAATGTAAACATCGACAGCGGAAAGCCAAAAGGACAGTTTCTTTCCCACAAAATGGCCAATTGGCTATCCAAAACAAAATAAGATAAGCGATACACACACTCAAAGACAAACCATAACAAAAATAAACCGCCGACAGGAGAACCGCCCTGGAACGGTCACTGAAACGAATTCCACTGTGGAGGGGTGGTGCTTAAATCGATTTTACGCAGCTGCAATCCTCGCCCTTACTTCCGTCGCGATTTAGAAAATTAATTTGTTCAGTCCGCATGAAGGCCTCCTAACTCATCAGTGCAGCATCTCCGAGAACACAATAATCAAACAACCTGCCCAACCTAAGCAACCAATCTACCTAAGCCTGCCCAGGCATAGTGGTGCGAGTCGGACCGTCCATGATATAAAATCGAGGTAAGACAACGATCAGGAATCGATACCATTAATTAACCCACAGCTCCCATCAGAGATTCCAAAGGGAAAGTAACACAAACATGAACCAACCAGACCCTAATGAAAACATCATCAGCGGAAAGCCAAAAGGAGAGTTTCTCTCCCACAAAATGGTCAATTGGCTAAACCCTATTGTTTTTTTTTTGGGCGGCAGGGATTGAAATGTCATTTTATCTCGATGTCGGGTAAAAGTCCCACAAAATCGGAAACAACGTCTCCAAAATGACCTAAATAGTGTTGACGGCGACGTTAAACCTCACATAAAACAAACAAAACATCGCATCGTACCTTATCGGTGTGTTTCAGTTTTATTTATTTTGGGAATCATTTAGTCCATACTGGTCATTATGGTATATTAGAAAGTGGAATACCACTCAACTGCTTGCTAGGGGCCGAAGCCGTCATATACATAGAGGATCTTACATGAGTGTTCATGTATAATTGAATTTATTAATCGAGTTGAGGACAAGGGATAAAAATGCGAGGCTTTGCCGAGCATTCTATCCCTTTTCTTCAACGAGTTTAATAAATTCAATAATGCAAGAGCACGAATGCAAGATTCTTTTTATCATATGACATTTAAAACGAATTTTATTCACGATTGTTTTACAAAAATGTCAATATTACGCCATTAGTAAACGCGACGTCGTTAAGGACGTCGTACGTGTAACGTTACGGGACGTAACTTACTAATTTGCATATTTTATCCACTAGTGGTTTATCGAATTTATTACATGGCGTTATTACATTCTCAGACGCGACGTCATATGATAAATACAGTAATTCTTGTGAAGGGTCTCAATAAAGCAGGCACTCCAATTTGTTCCTGACATGTGTTCGTTTCTGAGGCTGATTTTATTTAAAGCTTATTGGTCTGTAATAACACACTTCTGATTTTGCCATTGTTCAATATTACAAAATAGAAGTGAAGGAAATCATCAGGAATCGATACACTTAACCCAGATCCCTGTTTTACAAGTATAAACAATAACATGCAACCGTTCAATAAACAATAACATGCAACCGTTCATACATGGGAAAACAACGAAACTGCAAGTTAAAATCTTTGCAATATTTATTTAAACAGATTTTCAGCTAAATTCTTACCTGCTCGGCTTTTCATGGGTTGAATGGCCCGTTGGAATAACTGCGCACTGCTACTGCAGTTGCGTCTCAACCCCGAAAATAATTTTTAAAGCTAAAATAAACTATCTATTTGCATATTTTCATACAGAAAGTAAAGCACTGAGAAACTTTTATTCGAGCGTCCATGTTGTTTTCTACGTCTTTGTGCCGCGGTGACGTCAGAAACTTTGCACTCTTTGACGTCACGTTATACTACGTGTGCGCGCCATGGCACTGAATGTAGTTTAACATATCACACTGTCTGCTGTCTTTTTTGCTTAAATTTGCAAAATTATTGCAAAACCCATAGATTGTTTTGAATTGCGGTATACACTAAATACATGTACATGGATAGTGCCTTTAATAATAAGATATAATCGGTGAGCCGTAGACGATTTTATAGGGGCTCACTAAAGCTCGCCCCTACAAAATTGTCTAATGCTCACCGATTATATTTTATTATTAAAGACACTAACCATGTATTTACTATATTGCGGTGAAGTTGTTTTATATTGATTTTTCTTTCCCTTTGGCATCTTGGATGGGAGGCATGAGGTAATTATCGATTCCCGATCATTGTCTTCACATAATACAGAAATTTTGGGCTTAAACCAATCGGTCTAAATCCAAGTATAGACCCTATACAGACCTTCAACCAGGTACAACTGACGTTGCTTTGATTTACCTGTGTTCTGGCATAACTAAAAGCATCTAATTATTTTTGGAACATTGTAGATGTACAAATCAGTGGTATATTCAAGTAGACCCAACTCAAATGCGGTAATCTGCAGTATAAAGGTGCATGCATTATATGGTGGTAACAGGACACTTCGGCCCCAAAACCACCTCGGCCCCTAGACACTTCGGCCCCTAGACACCTCGGCCCCAAAACCACCTCGGCCCCACATAAAATTGAAACCCTAGACGGGTCGGCCCCTGGACACCTCGGCCCCTAGACACGTCGGCCCCATATACCTAGACACTTCGGCCCCACTTTGCTTTTCACGGGGCTTCCACTTAAATAGGAGATCGGGTTGGATGCCCGATGATGTTTTTTTTTTGTTTTTATTTGCTGATTTGATTATTTTGATAGGGGGCCACGAATATTTGAACCTATAATATATATATTTATTATATAGTATAACGTTACTAAATAGAACATCTATATGTCCATTTAAGAAGAATGGAAGATACAGTTGAAAATTCCCCTCTTTTATTTCAATGTATAAGTCTAATTGCATTGCGGCCTGCTTCAGAGCAGGCTCTTTTTTCTACATTTCTGCCCTTTTGATCATCTATAGGCATTTTTATTATCCGAAATAATTCCACACCCTAAAATACTTTTTAAATTAATTTCAATAAGAACATGAAACCTAATTATCCTTACTAATTGGATGGAAATCTGGATGGATCGGTGGATGGGGCCGTAAAAAAAAATAAATCATAACTCGCTTTCGTCTATCATGGTGATGATGGGGGATAATCTTATATTTGTATTTATTGTCCTCGGTAGCTAAGTCGGATGCGCGTCTGACTGGTGATCAGGAGGACGCGGGTTCGGCAACTTTCTTTCCTGGAGATTGATTATGAAATCTTTTCTACGGTCATTCTCTCCCTTCTGCTGATTCAAGAAGGGTAGTTGTCACTTTCTGGCGAAAAACATGTGCATTGCATTGGTTAACATATAAGCCTGCCCAGGATAAGTGTGGATAGGTAAACTTACCGGCTGGAAAATGAACTAAAATAGTGTTGACTGGGCCGTTAAACTCCAATACAAACAAACAATGTATTTATTAAATAATTTTATTTATTTATTTATTAGGTAATTATCAGTGTTCAGGTTCGCTGAACTAGAACTATCCTCGTAATTAAACCAATTACTATAATGTATGCATGCAATTAAAAAACTGCATGAAAAACGGTGCAGAACCGGTTCAGAGTGCAGAAGTAATCTGATCAGGATCTACACTGTTTGCAAAGTTAAGGATTATCGTGTTCAGCGGGGTAAGGATTAATGAATTTCATGTTAGTACACTATTTAGCAAAAACTTATACAAGAACAATTAATTATTGACTTAAATTAGTAAAGTGTGAAGCTCAATAAACAACCAGGTGTTACTAATCCCTTTTCCCCAATGAAGAGATCCTTGATGATAAACAGATCATTGTTGTCAATTTTCACGCATTTGATTGTCATTCTAGCTCATATTAAAGACGGACAGTAACAAGTATATTGTATACTTTATTTGACTATCAGCCACTCAAATTGCTTGATACATGTGTACTATATGTATATATTAGTGACAAACAGTGTAGATCTGGATGTGCACTGTGTGCAAAGTTTCACTGCTCGTATTTTTGTAGGAATTGCTCAGTATGTTTCCATCGTTATCAATTGTCACACATTTAGAAATTCCTATTTGATTGTCATTTCAGTTCATATTTAAAGACGGACAGTAACAAGTATACTGTATACTTTATTTATTAATTAGTCATATTTCTGACTATCAGACCATCAAATTACTTGATACATGTATATTGTATTCATTTAAAATTCGCAAACTGAATGACAGTGTAGATCCAGATCAGATGGATATTGATGTGCACTGAGTTGAAAGTCTTCATGGCGCTATATATTTTTGTAGAAAAGGCTCACTGACTAGCAGTATCAAATATTCGCAATTACAACAACCCGCTAAACCCCACTTTTCGTGATGCTGACTCAAGGTCAACGTCGCGGTTGAAGGCGGCGGGGGATTAGCTGTCCTAGTATAGTCCAAGTTAACCTGAAAATGTCGTGTATGCGTTGTTATATTTATTATAAACGACTCATTGGTTTTTTTGTTATATTTTTTATACGAAATAAAAATACCAATAAAATAATTTGATCTTATTTCCTAACAACTTAATAGAAGATTCCGTAAAACCAAAATTATATAACGAAAAGTTGATAAAAATTATATTTCTTACTTCTGCTCGAAAACATAGGAGTTCAATCGTTCTCAAGATCGTTCTCAAGGAGATGGTTTATCGCACAGACCTGTTAACTGATATGAAAGGGATCTAAGAAATGACTAGTTTGCATAAACACAGATTTGTGCGTAAAAGGTTGTCACAGACGCATTCTGATCAGTCCTGCACATTGAGACGATTCTAACCAGTACACACAACCTGTATCTTGGAGCAGAAATAAGAATTACGCAAACATGCCTATACAAATGCATTGTAAACATTACCGCCGAAAAAACGAACATTATAAGAGGAAACGTTGTAATATTTTTATTATTTCTGCTCAAATAAGAAAAATAAGGTATACCCATGTAAACCCCAATTTTACTATATAAAAATGGGGTTCAAGGGGGTCAAATTATAAAGACGTGTCTTCGTGATGTAAAAAAATGTATGCCCTTATGAGCCTCAGTTTTTCCCCATATAAACTGGAGTTTAGCGGGGTCTTCATTACAGGGGCTTGTTAACATGATGTTTTGTTTGTTAGATTTGACGTTTAACGCCCCAATCAACACCGTATAGGTCATTTTGGAGACATTGCCTCCAATTTTGTGGGAATTTTACTCGACATTGAGATGAAATGACATCTCAAGCCCTGCAGCCCAATGAAACCAACTTAGTAGGGTTTATAAGTATGAACGGTCCGACTCGCGTCGCATTTCCTGGCCAGGCTTAGAACCTCATAGCGGTTTACCAGTACACATGTCATAGGCTGTCGGTTTCTTGAAGTCCCGATGGGCGAGGCCGATTTTAACAGGATATAAATGCCCATACCCTAACATATATCAAAAGTGGGGCCGAGGTGTCTTTGGGGCCGAGATGTCTAGGGGCCGAGGTGACAGTGGGGCCGAGGTGTCTAGGGCCGAGGTGACTAGGGCCGAGGTGTCTAGGGCCGACTTGGTTTTGGGCCGACCTGTCTAGGGGCCGAGGTGGTAGTGGGGCCGAAGTGTCTGGAAATCTATATGGTGGTTTCTCCGGTTTATAATTGAAAGTGAAATGGTTTTAAACTTTTTTTTTAACTTAAGTATTTTAGAATGGAATTCTTTAATTGTGCGTAATTCCCTCATATCTAATCCATATGTATATTATTGTTGAATTCATATGTTGGCCTCTTTACGTTAGCTGCATGCATGTTTATTGAGATCGCAGGTATAATTTCCCAAGATATAAGCCGCTGTTTCTTTTCTAAATACAGTTATGGAATGATGATGAGATGTTGGATATTGTAAATCAGTGAATATGCATCATACCCTTTCGACTGCGTAATTTGTTGCGTCTCTGAAGCCTTGTATGTCATACACAGCAAAATCACCATGAGCTGGAGGGTAAGGAGGTGTTTCCCAACTTGCATCCCATCCTTTTAACAACAGGTGCCTTAAAGTTACGTGCCCTCGTCTAACAACGTTGTTGAAATTCTCACGTTCGCGACCAAAGCTGTACATCTATAAAAGTAAGAGAAGGATAACACATAATAGTGTAAATTTGAAATACTAAGATTTCTTCATGAGGATCCATTACGAGAACACGCCTATACAAATACATAGTGAATTTTATCGCCGTAAAAACGAAAATTTTGAGAGGAAAAAGTGTGATATTTTTCTTATTTCTGCTCACAATATAGATTGTGTATACACGTTAGAACCGCCTCATCGAGGCGGTTCTAACGAGTACCCACAATCTAAATTTTGGAGCAGAAATAAGGAAAATAAGGCTTACCCTTGTAAACCCCGGTTTTACTATATAAAAGTGGGGTTCCAGGGGGTCAAAATAATATAGGCGTGTTTTCGTGATTATTTTTTTTTTGCGCCTGCTTTAAGCATGGCACGATACTGAAGTCCGATTTTCGTTCGTTTTTCCTTTCGTTCGCCAAACAGTAAACACTTACGACCACCTTATCTTTCACCTGAATGTAAGAGTCAATTTCGCAAGGCGCGAAACAGCCTTTGGCGGAATTCTTGAAAGTGTAAATACTATCATATTTCATATGCGAATTTCAGGGCTAGGGTTGAATATTCGATTCATAAACTCCGAAGTTGGGGAACCTCCTCACCAGCTTTTAGGCTGTTGTTTTGTAGTTTCTTCCATGTCAATTACCCGAGGTTACTAAATCATCACGTGTACAAGTCCGTGAAATGAAGACCCCCATATACCCCGCTATATATTGAGAAAACTGGGGTTTATGGGGGTGTACATTATTTTTCTTATTCTTGCCCCAAGACATGGGTTGCGGGTACTCGTAAGAACCGCCTACGCTTGCAGTATTTATAAGAAAACTACCACGGATTTTTATCAGAAAAATGGTCATGTTGGAGATGTGTAAAATGCACCAATTCGCACGTGTGTGTCACCGTAATGAATAGGAGTTTCCCGTCTGCTATTGTCAACGTGAATATGCATAAAATACAGGTACCGGATATTTAAAGCACGTCAAAACACTAGAAACCTCCGTGGTGCAGTGGCTACGCTACTCGCCTTGTAAACCAGGGATCGCAGGATCGATCCCGGGCTTCTTCAGACTTTCGGATGAGTCTTTAAACCGAGGTCCCGTCTCCGTATGACCTTAGCTGTTGGATGGACGTAAAACTAAAACTCACTGACTCACGTCAAAGCACTGCGAATAGTGGCCTACTGTACATGGTCATTGGCAGGCAGTGTAGACCAATATCAGACGTCGCATAACGCGGCGTCTGATCAGGGCATACATTTATTGCTTAAAATACTGGCATTTAAGAATTAAGTCTCAGTGCAGGGCTATTTTCCAAGCAAACATTCCGACAATCGTCCCACCGGTGCTCTCAGTGCTTATTACTGGTTCAGGTTTCTGTCGCGGTTTATTATTGTTATGGTTTGTCTTTGAGTGTTTGTGTCGCTTATATTATTTTATTTTGGATAGCCTATTGGCCATTTCCCAGTAAGCATTCTACATAAATCTACAGCGGGCCGTTAGCGGCCCGTCAGGGTAGATGACGGGCCGCTAACGGCCCGCTGTAGATTTATGTAGAATGCTAGCAGGGTTTGTGGGAAAGTAACTGTCCTTTTGGCTTTCCGCTGCTGATGTTTCCATTGGGGTCTGTTGTTTTATGTTTGTGTTTCTTTCCCTTTGGTGTCTCTGATGGGAAAGGTGGGTTAATTGTATCGATTCCTGATCATTGCCTCCACTTCTTTTTTGTTGTGTTGTGAGTGGCTTTATGTCATTTGTTTCGTTTCCTTCATCGTTTACGGCTTGTAAATAGTTTATCAAAGCCAGCAGATACATGTAAGTACAACGCAGCTACGCTATGTGTAACAACACAGGATGCAGTAACATTTATTTCTGTACCAAAATCAATGAGACGGTTCTAACGAGCACCCATAAGCTATGTTTGCGGTATCAATAAGAAAAATATCTTTGGTTACCATCAGAAAAGTAGCCATTTTTGCGATGTGAAAATTGCACTATGTCGCACGGGTGTGTTATCGCATTGTGTAGCTCATCACGAAAACACGTCTATATCATTATGACCCCGTTGAACCCCACTTCTATATAGTGAAACTGGGGATTACAGGGGTAAACCTTCATTTTCTTATTTCTGCTCTAAAATATAGATTGCGGGTACACGTTAGAACCGCCTCGATGAGGCGTCTGATAGGGGCCTGCACTGTTTGCCAAGTACACGTTTAGGGGTTTCCGGTACAAAAAGGGTTAATCTTGGTGTTTCTTTCCCTTTGGTGTCTTGGGGGAGGTGGGAAGTAATTGTTACGCTTCCTATTCGTTGCAAACAGGGCATAGTTTCACCATACCGTAGAAGCTTTAAATTCTGTAACTCTCTCTCTCTCTCTCTCTCGATGTAGTTATGTTTAAAATGTGATTAAATATAAATTTAAATTTGATGAAAACAAAATATTCTGTTTTTAGATTAAACTTTTACAATTTTGCATCTGAGTTCCGATGTTTAAAGAGCTAATTAGTGGTAAAAATGTTGACTGTTCTAGCAAGTACAAGGTCGAATACTCTAGTATTTCTGCTGAAGTTATGCGAGTACGTGGGTGAGTCAATAAAAACAGCCTAACTTATTTCTTGGTGAGATCTATCTAGAATGCTCTCTAGAATGATACACTTGGACCAACGCTGTTCCAGTGCCATCAGCCAAGAACTGAAAACGCCAGGGTCCTTGTCTCCAAGCCACTCCTCAACTGCCGCCACGACTTCTTCGTTGGACCGGACATGACGTCCACAGATATCCGTTTTCAAGTTTGGAAATAGGAAATAGTCACTAAGAGCTTAGTCTGGAGAAAATGTGGGGTGTGGTATTAGCTTGTACCCATTTCGCTCAACAGCATCCGTTGCAATTTTGCAAGTGTGGACTCTTCTATTTCCCTGTTGGAGCAGACTCCCTTTGGAGAGTTTACATCGGCGTTTTTTACGGATCGCAGTTCTCAGTTGGTCGAGCACATTTGCATAATACGCACCTGTTATTGTACTTTTCTTTGTTAGAAAGTCCAACATAATAACGCCTTGTGCGTCCCAAAATACAGTTGCCATCACCTTGACTGCAGGGGGTTGCGTTTTGAACTTCTTTGGCCTCGGAGACCCCGGCCCTACCCACTGGCGACTTTGAATTTTATTCTCTGGAGCATAATAATGGACACAGGTCTCCTCTACAGTCACCAGGCATGAAAGACAATCATCTTCCTTTGACTTCAACCGCTTCAGCAATGCGCTGCATAGTGGTGCTCGTTGCTAAGGGGTTTTGGGACCTAACGGGCTGTTAGCTTGCGTATACCCAAGTGATCATGTAAAATTATTTAAAATAGAAGAGGGGCAATGAACGGCTCGAAATAATTTTTTTTTGGGGGGGGGGGGGGTTGGGTTTTACGGCCCTTTCAAGATTATTTCACTCATATCGAGCCGATCGTTAATCAGAGGTGGGCGAAAACCGGGTACCCGGAGAAAAACCACCTGACCTTCCGTTGCAGAACTTGGCGTCTCACACGTGGCCCGAGCGAGGCTCGAACCTACGGCGGCTCGAAAAAAATGAAATAATCTTAAAAGGGCTGTGTAACCAAAACCAAAAATAATACTTGGAAAGGCATGTTGTACGTACTCATTATAGTCGCCTTAAAAAGGTAATGAGACGCGCCTAACCAGTATGCACAACATATCCTTATATTATAGCAGATAAAAATACTATCTCCGATATACTTCATAATATTGCACTTTAATTATCCCCACTGCAACGAACTAACCGTATCTCGAATACTCGTACATTTATATGAGCCAAACGTGTTCGGGCCATTGAAGTGCGAACGTAGATGCCTTTAATATGCGAGAAGATATCTGAAGAGACTAAGTGTACGGCGAAACAAACATTAATTTCCTAAAATTGTGTCCAAAAGCGAAACATCACGTGACCAAGTCCGTGAAATAAACACCCCCTAAATTAAAGTAGTGGCAATGAACAGGAATCGATACAATTAACCCACAGCTCCCATCAGAGACACCAAATGGAAAGAAACACAAACATGAAACAACAGACCCTAATGGAAACATCAATTGCGGAAAGCCAAAAGGACAGTTCTTTCCAAAAAAAATGGCCAATCGCTATCCAAAATAAAATAATATAAGCGACATAAACTCCCAAAGACAAACCATAATAAAACTAAACCTCGAGTAGAAGAATCGCATTGGAACGGTCAGCGGAAACGAATTCCACCGGGGGGGGGGGGCTTAAATCGATTTTACGCAGCCACAATCCTCGCCCTTACTTCCGTCGCGATTTAGACAAATAATTTGTTAAGTCCGCATGAATGCCTCCTAAATACCATGTGAAATGAGTAATGCATTCGCTTTTTTCCACCTTAATCCGCCTATCAGAATACACCAGTTCCCGTACTCCGTTAAACATTTCTTCATCGGTGGCATCCAGACCTGGTTTCGTCTACTAAAGACGTTTTACCGCATTTGAATTCCCCAACACAGACTTTAACTTGGGCATACTATGGTGCAGAAGACCCATAAACATTAGTCAACTTTGAATGTATTTCCTGACATAGTTTCCCTTTCAAATACAATAAGGTACCGAATTACAACATTGACGAAAGGCTTGCTTTTGCATCGCTAGCCATGATTAACATTCAATATCTTTTGAGTGAAAGATATATATTTATTTTTGGACAGCCGTTTGGCCATTCTGGGGGTAAGAAACTGACATATTGGTTTTCTACTTGTATTTTTTTAACCCATTGCATGCGGAAAACCTCTAAAGGGGTACCTTGGCAAACAGTGCAGGGCCAGATCAGACGGATCAGGGCCTGCATTATTTGCTAACCGAATTTTCAGTCAATTTTCAGTCAAAAACAGAATAAAAACGAAAACATAGGCCTATCACCCCTTGTACGAGAATGACTTATGGACTTTACCATTATATAGCAATGGACGGGTCAACTAGTACACAATGGGTTAATTATGGTACCGTTGTTTTATGTTTTTGCTTCTTTAATATTGGTGTTTTTGAAGACAGGAATAAGCCGGGTAATTGTATCATATTCTGATCATTGCCTTTACTTCTATTTTGTGATGTATGGTACTCTATCTAAGATCAAACAAAGATGCTGTTGACCGTTCTCTTTGCCCGCTAAATTCGACTTCGATTGAAATAGATTTGAAATGCAGGTTATGTAACAATCTTAAACACTTTGGGTATTTCATTACGATAACACACCCGTGCGACATAATGTAGTTTTCTTATCTCCAAAACGGCTATTTTTCTCGTGAAAATCCGTGATATTTTTCTTATTTATACTGCAAACATAGGTTTTGAGTGCTCATTGAGGCGGTTCTAACGAATACCCACAGCCTATGTCTTGGAGCAGAAATAAGGAAAATAATGTTTACCCCCTTAAACCCCAGGTTTCTCAATATAAAGTGAGGTTTATACGTCATTCTGATTTAATTTCAAAATTCAATATTGGACTTAAATTTCTTCTGCAACAAGGATCTCTATCGGAACCCGAATTTTATGGTGACTTAGTATATAAATTCAGAAAAATATATAACCGCAATGACTTCAGCACCCAATTTCGTAAAATCATTCTTCGATATAAAAAAATGGGTACAACATAAATGTAATACGACAGACTGCATGCATGGTAGTTAACCCAATCACGGTTGACAACTTTGCTTCCTTCTTTAACTGCACGCCGGTGAGTCAGGCCTCATATTCTTTGACGGTTCCAGCGTAAAGGCTTATTGAGAATTAGAGAGATCTAATTCAAGGTAATGTTGGCTGGTGCCGGATGCTCTGTCTCTTGTCGGGCCCATCGAAGTCTAACGGTTGGTTTTCTTTTGCTCCGGCATTTCAGTTGTTTCTTGCTGTCGAGTCCTCACCGTTGTTTCATCTCTATGGTTGTTTGAATATTTGTGTTCACGGAGATATTGCACTGATGAGTTAGGACTGCACAAATTATTTGTCTAAATCGCGACGGAAGTAAGGGCGAGGATTGTGGCCACGTAAACTCGATTTAAGCCCTTCAGTGGAATTCGTTTCCACTGACCGTTCCAAGGCGGTTCTTCTGTCGCGGTTTATTTTTATTATTGTTTGTATTTGTGTGTTTGTGTCGCTTTTATTATCTTATTTTGGATAGCCTATTGGCCATTTTGTGGGAAAGTAACTGTCCTTTTGGCTTCCCGCTATTGATGTTTCCATTAGGGTATGTTGTTCCATGTTTGCATTTCTTTCCCTTTGGTGTCTCTGATGGGAGCTGTGGGTTGATTTATCGATTCCTGATCATTGCCTCTACTTCTATTTAGGGGGGGGAGTGTGTTTATTTCACGGACTTGGTCACGTGATGTTTCGCTTTTGGACACAATTTTAGGAAATTAATGTTTGTTTCGCCGTACACTTAGTCTCTTCAGAAATTTTCTCGCATATTAAAGGCATCTACGTTCGCACTTCAATGACCCAAACACGTTTGGCTCATATAAATGTACGAGTATTCGAGATACGGTTAGTTCGTGAGTGAGTGTTTCAGTTTTACGTCCCATCAACAGCTAAGGTCATACGGAGACGGGACCTCGGTTTAAAGACTCATCCGAAAGTCTGGAGAAGCCCGGGATCGAACACGGTTAGTTCGTTGCAGTCGGGATAATTAAAGTGCCATATTATGAAGCATATCGGAGATAGTATTTGTATCTGCTACAATATAAGGATATGTTGTGCATACTGGTTAGGCGCGTCTCATTACCTTTTTAAGGCGACTATAATGAGTACTTACAACATGCCTTTCAAAGTAATATTTTTGGTTTTGGTTACACAGCCTTTTTAGGATTTTTCATTTATTTCGAGCCGATCATTCATCAGTGGTGGGCAAAAAACAGCGTATCCGGAGAAAAAAACACACAGCCTTCCCTTTCAGAACTTGGCGTCTCAGATGTGGCCTGGGGGAGGTTGGTTGGTTGGTAGGTTGATTTAAGGTTTAACGTCCCTGTCAACACTGTATATTGACGTTGCTTCCAATTGTGTGGGACTTTTACCCGACACTGAGATGAAATGAAATCTCAAGCCCTGCCGCCCAATGAAACCAATAGGGTTTATATGCATGGACGGCCCGACTCGCACCACTTTGCCTGTGAAGGCTTAGATCCTCTAAGCGGTTTACCAGTACTCATGTGCGGTCGGTTTCAGCTCTGCGCGAAAGCATCATATAGCCCATAGTCTTCTTCAAGCCCCGATTGGCCTGAGCAGCCTCGAACCACAACGGTTAAGGGCCTAATAAAGGAAGACTTCCTACACTACAGTTACAATGCTGTTGTTAAGGGCATGTGTGTCGGCAGTAAAAAGTGTCCCTGTCCTTCAGTATAGTGTAGTTTATAGTTTCTTTTCCTTTGAGGTCAAAAAGTTAAAACCCACTATGATGTCACAAAATATAAATATTGCATTTTGGGGTGTAAATCAACCAAAATTCGAGGGAGGTTACACTTAGAGGAAAACAGGTGGGTATGAGTATAAAAATACTAATGAGTATATCTTTGGAACGAATATGATTTTTTCATTAGGTTTTCAGTAAAATGGTAATAAATGACCATTTAGATCTATCGTGTACTCTATGCTTCCAACGGATAACCCTTATAACGATTATATGAGTTCCAAATAATATATATAGAGATATAGAGGATACTTACTTTTTTGGGGTGGATACCAAAACTATTCCATCGAGTGTGTTGAAAACATCATTAGTTTCACGAGTGCGAATCACGAGTGAAAATTCGGATGTTTACAACACATGAGATGAAATACTTTTTGGCATCCGCCGAATAAAAGTTAATGTTCAAAACGGGTAGTTAGCAAACAGTGCATGCCCAGATCAGACGCCGCAGAACGCGGCGTCTGATCAGGGCCTATACTGTATGCTAAAAGTTATGCCATTTTTCATATAAATTTTGAAGAAAACACAACCTCACACCCCTAAATTTTGAAATGGACTTGTGCTATATACAAGGAGGAAGATTCCACTTGGTACTAAAAGGGTTAACATACTTGTGCAGTTATGCAGGCGAGCTGTGCCATCTGTAGAACCATAAACACGACGTAGATCAAATTGAACATGCAGGTGTGGTTTTTATATTTAACTGCATTGTAGAAATACAGCCTCAATCGTCGCTGTAGACTGGCTGTTTTTTGTTTAAATGTATCGTAATCTGTCCCGCTTCCTGAAAAAAATAAACAGTATCATTTTGTGTTTCATTAACCCATATATGCCTAGTGGCCCTTTTTTGGGACGCTGGCAAACAATGTAGACCCAGATCAGACGCCGCATAACGCGGCGTCTGATCTGGGTCTACACTGTTTGCTCAAAGAACATACATTTTTGTACAACTTACATTAAAGAAAACAAATCTGACACCCCTATAATTGAAAATGGACAACTCCAAATTTATATGATGGAAGATTCCATTGTCATATATGGGTTAATATCGAGTTTACCAGTGAACCTGCCTTGAAACCTGGCCAAAATGGATACAATAATATAATTATCTACCCAGAAAATGTTCCGTTAACTTTCTACAGAAGTTTTCCGTATTGCCCATAGGGGCTTAAATTATGAAAAAAAAAAATGAAAAAAAATAAAGATTTTTTTTTTTGTACTATATTAGAGACAAGGGGGAAACTTCGGCTCCATTTTTAGGAGGTTACCTCATTTTACCCAGTGTATCTTTTTCGAAAATGCAGTTTTTCACCTGCTTATTATGAATTATACAAGTTAAATAAATCCACTTTGCAGAAATAATCCGCCTCTGTCTGTCACTTGCAGGAAACATGTTTTTCTCGCATGGATTAACAGGTCAGATATAATCCGGAACCGTGGAAACTACGTCCGGCAGTGGAGTAGCTGTTGTTACTGTTAAAATGTGCGTGATAGCCTTGATTTCTCCTTTGATTTATTTTTTCAATGTAACATATTCTGCTAGGACTACGTATACACGTATTACGCAGATAAGATAACTGGATGGTGTTTCTACGTATAATGGGCTGCGCTCTGGGAATTTTGTATTGTATCGCTTTGCGGTCAACTTCCAATTAGCCGCTGTAACTTTTAGACACATGCGCAGAAAAGGACATAAAATGTTTACTGAAAAGCAGAAGACGGCCTTAAAAATCTGTGTTTTTGGCAGAGTGCTAAAAAACGTGTGTACATGCCGTCGTCACCTTGTGTTTAAACGCTCGTTCCCGGTACACGGCGACGGTTAGCTTAGCAAAAAAAAAAATGCAACAGTGTTAAGCCAAACGGTTCCGAATATAAGTTAAAAGAGATACGGCTAGAAATAACTTGAAATTGTTTTACAAATTTGTATTCATAGTGGTCGGAATGACTGACGATATTAAGCTTGTGTTCTAATATTGTTACCTAAATAACAATGGCTGTTTTGGTGCCCATAGGCCTGTAGGAATTTTCTTTTTTTTTTCTTTGTAATAAGTTGAAAACCAAGGAAAAATCGTTTCAACATGTATTTTGTATAATGTTTGCTGTTCTCTCTCTCTCTCTCTCTCTCTCTCTCTCTCTCTCTCTCTCTCTCTCTCTCTCTCTCTCTCTCTCTCTCTCAGATATTTGGAATAAATTTGTGGAGGTCTTAAGATTAAGTAGAGGGGTATGGAAATAATGTGTACTGTTCATTCCAGAGGTAGAAAGAACGGTGTACAGACCTAAACTGCACCGACCTGGCCCAAGGATTATAAAACTTTTTTCAACTGCTCAACTGATAGGGTATGAAATTTATCCGGCTCATAACTAAAACAATGTAATGTAAACACATAGAAAACAGTGTAGTTCATACTTCCGTGAACGCATCGAGTCACATAATTTTCTCAAATCAAACAAACAAAGCATTACGAAAATACCCCTGTGTAATTTTTACCTCATTAAACCCAACTTGTAAATAGTAAAACTTGGTTTTACAGGGGGTATACATTATTTTTCATGTATATAAACATGCCTATATAATTTTTACCCCATTAAACCCCAATTTTATATAGTAAAACTGGGGTTTACATGGTATACATTATTTTTCTTGTTTCTGCTTCAAAACAGACTGTGGGTACTCATTAGAACTGCCTTGCCGAGGCAGTTTTATCGCTTACCCACAATGTATATTTTGATCACAAATATGAAAAATATCACGATTTTTTATCTGAAAAAAAAAATCGTTTTTGGTGTTTTTTTTCCATTATATTTGAATAGGCGTGTTTACGTTCTTATGTCTGCTAAGACATATATTGTGCGGGAATTGTGGTTTCAATGAGGCGGTTAAAACGAGTGCCTTCAATATACGTTTTGAAAAGAATTAGGAAAACGTCCCAAAATCCTCAAAAATGGTATTAAATGTAACATTATGAGTTATATTTTGGATTGAGTCGTCCACTGTCTTATTTGACTGACTGAACTGGTTTTTAAGGTAACCGGGCGCTATAAGCACATAGGGGCTACCCCTAGACCGTGTCCAGGATTAGTTTTCCCTCTTTCTGAAATGCTTTCGCATGGAATTGTACACTAATTCCGGTGTACTCCTCTCGCCTCAGTCACTGTGCAATAAAGGTGAAAGTGGTCTGTAAGTTACCGTGGTTTTTGATGGAGTCTCCAAATAGTTGTGGGCTGTCAATCGCTGCTATGGAACAATGTCAATTCCGACCTGCAAATCGTGTTCCATAGCCAGTGCCCGTCTGGCCGTGGTAGAGAAGGAAGGCAAAGAGGCTAAGTTTTAGTGCTTCTGGGCTGCGAATCGCGGCAGTGGTCAGCAGAATACGAATTGTGCTTGTCTGCCAGTGCCCTCCCCTAGGTAAATAGAAGCACTGTAATTTGAATTTTGAACGCCAGGTCGAAAGTGGGCATGAAGCAATAGAGAAATCAATGCCAATTTCGGCTGCAAATCGCGATTTCTCTGTTTCGCCCGAGCAAACTAGGTCATGGGGGGGAGGGTCGGAAGTAGCTGCCACCCAGGCTCTGCCGAGGTGATATTTCTCATGCCATGGTTGTTATGGGTTGGGTGGCAGCTTCTCGAAGTCTTTTTCTCCCGACGTCCAGATTCTTCCTCTTCTAGTGGGTTGGGCAGGTGACGAGCGTCGTTGTGCTTTAGGCGGGGGTGGTCTCTCTGTGGGTAATGGAACGGTGGTCGCTGGCTGTGGACTTTCTTCGGGCTGGGGATGAGCTGGTGCTGGCGATGATGGCGTCGGCGGGAGCGTGCAGGCGATGCAATTCTAGGATGGTGGAGGGGGGGGGGTCGGAAGTAGCTGCCACCCAGGCTCTGCCCAGGTAATATTTCTCATGCCATGGTTGTTATGGGTTGGGTGGCAGCTTCTCGAAGTCTTTTTCTTCCGACGTCCAGATTCTTCCTCTTCTAGTGGGTTGGGCAGGTGACGAGCGTCGTTGTGCTTTAGGCGGGGGTGGTCTCTCTGTGGGTAATGGAACGGTGGTCGCTGGCTGTGGACTTTCTTCGGGCTGGGGATGAGCTGGTGCTGGCGATGACGGCGTCTGCGGGAGCGTCGGTTTCTGAATCGTTGGCGCCGGCTCGGCGCTGGCTGTTGTTTTCGGCCTCCTGTCTTATTTGCTGCAAGCTATTTGTTATATAAGTTCTGACCCATATATGCCAAGCGTCCCTTTTGGGAGGCATTCGCAAACAGTGTAAACCATATAATGCACCACAAAAATTGGCGTCTGATGTAGGTCTACACTGGTGGCTTATTCTACATAGTTTTGTGAAACTTTTGACAAAGAAAAGAAACCGTTTTAACACTCTAAACATTGGAAATGGACCACTATAAACTTTATACCTGGATGGATTCCTTTGTCATAGATGGGTTAAGACATTCGGTATCAAATTTTACGACGCTTGACCATAAACTGTGTTTATTGCCACTTTTATATACCCGAATAATTGGTTCTCTTTCAAGGTGTCCTTAATCAGTGTAATCAATTTTTCGCGTTTTCTTCATTTTGTTACAATCCCAAGAGTCTTATTCTATCTTTTAATTCTGAAATTGTCATATCCACAGGGGATTTCTCATTTTCTCATTTTTTTTAGTAATTGCTGATATTTGTTGTGTGTAGTATTTATTTCATTTGTTATTCTGCTTTGTTCAGTTTTGATTTTCAACCTTTTCTTTCTCTCAAAAGTCTGTATTTCTTTTGTAGATTACGCAGGAAAACAAAAACAACAACAACAACAACAAAAACAACAACAAAAACAAAAAAAAACTCGAAAATTTTAGGATGACAAATTGAGTTATTTTCTTATTTCTGCTCAAAATATAGACCGTGTGTACTAGTTAGAACCGGTTCTAACGAGTACCCACACTCTATTCTAGTTTAGAGAAGAAATGAGAAAAAAAATTGTTTTATCCTTTTTAACACCACTTTTATAGAGTAAAACTGGGGTTTATAGGGGTAAATCTTATTTTTCTTATATCTGCTCTGAAATGTAGATTGTGGGTACTCGTGTACGCACAATTTATATTTTGAGCAGAAATAAGAAAAATGTGATCACAATTTTTCATCTTAAATTTTTCATTTTTAAGGCGGTAACATTTATAATGTATTTGTATAGGTGTGTTTTCATAATGTTAAAGTTTTTTAATTAATGTCTGCAACTTTGGGTCAACAAATTATTAATACGCCAATATGTCATTTGATGATGTTCTTCATGTGATAAAAATCAAAAATGAGTTCCTTTAAGAGCAATGAAAACATTCATAAGAAAGAAGATGGGTCATACTACGTAGTTTCGGCTAATAAAGCCTCATCAGTGACCTCCCTGTAAGGATCCGGCAAAGAAAGCCAGAGGAAGCATACTGCAATTTTGCGAAGTTCGAATAGGCATTCGATTCAAAGACTGATATAAATCAAAAGGGGGTCCAAATAATTAAAAACCTGTCTAGAATACGAGGCTAAACCAATAATTTATTTCTGCTGGGCAAAGACGCCAAAATTCGGCTCTGCGAAGGCCTACTCAAATTGATTGCAATAAAACTGTCTTTCTTTTTAATTCTTTCTACTTTTACTGCGATCGGTCACATATGACCATTACTCGCAGGTGTACACTACATACACACCAGGTTTGCATGGTTGAAAGCCTTTGTAACACAGTAATCATGCAATTACGGTAGGGTCTTTTACCTGCGCAGGAGATTATTCTTCCTGCACATGGGGCCTCCGGTTAACGTCCCGATCCGAAGGACGGTGCACCTTTTGGCATTAATCCTTGCATATGATGCCAATGGAGCGTATTCGGACATCGAAATAATCATCGCCTCCGGGGATCGAAGCATCAGAGGCAAGTGCACGAACCACTGGGCTAATACGCTCCTAATTATCAAGCACTAATTGCAGCCAAACTTCTAATTATGATATTTTCTTAATGCCTTTTAATTTAAATTCTACATAATGGTAGCCAATTGTAGCTTTTCGACGTATTATATTCAGCCTTTATAAACAACATAGAGTCTTCTTTCACCCGTCCTTTCTTCTTTCCGTTCGTCTGTGCGCCTGCCTGTCTCACAGTCAATCAGTCGATCTTATTTTATATTTAATACCATGCATTACCAACAATTAAGGAAAAGCATTCATTCCTAAGTTTTACAGCTTTTCGTCATATATTATCATGCAGATCCCGAGTTCTTTCTACAGATGGAATAAATTAATTTATTAATTAATTGATAAATCTACAAATACTAAATAAATAAATAAATAAATAAATAAATAAATAAATAAACATTATGAGACTGTGCTAAAGTAAATTTCTACCCATGACTATCTTGTCTTGCCGGCGCTTGTGGACTTAGCCATTTTCAAGAGAGAAAATGCAGGTGCCGAAAAGCTGACTTCCTTATTTTCAAATCAAAATGGAAGAAGTATGTTTTTAATTGAGTATAAAATGGTATATATCATTGCAAACTTTGAGAAATTTTCTTTCTAGTCATGATTTATAAAAGAACCAATGAGAAAATAATATGTTATAAATTAGCATTGGATTCAGGAGCATTTTGCCAAAAAAAAAAAATATATGATGAATAGGAATACGACTTCTACTTTTCAAAGTAAAATGGAAGAACTAAGTCGTTAATTTATTTTTACAAATTTTATATCTAATTCCTTATTAATAACAGAACTTTTTGAAAATAACTTATAATTTTTTGTCGCATTCTTCTAAAATTGTAATTTAATCAATTTAATACGGCTTTCCTGTTAATTTCTATATAATTTTGGCGGTGATGTTTACAGGTAAGTCTGCGGCAACTGTCGCAAATCGATATCGGATATGTTTGTAAAACTACGAGGATTGTTCCCTATGCAATCTATGTTTTGAGCAGAAATAAGAAAAATATCGCAATTTTCCATCTGAAAATTCTTGTTTGTTTCGGCGGTAACACACTGTATTTGTATAGGCGTGTTTTCGTTATGATTAAAAAAAAAAACAATACAAATACCACGGAATAAATATGATTAAGAATACACTTTCTATATGATTTAAGATGATAAGACGTAACTATAGATATGACGTGACTATAGATATGTTCATAGGATTGCCTTTATGGTTATAACAACTTATTTCCAACCGTGTCCTGTCTAAAAGGGGGCGGGTGGAGATCCAGATCTGAGCATAATTTACCAATAATATCCTGATAAATATAGAGGTAATTGTGAATAACAGCCTGGATCAAATCACAGAAATAGTGCATTTCTCAACCTGAGATTCATGCAAAATCACAATGACTGAAACAACACCACCTGTACATTCAGCGTTAAACACCCCATAAAGAAGTTTCACTTTTATCAGTTAACTCCAATATATATTGCATTGTAACGCACTGACCTGATAAAGATATGCTATCTCAGGACAAGAGAGCTTTATCATGTCAACGTGACATTGCACTTTCACGAATGAACCGGACTACTGGAAAAATGACAAAAATGTTATTGTTACTAGGAAAAAATGGAGAATTATCTGAAAAAAAAAATATCATAGGAAAATATGGTCAGCTGATACTAAATATATCGACCGCTAGAATGCTGTGATGCACTGATGATGATCATCAATAACTGATCGTAAATTGTTAATTTAAGAGTGTACAAGGGGATAAAATGATAAATAGAATACCAGATTCGTGCCGTTTGATATCAAGTTTATCAGGCTCGGCTTCGGAAACGCATGTAGAATCGCTCGGCAAGCCTCGCGATTCTACAAGCGTTCTCGAAGCCTTGCCTGATAAACTTGATATCAAAAGACACGAACCTGGTATTCTCTATTTATCATGCTGTTGGATAAATTTACACTTGGTACATAAAAAAAAATCTTGACTCACTCCAGCTAACAGAATAAATCAGATAATCTGGCTAAATTTTCATTTAAATACCTAGGACGTTTTTTTTTTTTTTTTTTTTAATTGTGAACATGATTCATTCTCAATTGTTAGGACCCGCTTTCAACATTCAGCATTCCCAACCCAGCCAAATCTGAGCCCTTTACAGAAGTCCCGGGGCCGTAATTATTTATTTAAAGTACAACCTTGTTTTGAACGATCTGCAACCGTTTTTAAAGTGTCACATTTTCTATATCTGAGACAGACTGGTTAATATTTACTATCTATGTCCTATTTAACAAAATCTTTAACTGAAACCACGCCAAAGACTCAGCCCCCATAACCTCAGGTTTTTCACGCAATATGTTATGGTCAACCGTGTCGAATGGCGTTTGTAGATCCAACATGATCATACAAGTGAACAGACCTTTAGATAACTGATATTTAATGCGATCTGCTAAGTGTATGGGGCATGAGTCAGTGGAGTAGTTTTCTCAAAAAACCGGATTGGAGTTCATATATCAGTTTATTTTTTGTCAAAAAAGATTCTAAGTGGGTATTTACAGCTATTTCAAGAATTTTTGAAATATTACATAAAACACTAACTGGTCTATAATTGCCAACTTCTGACCTACAACTCTGTCTATGGTTTTACACTTGCAGATTTCAGCTCTCCAAGTACCCCCACACGTGATATGGATAAATTAACAATGTACATGTATGTAACTGGACTTTTGTAAAATGAAGAACCATCTTTCAAAAATCTGGCAGGAATGCTATCTTATCCAGTACGGATGATCTGAGTTTACACAGCTCTTTATATACAAAATCTTAACTTACTGTATGCAAGTCAAATTTAGATCCAATAGGTACTTTTTTTCTTTTTATAAAAAATCAAGAATGTTTCAGAATGAACTGGGAAAAAACGATTACAACAAGGGGGTAATTTCTGAACCAGAGCCGAGGCTACAGTCGTAAAAAAGGAATTAAAGTTATTTGCAATATTCTTATCATCTTAGCAATTCTCACCATCTATGTTTAAATCTATATTAAGGGAAGATTTTGTTGCGTAACTATAACCTAATGTTTGTACTTGTTCCAATTATTGTCTTGGGTTATTTAAAATATTTTCCTCCATTTCATTTGAAAGATATTCAGAGTTTGACATCCTAATCCGCCTTTGTACTTTATTTCTATACTACCAAAAATACATGTATTTATAAAAGTCTGCATCGTGACACTCTTTGAACTTGTATAAAATAATAATAAAATAACCGTACATCCTCCTCTGGAGCAACCTTAGGAGGCCTTCATGCGGACTGAACAAATTATTTGTCTTTATCGCGACGGAAGTAAGGGAGAGGATTGTGGCCACGTAAAATCGATTTAAGCCCCCAGTGGAATTCGTTTCCGCTGACCGTTCCAAGGCGGTTCTTCTGTCGCGGTTTATTTTTGTTATGATTTGTCTTTGGGTGTTTGTGTCGCTTATATTATTTTATTTTGGATAGCCTATTGGCCATTTTGTGGGAAAGTAACTGTCCTTTTGGCTTTCCGCTGTTGATATTTCCATTGGGGTCTGTTGTTTCATGTTTGTGTTTCTTTCCCCTGGGTGTCTCTGATGGTAGCTGTGGGATAATTGTATCGATTCCTGATCATTGCCTCCACTACTACTTTGTATAAAATCATATATCTAAGTTTAATCAACTAAATTATTTCAGATGTCAGTCATGGCTTACTCCTATGTTTTAACCGTACTTCCTTCTCAGGAGTGACCTTATCTAAGACTAGCATACAGAAGTTTTAAAGTTTTCTCATGAATCATTGGCATCATTAGGAGTGAGTGAGTGAGTTTTTAGTTTTACGTCCCACCAACAGCTAAGGTCATACGGAGACGGGACCTCGGTTTAAAGACTCATCCGAAAGTCTGGAGAAGCCCGAGATCGATCCTGCGATCCCTGGTTTACAAGGCGAGTAGCGTAACCACTAGCATCATTAGGAATAAAGATAGATGACCAATCTGCATTTATTAAACATGACCAGAAACTATCAACACTATAGTTCTTCAAAGACCACAAAGTCACATAATTATGTTTATTAAACTGACCCTTGTTAACCATTACATGGGCCCCGTCAAGCGATTTTGGTACTTATCGCCTATGCGAGCAGCGTAGGTTCATGCGAGCCTGCGCATACGCGCAGTCTCGCCAGAACCTTCGCTGCTCGCTCATACAAGCAGTGAATCAAGAGGAACCTTCAGACAGAAAGCCGTATCCCTGGCCCCTCTGAATTGCTGGGCATGCGCAATTAAAGTTTGTCATGACGGAATGCTCGAAGACCCAAATTCGCTTGGCGGGGCTCACATAAAAAAGAGTTGTACAAAAAAAAACGTTGTGATCACTAATTTCACATCATGATAACGAGTCCGTAAAATGAAGACCCCTCCAAAAGCCCAATTTATATAGAGGATCTTACATGAGTGCTCATGTATTATTGAATTTATTAAACTCGTTGAGGAAAAGGGATAAAATGCGAGGCTATGCCCTCGCATTTTATCCCTTGCCTCAACGAGTTTAATAAATTCAATAATACATGAGCACGAATGCAAGATTCTTTTTATCATATGACGTTTAAAACGCATTTTATTCACGATTGTTTACAAAAATATCGATATTCCGCCATTAATATACGCGACGTCGTTAAGGATGTCGTACATGTAACGTTACGGGACGTATCTAGCTAATTTGCATATTTAATCCACTAGTGGATTATCGAAAATAATACATGGCTTTAATACACTCTCAGACGCGACGTCATATGATAAATAGAGAAAAGGAGGGTGGGGGTTACGGGGGTATACATTATCTGCCTTATTTTTGCTCAAAAACATAGATTGTAGGTACTCGTTAGAACCGCCTCGTACTCGTTAGAACCGCCTCAAAAGCACAAAAAAAATGTTGGTTGAAATTAGAAATAAGAAAGATTTTATCATTTTTACCTAAAATTTATCATTTTCTGACACTTTGTTGGACGCCATTATTTCAAACGGACATGTTGTCCTAATGAATAGGGATTGAGCCTGGCTGAAACAACCCTATCTGCATAACTGCATAAAATATGATCTAAAATTGAAGCTGAATGTTCGATCACCCTAGTAGGTTATTCAATAACTTGTTTTAACCCTTGTCCTGCTGAGCCCGGATATGCCTTATCTTTGAAACAATGTAGATCCAGATCAGATGGCTTCTGAAGAAGCCATCTGATCAGGATCTACAGTGTTTGTCATTCAGATTGTGAATTTGTTCTAATAATTTACTACAGGTAATCTGATTGGTTGATAATCGGAAGTGGGTGTGGCATATATGAATATTCAGCAGGACAAGGGTTAAATTAACAAGTCTCAAAACTTGCTGATACTTTCCAAATAATAAAGACTTTGTTTGTTTGCAACGTATCTTTAAGTCACCAAGAATATACCATTCTGTGTCTGTTCTGAGTGACAATGAAATATAGAAGTGAAGGCAAAGATCAGGAATCGATACAATTAACCCACATCTCCCATCAGAGACACCAAAGGGAAAGAAACACAAACACGAAACAACAGACCCTATTGGACACATCAATAGCGGAAAGCCAAAATGACAGCTACTTTCCCACAAAATGGCTAATTGGCTATCCAAAACAAAATAATATAAACGATACAAACACTCAAGAAAAACCATAACAAAAACAAGAAATATCTTTAAAAAAGATATGCGGCGTAGATTTAATTGGAAGGTTGTTTAGAAACCAGTGCTTCAGCTGAAGTGCACGACCCGCCGGATGCTTTTAGCTTGATGAGTGTTACCATATATGGGTATGGTGGCCATTTTGGTCATGTGACCTGGACCTAAAACGGTTCCCCAAATAAATGCGCCTTATCGTAAGGAGCAAAAATGTATCTAATGCTTTAGTACTGTATTCTGAATCGTTTGCAGGATAAAATGAATTCTCACTTTTCCAATACAAAAGCATATGTGTCAAAGTTTGACCTAGGCACAAAGAAGGTCAAGGTCAACCCAGGGTCACCATTTTAGCAATTTATGATGTGCCTACGTTCCAGATGTTATTTATCAAGTTTCGTAGAAATCTGCCAAGTGGTTCTGGAGAAGACTATTTTGAAGGGTTTTTACCATATATGGCTTGGCGGCCATTTTGGTCATGTGACCTGGACCCCATGAGCAAATTTTGGTTTCCTCCGTCCCATAGAGGCTACATATGAAATTTGACCTTAATCGGCCCAACGGTTTCCGAGGAGAAGCAGTTCGAAAATTTTCACATTTTTCGCCTCGGCGAGGCTATACTAAATGGAATGTATTATTTCGCAAGTTCATTGGTTAGACCTCATTGATACTATCAGTATGCCAAAAATTGGTTAAATATTCCAAGCGGTTAAGTCACTATCACCAATTTTCACAAACGGGTTACGGACGGACAGACAGACAGACAGACCATATATGGCTTGGCGGCCATTTGGGTCATGTGACCTGGACCCCATGAAGAAAATTTTGGTTTCCCCCATCCCATAGAGGCTCCATATAAAATTTGACTTCAATCGGCCCAACGGTTTCCGAGGAGAAGCAGTTCGAAAATTTTCACATTTTTTCGCCTCGGCGAGCCTATACTAAATGGAATATAATATTTCGTAAGTTCAGTGGTTAGATCTCATTGATATCTATCAGTATGCCAAAAAATGTTTAAATATTCCAAGCGGTTAAGTCACTATCACCAATTTTCACAAACGGGTTACGGACGGACAGACAGACTGACAGAATGACACGGTGATTTTTAGGGCACTCTTAGAAAATCAACCGACTTCAGTCGGTCGCTTTTTCTGCGGGTCGTGCAATATGAGCTACAATAGTGACAGCAACAATTGTCTAGCTATGAACTGGTTTACTGTATTCAAACAATTCAGATGTCACGCGAGGAAAAATAGCTTTGCAGAGGGCGGTGTCCCGCCTGTTTGAGCTAAGGTCAATGTGAAAGGTCAAGGTTAAAAACATGACCTCATTTCAAGAGCATATGATCTCAAGTATATGCACAACAACTAAGAAAACGTTATCATTTACTGTTTTTGAACACAAATTCTAGGGTTAACATTTCGGGTTGTCGCTATGGTGAACGTAAACGCATAGGCGGACGAACAAACGGACGAGCAGACAAACGGACGGAAACTTGATCTTATGTGCACCTAATTAAAACTCAAATTACACTTATTCCTTTTCAGAATTTATATAACATTAATGATATTCGAAAATGTCCATTTTGTGTTAAAATGGAGGACATAAAGTATGCTGAAGACAAATGATACACTGCAACTTTTATTTAGCATATATTGTAAATTAAACATCTGTCAATTTGTAATGCGATTATTACATGTTTTTGTCATGCTATATCTCTTTATTGGTTTCATTGGGCAACAGGGCTTGGGTGTCATTTCATCTCAATGTCGGGTAAAAGTCCCACAAACTTGGAAGCAACGTCTCCAAAATGACCTACACAGTGTTGATGGGGACGTTAAACCTCAAATCAAACAAACAATTCCTTTCGCAGAAAATTCTTCCTTTCGCGAAAGGAACCTTCCTTTCGCGAAATGGTTCCTTTCGCTATATTGACCAACCACGTGAAATAAGGTCAAAATAGCTACTCACCGCAGCAGTTACAGAATTCACTAGAAACACAATTATACATATGACGTATGGTCATCAAAGGACAAGACGGTGAGCAAGCCGAAACTGTATATATTTTTCATTCATGTCTCACATAAAAAAACGAAACATTTCCTAAGTTAAAACTTCAGTAAACTGTCGTACTTTTGAGTAGATTTATTTATGCAAATTATTGACCAATGAAATGGTCATCTCCTTGGACATGTGGTTTTATTGACCAATGGAATAACGAAAAATGTAGGACAAAAGCAAAACCATAACGGCTACGCCGTAATAAATCGCGACAGAATAATCGCCTTGGACGGGTCAGTGAAACGAATTCCACTGTGTGTGTGTGTGGGGGGGGGGGGGGCGCTTAAAGCGCTTAAATCGATTTTACGTGGCCACAACCCTCGCCCTTACTTCCGTCGCGATAAGACAAATAATTTGTTAAGTCCGCATGAAGGCCTCCTAACTCATCAGTGCAACATCTCAGTTAACACAAAAAATCAAACAACAACAGAAATGCAACAACGGTAAAGACTCGACAGCAAGAAATCACTGAAATGCTGGAGCAAACGAAAACCAACAGTTAGAATCCGATCGGCCCGACCAGAGACAGAGCATCAGGCACTAAGCATCAGGCACTAAGCAACATTATATAGAATTAGACTCTCTCTAATTCCCAGTAAGCCTTTACGCTGGAACCGTCATAGAATCTGAGGACTGACCCACCGGCGTGTAATTAAAGAGGGAAGCAAAGTTGTCAACGGTTAACTACCAGGCAGGCAGTCTGTCGTATAACATTTATGTTGTACCCAATCTTTTTATATCGAAGAATGATTTTACGAAATTGGGTGCTGAAGTCATTGCGGTTATATATTTTTCTGAATTTATATACTAAGTCACCATACAATTCGGGTTCCGATAGACCTTGTTGCACAAGAGAAAAAAAGTCCAATATTGAATTTTGACGAGGGTCCCAACTCTGTAGAGACAATTGGTGTTTACAGGGATTTGTAACTTTCGCTATTTCTGCTCCAAGACAAAGGATATGGGTACTCGTTAGAACCGCCGAAATAAGGCACGGCTCTAAGCATCATCCATACACTTTGTTTGGAATGTAAGTTTGAACAAGAGGACAATGATGGGCCTGGTTCGCTCACCTGAGTCCTAGATGTTTCAATGCTTACGGAAACAAGTTCCCAGGCCGAGGTCAGTTTTATCGTTAAAGCTGGTCACAGGTCAAGGTCAAAGTCACAAGTAAAAAAAAAGCATGAGTGGGAATCCCTTGTAACAAGGAACCTACACGCAAAATATGAAGACTCTATCTCAAACGGTTCAAAAGATAAAGATGGTCACAGGTCAAGATTACAGGTCAAATTTTTGTGTGAGTGGAAGCCCTTGTCACAAGAAACACGCATTTCAAATATGAAGGCTCCAGCTGAAATGGTTCAAAAATAATGACAAGTAGGCAACTAGTCAAGGTCATAGGTTCAATTTTTGTATAATTGGGACTCTCTTGTCACAAGGAACCTCCATGTCAAATATGAAGGCTCTATCTCATAAGGTTTAAAAGTTATGATAAAGTAAAACACAGGTCACGGTCACAGGAAAAATGTTTCTATTGGTGGGAAGCCCTTGTCACAAGGAACATACATGCAAAATACGAGGGGTTATCAATAAATTCGTGGACAACGGCTATAATTTTGTCATTTATTGGAATTTTCTGTTCCTTTTTTATCACAACTTGGGAAAAAAAATATATTCACTCGATTCTGAGATTTTGGTAATATTTTTGCACATGTCGGCATTTTATGGTTGCAAAGGCAACTTCGAAAAAGGCTTGCTTTCACTTCTATTTTGCGGCGCATTAAATTTCCGTGCTCAAAAAAACCCGATAAGTTTGGTTTTTGAAGTGCGACTTAATTTAATATTGTATCAATGAAATCATCAGAATCAGTACGTCATTTAAAGCGCTTGACGTTGAAATGACGTCAACATTATTAACGATCCTCTTGAAAACAATTCACAAAATATGCGACGTCGGCGCACTTTTAAGATGGCGTCACGCACGGAATATCGCAGTTCGATCAAATGCTTCCACGCAGAGCTGAAACCGAACCGCACACGAGTACTGGTAACCCACCAAGGCAAAGCGGTGCGAGTAGGCACGTCCATGCTTATAAACCCTATTGGTTTCATTGGACGGCAGGGCTTGAGATGTCAGTTCATCTCAATGTCGGATATAAGTCCCACAAAATTTGAAGCAACGTCTCCAAAATGACCTTTACAGTGTTGACGGGGACGTTAAACCTAAAATCAAACAAACAAACAAAACATCAAATGTTCAAACACATGTTCAAATCAGCGTAACAAATTTCTACACTTACCTGTATTTTCAGAACCTCCAACATTCTGTAATTCTCTACTAGCCATTATTATTTGCCCACAGGTCCTGGAGAATATCACTCATCAAGTGAACAAGTCCGTGAAATAAAGACCCCCATGAACCCCACTTTATATAGAGGAAACTGGGGTTTAGGGGGGTAAACATTATTTTCCTTATTTCTGCTCCAAAACATAGGTTGTTGGGGACTCGTTAGAACCGCCTCAATGAGGCGGTTCTAACGAGCACTAAAAACCTATATTTGGAGTATAAATAAGAAAAATATCCCTGATTTTCATCAGGAAAGTAGCCATTTTGGGCGCTGTGAAAAATGCACTACGAGTATGTTGCACGGGCGTTTTATCGTAATGATTCTGTCAAAATTAGAAACATTGTGTATACTCGTTACTGCATGAAGTTTGATAAAAAAAAAAAGCTCGTGATAAAGTCATTAAAATAAAATTCCAATGTTACATTACGAAAACAGATCCGTCTGGAAAAAATTGCATCCCTCCTGTCGCTAGGACTAGCATTTTGCGGATGAAAATGTTTAATTTCCAGTTCAAATATAGCTTGTTGGTTCTCGTTAGAACCGCCTCAATGGAGCTGTTCTAACGAGTACCCACAATCTATGTTTCTGATAAAAAATGAGGAAAATAACGAATACCACGTAAACCCCCTTTTCTATATAAAGTGGGGGTTTAGAGGACTGTTGTTAACTTGGTGCCATTAAAATGCATTCAAAAGCCATGAAAAAGACCTTTAAATTCCTCATAATTTGCTGCACCAATATAAGTCCAATCTTAAAAGAATAACTACAGCAAAGCGTTTTAATAACATCGTGATTCAGGGCGTTTATGTTTTTCGATTCTTAAACTGTCTTATAGATGATGCTGGCACGGCCATTAGAATATATATTTATATAATTATATAAAAAAACTTAACTTCTTTTAAATTATTTATTTAAAGTCTGTATAGTCTTTAAAAATGTTAACAAAAGGCTTCAAAATTTTAATTTATCATACGACTATGCGTCTGAGAGTGTTATAACGCCATGTAATCAATTTGATAATCCTCTAGTGGATTAAATATGCAAATTAGTTAGATACGTCCGGTAACGTTACACGCACGACGTCCTTAACGACGTCGCGTTTACTTATGGCGGAATATTGACATTTTTGTAAAATAAACGTGAATAAAAAGCGTTTTAAATGTCATATGATAAAAAGAATCTTGCATGCGTGCTCATGTATTATTGAATTTATTTAACTCGTTGAGGAAAAGGGATAAAATGCGAGGAATAAAACGCGAGGCTTGCCGAGCATTTCATCCCGGCTTTATTAGGCTTTATCAGAAGCCTCCGTGGTGTAGTGGTTACGCTACTCGCCTTGTAAACCAGGGATCGCAGGATCGATCCCGGGCTTCTCCAGACTTTCGGATGAGTCTTTAAACCGAGGTCCCGTCTCCGTATGACCTTAGCTGTTGGTGGGACGTAAAACTCTAAACACTCACTCACTTATTAGGCTTTATTAGATGAGGCTTTATTAGCCGAAACTACGTAGTATGGCCCATCTTTTTTCTTATGAATGTTTTCATTGCTCTTAAAGGATTTCATTTTTTATTTTTTATTTGCCTTCACTGCAGCTGGTGTTGTGCCGTGTGGCGGCCGTAAAACGTCTCCCTGTACATCAACCATAGTGCAGTTTATATTTTACTTTTGGTCCTTTGAGATCAGCGTGAATATTCTGAGTAATCAGAAATAAATTATTGGTTTAGACTCATATTCTAGACAGGTTTTTAATTATTTGGACCCCATTTTGATTTATATCAGTCTGTGAATCGACTGCCTATTCGAAATTCGCAAAATTGCAGTATGTTTCCTCTGGCTTTCTTTTCCGGATTATTACAGGGTCACTGATGAGGCTTTATTAGCCGAAACTACGTAGTATGGCCCATCTTTTTTC
Organism: Lucinisca nassula; assembly: GCA_963580285.1. Classification (NCBI taxonomy): domain Eukaryota; kingdom Metazoa; phylum Mollusca; class Bivalvia; order Lucinida; family Lucinidae; genus Lucinisca; species Lucinisca nassula. Next base: position 86,952,190 of record OY757016.1, on the reverse strand, counting down.
TTATGAATGTTTTTATTGCTCTTAAAGGATTTCATTTTTGATTTTTTTATTTACCTCAACGAGTTTAATAAATTCAATAATACATGAGCACTCATGTAAGATCCTCTATGTCTATTTACAGTTAACATCTAAAGCTTCGTTAAAAGAATGAATGACACCATTAAGCAAAGTTAAATCCTGAACAATGCCTATTCACCTTATTTGCATTATCTGCTGGTTCCTAGTTTGAAGGTTGTCAGTGTTGGAAAAACAGGTAACCAGACCCCCCTGACCTTCAAAGGTCAGGGGGGTCTGGTTACCTGTTTTTCCAATATTGATAATGTGCAAGCTGGGAACCAGCAAATAATGCAAATATGGTGAATGTTTGTCCTTACAACACGGGAGAGTTTTACTGATGCAACTGGAGAGGTACTCGAACTGACAGGTTTAAATAATCCTCAAGATACCACGAATTTTATTTTCAAAAAAACTCATATCACCTGATAACGATAAACAATATGTCATTGTGATTTCTAGGACAATAGGGGAGATTAAATAGCACGCCTGATATGATTATGTTTTGCGATATGATAAGGATAGCAAACACAATTTCTTGGAATTCAACTTCCGGTATCAGTATTCAATCAAAATGCCTGGATGTTTGATAAAAAGATGACGTATATTTATCATTTATATACAGATTTGTTTGTTTGTTTGATTTGAGGTTTAACGTCCCCGTCAACACTGTTCAGATATCATTGCCCCATTCAGATATCATTGCCTGTTTTTGTATTTATTCTAACCAGGAGATGGCCACTGCACAAGCCATGGGCTTAATGTCAAATCCTGGATAATATATATTTGTCTGTTACATATACATGTCATTGAAGCAATTAAAATAAAGTTTAAAGCAACACTGTATAGGCCGTTATATACAGATTATGTCAGAAAGGTCAGAAAGGTGTGGTTTGTAGAAGTCATACGTCAAACGGGTATCCTATCAAAAGATTTGTACAATCTGTGACACGGAAAACGCACGATTCTAAAACGCAAGATTCAAATAATAATTTGTTGATACATGTCCATCTAATGTTTACATCACGTGAACACGTCCGTGAAATAAACACCCTTAAACCCTACTTTATACAGAGAAAACGGGGGTGCTTTCGATGGTATACGTTATTTTTCTTATTTCTGCTCCAAGACATAGGTTGTGGGTACTCGTTAGAACCGCATCAATGTGGCGGTTCTAACGAGCACCCACAAACTAAGTTTGCAGTATAAAAAAGAAAAATAAAAATAAAAAAAAATCACGGGTTTTCATCAGAAAAGTAGCCATTTTCGGGTGTGCTATGGTAATGAGAGGCATTTCTTTCAAATAGTATGGCCAGATGATAACCCATTGTATGTGGGAAACCCCTAAAGGGGTACCTTGGCAAACAGCGCAGGCCCATATCAGAGAACGCGGCGTCTGATCAGGGCCTGCTCTATTTGCTATCATAATTTTCCGTCGAAAATAGTATAGAAACGAAAAAATAGACCTTCCATCCCTTATATGACAAATAGACTTGTCCAACATATAGCCATGGAAGAGTCCACTAGTAAAAATGAGGTCATTTTTTTGGGGGGGGGGGTGGTAAGGGGGTAGCAGCAATTTTACCACCAAAAATGAAAATGTCTGATAAAAAAAATCTGATATTCTTCAAGTTCATATTTCGGCTCAAAACATAGGTGATGGGAACTAGTTAGTTCTATCGAGTAGCCATAATCTATGTTTTTGAGCAGAAAAAAAGAAAATGTATACCAATCCAAACCCCAGTTTAACTATAGAAAAGTGGGGTTCATCACTTGAACAAGCCCGTGAAATGAAGACCCCCCTACACCCCACTTTATATAGAGAAAACTGGGGTTTACGGGGGTATTCATTATTTTCTTATTTCTGCTCCAAGACATAGGTTGTGGGTACTCGTTAGAACCGCCTCATTGGCCTCAATGAGGCGGTTCTAACGAGCACACACAACCTTTGTTATGAGCATTTATAAGAAAAATATCAAGGATTTTCATCTGAAAAGTAGCCATTTTGGATGGATGGATGGATGTTTTATTTTAAGACGCTCAACCCTAACAGGGCATATAGCGTCTAAAACAGTTATATATTATATATAAAATTGTACAAGATTAAACAATTAAAATTTTAATAACTACAGTTTGTTAAAAAGACAGATTTCTTTAAGAAAATTGATTAATTGGTAAAAAGGAACATTATTAAAAAGATCTTTCATCGTAGTAATGTTAAAATATTTAGAACGTATATGGTCAAATTCAATACATGAGATGAGAAAGTGTTTAACTGTGAACGGTTCGTTACAAGATATACAGAAAGGTGCTTGTTCGTTTTTTTAAAATGTAGGAATGAGTGAGTCGTGTGTGTCCAATACGGCATCTTGTGATTTTAGTCTGATCTTTCCTATTATAATTCGAAAAAGTGCATTTGGTATGAAAATTCGGTTGTATTTGGTTTAATTTATTATTAGTTTCTTTTTCCCAAATTGATTGACATTTATTTTTTATATATTTGTTAATGTTCGATTTTAAATCAGAGTAAGGGATTTTTAAATTTGTAACTGTTAACGATAATGCTGATTTGGCTTCCAAATCAGCTAGCTCATTTCCGCGGATATTCACGTGACTTGGAAGCCAGCAGAATATGATCTCCTTCGAGACGGAAAGATAGTGATATTTTCTAAGAATTTGTTGGATCAAGGGGTTTCTGTGCTGTTGGTCTTTGAGAGCTTTCAATACAGAAAGAGAATCGGAATAAATGATAAAATGTCTTTCAGATTGATCTCGAATGTGATAGAGTGCAATATCAATTGCTTTCGCTTCAGCGGTAAAAATAGAGCTATTATCGGGTAATCTAATGCTGTCGGTGAAATTCGGACTAATGACAGAACAAGCAACTTTCTCATCTTGTTTCGAACCGTCAGTGTAAATGGATATATGATGTTTAAAATTGGACTTGAATTCTAAAAATTCGTTCTTAAAAATATGCGATTCCACTTCGGATTTCTTATTTTTATGTAAGGTTAAAATAATCTTTGGAGGGATTAACGTCCATGGCTCTTTGGATGATAATGAAAAAGATTGAATATTTTTAATATTAATATTTGCCTCTTCGAGTAATGATTGAATTCTTAGGCCAAGAGGTTTAATCGCCGATGGTTTGTTGTTATAAAATCGTTCATATTTAGGGTTAAAAACACATTCATATGCTGAATTTCGTGGATTAGCAGCTAATTTGGTAGCATATTGAAGAGACAATTTCTCTCTTCTTACATAAAGTGATGGTTCATTTGATTCAGCATAAAGACTTTCAATAGGTGAAGTGCGAAATGCACCTAGTGCTAGACGTAAACCTTGATGATGTAAAGTATCCAAAGATTTTAAATAAGATTTCCTAGCAGATCCATAGACTATGGAACCATAGTCCAATTTGGAACGAATTAAAGATCTATAAAGATTTAAAAGAACAGTGCGATCTCCTCCCCAGTCGGAACTGGACAGGACTTTAAGAATATCAACAGCTTTTAAACATTTAGCTTTCAAAGCTTTGATATGAGGAATAAAAGACAATTTGTTATCAAATAAAAGACCCAAAAACTTCGCCTCAGTGACGACTGGAATTGGACTGCCGTATATTGTTAAAACTGGATCTAAATGCAACTTTCGAACTTGGCAGAAATGAACACACTGAGTTTTTGTTTTAGAAAATTTAAAACCATTTTCTGTTGCCCAAGTTTCTATATTATTTAAACACCTTTGGAGTTTAAATTCAATGGTTTCCATATTTTTGGAACGATAAAAAATGCCAAAATCGTCAACAAAAAGCGAACAATCTGGGTCTTTTACACATTTAACTATATTATTAATTTTTATGCTGAACAAGGTTGGTGATAAAATACTACCTTGTGGTACACCTTGTTCTTGATCAAATGTGTCCGATAATGTATTTCCTATGCGAACATTAAATGTTCGATCGGACAAGAAATTTTGAACAAAAAGTGGCAATCGGCCTTTAAGGCCCAAGTTGTGTAAATCTTTCATGATGCCATATTTCCAAGTCGTATCATAGGCCTTTTCTAGGTCAAAGAATACAGCTACGACATGTTCTTTTTTGATAAAGGCATCACGTATAAATGATTCTAAGCGAATCAAATGATCATTAGTAGAGCTGTTTTTTCTAAAACCAGCTTGAAATTTAGTGATAAGCTGGTTTGATTCTAAGAACCAAACCAGCCTATCATTAATCATTCTCTCCATTGTTTTACATAAGCAACTTGTCAAAGCAATAGGTCTGTAATTAGTGGCTTCAGTATGATCTTTATTAGGTTTCGGAATAGGAATAATGGTAGCGTTTCTCCAGTTTTCAGGGAATTTTCCAGTGATCCAAATATCATTTAGAATATTTAATAATGTTTCCAATGCCTTGTTGGGTAAATGTTTTAAAATTTGATAGTGTATGTTGTCAGGACCAACAGCAGTATCATGAGATTTATGGAGAGCATCTAATAATTCTTTAGTAGTGAAAGGTAAATTATATTTTTCATGGTTTAATGAGGAAAATTTTAAATTCTTTTTCTCTTGTTCTTGTTTAATATTTTGGAAATTTTTTGAATAATTTAAGCTAGAGGAGTTTTTCTGAAAATTTTCCCCCAAGGCATTGGAAATGTCTTTAGCCGTTGAACACATATTTCCGTTCGATTTGATATGGACATGTTTATTTGATTTGTTTTTGCCACTAATTTTTCTAATCATGTCCCATATTTTCTTAGTTGGTGTTCTGGTATTCAGTTTGGAGACGTATTGCTGCCAAGATGCTTTTTTGGCCGATTTTATTGTTTTGCGAGCTTTAGCTCGCATGTGTTTGGCATGGATAAGATTTTCTTTTGTTGGTTGTTTATTGAATTTTCGTAATGCAGATTTTCTTTCATTGATTGAAGTTTTAACTTCGTCATTAAACCAAGGTCTGTTTCTTTTTGAAAAAGTCGAGGATTTAGGAATACATTTTTCAGCAATATCAATCAATTCATCAGTAAAATCTTGTATATCACTTGCAGTTTTAAAAAGTTCAGGGTCGAGTTTTTCATTACATAATTGATTAAAATTTTCCCAATTTGCTTTACTCAAATTCCATCTGGGGTGACGATCCTCATGGGTCGATGCAATTTCTTCAATTACTATCGGAAAATGATCGCTCCCATGGAGATCGTCCACAACAGACCAATCAAAATCTAGATAAATATTTGGAGAGCAAATTGAAAGATCTAAAGCAAAATAATTTCTTGTGGGAGAATGAAGATATGTTGGTTGTTTATCGTTAAATAAACATAAATCATTTTCAGCAATAAAATTTTCTATGATTTCTCCTTTGTCATTTGTATCCGAGCAACCCCATAATTTGCTGTGACTATTAAAATCTCCTAATAATATATAAGGACTAGGTAATTGATTTGTTAAATTTTCTAATTCTTGTTTAGAAAAATTATAGTGTGGTGGAAGGTAGACAGAACAAATCGTTATGGATTTGGATAAAGTGACGTTTACAGCAACAGCTTGTAAGTTAGTGTTTACATCTATTTTCCTATGAGGAACGTCAGATTTTACCAGGATTGATGTACCTCCTGATGCCTTCTGATTATCCGTTGTGATATGATTGTACAAACTGTAACCTTTGAAATTAATATTATCTGTAGTTTTCAAAAAAAGTTTCTTGGAGACAAATGACATTAGGAGAAAAAAGTGTAGTTAAAATTAAAAGTTCGTTAAAATTGGCTTTCAGTCCTCGACAATTCCATTGAATTATTGACTTCTTATCCATGGTTGAATGGAGAGAAGATTAAAACAAGGAATTTAATCCTTTATCTTTTATTAGGCTTTGAGAACGTGGAGGGATCAACGTCCAACTCCATGTCCTCAAGGGCGACGTACTGATTAGCCAGTTTTACTGGATCAGCAGACGCCCCTTTACTGTTTGGGTTTGATCCTTTATGCTTTTCTTTGCCGTTTTTTTTCTTTTTGATCTGCTGACCCCGACGTGGATCGGGAGTGAGATCTGCTAGAATGTTTGCCGTTAGGTTGTGAACTGGTCTGTGAAGTTTGTCTACATTCTCTTCTTGAATGATGAGTAGATGTAGTAGGTTGTGACGATGTAGTAGGTTGTGAAGATGTAGTTGGTTGTGAAGATGTAGGTTGTGACGATGTGGTTTTGGGTTTTACAGAAGAGGTAATAACTTTAGAATGGGGTTTAATTTCAAAATCTTTTTCGTTGAATTGTGTAGATGTTTCTTTGGTTTCAGGTTTGGTGGTAAGGGATTGAACAACTTTGGCGAATGTGTTTTCTGGTTTGTTTTGTTGGATTTTCTTGGCTTCCAAATAAGTGACGTTTTGTGTAACTTTGATTTTCATGATTTCTTTTTCTGTTTTCTGAGTTCTTGCAGTTAGAAGTGTGATGATCAGTGCCACCACACTTCTCACAAACAGATCCGTCAGGGACAGTACAGTCGTTTTCGTGATGCCCAAACCTCTGACAATTGAAACATCGCAGAGGGTTGGGCACGTAGATTTCAACCGGTATTATTCTGTAAAAAATCCTTAGTGATTTCGGCAACGAAGTGGTATTGAAGGTTAAAAGAAGAGTATTTGTTTCGATGAGATTGCCGTCTTTTTTAATTTTGAAACGTTTGCAGGCTGTTACTCCTTGATCTTTTAAATATTCTACGATACTGGCTTCTGATTCTTGTTTAAGCATTCTGTCACGGAGTATTCCTTTACATGAATTTAATGTTTTGTGCTCCGTGACAGAGACGTTAAGGTTGAAGAATTTATTAATTTTCAAGAGATTTTCAGTTTGAGATTTTCTGTTTGTTTCAATTAAGAGAGTTCCATTTTTTAATTTTTTGACATTTTTTGGCGTTCCGATAAGAGATTCTATTTGTTTTTCTATGACAAACGGTGAAAGAGTGGTAACAGCCTTGCCTTCGTTACTTGAAATCACTAAGAATCTAGCAAAATTTTCGTTTGCTTTGAAAGTGAAGGTTGTCGGTTCCGGGTCGTCATCAGATAGGTCTAAAAATGCTCTTTTTCTAGTGTTGGATCCCATGGTTGAAATTTATGTTTCGATAGCTATGCGCCCCACCCTCCTTGGAGCCCTACAAGGGGACGTTTAATGGAAATGGATCTCCTATTTCCAACGCCAAGGCTACATGGCTATTATACTCGATGACAGGACCAGAGTCCTTCCGCTCCACTTCTGCTTTATGATTCCCAACTATGCACCCAGATTTCAATGAAAAAATGAGGAACAGTTGGGACTCATCCCCACCCATATTCTCTCCCTCACAGAAGTTTCTGCTGAATTTCCCCAGTACAAGCCCACCGATTGATCCATCAGCCGCCGCCCATCAAATAACACTCAAAGATAGAGGAAAAAGAAAAAATTACACCCGGTTTGTACCATAAAGATACGTAAGAAAGATAGAAGGAAGTAAAGAACAAGCTGTGCGATTCTAGAGCTTGGCACGACTGAGCCGATTGATTCAGGCCGGATCTAGCCCAAACCCCTCTTCTATCTGAAATATGGGCCAAAATGATGTGTTGAAAAGCTGGAGATCCCTGGGCTTTTCTCAATCATCAGGATCCCTTCTTCCAGCATACGAGACGCCACTCACGGCAAACAAGTGGCTCCTGTTTCAACAAGGAATTTCATCCCCATTCACTACAGAAGGAAAGTGACCTGTATATTTTATTCCCTACAGACAAGGGAGGCCGAAAATGTTTGCTTAAATAAAAGCTTGGCTCTGAAAACAGGAGATCCTTTGCTAAATATGAGATCCACGATTATGGTAAGAAATTATTGAGGTGATAAGTTTCAGAGAGAACAAAGTATTTTATAGACTGATGAAGAAATAAGCTGTGTTAGATGATAACGTACACTTCAGAATTTAGTGATAAGTATCTGAATCAGATTCTGTTAACTTTGGAATAACATGAAATAAATTTGAGGTAACATGAAACGACAAGTTACTTATCTAATAACGTATTTAAAATGCATCTTTCATTGATGTGCAGAGTGATGGAGCATGAAAAAGTGACACATACACAGTACAAACATATACAGATGAGGTTTCTTCTTTGTGGTGCGCGACCCACCAACAATGATGATACACGTACAAATGCAGCGTGGTAGTAACATGAGATAGGAAAGGTTAAAAGGATAGATCTCGCGTAGTGAATTGAAAAAAAAAAAATTGGTAAGATGCATTTGAATAAATTGAATTACAAAATAATACCGGTCGAAGGGACGATTGTTCTGTATGTTGGAGGCTTTTACCCAACTGCCACAGAAGCTGAAGGCAGCCACCTATTTCGAGGCACCGGGTGGTCTCGGCATTGGGACTGTTTTCGGTGGGGTCTTACCACTCTGCCACACTCCCGAAGGCAGCCGCAATATTTCTACCCCCCGGGCAGGCGCGGGGCCGTAGCCATTTTGGAGATGTGAAAAATGCACTATATCGTACGGGTGAGTTATCGTAATGTTAAGGGATCAACATTATAAATGCGTATTCGTGATATTTCAGGGCTGTACATTACTTTCCCTATTGTTGTCTAAAATAATTAGTATGGGTACTCGTTAGAACGAGCATATCAATCTTTGTTTAAGTTATACTGCAACCATAGGTTGTATGTGCTCGTTAGAAACGCTTCAATTTAAGGCGGTTCTAAAGAGTACCCAAATCTTGTCTTAGAGCAGAAATTAGAAAATTCATGTACAGCCCGTAAACCCCAGTTTTACCCAGTTTTTAGGGGGTGTTCATTTCACGGACTTGTTCTGGTGATGTGTAATGACCAGCACCGTAAACCCCACTTTATATAGAGAAATTTCGGGTTTTACAGGAGTAAGCATTATTTTTCTCAATTACTTTTATGCCCCAATATGTAGATCCTGGAACTCGTTAGAACCGCCTCAGTGAAGCGGTTCTAACGAGCACCAACATCTTATGTTTGGAGTAGAAATAAGACATTTTGATAACTTACTCGTGCAACATAGTGCATTTCTCACATCTCCAAAATGGCTACTTTTCTGATGAAAAACCGTGATATCTTTCTTAGAAATGCTCAAAACATAGGTTGTTGTTGCTCGTTAGAACCGCCTATTTGAGGTGGTTCTAACGAGTACCCACAACCTATGCCTTCAGGCAGAAATAAGAAAAATAGTTATTGCCCCGTAAACCCCTGTTTTCTCTATATAAAGTGGGGTTTAGAGGGGTCTTCATTTCACGGACTTATTCACGTGAAGGAAAATATCACAATTTTTAATCCGAAAAATAACCGATTTGATAAAAAGAGAGAATGCATTATGTCACACAGATATGTTATCGGCATGTCTTAGTTCATACGAACTCACCCTTGAGCCCCTTATGGTTTTTCCCATACATCACGTGAACAAATCCGTGAAAGAAGACCATGCCCCCACCCCCCCCCCACCCCCCTAAACCCGACATTATATAAAGAAAACTGGGGTTTACGGGGGTATACATTGTTTTATTTCTTATTTCTGACCCAAATCATAGGTCGGCCCCCGCCAATCGGGACTTGAAGAAATTAGATGGGCTGCATGATGCTTCCACGCAGAGCTGAAGCCGGCCGCACAAGAGTATTGGTTAACCGCTTAGATAATCTAAGCCTGCCCAGGCAAAGCGGTGCGAGTCGGCTCGTCCATGCTTATAAACCCTATTGGTTTCATTGGGCGACAGGGCTTGAGATGTCATTTCATCTCAATGTTGGGTAAAAGCCCCACAAAATTGGAATCAACGTCTCCAAAATGACATATACAGTGTTGACGGGGACGTTAAACCTCAAATCAAACAAACAAAACCAAGACATAGGTTGTGGGTACTCGTTAGAACCGCCTGAATGAGACGGTTCTAACCAGCACCCACAACCTATGTTTTAAGCATTTATAAGAAAAATATCACGGATTTTCATCAGAAAAGTAGACATATTGGAGATGTTTGTTTGTTTGTTTGTTTGTTTGATTTGAGGTTTAACCAAGAAATATGTTGGGAATCACTTCAGAAAAGACGTCGTGATCATAAACTCACTTTGTTTTACAGCTTAGCGCCTGAATACCTCTCTTCTTTAATACCACAACAGGTTAGTAGCATATCTCGATACAATTTACGAAATTCTGACAATATACAGACATATGCTCCTGATACAGACAATAAGGGCTAAAACTGCACAATATCAAAACTCTTTTCTTCCCTCTGCCTAAGAGACCGGAACAACTTACCGACAAAAGCCAAACAAAAAAGTAGTTTATGTTCTTTTAAATACTTTTTGAAGAAAGTTAAAAAAGTGTGCCTGAACAATATTATTTCGGAAACAGAAAGGCCCAGATACTTCACACACGACTACGTACTAGATGTAGCTCCTTGAATCTTGACCTCTTTCTTAAAAATATAACAGATTCACCACTATGTAATTGCGGTAGCATCGAAGATGCGCAGCACTTCTTTTTCCACTATCAAAGGCACAGAGAAACACTTCTAAACTCTATAAGAATACATCAAACACCCTCCATAGATATCATCTTGCATGGTGATGATTCATTATCTCTAGAGATAAACCAACGCATATTTGCCAATGTTCACATGTATGTTATAGATTCAAGACGGTTCGAATAATCTTTAATACAGTCCTTTATATTTTACAACATGTGATGAAAATAAACCTTACAGACTTTTAAATTGGTCAATCAGAGGCCCTGCATCGAAACCTCCTCCTCCCCACCAGCGGGATATTTCCCCCTCCATATAGTGTATCGTTTCAAAGTGTCACTAAACCTTATTGTTATTTGTTTATTTTCAAAATTATTATTATCATCTATCTCCTTATGCTTGTAGGATTTTTTTCTCAATTTCAATGTCATTATTCTGTATACTTAATTCATGTTTAAAAATAGTAAAGTCAATTTACATTCACGGTTGTATACCGCCATTAACAATACATTGTCACTAGTCTTGTAAGGAAAGGAACTATATAAGCAGTTTATATTTTACTTTTGGTCCTTTGAGATCAGCGTGAATATTCTGAGAAATCGAAAATAAATTATTGGTTTAGACTCATATTCTAGACAGGTTTTTAATTATTTGGACCCCATTTTGATTTATATCAGTCTTTGAATCGACTGCCTATTCGAAATTCGCAAAATTGCAGTATGTTTCCTCTGGCTTTCTTTGCTGGATCATTACAGGGTCACTGATGAGGCTTTATTAGCCGAAACTACGTAGTATGACCCATCTTCTTTCTTATGAATGTTTTTATTCCTCTTAAAGGAACTCTTTTTTGATTTTTGTTTGCTTTCGTTCTGATCCTGTGTATGTATTTAACTTTGTTTGTATGATGTATTATTTTGTGAACTTATTGAATACAATATGATTAAACCAAATATACTGAACCGAAAAAGAAACGCGATCCAAATATAAATGCGAGTATTTGCAGAAATAATCATGTTTGCAGAAAATCGATTTAATGACGCAATAATATAATCATTCCTGAATGTAACTACCATAGAGAATTCAATTTCCAGTGAGAATGTTTGGAACACAAATCCGTTTTGTCATAGAGGTAGTCATTTCACAAGTTCAAAACATAAGCAGTTAATAGCGAGCATGTCCTCCGTTTGCATTCAGTCCTGCACGCACACGCCTGGTCATGGACATGATTAAACGATTGATCTCTGCCAGGGGAATAGCATTCCACTCCTGCATGAGCGCGAGACGCAAGGCTTGACGCGTTGTTGGCGGCTGGGGGCGGTTACGTACGTGCCTATCCAAGACATCCCACAAATGTTCTATAGGAGAGGGATCTGGACTATACGGAGGCAAGTGCATCACGTCAACCTTGTTTTGCTGAAGCAACACCATGCTGAGCCTGGCTGCATGCGCCCGCGCGTTATCCTGTCGAAACGTAACGTTGTGCTGTCGTACATATGGAACAACTACCGGTCGTAAAACGACGTCAGCGTAACGCTAAGCCGTCAAAGATCCATCAATGAATACCATGGGCGTTCTATGACCGTAAGATATGCCAGCCCACACCATCAACCCACCGCCTCCAAATCGATCACGTTCAACCAAACAATTGTCACGATAACGCTCTCTGCACGCCTATATACACGTTGACGGCCGTCAGCTCTGTACAACAAGTACCTGGACTCGTCAGAAAACATTACGTTACGCCACTGACGAAGGGGAAACAGGTTTGGCCTATGTTGTGTGAGCCACGCCATTCTAACCTGACGTCGTCGTGGTGTTAATGACATACCAACGTACGGGCAACGAGGAGGTTAGCCAAACTCTCGAAGGCGATTCCTGACAGTATCTGCACTTATTCGATTGTTGTGCGTTCCTGGTGTCACCTGAGACGTCTCGACGGCTGTACGGAACCGATAACGAAGGTGGGTTAGACGGATGTATCGGTCCTGTCGACGTGTCGTGACGCGTGGACGTCCACTTCTGGGCCTGTCATTTGTCGTTCCCGTTTGACGTAGACGCTGGTACAAGCGAGTTATCGTCGATTTACTCACTTTGAAGTTCCTGGCGATGACAGCCTGAGACGTCCCACGTAGAAGCATTTCGACCGCTACGTTACGTTGATCTTGCGTCAAACGTACCATATTCCGTAGAGAAATTTTACCGGACTGTTGAAACCTAAACTCCAGGTAACAAAATATGCCAATATGATGAGGTTACTGTATACATTTAATGTACTGCACGAGGAAATGTTGAAAACAACGAATTGCCAAGTGGAGCGTTAAACTGTACAGATATCGCCCAAATGTTTTCTGCATAAGAAAGTCTAAAAAGTATGAAAGTAAATCGCAAAATGATTTTTCAGTCAACCTGATGGTTGCATGAAAATCTTTTGGGTTAAAAAATTGCGTTTCTTTTTCGGTTCAGTATATATTGACAATTTTACCACCAAAAAATGAAATCTTTCGGATGAAAGATTCTGATATATTTCTGCAAAGCAAAGTCCATTTTTGATAGCCAACGTTCAAAACTCATATTCAAGCAGCACGTTAATTTCATATTTTCAACATGAATACGCCTTCTGGCCCGGAATAGCTTCAAACAGCTATGCTGATAGACGTTTATGCAAGAATATATTCTTTATAAGCCTGATTTAAACTACCAACCAGACTCAAAATCCAAAGATCACAGACAATCGCACCATCACCACTCTCAAGGTGGGGCTGGGATGGGGGGGGGGGGTGCAATAGCCCTAGAGTATTGAAGAGTGATTTTGGAACTACTTTTTGCATTAATGCATACGACCTAATCACCACCAAGAGACACCAGGAAATAGAGAAAATATAGCGCACTATTCGAAACAGTTTCAAAATTTCCTTATTAAATGAAACAGCCGATGGAAAGAAATATTATAACTTGAATGTTTTATAAATTTATCCATAAAGTTTACCGTGACAGGGATTCACTGAGGGATTCTCCGAGTAAAGAAAAAAACGCGAATGAAAACAATGTAGAATAATACGTCATTCAGTGTATTTTTATAGATCAGTACAATTAGCCCATTTTACAGCTCATTTTGTACCGGAAATCCCAAAACTGGCAACTTGCAAACAGCGCAGGTCCAGATCAGATACAGCAGAACGCGGAGTCTCATTATGGCATACACTGCATGTTTGCGAAAGGTTCAGCATTTTCCAGATAAATTTTAGAGAAGCCACAACCAGACATCCCTAAATTTTGAAATGGACTCGTTTCATACTGATATAAGGTTGATGATTCCATTCAGTACAAAATCGGTTAAAAGTACGCATTGCGGGTTGATTATGAAATTCGTATATAAGACAATTAATATCTCCCAGTTAAGAAGTTTGGAGTGGTCCATGTCCAATTGTAGGGGAGCCAGGTTTGTATTGTTAGCAGTAAAATAGAAGTGGAGGCAATGATCAGGAATCGATACAAATAACCCACAGCTTAAAATTAATTTGCAAGAATTGTATGTACTTTCAGCAAATAGTTTAGACACCAGGTGTTGCGGCGTCTGATCTTGGTCTGCAATGTTTGCAAATGTCCCCACAAAAGGCTGCTAGGCATACATAGGTTAATGGGGTGTTTATATCAATAACGAGGAAGTAATTTTGTTTTCAGAGACCTAATGGTTAAGAGTTAGCCCCTAGGCATGTGAACGGCCTCGGTAGCTCAGTCGGATGCGCGACAGACTTGTGATCAGGAGGACGCGGGTTCGATACCGTCAACATGTTTCTTCGTTATTGATCAAGAAATCTTTTTCACGGCGATTATCTCCCTTTTGCTGATTCACGTAGGGCAGTTGGAAGTTTCTTGTTTGGTTGTTGCATTGGAGTTAAAGCCCAGTCAACACTATTTAAGTCATTTTTGAGCCGCTCAGTTTACCTATCAACATTTTTCCTGGACAGGCTTATACGAAAGCCGTTAACCAGTACAGTGCACAGTCTTTCGCCAGAGACTGACAATTGCCCTTCTTGAATCAGCGGAAGGGAAAGAATGACCGTAGAAAATACTTAAGAAATAATCTCCACGTACCGTGTGTTATCGTGATTAACACACGGTGTTGGAGGGCAGATTGCGAACTATTAATTCACGACGGCGAAGCCGGAGTGAATTAATATTCGCATCTGCCCGACAACACCGTGTGTTAATCACGATAACACACCGGGTGCGTGGAAATTATTTCGATTCTAACATGATGCTAAACTGAAATACAGTAGTAACAAAGCGTTATCTTGGGGACTATTTTGCAGCGGATGTCGACAGAAGGAAATGTTTACATGCAACGTCACGATGACGCCAAATTGCACGCACCACGTTGACGACGTGAATTATCGCATATTTGCAAACGCTGACGTTTCCACTGGGTTCAATGGGAAAAACGTTAACGTCATGTTAGAATTCATGATCAATTTCCACGAAAGAATGTTGCCGACTCCGTCAGGTATCGAACTCGCGTCTTCCTGATCAGCAGTCAGACGCGCATCCGACTGAGCTACCGAGGCCGGCTGGCAGTTTCTGGTGAAAAAAATGTGCACTGTACTGGTTTACCGTACATGTGCATGTACGAAAAATGTGGCTAGGTAAACTGGCCCGCTCAAAAATGACCTAAATGTGTTGACTTGGTCGTTACCCATGAATATAAATTTATTCAGCTTATAGCTTCAAACAGCTATGTTCATTGGATATATTCTTTATGAGTCTGATTTAAAATACCAACCAGATGCTAAAATTGCCTAACCCTATCCATTGATCACAAGCTTTTGCCCCATTAGCACTCTCAGTGCTTTGATTTGTTTTGTTTTCAGATTCTTATTTATTTATGTACCTAAGTCATTTATATTGGTAACATATTGTTGTGGTTACGTTTACAACAATTTATTTATTTATTTACATTTTTTATCTCTATTTATTTACTGTCTTACGGCCCATTCAAGATTATTCCATTTATATTGAGCCGAAATAATCTGGGGGCCACGAAGGCCCATTCTTATGTTTTTTATTTATTTGTATCAAGCCCGACCCCATGTGTTTCCGTTGTAGTAGATAATGTCACTGTAAGATAATTTAGTAGTAAATTATTACTGGTTTATTTATTCATTTAAGTATTTATTTATTAAGCCATCGATGCTGTGGGGAATGTAATGTGATAGGTACCTCTGGTGTCTTTGAAAAACATTGCCAATGTTTGTGACGTCGTGCCAAAGGTTGCATGGCGGTTTGACGCCATGATTTCATGACGTTATGGAATTGCTGTCTCAAACCTTGGAAGGCGATATTGGAAAGTCATGTTAAACGTAGAGTGTGGTGTCCATATAACCCTGATGAAGAGGGGAGACCCTCGGAAATTTGGTAAGAGTTGAAGTAAAACAAGTGGCTGGTTATTATTATTCCCTTGTGGAAAAAATCTACAATTGGCAAAAATAATATCCCAAATTTTTAAACACAAAAATGCCATTTTTAGAAGCATAAAATATACCATTAACACATATGGATGTTGTTTTCGTAATGTTTGTACACTCGCGTTTTCGTCTCTTTGATTGTAGAATCCAACTCAGATCATGCATTAGCCGAAACCGGAGCCCCTTCTATTCTGGGATCTGTATTTGTTTTGCTGGCATCATCACGTGCTCTGTTGAGTGGAAAAAGAAAATAAGTAAGTTGTCCGGTATTCACTTAAATTTTGAATTCACCTGTGGAGATAACAAGCCTCAGTTATGTTTCCAAGACATTCAATCCCGAAACACATTATATAGTTGCCTCTTTATTGACGGGAAGACCTTCAGATAGATATATGTATCTGTTTTCTTTTGTTTTTGTTGTTTTATTGTTTTAGAAAAAATACGAGTTGTAGATAACGGTGAAAGGGCTCCAGCCCTCACTCTTGTTCTCCAGAGGACTTTGGGTGAACGACTCTTGTACTGCGGAAAATATATCACTTGGGCTCCTGAGACGAAATCTTTATTCATATCCCCTGTTTATGTGTATATAAATGTTTGTCCAGTTTTATAATTTGATTATTGTAATTGGAAGAAGAAACCGAAAAACGTTTTGTAACTAACAATTTCAGTTTTGATACTGGGTATCTCTTAAGATTAGATTAAACATATAATGGCTGACTGTAGTATCACTTTATTGGTGTCAATAGCGTGAAGTTATATCTTAGTTCTTGGTAACAGCTATGCATCAACCTAATACGTTGCTTCGTGTAAAGGCCACATTCGAAAAAGTAATATTCGGCTGTTTCACAGGGGAATCCGCAGCTACATTCAGGACCTATCTCTAAAAAGGCATCATTTAAGAACGATGGGTTCCCAAGAGTCTATCAGATACGGAGTCTGTCACATTTGGCCATTACCTCATAAGGCGGTTCGCTAAATTTAGCGAAATAAACAATGGGTGAGTTCTTAAACGATGCGCGGTTTGTTTATTTGTAGGTTTAACGCCCCCGTCAACACTGTATAGGTCATTTTGGAGACGTTGCTTCCAACTTTGTGGGGCTGTTGCCCAACACGAGATGAAATGACTTCTCAAGCCTGTCACCCATTGAAACAATAGGGTTTATAAGCATGGACGGTCCAACTCGCATCGCTTTGCCTGGGCAGGCTTAGATCCTCTAAGCGGTTTACCAGTACTCGTGTGCGGTCGGATTCAGCTCTGTGTGGAAGCATCATGCAACTCATCTATTTCAGTTCAGTCCATGTGTTAATCATTCGGGTTGCAGCACGGGTGGACATCAGGGGAGCTATCGCGAAATCGCGTCAACGTAATTTTGTTCCCACGACGCATCCGGAACTCTCGCGATAGTTCCTAGGACCTGAAAATGGTAAACAAAGGTAGGTTCCCTTGTGTGTTTTGATTTGTTGTAGAAGAATGAGAGAATAATATAAAGTTTCGGCGATGCTGAGCAAAGATAAAATGATTTATCTTTCTAAGCAGGCCGAAAAAATATTGAAAAAAAAAAATCATTGATGAAAGTAGGCAACCGTAACAAAATCGAACACAGGGTAATCAGACTTTAGTTTTATGTCAGCACGAATGTATGAAAGCAATATTTTTGTAACTTTTCGCTTAGAACGAGATCCTTTGGTGCATATTCTGGGTAAGTCAGCCCTCATTCATCATTTAGATGTAAAAAAATGATCAATCCATGTACAGTGAAGGGATAATGCCGCATATTTTTAGACGTAGTAGCTCCCACATAATTGCGGCAGTTCCCGAAACACGCTCTAGTTCCCAAGAGTCTATCAGATACGGAGTCTGTCACATTTGGCCATTACCTCAGTTAGGCGGTTCGCTAAATTTAGCGAAATAAAATCAATGGATGAGTCTTAAATGATAAAGACGAAGAATCTCATCTGCAACTACCAAACTGATTTTTGCCCCCGCCCATGGGGGCTCGGAGAAATAGATTGGTGCTTCCACGCAGAGCTGAAACCGACCGCCCATGAGTAATGGTAAACTGCTAAGAGGACTGAGCCTGCTCAGACAAAGTGGTATGAGTCAGGCTCTCCAAAGAATATTTCTTTAGGTTTCTTTGGGTGGCAGGGCTTGGCAGGGCTTGAGATGTCATTTCATCTCAATGTCGGGTAAAATCCCATAAAAATGGAGGCAACGTCTCCAAAATGACCTACACAGTGTTGATTGGGTCGTTAAACCTCAAATCAATCAAACAAAATCCTCACAGGGTGATCACTTTTCTGAAAACAAAATTCCGGGCTATTCTCCAAACACTGCCGGAAATTCAGTTTATGACTCAAATTACTCTACTTGTAACCAGTTTCGCCCTGTTTGGCATTATTTATAACAGAAAATCGCAAGAATGCCCTTAGAAGGTAGAAAAACACATTTTTTAAGTTATGGGCTAGAGGCCCCCGGTGGTGTCAGAACACGCTCCACTTGCAGGGATGAATGCCCACAAAGTACACCGTTCTTCGAATCGGGCCGTTAACTGGAGCCCCCCCCCACCCCTGTGCAGGGAGAATCATCCCATGTGCAGGTGAAAGATCCTTACCGTAATTAAATGGTTACTGTAGGCTTTCATCATGCGAATCTGGAGTGCTGCCGAAAATGCCCGAAAGGGCGTAGGCGGGATAGATAGATAGATAGATAGATAGATAGATAGATAGATAGATAGATAGATAGATAGATAGATAGATAGATAGATAGATAGATAGATAGATAGATAGATAGATAGATAGATAGATAGATAGATCGATAGATAGCTGAGCGTATAGAGCTTGTGCCGTGATGTCAAACACCTGGTCAATACAGGGTTATGTATCTTACCGAGAGGTTACCGCGGGCCGTAATCAGCAGAAAACCGCTGGAATTCAAGAGATTTTATACCGCAGATTAACTATAAATGAAAGCAAAAACTTCCCAAATTGCCAATTCTACAAAATTATACATCGATTTCTAATAAACGTTTGTGATTTCTGACAAGTAGAAGTATGAGAACCTTGCACAATTTGTCAACGGTGTTTGAACCGTACTTGAATTAAATGGGCATTAATCTCATAATTTATCCCAATAAAATAACTACTTAATTACCAGAAAGTGTTTTAAAATGATAACATTTGATAATTGTAAGAATTTTAATCTCTTTGGCTGCAAAATATAAATATTTTGGATTTTGATTTATATCTCTATCCAATCATGACATAGACGTTTAACCCCGAACTTATGAACACAACTCTCGACCAGTGACGGGGTTAACAGTCGGTATAAGGATAGAGTAGGAATAATTGAAATTCAAACCATTTATACTTTGCAGCCCATCACGAAAACACGCCTATATAATTTTGACCCCCTCGAACCCCACTTTTATATAGTAATACTGGGGTTTGCAGGGGTGAACCTTATTTTTCGTATTTCTGCTCTAAAATACTGATCGTGGGTACTCGTTAGAACCGCCTCGATGAGGCGGTTCTTACGAGTACCCACAATCTATATTTTGAGCAGAAATAAGAAAAATATCACAATTTTTCATTTTAAATTTTTCAATTTTTTGGCGTAAAAGGTTACAATGTGTTTGTATAGGTGTGTTTTCGTAATGAAACACATTAAAATTCTTACAAGTATCGGAAACGTTCTAATAATTTATGAGTTATTTCATTTGGATAATTATTGAGATTAATGCCGGTTTTATTCAAGTATCGTGCAAATAATGTTGACGATATATTCAAGATTTACTTACTCTAACATAACAGAAATCATTAAATGTTATTAGAAACCGTTAACTGGATGTATAACTTGGTAGAATATGACAATTTGAGGAGGATATTTCTTTTCTTCACAGTTATATCGCGGTTTAAAATCTCTAAAATTTCCGTTGTTTTCTAACGATTACGGCCCGCAATTCCCATCGGTGAATACAGACCAGGTGTGTGACGTCTCGGGATTTCGCTCTATTAGATAATTCCTTTGCCTTAAAAACCTGTAATATTTCATTCTTGTAACAATGAGTCATTTATGCGATGCTAAGGGTTGCCTGGGATTTAAATCGACATAAAATCTAATCTAAAAAACTTATCTCAAGGTGATGGAATGATAGACTCGTGGGAACTAGATCGCTGGCGCGATGATGTGGGAGCTACTCCGCCTGAAAATTTTGGCATCACTCCTTCACAGTACATGAACTGATCATTTTCTTTAAATCTAAATGATTAATAAGGGCCGACACATCCAGAATTTGTGCCAAAATATCTCGTTCTAAGCGAAAACATACAAAACAGTTGCATCATTCATTCGTGTTGACATAAAACTATAGTCAGAAAACCCTGTGGTCTATTTTGTTACTTTCGCCTACTTTCATCAACGATTTTTTCAATATTTTTTCGGTCTGCTTAGAAAGGTAAATCATTTTAACATTGCTTAGCATAGCCGAAATTACATATTATTCTCTCATTCCTCTAAATCAAAGCACACAAGGGTACCTACCTTTGTTTACCATTTCCAGGTCCTAGGAACTATCGCGAGAGTTATCGGATGGGTCGTGGGGGCAAAATTACGTTGACGCGATTTCGCGATATCTCCCCTGATGTCCACCCGTGTGCAGGGTCAAACAATTTTAATCATATAGATCTACATGTATTTTCATAGGATATGCGCGATCATATATTTCTTTTCTAACACGTCGCAAATACATAAAACACTACCATTGTATATGCACCATCGTTTCCATGTGATTTGTCGATCATCACGCAAAAATACAATCAGGAAAATGCGCGATCACATTAGTCACTTATCTGCGCCTCTGCATGTCATTTTACTGTTAATTCCCAGAAATCGAAATATTGGTCTCGAAGGTGCAAAATCGAACTATTTGTTTATATTTTCGCCTAATCTGATCCTTAACAGGACGTCGCATAAATTTTTACTTAGCCGGTGATTATGCATCATATCGTTTAATAGGCATGACACCCCAGTAGTGAACAGAAAGGTGTTGATCCGACTGAGTGTAACTAACGATGTCAGATGTTCTTATGCCATGGCCCATAGGAGGCATCGATTTAGATTTTAGGTGAATTAAATTCCTTGGGACCTAAGGCATGTTTCTCATAGTTGCAGATATCTAAATATTAAGAATAATTCAGGGAGTATTTTTATTTTTATTCATTTATTTATTTTTTATTATTATTTTATTTTTAGCTCACCGGAGCCGAAGGCTTCGGTGGAGCTAATAGGATAGGGAATTGTCCGTCGTCGTCGCCGCCGTCGTCGTCGTCTGCGTCTGCGTCGTTGTCTGGCGTCAACACTTTCAAACGGCCATTGAGCCGATTCAACCCAAATTTCATCTGTAGTATCCGTGGGCTGGGGGATTGAGAGTTTGTGTTTGTAATGAAAATTGGCTCATTAGTTTGATTACTATGGCAACATATAGCCTCCATAGACTTACATTGGGTAAAACTTAAAAAAAATCTTCTTCTCTGAAACCACCAGGCCCAGAGCTCAGATATTTAGTGTGTAGCAACGTCAAGTGGTCCTCTATATAAATCCTGCCAATCATGCCCCTCGGGTCTATATTGGTCACGCCCAAGAGCTCCTTAGCTTCCGTAGACTTATAATGGGAAAAAGCTTCAAAAATCTTCTTCTCCGAAACCATAAAGCCCATAGTTAAGATATTTAGTATGTAGCAACATCGCCTACATAAATCCTGCCAATCGTGCTCCTGGGGTCAGAATTGGCTACGCAACGGGGGCTCATAAGCTGCCATAGACTTTCAATGGGAAAAACTTAGAAAATCTTCTTCTCTGAAACCACAATGCCCAGAGCTTCGATATTCAGTATTTAGCAACATCAAGTGGTCCCCTACATCAATCCTGCCAATCATGCCCCTAGGGTCTAAATTGGGCACGCCCCGGGGTTCCTTAGCTTCCAAAGACTTACAATGGGGTACAAAAGCTTCAAAATCTTCTTCTCAGAGATCATAAAGCCCATAGCTAAGATATCTAATATGTAGCAATGTAGTATGGTCACCTACATAAATCTCGCCAATCATGCCCCTTGGGTCAGAATTGGCGACGCCATGGAGGTCATAAGCTCCCATAGACTTACAGTGGGAAAACGTTAGAAAATCGTCTTCTCTGAAACCACAAAGCCCAGAGCTTAGATATTCAGCATGTAGCAACGAAGAGTGGCGCCCTACATAAATCCTGCCAATCATGCCCCTGTGGTCTAAACTGGCCACACCCCGGGGCTCCGTAGCTTCCATACATTTATAATGGGGAAAGAAGCTTCAAAAATCTTCTCCGAAACCATAACGCCCATAGCTAAGATATTCAGTATGTAGCAACGTAATATGGTCACCTACATAAATCCTGCCAATCATATCCCTGGGATTAGAATTGGCCACGCCCCGAAGGTCATAAGCTCCCATAGACTTACAATGAGAAAAACTTCTTCCCTGAAACCACAAGGCACAGAACTAAGATATTCAGTATATAGCAACGTCGAGTAGTCCCCAACATAATCCTCTAATCATGCCCGTTGGGTCCAAATTGACCATGCCCCGGGGCTCATTATCTCCCATAGACTTACAAAGGTTTATGTTCTATGAGGCTAAGAGTTTTTGGAAATATTCACCATATTTGCCTTTACAGGTTTTGTGTAGTTTTGCTCACCAGAGCCGAAGTCTCCAGGGGAGCTTATAGGATAGGCAGTTGTCCGTCGTCGTCTGCGTCGTCGTCTGGCGTCAACACTTTCAAACGACATGTCTTCTGAAGTTAATGGGCTTCAGCCCAAATTTCATCTGTAGCATCCTTGGACTGGGGGATTGAAAATTTGTGTTTTTAAAGAAAATCGGTTCATTAGTTTGGTTGCTATGGCAGCATATAGATGTAGTAGAAGTAAAACAAAGATCAGGAATTGATACAATTAACTTACTCCATCCATAAAAGACACCAAAGGGAAAGAAATACAAACATTAAGCGACCAGACCATAATGGAAACCTAAACAAAGGAAGGCCATATGGACAGTTACTTTCCCACAAAATGGCCATGTGGCCATCCAAAATTAAAAGACACAAGTGATACAGACAGTAAGTAACAAACAACAACATAAATAAATCGCCACAGAAGAGCCGCCTTGGAACGGTCAGTGGAAGATTTCCACTGGGGGGCTTAAATCGATTTTACGTGGCCACAATCCTCGCCCTTACTTCCGTCGCGATTTAGACAAATAATTTGTTCAGTCCGCATGAAGGCCTCCTAACTCATCAGTGCAACATCTCCGTGAACACAGAAATTAAAGAACCACAGAGGTGAGACAACGGTGAGGACTCGACAGCAAGAAACCACTGAAATGCTGGAGCAAAAGAAAACCAACAGTTAGACTCCGATAGACTTGCAATGCAGAAAGAAAAATACTTAAAAAAATCTTCTTCTCTGAAACTAAAAGGCCCAGAGCTTAGATATTCAGTATGTAGCAACGTCAAGTGGTCCCCTACATAAATCCTGCCAGTCATGCCCCTGGGGTCTAAATTGGCTACGCCCCGGGGCTCCTTAGCTTCCATAGACTTATAATGGGGAAACAAACTTCAAACATCTTCTCCGACACCATAAAGCCCATGGCTAAGATATGTAGTATGTAGCAACGAAATATGGTCACCTAAATAAAGCCTGCCAATCATGCTCCTGGGATCAGAACTGGGCACGCCCCGGAGGTCATAATCTCCCATAGACTTACAAAGGGAAAAAAGTTAGAAAATCTGCTTCTCTGAAACCATAAGGTCCAGAGCTTAGATATTCAGTATGTAGCAACGTCGAGTGGTCTCCTACATAAATCCTGCCAATCATGCACCTGGGGCCTAAATTTTCCACTCCCCGGGGCTCCTTAGCTTCGATAGACTTATAATGGAAAAACATATTTAAAAGTCTTCTTATCCGAAACGATAAAGCCCGTAGCTAAGATATTTAGTATGTAGCAACGTAATATGGTCACCAACATAAATCCTGCCAATCATGCCCCTGGGGTCAAAATTGGCCACAATGGGAAAAACTTAGAAAATCATCTTCTCTGAAACTACAAGGCCCAGAGCTTACATATTCAGTATGTAGCAACGTCTAGTAGTCCCCTACATAAATCCTGCCAATCATGTCCCTTGGGTCCAAATTGGCCACGCCCCGGGGCTCATAATCTCCCATAGACTTACAAAGGTTGTATGTTCTATGAGGCTAAGAGTTTTTAGCTCACCAGAGCCGAAGACTCCGGTGGGGCTTATAGGATAGGCAGTTGTCCGTCGTCGTCTGCGTCGTTTGCGTCTGTGTCTGCGTCGTATGTCCGTCGTCAATACATTCAAACGAAATCTTCTCTGAAGCCACTGGGCCGAGTGGGCCCTATTTTTATCTGCAGCATCCTTGGGCTGGGGGATTGAAAGTTTTTTTTTATGTTTTTTTATGAAAATCAACTCATTAGTTTGGTTGCTATGGCAACTTAGAGCTTCCATAGACTTATAATGGGGGAAAATTGAAACAAAGCCTCTGCAGATATTTGACAAAACTTTCATAGGAATATTCCTTAGGCCATCTACTATCTGCCATATGATTTTAGGACTACTGTTCATTTTGATTGGTTGCCATGGAAACCGAAATACAAATAAAATAGAAAAAAAAAATAAAAATCATCTCCTCAGAAACCATTTGCTCTAAGAGGCAGAGATTTCATGAAAATATTCACAATGTTTGCCTTTACAGGTTTTGTGATTGTTATGAAATTCAGCCCTCCTACTTTGGTTGCTATGGCAGCTGAGATTTTCCATAGACTTATAACAGGGAAAATTGAACAAATGGCATTAACTTCCAAACCTGTGCAGATATTTTGACACAACTTTCATAGAAATGTTCCCTGTGCAATCTACCACCTGCCATATGATTTTAGGCCTATTGATCATTTTTACTGGTTGCCACGGAAACCAAAATGAAAAAAAAAAAAATAGAAAAAAAATACTTAAAAAATCATCCACTCAGAAACCATATGCTCTATGAGGCTGAGAGTTTATGGAAATATTCACACTATTTGCCTTTATAGGTTTTGTGTTTTTAGCTCACTGTCACGTAATGACGAGGTGAGCTTTTGGGATCACTTTTCGTCCGTCGTCCGTCGTGCGTCCGTCCGTCCGTGCGTCCGTGCGTCCGTGCGTGCGTCCGTAAACAATTCTTTAAACGACATCTCCTCCTAAACCACTGATCGGATTTTGACCAAACTTCACAGGAATGATCCTTAGGTGGTCCCCTTTCAAAGTTGTTCAAATGGTTCCGGTCCGTTGCACATCTAGGTCATAGGAGCCAAAAACAGATTTTTTTCACCAAAAACTTAAAAAATCTTCTTCTCTGAAACCACAAGGCCCAGGTCTTTGATATTTGGTATGAGGCTTCATCTGGTGGACCCCTACCAAGATTGTTCAAATTATAGTGCTGGGGCCAAAAATGCCCCCGCTCCTGGGCCCTTTGGTTTTAACATGGGCTTATATAGGGAAAATCTTTAAAAATCTTCTTCTCTGAAACCGTAAGGCCCAGGTCTTTGATATTTGGTATGAAGCTTCATCTATTAGACCCCTACCAAGATTGTTCAAATTATAGTGCTGGAGCCAAAAATGCCCCCGCTCCGGGGCCCTTTGGTTTTACATGGGCTTATATAGGGAAAATCTTTAAAAATCTTCTTCTCTGAAACCGCAAGGCCCAGGTCTTTGATATTTGGTATGAAGCTTCATCTAGTGGACCCCTACCAAGATTGTTCAAATTATAGTGTTGGGGCCAAAAATGCCCCCGCTCCAGGGCCCTTTGGTTTTACATGGGCTTATATAGGGAAGAGCTTTAAAAATCTTCTTCTCTGAAACCGTAAGGCCCAGGTCTTTGATGTTTGGTATGAAGCTTCATCTAGGGGAGCCCTACCAAGATTGTTCAAATTATAGTGCTGGGGTCGATAATGCCCCCGCTCCGGGGCCCTTTGGTTTTACATGGGCTTATATAGGGAAAATCTTTAAAATTTTCTTCTATGAAACCGTAAGGCCCATGTCTTTGATATATGGTATGAAGCTTCATCCCACATGGCCATGGTCCTTCTTTCCCCCCCCCCCCCCCCCCACTCCGGGGCCCTTTGGTTTTAAATGGACTTTTATAGGGAAAATCTTTAAAAATCTTCTTCTCTGAAACCGCAAGGCCCAGGTCTTTGCTATTTGGTATGAAGCTTCATCTAGGGGAGCCCTACCAAGATTGTTCAAATTATAGTGCTGGGGTCGATAATGCCCCCGCTCCGGGGCCCTTTGGTTTTACATGGGCTTATATAGGGAAAATCTTTAAAATTTTCTTCTCTGAAACCGTAAGGCCCATGTCTTTGATATTTGGTATGAAGCTTCATCCCACATGGCCATGGTCCTTCTTTCCCCCCCCCCCCCCCCCACCCCCCCCCACTCCGGAGCCCTTTGGTTTTAAATGGGCTTTTATAGGGAAAATCTTTAAAAATCTTCTTCTCTGAAACCGCAAGGCCCAGGTCTTTGCTATTTGGTATGAAGCTTCATCTAGTGGACTCCTACCAAGATTGTTCAAATTATAGTGCTTGGGCTAAAAATGCCTCTGCCCCGGGGCCCTATGGTTTTACATGGGCTTATATGGGCAAAATCTTTAAAAATCTTCTTCTCGGAAACCCCAAGGGCCGCAGGTCTTTGCTATTTGGTATTCAGGCTTCATCTGGTGGACCCCTACCAAGATTGTTCAAATTATAGTGCTAGGGCCAAAACTGCCCCCAACCTGGGGCCCTTTGGTTTTACATAGACTTATATAGAGATATTCCTTAAAAATCTTCTTCTGAAACAGCAAGGCCATGGTCTTTGATATTTGGTGTGAAGCTTCCTCTAGTGGACCTCTATCAAGATGGTTTAAATTATAGCCCTGAGGCCAAAAATGCCCCCGCCCTGGAGCCATTTGGTTTTATATAGGCTTATGTAGGGAATATCTTTAATAAAAATCTTCTTCCCTGAAACCGCAAGGCCCAGGTCTTTGATATTTGGTATGTAGCATATCTAGTGGACCTTTGCAAAGATTGTTCAAATTATAGCCTTTGTTGATATTTGGTATGAAGCTTCACCTTTTTAGACGTCTCTGAACATTATGCACATTATAGCCCTGGGGTTAATAATGGCCCTCCCCGGGTCCCACTTGTTACTCTATGGATCAGGTGAGCGATCCAGGGCCATCATGGCCCTCTTGTTTCTGAAATTTGGCTCTTTAGTTTGGTTGCTATGGCAACTTAGATTGTCCATAAACTTATAATAGGTAAAATTGAAAATTAGAGTTAACTGCCAAACCTTTGCAGATATTTAAACAAAACTTTCATAGAAATGTTCCTTAAGCAATTCACCATCTGCTATATGATTTAGGCCTATTGCTCATTTTTACTGGTTGTCATGTAAACCAAAATGAAAAAGAAAGAAAAAATATACTTAAACAAGATGTGTTTGTGAAACACGAACATGTCCCCGGGCATGGTCAAACGTACAAACCAACAAATAAACAAACAGACGGGGCAAAACAATATGTCCCCGCTATCGCTTCCGGCGACATAAAAATCATCTACTCAGAAACCATTTGCTTTGTGAGGCTGAGACTTTATGTATGAAAATATTCACTATATTTGCTCAAGAGGCTTTGTGTTTTTTATGAAATGTAACTCTTTAGTTTGGTTGCTATGGCAGTTTCCATTGACTTATAAAGGGGAAAATTGAAAATTTGCATTTACTGCCAAGCCTTTGCAGATATTTTGACAAAACTGTCATAGAAATGTTCCTTAGGTAATCTACCATCTGCCATATGATTTAAGGTTTATTGCACATTTTGACCGGTTGCCATGGAAAACAAATTGAAAAAAAAAAAGAAAAAAATACGTAAAATATCATCTTGTCAGAAACCGTATGCTCTATCAGGCTGGGTCTTTGTGGAAATATTCACCATATTTGCCTTTTCAGGTTTTGTGTTTTTATGAAATTCGGCTCTTTAGTTTGGTTGCTATGGCAACTCATAGTTCCCACAGACTTATAATTGGGAAAACTGAAAAAATAGCATTTAATGCCGTCTTTGCAGATATTTTGCAAAAACTTTTACAGAAATGTTCCTTGAATAATATTATCTCGGCCACATACTTATTACGCCAAACTGGGGTCCCAAGGTTGTGTCGGGGCCATGCCCCAACCCTCCACTTCATAAAATGCAATATATCTCAGAAACCATTCAGATCCCCTTCCCAAAACCATATATATTCTTGTTCCTAATGATAAGACGCATTCCGTGTAACCATCCTGAGGGTCCCTAGGGATGTGCCAGGGCCATACCCCCCCCCCCCACCCACACACTTCATAAAACGCCCATTAGCTCAAAAATCTTACAGATTCCCACCCCTAAACCATGAATATTCTTGTTCCTTATGTTAAGATGCATTCAGTGACACCAACCTAGGGTCCCCAGGGATGTGCCGGGGCCATGCCCTATCCCTCCACTTCATAAAAGGCCCTATATCTCAGAAACCTTACAGAACCCCACCTCTAAACCATATACATGTAGATTCTTGTTCCTTATGATAAGACACATTTAGTAACTCGAACGTAGGAGTAAACTGGGGCGCGCCGGGGATATGCCCCAACCCTCGACTTCACAAAAGGCCAAAGAGCTGAGAAACCGTTCAGAGCCCCGCCGCTAAGCCATATATATAGAAACCATATGCTCACTAAGGCTGAGACTTTGTGTTTTTATTTTATGAAATTTGGTTTGGTTGCTTTGCTATGGCAAGTTAAGAATTTCAAAAGACTTATTATGGGGAAAATTGAAAAATGACATTTATTCCTTTCAAGATATTTTGTCAAGCTTTTATAGTATTGTTCCTTAAGCAATGTTCTATCTGCCATATGATTTTAGGTCTATTGGTTGTCTCAGATGGGAAATTGTCTATTAACATTTGTTGTTTTGCAACTACGAGGTACACATTTAAGCGACAGCCACCAGACTGATTGGATCCAAATTTTATCAGCAGCATCCTTGGGCTCAGGGCTTCCAACGTAAATGTTAATACCTGGCTGCCAGTGAGCAGTGCCCCCCACCCTGAGCTCTGGTGAGCATAGTGGCTCATGGGCCTCCTCTCATTTTCTTATCTTATCTTAAAAACTTTTTGTCGTGTGCACTTATTGGAATCGTATCAACGAGAACACGCAACATACCTTTATCACATAGGTCGAAAAGATTACCTCATGTCAAACACATTAGCCCCCCATCACACACACACACGCCACCCCACCCCCTGACCTTGTGCTATAGTTAAAGACATATGCTGGTAATTCGCCAGTTTTGTATGCTCATCAAAAATGACAATTATGCCAGAGTCAAAGACTTATCGTCGTTGGGTTATGGGTAAAAATGGTTGAAATTGGTGGAACAGCTATTGTTTGGGGATTCGTTTCGTTATTAAACGTGTTCAGATTGGCTATAAACTTCAAGAAAACAGTAATATTCCGCACCATCGTATGTACAAGGTAAATTCTGGGTCTAGGAATTAAAACGCGGTAGCACGTCTTTAGAAGACGAAACAAGGACACCCATCAGATGCCACCGATGAAGAAAAGTGTAACAAAGTACAGGATCTGGCGAATTAAGTTGGAAGATATGATGAATGCATTATACATTCCACATAGTACCGTTTCAACAATTTTACATGATCGCTTCGGTATGCGCAAGCGATCATGCCCGTTGGGTCCCAAAAAATCCCTTAGCGACGAGCAAATGGCAACCAGAGCACCAGTATGCAGCCTATTGTTGAAGCGGTTTAGGTCAAAGATGATTTGCTTTCACATCTGGTGACTGTAGATGAGACCATTATTATGAGCCAGAGAATAGAGTTCAAAAGTCGCAAGTGGGTAGGGCCAGGGTCTCCGAGGCCAAAGAAGTTAAAAACCCAACCCTCTGCTCTGTGTGTGTGTTTTGGGGGGTGGGGGCGTACAGTGCGTTATTATGTTGAACTTTCTAGCAAAAAAAAGTACAATAACAGGTGCATGTTATGCAAATTTGCTCGACCAACTTAGAACTGTGATCCGTGAAAAACGCCAAGTAAACTCCTCAAACGGATTCTGCTCTAACAGGACAATGCGAGAGCCCACATTGTTTTTTTTAGCTCACCTGTCACGTAGTGACGAGGTGAGCTTTTGTGATCACTTTTTGTCCGTCGTCCGTCGTGCGTGCGTGCGTCCGTGCGTGCGTGCGTCCGTCCGTAAACAATTTCAAATAAGTATATCTCTAATACCCCAGGGTCAATCTTGATCAAATTTCATGGGAAGCATCATCAGGTAGGGGGAAAGGCTGCATAAGGTTTTCGGGCTGATCAGATTGGAATTCTGGTTGCCATGGCAACATATATCTCCCATAGACTATCAATGGGAAAAAAATAAAATATCTTCTTCTCTGAAACCACAGGGCCCAGAGCTTAGATATTAAGCATGTATTAACGGCCAGTGGTGCCCTACATAATTCCTGCCAATCATGCCCCTGGGGTCCAAATTGGCCACACCCCGGGGCCCCATAGACTCATAATGGAACAAAAAGCTTCAAAAATCTTCTTCTCGGAAACCACAGGGCCCAGAGCTTAGATATTTAGCATGTAGCAACAGCAAGTGGTCACCTACATAATTCCTGCGAATCATGCCCCTGGGATCAAAACGGGCCACGCCCCGGGGCCCTTTAGCTCCTATAGACTCATAATGGAAGAAAGCTTCAAAAATCTTCTTCTCTGAAACCACAGGGCCCATAGCTGAGATATTTGGCAACTAGCAACGGCAAGTGGTCACCTACATAATTCCTGCCAACCATGCCCCTGGGGTCCAAATTGGCCACACCCTGGGGCCCCTTAGCTCCCATAGACTCATAATGGAAAAAAGCTTCAAAAATCTTCTTCTCTGAAACCACAGGGCCCAGAGCTTAGATATTTAAAATGTAGCAACAGCCAGTGGTCACCTACATAATTCCTGTCAATCATGCCCCTTGGTTCCAAATGGGCGACGCCCCGGGGCCTCTTCGCTCCCATAGACTCGTAATGGAACAAAAAGCTTCAACAATCTTCTTCTCGAAAACCACAGGGCCCAGAGCTTAGATATTTAGCATGTAGCAACGGCAAGTGGTCACCTACATAATTCCTGCCAATCATACCCCTGGGGTCCAAACGGGCAACGCGCCGGGCCCTTTAGCTCCTATAGACTCATAATTGAAAAAAGCTTCAAAAATCTTCTTCTCTGAAACCACAGGGCCCAGAGCTGAGAAATTTTGCATGTAGCAACGGCAAGTGGTCACCTACATAATTCCTGCCAATCATGCCCCTAATGTCCAAAGGGGCCATGCCCCAGGGCCCCTTAGCTCCCATAGACTCATAATGAAAAAAAAAGCTTCAAAAATCTTCTTCTCTGAAACCACAGGGCCCAGAGTTTAGATATTTAGCATGTAGCAACGGCAAGTGGTCACCTTCAAAATTCCTGCCAATCATGCCCGTGGGGTCCAAATGGGCCACGCCCCGGGGCCCCTTAGCTCCCATAGACTCATAATGGAAAAAAGATTAAAAAATCTTCTTCTCTGAAACCACAGGGCCCAGAGCTTAGATATTTAGCATGTAGCGACAGCAAGTGGTCACCTACATAATTCCTGCCAATCATGCCCCTGGGGTCCAAACAGGTGAGCGATATAGGGCCATTGGGCCCTCTTGTTTAAATAAAAGAAAGACCCAGGTAGCGACACAATCACAATTCGCAGCCCACTCTTGACACCAAGAGAAAGAGGAAACATACAAAAAAAAATACGAGTCACATTTGCAAAATTGCAAAAACAAAATCACGAGTCACACTTGCAAAAAATCACGCCTGCAAGATTGCCATGGATACTGTTGAGCGGAATGGGTAAGAGCTAATACCGCACCCCGTCTATTCTCCAGACTTAGCTCCTACTGCATATTTCCTATTCCAAAACTTGAAAAAAGATATCCGCGGACGTCATCTCCGATCCAACGAAGAAGTCGTGGCGGCAGTTGAGGAGTGGGTCGGAGACAAGGATCCTGGCTTCTTCAGATCTGGGCTGATGACATTGGAACAGCGTTGGTCCTAGTGCATCATTCTAATGAGCACTTACATCGGAGAAGAAAAGTTCGATCCCACCCAGAAATAAGTTAGGCATTTTTTTTTTAATTAGCTCGCCCTCATAACACACATTTAATCGACCATAATATTGTTCCGTACTTTCGCCATTGTTAAAAGAAACCCTACCAACATTTCTCACTGTATCACACACATTTGTTTCCTGTTTTTAATGGTTTCATGCGAGAAAATAATGTTAGACCGTCTAATGCCAAATACATGTCGAGCACAAAAGGCCAAAAACCCGTATAGGTTTAAGGAAAGATCCGAGTCGCACAACGGTTTACCAGTACTTAAGTTCGGTCGATTTCATCTTTGTGCGGGAGCACTCTTTATGGGCGGGGCGCGTGATCAGGGTCTACGCTATTTGCGAAAAATATTTGATTGTCTATAAAACTGAAAACAATAAAAACGAATCAGACATCTCTTCACAGGAAAGTTACGCATCCAAAGGCAATACATGTAAGAGTCTAACTATCATGATGCAGGTTTTATTTGATCCTGAGCAAGTTAAGTATATGCAAATGTAATTTCATGGGGATCAAAACAGAAGTGAAGGCACTGATCAGGAATCGATACAATAAACCTACAGCTCCCATCAGTGACACCAAAGGGAAAGAAACAGAGACATGAAACAAACAGATCCTAATGGAAACATCAATAGCGGAAAGCCAACCGGAGAGTTACTTTCCCACAAAATGGCCAATTGGCTATCCAAAACAAAACGCACACTCAAAAGACAAACCATAACAAAAATAAACCGCGACAGAAGAACCGCATTAGAACGGTTTTGTTTTATTTGTTTGACTTGAGGTTTAATGTCCCCGTCAACACTGTATAGGTCATTTTGGAGACGTTGCTTCCAATTTTATGGGACTTTTACCCGACATTGAGATGAAATGATATCTCAAGCCCTGTCACCCAATGAAAACCAATATGGTTTATAAGCATGGGCGGAATGACTCCCACCGCTTTGCCTGGGCAGGCGTAGATCCTCTAAGCGGGTTACCAGTACTCGCGTGCGGTCGGTTTCAGCTCTGCGTGGAAGCATCATGCAGCCCATTTATTTCTTCAAGCCCCGCATTGAAACGGTCAATGAAACGAATTCAGTCTATCTTACGCAGCTGCAATCCTCGTCCTTATTTAGACAACTAATTTGTTGATTCCGCATGAAGGCCTCCTAACTTATCAGTGCAGCATATCCGAGAACACAAACCTGTGTTCACCAACATTTATGCAGACCACATCAAGATAACAAGTCCGTGTAATGAGCACCCCTCTTAACCCTACATTATATACCGAAAGTGGGGTTTATGGGGGTATTCTTTATTTTGCACAAAACAAAGATTGCGGATGTTCGTTTAGATCGAGCCGATTGTCAATCGGAGGCGGCCGAACACCAGAGTACCCGGAGAAAAACCACCTGGACTTCCGTTGCAGAATTTGGCGTCTCACATGCGAGCCGAGCCAGGCTTAAACCCAGACACGGGTGGACATGAGGAGAGCTATCGCGAAATCGCGTCAACGTAATTTTGCTTCCACGACACATCCGGTAACACTCGCGATAGTTCCTGGGACCTAGAAATGGTAAACAAAGGTAGGTACCCTTGTGCGTTTTGATTTATTGTAGAAGAATGAGAGAATAATATGAAATTTCGGCGATGCTAAGCCATGTTAAATTGATTTATCTTTCTTACCAGGCCGAAAAAGATATTGAAAAAATCGTTGCTGAAAGTAGGTGACCGTAACAAAATCGAACACAGGGTAATCTGACCATAGTTTTATGTCAACACGAATGAATGATGCAGCTGTTTTGTAAGTTTTCCCTTAGAAAGAGATCCTTTGGCACATATTATGGGTATGTCAGCCCTCATTCATCATTGAGACGTAAAAAATGATCAATCCATGTACAGTGAAGGGGTAATGCCGCAAATTATTAGGCCGAGCAGCTCCCACATCATCGCGGCAGCTCCAAAAACACGCTCTAGTTCCCACGAGCCTATCAGATACTGTGTCTGTTACATTTGACCATTACCTCAGTTAGGAGGTTCGCTAAATTTGGCAAAATAAAATCAATTTATGAGTTCTTTAAAGTATTTACAATCTATTACAGAGGTGTACTAAAACGTTTCCTCTGAGTCCCAGTTTATACCTTGCGGGCTTTGAACTCTTCTGCAGTTGTGGCATTTTCCACAGAGGAGGTAAGACTATTCAACTGAGGAATAGTTCCGGGAAAGAAGAAATCCTTCAGTGCATCACTATAGGCCTGATACCTATGATACTGACTGTTGTTTTCGCCCCCGCCCATCTGGGCTTGGAGAAATAGTTTGGGCTGCAAGGTGCTTCCACGCAGAGATGAATCTGACCACACACTTTAACTGTAAATCGCTTAGAAGGATCAAGCCTGTCCAGGCAAAGCGGTGTGAGTCATATGGTCCAATGCATATAAGCCTTTTGGTTTCATTGGACGTCGGGGCTTGAGATGTCAGTTCTTATCAATTTCGAGTAAGAGTCCCGCAAATTGGAAGCAACGTCTCCAAAATGACCAACACAGTCTTGACGGGGGCGTTTAACCTCAAATCAAACAAACACAATCCTCCCAGGGTGGCCACTTTTCTGAAAACAAAATTCCGGGCTGTTCTCCAAACACTGTCGGAAACTCAAAATACTCTACTTGTAACCAGCTTTCACCATTTTTTGGCATTATCTACAATAGAAAATCGTAACAATGCCTTTTTCGGCAGCCGACAGCCAGTGATTTTACGGACTGATGGTCGCTCCGTGGACCCCCCCCCCCCCCCCACACACACACACACATACACACACACTCACCCCATCACCCTATTTGTTTCTTCTTGAAACATATATGGTAGAAAAGGCTGTGGATCGTTTCATTTTTCGATTTGTGTAGGTATTGTGAAAAAGGATTTTATAAATTATGGTAGCGTGAGGGTCGGTTCGGTGGGTCTGGGTGGTATTATTGTTTAGGGTAGGGCATCATGATAAATTCTTCATAAATCATTATTTAAATTTAAAAGTCAGTATGAGGATATAGAGTAGCAGCGAAACACATTACAATTCTTACAAGTATCGGAAAATTCGTTTTAAAAGTCGTTCTAATAATTCATTAGTTATTTCATTTGGATAAATACTGAGATTAATGCCGATTTTATTCAAGTATCGTGCAGATAATTTTGACGATATATTCAAGATTTACTTACTTTAACATATCAGAAATCATAAAATGTTTTTAGAAATCGTTGACTGGGTGTATAATTTAGTAGAAAATGACATTTTGGGGGGGGGGGGATATTTCTTTTCTTCTAAAATTCCCCTTGTTTTCCAATGATTACGGCCCACAGTTCCCCACGGTTAATATAGACCAGGTGTGTGACGTCACGGGATTTCGCTCTTTGCCTTAAAATTGGCTACATTCCATTCTTGTAACAAGGATTCATTTATATCATGTTAGCGGTTGCCTGGTGGTTTAAATCAACATATAACCTAATCTAAAAACTTCTCTTCAGGTGATGGAATAATATACTCGTGGGAACTAGAGGGTGTTTTGGGAGCTGGCGCGATGATGTGGGAGCTATTCGACCTGAAAATTTTAGCATCACTCCTTCACAATACATGAACTGATATTTTTTTTTTACATCTAAATGGTGAATTAGGGCA
The DNA here is from genome assembly GCA_963580285.1 of Lucinisca nassula. Lineage (NCBI taxonomy): Eukaryota > Metazoa > Mollusca > Bivalvia > Lucinida > Lucinidae > Lucinisca > Lucinisca nassula. The sequence continues at coordinate 86,916,264 of OY757016.1, read as the reverse complement.
GACGTACACAGAATTTGTTCCAAATTATCTCGTTCTAAGCGAAAATTTACAAAACAGTTGCATTATTCATTCGTGTTGACATAAAACTATGGTCAGATTACCCTGTGTTCGATTTTGTTACGGTCACCTACTTTCAGCAACGATTTTATCAATATTTTTATCAACCTGCTTAGCAAGATAAATCATTTTAAGATGGCTTAGTATCGCCGAAATCTTTATATTATTCTCTCATGTTTCTACAATGAATCAAAACGCACAAGGGTGCCTACCTTTGTTTACCATTTCCCGGTCCTAGGAACTATCGTGAGTGTTACTGGATGTGTGGTGGGAGCAAAATTACGTTGTCGCGATTTCGCGATAGCTCCCCTGATGTCCACCCGTGCCAGAGTGTTGAGATACCTAATGATTAGCCTCTTGCATGGGGGAAACCCCAAAAGGGTTACCTTAGCAAACAGTGCAGACCCCGATCAGACGCCGCAAAACGCGGCGTCTGATCAGGGTCTACACTGTTTCCGTCAAAAATGGAATAAAAACGAAAATATAGACCCGACACCCCTTATATGACAAATGGACTTGTCCAACATATAGCAATGGAAGAGTCCACCAGTATACAATGGGTTAAGAGCCCGCGCTCTTATCCACTAGGCCACGGAGGCCCGTAGTTGTGTTATCGTAATGAACAGCCTATCGTCGCGTTATGTATTCAATGACCAATTTGGAAGCCCCGCAATGTGAAAGTCTATTTTTGGTATATACAGTAGAACTTCGATGGCTCGAACACCGATGGCTTGTTTACCGTGGTTGTGTCGAAACCGTTTTTGAGTCCCTAGCGAAATCCTCTTCATAAGAAATAGTGGGGGATATTTAAGGAGGTTTTAGTCTCTTATTTTGCAAATGTATGCTATCTGTACTCATTAGAATCGCCTCGATGAGGCGATTCTAATGAGTACACTTAGCATACATTTTCATTATAGAACACCGATAATTCAGGGGAAAAAATTAAGGAGGTTTTAGTCTCTTATCTTGCAAATGTATGCTGTGTGTACTCATTAGAATCGCCTCGATGAGGCGATTCCAATGAGTACACACAGCATACATTTTCATTATAGAACACCGAAAAGATGTCTTAAAGTATCTCGTTATGCCTCCTAACAGTAACCTCAGAGGCTCGAACTACCCCTGTCTCGAACAGATTTTCTAGGTCCCAAAGGTGTTCGAGCCATTGAAGTTCGACCGTAGTTGGACAACAAAGCTGCTCAACCTAATTAGAGTATTCACTACCCACATGTCGCTTCATATACAATACATTATGATAAAGATACAAAGGTTGTCATTAGATACATAGAACACACACACAAGAATGATCAAAAACTGACAGCACTGATGGGTCGACTGTCTTCGGTTGTAGAATGAGACCATGGTCCTGAACGGAACCTTACACTGCTTCGTTAATCCTTTATTTACGTTTGGAAACAAAACACACACACACGCGCACGCACACACACAGTAATAATAATTTGTTTGATTTGAGGTTTAACGTCCCCGTCAACACTGTAAAGGTCATTTTGGAGACGTTGCTTCCAATTTTGTGGGCTTTTTACCCGACAATGAGATGAAATGACACCTCAAACCCTGTCGCCCAATGAAACCAATAGGGTTTATTAGCATGGACGGTCCGGCTCGCACCGCGGTTCCTGGACAGGCTTAGATCCTTTAAGCGGTTTACCAGTACTAGTGTGCGGGCCAGATTCAGCTCTGCGTGGAAGCATCATGCAGCCCATATATTTCTTCAAGCCCCTATGGGCGGGGGCCAGACAGTAATAATAATAATAATAATAATAATAATAATAATAATAATAATAATAATTAAAACACTGACAGCACTAGTTGTTGCTGATTGTAGGCTGTGGCAATGGTCTCGAACGGAGCCTGACAGTGTTTATTTTAACATTTTAATTCCGGCATTTTAAACAAACAATGTAGACGCTAACCAGAACACGTTTCGCAGCGTCTGAATTTGGTTTACATTGACTGACAATGTGCAAGCACATGCGCCTTCGTCACATAACACTCTGACAGCAGGTGCAGCGACGAGAATTACGCGAGCTATAATAAATGAGCCAGCGCACGACAAAACCTACAATAAGACATGTGCGTCCATCGAAGACTCAGATCTGCCTGCGCATCCATATAGTCTAACCAGAGACTTCTCTTGCTGCATGAAGGAGCATTGGGCCCTTTGCTATCCTTAGAGCGCACAACGAAGACTCTGATCAGACTGCGCGGATGCGCAGTCTGATCTGAGTCTTCGTTGGGCGCCCATGTCTTATTGTAGGTTTTGTCATGCGCTGGCATTTAATGTAATGCGCTTATTTGTACGTATAACACGGATAATCGCAAAGGAAGCTTCTAGATCCCATAGTATCCACCCTATAGCTAACAGAAATGATTCACGACCTGCTGTACAGGTTGATCAGTATCACCATTTTCACCCCATTTCCAAGTCCCAAGATACGTGTAGGTGTTTAATATACAAAATGTAAGTGTTCTCAAACAATGTTGTCATATTTATGGCACATGAAAGCCAATAATTTCAATGAGGTCTACTCTTAAACATCACGTGAACAAGTCCGTGAAATTAACACCTCCCAAAAACCAGCTTCTGTGTTATCGTTATGAGAGAGGAGGAGGAGGACACCTTTACTATGCGCTTTCATATTTAAAAAAAGAAACATGAAATCGCAAAAGAAGTTTCCCTGTCCAAATGCTTTTCTCTCAGGTGGTCAGGATACACCTTGAGTGTAGGCAACTTGACCATTACGAAAACACGCCTATACAAATACATTGTAACTTTTATCGTCGAAAAAAAATGAAAATTTTAAGATAAAAAATTGTGATTTTTTCTTATTTCTGCTCAAAATCTAGATTGTCTGTACTCATTAGAACCGCCTCATCGCGGCAGTTCTAACGAGTACCCACAATCTATATTTTAGAGCAGAAAAAAGAAAAATAAGGTTAATCCATGTAACCCCCAGTTTACTATATAAAGTGGGGTTCAAGGAGGTTAATATAATATAGACGTGTTTTCGTGGTGTTTAAAAGTAGACTCGTTTTCAGAAGAGCATGTTCTGTTGGAAAGGGAGCCGAAATTCCAGATGGTATGATACTTTTTTAAAAATTGTAAAAAATAAAGAAATACTGTCATATGTATCAATTGCATATTCCCGCCCCATCCCCACCCCGCCCCACAATACCGTTAAACGTACATGTATCTAATAACTTTCAAAGCTGCGGCCGTTTGCCTTACAATTCAAACATAGGAAACAACATTTACAAAGCAACTGTTTAAAAGTCCGCTTAAATTCCGGGTTACTATAATTATAAAGGAACGGATTTATTGTGGAGTTGATGTAGGTCATCCAGAAGGTTACAGCATATACTTTCCTAGGCACACAGGATGGACACACGGAACTAATGTCAAACACAACGTGGAACGGGATCCAGCATATTGCATAGCCTATTACGATATATGTCAACGTCACAAATATACTATCTGTATCACGTTTTTGCCTGCCGGTAGGTAGGTAACCGCCTTTTGCTCTAAGGGCGTTATTTGTATTGCCCCCGATATTGGAGCTTGGTTTCTTAACATTTATAGATGATTTTGGTTTAGAGAGGATAAACCCTGAAATATTCTGATTAGGTTCAAACTCCGTCTGTCTGCCTGCCAAAGTCTTACCGTGACCATTTCTAATGGCAGACATGTGCAGTTCCGCGACTCTCCTTTCAGATCCAGACGCAATTAAGCGACAATGTTTCCGCATTGTAATAAAAACTTTGAAATAGCAGAAAAGCATGACGCAGCAAGAGCCATGATGTCCAATAATGGCCACAACAATAACAAATCCTTGGTTCTCTGATGGTCTCCACATACACTTATCTGACACAGCGTTGTGAACACGATCGTAGATACATGACGGGAGCCAGAGAAACAGCATGAATATCCTGTAAAAAGGAAACAATGTAATGACAACTAAGAGTTTATGTTAATCCTTAAACCACCTATCGCATTTATACATTACGAAAACATGCCTATTCAAATATATTGCAAAAAATTTCACCAAAAACTGAACATTTTCAGATAAAAAATTCGGATATTTTTTCGTATTTCTGCGTAAAACATAGAATGTGGGTACCCATTAGAACCGCCTCGACGATCTATGTTTTTGAGCAGATATACGAAATATATATACTCATGTATTCCCTAGTTTTACTATATGAAGGGTCGTGATGGCAAATGACATTTTCAAATGCAGTGAAATTCCTAAATTGTTGGACAATTTTTGACATTTTTCAAAACTTCTCCGAAATAGAAGTGAAGGCAGTGATCAATAATCGACACTACTATCCCACAGCTTCCATCAGAGACACCAAAGGGAAAGAAACCTGAAATAACTAGACCCTAATGGAAACATCAATAGCGGAAAGCCAAAAGGGCAGTTACTTTCCCATAAAATGGCCAATTGGCTATTGAAAACAAAAGAAAATATAAGCGATACACACACTCAAAGACAAACCATAACAACAATAAACCGAGACAGAAGAAACGCCTTGAAACGGTCAGTGAAACGAATTCCATTGGGGGACTTAAATCGATTTTACGCTGCCGCAGTCTGCGCCCTTACTTCCGTCGCAATTTAGACAAATAATGTGTTAAGTCCGCATGAAGGCCCCCTAACACATCGGTGCAACTTTTCCGAGAACGTAAGCATCAAACAACCACAGAGATGAAACAATAGTGAGGTCGGCCCCCGCCCATTGGGGTTTGAAGAAATAAATGGGCTGCATGATGCTTCCACGCAGAGCTGAATCTGACCGAGTAATGGTAAACCGCTTAGAGGATTTAAGCCTGCCCAGACAAAGCGGCACGAGTCGGACCGTCCATGCTTATAAGCCCTATTGGTTTCATTGGGCGACAGGGCTTGGATTACATTTCATCTCAATGTCGAGTAAATGCCCCACAAAATTGGAAGCAACGCCTCCAAAATGGCCTTTATAGTGTTGACGGGGGTGTTCAAACAAAAACAAAGAAACAAAGGCGAGGACTCGACAGCAAGAAACCACTGAAATGCTGACGCAAAAGGAAAACCAAAAGTTAGACCCCAATGGACCAGAGATCGAGCATCAGACTACTTTTGAACAATCTCAAAGATGGCACCTGAGCAGAAAACAATTGGTGTTGAAAGTACAAGGAAAGAAACGATACTAAAGCCTTTACATCATGTTTCTGTTTTCTTATCAGAAAAGGCTTCACATTACATTCTCGTTTCTCTGTCATGTCAAAGATATTTCTCAAAGTAACATGGGCCTCGTCAAGCGATTTTGGTACTTATCGCCTATTCGAGCAGCGAAGGTTCAGGCGAGCCTGCGCATCCGCGCAGTCTCGCCAGAACCTTCGCTGCTCGCTCATACAAGCAGTGAATCAAGAGGAACCTTCAGACAGAAAGCCATATCCCTGGCCCCTCTGAATGGCTGGGCATGCGCAGTTAAAATTTGTCATGACGGAATGCTCGAAGACACAAATTCGCTTGGCGGGGCTCACATAAGACAGAACAAAAAGAGGAGACTGACAATATCAAATAAATCTTTAAGAGAACTAGTAAGAAAATGTCATTCAGGAAAGGCCACAATCAAAGAACGCAGTCATCTCAAATCACATAAAGAAATTAAGTGACAAAACAGACGAAACATGAACCAACGGCACAAAGCCAACCCATTTAGTACCGGAAACCCCATAAGGGGTTCTTGGCAAACAGTGCAGGCCCAGATCAGACGCCGCAGAAAGCGGCGTCTGATCAGGGCCTACACTGTTTGCAAAAGCTTTACCCATTTTCCCAGTAAATTTTGAAGAAAACATAACCTGACACCCCTAAATTTTGAAATGGATTCCCGCTATATATAAGGAGGAAGATTCCATTTGTTACAAAAAAGGGGGTTAACAAATAAGACACTGCAAAAGAAAGACCGCCTTGGGACGGTCAGTAGTAAAACTACCGGGGTTTTGGTGTGTGTGGGTGGAGGGTGGGGGTGGGGCTTCAACTCCGGAGTTTATTAAATTTCAATCCTCGTCCTCAGTTCCAGAGCAGTATCAAACATAACAATAACGAATTGATCCCCATGGAGGCTTTCTAGCTCAACAGTGAGTCAAAATAAAAAAAAAACATAGTACAATGTTCATGCATAGATTTGACGGGCCTCCGTGGCCTAGTGGTTAAGAGCGCCGACTCTTAATCATTAGGTCTCTCACCACTGTGGTTCGAGCCTCGCTCGGGCCATATGTGAGACACCAAGTTCTGCAACGGAAGATCAGGTGGTTTTTCTCCGGGTACTCCGGCTTTCGCCCACCGCTGATAAATGATCGGCTCGATATGAGTGAAATAATCTTGAAAGGGCCGTAAAACTAAAACCAAAAAATGCATAGATTAATACTGTCAGCACTCATCAACAATCCGACGTCAAAGCAGAAGAAAACCACAAGTTAGATCACAGTTCACTAAGCTACTGAAGCTTTCAACAAATGGAGACAACTTGTGATTTCGGCCAATTTGGCCTCATCATCGACCCACAAATTACTTTTTAAGAACCGAAATGGACTCGATGATCACTATAACGAAGCACTGGCAGACGTTCTTCTTTCCACAATACTACACTTAGCACTAGCTGCAGGGAAGTGACAGATGAGCCCTCTTATATAGGACGCGGCGTCTTATCATAGGATTCACTGTTTCATTTCTAAATATACTCCTGCTGCATGTATTTATAAGACAGGACACTTTGGCCTAAATGGAAAGAAGTAAACACGAAAGTTACGAGTGGGAATCCCTTGACACACACGGTTACAGCGCTCAAACGATGTGATATGAAACGTAAATTTTATAGACGTGAGTGGAAGCAGTCTGTAGTATTACATTTATGTTGTTATGTTGCACCACATTTTTATTCCGTAGAATGAAAGTACCAAACTTTAGATGCTGTACTTGAGGATAGAGTTGAGATACAACAAGAAACTAGGCCATGATGAGGACAGTTCCAAACATATTGACTGGACTAGCTGGTTGTGTAGCCGTTGCATCTTAATCCATATAGTTATGATGCAGCATGGTGCTTAGCAAAGGAAACATTACGAAAGCACGCCTATACAAATGCATTGTAAATTTTACTGTCGATAAAACGCCATTTTTATATATATATATTTTTCTTATTTCTGCTCAAAATATATAGATTGTGGGTACACGTTAGAACCGCCGCACCGTGGCGGTTCTAACGGGTACCCACAGTCTATATTTCAGAGCAGAAATAAAAACAAAAATATATATATAAGTGGGGTTTAAGGGGGCCAAAGTTATATAGGTGTGTTTGTGTGATGATGAGTGCAGCTTGCGTCTCAGTCCATATTATTATATGATGTAGCATGATGATTGTGAGTAATCGTTAGACCAGAAATAAGAAAAATAATGTTTTCATATTTCTCCTCAAAACATAGATTGCGGGCACTCGTTAGAACCGCCTCGGCGAGGCGGTTCTAACGCGTACCCAAAATCTATGTTTTTGAGCAGGAATAAGAAAAATAACATGTACCCCTGTAAACTCCCGTTTTACTGTATAAAAGTGGGATTTAAGGGGGACAAAGTAATATAGGTGTGTTTGCGTGATGAGTGCAGCTTGCGTCTTAGTCAATACTATTATATTTACATTTCCAGTGTAAAGCCTGATGTAAACCTATAGAAAACAATGTAGTTCATATTTCCATGAATGCATCGAGTCACATGATTTTCAGTGACGTCAAGTGACGTCAGTCTAAAGCATTGTTCTCGTTGGTGACGTCAACGCTGTTCCGCTCTTTGTAGAAAAACAGCGTGTACATGTTTTTCAGCTTTAAAAGTTTGCCCTATAAGCATTTTTTCGCCCAGTGATGACAGTCAAAGAATGTAATATAAAAAAATAAACTTATTTTTTCTGCTTTACATGAACGCATGAAAGACAGCGGGTCGGTAGCAAAGTTTACATGAACCCCGGAGTGGTTCATTTACTTTGCACTTGACCCACTGCTTTCGTACTTTCATGAACAACAGAAAACTAAAATTCATTTCTTAAATGATGCAGGATGATGTTGAGCAAAGGAAGATGCATAAATCAAAAATTAATTTGTGTTGCCATGCAGCCAACGGCTATACGACTTGGTCAACATAATTATCTCAAAACTGTACTTTTTTATAAAACAGTAAGAACATAATTTGACTATTGAAACAGATTGACTACACGGTTCCACAAGATAAATGACCAAAATTGCGGCCATGGCATTTATGTCTGAACATGACTATACTGGTACATAAAAATGAGGGCATTATTTATGACTGAAAATATACACTTCATGTCATTCTAATTGATTAATGCTATTTGAGAAGCATGGCAATGCCTTGTTGGCATGGCGCCCTGTTTCCTGTGCAGACTTTGTTACAAACCTTGCTTGATTAAATTAAGTAAAACAAAAGCTGATTAGAGACAAAATCCATTTCAGTCTCTAATCCTTGGTTACTGCAAACGCAAGTGCAAAATGATATGCATGCCTCTGCGTATAAACAAACGATATGTGAACAACCGAGCCTATTTTTGTGCCATTATAATGATTTAGCCGTTAAACAGAATCCAAGTTAGGAGTATGAGAGGTTATACAAGGTATTTTCCTCATCATTACTCCAAGAAACAAATGTTATAGACATTTGTTAGAATCGCCTCGGTGAGGCGATTCTAACAAATATCTATAACATTTGTTTCTTGGAGTATAAGATTACAACAATCTTTTATGCTATGGACTCGATTTGTGCATCTCCAACCCGAGAGAAGCCCACGCCGCTCGAAAACCTGGCAAACTAGTCGTTCCATTGAAATTGCCGTTATAACGAGTTTTGCCGTTATAACGAATGTCGGTTTGAATAGGGTTGGCTTTATATAGACTCTGGACTAGAAAAATGTTCTGGGCTTTCCAAGCAGTGTAGATCCTGATCAAACGTCGCAGAATGCGTCATCTGATCAGGGTCTACACCGTTTGTGTATAGTACAGGAAGCGTTATGCGAAAAAGTCCAAGTCCTTTCCGTCACTGCGCGCAGACAAAACCAATCCCTTAGTGATATCAGTACTTTGATTGATATCTCTGCGTTTTCTAACAGTAATCAGGATATAAAAGAAAAACTCTAGAAGAAATGCTTCTTCCTCTTCATCTTCTACACTCCTTCTTCTTCAAATCAAATCTTCTTCTCCTTCTTCTTCTTCTTCTTCTTCTTCTTCTTAATATTATTATCATTATTATTATTATTATATTTTTCATGTATACGCAACTGTGTTATGCGTAGTGCTACGTCTCTGGACCGTGGGTCCTCGCTGGAACAGTATTACCCCTTCGCCGTCAACAGTGAAGCTTCAGTGTGTCAAATAGCGATTACTCGTTATGGGCCATTCGAAATCGTTCTTAAGGATAGACTACACATTGGGGCAGTGGTCATTTTAAATTATTCTTTCTTAACCTTAACAAGATACAATCCAATTATGTTTTACATGTACATCAAATCAAAGCTTAGAAACTGAAGTTTTCATATAAGCTATTTTATATATTATAAAATAAGCTATTTTATATATTATAAAATAAAGTTGTATTGATGTTATTAACTGAGAAGTAATACATGAGTTTTTACATTTTTGGATGCATTTATTTTAAACCATTTGCTTAAAAAACAGCAATTCTCCTTGGATAAGCATCACAAGTACATGCTCCACAATAATGTATCACAGATTTTTTTCTAACTTTGCACAAAAGAAAGATTTTGCAATTTTTATTTTCTGGGGCTGTACGCAGTAGCTTGGCCTGTTAAGGTTTTCGTTGGAGAGATCAGTGGCGCGGGCGAGGGTTGGGCGTCGTCCTCTCTCCCCCGCACCAATCTTGTTTGGGAAAGCGCACGGACATAAGCAGGGCCGCTGGGGGACAGCTTCATTTGCTATTCCTGCCATAACCGATTTTAGCTGAAAATATGTTGAATGTGTATTAATTATCCCATGTTTACTTATTGTAATAGTTAGTTTAGATGTCCTTGTTGTTTACAACATGTAAACCTGGAATTTCTGAATAAACTGAAACTGATAGGGACAATACCATGGAACGAAATCAATTGATCATTCTGAACAAAAGTTTAATTTTGTCCCAAATGGAATAAGATATCAAATCCCTGTGATACATTTATTAAGTTGTGAATGAAAAGAATATTTGCGACAAATATTGTACGATTTGGGCGCAGATTCAAGAAACTGAACCACTTTGAAGACAGGCACCCACACTGAATTTTCTTTTTTTTTTTTTTCAGGTAAGCTGAAAAACGCCTGTTGTCCACTATCTTTAAAAAGATTTACTGGGCTGAAACAGCAGTCCCTTGCCCAATTCACAAAAAAATCATCAGTGTTATTCTTGGCGTGTTTTAATTCATTGAATATGTATTTGCACAAAAATTGTATTTTCTACTCAAAGACATGCAACAACTGCCCACAGGTAAATGACTGACAATGATGCTAATGAGTGCATAATCACCTCACACCTTGTTGCAGACTTATAAATTTATTGAAGATGAACCAAGGGAGTTTGATGGCAGTAAATCATGGTTGTACTAGTATTTGATGTGCAATATCTTTTTGTTTTGTTTTCTTTTTTTCAGCAATTAAATGGCTTAAGCTTGCTAATTTGAAACAAAAACAAGTCTCTAAGATTTACGGAACCCGGGAAGGGACATGATTTTTTATTTTTATTATGTTGTGCGAACAAGATAATATCTTGAGCAGACAATATATTATCTAGTTCGGACAACATATTATCTTGTGCGGACAAGATATTATCTTTCTTACGTCAAGGTCACATTCGGTCACTTAGGATTTTGTATGGAAAAGACAGGGTTTTCTGGTTCTGTTGCATCTTATGACATCATAGTTGATATTTGCAATCAGATTAATGATCCTGGGGCCATAAGATTAAAAAGTTTTTAATTTTTCTAAAACTTCTGGGCTAACTGATACCAAATTACATATAAAGCATCAGTGTGGTCGAGAAATCCAAGTTTGTTAGAGGGATCTGTGTGATCGTCACACCAATAAACGGCCAAAAGTGATTTTAAATTCTGCATCTCAAGAAATACAAGACCTTGGTATGCAGCATTTTGGACTCTAGCCCTAAGATGGTTCAAAGCTGACTATAATGTAGGCGACGGCAACAAAAGAAAACAATGGTTGATTTCAAAACAATTTGGTATCAATGGTCCTGGAATTGGCTTCTACTAAACCATTATGGTCTGTTAAAATAAATGGCCACCACGGGTGTGTGTGTGTGTGGGGGGGGGGGGGGGATTTATGCCCACTTGAGCTCTGGTGAGCGTAGTTTCCTATCGGCCGCTTGTTTACAATTTTGTGTTCAGGGCATTTATTAAAAGTCGCGTAAACTTGATGGCAAGCGTAAACCATATTTAATTGGCTTTGTCATGATACAGCAGCCACAGTTTTCTGCTTTACTGATTGCTCTTGTTTGGTTACCGTTTGTTGCTTAGCTTCATAAACAACAAGGCAACGCAAGCGTAGCATCCCCTCGCAACTGCATACCATTCATTAACATGAAAATCCAATCTGAATATGTTAGACAAATTAGACATAATAGATTACCTTTGACTTCGCCCCTGCTAATCGGGGCTTGAAGAAGTATGGGCAAGATGTTTCAATGCAGAACTGAATCCGACATCACATGAGTACTGGTTAACCCCTTATAGGATCTAATCCTGCCCAGGTTAAGCGGTACGAGTTGGACCGTCCATGATTATAAACCCAATTGGTTTTATTGGGTCAAAGGAACTGAGGTGTCATTTCATCTCAATGATGGGTAAAGTCTCACAAAATTGGATGCAACGTCTTCAAAATGACCTATTGTTGACCGGGACATTTAACCTCAAATCAAACAAACCTTTGAATACAAAGCAATGGTGTTAAGCTCTTACCGTAGACTTTTGGAAGAACTTTTAACGGCAAATGACATGCTTTTGTGTTGCTAATTATGATGACACACCCGTGTGACATATTGGAATCTTTCATATTTCCAAAACTGTTATTTCCTATGATTTTTAATTCATTTTGTTATTTCGACTTTAAACAGAGATTGTGAATGCTCATTATAATCACCTTATTGATGTGGTTCTAATCAGTACCCACAACCTATGTCTTGAAACAGAAATAACAGGTCCATTGTGACCTTGACCTTTGACCCCTGACCTTGAAATTCAATAGGGTTCATCCTCTGTACATGGTGAACATTTGTAGAAGGTTTGATGCTTCTACGATGAATACTGTGTCTTCTATCCTGCTCACAAGGTTTTCAAGGTCAAGTCCATTGTGACCATGACCTTTGACCCCTGACCTTTAAATTCAATAGGGTTCATCCTCTGTACATGGTGAACATTTGTGGAAGGTTTGATGCTTCTACGATGAATACTGTGTCTTCAATCCTGCCCACAAGGTTTTCAAGGTCAAGTCCATTGTGACCTTGACCTTTGACCCCTGACCTTGAAATTCAATAGGGTTCATCCTCTGTACATGGTGAATATTTGTGGAAGGTTTGATGCTTCTACGGTGAAAACTGTGTCTTCTATCCTGCTCACAAGGTTTTCAAGGTCAAGTCCATTGTGACCTTGACCTTTGACCCCTGACCTTGAAATTCAATAGGGTTCATCCTCTGTACATGGTGAACATTTGTGGAAGGTTTGATGCTTCTACGATGAATACTGTGTCTTCTATCCTGCTCACAAGGTTCCGGACAGACACACACACACACAGAAACACAGACACACAGACACACACACTAACACACGGACGCACGGCACCGATGCTATATCCCCATTCGCAACGTTGTTGCGAGGGGATAATTAATTGGTGACCAGTGGTAGTTTGGTATGAAGTTGCCATGACGGCAATTGCTCTGAAAGACGACAATGTTTAGTGAAGATAACAGCGCGGCCCTATATCAGTTTTGTTTTTTCAAAGGGTTGGCAGATTTTGTTCAGTATTTCATAATTGAAGGAAAGTCGTGTTTTAATGAGTTAACGCCTCTGAACAATCAAGCCTCCTTTTGACGGAAGGTGTGCGAAATTTTACTGCGAACAAAAAAGAAACATTATACAGTATTTGGTGGAACGATTTTACTTAAATGTTTTAGAGGTTTATTGTTTTGTTTTTTAACATTAATTTGCTGCAAAAAAGATACTGTACTAAATTTAAATATCGGCATCTAATTCTCCAGCTGCGGATTTGATATACTCCAGCTTATTTGCTGATTGAATGACTCTGGTTTTGGTCGATCTTTTGGCAAACATGCGCAAATTGAGGTCACAAGTTACATGAAGATGCAGAAAAGTTCAGTCGAGGGTCTGTGTTGAATCCGATCTTCCCACCCTTTTTGACAAAGGTGAAGAGAAGAAGCTTGAGTTACGTAGGAATCGTAACATTTATTATGCCAAACATCGTCCCTGTTCACTGTTCAATATATCTGACATATTAGGTTTCAACCTCAAGTAAATTAACTCTCCCGCCTAGTTCCTTTCATATGTACGCACGCATTTCCGCCAGAACGCCTGAAGGTAGGTGTCTGATGCTCTGTCATTGGTAGGGTTAACCGGAGCCTAACTGTTTGGTTTCCTTTGCGGCAGCATTCTAGCTATTTCATGCTGTCGAGTCCTCATCGTTGTTTCATCTCTTTATTCGTTTGATTTTCTGTTCTCGGAGATGTGGCACTGATTAGCTAGAACTCTATCATGTAGAGTGAACAATGTATCGGATTTAACCACGACAATCAAGGGCGAGTAGTGTGAACACCTAAAATCTATTAAAGTGTCCAACCCCACCTCCTCCCCCACCCCCCCCCCCCCCCGTAAAACTTCTTACTGACTCCGTCGTCGATCCTTTTTTATGTTTTATTATTTTCATAGTTAGTCCTTAAGATGTATGTATTGCTAATGCCTTTTTTATTTTGGATAGCCGTTCGGTCATGTGGGGAAATAACTGTCATTCTGGCTTTCCATCCATGACGTTTTCATTTTGGTGTTTTGAATGGATTCCTGATCATTGCATACACTCTGCTTTTCAAACGTGATAACTCCTGATGGCTTGTCATAGAAGGCCTTTTTGGCCAATCTATATGGGACAATTGGGGAGGTTGGGTGAGGCAAAGGTGACATGTATCTTGCGTTAATATGGCGTCCAGCTGATATTGGCTTACAGCTGGATAAGACCTACTGTTTTTCCAGCAGGTAAGGGTGGAGGGGGGATACTGTTATTTCTTCTGTTTCCGCTTTTCCATTTTCCCATTTCTCCTCTGCCCCTTACTTTCATCTGCTCAGCTATCTCTTCTGTCGCTTCTCTCTCTTTCTCTGGAGAGAGGACAAAAATGACCTGAACAAGAGGTGACGTGCCTTTAAACCCAAAACAATCAATATATGGGACAAAAGTCAGAAAAAGGAAGTAGTAATAAAGGAGATGAAGAACAGAATAACCAGTGTGTGACATGAGACACAGGATGATTAAGAGCTAATGGTGAATAGAGGGACAAGGCTATCGTAGACAGATTGCCCAATAAAATGGTAGAAAGTAAGTGCAGGTGACATCTTAAGACGCACGTTTACAGGTTATACCACACCTCTGGGAAAAGGGAAGATAGAAGAATGTTTAAGGGATGGCTTTACGTTACATTAAACCTCGGGTACAATTTATTTTTAGTCGTGTATGCGACTTAACAGAAAATAAGGTACCAAGTAAGATTTCAAGTGGCCAGTAACATTTACGTGTTTAAAATATAATAGTGTCGATGTTACTTGGGTAGCCTTCAGCACAAACCGGAAACTTTGGATAATGATTCTTGAAATATACAATGTATTCATTAAATGTTGATTGTTTCAAGTCACCAGTTTAGAGAATCACTTGCCAGTTCACCCGCTGACGAATATGCTTGGTGATGTATATTCCCCTCACTTAATATAAACCGGAAGGAAATGGCCATCAGTAACTTTTCAAAAATATATCTATCGGTCGCTGTTATGATACATCTATGACCAGCCAGTTAAATAATTTAGTTTATGTTGGTTTTAATATACATTTTTATCACGATCTGTGACACAACAGGAAAAAGTGGTAAAATAGTTCATAGGTATCGGAGTCCCTTGTTCATGCCCGAATTGAAACAGAGTCATCAAGTTTCACATGCACGTGCAAAAATAACCGTCCTTTATACTGACCAAAAAGAAATTGGTTTCAATAAGTACCAATATTGTAAAATTTACCAAATTTTTGGGGTCAAATTTCAATGGTCAAAATTTATGGTAACACCGGATGTAATTACGTCATAGCATGAATTTTGGTGTCTTCGAGTATTGACATATATTTTGGCTGATGCAATAAATCAACATTCATATGTAAGCGCAAGCTACACATAACTAAACTCAATCCAACTATACCATCCGCATGGGGGTGGGTGTAAACTTATAGAATTTTCAACCCCTTTTCCCCACCAGATTTGCTAAATAATCACATGTCTTACAGGTTAGGCTCCTATCTCAATGAAACGGCACAAATAAAGCGTGAGAATTTTGGGTGCATTAAATTTTTCGAAATCTGGTCTCAAATCCCGGACTAATAAGTTAGTGATATTCATTTAACGTGATCAAATGCTGCAAATATTGTGAATTGGAAGGGGAGGTAACTCAAAAGGACATGGCACCCAGAGGTGCTGTTCTTGCGCATGACACGCCGTCTCAGCCTAGTGAACAATTGTGCCAGGTACCATCAATATGTTTCAAATGAGGAATTATGGCTATCACAAGGTTGTCAGTCTATTTTATTGGAAGGGGAACTAACTCAAAAACTATGACAAATAGAGTTGTGGCACTTGCGCATTGCACACGGTCTCAGCCTTGTGAACAATCAATAAATCTCAAAAGGGTTTTGGAGAAATGGCCATCACAAGGTTTCGTCTACGGAAGGACGGACGAACGTCTATAATGTCTACTCCCATGGGCACCTAATGACGAGTACTTGAGTCCATCAGTCACAGGAACGTCGTCTAGAAGGCGTTTTCTTGCAATTAAGTAATCTATGTTGTCTGGTCTCCGTGGGCTTGTGGATAAGAGCACTGACTCTTAATTATTAGGTCTATCAAATCTATAGTTCGAAGCTCGCTAGGGTTATATGTGAGATTCCAGTTTTGCAACGGAAGGTCATGCGACTTTTCTTCGGGTACCCTGGTATTCTTGTCAGGGCCGTTAAAGAGCAACACAAATAAATAAATAAAAATAAACAGAGTGTGTATGTGCGCACGTGTGTGTGTGCTCTTTGTGTTTTTTTTTTGTTTGTATTGGAGTTTAATGGACCCGTCAACACTGTTTCAGGTCATTTTTGACCTGGACAGTTTACCTATCAACAATTTTCCTGGGGAGGCTTATACGTAACCGGTTTACCAGTACAGTGCACATTCTTTCGCCAGAAACTGACAATTGCCCTTCTTGAATCAGCGGAAGGGAGACTGGTTGGTTGATTTGAGGTTTAACGGTTCCTGGACAGACTTAGTTCCTCTAAGCGGTTTACCAAGACTAGAGTGTGGGCCGGATTCAGCTCTGCGTGGAAGCATCATGCATCCCATATATTTCTTCAAGCCCCTATGGGCGGGGGCTAGCGGAAGGGAGAGAATGACCGTAGAAAATACATCATGATCAATCTCCACGAAAGAATGTTATCAAACTCGCGTCCTCCTGATCACCAGTCAGACGCGCATCTGTATTTTACCTCTTTGCCAGAAAAGAGGAGATACTGTGATACGTCAGTACAGTATGAGTGAGTAGCGTGGAGATGGGGAATATAGGTGCAAATAAAATTTATTGTTTTTGTTTGATTTGATGTTTAACGTCCCCATCAACACTATGTAGGTCATTTTGGAGACGTTGCTTCCAATTTTAAGGGACTTTTACTCGACACTGAGATGAAATGACATCTCTAACCTGTCACCCAATAAAACAAATATTGTTTACAAGCATGGACGGTCCGACTCGCACCGCATTGCCTGTGCAGGCTTAGATCCTCCAAGCAGTTTACCAGTACTCGTCTGCGGGCCGGATTCAGCTCTGCGTGGAAGCATCTTGCAGCTTAAGCGAATGACTTCAGCATACTAACAAGTGACCGTTCAATCTAATCGCAATTGACCTGTACAATTCGAATACTTACAAAAACAAGTGATCTGAACGGTTTGTTTTTTCTCCTGTGTCATACTTTTAACAGTCCTACGATTTTATTTGCATTTTTGACGATGTCTTTGATTTCTATTTAATCAGTGATACTATTGGAAGACGTAAATGCTAAATAACAATGGAAATGCTTACTGGCACACGTTTTATGCGTATTTACAGGTGTGTCAACCGGTTATAGCATAACGATAAACAAAGTGATCATCAATCTAGCTCTTCTCGTGCCATCATATAAATAGCATGTTTCTGCGGTTGGAATATGATAAAAACATCCATCTTACCATTAAGACATATACATTGCACATAAGCGTTATGTTTGCGGAACAAAAATGAAATTCCTTACCGTGTCGGCGAAAATATCATACCGCAAGTGACTGATAGTCCACTGTACAAATCGCAAGTGTTGTTCAATCGCAAATGGCCGTTCACTTCCGCTCCCATACTGAGAACTTGAAAAAAGATATCCGCGGACGTCATCTCCGATCCACCGAAGAAGTCGTGGCGGCAGTTGAGGAGTGGGTCGGAGACAAGGATCCTGGCTTCTTCAGATCTGGGCTGATGACATTGGAACAGCGTTGGTCCTAGTGCATCATTCTATTGAGCTTTACATCGAATCCTACCCGGAAATAAGACAGGCATTTGTTATTAACTCGCCCTCATAACACACATCAAATCGACAATAATATTGTTTCGTACTTTCGTCATTGTTAAAAGAAACCCTTCCAACATTTCTCACTGTATCACACACATTTGTTTCCTGTTATCCCCCGACCGAATAGGTTCGGGGGATATAGCGATCAGCCTGGCGTCCGTCCGTCTGTCCGTCCGTCCGTAGACGCAAACTTGTGAAGGTCATAACTCCTATACCCTTTGAGATTTATTGATGGTTCTTGGCACAATTGTTCACAAGGCTGAGACGGCGTGTCATGCGCAAGAACCAGAACTCTGAATGCCATACTTTTTGAGTTACCTCCCCTTTTAATTAAATAGACTGACTACTTTGTGATGGCCATAACTCCAATACCCTTTGAGATATATTGATGGTACCTGGCATAGTTGTTCACAAGGCTGTGACAGCTGTCATGCACAAGAACCACAACTCTGGTCGCCATGGGTTTTGAGTTATCTCCCCTTCAAATAAAATAGAGTGACTACCTTGTGATGACCATAACTCCAATATCCTTTAAGATATATTGATGGTACCTGGCACAGTTGTTCACAAGGCTGAGACAACGTGTCATGCACAAAGACCATAACTCTGGGTGTCATGTTTTTTTTATTTATCTCCCCTTCCAATGATATAGAATCACTACCTTGTGATGGCCACATCTCCAATACTCTTTGAGATATATTGATGATAATTGGTACAGTTGTACATGAGGTTAAGCAGGTGTGTCACGTGCAATAAGTACAACTCTGGGTGTCCTTCTTTTCTTTTCTTTTTTAATTATCTCTCCTGACAATATAACCTTGTGATGGCAATAACTCCTATCCCTTTTTTGATATATTGATGGTACTTGGCACAATTGTATACAAGGTTGAGACGGCGCTTCATGCCTAAGAACCAGAACTCTTGGTGCTAGGGTATTTGAGTTCTCTCCCCTTCCAATATAATAGTATGACCACCTTGTGATCACCGTACCTCCAATACCCTTTGAGACATATTGGTGGTACTTGATGCAGATATATATGAGGTTAAGCAGGTGTTATGCTCAAGAATTACAACTCTGGGTGCTCTGGTTTTTTTAGTTATCTCCCCTGACAATATATAACCTTGTGATGGCCATAACTCCAACACCCTTTGAGATATATTGAAGGAACTTGGCACAATTGGATACAAGATACAGAAAGGATGTCATGTGCAAGAACCACAACTGTTGGTGCTGTGGTATTTGATTTATCTACCCTTCCAAGATAAGAGTATGACCAGCTTGTGATCAACATATCTCCAGTACCCTTTGAGACATATTGATGAAACTTTGTACAGAGATGCATGAGCTTATGCAGGCATGTCATGCGCAAGAACCACAATTCTGAGTCACCTGGTTTTTTAGTTATCTCCCCTGACAGTATAATCTTGTGATGGCCATAACTGCAATACTTTTGCGATATATATCTCCCAACGTAAAATCCCAACTAAAGGCGATTTACCTAAAACACGGACGAGTCCAAGAATAAAAGTGCAGTCACGTCTCACTGCATTTTGAAAGACTATACACACACTCAAAAGACAAACCATAACAAAAATAAACCGCGACAGAAGAACCGCATTAGAACGTTTTTGTTTTATTTGTTTGATGTGAGGTTTAATGTCCCCGTCAACACTTTTTAGGTAATTTTGGAGACGTTGCTTCAAATTTTATGAAACTTTCACACGACATTGAAATGAAATGATATCTCAAGCCCTGTCACCCAATGAAACCAATATGGTTTATAAGCATGGGCGGACTGACTCGCACCGCTTTGCCTGGGCAGGCGTAGATCCTCTAAGCGGGTTACCAGTACTCGCGTGCGGTCGGTTTCAGCTCTGCGTGGAAGCATCATGCAGCCCATTTATTTCCTCAAGCCCCGCATTGGAACGGTCAATGAAACGAATTCAATCGATTATACGCAGCGGCAAACTTCGCCCTTATTTAGACAAATATTTTGTTCAGTCCGCATGAAGGCCCCCTAACTTATCAGTGCAACACCTCCGAGAACAGAAACCTGTGTTCACCAACAATTGACGCAGGCAACATCAAGATAACAAGTCCGAGTAATGAGCCGCTCTTAATAATACATTATATATCGAAAAGTGGAGTTTATGGGGGTATGCTTTATTTTCTTTATTTTGCACAAAACAAAGAATGAGGATGTTCGTTCACATCGAGCCGATTGTCAATCAGAGGTAGGCGAACACCGGAGTACCCGGAGAATCAAAGCGCCAAAAGGCACTGAAATGACAGATTCTATGAGAAATTCGTGAATATTAAGGCCTTTATATCAAAAAAGGTTTCAAGTTTACTCTTTTAACCTTCACCACTCTCTTGGCTAATTCAACAGACGACAAACTGTTGCTTGAAGAAATAGATGGGCTGTACGATGCTTCCACGCAGAGCTGAAAATGCCCCGCACACGAGTACTGGTAAACAGCTTAGAGGATCTAAGCCTGCCCAGGCAAAGCGGTGCGAGTCGGACCGTTCAAGCTTATAAAACCTATTGGTTTCATTGGGGGACAGGGCTTGAGATGTAATTTCATCTCAATGTCGGGTACAAGTCCCACAAAATTGGAAGCATTGCAACGTCTACAAAATGACCTTTACAGTGTTGACAATGACGTTAAACCTTCCTCTATTATGATTAAAAATTATCAAATTTCGAACACTAATATCAATATTGTCACCCAACTAACTGAGCT
The DNA here is from genome assembly GCA_963580285.1 of Lucinisca nassula. Classification (NCBI taxonomy): domain Eukaryota; kingdom Metazoa; phylum Mollusca; class Bivalvia; order Lucinida; family Lucinidae; genus Lucinisca; species Lucinisca nassula. Next base: position 86,895,509 of record OY757016.1, on the reverse strand, counting down.
AATTGACCGACACAGTATAAAAAAGATCGATATTGCCCTAAAACACTATCGAACATTCATAGAAAGGAGCAAATACATGTCACAAGCGTTGACTTTCTGCTTTCAGGTGCACATGACTTTAAAGTTCTACTGGTAATTAATGTTGATGCTTCGATTCCGATTTTGATGGAAGAAAGGTAAAGAGCATTCAGTGTGTTGGATTCCACATTTCCTGATCGATGTTACAAAACAATAAGACCTACTGCCACCAGGCATGCGTCGCAGGGGCAACGTCACATCAACGTTGGTAATGACCTTGCACCGACATTAATATGACGTTGCTGTCAAGACGTGGCGTTACATCAACATCAATCCGAAGAAGTTTTAACGTCATATGCCTGCTGGGTAGTATCTTCCAATGTTCATTACTAAAGGGAAATCTAGAGTATCACCTCAGTTTTCAGAGCCTCCGATCCGTATGAACATCTTTACTTGATTTTTTTTTTTTTTTTTTTTTTTTTTTTTTGTAGATCTATGCGATTTTTGAGTGGTGCAAGAACACTCACACTCAACAACGAGCACTGCGGCAACATTGTTATTCAACAGAACTTTTCGGTTTTTAAGACATGTGCAGTGGGATGAGTCGGATTCTTTACATACTCGCTGCGCTCCAAAGGGGAGTTAATGATTAAGGGACACCCGTCAAAATTATCGGCAATCCGTATGACCGAGTGATGACGTCGTGTCTGTAACTGCTGTGTGCGGGTCAGGACACACAGACTTGTCAGACAAAGCGGCTTAGCCGATAACCAAAAGTTAAGGTAGCAAACCACTATTCCAAGCTATCGGCGAGACTCGGACGCGCAGCGGACGAAGCTTTTTGAGCCGTAACAAATAGTACACTTTGCAACCCTTCTCTTTTGTGTTATCTCTGCATTGTGACTTACCACAGAATAATTTGAAGCTGGTTTCTATAGCTTGTACACTGTACAGCCAATGTAGTGGCTATGTAAACAAATCCTACCCCACCCACTTCTGCTGCTTTTTTTTTAACCATTTTCTGCTGTTTTCAAGGGAGCCCTGGCAGCACACTGCATTTGCAAGGACAATTGTCAGCATTCAGCTCTATTGTACACCTACCAAAAATGAAAGGAGGCTAGAAATTGACCCCTGCCAGCCGTTTACTTTTTTAGCAATATCCAAATGAAGTCAGACAGCTATTTTAAACAGAAAGTGTAGCGATAAATTCGTATAGCAGTAGTTTCGTATTTTCAGTTACATCCCTTGATATCCAGGTCATGTGACCATGAATTAATTCATATTTCTCCACAATGACACAAAAACAATACACTGAATTCAAGATATTGCTTTCATAATTGCCAAACAGTATTTAGACACTGAATTTGACCCCTACCCTTACTTATGAAGAAATTTCCCCATATGCAAAGGCTGGAAACTGTGTACTGCTACCTAAAAACAGCTTATTATACGCTCTATTTTTTTTTATTTTTAAAAGTATATCTAGGTACTTAAATGGTGTGCACTGATTGTAGCTCTATACATATTTTTTTTTTCTTTTCTAAAAATATACCAAGGTACTTTAGTGGCGTATTGATACAAATATAATTTATCATAACCCATTTTGTACTGAATGTAATATTATCACTTACATGACGAAGATTTCATTTCGAAATCCCGGTTCAAGATCAAGGGGTGTCAGCTAGAAATTTAGGAATTAATTTAGCAAAAAAATGGCTAATTTTCGACAAAGTGAAGCCCGCAGTGAAGGCCGCGGTTAGACGACGCCTCCAAGATTCGCCAATGACCCATTATGCGGTCGCCCGTATAAAATTGGAACTTCCTTATGCAGATTCAGTTAACTTTTCCCGTTTTGTTTGTAATTTAAGAAAGATCATTTCTGGATTTTGATTACAAATGAAACAAAACATGTAATCAAAATGCGGAAATAATGCCATGAGAAATTAGTATTGAGACAGCGAGCATGAAAAGTCAACAAACAACGGACTATCTATGTTTGTGCGGAGTCATATTTCAACAGTAGTGGAAGCCGGAAGTTCGGACGTTAAAATTGTAAACATGCAGAACGACGAAGAATCTGTCATTAAAAACCACCTGAACTTCCGTTGCAGAACTTGGCGTCTCACATTCGAGCCTAGCCAGGCTTGAACCCAGACTGGTGAGATACCTAATGATTAGCCTCTTGCATGGGGGAAACCCCTAAAGGGGTACCTTAGCAAACAGTGCAGGCCCAGATCAGACGCCGCAGAACGCGGCGTCTGATCAGGGTCTGCACTGTTTCCGTCAAAAATGGAATAAAAACGAAAGTATAGACCCGACACCCCTTATATGACAAATGTACTTGTCCAACATATAGCAATGGAAGAGTCAACCAGTATGCAATGGGTTAAGAGCCCGCGCTCTTATCCACTAGGTCACGGAGGCCCGTGGTTGTGTTATCGTAATGAACAGCCTATCGTCGCGTTATGTATTCAATGACCAATTGGGAGCCCCGCAATGTGAAAGTCTATTTTTGGTACATACAGTAGAACTTCGATGGCTCTAACACCGATGGCTTGTTTACCGTGGTTGTGTCGAACCCGTTTTTGAGTCCCTAGCGAAATCCTCTACATAAGAAACAGGTGGGGATAATTAAGGAGGTTTTAGTCTCTTTTCATGCAAATGCATGCTGTGTGTACTCATTAGAATCGCCTCGATGAGGCGATTCTAATGAGTACACACAGCATACATTTTCATTATAGAACACCGAAAAGATGTCTAAAAGTATCTCGTTATGCCTCCTAACAGTAAACTCAGTGGCTCGAACTACCCCTGTCTCGAACAGATTTTCGAGGTCCCAAAAGTGTTCGAGCCATTGAAGTTCGACCGTAGTTGGACAACAAAGCTGCACAACCTAATTAGAGTATTTACTATCCACATGTCGCTTCATATACAGTACATTATGATAAAGATACAAAGATTGTCATTAGATACATAGAACACACACACAAGAATAATTAAAAACTGACGGCACTGGTGGGTCGACTGTCTTCAGTTGTAGAATGAGACAATGGTCCTGAACGGAACCTTACACTGCTTCGTGAATCCTTTATTATCCCCACGTTTTTTGAAGAAAAGTGGGGATATTGTTATCGCCTCCGTCCGTCCGTCCGTCTGTCCGTCTGTCCGTCCGTCTGTCCGGCTATCTCCTCCTATACCGTTCATTGGAATTCAACCAAATTTGGTGTGTGAGTTACTTACATGAATGGCTTCTGCAAGAGCACATTAATTTTTGGACCAGCCCCCAGGGGTCCCTGGAAGAGGTCAAAACGTGGGGATTTGCGATGGCGCGCCATCGACTGCGCGATCTAGTTTACGTTTGGAAACAAAACACAAACACACACGCGCACGCACACACACAATAATAATAATAATAATAATAATAATAATAATAATAATAATAATAATAATAATTAAAACACTGACAGCACTAGTTGTTGCTGATTGTAGGCTGTGACAATGGTCTCGAACGGAGCCTAACAGTGTTTAATTTTACACCTTAATTCAGGCATTTTAAGCAAACAATGTAGACGCTAACCAGAACACGGTTCGCAGCGTCTCAATTTGGTTTACATTGACTGACAATGTGCAAGCACATGAGCCTTCGTCACATAACACTCTGACAGCAGATGCAGGGACAGGAATTACGCGAGCTATAATAAATGAGCCAGCGCACGACAAAACCTACAATAAGACTTGTGCGTCCATCGAAGACTCAGACCTGCCCGCGCATCCATATAGTCTAACCAGAGACTTCTCTTGCTGCATGAAGGAGCATTGGGCCCTTAGCTATCCTTAGAGCGCACAACGAAGACTCTGATCAGACAGCGCGGATGCGCCCATGTCTTATTGTAGGTTTTGTCATGCGCTGGGATTTAATGTATTGCGCTTATTTGTACATATAACACGGACAATCGCAAAGGAAGCTTCTATATCCCATAGTAACTTATCCATCATATAGCTAACAGAAATTATTCATAACCTGCTGTACAGGTTGATCAGTATCACCATTTTCACCCCATTTCCAAGTCCTGTCTCGGGGAAAGCAAGATACGTGTCGGTGTAATATACAAAAGGTAAGTGATCTCAAACAATGGTGTTATATTTATGGCACATGAAAGCCAATAATTTTAATGAGGTCTACTCTTAAACATCACGTGAACAAGTCTGTGAAATTAACACCTCCCAAAAACCAGTTTCTGTGTTATCGTGATGAGAGAGGAGGAGGAGGACACCTTTACTATGCGCTTTCATATTTAAAAATGAAACATGAAATCGCAAAAGAAGATTCCCTGTCCAAATGCTTTTCTCTCAGGTGGTCAGGATACACCTTGAGTGTAGGCAACTTGACCATTACGAAAAACACGCCTATACAAATACATTGCAACTTTTATCGTCGAAAAAAAAAATGAAAATTTAAGATGAAAAATTGTGATATTTTTTCTTATTTCTGCTCAAAGTCTAGATTGCCTGTACTCATTAGAACCGCCTCATCGCGGCGGTTCTAACGAGTAACCCTAAATTTTTAGAGCAGAAATAAGAAAAATAAGGTTAACCAGTGCTTCAGCTGAAGTGCACGACCCGCCGGATGCTTTTAGCTTTATGGGTGTTACCATATATGGCATGGCGGCCATTTTGGTCATGTGACCTGGACCTAAAACGGTCCCCCCAATAAATGCGCCTTATCGTAAGGAGCAAAAATATAAATGGAATGTAATATTTCGCAAGTTCATTGGTTAGATCTCATTGATATCTATCAGTATGCCAAAAATTGTTTAAATATTCCAAGCGGTTAAGTCACTATCACCAATTTTCACAAACGGGTTACCGACGGACAGACAGACAGACCATATATGGCTTGGCGGCCATTTTGGATATGTGACCTGGACCCCATGAGCAAATTTTGGTTTCCCCCATCCCATAGAGGCTTCATATGAAATTTGACTTCAATCGGCCCAATGGTTTCCGAAGAGAAGCAGTTCGAAAATTTTCACATTTTTCGCCTCGGTTTAATGGGTATGGCGGCCATTTTGGTCATGTGACCTGGACCTGTGGTTCTGGAGAAGACTATTTTGAAGGGTTTTTACCATATATGGCTTGGCGGCCATTTTGGTCATGTGACCTGAACCACATGAGCAAATTTTGGTTTCCCCATCCCATTGAGGCTCCATATGAAATTTGACTTCAATCGGCCCAACGGTTTCCGAGGAGAAGCAGTTCGAAAATTTTCACATTTTTCGCCTCGGCGAGGCTATACTAAATGGAATGTAATATTTCGCAAGTTCATTGGTTAGATCTCATTGATATCTATCAGTATGCCAACAATGGTTTAAATTTTCCAACAAAAGCATATGTGTCAAAGTTTGACCTAGGCACAAAGAAGGTCAAGGTCAACCCAGGATCACCATTTTAGCAATTTATGATGGGCCTACGTCCCAGATGCTATTTATCAAGTTTCGTGGAAATCTGCCCAGTGGTTCTGGAGAAGACTATTTTGAAGGGTTTTTACCATATATGGCTTGGCGGCCAGTTTGGTCATGTGACCTGAACCCCATGAGCAAATTTTGGTTTCCCCCATTCCATAGAGGCTCCATATGAAATTTGACTTCAATCGGCCCAACGGTTTCCGAGGAGAAGCAGTTCGAAAATTTTCACATTTTTCGCCTCGGCGAGGCTATACTAAATGGAATGTAATATTTCGCAAGTTCATTGGTTAGATCTCATTGATATCTATCAGTATGCCAAAAATTGTTTAAATATTCCAAGCGGTTAAGTCACTATCACCAATTTTCACAAACGGGTTACGGACGGACAGACAGACTGACAGACTGACAGAATGACCGAATGACAGAATGACACGGTGATTTTAGGGCACTCTTAGAAAATCAACCGACTTCAGTCGGTCGCTTTTTCTGCGGGTCGTGCAATCCCTGTAAACCCCAGTTTTACTACATAAAGTGGGGTTCAAGGAGGTCAATATTATATAGGCGTGTTTTCATGGTATTTAAAAGTAGACTCATTTTTAGAAGAGCATGTTCTGTTGGAAATTCCAGATGGTATCATACTTGTTAAAAATTGTAAAAAAGAAAGAAATACTGTCATATGTATCAATTGCATATCCCGCCCCATCCCCACCCCGCCCCACAACACCGTTAAACGTACAGCAGAACCTCGACGGCTCGAACACCGATGGCTCGTTTACCATGGATGTGTCGAACCCATTCTTGAGCCCCTAGCGAAATCCTCTACATATCTATAGTGGGGGTAATTAAGGAGATTTTACTCTTTTATCTTGCAAATGTATGCTGTGTGTACTCATTAGAATCGCCTCGATGAGGCGATTCTAATGAGTACACACAGCACACATTTTCATTATAAAACACCGAAAAAATGTCTAAAAGTATCTCATTATAACTCCTGGCAGTCACCCTCAGTGGCTCGAACTACCCATGTCTCGAACAGATTGTCGAGGTCCCAAAGGTGTTCGAGCCATTGAAGTTCGACTGTATCTAATTACTATCAAAGCTGCAACCGTTTACCTTACAATTCAAACATATAAAACATTTACAAAGCAACCGTTTAAAAGTTCGCTTAAATTCCGGGTTACTATAATTATAAAGGAACGGATTTATTGTGGAGTTGATGTAGGTCATCCAGAAGGTTACAGCATATACTTTCCTAGGCACACAGGATGGACACACGGAACTAATGTCAAACACAACGTGGAATGGGATCCAGCATACAGCGTAGCCTATTACGATATATGTCAACGTCACAAATATACTATCTGTATCACGTTTTTGCCTGTTAGTAGGTAGGTAACCGCCGTTTGCTCTAACGACGTTCTTTGTATTACTCCCGATATTTGAGCTGGGTTTCTTAACATTTATATATGATTTTTTCAAGTGATCAGGTTTAGAGGGGATAAACCCTGAAATAGACTGATTAGGTTCAAACTCCGTCTGCCTGTCTGCCAAAGTCTTACCGTGACCATTTCTAATGGCAGACATGTGCAGTTCCGCGACTCTCCTTTCAGGTCCAGACGCAATTAAGCGACAATGTTTCCGCATTGTAATAAAAACTTTGAAATAGCAGAAAAGCATGACGCAGCAAGAGCCATGATGGCCAATAATGGCCACAACAATAACAAATCCTTGATTCTCTGATGGTTTCCACATACACTTATCTGACACAGCGTTGTGAACACGATCGTAGATACATGACGGGAGCCAGAGAAACAGCATGAATATCCTGTAAAAAAGAAACAATGTAATGACAACTAAGAGTTTATGTTAATCCTTAAACCACCTGTAGCATCTATACATTACGAAAACATGCCTATTAAAATATATTGCAAACATTTTCACCAAAAACTGAACATTTTCAGATCAAAATTCGGATATTATGTTCTGCTCAAAACATAGATGGTGGGTACCCATTAGAACCGCCTCGTCGATCTATGTTTTTGAGCAGATATACGAAATATATATACTCATGTATTCCCCAGTTTTACTATAAGAAGGGTCATGATGGAAAATAGCATTTTCAAATGCAGTGAAATTCCTAAATTGTTGGACAATTTTTGACATTTTTCAAAACTTCTCCCAAATAGAAGTGAAGGCAGTGATCAATAATCGACACAACTAACCCACAGCTTCCATCAGAGACACCAAAGGGAAAGAAACCTGAAATAACTAGACCCTTATGGAAGCATCAATAGCGGAAAGCCAAAAGGACAGATGCTTTCCCATAAAATGGCCAATTGGCTATTGAAAACAAAAGAAAATATAAGCGATACACACACTCAAAGACAAACCATAACAACAATAAACCGAGACAGAAGAAACGCCTTGGAACGGTCAGTGAAACGAATTCCATTGGGGGACTTAAATCGATTTTACGCTGCCGCAGTCTGCGCCCTTACCTCCGTCGCAGTTTAGACACATAATTTGTTAAGTCCGCATGAAGGCCTCCTTACACATTTGTGCAACTTTTCCGAGAACACAAGCATCAAACAACCACAGAGATGAAACAATGGTGAGGTCGGCCCCCGCCCATCGGGGTTTGAAGAAATAAATGGGCTGCATGATGCTTCCACGCAGAGCTGAATCCGACCGAGTAATGGTAAACCGCTTAGAGGATCTAAGCCTGCCCAGACAAAGCGGTGCGAGTCGGACCGTCCATGCTTATGAACCCTATTGGTTTCATTGGGCGACAGGGCTTGAGATTACATTTCATCTCAATGTCGGGTAAATATCCCACAAAATTGGAAGCAACGTCTCCAAAATGGCCTTTATAGTGTTGACGGGGGCGTTAAACATCAAATCAAACAAAAACAAAGAAACAACGGCGAGGACTCGACAGCAAGAAACCACTGAAATGCTGACGCAAAAGGAAAACCAACAGTTAAACCCCAATGGACCAGAGACCGAGCATCAAACTACTTTTGAACAATCTCAAAGATGCCATCTTAGCAGAAGACAATTTGTGTTGAAAGGACAAGGTAAGAAAAGACACTATAGCCTTTGCATCATGTTTCAAACAAATGATTAGTTTTAATAGGAGTTGGTTTTAACAGCGGAATTTCAATCTTCTGTTTTCTTATCAGAAAAGGCTTCACATTGCATTCTTGTTTCTCTGTCATGTCAAAGATATTTCTAAAAGTAACATAAGACAGAACAAAAAGAGAAGACAGACAATATCAAATAAATCTTTAATAGAACTAGTAAGAAAATGTCACTCAGGAACGGTCACAATCAAAGAACGCAGCCATCTCAAGTCACATAAAGAACGTAAGTGACAAAAAACAAATGAAACCTGAACCCACGGCACAAAGCCAACCCATTTAGTACCGGAAACCCCAAAAGGGGTACTTGGCAAACAGTGCAGGCCCAGATCAGACGCCGCAGAACGCGGCGTCTGATCAGGGCCCACACTGTTTGCAAAAAGGTTTAGCCATTTTCCAAGTAAATTTTGAAGAAAACACAAGCTGACACCCCTAAATTTTGAAATGGATTCCCGCTATGTATAAGGAGGAAGATTCCATTTGCTACAAAAAGGGTTAACAAATAAGACATTGCAAAAGAAAGACCGCATTGGGATGGTCAGTAGTAAAACCACTGGGGTGGGGTTGGTGGAGGATGTGGGGCTTCAACTCCGCAATTAATGAAATTTCAACCCTCGCCCATGAAATTTCAACCCTCGCCCATGAAATTTCAACCCTCGCCCTCAGTTCCAGTGCGGTTTCAAACATAATAACAATAGCAAATTGATCCGAATGGAGGTTTTCTACCTCAACAGTGAGTCAAAAAAAATACATAGTAAAATGTTCAAGCAAAGATTAATACTATAATGGATCAGGGTTGAGGACTCATCATCGATCTTACGTCAAAGCAGAAGAAAACAACCAGTTAGATCACAGAAGTTCACTCTGCTACGGAGGCTTTCAACAAATGGGGACAACTTGTGGTTTCGGCCAATTTGACCTCATCATCGACCCGCAAATTACTTTATAAAAACCGAAATGGACTGTATGACCAAAAAGGAATGCACTATTACGCAGCATTGGGAGACGTTATTCTTTCCACAACACTACACTTAGTACTAGCTGTAGGCCCGGAAGTGACATAAAGTTTTAAAGAGAAGTTGAAGAAATTATACAGGACGCGGCGTCTTATCATAGGATTCACTGGTTCATTTTTAAATGTACTCCTGCTAAATGTATTTATAAGACACAATGAAAAGAAGTAATCTCGAAAGTTATGAATGGGGATCCCTTGGCACACACGCTTAAAGGGCTCAAAAGATGTAAATGGAACGTTTTTTTTTTTTTTTGTTTTTTTGTTTTTTTTTACAGACGTTAGTGGATAAACTGCCATGCATGCAGTCTGTAGTATTACATTTTATGTTGTTATGTTGCACCACATTTTTATTCCGTAGAATGAAAGTACCAAACTTTAGATGCTGTACTTGAGGATAGAGTTGAGATGCAACAAGACACTAGGCCACGATAAGGACAGTTTCAAACATATTGACTGGACTATCTGGTCGTGTAGCCGCTGCATCTTAATGCATATAGTTATGATGCAGCATGATGTTTAGCAAAAGAAACATTACCAAAACACGCCTAAACAAATGCATTGCAAATTTTACTGACGATAAAACGACTATTAATGATATTTTCTTATTTCTGCTCAAAACATATAGATTGTGGGTTCACGTTAGAACCGCCGCACCGAGGCTGTTCTAACGGGTACCCACAGTCTATATTTCAGAGCAGAAATAAAAACAAAAATATATATATATAAGTGGGGTTTAAGGGGGACAAAGTTATATAGGTGTGTTTGTGTGATGATGAGTGCAGCTTGCGTCTCAGTCCATATTATTATATGATGTAGCATGATGATTGTGAGTAATCGTTAGACCAGAAATAAGAAAAATAATGTTTTCATATTTCTCCTCAAAACATAGATTGCGGGCACTCGTTAGAACCGCCTCGGCGAGGCGGTTCTAACGCGTACCCACAATCTATGTTTTTGAGGAGGAATAAGAAAAATAGCATGTGCCCCTGTAAACACCAGTTTTACTATATTAAAGCGGGGTTTAAGGGGGACAAAGTAATATAAGTGCGTTTGCGTGATGAGTGCAGCTTGCGTCTTAGTCTATATTATCATATTTACATTTCCAGTGTAAAGCCTGATGTAAACCTATAGAAAACAATGTAGTTCATATTTCCATGAACGCATCGAGTCACATGATTTTCAGTGACGTCAAGTGACGTCAGTCTAAAGCATTGTTCTCAACAGGCGTTGGTGACGTCAACGCTGTTCCGCTCTTTGTAGAAAAACAGCGTGTACATGTTTTTCAGCTTTAAAAGTTTGCCCTATAAGCATTTTTTCGCCCAGTGATGACAGTCAACGAATGTAATATAAAAAAATAAACTTATTTTTTCTGCTTTACATGAACGTATGAACGACAGCGGGTCAGTAGCAAAGTTTACATGAACCCCGGAGGGGTTCATTTACTTTGCACGTGACCCACTGCTTACGTACTTTCATGAACAACAGAAAACTAAAATTCATTTTTTAAATAATGCAGCATGATGTTGAGCAAAGGAAGATGCATAAATCAAAAATTAATTTGTGTTGCCATGCAGCCAACGGCTATACGACTTAACATAATTATCTTAAAATTGTACTTTTTTATAAGACAGTAAGGACATAATTTGACTATTGAAACAGATTGACTACACGGATCCACAAGATAAATGACTGAAATTGCGGCCATGGCATTTATGTCTGAACATGACTATACTGGTACATAAAAATGAGGGCATTATTTATGACTGAAAATATACACTTCATGTCATTCTAATTGATTAATGCTATTTGAGAAGCATGACAATGCCTTGTTGGCATGACGCCCTGTTTCCTGTGCAGACTTTGTTACAAACCTTGCTTGATTAAATTAAGTAAAACAAAAGCTGATTAGAGACAAAATCCATTTCAATCTCTAATTCTTGGTTACTGTAAACGCAAGTGCAAAATGATATGCATGCCTCTGCGTATAAGCAAGCGATATGTGAACAACCGAGCGAAGGAAGGAAGGAAGGAAGGAAGGACAAGGAAGGAAGGAAGGAAGGAAGGAAGGTAGGAAGGAAGGAAGGAAGGAAGGAAGGAAGGAAGGAAGGAAGGAATGAAGGAAGGAAGGAAGGAAGGAAGGAAGGAAGGAAGGAAGGAAGGAAGGAAGGAAGGAAGGAAGGAAGGAAGGAAGGAACCAACCAACCAACCAACCAACAATCCAACCTTTCAACAGAAGAATCAACACAAGAAGCAACAGAAACCAAAAGACAGATATAAAAACAAAACCTTTAAAATGCAAGTCACAACCTCCGCAGATGGCATTTTCTAATCATTTTCCTTTCCTTAGAGAAAATCGGGACTGGACGATTCATGTGAATGTACTGAGCAGATGTACATACTGATCTGTATACTTGTTGTTCGCAGATAACAAAAATAACAAGCTTTCTATGAGTTTCAAATAAGAGAAATTCTAAGTTACTCAGCACAGTAGCTTTTGGTTGCCACGTGGCTTTCATTGTTTCGTACGAAATCGAGGTAACGCGTACCTATAGTGGGATATATGGACCCGCGTTAAAACGACAGTATTTGTTCCCTATTTTTGTGCCACTATAATGATTTTCCCATTATACAGAATCCCAGTTAGGAGTATGATAGGTTATATAAGGTCTTTTCCACATCATTACTCCAAGAAACATAGACATCTAACAAATATCTATAACATTTGTATCTTGGAGTATGAGACTAAAAGAATCTTTTATGACTACGGGCACGATTTGTGCATTTCCAACCCGAGAGAAGCCCACGCCGCTCGAAACCTTGGCACAGTAGTCATTCCATTGAAATTGCCGTTATAACGAGCTTTGCCGTTACAACGAATGTCGGTTTGAAGAGGGTTGACTGTATATTGACTCTGGACTAGAATAGTTTGTTTGTTTGATTTGAGGTTTTACGTCCCCGTCAACACTGTCAATATCATTTTGGAGACGTCACTTCCAATTTTGTGGGACTTTTACCCGGCATTGAGATGAAATGACATCCCAAGCCCTGTCGCCCAATGAAACCAATAGGGTTTATAAGCATGGACGGGCCGACTCGCACCGCTTTGCCTGGGCAGGCTTAGATCCTTTAAGCGGTTTATCAGTACTCGTGTGCGGTTCGGTTTCAGCTCTGCGTGGAAGCATCATGCAGCCCATATATTTCTTCAAGCCCCGATGGGCGGGGCCGACTGGACTCGAATAATGTGTTTTGCTTGGCGAACAGTGTAGATCCAGATCAGACGTCGCAAAATGCGACGTCTGATCAGGTTCTACGCCATTTATGTATAGCACAGGAAGTGTTATGTGTAAAAGTCTAAGTCCTTTCCGAAACTACACTCAGAGAAAATCAACCCCTCAGTGCTATCAGCACTTTAATTGATATCTATGCGTCTTCAAACAGTGATCAAAGTGGCGTAGGAAGGATATAAAAGAAAAACTCTAGAAGAAATGCTTCCTCTTCATCTTCTACTCCTCCTCCTTCTCACTCCTTCTTCTTCTTCTTTTGCTTCTTCTTATTTCTGTTTCTTCGTCTTTATTATTATTATATTGTCATGTATACGCAACTATGTTTTGCGTAAATTGTGCTACGTCTCTGGACCGTGAGTCCTCGCTGGAACAGTATTACCCCTTCGCCATCAACAGTGAAGCTTCAGTATGTCAAATAGCGATTACTCGTTATGGGCATTCGAAATCGTTCTTAAGGATAGACTACACATTGGGACAGTGGTCATTTTAAATTATTCTTTCTTAACCTTAACAAGATACAATCCAATTATGTTTTACATGTACATCAAATCAAAGCTTAGAAACTGAAGTTTTTATATAAGCTATTTTATATATTATAAAATAAAGTTGTATTGATGTTATTAACTGAGAAGTAATACATGAGTTTTTACATTTTTGGATTCATTTGCTTAAAAAACAACAATTCTCCTTGGATAAGCATCACAAGTACATGCTCCACAATAATGTATCACAGATTTTTTTCTAACTTTGCACAAAAGAAAGAGTTTGCAATTTTTATTTTCTGGGGCTGTACGCAGTAGCTTGGCCTGTTAAGGTTTTCGTTGGAGAGATCAGTGGCGCGGGCGAGGGTTGGGCGTCGCTCTCTCTCCCCCGCACCAATCTTGTTTGGGAAAGCGCACGGACATAAGCAGGGCCGCTGGGGGACAGCTTCATTTGCTATTCCTGCCATAACCGATTTTAGCTGAAAATATGTTGAATGTGTATTAATTATCCCATGTTTACTTATTGTAATAGTTAGTTTAGATGTCCTTGTTGTTTACAACATGTAAACCTGGAATTTCTGAATAAACTGAAACTGATAGGGACAATACCATGGAACGAAATCAATTGATCATTCTGAACAAAAGTTTAATTTTGTCCCAAATGGAATAAGATATCAAAACCCCGTGATACATTTATTAAGTTGTGAATGAAAAGAACATTTGCGACAAATATTGTACGATTTGGGCGCAGATTCAAGAAACTGAATCACTTTGAAGACAGGCACCCGCACTGAATTTTCTTTTTTTTTCAGGTAAGCTGAAAAACGCCTGCTGTCCACTATCTTTAAAAAGATTTACTGGGCTGAAACAGCAGTCCCTTGCCCAATTTATCAATCAGCGTTCACAAAAAAATCATCAGTGTTATTCTTGGCGTGTTTTAATTCATTGAATATGTATTTGCACAAAATTTTTATTTTCTACTCAAAGACATGCAACAACTGCCCACAGGTAAATGACTGACCATGATGCTAATGAGTGCATAATCGCCTCACACCTTGTTGCAGACTTAACCGGCCCCGATAGCTCAGTTGGTAGAGTGTCCGCTCCGGGGAGCGGTAGGTCTTGGGTTCGATCCCGGGCCGCGACATACCAAAGTCGTTTAAAAATGGTACTAGCTGCTCCTCGCTTGGCACTCAGATTTACGGGGTAGAGCTAGGACTGGTCGATCCAGTGTCAGGATAATGTGACTGGGTTTGGTATCATGTAATGTGTCTGGGACATGATACTTCAGTGAGGCAGCACTATAAAAGTGAGCATTGAGCTCCCTGTCGCAACCAGACACCGTCGTGATATGACTGAAAAATTGTTGAAAGCGACGTTAAACCCGAATTCACACACACACACACACACACATTGTTGCAGACTTATAAATTTATTGAAGATGAACCAAGGGAGTTTGATGGCAGTAAATCATGGTTGTACTAGTATTTGATGTGCAATATCTTTTTGTTTTCTTTTCTTTTTTTTCAGCAATTAAATGGCTTAAGCTTGCTAATTTGAAACAAAAACAAGTCTCTAAGATTTACGGAACCCGGGAAGGGACATGATTTTTTATTTTTATTATGTTGTGCGAACAAGATAATATCTTGAGCGAACAAGATATTATCTTGTTCGGACAACATATTATCTTGTGCGGACAACATATTATCTTGTCCGCACAAGATATTAAGTTATGCGAACAAGATATTATCTTGTCCGCACAAGATATTATCTTGTTCGCACAACTTAATATCTTGTCCGCACAAGATAATATGTTGTTCGCACAACTTCCCAAGCTCTATGTTGTGCAAACAAGATAATATGTTGTGCCAACAAAAGAATACTTTGTCCGCACAAGATATTAAGTTGTCCAAAACAGATATTATCGTGTCCGCACAAGATAATATGTTGTCCGCACAAGATAATATCTTGTCTGCACAACATATTATCTCGTTCGCACACCTTAATATCTTGTTCACACAACATATTAAAAAACATTATGTCCCTTCCCGGGTTCCGTAAAGATTTATAGTTAATTTTAGATTTCTTAAAAGTGCAAGCTTATTAAAAAGACAGAACTCATGCTTTTAACATGAGAGTGAAATATAAAAAAGGACTTAGAAAATGTAAATTGCTAAAAATGCAGAAAATTTTGATACCATGGTGTAGTATATCCAACAGTCCATAGAAAGTTTAAATAAAAAAAATTAAATAGATATTCTAGCCAACGTTTACCATTTTGTTTCTTGAACGGGCTATCATCATGTGTACTCATGTAAATCAGTTCAAAGTGGCGATGCTAATGAGTAACCCAACCAACTTTAGTTTTATATAGGTCTGAAGATCATTACGAAAACACGCCTATTCAAATACATTGTAACCTTTATAGCCGAAAAAATGAAAATTTTAAGAGGAAAATTGTGACATTTGTTCTTATTTCTGCTCGAAATATAGATTGTTGGTGCTCGTTAGAACCGCCTCATCGAGGCGGTTCTTCCGAGTACCCACAATCTATATTTTAGAGCGGAAAGAAGAAAAATAAGATTTACCCCTGCAAACTTCAGTTTTACTATACAAAAGTGGGGGTTCAAAGGGTTCAAAATAATATAGGCGTGTTTTCATAATGAAGCCCATTATTTATTTCAGTTTGTCTCCTTATCTTACGGAATGCTGAAACGTCAATTAACAAGAACAACCCCGGAAAACTAGAACTTCATGGTTCCATATTCATCCGCGCCATTAAAGTCCAAGAGTCACTGTTCGAGAGCCACTCTAGTTCCAAAATACTTTACCAGCTACCCCCTAAATAAATTGTGTTGTAACACCTTGACATGATAAAGATATGCTATCTAAGGACACGGTAGTTTTATCAGGTAAATGTGTCATTGCAATTGTATAAACGGAGTGTCTATTGACAGACGCCTGGCAATAGCAGAAACTCGGTAAAAGTGCTATTGCCAGACGTCTGGCAATAGCAGAAACTCGATAAAAATGCTATTGACAGACGCCTGGGTTCTATGTATTGATCTATGCTGGAATATACGAATATAACCAAGGAATATGTAAATGTCGCTGGTTTATGTTTGTACTTTCATAGTCGAAATCCGAAAGTGGGTGATTTATTTATTTTTGTTATGTAGTTGTTGTTCGCGTAACCCATGGGATTCTGATTTCCTTTCTTTTGTGAGAGACACCGAAGATATTAGATTCTGTTTAACATTTTTTTCTTACATCATATTTCTCTGTTTGTGTCTTTCTGCCTTTTTTTCGCATACGGCACAAACTTTCATTTTTGAAATCATTCAGCAATCAGATTATGAAAAAAAAAAATCTGTTTATTGTACTTGTTAACCGCTTATGTATAAGCCTAACCGGGAAACGTGTGGATGGTAAACTGACCGGCACAAAAATGACCTAAAAATTGCTACTATTCTGATGAAAATCCGTGATATTTTTCTTATTTTTACTGCAAACATAGGTTGTGGGTACTTGTTAAAACCGTTCTAAAGAGTACACGCAAACTATGTCTTGGAATAGAAATAAGAAAAATAATACATGTATATATCGCCGAAAACACCCAGTTTTCTCTACATAAATAGGGGTCATTTCACGGACTTGTTCACGTGAAGCTTTCGATTCTTGGTTGGATGGAAACACATGGTTGTGGGTAAAAACACAGTCTGACCAGTCTTCGCTGGTCAAAGATGAACTTTTGCTGTCTATCAAATACCCAACGAAAACTTTGACCAGAAAGCGCTGATGCGCAGGCCGATCTGGGTGTTGGCTGGACGCCTAATATTTAAATTATACGCATATACATGTACATGTACCGTGTAATTCGATTTGACAGCCTCGCAGCCGACTCTTGAAATAGTTAAAAAAAAATCCTGGGTCCACAAGAAACCCAGTAATAGAGGCACCAACAGAACATCGCATTTTGACCTGTCGCGCATAACCACAGGCCTATGTAATTTTGACAACATAAAATTAAACGAAGAGCAACTCCAGGAACTGATACAATCAGATCCCAAATTCTGCCCTTAACACCATAGCCCAATTTCATATAGTAAATGCCGTTTTTTCGGAGTATATATTATTTTTCTTATTTCTGCTCCAAAGAAAAATGACAAATATTTTCATCTGAAACATTTCGTTTTCACGAGTATAACATTTGCATAGATGTTCAACGTGAATTGTTCAGGTGTTGTCATAACTTACCAGTTGTATCATATATAAATCAAAATAGCATCTGGCATAGAAAATTTCCCGTAATTTTGCGTCTGGTAATAGCACATTTCCCGACTTTGTGCTATTGACAGACGTCTGGCAATAGACTCTTCCTTGTATAAATGAATCGGACTCCTGGAAAAAATGTCAAAAAGTGTTATTGTTACTGGAAAACCACACAGTAGGCAGCCTTCTCTCGTGGAGAGTGATGATTGAATCTTTTATATGGTCATGTTCTCTCTGCTTAGAAGTTCCTGGCGAATGAGTATGCACTGTATTTGTTAATCGCACATGTAAATGTATATGCCAGCCGAGTAAAAGTGAAGTTAGGTAAACTGACGGGCTCGATATGGCCTAAACAGTATTGACTCGGTCGTTTAACTCCAAATCGAAAGAATAAACAAAACATTGTCTGACAGGCCGCTTTGAGACACTTGGAGCACTGGCCATCCGAACAACCCTTAGTAAAATCCGCTGTACGTCATATACTCGTAGGAAGGTATATTGCACGCGTATCGGGACAGAATTATATCAGTAGCCACCAAGAATACTAGAGTTTTAGTAACTGACGGCACATAAAGATGTTGCATACGCAAAAATTCAAAGAAAAAAAAAATAGGTACAACATGTAATATTACCAAAACGTTACCTGTTATCGTGGGCTGCCAGCACTAAGAAGATTGCGTTTTAAATACATAATTATGTACGCTTTATCTCTTTGTTTGGAGTTTAACGGCTCAGCCAAGACTATATTGTTCATATCGAGCCCGTCAGTTTACTTACCCACACTTTTTCTGGACAGGCTTATACATATAGAGGATCTTACATGAGTGCTCATGTATTATTGAATTTATTAAACGAGTTGAGGAAAGGGGATAAAATGCAAGGCTTTGAGCACGAATGCAAGATTCTATTTATCATATGACTTTCTTTACGATTGTTCCACAAAAATGTCAATATTCCGCCTTAAGTAAACGCAACGTCGTTAAGGACGTTGAACATGTAACGTTACGGGGCGCATCTAACTAATTTGCATGTTTAATCAACTAGTGTACCGGTCAAGCGAGGCTTAGACATAAGAAGCAGAAATTCTTACCATATACAAACGATTGATATAATGCTCTTCCGTTTTGTATGATAACGTCGATAATGTGACGTCCACGTAACGCTCCAGAAACGATCGACGGAGATCAGGATTAACGTAAACACGGACATGAACGTCATTCCGTAGTCAAAGAAAATCCAGACGCTACAAAGGAAACCTCCAAACGGCCAATATCCAAGAACGTTGTCTGTAGTATGGAGACTCATCGCCGTCACGGCGACGGCAAAGTCTGTGACGGCAAGATTCACGACGTAATAATTGAACGTCGTTTGTAAATTCTTGTTGACGCAAACAGCTATTAGCACAAGTAGATTGCCAAATATTGTTACGACCACGATGCTATATAAAATAATCCCTGTGACAATATTTTCCCATGCTATAGATTGTACGCAGGGAAGAGCTTGACTCTGATTCTGCGCTGTAGAGTTCATGTCTAATTGCTTGAAAACGTTAGATACGCATCTGTATGGAAAATCCCATCACGAAAACATGCCTATATAAATTTGACCGCCTTAAACCCCACTTTTATATAGAGAAAACTGCAGGGTTTAAGGGGGTATACTTTTTTTTTTCATTTTTGCTCCAAGACATAGGTTGTGAGTACTCGTTAGAACCGCCTCAATGAGGCGGTTCTAACGAGCACCCACAACCTATGTCTGCAGTATAAATTAGAAAAATATCACGGATTTTCATCAGAAAAGTAGCCATTTTGGAGATGTGAAAAAAAATGCACAATGTCACACGGCTGTGTTATCTTAATGGATACGCATCTGTATGAAAATCCTTCTAACTTCCACGACACTGGAGATATTATGATAAGGCTTCTAATATTGTCATTAGCGTCACCGCGGAAATAACAGCATCATAATAACAACACTATTTGCCGCGTTAGAAGAAAACTTGTTTTTGCCACTTGCAAGCTGCAGTCGAACTACGAAGGCTCGAACCCATTTAGGACTTTAAATATTTGTTTAACCCATTTAGTACCAGAAACCCCAAAACGGGTACCCTGGCAAATAGTGCAGGTCCGGACCTACACTGTTTGCGAAAGGTTAAGCCATTTTTCAAATAAATTTTGATAAAAACACAACCTGACACCCCTAAATTTTGAAATGAACTGCTGCTATATATATAAGGAGGAAGATTTCATTTGGTACAAAAAGGGTTAAGACAGCGGTAGTTCTAGCCACAGAGGGTTATTATTAGTTTCTGGGGGCATAATGGAGATAATTGTTGGATATCTTTTCGGTGTTCTATATTATAAATATATGTTGTGTGTACTCATTGGAATCGCCTATGTATTTTATGTGTACTCATAAGAATCGCTTCGAAGAAAATCTCCCTACATTATACCTATATAGTATTTAGAGAAAAAAAGCTGTGAACCCAATAACGTGATCGAGTCTTCCATAGTAATTGAGATTTCGGGGTTCGAGCCGTTGAAGTTCTACTGAACAAAGCTAGCCTCACGATTAAGTACGGCCAATTTGAACATTTGTTTCAACAAAAAGCGTCAGTTTAATAAACAAATGTATTTCCTTCCTATCATTTTCTTTGTGTATATCACTATATTGTGCTATATAGAAATGAATGTTGTTGACATACACACGTTTAAACTGAACTACGGTACAAAGGTACAGAGCAGCCACCGCATTCGCATCCGCGCAGTCTTATCAGGACTTTAGTGTTCAATTTTAACTTAGGATAGTAAAATCTCCACCTCACTTTGACAGATCCTGTAAATTTATTCCCAAAACACCAGTACTTGGCACCTGTTGGAAGGTCTTGTACACTCGGTAACATACAAAGAAATAAACAGAAACGTACACCACAACCGGTAAATTCTTTGAAAAACAGCCACCTTTTAATGCCAAAGCTACCTTCGTGAATTTAGA
The DNA here is from genome assembly GCA_963580285.1 of Lucinisca nassula. Lineage (NCBI taxonomy): Eukaryota > Metazoa > Mollusca > Bivalvia > Lucinida > Lucinidae > Lucinisca > Lucinisca nassula. Next base: position 86,874,839 of record OY757016.1, on the reverse strand, counting down.
TATGCCTTGCACAGCATCCAAACAGATGGAGTGTTAGCTTCGTATTCCATTTCATAAAAGTACAGTCTCATCAAACAAGCCCACAATGGCAAAAATATCCGTTTATCACAATTTCTATTGACCCTACTACTATAATATTTTGAAAAAGGCGGAAATGTACCCTGATGCTGATGCATTGCATGGACGAAAATACTTTGTTTGTTCGGCACCTTGACAAGGCTGGCGACAACTACAAAAGCTCAGATGGGATAACCTCTGTATCAGGACTATTCGTGACAACAATAGTCTCAGATCAGTTTGTTTGTTTGTTTTATTGATTTGAGGTTTAACGTCTCCGTCAACATTGTATAGGTCATTTTGGAGACGTTGCTTCCGATTTTGTGAGAGTGTTGCCCGACATTTAGATGAAACGACTTCTCAAGCCCTGTCGCCCAATGAAATCAATAGGGTTTATAAGCATGGACGGTCCGACTCGCACCACCTCCTCTAAGCGGTTTACCAGTACTTGTTTGCGGTCGGTTTCAGCTCTGCGAGGAAGCATCATGCACTACATCTATTTCATCAAGCCCCGATAGGCGGGGCTGGGTCTCAGATCAGACTGTGTGCATCTAAAGACATCTCGGGACAGCAGTAAAAGTCTCAGATCGGACTGTGCGTGTATAAACAAATACAAACAATACTCCAAATATTGAGATCAGCCTGGGCATTAGCTCAGTCTAATATGAGCCTTCGCTGATCACAGAGCTCTCAACAGCCTATGTGCTATCAAAAGAGTCTTGTCACATTGCATTACGAAAACACAACTATTCAAGTATATTAAAAACTTTACCACCAAAACAAAAATAAAGATTTTCAAAAAAAAAAAACAACAACATATATTTATCATATTTCTCCACAAAACATATATTGTGGGAACTCGTTAGAACCGTTGCGCACATAGATTGTAGGTACTCGTTAGAACTGCCTCGAGTACCTAACGAGTACCAACAATCTGTTTTCGGACAGAAATACGATGAAACAAGAGCACCGCATGCGGGTGCCAACGCTCGGCTGCAAAAATTCTAAAGTCGAAAAAGGGGCGTAACTGTGCCAAAAATATTTTGAGGGTTACTACACCTATTGGTATGAGTTCCCCTTTTCATAATGAACAACTAGTCCGAGTTTCAAGTAAATATGTTCAGTAATGACAGAGATATTACAAAATGTCCAAGTTTTTGCACGACGACGCAGACGACGCCAGAGCTAAGACAATACCTCGTCGTTTTCTTCAAAAACAGCCGAGCTAAAAATTTATACCTCTGAAAACCCCAGTTATTCTGTATAAAAGTAAATAAAAATTATACAGGTACGTTTTCGTGATGGCTGGATGTACAGGCCCATCCGAGTCTTCGTTGGTCGCTTGTGTCGTATTGTATATTTTATCGTGCGCTGGTCAATTTAATCTTTTTAACGGTACTACATGCGGTTGGATAGATTTCTTACAAAGACAATTGGGCCCCGTCAAGCGATTTTGGTACTTATCGCCTTTGCGAGCAGCGAGGGTTCAGGCGAGCCTGCGCATCCGCGCAGTCTCGCCAGAACCTTCGCTGCTCGCTCATACAAGTAGTGAATCAAGAGGAACCTTCAGACAAAAAGCCATATCCCTGGCCCCTCTGAATGGCTGGGCATGCGCAGTTAAAATGTGTCATGACGGAATGCTCGAAGACACATATTCGCTTGGCGGGGCTCAATTGATGAAAGCAACACCCAGTAAATGTTTTTATTTCTGGATAAAATATTCTTAATTTGATTGTATCATTTAAATCGTCTGGTACTTAAGCTGTGTTAAAGCAAAAACTTGTCTGTAGATAGTTGTACTTTTGCACTAGCAAACACAGCCCCCGCCCATAGAGGCTTGAAGAAATATATGGGCTGCGTGGTGCTTCCACGCAGAGCTGAATCCGGCTCGCACACTAGTACTGGTAAACCGTTAAGAGGATCTAAGCCTGTCCAGGAACCGCGTTGCGAGGCGCACCGTCCAGTAAACCCTATTGGTTTCATTGGGCGACAGGGCTTGAGATGTCATTTCATCTCAATGTCGGGTAAAAGTCCCACAAAATTGGAAACAACGTCTCCAAAATGACCTTTACAGTGTTGACGGGGACGTTTAACCTCAAATCAATCAAACAAACAAAACTAGCAAACACACACAAAATAAAGCACAAAATCAAGAAAGGTCGTTTACATGTATGTAGCGCACGTCGAAAACTGAGTATACTGCGCGCATGCTCCGACTGATCTGAAGCTTTCCTCGGGAAACACGTCTTAAGACACATTTTCGCTTGTAATATTCATTATTTCTTCGCGCAAGGACACTGACTTTGAGCTGCGTGACTTCGAAACGGTTGTGACAACAAAGAAGATTCCAGATCGAATAAAACACATAATGGAATACAGATGAGTCCAGTCAAGCGTAAACCTGTGTTCGGCGTTTACAGAGCCAATGGCCCGTAAGGCTGCCACGATTAATCGTATAATCGATAAATCGATCGATAAATTCCATAAAAATGATTATCATTTCTGATTTGCTTTTAATCGATTACTTGATAGGTACAATTAACTACCCAAAGTTATGCCTAAAATAGCTGGATGAGTGGCAAACAGTGCAGACCCTGATGAGACGCCGCATAATGCGGCGTCTCATCTGGGTCTTCACTGTTTGCTCAGGCCTGTCTGTTCAAATATACATATGGTAAAATGCAACATATTGGTAAGAGTCATGGTCAGACAGAAAGCCAGACAGATAAAATAATGACAAAAATCTTAGCGATTACTAATCGATTATCGATCACAACGACATGACTGATAATCGATTATCTTTTCAGCTCCGATTAGCCAGCCCTACCGATAGGGCTAGATACAGTGTGTGTGTGTGTGTGTGTGTGTGTGTGTGTGTGTGTGTGTGTGTGTGTGTGTGTGTGTGTGTGTGTGTGTGTGTGTGTGTGTGTGTGTTTGGTATTACGGCCCTTTCAAGATTATTTCACTCATATCGAAACGATCGTTAATCAGAGGGGGGGGGGGGGGGGGTGCGAAAACCAGAGTACCCGGAGAAAAAAATCTGACCTTCTGTTGCAGAACTTGGCGTCTTACATGTGACCCGAGCGAGGCTCGAACCCACAGCGGTGAGAGACCTGATGATTAAGTGTCAGCGCTCTTATCCACTAGGCCACGGAGGCCCGTCTACTAGATACAGTGGAATCAGCTAAACAACTTAAGACTAATTTTTCTTTTAAAACATAATTAAAAGTTACAATGTTTCCGTTTCACCACTCCCCCCCCCCCCGCCATACGCGGCTCGGGCTGTAAAGTGCTTTAACGCAGAGCTGGAACTGCCCACACTAGAACCTGGCATGCCCAGGCAAAGTGGTGTGAGTCAGACCGTCCGTTGCAAAGACGCAACGTATCCAAAATGACCTACAAGTGTTGACGGGGACGTTAAACCCCAATTCAAACAAAAAAATACACTTTTTCCTTTCTTTCTGTTTTCTACACGCAGTGTTTTGGACTTGTAAGTGACAATCTTTGGGATTGTACACAACTGAATTTTACTGTTTATTGTAACATCCGAGAAACGAAGATTGCTGATCGGACTGCGCGGATTCGCAGGCTTGTATTCAACATCATGGCCCACTTGGATGAACATAAACTTTTGTCATACAGACAACATGCATTTAGGAAAAGGCATAGTTGTGAAACTCAGCTGAGCACAGTTATTAAAGACTGGGCAAAAATCTTGGACAAAGGGGGGCATGTGGACACATTTATACTGGATTTCGAGAAGGCTTTTGACACCCCTCCTCATGAACCACTTAAATCTAAGTTATTTGGTTACGGAATTGAGGGGAAGATCCTCAAATGGATAAATTCCTTTCTTTGCTACAGAAAACCGCGCGTTGTTGTCAATGGTGAGTCTTCGGAGTGGGCTCCAGTTTTGGCTGGAGTTCCGCAAGGTACTGTTCTTGGTCCACTATTGTTCTCCCTGTACATCAATGATATTCCACTGACATTGACTCAGAAATAAGACTGTTTGCAGACGACTGTGCTTGTTACCGGGAAATTAGAGATACAGATGAGTCACTGAAACTTCAGACTGACATAGATAGATTAGGATGTTGGGCCCGAAAATGGGGCGTGAGATTTCAGCCAGTTAAATGCAATATTATGCAGTTAACTAGGAAGAGATCTAATAAAATTGAGGATTCTTACACCTTAAAGGGAACGGTCCTCGAGGATGTGGACTCCATTAAATACCTTGGAGTGAGAATCACACACAACTTGAGATGGAATATTCATATTAGCAACATGTGCACTAAGGCAAATAGAACGCTTGGTTTCATGAGGAGAAATCTTCACCGGTGCCCTCAGGATGTCAAAGAGGCAGCATTTAAAGGTCTTGTTTGCCGAATCTTGGAATAGGGCCCCAGTGGATCGGTCCTTAACGAAGAAATTGAGAAAGTTAAGAATAGAGCTTCTAGATTTGTAACAGGCAATTACTGCTTTAAAACTGGGGGCATTACTGGAACACTTGGACAATTAAAATGGGAGTCTCTCAAGAAAAGGAGAAAAGACAGTAGGCTTATCCTTTTATACAAAGGTCTACGAGGTGCTGCCAGCATTCCAACAGATGACCTTGTTCCCCTAGCTAGATACTGTAGAAATCACCATTCGTTGGCGTTTCATACCCTTACTACAAGAACTGACATTTATAAAGAGTCGTTCTTCCCCCAGAACAATTAGAGATTGGAATGTCCTTCCCGATTCAATTATTTCGACAGTTGAAGGTGCTGATGATTCTGTAGCTAAATTTTACTCTTTGGTTAGAGCTAGGATCACAGGTCCTGGTGTATGAATGCCATTTGACGTGTCAGCAGTAACAATTCTGATTCTGAACTTCATTGTCCCAACATAGAATAGGAGGTTTTCTCATGACGTGGGTCAAATGAGACAAGCAAACAGTTCTTAGCAGTCCCCGTGTTCTTTCTTCAAATATGCATAATGGCCCCGCCCATTGGGGCTTGGGAAAATAGACTGGGCTGCATGGTGATTCCACGTAGAGCTGAAATTGACCTCACATGAGGTTGTCCAATGCATATAAGCCCCATTGGTTTCATTTGGCGGCAAGGCTTGAGATGTCATTTCATCGCAATGTCGGATAAAAGTCCCCCAAAATTGAAAGCAGCGTCTCCTAGATGACCTAAAGAGTGTTGACGGGTTAGTTAAACCTAAATTCAAATTCAGATGCGCATGCACAGAAAGCCGCTTATTTTCCACACACCGCTTATTGTCCATGTGAACAACAGGCGTCACGACTGCAATGTTTGATTTGAAGTTTAACGTCCCCGTCAACACTGTATAGGTCATTTTGGGGACGTTGCTTCCAATTTGTGGGATTTCTACCCGACATTGAGATGAAATGAAATCTCAAGCCTTGACTGCAAATGAAACCAGTAGGGTTTATATGCATGGGCGGTCCGACTCGCACCACCTTGCCATGGTCCTCTAAGCGGTTTACCAGTATTCGTGTGCGGTCGGTTTCAGCTTTGTGTGGAAGCATCGTGCAACCCATCTATTTCTTCAAGCCCCGATGGGCGGGGGCCGAACGACTGCAATGCTTATCGTTTACCATTATAAAACACGCCTATACAAATACATTGTAACCTTTATCCCTCAACTCGTTTTACTTCAACTCTTTACCAAATTTCCGAGGGTCTCCCCTCTTCATCAGGAAGAGGGGAGACCCTCGAAAATTTGGTAAAGACGTGGGTGGTTATTATTATTCCCTTATGGAAAAAATGTACAATTGTAACCTTTATCGCCGAAAAAATGAAAATTTTAAGATGAAAAATTGGGATATTTTTCTCATTTCTGCTCAAAATATAGTTTGTGGTACTCGTTAGAACCGCCTCATCGAGGCTGTTCTAAAGAGTACCCACAATCCATATATCAGAGCAGAAATAAGAAAAAATAGGTTTACCCCTGTAAAGCCCATTTTTACTGTATCGAAGGGGTCAAAATTATATAGGCGTGTTTTCGTGATGTTGACGTTTGACAATAGGCGTTGCGTTTTCAACACTATTGTTCATGTCGATAACAACGTTTATTATCAACCATGAACAAGACCATAAAAGTATAACTCTTACAAAAAGGTCTTACATCATGTTCTGTACAAGCATTTTTTTACAAATGCACGAAAGACAAACCGAGCTAAAGCTATCCAGACCTAACAAAAATGACATAGTATTGCGTAACTGAGCGGCGTACACAACGGCTGCACAGTAGACTCAATGTCGAAGAGAGCCGCAGTTTGTCTGTTTGTTTGTTAGTTTGTTTCATTTGTGTGTTGTTGTTGTTTTTTTTGTTTTTTTTTTGTTGTTGTTGTTGATGATGATTTTTTTTTCAATTTTACGACCATTTCAATATCTTTTTTCACTTCTTTTAAGCCAATCTCTAAAACCGGAATACCCAGAGAAAAATAAACACCTGAACTTCCGTTCGGCTCACATGTGACCCGGGCGATGCATCAGTGAAAGTACCTTTGTTTGTTTGTTTGTTTGATTTGAGGTTTAACGTCCCCGTCAACACTGTAAAGGACATTTTGGAGACGTTGCTTCCAATTTTGTGGGACTTTTATCCGACAATGAGATGAAATGACATCTCAAGCCCTGTCGCCCAATGAAACCAATAGGGTTTATTAGCATGGATGGTCCGCCTCGCACTGCGGTTCCTGGACAGGCTTAGATCCACTAAGCGGTTTACCAGTACTAGTGTGCGGGCCAGATTCAGCTCTGCGTGGAAGCATCGTGCAGCCCATATATTTCTTCAAGCCCCTATGGGCGGGGGCCGTGTGAAAGTACCGCTTTCGAACGATTGGTAACAGATCACCGGGGAGGGGCCTTAGCTACGGGGTCCCGACTGCATCATTACGATAAAACATCCGTGCGACATTATAAGAATCTTATATGGGTGTGAGGGGTGGATGGAAAAATTCGTCCCGAGGGACACTGTCCGGCATCACGAGGCTTGCCGAGTGATGCCGGACAGTGATTCCATGGGACGGATTTTTCTATCCACCCCTCACACCCATATTGGATTCTTTTTCTTGCATACCTTCCATTTCTATTGCGAATTTTTAATGCTGCTGTCACTTCGGTTACCGACGTCCGCCATTTTGTGATGACACAACAGGAATGTTTAGTGACGTCACGCATGACGACGCAGGACATGAGGTTGTAATCAACCATTGCATTTATCAAACACGCGATTATATTCGATTTGGGGTCAGAACTCAAGGGTCAGAACATAAATTTCTATCCCAGGGTAAAATCGCGGATTTCCTTGTCTGGTGTGCAAGTTCAAGTTCATTCTTTCATATCTCCATAGCCTAGCTCCCTGGCTGTGAGTTGAATAATTCTAACTAAAAAGCCATAATCCACCTTGACTATTTTTCTTCACATATTGACTCCCTACCGGGCCGCGACATACCAAAGTCGTTAAAAATGGTACTAGCTGCTCCTCGCTTGGCACTCAGATTTACGGGGTAGAGCTAGAACTGGTCGACCCAGTGTCAGGATAATGTGGCTGGATGTGGTATCATGTAATGTGTCTGGGACATGATACTTTAGTGAGGCAGCACTATAAAAGTGAGCATTGAGCTCCCTGTCGCAACCAGACACCGTCGTGATATGACTGAAAAACTGTTGAAAGCGACGTTAAACCCGAATTCACACACACACACACACACACACACACACACACACACACACACACACACACACACACACACACACACACACACACACACACACACACACACACACACACATATATTGACTCCCTTGCCTGTAAGAAACTCAATAACTGATCAGCCACATGAGTGAGAAACCCTTTGCCTTTGCTTATGGAAGATTTCTTATACACGTTACTGTGACTGAATTATCTGTTAGACGGGAGCAAATCTTATATGTCCAAAACTGTCATTTTGCCGATGAAAATGTGTGATATTGTTCTTATTCTTACACAAAACATAGATTGTAGGTACTCGTTAGAACCGCCTCATTGAGGCGGTTCTAACGGGTACCAACATCCTGTGTCCAGGAGCAGAAATAATAAACATATCTTATACCTCCGTAAACCCCAGTTTTCTATATATAAAGTAGGGTTTACGGGGTATACATTTCACGGAGCATGTAAACTTTCCACTGACCGTTCCAAGGTGGCACTTCTGTCGCGGTTTATTTTTGTTATAATTCCTCTTTGAATGTATGTATCGCTTATATATTTTTATTTTGGATAGCCAGTTGGCCATTCCGCTAGTGATGTTTCCATAAGGGTCTAGTTATTTCATGCACGTCTTACTTTCCCTTTGGTGTCTCTGCTGGGAGGTGTGGGTTCATTTAATCGATTCCTAATCATTACCTTCACTTCTATTTTGTTTACGTGATGCCCGTTCATTTACACGCGAGTTCCGAACATTTTATTCGGTGACCATGATGGTTTCCCTTGAAAACTAGCGCAGTACCCCGTTTCTTGACATTCCTATGGCGTAAGTTGGTGTTACCCTTATTTAATTCTGACGCTTCGACACCGAAATGCGTTCGCATGTGCACATATAAACCCAAAGCGCTGACAGCATTGGTTGGTAATATTAATAATAATAATAATAATAATAATAAAATCTTTATTGTTTGTTTGGTTTGAGGTTTAACGTCCCTGACAACACTTTAAAGGTCACTCTGGAGACGTCGCTTCCAATTTTGTCGGACTTTTACCCGACACTGAGATTAAATGACACCTCCAGCCCTGCCGCCCAATGAAACCATTGGGGTTTATAAGCATGGACCGTCCGACTTACACCGCTTTGCCTGGGAAGGCTTAGATCCTCTAAAGGGTTAACCAGTACTCGTGTGCGGGTTGGTTTCAGCTCTGCGTTGAAGCATCATGCAGCCCATCTATTTCTTCAAGCCCCGATGGGCGGGGGCGGTATCTTCATAATTCGACGTGTCTCTGGGCGTAAGCTTGAAAAGTGGTCCTGCACTATGACCTTTCTGTACTGTATGCATCGGACGCCGCGTTCTGTGGCGTTTCATCTCGGGCTCAGCACTACAAAGGTTTTCAGACCAGATGCTTTAGATTACCCTCTTACGCAACACTCTGACCTCACACCTATAATAATAACGCGGCTATTCATCACGTGAACAAGTCCATGAAATGAACACCCCCTTACACCCCACTTTTATATAGAAAACTGGGGTTAACGGGGGTAAATATTATTTTTCTTATTTTTACTCAAAGACATAGGTTGTGGGTACTCGTTAGAACCGCCTCAATGAGGCGGTTCTAACGAGCACCCATAACCTATGTTTGCAGTATAAATAAGAAACATGTCACGGATTTTCATCAAAACGTAGCCATTTTAGAGATGTGATAAAATGCACTATGGCGCACGGGTGTGTTATCGTAATGTTTCTATTAATAACCGTTACCTGAATTTTCTACAAACTAATGCCAGTTACGTGGAGACCAAGAACGAAATGCTGCTGTTCTTAGTATTAGTAACTTTGGGTCGGCTAACGAACATCGACCCAAAACTGCATTTTACAAAGCGCATACACTTTCTCTTTATCAGAAATTCTAACACAGCCCGCCTATATAGGCAATGGAAAATACCTGTGTTTTATTCTGCAACAAATCACAGCTTGGAAGAGCGTGACGAGTGACGTCATTAAAAACTGCAAATTTATGACGTCACTAGTCGATTTCCTTGACGTTAGACGGTGTAACGTCATTTTCTCGCATCGAACATGTAAGAAATGGATATAAATGCATGTGTTTCAGTCGATAATTTTAGCGGGATTTCTTCTAACAATGGCGAACAGTTGTGAGATTTTGAAGGAATCAACAACATTATTGCCGATTTTCAGCGTGTTAGAATCGAAATAGATCAGCTCTAGTCTGTGATTTGTTGAGTAACAAATCACAGTTTGTCGGTCAGTTGTAAGTAGACAAATCACGCGCGCTACGCGCTTGTGGTTTGGTCTACTTTACAACTGACCTCCAAACTGTGATTTATTACACAACAAATCACATTTAGAGCTGATCTATTTCTTAAATCTTTGAAACTCAAAAAAATGTCGGGCCAACGTCGGACCGAAATCGATAGGACGTCGCAACGTTGGTCTGACATTGGACGGCTGATTTGTGTTGTCTGTGAAGTAGCAAAGTGTTTTCTTCAACTGTATGAGAAATGCTCCGAAGCTCTTAACTGCTTATTGAAAAGTGCGTGCAATTCTCTTTTTTCAGGTTTTATGACTGTTAAAGCAGTGTCACATTAATGAGTATCATTTAGTGACAATATCGTTTAACCCTTATCTTGCTGTTCACGACAACCCCTATCTTTGCAAACAGTGCAGATCCAGATCAGATGGCTTCTGAAGAAGCCATCTGATCAGGATCTGCACTGTTTGACATAATGTTTATGAATTTGTAGGAATAAATTACTTCAAGTAATCTGATTGGTTCAAAGTCAGAAATGGGTGTGGCGAAACTGAATATTCAGCAAGAGAAGGGTTAAAATATCGTTACACATGTCTATAAGACTGGGTTATATAGAAAGCAGAACAGGTCACGAGCCAGGAATGTGTGTGCGTGACGATCAGACAAAAAGTGGACTATTGAAGAAGCATTCTTGCACACCAGACAAGCAAATCCGTGATTTTACCCTGGGATAGAAATTTATGTACTGACCCTGGTGTTCCGACCCCAAATCGGATATAATCGCGTGTTTGATAAATGCACTGGTTGATTACAACCTCATGCGTGGCGTCGTCATGCGTGACGTCACTAAACATTCCTGTTGTGTCATCACAAAATGGCGGACGTCGGTAACCGAAGTGACAGCAGCATTAAAAATTCGCAATAGAAATGGAAGGTATGCAAGAAAAAGAATCCAATATGGGTTTTAGGGGTAGATAGAAAAATCCGTCCCTCGGGATCACTGTCCGGCATCACTCGGCAAGCCTCGTGATGCCGGACAGTGTCCCTCGGGACGGATTTTTCAATCCACCCCTCACACCCATATAAGATTCTTATATTCTCATGTTTCAATTTAAGCGCTTGATATAACCATCCAATGTGAGGAAGAGAGGGCTGATTGTAACGCTGGTAAAGCGTTTGTTATTGTGCCCCATTCCCTGTGAGTTTTTCTCTACTTCTTATATTACGAAAACACGCCTATTCAAATACATTGAAAATTTTACCAACAAAAAAAAATGAAAATTTTCTGATAAAAAATTTCGATTTTTTTAAATTCTGCTCAAAACATAGATGGTGGGAAATCATAAGTACCGCCTCGGCGAGGCGGCGATTCTAACGAGTACCAACTATCTTTGTTTTAGCAGAAATAAGTAAATGTAATGTATGCTCATGTACACCCCAGTCGTACTAGATAAAAGTGGCGTTTAAGGGAGGTAAGATTTTATAGGCGTGTTTTGTGATGAGTACCAAGGGAGGCTGTGTCTTACGGCGGTGATTCTCCCTGGATTTTTGTTTCAATTTTTAAGCAACTACTATATGTACCGTGGGCACTATGTTGCACATTCCTCTTTTTATTTACTCGCCATCATTCGAAGTACATTGAAACTTCGATAATTCAAACATCGCTGCCTCGTTAATCATGGGTGATTGGAAGTCGTTTAAGTATCCCTACGGCCTTTTTGGTCGATTGTTTTGTCAGTCAGCCCAAAGTTAATAAGCACAAAATCTCTTCAGTGCTGACGCCCACGTGACTGTCACTGATATGTAGGAAACTCAGATACCATTTATTTAGAGAAATAGCTGCACAATTATTATAGACATGTGTGCTGCGCAAGAGCTTTATCTATAGAATTTGGACTTGACTCATGTTTTTGGTTTGCCAAACAGTGTAGACCCAGATCAGACGCCACAGATTGTGGCGTCTGATCAGGGTCTACATTGTTTTATAACCGTACAGGACACTCAGAGACAATCGACGCACCAGATCTGTCAGTGCTTCTATAATTTCAGATAACCATATATCTAAGATAATGTACCCTGAAAATGTTTGTCATAATATGATTCTAATGAGCAGACACAACATATATTCACTTTAATATGTAATATTTAAAAGATGGCATTATGCATTCCGACCTGTCGCAATGATCAACCTTTAGTGTATTGAAGTATTCCTATTATAGGCCGCTTGAAGAAATAGATTGGGCTGCATGATGCTTCCACGCAGAGCTGACACCCACCACACACGAGTACGTCTACTGGTAAATCACTTTTAGGTTCTAAGTGAGGCATATAAACCCTTTTGGTTTCAATGGGCGGCAGGACTTGAGATGTCATTTCATCTCAAAGTCGGGTAAAGGTCCCACAAAATTGGAAGCAACGTCTCCAAAATGACCTATACAGTGTTGACTGGGACGTTAAACCCCAAATAAAACTATCACGATTATATTTTCATGGTCCTAAATTAAGCGCAACCGCATGTCGGAGTAGGGCGGGTACCGTAAAAATCCTATAAAATCGGATAGTACCTTAAGGACTTCATGTAATTCTCTAAAATAATTATTCTAACACAGCGCGCCTATATAGGCAATGCAAAATAACTGTGTTTTATTCTACAACAAATCACGAAAAGGAAGAGCGTGAAGAGTGACGTCATTAAAAGCTGCAAATTAATGACGTCACTAGTCGATTTCCTTGACGTTGGAAGGTGTCACGTCATTTTCTCGCATCGAAAACGTTAGAAAAGGAAATAAATGCATGTGTTTCAGTCGATAATTTTAGCGGGATTTCTTCTAACAATGGCGAAAAGTGTGAGATTTTGAAGGAAACAACAGCATTGTTGCCGATTTTCAGCGTGTTAGAATCGAAATTGATCAGTTCTAGTTTGTGATTTGTTGAGTAATAAATCACAGTTTGTCGGTCAGTTGTAAGTAGACAAATCACGCGCGCTACGCGCTCGTGATTTGATCTACTTTACAACTGACCTCCAAACTGTGATTTATTACTCAACAAATCACAGTTAGAGCAGATCTATTTCTTAATCAAATTTGTTTCATGATACAGCAAGGAGTTCAAAAAGTGCAGATATAGTGGTAAACAGTGTAGACCCTGGTCAGACTGCTCCTTAAGAAGAGCAGTCTGATCTGGTTCTGCACTTTTTCCTAAGGCCTGCCAGTCCCAATACTTATGTTCATTACGGGTATATTATTATGCCTTTTCGACATTCTGTTTTAGTACATGCACGTTGAGGCAGGTTAGAAATATCATTCCCTGGTCAGTGTGCCTCTGTCCTCGGCAGAGTTAACGCCTCTCACCACAAACCTGACTGAGAGCAACGCAACGGGTTTGATGACAACTCAGTTGATTGACAGGTCTACTCGGTATAGTCTCCAGGAGGACGTTTGAACAAATCAGACAAAGGCTTCTGCTAAGCAGTATTCTTGGTGCCCGGTAGAACCGCCTTCATCGGGCGGCTCTAATCAGCACCCAAAATCTTCAGTGATATCAGAAAAAAACAAACGTTTACCCTTGTAAGCCCCGCTTATCGTATTTTATCAGTTACCTCCTACATTAACTGCATCGTAGCATATTGACCTTATTAAGATATGCTATCTCAGGACATGCGAGCTTTTTCAGGTCAGCGTAACATTGCACTTTTATGAATGAACCGGACTACTGGAAAAATGACAAAAATGTTAATGTTACTAGGAAAAAATGGAAAAAAAATACTTGAAAAAAAAAATAATAGGAAAAATTTGGTCACCTGATACTAAATAGATATCGACTGCAAGAATGCTGGGACGCACTCGGGACCATCGATAACTGATCGTAAATTACCAATTTAAGATAAACTGATAAATAGAATAGCAGATTCATGTCATTTGATATCAAGTTTATCAGGCTCGGATTCAAAAACGCTTGTAGAATCGCTCGGCAAGCCTAGTGATTCTACAAGCGTTCTCGAAGCCTTGCCTGATAAACTTGATATTAAAAAAGACACTCACCTGATATTCTATATAAATAGGTTTCAAGTGACTCGGCCTCATTGGCCGAAACTAGCTGGTCTAGTCCAGAAACAAACTTGTACACCCTACAATTTTCAGCTATGTGTTGTATTCCTTGCTGCCAAAGGATTTTCGATTGATAGACCATATTTAACCTCAACACATCTCATTACGCAAACACGCCTATACAAACACATTGCCACCTTTATCGCCGAAAAAATGAAAATTTTATGATGAAAAATTGTGATATTTTTCTTATTTCTGCTCCAAATATAGATTGTGGGCACTCGTTAGAACCGCCTCATCGTGGCGGTTCTAACGAGTACACACAACATATATTTTAGAGCAGAAATAAGAAAAATAAGGTATACCCCCGGAAACCCCAATTTTACTATATAAAAGTGACGTACAAGGGGGTGAAAATAATATAGGCGTGTTTTCGTGATGTGTATTGTAGAGAGAATGTTTGTTAGCAGTATAAAGTCTCCCTGCCCTTCAGCAAAGCGAGGTTTATATTAACCTGTCTTTAAGGTTTATCGATTTTACTGCATAAGTTTGTAAATATTTGAGGGTTACGGATGAGGCTCAACTGGCCAAACTAGCTAGTCTGGCCCAGAAACAAACTTGTGAATTCTAAAAATTTCAGATCAGTTATGTACTGGAGTTATTGCTTCAAAAATACCTTTTAATAGAACAGTGTGGCGCAAAAATCACACTGTTACATTAAACTCCGTTCAAACTCCGAGATAATCGTCTTACTTTTTCTACGGTTCCTTTATTAATCGGGTCGATTGAGTGTCAATCGATAAACAAACGACCGAATGCGACATATTGTCATCATCCATTTGACTACCACTGACCAATAATGTTTGGCCGCGTACACGTTTGTACGATTTACTTACATGTATGTAATATAGCCCTACATGTAAGCATTATAGCCTCGGGGCTTGGAGAAATAGATTGGGATGCATGGTGCTTCCACGCAGAGCTGACACTGCCAACACATGCGTACTGGTAAACCGCTTAGAAGGACTAAGCCTGCCCAGGCAAAGTGGTGTGAGTCAGACCCAACACGCCTATAATAGTTCTGACGCCCTTGAACCCCACTTTCACATAGTAAAACTGGGGTTTACAGGGATACACCGTATTTTTCTTATTTCTGTTTATTATTTCTGCTCTACAATATAAATTGTGCGCACTCGTTAGAACCGTCTCGATGAGCCGGTTCTAACGTGTACCCACAATCTATATTTTGAGCGGAAATAAGAAAAAAATATCACATTTTTTCATCTTAAATTTTCGTCTTTTCTTCGGCAGAAAAGTTTACAATGTATATGTTTAGGCTTGTAATGCGTCCCGATATAAACATTTTGGTTTCATTAGGCGACAGGGCTTGAGATGTCATTTCATCATAATGTTGGTTAACAAAAAAGTCCCACAAAATTGGAAGCAGCGTCTCAAAATCGACCTAAATAGTGTTGACAAGGGGATTAAACCTTAATTTAAAAAAAGAAACATTATGGCCTTGCTATTATTGTTGCTGAGATATCAGGGTCCAGTTGTTCAAAGCCTCGTTAGCTTAACGAGTTCGTTAGTGGTCAAATTGATAGCCATTCAAGCAAGTTCAATACATGTATCTAAACTTTTTGATATTTTTGCTGAACAACTGTGAGCAGCTGTTGCATTTTCAAACAGTCTGGTAAAGTCACATGCAGATTTGAGCAAAACAGTGACTTCTAGAGGATTTACAAGGTATAAAAGCAATTTGACTTAGTGACCTAGTTTTTGATCCGTCATGACCCATATTCAAACATTACCAACATATTATCAAGACAAATATTCTGGTATAGTTTCATAAATATTGAAGCAACCCTGTGGACTCCAGATGGTGAACGAGGTTGTAAAGAAATTTTACCCAGGGACCTAGTTCTTGATTCAACATGACCCACATTCGAAGCTACCATCACGGAAAACACTCCGGGAAAGTTTCATAAAGATTATAGCAAACCTGTGGCCTCTATAGGGTTAGAACAAGGTTTTAAAGCAATTTGACCAAATGACTCATGTTCGAATTTGACGAAAATATCGTCAGACACAATACTGTCCTTAAGCAATTTGTTCTCACACATAGCTAAATTTCATCCACTGGCTTAGTAACAGATGCCGTTTAAATGTTTTTTCAATGTTAAGCTCTGGTGGTCATCTTGTTCACCGAAGCGGATGATCTGAGCAACCTTGGCAGAGTGTCACCCAAGTAACATTCTTGTGAAATTATTTCAAAACTTATCCATCCACGGGTTTAAGACGAGAATTCGTTTAAAAGTTTGTCTATTTTTCGCCTTGTTAGCTATCTTGTTCATCTGAGCAGACAGGTTTGAGCTATGTTGGCAGAGGATCGCCCCAGGGGAGTGAAGTATTTTTTTTTCTTAGTTTATATTTTTCTATTTTAACTCTGGTGGCCATCTTGTTTACCAGAGCTTAACGGTTTGAGCAACTTTGGTTGAGGGCCACCAAAATACACATTCCAGCAATATTATTTTAAAATCCATCTTTTGATTTAGGAGGAAACGTTGTTTAAATGTATTTCTATTTTAGCAACAAAGGGGACACAACTTGATGATAGACAGGCCAACCTCACCAGTTTTCAAACTCATCACAGCTTTTATCCCCAATCTACTTATATATTTTACTTTCAGGAAGATCCGATCACTACTAAAGGACTTATGGTGATGACTAGCTCCCAAATAGGCATTTTAACCAGATGGGGACATAAATCCACCAGCAATAGGCCGACACCCCCGGTTTTCGAACTCAGCTTTATTCGTGACTTGTTTTTATTTACGTTTCAGTAATATCAGATCAAATCTTAGGGACTTATGATGCTAGAAATGTCAAACATAGGCATTTTTACTACTCACGGGGGCATAACTCCATGACAGACAGGCTGACATCTCCAGTTTTTAAAACTCATCAAAGCTTTTAAACATGGCCTACTTAAATGGAAGTTTCAGGAAAATCCGATCAAAGATGAAGCACTTATGATGATAACAAAGTCCAAAGTAGGCATTTTCAGCAAACAAGGGGACATAACTCTTTGAGTAATAGGCCAACATCGGAAGTTTTTACCCTCATTTGAGCTTTTATCTCTGTCTTACTCATAGGTAAGTTTCAGGTAGATCCGATCAAAGTAGAAGTAAAACAAAGATCAGGAATCGATACAATTAACTTACTCCACCCATCAAAGACACCAAAGGGAAAGAAACACAAACATCAAGCGACCAGACCATAATGGAAACCCAAACAAAAGAAGGCCACTAGGACCGCCACCCTCCCACAAAATGACCACACGGCCACCCAAAACAAAAAGACACAAGTGATACACACAGCAAGCAACAAACAACACCACAAACAAACCACCACAGAAGAACCGCCCCGGAACGGTCAGCGGAAAGACTTCCACTGGGGGGCCCAAATCGACCCTACGTGGCCACAATCCTCGCCCCCACCCCCGCCGCGACCCAGACAAACAATCCGTCCAGCCCGCACGAAGGCCCCCCAACCCACCAGCGGAACATCCCCGCGAACACAAAAAACCAAAGAGCCACAGAGGCGAGACCACGGCGAGGACCCGACAGCAAGAAACCACCGAAACGCCAGAGCAAAAGAAAACCAACAGACAGACTCCGACGGGCCCGACCAGAGACAGAGAATCAGATACCAACAGGCTACTGAACAGGCTACGGCGATGACAATGTCTTAAATAAGCATTTTCAAACCTTTCCAACAATCAAGGGGACGTTACTCTATGATTAAAAGACCGACTTTACCAGTTTTCGAACCCATCCACGCTTTTAATCCTTGCCTACTTATAGAAAGTTTCAAAAAGATCCGATGAAAACCGAAAGCGCTAAGATGGTAACAATTATTTCCCTATTGTAAGTCTATGGGACCTTGTGGTTGCCATGATATCAACCAAAGTATTCGAAAAAGAACTTCTATCATCAATCCCCCACCAAAGGCATGCTATATATGAGAAACCATTGAGATAAGCCTGCAGGCTGCAGAGATATAACTTGTCAAACAGGCTGATGGATTGTCGATGGGCACGGGCGGACTACTATACTGTAAGCTCCTCTGGAGACTTCGGCTTAGGTGAGCTGAGAACAAAATAATTCTAAATGATATATGCAAAACCCACTAATTCTAAATGATATATGCAAATGTGTGAATCAGGCCTCGACAGTGTTTTCTGTCTTTGCCATTTCGGCTGATTGTGTGTTAAATATTTCCCAGGCACAAAGAACAACAATTCAGATTCTTTATCGTTTATTGTAAACAATATTATTGCATTGTACATGCATATGGTATATTATATAAACAAGAGGACCATGATGGTCCTATATCGCTCACCTGAGCAAGGAGATTAACATATAGGTCACAGGTTGGTGCAATATTTGGATCGAGGTCTATAATTTGAACAATCTAAGCAGAGGACGACTGAATGAAGATTTACATCGACTATCAAAGGCATGGGCCTTCTGGTTTCCGACAAGAAGATTTTAAAAGTTTTCTCTATATGCAAAACCAGTGGGCCAAATGGCGTGGCTATTTTTGTACCCCCATGCTATGATTTGGACGATCAGTGTAGAGGTCCATTAGATGAAGCTTTATACCAAATATCAAAGACCTGGGCCTTCTGGTTTCAGGCAAGAAGATTTGTATATGTTTTCCCTATATAAGCTTATATAAAACCGTTTTTGGTCCCAGGGCTATAATTTGAACAACCTTGGTAGTGGTCCATTAGATGAAGCTTCAAACCAAATATCAAAGACCTGGGCCTTCTGGTTTCAGACAAGAAGATTTTCAAAGGTTATAATCTGAATAATCTTGGTAGAGGTCCACTAAATGAAGCTTCATACCAAATATCAAAGAACTGAGCTTTCTGGTTTCAGACAAGAAGATTCTTAAAGGTTTTCCCAATATAAGCCTATGTTTAACTAGTGGGCCTCGGCACGGGGGCAGTTTTAGTCCCAGGGTTTAATTTGAACAATCTTGGTAGAGGTTCACTAGATGAAGTTTCATACCACATATCAAAGACCTGGGCCTTCTGGTTTCAGAGAAGATGATTTTTAAAAGTTTTCCCTACATTAGCCTATGTAAAACCAGTGGGCCCCGGAGCGGGGGCGTTGTGGCCCCATGGCTATAATTTGAACAATCTTGGTAGAGGTCCATTAGATGAAGCTTCATTCCAAATATCAAAGACTTGGGCCTTCTGGTTTCAGACAAGGAGATTTCCACTGACCATTCCAAGGCGATTATTCTGGCGCGGTTTATTTATGTTGTTGTTTGTTACTTACTGTGTGTATCACTTGTGTCTTTTTATTTTGGATGGCCATTTGGCAATTTTGTGGGAAAGTAACTGTCCTTATGGCCTTCTTTTGTTTAGGTTTCCATTATTGTCCGGTCGCTTCATGTTTGTGTTTTTTCCCTTTGGTGTCTTTGACGGGTGGAGTAAGTTAATTGTATCGATTCCTGATCTTTGTTTTACTTCTACTTTTAAAGGTTTTCCCTATATAAACCTATGTAAATCCAGTGGGCCCCACCATGGGGGCGTTATTGGCCCCAGGTCTATAATTTGAACAATCTTGGTATAGGTCCATTAGATGAAGCTTCATACCAAATATCAAAGACCTGGGCGTTCTGGTTTCAGAGAAGAAGATTTTTTCAAGGTTTTCCCTATATAAGCCTATGTAAAACCAGTTGGCCCCGGGGCGGGGTCTTTTTGGCCCTAGGGCCATAATTTGAATTATCTAGGTAGAGATCCACTAGATGAAGCTTTATACCAAATATCAAAGACCTGGGCCTTCTGGTTTCAGAGAAGATTTTCAAAAGTTTTCCCTATATAACTAAGCCTATGTATAACCAGTGGGCCCCGGCGCAGGGGTGTTTTTGGCCCCAGGGCTAAAACTTGAACAATCTTTGTAGAGGTTCACTAGATGAAGCTTCATACAAAATATCAAAGACCTGGGCCTTCTGGTTTCAGACAAGAAGATTTTTGTTCCCATTACGAGTCTATGTAAAACAAGTTGGCCCCGGGGCGGAGCCAGTTTTCGTCCCTGGGCTGTAATTTGAGCAATCGTGGTAGAGGTCCACTAGGTGAAGCTAAATACCAAATATCAAAGACTTGGGCCTTCATGATTCAGACAAGAAGATATTTAATGTTTTTTTCCCTTATAAGTCTATGTAAAACCAGTGGCGCCCGCGCGGGACCATTTTTGGGCCTAGGGCTATTTTTTTAACAATCTTGGTAGAAGTCCACTAGGTGAAGTTTCATACCAAATATCAAAGACCTGGGCCTTCTGGTTTCGGACAAGAAGATTTTTAAAGGTTTGTTCCTATTTTCCCCTTTTTGCTGCCATGGCAACCAGAGTTCTGCATGGAATTGAATTCTTTGAACAACTTTGTGACAGGACCACCAACAGATCATTTCTGCCAAATTTGGTTTGAATCCATCCAGTGGTTTAGGAGGAGATGTTGTTTAAAGTAAAATGTGAACGGACATACAGACGACGACGACGACGGACGGTGAGAGATCGCAATAGCTCCCCCGGAGCCTTCGGCTCAGGTGAGCTAAAAAGCCTGCGCATGACAAAACCTACAAGAAGAGACACAAATCAACCTTGCGCCCATCCACTGTGACAAGACATTTTGCTTATGTCTCTTTGCATAGATATTAGTTTAAAGTAGGTACATGCGATCAGCGAAGACTCTGATGCGCAGACTGATCTGCGTCTTTGCTGGTCGCACAGGCCTTATTGTAGATTTTGTCGTGCGCTTGCTCATATGTGTGCGTATTTTATACAACAGCAATATACATGTGAAATGTCCATAAGACCAAAGGCCAAGCGAAATTCACAAAAATGATACAGCAAAGATGAAAATCATGTGGAAGAAACTGACACACTCAGACAAATAAGTATCCAGATTTCATACCTTATAAAGTTGAATAGTTAGAAAAATCGTAGGTATATTTATAACATTCATTTTGGAGATTTTCAAAACGTACATTCACTACTTACTTAATTTCTTAATAACAGTTCAACAAAGTAAAAATTACAATTCCCAATGAAAGATTATCACGATATGCGAATAGTTTTAGACAACTTCATATGAGACCTGGGCCTTCTGGTTTCAGACAAGAAAATTTTTAAAGGTTTGTTCCTATTTTCCCCTTTTCAAACAAAACACAGTTAACATATCGTATTTGATATCTATAGAAAAGTTAATGAAGGTTACATTTGTCAGAATCGATGTTCAATGTGTTTTACAGAGAAATGACAATTTAAGTGATTCATTAGCGAACGGTTAAATGTTAAAACTCGCAGTTTTGAAAGAAAGTATCCAGAGAAGTGTGGGATATGTTTAATTGCTTTTTCCCTGGAACGATCTGTAACCTCCTTTTCCACGTAATCGTATATCTGCCCAAAAACGATTTTTCGAAATAATCAGTCGAAGTAGTGTTCATGTCACATTATATGACAACTACCAGTGCTTTGGTTAAATTCTTTTCAAACTCTGAAATTTTAAGGTTACCCATACCCATACAGATGAAATTCATTTATTGCTGCAAAATGCTTAAAATATTGATACTATTTAATGAACAGTACATTGAACTTCTATACCAAAAAATATGTATTTATTGTACATGGTTATCTAACACCATATTTTTTTTTTACATTTTTGACTGACTACCCGTCATTTCAGTGCAGACTGGAATACATCAGAAGGCATAACGAAAACAAACCCCGAAAATTTTAAGATAAAAAATTGTGATATATATCTTATTTCTGCTCACTATAGATTCTGGGTATACGTTAAATCCACCTCGAGAGGGCGGTTCTAACGAATACTCACAAACTATATTTCACAGCAGAAATAAGAAAAGTAAGGGTTACCCTTGTAGACTCCAGTTTTAATACATAAACGTGGGGTTCCAGTGGGGTCAGAATTAAAAAGGCATGTTTCGTGATGAATAGCATTGGACACTTTTCTTGTAATACGTTTTTCATACTGTATCAGAAATGTGGTTTTAATGAGTCAGCGTATGAGCAAATGGTACAACCGCAAAGGCGACGAGAGAATTCTCATGAAGGGCACTATTGCCAGTGCTTTTGCTTGCTGACATTTAGTGGAGACATTGAGATACTTTCTTGCAAGGCGTCATGCCGTCAATCAAGCCCTATCATTTGGCTTCTTCCAAGCTAGAATGCAACATCGGGCCGACATTCTTTGCTGACTGGGTTACTTGGCTGTAATGGGGACCTTGAGATAGTTTCATGCATAAAGGCTTGCGTCAACCTCGTAAGTAAGTTGTGTATTTGCATGTGAAGAAATTGGATAATGCCTTCTTTTTCATCTAACCGTTCATATATTGTCGAGGAGATGATTTTCTGTTTAACCCTTGATCTGCTGAATATTTAAATATGCCACATCCACCACTGATTATCAAGCGATCAGATTTCTTGATGCAAATCATTGCAACAAATTCATAAATGAATGACAGACAATGAAGATCCTGATCAGTGATCTGGATCTACATGGTTTGAAAGAAAAAAACATATCCGGGCTCAGCAGGACAAGGGTTAAGAAAATTCAATGATACTTGCATTTAATCCTTCTCATCAAATGAATGAAAACGGTGTAGATGCTGATCAGATGGTTTCGTTAGAACCTGTTTGATCAGGACTCCACACTGTAAATTAAGGTAGAGCATATTTTGGTTCAGCAGAATATGGTTTAAGAGTTTTAGCGTTTGTCGCTTCGTCCACAAAGTCAAGCAGTGTGGTCACCCATCTAGGTACTAACCGCGTTCGCCGTTGCTTATCTTGGTGAAAAAACAGCCTCTCTATCCTCATCGGAAAACGAGCCATTTCCTAAAATAAGGCTGTAGAAGTGGTACACATCAATAGAATTTAATTTGTTTTCACGTTTGAAACTTCGTTGACCGAACTGGCCGTCTCAAGTGAAATGGGATCTTCAAGTATGTGCGCTCAACGAGGTCACATATCTGTATGTATACAAACTTATACCAAAACATTGCATGAATATGCTTTGTGTCAAAGAGTATCTATATTGTGTACAGCGGTAACGTTCATCAGACTGTGTGGATGCCTTTGTTGGACGCACATGTCTGAAGACCTCTTTACACTTGTTGCGGCAGCACCCAATTTCGTAAAATCATTCTTCGATATAAAAAAGATTGGGTACAACATGGATATTATACGACAGACTGCATGCATGGTAGTTAACCCAATCACGGTTGGCAAGTTTGCTTCCCTCTTTAATTGCACGCCGGTGGGTCAGGCCTCAGATTCTATGACGGCTCCAACGTAAAGGCTTATTGAAAATTAAAGAGATAATGTTGGTTGGTGCCTGATGCTCTGTCTCTGGTTGGGCTCATCGGAGTCTAACTGTTGGTTTTCTTTTGCTCCAGCATTTCAGTGGTTTCTTGCTGTCGAGTCCTCACCGTTGTCTCACCTCTGTGGTTCTTTGATTTCTGTGTTCACGGAGATGTTGCACTGATGAGTTAGGAGGCCTTCATGCGGACTGAACAAATTATTTGTCTAAATCGCGACGGAAGTAAGGGCGAGGATTGTGGCCACGTAAAATCGATTTAAGCCCCCCAGTGGAAATCTTCCACTGACCGTTCCAAGGCGGCTCTTCTGTGGCGATTTATTTATGTTGTTGTTTGTTACATACTGTGTGTATCACTTGTGTCTTTTAATTTTGGATGGCCATATGGCCATTTTGTGGGAAAGTAACTGTCCATATGGCCTTCCTTTGTTTAGGTTTCCATTATGGTCTGGTCGCTTAATGTTTGTATTTCTTTCCCTTTGGTGTCTTTTATGGATGGAGTAAGTTAATTGTATCAATTCCTGATCTTTGTTTTACTTCTACTTTAAATGATTTTTAGACAAGGTAAATTATTTCAAATGTGCAAATACGTGCATATACCAATAATCAAACGAAATCTCATAACAAAGAATACGCCAAAAAATATAGAAAAATAAATTAGTCTTCTTGTTTTTTTGTGTGTTTTTTTTTTTTTGTTGTTGTTGTTTTTTTGTTGTTGTTTTTTTTGTGTGTGTGTTTTTTTTAATTTGCTTCTACCGCGGTTTCATTGATTTTTAAGATTTTTCAAGAAGACATTGAATAACCCTTAGGAGTAATGAAAAAATCAATCCTAAAGCAAATAAATCCGTTCACACAGAAAGGAACCAAACGCACTCAGCTGACCGCATCTGTAATTTAACGATCATAGCAAAATGTCGGTTATTCAAAACCAGGGTGTTTCTTTCGTGCCTCTTATTTCCATACATAGTCTTCTCCAGAATGAGTCTTGGTATCTGTACGGCTGGAGACGATAGATTTCTCGTTCAACGCTGTTGGCTGGGCCCCATTCTTTAGATGGTTTAAGAAGAATCTTAAACCGCTAGAACACAAAAATAACAGTTGCACTAAACGACAATTCTAATGCACTTGCGTTATAACGCCCCATTTAATTGGACAACGTCAAAAATTTGCGACATTATATTCTGCAATATACTGTCGGAACCTGACGTCATCACGTAACGTTGGTTTTCATTGGCTGGCATTCGGTTTTACGCAGCTCACAGCCATTGCCGTTTGGTGTAAAATGATTCAGTTTTAAACAAAACAACCGAACAAGTGCATTAGAATGGGGATTACTGTACTAAAACTGCCATTTGGGGAGGTAAATCGTAGGTTTTACGGTCGCAATTTCCGACCGTAAAACCTCCGATTTACCTCCCCAAATGACAATTTTCGATAGAGTTAACCCCTAATTACATAGGCTGTATTAAGCAAAACGTGGTCTTCGAGCATATGCGGACAGCTGAGTTTCAACTGAACATGTACACAAACTTAATCAGAATACAACTTCTCCTGACTGCATGGAGATGGATGGCATCAACAGAAATTTAGTTGTCGGTAGCGCACATCAATAACTCTGATCGGTCAGTGCAAATGTGTCGGCGTACATGCCCAGGGATCCTGTTTCGAATACACTATAACATTAAATAGCAATTTTACATGTTAAACTGACTTTAAATTTATCACTTTTGTCTTAAACTATTGAGAGAAAGCTTATCTTGTGTCAGTCGTATGTCAAATAAGCTTTCAAATATCATTCATTTATAAATACACTTTATTGTACATTGGATGAAAAGGAAAACGCTATGGATTGACTGACAGAAAGACACACGAACAAACTTTTTACTGACCGTTCCAATGCGCTTCTTCTGTTTTGGCTTATTATTGTTATAATTGTGATGTTTGATGTTGGTGTTTCATTCCCTTTGCTTTTTTGGTTGGGATGTGTGATGTAATTGCATCGATTCCTGATCACTGTCTTCACTTCTGTTTCGTTTGGTAAAAGACAAGTTCCGGACAGTGCATCTATCATGAACATAACATTGACTGAACGTTGACCACAAAATTGCATCACGTTTCATACTGAATGGGATCTTCTTAACTCCTAACCTGTTCAATCTGAATGGAATATCCCAGTGGTATTGCTTTCAATGATCTGTAGCTCATTTATAAAAGTATTTACCTGCAAAAGACTGCCTTTTACACTGGTAATTTGCCAGATACCACCACCAATCAAAGCGAATATTGGAAGAAGACCGATAAAGATTCCTATAGCAATCGCATATGGCTGATATTTATAACCATCACCATAGTCGGGTTGCGAATATCCGGCAAGAAGTACTAGGAAAGATATCTGGATAAGAAGACCACAGCATGTGAGCAATCTCAAAAGAAAAGGACACGTACCGCCATACGCGACAAGAAAAGGCTCGATTCCTTAGCATTGCCTGCACTTCTATTTTTCAACAGAGCATACGCAGGCAATTTATACAGATACCTCAGGTCTCTTCTACATGTCTGCAAGCTGCAAAGGCTCCAGTGAATTTTCGCATACACGAAGACACGTATATTATCATTCGGGGTCTGCTTTATTTAAGTAAGCACATTAACGAGCATGGAAGGCATTCAAATATACTTTGCTACTGACCGAATATTGATGAAAGATTGTTTAAACAACTTGGGGTGTTCGTCAAGTGCGCTGACTCTTAAATATCAGATCTTTCACCATTCTGACCTCGAGTCTCGCTGAGGTCAAATATAGCAATTTTCTTGGGGTTTGTTTGTTTGATTCGAGGTTTAACGTCCGAGTCAACACTTTATTGGTCCTTTTGGAGACGTTGCTTCCAATTTTGTGGGACTTTTACCCGACATTGAGATAAAATGACATCTCAATCCCTGTCACCCAATGAAACCGCTTTTCCTGGACAGGCTTAGATCCTCGAAGCGGTTTACCAGTACCCGTGTGCGGTCAGAATCAGCTCTGTGTGGAAGCATCATGCAGCCCATCTATTTATTCAAGCCCCGATGGGCGGGGGCCGCAATTGTCTTTGGGAACTCCAGTTTTCGCCCCGGATTAACGATTGGCTCGGTTAAAGTGAAATGATCTCAAAAGTGCATCCCTAAAAGTGCGTACTCTAAAATGGAAGAAGGCAAATTTATAACATTTTGGTATGCCTGCATTAAGCATAACAAGAAATAGGGATACGGTTTTCCGCCCTATTGTTTGTCGGGTCATCAACATTTGCGTCAACCCTGCTATCGACCATTATGTTCAAGTCAGATTTGGCTTCCGGGGGTGCGACATAGTCTTGGGCATCATTCTAGTTATACCAACATCGGGTCTACGTAACTGGCGTCATTACATCATCAAAGAGAGAAACGTATTATACAAGGTACACATCTTGTTGACGTCACTAAACCCGCGTGTACATTAATGCAATTATCTAGGTGTGAACTGTAAACTTTCCAATGGTTATCTGCAAAGATTCTGAACTGATGTACTATCGCAGTTAAGAAAATTACTGACATTTGAAGCTCATATAATGACTGATAACGACAGGCACTGCAAAAATTAACGCCGTTTTAGGAATTTTCAATGATGTACGTTTTAAGAAAATAAGCCGCGGTTAAGAGTGAACCACTTGTCTCTTGGTAAACGTGACAATGATTACAAAATAACTTACCGCCATAAAACTTGGAACCACAATAACCCAGAGAATCCTCAAAAACACTGACGTCTCCCTTCCTGACATGATGGAGATGTCCTTACAGAATCTATCAGCCCCTAAAACACCCAAAATATAATTTGGTATCAAGGAGCAGGTTGCTGTGCTGTTTGTAATCCATATAGTTGTTGTTTAGTTGTCTTCATTGTTAATCACTGTATCTGTTGGTGCCATTGGTAGGCTGTAATTTTTGATCGTGGCTTTTCCTGGGAATCGATTTCTTTAATTTTTCACATCGGACACAATGTACTGTACATTATGCCTCTTTATGGCAACACATATGTTTGTATAAACGTATATGTGTATGTTTAAACTTTTACTGCCCTTGAAATAATATTTCAGTCATATTATATTCGTTCATGCAGAGAAACCCATATGACCATCCAAAAGAGATTTTGGTTGTTTTGTTTAACGTCCCTGTTAACACAATTTATGTCATTTTAGAGGCTTTGCTTCCAGTTTTGTGGGACTTTTACCCGGCATCAAGATGAAATGACATCACAAGCCCTGCCGCACAATGAGAACTAGTAGACATATGTCACTCAGTAAAGGCCAGAGTCAAAGAATGCGGCCAAATCAAGTCACATAAAGAAGGTAAGCGACACGGAGGCACACACAAAAACATCAGGCGAAACATGAGCCAACGGCACAGAGCCAATAAACAAATAAGACACTGCAAAAGAACGACCGCCTTGGGACGGTCAGTAGTAAAACTACGGGTGGCTTCAACTCCGGAGTTGAAACAACCAAACAAGTTTATATGCATGAACGATCTGACCCGGATCCTATGAAGGCTTAGACCTTCTAGGCGCTTTCCAGTACTCATGTGGGCGGAAATACCATGCAGCACAATCTATTGGGGCATATCCAAAGGAGATCGTGACACATATCATATTATTTCATTTCTACCTTAGTGACATGTTCTAATATGAAGGGATTAAGTTGTTACCGCACTGTGAAAACTTTCCATACACACACGTTCCTAACGCTGCATAAGCATGTGTTTGATATTTACTTCTATCAACGGAAACCATCGATTAATATTATATTTATTGTATATATTGTGAAGGCTTTGCCTGGTCGTACACGAAGTCAAGCAACGCAGTCATTTATGTACTAGCCGCGCTCTTCGTTGCTTAACTTCGTCAAATATAATAGACATTGCCTAGAGGGTTTATAGAAAAGCGAACAGGAAGCCCCTGAAGTTGTCTCCCTTCCGTAAAGTTATTAGAAATTTTTATCTTTGGTGTGGTATAGTGTGTGCACTTATTAGAATCGCCTTAATGAGTCAATTATAATGAGAATGCACAATATACTTCTATTTTATACACGATCGAAGAGCTATCCTGAACGCCCTTTGACCTAGCGCTTTGATTAACCCCCCGCGGCTTGAACTAACCCCATCTTGAACGACGTTTGAGGTTCCTAAATTTTCAAACCATTCATTCACTGAGTCTAACTTTTGGTTTTATTTTGCTCCAGCATTTCAATCATTTCTTGCTGTCGAGTCCTCACCTTTGTTTCATCTCTGGGGAATTTTTAGTTGCACTGATGAGTAAGGAATTCTTCATGCGGGCTGAACAAATTATTTGTCTAAATCCCGACGGAAGTAAGGGCTAGGATTGCGGCCGAGTTAAGTCGATTTAAGTAACCCCCCACCCCCACCCCCCCGGTGAAATACTTTTAACTGATCGTTCCAAGACAGTTATGTCGCGGTTTATTTTTGTTATAGTTCATTTTTGAATGTGTGTATCGCATATATCTTACCTTCTATTGTTTTGTGGTAAAGTGACTGTCTTTTTTACTTTCCGCGTATGATGTTTCCATTACGGTCTAGTCATTTCATGTTTGTGCTTCATTCCCTTCGGTGTCTCCGATGGGAGTTGTGGGTAAATTTTATCGACTCCTTACCATTGCCTTCACTTGTAGATTGACTACACAAGCATTATGTGACACAGAATTTTATGGTATGCGTACAAAGTTCATTTGAACTTGTCTTTTTATAGGTTTAGTTATGTCCCCACTCATTAACGCTTAACTGTTCTATTTGAGCCAGCGCATGAGAAAACCTCCAATAAGACGTGCGCCCAACGAAGACTCAGATCAGCCTGCGCAGTCTGATTAGAGTCTTCGCCGTGCGCTCTAAGGATAGCTAAGGGCTCAATGCTCCTTCATGCAGCAAGAGAAGTCTGATGTTAGACTATACGGATGCGCAGGCTAATCTGAGTCTTCGGTGGGCGCACATGTCTTATTGTAGGTTTTCTCATGCGCTGGCTCATTTTATGTCAGCTTACCGTAAATCCAACAAACTATTATGCCTTCAAGAGCCGATCCTAGCAATAGTGCAAAAGCTGAGCTATACCAGTCAACCAACTGGAACAAATAAAGTCCACCCTAAAAAGATAAAACATGTTTACAGATGAAACTGCGTGAAATGGTATATATTCATAAAGATGTCATAAACGATAATGGTGTTCTATAATAAACAAGACGGTACTTTTTATTGAGGAAAAACAAACCAAGTATACCGCGATATACGAAAATGTGTCTCTTGGCATTTGCGCATATGGAACAAAATTAGCAAGCATTCGCACGCAGTTTGATTGCAGTCTTTGATGTCCGGATGAAGAAGCTATTAGTTAATAGCATCCATCTAGCGCACATCGAAGACTTCCCTGGGTACACATGTCCGATATTATACCGATATCACATTTTCGCTTCTGTGTCAGCCAGGAGAAATATCTTTAATGTATTAATGGAAGGCTTTCAAGAACAGAGCGCAAAATCTTATTATACTTATGTCATAGGATTTCATTTTTACAATATATTATAGACATACAAGAACACCCAATGTCACACTGTTGTCGGTAAAGCGCATCCTGTCACTTATTACAAGTACCGTTTCATGCTCTTTCCCTGTATGTGTGTATTACCCCCAATCTCCGCCCCTCTCCCCCGCCATGGATGTAAGTTGACTTTACAGCTGGTACAGTGATGAACTAGGGATATCATTCCTATCCGTTCGATGTATACAAGCTTGCAACAAGTCTGTCTAATAGTTTCCATATACTCATAATTCCCAGATTAGTGTCATTCGAAACAGTCTGTACAGTGAATTCGTTCGATCGTTAAATTTTGTTGCTTC
This sequence comes from Lucinisca nassula, assembly GCA_963580285.1. Classification (NCBI taxonomy): domain Eukaryota; kingdom Metazoa; phylum Mollusca; class Bivalvia; order Lucinida; family Lucinidae; genus Lucinisca; species Lucinisca nassula. The sequence continues at coordinate 86,844,444 of OY757016.1, read as the reverse complement.
AGCCAAGCGTTTGAAAATATATCCTTACAACATCCTCACTGTAAATTATGGTCTATTATGTAACAATCTGACTTCATCTCAGGAAATAAATAATAAGCAGAAAAACAATACCTACACAACAATACTTGGAGCAATGGACTTATATCGGAAATTGATTTATATAAACCTATTTGCTTCCTTCTCGATCCCTTTGCAAGTTATTGTTTTTGATTAAAATAGGTATGTGACTTAATTTGATATAAATATGCTTTAAGCAATGGCACTTTAATTAAAACATTACAAGCAGAGATACAAATGGACAGTTCCTTTCCTCAAAAATTGGCCAAACTGCCATCCAAAATAAACTTTTAGCAGAGCATACATGCAAAAAAATATAATGACAGTACTATTAGTAGTGAAGGCAATGATCAGGAATCGATACAATTAACCGACAGCTCCCATCAGAGATACCAAAGGAAAGAAACACAAACATGAAACAACTAGACCATAATGCATATCAGAAACACCGACTTGGAACTGTACTATCTATCTATCTATCTATCTATCTTCTTATACTGAGTCGGTCATATCTGGCCATTACCTCAGTTGATTGGGTGGCTAAATTTAGAATTTAGCTGAAAAAAAAAAAAAAAAAAGAGGCACTGGATGCGTCCTTAAAACTATTTACAATCTGCATAACAGAGGTATCCTAAAACGCATACCTCTGAGACCCAATCTTACACTGTGCGGGCTTTGAACTCTTCTGCGGACTTGGCATTCACCGCAGAGGAGGGAAGACTATTCCATTGGGGAATAGTTCTAGGAAAAAACGAGTTCTTCAGGGCATCACTATAGGACTGGTATCTACGATATTGTGAGTCGTTTAATTTTGATGCCCTTGTTTGGGTCGACAGTGTTACAGGGGTCAAGTACCTATCTTTATCAATAGACACTGAATCAGAGTGTATCTTGTAGAAGAAGGTTAAAGAGGACTGCTCACGACGGGCCTCCAGGGACGGCCACTCTAGCTCATTAAGCATGTCACCGACGCTACTTCTGTTTCGCCATCGCCTACAGGTCCATCGAGCAGCTGTCCTCTGCACCTTCTCCACCTGCTGAGTCTGAGTTTTAACATAGGGGTGCCAAATGGGTGATGCATATTCGAGTTGAGGGCGAACCAATGTTTTATATGCAACATCCTTTGTCTGCCTAGGTGCAAAAGCCAAGTTCCGTCTAAGGAATCCCAAAGTCCTAGTTGCTTTAGATGTAATCTCTGAGATATGTTGACCCCAATCAAGATCGTCAGTGATGGTGATACCAAGATATTTGGCGGATTGAACATGCTCCAAAACTTGCTGGTGAAGAGTATAGTCAAACTTAATTTGCTTGTTCGGAGGGTGTCGTGACACTCTCATTGAGTGACATTTGGCCACATTGAACTTCATTTGCCAATCGGCCTCCCACTGTGCAAGTTGATCCAGGTCATCTTGTAAAATAAGACAGTCTGAAGGAGAATATATGTTCCTATACAGGACACAATCATCAGCAAACAAACGGACCGATGACCTGATATTGTCGGGGAGATCATTAATGAAAACCAAGAAAAGGACCGGTCCAAGGACCGAACCTTGGGGGACTCCAGATAAAACAGGGACTGGATCAGACGCTTGGCCATCAAGTACAACTTGTTGTGAGCGCCCAGAGAGCCATGAGCTAATCCACCTATGCGTGGATCCTCTTATCCCATAGTACTCCAGTTTATGTAATAGCCTTCTGTGAGGTACCTTGTCAAAGGCCTTAGCAAAGTCCATGATGATCAAGTCAGTCTGTTTGTGGCCACGATTTATGGCCCCATCCAGATTGCTCACAATGTCATGGTAAAATTGAACAAGCTGCGTTTCGCAAGACCTTTGACTCCGGAAACCATGTTGACAGTCAGCAAGAATGCTCTCAAAGGCTAAGTGCTTGTTGATGTTGCTTACTAATATATGCTCCAAGGTTTTGCAACAGATGCATGTTAGCGACACTGGTCTATAATTTGCTGCATCATATTTTTCCCCCTTTTTATAGACGTCGCGTCTGAGAATGTGTGTTTAATATTTAATCTGTACGGCTCTGGGTTCTGATACGATCTGTTCCTGAAGTACCTTTATAGAAGATCTTACATGAGAGTTCATGTATTATTGATTTTATTAAACTCATTTATCCATTTCATCCCTTTTCCTCGATGAGTTTAATAAATTCAAAAATACATGAGCACGAATGCAAGATTCTATTTATCATGTGACATTTAAACCGTATTTTATTCACGATTTTGTTATAAAAGCGTCAACATTCCGCCATTAGTAAACGCAACGTTGTGAAGGACATAGTACGTGTAATTTGCATATTTAATCCACTAGTGGATTATCGAAATTATTACATGGCGTTAGTACATTCTCAGACGCGACGTTATATGATAAACTCATTAAATTTTCATCAGCCCAGGCTTAGAAAAAATGATTCAGAACGTCTATGTTCTAGTCCTCATGTGACATATATATCATATTAGTAGCTATGTTAGACATACAAATGTTGGCGCTAGTAGGATACAAAGATACAATCAAGAAGCTATGAATAAATGTCAAGTTCAAAACATAAATTATAAAACAATTTGGATAAATCACTTATGTATGCATATATATATTTACAGTTGAAGCGGGGTAATACAGTTGAAGCGGGGCAATATCTAAATATCTTATCAATATTTTACATCGAAACGAAAATCATAATTGCTGTTCAAAATGCTTTAAATTATATGTGCAAAACCAGTCTTTGTTTTGTTTGTTTGGTTGATTTGAGGTTAAACGTCCCCGTCAACACTGTAAAGGTCATTTTGGAGACGTTGCTTCCAATTTTGTGTGACTTTTACCCGACATTGAGATGAAATGACATCTCAAGCCCTGTCGCCAAATGAAACCAATAAGGTTTATAAGCTTGGACGGTCCACCTCGCACCGCGGTTCCTGGACAGGCTTAAATCCTCTAGGCGGTTTACCAGTACTAGGGTGCCGGATTCAGCTCTGCGTGGAAGCAGCATGCAGCCCATATAATTCTTCAAGCCCCTATGGGCGGGGGCCGGTGCAAAACCAGTCAAAATATAGTTAAGTACACTGTAAAAACAGAGACATATCACTATTAAGTCATAAAAGAAGCCCCGTCAGACATATGGTGATATTGTTTATATGAACTCATTTGGTTGACCGTTGCTTCACTTAACGTGGGAAACTGAATGCAACTACGGAGACAGTATTCATTTCATGACATTCAAAAGGCATGCATATTATTCGGCGTGTCTTGAAACCCTTAAATTGGTAGCAAATTAAAGTCTGTTTTGTTCACTTAAAAGATTAAATATTAAACACACAGTTATGTGTTTTGTTCATTTAAAATGTCATTGTTGACGTGTATGTCAATGTCGGGCCGGGTTTCTGCATAATCGTCACGTGAACAAGTCCGTGAAATGAACACCCCTTACACCCCAATTTGTATATAGAAAACTGGTGTTTACGGGGGTAAAGATTATTTTTCTTATTTTTACTCCAAGACATAGGTTGTGGGTACTCGTTTGAACCGCCTCAATGAGGCGGTTCTAACGAGCACCAACAACCTCTATTTCAAGTGTGAATGAGAAAAATATTACGGTTTTTCATCAGAAAAGTAGCCATTTTGGAGATGTGAAAAAAAGGCTCATTGTCGCACTGGTGTGTTATCGTAATGTTATCCCGCGTGTCTTGGAATCCTTAATCATTAATTGCCTCATTGGTAGCAAACTATAGATTTTTTAATCTAAAAAGTTAAGTTATTTGCTTGTCATTGTTGACTTGTATGTCAATGTCAGGCCGGGTTTCTGCATAATTGTGCAGCTACCTCACCCTCTTCTTCTGAAGTAGTTTTCTCAGACGTCCATTAGGAAAACACGCCTATACTAATTGATTGTAAATTTTTTAGCCAAAAAGTGAAAATTTTAAGCTGAAAAAAATGTAATATTTTTCTTATTTCTGCTTAAAGTATAGATTGTTGGTACACGTTAGAACCGCCTCATCGAGGCGGTTCTAACGAATACCCACAATCTATATTTTAGAGCAGAAATGAGAAAAATAAGGTTTACCCCTGTAAACCTCAGTTTTACTATATAAAAGTGGGGTTCAAGGGGGTCGAAATTATATAGGAATGTTTTCGTGATGTCTAAACATAACAAAATTTAAGTAAATAAGAAGCTATTTTACTACCTATCGGCCCTTTTGGGACAATGGCAAACAGTATAGACTCAGATCAGAACGCGGCCTCTGATCTAGGTCTACAGTGTTTGCTTAAAGTACGTAAACATTATTACACATACCCCTAAATTGGATATATTTGGTTTTGGATTTACGGCCCTTTCAAGATAATTTCACTCATATCGAGCCGATCGTTAAGCAGAGGTGGGCGAAAACCGGAGTACCCGGAGAAAAACCACCTGACCTTCCATTGCAGAACTTGGCGTCTCACATGAGATACGAGCCAGGCTCGAATCCACAGTGGTGAGAAGCCTAATGATTAAGAGTCAGCGCTCCTACCAACTAGGCCACGGAGGCCCGTTCCATTGTCATATATAGGTTAAAATCTTACATTACACGTGAAGGGGATTCCAAGAAGAAACATAAATAGTCCAGTAGAAATATTCACTAGGGTTCTTCGTTTAGTGAGCTGGTCTGGAAATACATCGATCAAGGCGCTGGTCACTGTTTCAAACATCCCGAACTAAAATACACAAAAACAAGTAAAATGGACACATTCAGGGCACTATTTTCATATGTTGCCGACTTTTAATCAAATCTTGCACCATATAATGTAACAGTATAGCACATAAATACAGTGAAATTCCGCCAATAAGACCACCTAAAATTACGACTAATTCTGCATTATAAAGCTCATTTTGAAGGCTCCGCTTTGTTTTTTCTTTATATTTTCTGCCCGCAGTGTCCTCTGATCAGACAAGTTTTGAACAGTCCCAAAGGTGGTCTTAATATAGAAATTTTACTGTATTGTCAAAGCCAGAAAGGACACATCTAGTAAAATGGGGTGGTGTGTCCAACGTAGGTAGAAAGCAACCTCAGCATCGGTATTCTTCGCTCGCCGTAGTAAAATATCTAATTCTACTGGTTTTAGTGCTCTGGTGCAGTTCAACCTGTATTAAGCAAGACCGTAAGGGGTAATGAAAACTGTGTTTGTTTATTAAAGTGACTGGAATATACTTGTTTCTTTCGAGAACTGAATGCGTGTCAACATGATCGGAGTCTAATTGTTGGTTTTCTTTTGCTCCAGCATTTCAGTTATTTCAGTTATTACATGCTGTCGAGTCCGCATCGTTGTTTCATCTATGCGGACGTTTGATGTTTATGCTCTTGGAGATGTTGCATTGATGAGTAAGACATCCTTCATGCGGACTGAACAAAGTATTTGTCTTATCCACGACAGAACCAGGGGCGAAGATTGTGGCTACGTAAAATCGATATTAGCGCTCGCCCCAATAAAAAACTTTTTACTGACCAGTCCATAGCTGTTCTTTTGTCGTTGTAAATTATTGTTATAGAGCAGCTTTTTTATGTATGCATTGCTAATACCTTTTTTTTTTTTTTTTTTTTTTTGATAGCCGTTTAGCCACTTTGTGTGAAAGTAACTGGCTTTCCGCCTCTGGCGTATTCATTATAGTGAAGTTGTTTTATTTTTGTGTTTCTTTCCCTTTGGTGTCTTGAAAGGGAGGTGTAAGGTAATTGTGTCGATTCCTGATCGTTTCCTGCACTTCTATTCTTTTCATTTAGTCATTGGAAAAATGTATAATTTTGATATAGCAAGCTGTCTCACACATGGAAAAATAATATCCCTTTGTATGACAGTTTGTATTTGTCTCACATTGCTGTCCCACTCCATAGGGGCTTGAATCATGAAAAAAAAAATGAAAAAAAAAAAAAATGAATTTTTTTTTTTTTTTTTTTTGGTACTATATTAGAGACAAGGGGGGAAACTTCGACTCCATTTTTTGGGGGGTTACCTCATTTTACCCAGTGTATCTTTTCCGCAAATGCAGTTTTTCACCTGCTTATTACAAATTATACAAGTTAAATATGTCCACTTTGCAACAATAATCCGCCTCTGTCTGTCACTTGCAGGAAACATGTTTTCTCGCATGGATTACCTCAGCAAAGCAAATTTCGGCATAAACGTGTGACAAAAATTTTCAGGTTTTCATCAATCACAAGCGAACTAGTGTTACGGAGGAAACTTTTTTTCGCTTTCAACTGATGTCTTTCATTAAAATGAACCTCTCTTGACCAACTTGAATCCAAAATGATGTATTTGCAGCTCTAAATTTAGATTTTACTCCTTTTACATCGCTTTATGTAACAGATCAAGAAAACAGTCGTCGCGAAGCTTGGTTTTTCTGCTGATTCCGGGCTACTCTATCGATGAACTAACGACCGGAACGACCGGTGCTGTTTAATTTTTATACCGTTCGAAGTAGTGACAAATGAGCAAATTATCGCTATTTTTCTTCCATTTTCAACTAAACCCCAAGAGGGGATACAGACGTTGTATACTGCATATACTCCAGTTTTGAAGGCTGAAAGAGTACACAGTCACCATGTAATTTCGGTAAGGTTCTTTAACCTGCACAGAGGATGGGTCTCCCTGCACAGGGGTCTCCAGTTAACGTCCAGATTCGAAGGACGATGCACTTTATTATATTCATACCTGCAAAATTTATTATGCCAATGGAACGTGTTCTGACGCCGAAATCTTGTCACCGCTGCTGGGGATCGAACCTGGGACCTTTAGCATCTGAGGCACTGAGCTAGGTGGGTGGTTAAATTTAGGAAGGCAGGGATTAGCCGTAGTTATCTCCTTACCGGACTCAGAAAAAGTGAAATGTATTTTTTGTTGAAATCGTGGACGTTTTGTGTTATTTTCAAAACAGTTTCACTCCTGCTTGTGTAGACAGAAATAAAACAAGAGGACCCTGTATCGCTCACCTGAGCTAACAGATTCAAAGTTTCAGGAAGTGCCAACCTTTACTGAAGGATTAATGGAAGGACATGGTGATGACAGGGTAAGCATTTTCTGCAAATCAAGTAGAATGTAACTCTATGATAAATAGGCTGACCTCACCAGTTTTCAAACGCATCCAAGCTTTTATTCCTGACTTGCTAAGAAGATCCGATATGAACTGATGGAGCTATGGTGATGGCACGTTCAAAAATAAGCAATTAACGGCTGCAATCAAGGGGATGTTACTCTGTGACAAATAGGCAAACCTCACGAGTTTTCAAACTCCTCCGAGCTTTTCTGCCTGATTTATTTGTTTGTTAGATCCGATCAAAACTGAAGGGGCAGCAGTGCTAACAAGGTCGAAAATATGCATTTTTAAGCAATCAAAGGCACGTAACTCTATGATAAATGTGCCGACTTGGCCAGTATTCAAACTCATCCAAGGTTTTATTCCCAGCCACCTTACATATAAGTTTCAGAAAGATCCGATCAAAACTGAAGGGGGTACGGTGATGACAAGGTCAAAATTTGGCATTTTTAGCAATCAAAGGGATGTTACTCTAAAATAAATGGGTCAACTTGGCCAGTTTTCGAACTCATCCGAGTTTTTATCCCCAGCCACCTTACATATAAGTTTCAGAAAAATCCGATCAAAACTGAAGGGGCTACGGTGATGACAAGGTCAAAAATCAACATTTTTAGCCATCAAAGGGACATAACTCTACGATAGATAGGCTGACTTGGCCTGTTTTCGAACTCATCCAAGATTTTATCCCCAGCCACCATACATATAAGTTTCAGAAAGATCCGATCAAAACTGAAGGGGTATGGTGATGACAAGGACGTAAATCTATGATAAATGGGCCAACTTGACCGGTATTCGAACTCATCCTAGGTTTTATCCCCAGTCACCTTACATATAAGTTTCAGAAAGATCTGATCAAAACTGAAGGGGCTACGGTGATGACAAGGTCAAAAATCGACATTTTCAGCCATCAAAGGGACATAACTATATAGTAAACAGGCCACCTTGGCCGGTATTCGAACTCATCCGAGGTTTTATCCCAAGCCACCTTGCATAAAAGTTTCAGAAAGATCCGATCAAAACTGAAAGGGCTACGGTGATGACAAGGTAAAAAATCGGCATTTCCAGCAATCAAAGGGACGTTACTCTGAGATAAATGGACCAACTTGGCTGGTTTTCGAACTCATCCGAGATTTTATCCCCAGCAACTTTACATATAAGTTTCAGAAAGATCCGATCAAAACTGAAGGGGCTACGGTGATGACAAGCATTTTCCCATTGTAAGTCTATTAGAACTTGTGATTTCTATAGCAACCAAAGTTTTCATGCGATTTCAAAAAAAAGCTAATTTCATCAATGCCACACCTGAGGCATGCTACAGATGAGAAATGATTGAGATCAGCCTGCAGGCTGCAGAGATATAGCTGCTCAGAAGTGTGGACGGACGGACGACGGACGACGGAGGACCCACTATACTATAAGCTCCCCTGGAGCCTTCGGCCCAGGTGAGCTAAAAAAACAGCTAGCTTGTTAAAATGCCACCAATACGTAAATGTTCAAAATGATGCAACATGGAAACAATTTGTTCCCTATTGCAACATATTCCTTTTTATGTTTTGAAATTTTGATCCTGGGTCGCTAATGGCCAGTAAATGACAATAAGCACTATTGAGGTTGGGCCCATTGGGTGATTTAAGGGGACAGAACCCCTACAGTGCAGCACGCACATGCTCTCTCATCCGCGAGTTTCTGAAGTGGACGCTTCTATTTATGAATTCGGCCAAATCCATTGATGTAGGGACTTGGGTAAGAAAAAACACTGCTCAATTCTTCTGCTCAGCAAGTTTGTATTAATCTGAATAGACACCACAACACGGCAAACAAAAAAGGTCAGAATAAGCTATAGCATATCTACCTTGATTTTTTTTTTTTTTTTGGGGGGGGGGGGGGGGTGGAGCGGGGATCATTTTACGGTCCTTTCGAGTTTATTTCACTCATATCGAGCCGATTGTTAATCACATGTGGTCGAATACCGTAGTATCCGGTAAAAAAAAAAAAAAAAAAAACACCAGGCCTTCCGTTGCAGAACTTGAATGCCTTAAAATAGATGACTTTTATGAAAGATTTGATTGTGAAGTGCTTAGATCTGTTGAAAAGTACTTGTATTAGCCTAGAGTGTAGTGTAAGTAAGTGAGAAATGGGTCCTTTTCAATATATAGGACATTTAATTTTGGTGCTGTTGAGTAAAGCGGCATTCCAATCTTACTGTTTCTCGACTAGGCTATTTAAAGGTTATAAAACGTATTTCATGCTCAATTCAGTCGAGCGTTAAATTTGTAATGCTCGCTATTTTTAAATACTAACAGTTCATCAATTTTCCTGCTTAGATTTGTTTGTTTGATTTGAGGTTTAACGTCCCCGTCAACACTGCAAAGGTCATTTTGGTGATGTTGCTTCCAATTTTGTGGGACTTTTACCCGACCTTAAGATGAAATGACATCTCAAGCCCTGCCGCCCAATGAACAAAAAGGGTTAATTAACATGGACGGGCCGACTCGCACCGCTTTGCCTGGGCAGGCTTAGATGCTCTTAGCGGATTACCAGTACTCGTGTGCGGGTCGGTTTCAGCTCTGCGGTGAAGCATCATTTCTCCATGCCCCGATGGGCGGGGCCGTTTCCTGCTTAGATAAGAACTGAATAATAGAATGTATGATGGGATTGAGGCCGAAACAAGGAATTTTCAAGCAAGTTTTCAGTTTAGTTAAGTATCATGTAGGGTTTTGTCGAGCATGGGACTTTAATTCACTGAAAACGAGCCCGAAGCCACTACCGCAATATTAATTATTTTTCTCACCCAAACCCTTTAAGGAATTTATTTGTTTGATTAGATGTTTAAAGTGCCCAGCAACAGGTCATTTTGGAGACGTTGAATCCATTTTGTGGGACTTTTACTCGACATTGAGATGAATTGACATCTCAGGCCCTGTCGCCCAATGAAACCAATAGGGTTTATAAGCATGAACGGTCTGACTCGCACCGCTTTGCCTGGGCAGGCATAGATTCTTGAGCGGTTTAGAGTACTCGCGTGCGGTCGGTTTCAGCTCTGCTTGGAAGCGTCACGCAGCCCACCTATTTCTTTAAGCCCCGATGGGCAGGTCCGAAAACTTTAAAGAATGCGTTGTGAACTGCACAAATATACAGAAATTAATAAGCGATAAAGCACATTCACACCAATGTAACACAACAAAATGTCAGTATTTTAATATCCATACCTCCTGGAGAATATCGTCAACATTTTTCCAGTGAGCCGCTAAAGTGTGTGTCAAAAGCATCCGTTTACATGTAAAGTGCTACGCATGAAATAAAAACCAGTGCATGTACATTTCATGACCTGCTTTCTTTGACACTTGACAGCAGTTTGATGACAAATTGAATGTCCATTTCATTAAAAGTTGATAAGGACATGTCATTCTGACTGTTAAAAATGTACATTTAAGGGGAAACTGAGAAGCTGCTCCCCTAATTGCATGGATAACAAAACATGCTACAGAAGACGGTTTTGAAAACAAAATTACCTCGGGCTCAATGTGGGTGTTTTGCAAAGACTGACATAATGAGATAGCTAATAAACCCTATAGTGAGCAGCGATATGAGGCAAAGAAAACAAACACTTAAGGAATGAAATTTATTTTTCTGCTGTTCATGATAGCACGAACGCAGTGGGTTGTATGCAAAGTAAGTGAACCCCAAAGGGGTTCATGTAAACTTTGTTAGCGACTCGCTGTCGTTCATACTTTCATGAAAAGCAGAAAAATTAAGTTTATTGTTTTATAATAACATTCTATGCCCCTCATCACTGGGCGAAAAATAATGCTTATAGGGCAAACTTTTTAAACTGAAAAACATTTACACGCCATTTTACTACAAAGAGAGGAATAGCGTTGACCTCACCAACGCCCGTAGAGAACCATGGTTTAGAATGACGTCACTTGATGTCACTGAAAATCATGTCACTCGATGCGTTCACGGAAGTATGAACTATACTGTTTTCTATGTGTTTGAATAACATTATTTTATTTATGAGCCGATAAATTCCATACCCTATCAGTTGAGCATGAAAGAAAGTTTTATAATCCTTGGGTCAGGTTGGTGCAGTTTAGGTCTGTACACCGTTCTTTCTACCTCTGGAATGAACAGTACACAATATTTCCATACCCCTCTACTTTAATCTTAAGACCTCCACAAATTTAATCCAAATATCTGAGAGAGAGAGAGAGAGAGAGAGAGAGAGAGAGAGAGAGAGAGAGAGAGAGAGAGAGAGAGAGAGAGAGAGAGAGAGAGAGAGAGAGAGAACAGCAAACATTAGACAAAATACATGTTGAAACGCTTTTTCCTTGGTTTCCACTTATCACAAAGAAAAAAAAGAAGGAAATTCCTACAGGCCTATTGGCACCAAAACAGCCATTGTTATTTAGGTAACAATATTAGAACACACGCTTAAAGTCGTCAGTCATTCCGACCACTATGAATTCAAAGGGGGAGTTCCAAATCTGCCCACGCATAGATTTTCTTGAAACTTCAGTTGTTGTTTACTTTACGTCTATCAACTATAAATATAACTTTGTTTTATTTGATTAATTACTCTAGTTCTCAGGAGAGCTCCCTGAGGTAATCCCCTCTAGAGGTCATACACACCTGTGAACTTTTCATTCTTAAATCAACAAGCTCGATTGTTTTCAAATGTTGTTGCTTTGATTTGAAACAGAACTCTATAAGAATTCATATAATACCAAAAATATAAATGTGTCCTGGCATTTTAATTTTTCTGATGAATTAATTTACAAAATTTCTTAAATTTTTCATGAAAATTTATAAAAAGTAAAATGTTTATCCCAAGTGTTAGATGTGTTACAGATCTTGTCACCCCAAGATATTACACACAAAATTGGCCACATATATCCTCTATATAGCAAACAAATTTTAAACAAATCAGAAACCGGTAACATTGTTTTTGATTGCCAGATATGTGTTTCGGTATATTTTTGTGATGAAGTCATTTTCAATATCAGGGGACCAGATTTTCTTTAAGTATATTTTTATTGTATTTTATGACCATATAGTATCACCTTATCATGCAAAGCTTAGCATATGCATTTACGTGATTCCGCCCTTGCCCCCCCCCCCCCACCACACACACACATAAACAAAAATACACTGTTCGAATAGAGAATGATATATAGTTTGGGGTTTTAAATAGTAGATGAGAACATACATTAGCAGAGAGAAAAATATAATGCACCCATGCAGTGATCACGATGAGTGTTAGTGTTTACAGCATTGTAAAAGCGGTTATGCTGAAAAAATGTATTATGACACAAAAGGAATAAGACAAGGTGGATATTTTTACCCTATTTTATTTGGTCTTTTTTAAACCCGCAATACAAAGATATTAATGTCAGTAATACACAATGGTGTATTGAGTTTGCTTAATAAATTACTTTCATAATCCTGTTGTTTCCTTAATTGTTTTTATTGTTGACATTTCCCTCTTTAAAATAAAGCAGCAGTCAATATTTTGCCATCTGTGAAAGGACAGGCTGATTTTCTGATTTGTTCTTATTATTGATCAGTCCATGTATTGGTATTTTTTCTTACATCACTTGGTCAAAGGGACTCGCATGTCGCCCCCCCCCCCTCTCCCCCATACATACATGTACACATCAACGGTTTTGTGAGACCATTAAAAGCAATTCCTGCATTTGTTTAGGTTCATTATAACATAGGCAAAAGTGTTTGCTGCAATGTTTCAAAATAAATGCATAACTAGTCACACTGAAACTATTTGCACATTTTTCATCTTGCATACACTTCCCGAAATGATATAGATGGAAGGCAAGTTGCTGTAAAACATTTATTTGATAGCTGATATTGTATTAAGATGCTGAAATACCATTTGCATATGTAGTCTTATGTATGCAATACTTGTCATCTATGTCAAGTTTTCTGGCTCTGTATTCATCGGTTTTACAAATAGTTTGTTTGTTTGTTTGTATTGCGGTTTAACATCCCCGTTAACACTATTTAGGTCATTTTGGAGATGCTCCTTCCAATTTTGTGGGACTTGTTCCCAACATTGAGATAAAATGATGTCTCAAGCCCTGCCACCCTATGAAACTACAAGGCTTATATACATTGGACGGCCTGATATACATTGGACGGCCTGACTCACACCACTTTGCCTGGGCAAGCTTAGTTCTCCTAAGCGGTTTACCAGTACTCGTGTTTGGTTAGTTTTAGCTCTGTGTGGAAGCAACCTGCAGCCAAATCAATTTCTTCAAGCCCCAATGGACGGGGGGTGCAGATTTACAAATGGCATGAATCACTTGTTTGCTGTACCACTAGCACATTTGCTGAATCAAAATCAGTGCAGCTGGCTTCACATTTTTCTAAAGTACTGCTAGCACATGTCCTGTTTGCTATTTTAAATTGTGGAAGTGTTTGAAAGTTGAATTAAGTCTTCTCTATTATATTAATTAATGCTTTCCAAAAATAACTGCTTGTTTTCTGGATCATGCTTTAGAACATTGATGATCATATTTAAGAACATAACTTTCTTACAAGGTGACAGTTAGTGCGATTGAAGTAGACTGAAGCCTTGGGGGCGCTGTCAGAGTGAGCCAAAAACAACAGTACCATTTTGTCTGCAGTAATCTGTGTATACAGTGGGCCAAAAGATCAGAAGATATTGTCTGTGTTATTATGACCTACCTGGCTGAAACATAATACACACATCATTATTCTTGGCCATTCAAGCAACCTGTGTCATTCCAGACTTTTCAAACTTTTTAAGGTCACTGCATCAGTTAAATAGTCAAGTAAAATTGTCTGGTTTACAGAACCATCCAGTTTACTTACCATTTCAACAATCCATGTCATACTAAGCTTCAGCATTGCCTCCACTTCTATTTAGAATCTAACTGTTGGTTTTCTTTTGCTCCAGCATTTCAGTGGTTTCTTGCTGTCGAGTCCTCACCGTTGTCTCACCTCTGTGGTTCTTTGATTTCTGTGTTCACGGAGATGTTGCACTGATGAGTTAGGAGGCCTTCATGCGGACTGAACAAATTATTTGTCTAAATCGCGACGGAAGTAAGGGCGAGGATTGTGGCCACGTAAAATCGATTTAAGCCCCCCAGTGGAAATCTTCCACTGACCGTTCCAAGGCGGCTCTTCCGTGGCGATTTATTTATGTTGTTGTTTGTTACTTACTGTGTGTATCACTTGTGTCTTTTATTTTGGATGGCCATATGGCCATTTTGTGGGAAAGTAACTGTCCATATGGCCTTCCTTTGTTTAGGTTTCCATTATGGTCTGGTCGCTTAATGTTTGTATTTCTTTCCCTTTGGTGTCTTTTATGGATGGAGTAAGTTAATTGTATCAATTCCTGATCTTTGTTTTACTTCTACTTTACATTAATGCCAAAACGCTTGTGCTAAAACGAAGTATTTTTTTTTAAATAAGATCTGATTGAATTGTTAACGAAAGCTCAAAATGAATTGAGTTTTTGGTGTTCATCAGGGCATCATAATTGTTACAAATGCTGATTATATATGAGCTCATACTATACACCATCATATAAACATACATATATTCATGTTTATTATATATTGGCGAGCAATTTTTCGATTGAAAATGTACCACCATATGATATCTACAAATGGTTTGAAACAATTCAAAACTCTGACCACTACTATTCAATGTTCAAATGCGGTATGTTACCGGTCTCAGATTTTCAAGAAAGTTTGATAAAATGTTCTACATATATATGGTCAATTTTCATATTAAAATGATGGGGTGACAAGAACTGCAACAGTGTGAAATCAAACGTAAAAACATACTTCAAAAGATTTTATGGTTGTGAATTCTGGGGTCTGCTCCATATGAAATTGAGCATGGTGTATCAAACTTTGCCTAAACAATGCTAAATGTGATACAAAGATAATCACAGATGACTACAGTGATGCCTGAGAACAAAATAACTCCAAAACATCAAAATGTGGAATGTATATATACACTAGTTTGGGGGTACCCCTACTTTCAGATGTGGACATAAACAAAACATTGTAGATTTATAACGAAAAGAGATATAAGAGTGAAATAGCTAAAAAATGAATAGTCATATACCAAGCAGTAATTATGCACAATATTATGAAAATCTGTGCGTGGGCAGAACCCTATGGAAATTTACTATAGGCTGGAACTCCCCCTTTGTAAAACAATTTCAAGTTATTTCTAGCCGTATCTCTTTTAACTAAATTCTGAACCGTTTGGCTTAACACTGCTGCATTTTTATTTATTTATTATTTTTGCTTAGCTAACCGTCGCCGTGTACCGGGAACGAGCGTTTAAACATAAGGTGACGACGTCATGTTAACAGCGGCCCCCGCCCAAAGGGGCTTGAAGAAATATATGGGCTGTATGATGCTTCCACGCAGAGCTGAATCTGGCCCCCACTAGTACTGGTAAACCGCTTAGATGATCTAAGCCTGTCCAGGAACCGCAGTGCGAGGCAGACCGTCCATGCTAATAAACCCTATTGGTTTCATTGGGTGACAGGGCTTGAGATGTCATTTCACCTCAATGTCGGGTAAAAGTCCCACAAAATTGGAAGCAACGTCTCCAAAATGACCTTTACAGTGTTGACGGGGACGTTAAACCTCAAATCAAACAAACAAACAAACGTCATGTACACACGTTCTTTAGCACTCTGCCAAAAACACATAGATTTTATACGATACCCGTTGTGCAAGAAACTGACAAACATTTCGCCTTCCATACGGAGCTCTCTAGCAATCTCCTCGATAACGTGGGTTGTGCCCGTCCCAGCCTGGGCATAAACAAGGCAGTTGGGCCCAGTTGGGCCTTGTTTTTTTTTATCAGATCAAAGGCCGTCTTCTGCTTGTTAGTAAACATTTTATGTCAAAAAGTTACAGCGGCTGATTGGAAGTTGACCGCAAAGCGATACAATACAAAATTCCCAGAGCACAGCCCATTATACGTAGAAACACCATCCAGTTATCTTATCTGCGTAATACGTGTGTACGTAGTCCTAGCAGAATATGTTACATTGACAAAATAAATCAAAGGAGAAATCAAGGCTATCACACACATTTTAACAGTAACAACTCCACTGCCGGACGTAGTTTCCGAAGTTCCGGATTATATCTGTCCTGCACGTCCCGCTTTTTAAACACGACGATTATGGGTTTCTGTACCGATCATTGACAGAACACTGCGGAAAGCGAAGCAAAAGTTGGAAAATCTATATTTTGAGCTGTGAATACATCTTTTTGGATTCAAATTGGCAAAGCGAGCTAAAGTTAAATGAAAGACATCGGGTGAAGGTAAAAAAAGTTCCCCACGTATCACTAGTTCGGTTGTGATTGATGAAAACCTGAAAATTTTTGTCACACGTATATGCCGAATTTTGCTTTGCTGAGTTAATCCATGCGAGAAAAACATGTTTCCTGCAAGTGGCAGACAGAGGCGGCTTATTTTTGCAAAGTGGACTTATTTAACTTGTATAATTCATAATAAGCAGGTAAAAAACTGCATTTGCAAAAAAGATACACTGGCTAAAATGAGGTAACCCCCCAAAAAATTGAGCCGAAGTTTTCCCCCTTGTCTCTATTATAGAACCACACACAAAAAAAAAAAAAAATATATTTTTTTTTTTTTTTTTTTTTTTCATGATTCAAGCCCCTATGCCCACTCTAAGGTTTATTAGCTGTCTCAATATGTCATTCATTGCTTGATATTGGAAAACATGTACACTGCATTGAAATCATTTTTCCAAAACTGTCTCCTGCTGATGGATGTTTTGTTACTCATGCAAATAAGTATCACGAAAACACGCCTATATAATTTTGACCCCCTCGAACCCCAATTTTATATAGTGAAACCGGGGTTTACAGGGGTAAACCTTATTTTTCTTATTTCTGGTCTAAAATATAGACTGTGGGTACTCGTTAGAACCGCCTCGATGAGGCGGTTCTAACGAGTACCCACAATCCATATTTTGAGCAGAAATAAGAAAAAAATCACAATTTTTCATCTTCAAATTTTCTCAATTTTTTCGGCGATAAAGGTGGCAATGTATTTGTATAGGCGTGTTTTCGTAATGGAAGTTTTTTCTGTTTCACCCATGATGCCTAGGAAAAGCCACAATCAAAGATTACAGCCTACAAATGGCACCAAGACTGTTGATTGAGAAATCCAAATTAGGGAATTAGCAGATTGAGCAATCCGAAATAGCAGAATTATGTACAATCATCATGTACGCTTTCTCATGTATTTAATATCATAATTGTATATTTACATTTCCAGTGTAAAGGCTAATGTAAACCTATAGCATACGCCCATGAACGCATCGAATCACATTATTTTCAGTGACGTTAAGTGACGTCATTCCAAACCATTGTTCTCTACGGGCGTTGATGACGCCAACGCTGCTCTGCACTTTGAAGAAAAACAGCGTGTAAAAGTTTTTCAGCTTGAAAAGTTTGCCCTACAAGCATTTTTTTCGCCCATTGATGAGGGGCAAATAATGTAAATATAAAAAATAAACTTAATTTTTCTGCTTTTCATGAAAGTATGAACGGCAGTGGGTCACGAGCAAATTTTACATGAAACCCTTCGGGGTTCATTTACTTTGCACGCGACCCACTGCGTTCATACTTCCATGAACTGCAGAAAAATAAATTTCATTTCTTAAATGCATCCATCACATTATCTGGTCCGTAAAATAAACACCCTTGTTTAGATAAAATTGGGTTTACAAGGGAATGTAATATTTTCCTTTTTTTTTTGCTCAAAAAAAATAAATTGTGGCGGTTCTCACAAGAATTTCAATCTTTGTTTGAAACAGATATAATGAAAATATCGCATATTGACATCAGGAAAAAATATTAGTTGTCGCCACATATACGCATTTTATCTACATAAACGCAGTATCTTAATCGATTAATGGCATACATTTGTTTTGTCCGTATCTTTTAGTCATCAATGTACGGACAGGCGAACATACTTACGGACGGACAAGACAGAACCAAAATGAATATGCTCACCAGTTTCTATAAATTTGTGGATATAGAAAAAAACTTACATCGGAGTCTAGAGCGACAGTCACAAGCATCAGAAAGAAACACACCGACCAAAACTGAGGCAATGGCATTCGACCAAGAGCTGTGGGATAAGCGATGAATACTAAGCCTGGACCTGCAAAATGTCAATACACCGTTTTAGCACTTTTGCCCCTTAATTTTCGAGGTAGACACTTCCCCATATTCGGTTAAGGGAAGAACCGTTGTGCAAACATGAGTTTCATATCATGTTATTCAAGCGCAGTTTAGCAAATAATGAAATTCGTTATTAGACGGGAAATTACAAACCGTCGTATCTGGAGCAACACTGTTTGCAACGGAATTCGAAACAGTTTATCGGAATCACATTCAAGGGAATAACTACAACCCAGGGAAAGCATCTCTTTCAAAATATGTTGTTTTCTTAAAGAAAAAAAGCTCCCACATTATGGGAGGGATTCGTGGTATAGGAAACTATAAAGCAAATTAGAATTGTTGTCTCCCCGTTTAACGAATTGTGAAAATATGACAGGTGTATCCCTTCCTCTTTATAAAACATTCATAAACACACAATAAATGTAATACTTAATAAACAAAATATTGTTATAGTTCTATGTCTATTTTCCGGCCTCCGAGGCTCCGTAGGTTGCACGTCTGGCTTGATACGTTTCCGACTCCGGTCAAGCCTGCAAAGTTCTTTCGTGGAGATAAGATTTCATTCGGACTATCAAACTACTGTCTCTTTAATGTAGTTCATCATGTTTGCTTTTGTCATTTGTGGTAATCTCAAAAATGGTCAGTGATGAGGCTTTATAAGCCGCAACTATACCAGCCCCATCCCAACAGGGTTAAAGGTCCTACCTGGCGACTAAGCATTGCAACAGAGATAGAACCTATGGTTATTGTACCGATCGGTTAACAGCAGGGTGCTGATCAGCCTGTGGTGATGCGCAGGATGAGCTGCTCTTTTTTTGTTTGCGAATTGCTATGCGTTTTTTTTTTCATTACATTGCTTATACAGTATGGCTCACATGCCACCACCATATAGTTCCAATTCTCCATCATTATTTAAATTTCAAGCGATTTGATTGGTTGAAATCGAAGTTTTTAACTTCGATAAATTCCATGGGCAAGAACTATTTCACATAGCGACAGATAGAAATATAACGTGTCGTCAAAGAGCACGTTTAGAACCCGCGCGTTACGTCATTGTATATAAACGACGTCAACAGTGTTCGATTAAAAGATGGCAAACTATTGGACACATAACTGTTAGAAGATACATAAACTGAGTTTATAGACATGACGTTTTGTTCGCTTGGGTTTCTTTCAAAGATGGCAGCTTCTAATAGAATTTTTATAATTATTCCGCCGTGGTCGTTGATAAGTTCATTCTTACGCTTTCGAAATAATTCCTAAAAAATCCCCATTTTGGTGACATATTTAATATTTCGATGACATAGTTGGAAGTAGGAGGAATGAACTATTATAATTATGGATATTATCGATGTGTAAACTCCGGCGAATCACTCACAAACTCACGGCTTGATGCAGCTTGTGCGTGAGTCACCAGTGTTTACACATCGATAAAATCCACAAAAATGAAATTCATTCCTATAATTTAAAATGTTTAGGTCGGTTTAACTTTCATAGTTAGGACAACAAACAGTGCGCTTTCAATATAAGTATCACACATTACTTTATGAATTAGAAGTACAGTCCAACCTGTATTAAGCAAACACCTAAGGGATAACAAAAATGTGCTTGCTTAGAACAGATGCATGCTTAATACATGTGAATTTAAGAGCATTTGCCTTTTTCGGGAACCAAAAGCTTGCTTGCTTAAGATAGGTTGCTTGCTTAATAGAGGTGGCCACTACGACAGGTTTTACTGTATTAATTATGTACCTGATACTTTTGATAATTCTTCCACTGTGACTCCCGATTCTTTAGCCATGAACCCAATTATGGAAAATACCACGAGACCAGAGTAAAACGCAGTGAAGATATCTGTTGTGCAGCAGAATGCTGTATCCCTGTTGAGAAACAATACGTTCAGGACCCAGTTGTCCAAGGCATCGTTAGCTTAACGAGCTCGTTAGTGGTCATATTGTTAATTGTTCTAGCAAGTATAATATCTAAAATTTTGGTATTTTTGCTGAAAAAATGTGCGCAGCTTTTGCGTCTGCAAAAGCTGATCACATTTTTCCAGCAACAATACTGGTATATTTACCAAATAAATTGGTCAACGTTTTAACGATACCTTAACTAACGACGTCGTTAGTTTTGAACAACTGGACCCAGCCCTCCAGATAAAAAAACAGTGTAACAAGGACAAATTAGTTATTGATTTCAGTTCTACATAAAAGCATACGATGTTGGTACCTCGATGAGGCGATTGTAACAAGTACCCACACTATATACTTCTGACAACAAACAAGGACAATTATCCCGTAGTATCTTTGTTTACATCTCGTTATCTGGCTTATGTGTAAGTCCTTGTTTGTAGCTTCAATCGGACAGGTTAATTATAGTATTTTGGTGAGTATGAGTCTTTATTGCAGATTATGTTAAGCGTCGTGTAGTAGTAGTATAACGTTTCCCCGTACTTCATTACATTGTCATTATAAATTCTCGTATCTCAAAATAAATAGAAGACATAAATTATGAAGTGTCCTTTCTTTCCAACGGCATTTTAAAGCTTAAAAATCAAGAATGAAGCCTTCCGGATCAGACTAGCTAGTTTCGGCTAATAATGCCTCAATAGTGACCCTTGTATTAATTTTCAAGCAATGATCCGAAAAGAATTCTAACACAGCGCTCCTATATATGCAATGAGGAGGAACTGTGATTTATTATGCAACAAATCACGGGGCAGAAGAGCGTGACGAATTACGTGATTCAAAGCTGTCTATTTATGACGTCACTCGTAGATTCCTTGACAGTAGACGGTGTAACATCACTTTCTCGCATCGAAAACGTTTCAAAAGGACTAAATGTAAGTGTGTGTCAATATATTTGCGGAATTTCTTCTAACAATCGCAAAATGTTGTGAGAATTTGAAGGTAACAACAACATTACTGTAGATTTTCAGCGTGTTAGAATCGAAATAGGCCATCTCTTGTCTGTGATTTATTGAGTAATAAATCACACTTTGGAGGTCAGTTGTAAAGTACATGTAGATGAGCGCGTAAATTAATCACAGTTAGCTAGGTTCGGCTAATTAGGGCTCACCAATGTACCTAGTATTAATTTTAAAGATTTGGAATGGGATTGATGATACAAAAGGAAATACCCGTAAAAAATTTAAAACTTTGGACACCTTGAGGACTTGCTATAATACACCTTAATTTTAACACATTTGTTTCACGACCCAGCAAGGAGCTCAAACAGGTGCAGGCGGAATGTCAAACAGTGAAGACCCTGATCAGACTGCTCCATCAGTTGCAGTCTGATCTGGATAAGGCCTGTCTGTCCCAATACATATGATCATTACGGTGAAGAAACATATATATAAATTTCACTATGTTGAAGTATTCGGAGATGATCTATCGTAAACCAGGCACTAAACACCAACTACAGTGATGAGAAATAGGCTATCAAGGTGGCCTTTGGAAACAAAGAACTCTCACACACACGAATCAAGAATCCAGCCTTCCGGAATAGACCAGCAAGTTTAGGCTAACTGGGTACCATCAGTATTAATTTGCAAGGCCTGGGCATATATATTTGCATTTGTAGTAAGTATTGTTCAGACATAGAAGGTAGATACAGAAAGTTTTTCAATTGCGAATCTGCCATTACTTTATAATTGAATATCGACATCATTCTAGCGGTTCTTCTGTCGAGGTTTATTTTGTATCGTTTGTCTTTGAGTGTGTGTATCGCTTATATTATTTTGTTTTGGATAGCCAATTGGCCATTTTGTGGGACAGTGTCCTTTTGGCTTTCCGCTATTGATGTTTCCATCAGGGTATATTGTTTCATGATTGTGTTTCTTTCCCTTTGGTGTCTCTGATTGGAGCTGTGGGCTAATTGTATCGATTCCTGATCATTGCCTTCACTTCTATTTTGATAGACCGTTAGAAGAACATAGGCTTCAGCGAGCCTGTACTCATAATCTTCTGCATAGAAATAACCACTTACTGCATGTATGTCACTTGACAGGAAACAGTATATCATCAACTTCTTTAGCCCTGCTCTCGAGGGAAAATCAGGGTGCTACTTCGCAGTTAGCTTCTTTATATTGAATGAAAAATCATTTTGAATGGTTTTGTTGTCATGTTATATTCGTAATATAATTTTTTTTGTTCGTCTGTTTGTTCGTTTACGTTTTTGTGTGCGTTTTCGTATGTTAGTTACGTTATGTTCTAACGTCGTTTTATGTTTATTGGAATAACCAATGTATTTGACTGTGCTCTTTCAATTGAATTAACTGTCTGTCAAACTTTTTGTTGGCAGAGGCGCCAAAAAAACAATAAATAATATAACCAATTGTTGTGAGGAGTTTAAAGAAAGTATGATTAGATATTAACATGAGAAAATAAAAGACTTTGTGGTATGGCTGAGAATTAACTTCTCAGGCCGTCTAATATTTTACCACCCTATACCGTGCTCTTTTGGAAAAATCCTGCAATATTCTTGCAAAGCGTACAACAAGCAAATTCATAAAACAGCACCTACTTTTTGGTAAATCAGTCCGGCTATCCTCCATATTCATCATTCTTAGCAAAGGTTGCAATTGACTTGACCTTGTACAATTATGAAGATTATAGCAGTATGAAAACGCTTTGGGGTGTCCATGTGTGGCAGTAAATCTAGACATGGCGTTTTTGTCATATTTAGTAGATATTTATCTCAACTGACAGAAACAGTGACATAAAGCATACCAGAAAGATTTCTTGTGGAATTTGTTATAACTCGCCATGGTTATCACACCACCCCAGGTAGGCCCAAGCGAATAAAACACTTGCACTGCTGCTTCTAACCAGACCTGAAATCAACAGAATATCAAATCAATGACAGCGCTTGTGGGTGGATGGTCCCTGAGTGTAGGCTAGGAATTTGGTCTTGAGCACTTTAGATACTTTACCCTTACATTCCTGTACTTTCAACAAACATTATTATGCAAACTGTGTAGATCCTGATCAGACGCCGCAGGGCGCGACGTCTGATCTGGGTCTCCACTGTTTACTGTTTGCAAATGACCAAGTACCCCGGAATAGTCCAGATTATACAGATAACCAACGCTTTTACACTGCGCTCTGACATCATAGGAAGAAGAAAGGCGATGCTATAGATAACCATTTCTTGTTGTCTGTGCATGGTCAGCGATAGTCACATAGACAATAGCAGGTGGGACATTTTTGTAGTTAGTAACTTTGTGCTGATTGATAACGTTGTATTCACACAACTTCGAACATCAAGTCATAGATTGGAGTTAGAAGCTGGAAGATATTCCAGAACACCTCATGATTTAAGAATTTATCTGGTGGTTTATTGTTGTTATGGTTTGTCTTTGAGTGTGTGTATCGCTTACATTATTTTGTTTTGGATAGCCAATTGGCCATTTTGTGTGACAGTGACTATCTTTTTGGCTTTCCGCTATTGATGTTTCCAATAGGGTCTAGTTGATGCGTGTCTGTGCTTCTTTCCCTTTGGTGCCTCTGATGGGAGCTGTGGGTTAATTGTATCGATCCCTGATCATTGCCTTCACTTCTATTTTGTAGAACATGTAACTTGAGTGCCGTAGAGGACGAATTCCATTTCACGTGTATGTGTAAGGCATATACTGGTTTAAGAAAACAGCTTTTCAAAGACATTTCTGGTATAGTTGCAGAAGTTTACTCGCTTTTTCCTAATGATAATTTTTCTTTATAATGTCTTTGCGGGAAATGGATATTATTTCAAAAGTCCTTCTATATGTAGATAAGTGTTTTGAGATAAGACAAAAAGTTCATGGTTCTAGTCAATATGCAATCACTTAAACTTAATTTCATTACTGTAAACAATATTAAAATTACATCAAGATGTGACAGATTACTGGCATTGGAAGAATACTGCTAGCTTGTGGTATATTAGAGCTGCCAAGTTATTGTTTTAGACGAACATTTGAGATGCATTATTTGTCCACACATTTTCTCTCATGTTGTTCTTGTATATATGTAATCTGTTTTATGTTTCTGCCATAATCCTGTTTGTTTTTGGATTGAATGCGGAATAAAACTTGAACTTTGAATATAAGAACCTTTAGGCATTTCAGGAACTACTTGTGTAAAAATTGTGTAAGAAACGTTCCGTGTAATGTAGGGATCACTGATATAGGTTAAGTAAATGTAAAATTCGAGTCTCAGTAAAAGTGAAGGAAATATCAGGAATCGATTCAATTTGCTTACACCTCTCACCCAAGACATCAAAGGGAAATAAACACCAACAGAAAACAGCTTCGCGTATATAAAACACCACAAGCAGAAAGCCAAATGGACATTTTTTCTGTGGTTCCAACTTGGGATGTTGGGTGGAAAACTACAAAGATTCAAAAAGTGTTTAAGCCATTTACAGTCGAACTTCAATGGCTCGAACACCTTTGGGACCAAGAAAATCTGTTCGAGACAAGGGTAGTTCGAGCCACCGAGGGTTACTGGCAGGAGGCATAAGAGATACTTCTAAACATCTTTTCGATGTTCTATAATGAAAATGTATGATGTGTGTACTCATTAGAATCGCCTCATCGAGGCGATTCTAATGAGCACACACAGCATACATTTGCAAGATAAAAGACTAAAATCTCCACAATTACCCCCACTATTTCTTATGTAGAGGATTTCGCTAGGGTCTCAAAAACGTGTTCGACTCAGCCATGGTAAACGAGCCATCGGTGTTCGAGCCATCGAAGTTCTACTGTACGTTGTACTGTATAATTATTGAAGCATAATTGTTATTTGAGCCAGCGCACGACAATACCTACAATAAGACAAGTGCGCCCACCGAAGAATCAGCCCTTAGTTATCCATATAGCGCGCAGCGAAGACTCTGATCAGACTGCGCGGATGCGCAGTCTGATCTGAGTCTTCGCTGGGCACACATGTCTTATTGTAGGTTTTGACGTGCGCTGGCCCATTTAAGAAATGACTGTAATTTATTTAATTCCGTTGAAGCACGAATGAACAACATCGGATCACTAGCAAAGTAAGTGAACCCCGACTTAAACTGAGCTCGTGAATCTATACCAGTCAGTGAACGTTACATAAGTTATCTTTATTGTTATACTTACATTATTTTCCATCCATTATGTGACAAATATTCTGGTTTTAGGGCTTAAAGTGAAAAAAGAAAACAGATGCAGACAGTTTCCCATTAACAGCGGCTGAAGGAGTGCCGTTAACGCCATCCGATCATACTGGAGAGAATCATTATTTATTTTGACGTCACTTAGTAAGCATATGACGTCGCGTGATTCAATGTATTCATTGAGGTATGAACGACATTGTGTCCCTATAGTTAACTATGTAAGTATTATTCAGTATTTCGATGCAAATCCTCTATTTTACATGCACATTAACTCTTAACCTACTGTTCACGACGACCCTATCTTTGTAAACAGTGTAGTCCAGATCAGATGGCTTCATTTGATCAGGATTTACATTGTTTGACATTCAGTTTGTGAATTTTTAGGAATAAATTACATCAAGCAAACTGACTGGTTAAAAGTCAGAAATGGGTGTGGCTATACTGAATATTCAGCAGGATAAGGGTTAAAACGTAAGCCGATACTAATGCACCAACCTCATGGTGTGTAATTTTCTCAAAGTCTGGCGTCACATAATATAGAATTCCATCCACAGCTCCGTCTAGTGTTAGTCCTCTGACGAACATTACAGTCAGGAAAATATATGGCGCCGTGGCGGTAACATAAACAACCTGCAAAATTCCATTTGAAGAAAAGATCAGGGACTCGTTTCAATAACAATATATTTTATAAAAATGTTATCCTCTGGAAGGAAGGAATACACCACAGAACTGAAAATTGCAAAGTGTTCAAGTTTTGAAGTAACGACCTCGTCAGTGTCAAAACGATGCACTGAACGCTTGACGTTTTAATACATCACGATAACAAGTCCGTGCAACGAACACCCGTTTAAACCTCACTTTATATAGAGAAAACTGGGATTTGCGGGGGTATACAATATTTTTCCTATTTTTGCTCAAAGACATAAGTTGTAGCTATTCGTTAGAACCGCCTCAATGAGGCGGTTCTAACGAGCACCTCAACATATACGAACACCCTTAACCTATGTTTGGAGTTTAAATGAAGGAACATCACAGGCTTTCATCTTTGGAGATAGGAAAAAAATACACTATGTCACACGGGCTTGTTTTGGTAATATGAATAATACTTCGTTATTTCTTAGGAACGGGCTCAGGGGAGGCAACAATTAATATATAATTATGCTTCAAACATGCAATCCAGGCGGCTCCAAGGCTGCATATTTTGAATCGGTGTACACTGACCGCATTAGCACAGACTGAACAACTTGACAAATCTACTTTCACGTTAACAAGTCCAAGTAGCATAAGAGATTTATCAACAGAATCTAGTCTGGAATCATGGCTTTTGGTTGGGCACACAGTGTAGACCCAGATAAGACGCCGCAAGACGTGGCGTCTGATCAGGGTCTACACTGTTTTCTTAAAAAACTGGAATACAAGCGTTAAACGAAACGGTTTAATTCTCAGTCCAGGACTATTTTCCCAGCCTACACTCTCAGACTCAGAGGCAATCGTTCCACTAGTGCTCTCAGTGCTTTTGTTTGATTATCGTGGGACACACATACATGGCAGTTACTCTGGGAATTGCATTCAGTAAATAACTTAGTGTATATTCCAAATAATATTAAGCGTTAATATGTACAAAACTGTAGCTAAAAATGACAACTCGAGCAACACTAACTTCTAAGTTCCAGCCATACCATCAGAACACTTCTGTGATCAATAAAGGAATCAAATTGCATTTTAATGAAAATGTGATATAAGAAAATATTTAGCTGTACCAACAACTGGCTATGCTGAAATATAAGTGTGTCGTGAATTTACCAACCTTCCCCAGCGTTTTAACACCACGAATTACAGCCAAAACTATAATTGTCCATGCCAAAAATAGGCATATGAGCAAATGAATTTGGACACTACCAATTTCTTCTAGACCAGTCGATTTTCCCAAAACGTTAAACCTGTGAAAAAATAAGATGGCAGTTTACATAAAGCAGAATATCTTCTTGAGTGTTGTGGCTACCAGTAGGTTGTTTAGCATCTCTCAGAATCTGCAACAGAAAACAAAATCTTCATAATACAGTCCAACCTGTGTTAAGCAAGCACCCCAGAGATGATCAAAATGTGCTTGTTTAAAACAGGTGCTTGCTTAAAACAGGTGAATATTAATGCATTTGCCTTTTTCAGGAACTAAATGCTTGCTTCCTAGACCGGTTGCGCCTAATAGAAGTGGCCACTATGACAGGTTTCACTCCACTAAACCCCCAACCTCTTTATAACACTATTGTTGAAGTCCAAAGCAGAAACCGTGTTAGATAAACAACCGCATTATATCAAAACAAAAATGTATAGATTAAATAGAAAAATAACCAAATGGTCATTTTTCTATATAATCCATACTTTTTGGGGATCCATCTTGAAACCGCGTTATATCGAAAACCGCGTTATAACTAACCGTGTTATAACGGGGTTGTGGTGTACTAGTCAACTCAGAAGAATCAAAGCACGGAAAGCACCGATTGGTCGATTGTCTGTGAGTGTATAGTCCTGACCTGAGACTTACACTATTTCGTTTAACCCTTAAATGTCCGTGTTGTGAGCAAAGTCTGATCTGGGTCTACACTGTTTACCAATGTCCTAGTCTCGATTTTACAAATAACCCTTGTTTTTTTTTTACACAGCGCTCTGACGTCACAGGAACAAGAACAGCATGGCTATATAAATAAGGATTATCTGGATTTTTGAACATGGTCCGTGGTAGTCATGTGCGTAACAGCAGGCGGGAAGCTTATGTAATTAGGGTCGATTTAAAACAAAAAAAAAACGCATAGGATCAGACGCGAGAGCATTTGCTACTCGCAGACAAGTAGAGGGGACCTTGTGATAGCTTCAAAGATTTAGCAGGAAATTGGTTATACCTTCTCATTCGCAGCGATGGCTGGTGGACTGAATGAATTGTGTTTGTTTGTGTTGAAGTTTAAAGTCCATGTCAACACTGTTTAGATCATTTCTGAGACGTTGTTTCCAAACTTGTTATACTTTTATCCGACATTGAGATGAAATGATATCTCAAGCCATCCTGACTAAGCAAACTTTAAGGGTTTATATGCAGGGACGGTTCGAAGTTCTTTCGGCTATTCGTTTCGGGCTCCGTGGCCTAGCGGATAAGCGGGCTGACTCTTAATAATTAGGTCTCTCACCGCTGCTTTACGAGCCTGGCTCGGGGAATATGTGAGACGCCAAGTTCTACAACGGAAGGTCAGGTGGTTTTTCTCCGGGTGCTCCGGTTTTCGCCTACCTCTGATTAATGATTCGCTGAATATGAGTGAAATAATCTTGAAAGGGCCGTAAAACCAAAACCGAAAAAAAAAAACACAACAACAAACAAACAAAATTAATGTAATTTTAGAACTCTCATTTGGTTGTCGCGTGTGGTTTGCGTCGTATCAGAAGCACCATTTGTGTTGGTATTCTAAACTGCATTCTCATTACAAAAATACGCACATTCAAACACATTGTAAATTTTATCGCCAAAGCACAACAATTTTCAGATGACAAATGTGATACGTTTCTTATTTCTGCCCAAAGAACAAAGAAGTAGATCAGTGTGAGCATCAGCGAACAACGTTTGTGAACAACGAAGAGGTATATCAGGCTGAGCATCAGCGAACAACGTTTGCGAATAACAAAGAAGTAGATCAGCCTGAGAATCAGAGAACAACATTGCGGTAACACATCCGTGCGAGAAAGTGCATTCTTTCGAGAATTTGTGATATTTTTTTCTTATTTGTATACCAAATATAAGTTGTGGATATTCCTTAGAACCGCCTCATTGCGACGAGTATCCACAACATATTCAGAAATAAGAAAATAATGTATATCCCTGTTAGCTCTAGTTTTCGCATATAAAGTGGGGTCTGGAGGGTGTTCTTTTCACGGACTTGTTTACATGATGAACATTTGCGAACAACAAAAATGTAGATCAGCCCGAGCATCAGCGAACAACATTTGATGTATTTCAGCCCGAGCTTCAGCGGACAACATTTGATGTATATCAGCCTGACCATCAACGCACAACGTTTGATGTATATCAGCCTGAGCATCAGCGAACAACATTTGATGTATATCAGCCTGAGCATCAGCGAACAACATTTGATGTATATCAGCCTGAGCATCAGCGAACAACATTTGATGTATATCAGCCTGAGCATCAGCGAACAACATTTGATGTACATCAGCCTGAACATCAGCGAACAACATTTGATGTATATCAGCCTGAGCATCAGCTAACAACATTTGATGTATATCAGCCTGAGCATCAACGAACAACATTTGATGTATATCGGCCTGAGCATCAACGAACAACATTTGATGTATATCAGCCTGAGCATCAGCGAACAACATTTGATGTATATCAGCCTGAGCATCAGCGAACAACATTTGATGTATATCAGCCTGAGCATCAGCGAACAACATTTGATGTACATCAGCCTGAGCATCAGCGAACAACATTTGATGTATATCAGCCTGAGCATCAGCGAACAACATTTGATGTATATCAGCCTGAGCATCAGCGAACAACATTTGATGACTATCAGCCTGAGCAACAGCGAACAACATTTGATGTATATCAGCCTGAGCATCAACGAACAACATTGGATGTATATCAGCCTGAGCATCAGCGAACAACATTTGATGTACACCAGCCTGAGCATCAGCGAACAAAATATGCTGTATATCAGCCTGAGCATCAGCGAACAACATTTGATGTATTTCAGCCCGAGCATTAGCGGACAACATTTGATGTTTATCAGCCCGAGCATCAGCGAACAACATTTGATGTATATCAGCCTGAACATCAACGAACAACATTTGATTATATCAGCCTGAGCATCAGCGAACAACATTTGATGTATATCAGCCTGAGCATCAGCGAACAAGATTTGATGTATATCAGCCTGAGCATCAGCGAACAAGATTTGATGCATATCAGCATGAGCATCAGCGAACAACATTTGATGTATATCAGCCTGAGCATCAGCGAACAAGATTTGATGTATATCAGCCCGAGCATCAGCGAACAACATTTGATGTATATCAGCCTGAACATCAACGAACAACATTTGATTATATCAGCCTGAGCATCAGCGAACAACATTTGATGTATATCAGCCTGAGCATCAGCGAACAACATTTGATGCATATCAGCCTGAGCATCAGCGAACAACATTTGATGTATATCAGCCTAAGCATCAGCGAACAACATTTGATGTATATCAGCCTGAGCATCAGCGAACAAGATTTGATGCATATCAGCATGAGCATCAGCGAACCACATTTGATGTATATCAGCCTGAGCATCAACGGACAACATTTGATGTATATCAGCCTGAGCATCAGCGAACAAGATTTGATGCATATCAGCCTGAGCATCAGCGAACCACATTTGATGTATATCAGCCTGAGCATCAGCGAACAACATTTGATGTCATCAGCCTGAGCATCAGCGAACAACATTTGTGAACACTAAAGAAGTAGATCAGCCTGAGCATTGATGAACAACATTTGCGAACATTAAATGTGTAGATCAGGCTGAGCATCAACGAACAGTATTTTGCGAACACCAAAGATGTATATCAGGTCCGATCAACAGGGGACAACATTTGCCAACAACAAAGATGTAGATCAGCCTGAGCCTCAAACAACATTTGCGAACACCAAATATGTAAATTTAGATCAGACTGAGCATCAGCAAACAATATTTGGCCACAACAAAAATGTAGATTAGCTTGAGCGTAAGTGAACAACATTTGCGAACAACAAAAATGTATGTTAGCCTGAGCATCAGTGAACATCATTTGCGAACAACAAAAATGTATTATAGCCTTTGCATCAGTGGACAACATTTGCGAACAACCAAAATGTAGATTAGCCAGAGAAAAAGTGAACAACGTTTGCGAACAACCAAAATGTAGATTAGCCTGAGCATCAGCGAACAACATTTGCAACAACCAAAATGTAGATTAGCCTTACCATCAGCGAACAACATTTGCAAACTACAAAAATGTACATTAGCCTGAGCATCAGTGAACAACATTTGCGAACTACAAAAATGTAGATTAGCCTGAGCATCAGTGAACAACATTTGCGAACTGCAAAAGTGTAGATTAGCCTGAGCATCAGCGAAGTACATTTGCAAACTACAAAAATGTAGATTAGCCTGAGCATCAGCGAACAACATTTACGAACAACAAAACTGTAGATTAGCCTGGGCATCAGCGAATAACATTTGCGAACAACAAAAATGTAGATTAGCCTGAGCATCAGTGAATATATAACATTTGCGAACAACAAAGATTTAGATCACCCTGAGCATCCGATCAATCTGATCAGCATTTAAAATTCACTGCTTGGATTGTGCAATACCTCTTGTATCTGTTTTCAAGACTCTTGCTAGTCTGTTTATTTGTGTCTTAACAGGTCGCAATCCCCGAAGTTAAGCTTTCTCGGGATCGGGCTCCTATGAAAAAAATTCTACTGTGGCGAAACTGAAACAGGAGTAGCTAGGAAAATAGGTCACGTCGTTCTATTTACTTTGATGGTTGATCTTCCCAGGTATGCTTTTTTGACAAAACTAGTCAAATAACACAATAAAACATAAATACTTATGGCACACTAAAATTGAATAAAATTCTGTTTAAACCGCATAACTCAAATGGGCCAGCTCATGAAGAAAGGGTCCCCAACGCAATGGGTAAAAACCGGAACCAGATACAATGCTCTGTTCTTTTCGTTTCAGATGCTGTTATAACTGCCGACAACGACAAAATACAAAGGCAACGAAAATTAAAAATAACAGGAAACAAAAAAATGATAATAAAAAAAAAAAAAAAAAAAAAAATGATAATAAAAAAAAAAATAAATAAAAAAAAAAATAAAAAAATAAAAAAAAAAATAATAAAAAATAATAATAATAATAAAGGCGAGGGAGCAGTTACTGTGTTTGGGCGATTCGGTTGTGTTGGCATTTACATGCTAACTGTAGGGTTAGGACAAATGGTTTCCAGGGTCGCCTTTAGTCCTAGCCTCTCCTAGCAGGTCAATGTTGTCACAACCGCGTACCCCAACACAGTATTTAGCTCAAACATACCGTGCTTCAATTGAAATTTCATTATAACCTATAACCACATACACACATACATACATACATACATACATACATACATACATACATACGCACTGAGTGACGGAGACCGAATATAATGTATATAAATTACACGGTATGTAAAAAAAGATGGGGTCGGATAGGGGAGGAGGCGCCGACCAAAAAAAAAAAAAAAAAAAAAAAAAAGGGTCCCACAGGCGAGCGACAAAGCTCGGGCGAGCCTGCGTATGAGCAGTTGTCGCCAGAGCCTTGGCTCATCACGAAAACACGCCCATGTAATTCTGACTTCTTTGAACACCACTTTTATATAGCAAAACTGGGGTTTACAGTCACCAAACTTATTACTAAAATATAGATTGTAGGTACACGTTAGAACCGCCTCAAAGATAGATTGTAGGTACACGTTAGAACCGCCTCAATGAGGCGGTTCTAACGTTTACCCACAATCTATATTTTTAGCACAAATAAGAAAAATAGCACATTTTTTCATCATAATAATTTCGTTATTTGGCGATTTTACAATGTAGGCCCATATCTGTATAGGCGTGTTTTCGTAATGTGCTCGCAGACAAGTAGATGGGCCCTGATAAGTGAAGCATCGAGCCCTAATAGTCGCTTTCACACGCGCATTTGCAGACCATTACCATAAGAATACTAAGGGCCGTTTTCTCGAGAGTCGGCGTAAAAAAGACCATCTTGTTAAAAAGCACGTGTTGTCAACATAAGGAACTCGCTACTGGCCTTATGCCAGTCTCGGTAACCGGACGCGCGTCTGACTAGAGTCAGAGTTCTATAGTCTACCTGTCGACTCGGACAAAATTCTTTCGTGGAGATTGATGATGAAGTCTTTTCTACGGGTATAGTATCTCCCTCCCGCTGCTTCAAGAAAGCAATTTGTCAGTTGATGGTAAAGAATGTGTGTTGTACTGGTTAACCGCTTGCTCAGAAAAACTGTTGTCAGGAAAACTGACTTACTCGACAACATTAATAGTGTAGACTGGATCATTAACAAACATAACTGTTCTTACAATACTAGATATTTAGTGAAGATACAGTGGTTAAGGGGAATGAATACACCTTCAGGGGAGGCAACTCCTGCAAAAGTATTTTTGTCTCCCGTGTCAAAAGGGGTCAACCCTTAAAGGAAAGAATTTGCTCCTGAAAAGCAAATTCTATCCTTTAAGAGTAGACCCCTTTTTCAGTCGGAACGGGTTAATGGAAAAGCGAACAGGAAGTTCCGAAAGTTGTCTCCCTTTGAAAAATGGCGGACAAAACTGCAACCTGTTCCTATTCCCCTTAAGAACGCTCTCATAATACTTAGGTCTCTCAACGCAATGGTTTCGAGTCTCCCACTGCAGTGGGTTCAAGCCTCGCTCTGGTCACATTTGAGACGCAAAGTTCTGCGACGGAGGTTCAGGAGTTTTTGCCCCCAGCACTCCGGTTTTCGCCACCCTCTGATTAACGATCGGTTCGAAATAAGTGAAATAATCATGAAAAGGCCGTAAAACCGACAAAGTACATATATTCAGTACAATAATTGCGTATTTATGTCAGTATTTAGTACAGTCACCGTGGTACTTTTAAGCAAAATTTGTTTGTTTGATTTTTTTACCCACAGAGGATGGTTGAAATTTTAATCTGACATTAACTAACTACTTCTTTCACTATGGACCACTGAGCTCTGAATAAAAGTTAAGCATGACATAATATAGATGTCAGATAAATGCACATTTTCTGATCAAAATACAGTGAAATTCCGCTATTAAGACCACCTAAAATTGAAACCAGTTCTGATTTAAAAACCTTAGTTATTCTTTCTTCGTGCAATCTGAACACAATGTTCTCTGGTCGGGGACCACATTTGGGACTGTTCAAAAGTGGTCTTAAAGACCACTTTTGAATAATCCCAAATGGGTCTTAATATATGAATATTACGATATGTCCTTAACATCGCACATCCTATTGAGAGGTTGGTGAGGACATCATACTTGAATAGCTACCTCCCTTGCTTAAACACCCAGGCCAATTAGTCCGTCTCATCTTGCTTCGAA
This sequence comes from Lucinisca nassula, assembly GCA_963580285.1. NCBI lineage: Eukaryota > Metazoa > Mollusca > Bivalvia > Lucinida > Lucinidae > Lucinisca > Lucinisca nassula. Next base: position 86,809,750 of record OY757016.1, on the reverse strand, counting down.
ATTGTCGTTAAAAAGAGTTTTGTCCTTATATGGGGTGCCGGTATATAGAGAGTTGAATGTATTATGATTAACTACCGACCGATTTCCAGACTTCGCGCAAGCACATGCTCCAAGGCCCCTTTTCGTTTGTCGTTCTCAAAATTAAGAAGGTTTGAATGTCGTCAAGAAAATGCACCCATAAGTAATTATTTTAATTATCGGTGTATTCACAGAAATATTGGGACGAATTGACTCACGTGAAGTCACATGATCACTTAGTGACGTCAAAATAATATATAGGTAATTCCTGGTTCGTGTCTTTTGATAGCAAGTTTATCAGGCAAGGCTTCGAGAACGTCTAAATCGAGCCTGATAAACTTGAAAGTGTGTGTGTGTGTGTGGGGGGGGGGGGGGGTAGCATTATCATGTTTCTCAATAACTAGGGCTTACGTTACAAAACCAATACTATTTTAGTGAATGGGACACTATAGGCAATATATCAGTAGAAAATGAAGACTTTTGTTCCAGGGCAGGAAAAGGGCCTTATGGGCACCCCCCCCCCCCCCTTTATCAGTTTACTTCCTTGCATGCACTTTACGATCAGTTGATGATTGCCCTTACTGTGTTCTGACATTCCGGCGTGCAATAATCGGTCCATGCATTATGTAATTTTCTGTATGTTATTTTTTCCATGTATTTTGTTTCATTTTTTTTTTTCATTAATAATGACATTTTTGCCAATTTTTCCAGGAGAAAAGTGAAATGCCATTTTGACCTGGTAGAGCTCACTTGTCCTGAGATAGCATATCTTTATATCTTCAGGTCAACGTGGCTGCATGATGCTTCCGCGCAGAACTGAAACCGACCACGCACATGGGTACTGGTAAACCGCTTTGAATGCTAAAGCATGCCCAGGCAAAGTGGTTTGAGTCCATACATATAAAACATTTTGGACGGAAAGGTCATCTCAATATCGGGTGAAAGTCCCATAAAATTGGAAGCAATGTCTCCAGAATGACCTATATAAGGTTGACGGGGATATTAAACCCAAAATCAAACGAAACAAACAAACGTTACAATGCATTTAATATAGGGGTAACTGATAATTGAGAAAACTGCGGGACATTATTTTCCTGTTTCAAATAATGACCTCAAACCAGATTTTTTGTAACATAATAGATGGAACAAATGTGAATATAGGTAATAAAAGTAATTTATCTAACGCTCGTTAAAGTACGCTCGTTAAAGTACAAACATCACATTACTGTTGTTGTTGTTGTTGTTGTTGTTGTATATCTATAAGGCATTTTATCGCTGCCTATGATCTCCTGGTACTTAAGTAAGTCACTTGTACATTTCACTTTGTGAAAAACACAAGATACTTATATTACAATGCACTTCAAAATCTTTTTGTGCTCCTGATGAATTCCATCAGTGCATCTGTCAGTTCCTTCCTTCCTTGCTTACTAATGTCTTCAATCATGCCTATCAACACTTTCAGGTTAATGTCTGTTACCAATTTCACATCCTCCCTGCCCAGAATCTCTTCAACATTATACTCTAAAGTATCCCTTTCTGATTTAAATCTCTGACAGTGGAACAGAAAATGATCTACATTCTATTTCATGTTGCATGTCTCGCACAAACTGGACAGATCTTTGTTTAATTTTGCCTGGTGATCATTTAAGATTGAATGTCCACACAGCAACTGATTTACTGCAGAGAAAGTCCTTCTGTCCCTATCTCCATGACAGATCCTTTTTCCCACTTCCCCAAATATTTCCTGCAATACGTTCACTTTGTCTGAGCACTTGTATCTTCTTTCCCATTTTTCCTTTCCCTGTGATTTACACTCCCGTACTGCTTCTTTCTTGTCCTGGGTCGGTTTTACCTCATTGTTTGTAATCATTTCTGATGCTGCCGCCTTCACCTGTTGATCTGCCAACTCATTCCCCTCTATATCTTTGTGTCCCGGTACCCAATGAACTTTGACAATAGTCTCCCTATACCTTACCTTTGCTAAACTCTCCTTGATACTGAGAACCGTTTCAATCTTGTTAGTTGGCATTTCAGTACTGAAAGCAGTCTTAATAGCTGGTTGACAATCGGTCAGAATATGAACTACTCTGCCTTTGAAGTCTAGATTAGCCAAGAATTCTAGCCCGATCTGTATACCTACCAATTCTCCAGTATAATTGTTACCTATAGGAGAAACTCCCTTGTTCATCAAAACTGGTGCAAACATGCCTATATAAATACGAAATCATGCCTATATAAATACATTGTAATCTGTATCGGCGAAAAAAAATGAAAATAATAAGAAGAAAAACTGTGATATGTTTCTCATTTCTGCTCAAAATATAGATCGAGGCGGTTCTAACGAGTACCCACAATCAATATTTTAGAGCAGAAATAAGAAAAATAAAGTTTACCCCTGTAAACCCCAGTTTTACTTTATAAAAGTGGGGTTCAAGGGGGTCAAAATTATATAGGCATGTTTTCATGATGAACGGGTCACGACTTTGCGGCCGCCTTAAATCGAGTTAAACCTATTCCTCTCTCGGTTGCAATCGGTCTGGGGATCCCCGTGGGCTGAAATTATCGAATCCATACCGATGACAGATCGTATTTTCTTGCATACCGGTCCATTTTCTTTTCGATTTGCTCTTTTGGGTTGCTTAATATTTTGCCATGCGTGTATGCTGACTAAAGTCATTATATCATGCGTGTACGTTGACCTAGGTCTCTTTCATAAAACAACAAATTTGCCCTTGATCGTCATAATATCATAAAAAAAAAAACATGGATAAAAATGTCGGTCATTTATTTTCACAACAATATGAGGGCCAGTCAAGAATTAGCGAGGCAGTATGTTATCCTTTGGCAACAACGAAATGTACCACAAAACTGATCAAAACGCCAAAGGCACTGAAATGACAGATTCTATGAGAAAATCATAACACTGTGAAAACTTTCAGAAAACCTTTCTAAAAAGAGCTTAAAATTTAGAAAGGTAGTTCTACAAATTCCAATGTATGATATGTTTGCAGATGTCTATAGACCGGTGGTATTATGAAACGCCATTCGATGTTTCAAATTTTTGAAAAAAAAAAAAACTATTTACGTTTTCAAAACCAAACATTAAAATTCAAGCTTTAACAATGAAATAAGCTGTCCATAAGTAACAGTTTTTGTCTGGTCGCTTGTGGATACCTCTACCCAAATATACTTAATGGGAAAGAGATCGGAGGAGAAAGGCTGCCTAGTCCATTGGCTTGAAGACATTGTTGAGTACGAACAGCACTATGAGCCCGCTCGTAATCCTGCTGGATAAGCTATCCCGGATTCTGAGCGTAAACAAATAAATGGAACCGTGTGAGGCCGAAGCACTTGATTGATGTAACGTCTCGCTGTTCAATCCACGTCTCTGCTATGATCTTGAATGTTCTTAATGACACTAAGCTGCGTTCGCTAACTACACGCAATACCTCGCCACACAATTACGCTTATTTCACCCGATATGTCATGCTATATTACGCACGCGTCGCCTCGGCATACCTTACACCTATACGTCGAAACACCCGGAAACGACAACCGGCGTGATTCACGCTGAGGTGCGATTTGTCATTGAAACGCTTATGTCGGTCGCTTAGACGCCAATTTACGTATTTCATGCACTAGCGTAAGTGTTCCGTACTGTGTCGACGCGTTAACTTTGGTCACGACAGGGACGTCTACCTCTCAAACGTGCATCGTAAAGGGCGACGATCAGTGCCAGTGCTTATTAGTCGGTAGTTTAGACCCCTTGTTTATCTACAGGTACAGTGTAGCAGCTGCCGGCGGAAATCTTTTCGCATATTTGTCTGACGGTCGAATCGATCTTGACGTACTGACGTCGGTCTTCCGCTACGTCGACGTCCACTAGCGTCTTCTGTATATAGTAAGATGTCGCTCCAATAGACGATAGATCACACACATGTGGCACCCAAAATCAGAGTCAACGTCAACCGCTTTCTGACCAACTTCTACCTGTCCAGGGACACGCTTACGACCCTTCAATGAAAAATGTTGCAATACGCTCTCACTAAATGCTTTTTTTGAGAAGAAATTGCAGTTTCTTCTTTTCTAGGCACGACCTTACATTACACATCAAAATCAAAAGTTTGATCCTGAACATGTGGTTTCTATCCGTACTGGTGTGGGGTGGTGCACAGGATCGACGTGGCCGGACTGGTAACCAGACGTCACAGTTGATTGATTTAACCTTTTAAGCTTAAGGACATGGTGCCTAAGTGTGTTGCAATCGTTTGGTTTCAGAATCAAAGCACTTAGAGTGTGGGGTGTAGGTTTGAGTAATAGGCCTGGGCTGAGATTTAAACTGTTTCATTTAACTCTGAAAATCCAAACAAATAGTGAAGATTTAGATAAGAAGACGCGTTCGACAGCGTCTGATCTTGGTCTACACTGTTTGCCAAGCTCACCCTATGATTCCAGGATAACCCTCTTCCGTCCTATGGAATACCCCGATCTCACTGCGGCTATTTTCTACAAGACAAAAAGTTATTCTGACAAGTCAGTGATAGTCACGTAGACATTAGCACTGAAGCGCTTTTCTTGTTATCAACTTCGGGTCGAATGCCAAACAATCAACCCCAACATTGCCGCGTCGTTTTTCAGCGTTGGGTACATGTAAGTGTTATCTGTAAAATCTGCACATGAATCAAATGTTGGATCTGGCAAACAATGTAAACTCAGTTCAAAAGCCAAACAGCACGATGCTGATCTTGTTCTACACTTTTTTGAATTACTTACTAACATTTTAAGTTTAAACGAATCAGTCCAAGTCCCCGTTCATGACCAGCCTGCATTTAGAGACAATCGGCATGGGTGTTGTCAGTGCTTTGATTTATGCACTGCCTTGGGTTTCTGGAGTGCACTCTTCCATCGCTGAAGTTGGGCTCGTCCATTCTGCTAAATATATGGCACCTAGAATTATGTCACAGGACCTACACTATGTATCTGTACCATATTCCAGGGTTGAAAGGGACAGCCTTTCTTTTCAATTTCTCCGAGCAAAGTCAATATACACCTAAGTTGACCTAAACTTGACCTCGAAAGTCAGAAAGAAAACCCATTAATATTCTTGTCTACAGCTGACCTGGTCCAACAGCAGGTTGTTTTTTAAGGATTAAATATTGACATCACTGATAGAAAACAGTGTCAAACCTAAGCAGACTGCTGAGCAGACGCTGCATTGATCTGGGTATACAGTCTTCGCCAAACCCGTCGCATGTTGCAGCTGATTCATTTGAAATGCTGAATCGTCAAGCCGTCTGCTTCAAAAGTTTGTGTTACGCTTACAGGATAACTAATACGCTAGTACAATTACTGCGCCAAACCGGACTACATTTTGTGCAGACTCATATTTCTATGGCGGTCAAAGCCGGAAGAAAAAGCCTGAATTACTTTAAACGTTCAGCACAGCAAGAATAGATAGATGGAATCAGGAGCAGGGTCTGATATGGTATGGGTAAGACCAGCATGACTGAAAAAACAGACTTACATGTGTGCCAAGGCAGAGTTACAGGACTGTACTATCGTGATACCTCACATGATACCGTTTGCTCGACGCCACGGTCGCGGATTCATATTTCAGCGCGATAATGCTAGGGCTCATCGGGCACGCGTCGTCACTGAGTACCTTTATCGGTAAAATATCCGGAAAATAAAATGAACTGCGATGAGTCCAGATTTATCTCTCATCGAACACGTATGGGACATCCTCGGGAAACGAGTCCGAAGCTGCGATCCGCCTCCCAGGACCCTGGGTGAGCTTGGTGCAGCACTTCAAGAAAAGTGGCGAAGGATACCTCAATTCACGATTCGTAGACTAATTGGAAGTATGCGACGACGATGCATTTCGAGGCGGTCCATCACGTTATTGAGGGCTTGTGAAAAATAACGTTGACGCATAATGACGTGATCATTGGAATTAATGTGTGGTTCAATTGATGGATATTTGATAGTCCTTTGAATTAAATGCATCTTGGCCAGGTAACGTTTTATTGATTTCCCAATATTCAGCCTGAAAGTAAAATATCTCCTACTTTTTGTGGACAGTATATATGGCAGGAGTCTATTTCAAAATTTAGGGGTGTCAGGTTTTGTTTTCTTCAAAATTTGTGTGGAAAATGCTGAACAGTTTGCAAGCAGTGTATGCCCAGATCAGACGGCGTCTGATCTGGGCCTGCACTGTTTGCCAGGGTACCCGTTTTGGGGTTTCTGGTACTGAATGGGTTAGGCATAGTGCAGCTTTTTATACTTCAAAACGGACATTTTTCTGATGAAAATGTTTTATATTTTTTCTTATTTTTACTGCAAACATAGGTTGATGTGGTGCTCGTTAGAGCCGCCCCAAGATCAGCTTCTTGTTCCAGCCAGTGTCCACAACCTATGTCTTGGAGCAGAAATAAGGAAAATAAACCCGACTTTCTCAATATAAAGTTTCAAAGTCTCCAGTGCTTTGTATTGGTTCCAATGAAAATGACCCATCACAGTTTAGCCTTGCATTACAATGCAGCGTTTACATAAAGGCAGTTTTCGGTTTGATTTGGATTTTTAGGCAAACTATCCCATAAATGTGCCTAAGAACACTTTATACACAAGCAGTAATGACAATATTCTTTTGCCAACCTTCGTCTCGTATCAGCGTGAGGGAGAGGATGTGATACCGTAGTCTGTCATGTAATGTTGACGGCCCGATTGGGATCGAAACCGCGAACCTTTTGATCATGAGTCAGACGCACATTATAGATACTGCTCGTTAGAACGCCATAAGGACTTGGTGCATGTATCATATTGAAACTCGCACGAATGTGGACAGGCATATGTCAATGTCTGACAGCGTTTCTGACAGTAGTTTTATCGGTTTGCACGTGGTTATGGAAGTAACTCTATCCTAGCCTTTGATCCTGCATTTTCTGCCAAAATTGTTTTATTGAAGTTTTTACATCAGAACCCCATAAGTTTCGTCCACCATAGTCAACGGTAAACTGCTGTGTAGTTTTGAAAAGGCCCTTGTAATGATTTACACGGCGACACTTTATTTTTATTTTCATTTTTATTTATTTATTAAGTTAGTTATTTTTATAAAACAGAAGTATGCACACTTGGTGTATAAAAAGGGGTAGAACTTAGGTCAACGTCAGTAATTGTAAATCTTGAAAAAAGGATAAATATACACTGCTCAAATTATTTAAAGGGACTCTTCGTATTTTTCCATTGATAGTGGTGCATCGACAACAATATTTCCTGGTCATTTCTTTCCGACAAACAAATATCCAGAGCTTCTGATTTATAGACAGCATTTTGAAATATGTTCGCAGTTGCTGAATTTTTAAGTTTGTGATAAAACACATCCGAACAAAAAGTTTAGGCAAATCTTTGAAATTTTCCTTTGTCTTAAAAACCAAGCATTTTTCTCAGTCTCAAGTATTTCAACGACACAAACTGAAACTAAAGTATATATACCGATCAAATGAGCCCCGCCAAGCGAATTTGGGTCTTCGAGCATTCCGTCATGACAAATTGCAACTGCGCATGCCCAGCCATTCAGAGGGGCCAGGGATATGCCTTTCTGTCTGAAGGTTCCTCTTGATTCACTGCTTGTATGAGCGAGCAGCGAAGGTTCTGGCGAGACTGCGCGGATGCGCAGGCTCGCGTGAACCTTCGCTGCTCGCATAGGCGATAAGTACCAAAATCGCTTGACGGGGCCCAAATGGCGTGAAAACTATTGCCGTTTAGATTTTTATTTCAATTTAAGGATATTTATCGCATTTTTTGAAAAACTGTCATTTTGCTACATAGTTTAGTTTTCACACATTAGTTTTAGGACGAACTGTCCAACAATTTTATCGGTGTTGATGGACCTTTACCTGTTTCTGGAGAGATCGTAAGGTCTCCCCAAACCTGGTCTAGCTATCAATAAGACTGGGATACATTTCATATGAAGACGCATTGTTATTTTATCATTACGAAAACACGCCTATTCAAATATACTGGACATTTTACTAACAAAAAAATGAGAATTTTCAGACAAAAAATTCTAATATTTTTTCTTATTTCTGCACAAAACATAGATTGCAGATACTCGTTAGAACCGCCTCATCGAGTACCCACAATCTATGTTTTTGAGCAGAAATAAGAAAAATAATATATATACCTCTGTAAATCCCAGTTTTACTATATAAAAGTTGGGTAAAAAGGGGTCAAAATTATATAGGTGTGTGTGTGTGATGGCAGTGTTCCGTGTGTTATTTTGAGCAGTGTAATTATTTAACATAATACGTAATAAGGAAAGTTGATACCATTGACATAAGAGGAAGACCGTTTTTACGAGACAGACATCATGTTTGTTCATCATTTATATCCGTTATTTTTTTTTTATCTAACGCCCCACAAAATGATCTACACTTAAAGGAAAGAAATTACTCCTTTGAAGCAAATTCTTTCCTAAAATTGTAGACCCTTATTGATAATAAAAAAATAGACAGGAATGTTTCGACAGATTTATTTCTCATAAAAAAATATCCACTCTTCCTTGATCCGTTTAGTACCAGAAACCCTAAAACGGGTGCCCCGGCAAACAGTGCTGGCCCAGATCAGACGCCGAAGAACGCGGCGTCTGATCAGGGCCTACACTGTTTGAAGAAAGTTCAGCCATTTTCCTAATCAATTTTGAAGAAAACATAACAGGACCCCCCCCCCCTAATTTTTTAATGGACTCGTGCTATATATAAGGAGGAAGATTCCATTTGGTACAAAAAGGGTTATTATGGGAACAAAAACGATATATACTTCCAGAACTCGAAAGCCGGTGAACTGTCTGCGTTTTCCACGATTTTAGATGTCGTCATAACAACAGAGATGGGCGTGGCAAACGGACTGGTTCCGTTGTCTGTTACTGTGTAGTCCTCAATGTATGACGTGTTGGTCTCCATCTCTCTGATGGCAACTGAAAACAATATATTACATATACTATTACGAAAGCACGCCTATACAAATGCATTGTAAACTTTACCGCCGAAAAAACTGAACATTTTAAGAGAAAAAAAGTGTTATATTTTTCTTATTTCTGCTTAAAATAAAGATTGTGGGTAAGCGATAGAACCGCCTCATCGAGGTGGTTCTAACGAGTACCCACAGTCTATATTTTAGAGCAGAAATAAGAAAAATAAGGTTTACCCCTATAAGCCCCGGTTTTACTATATAAATGTGGGGTTCAAGGGGTCAACATTATATAGGCGTTTTCTTGATGCGCTTCCACCTGACAGCTTGCCGGTCTCGGTAGCTCTGTCGGATGCGCGTCTGCGTGGTGATCAGTAGGTCGCGGGCCCGATACCTGCCGGGGTCGGCATAACTCTTTGTTGGAATCTTTTCTACGGCCATTTTAGTCCGGCATAAAATAAATTTGACCTGGAAATCGGGAACAAAGTTTTTTTTGTTGTTGTTGTTGACTGATTCTTGTTGGTTGGGCATTGTCCTTTCAGAATCCAACTGATGCCCCCTGGCATCATTGAGCATTTTTAGATATTCGAGATGGCGTCCATGATGGCTGCCAAAAGCAAGATTAGATATAATATGGACAAACATAGTCTTAAAATGGCTAGTTCTTGTGGTTTCTTTTCAAGAAACCATTTCAGTTTGTGTTGTGGAACATATATATAGTCATTGTGTTGTTCTAGCAGGACTGTATTTAAAATAGCATCCAAAATGGCTGCCAAATGTTGAAAAAAATTACATTTTTAATATATCTGAACACGTTGCGGCAAATTTGTTTACAGAATCAGTAGTAAGCGGGCCACTTTGGAGTCATGGACTGCGCATGCGCAGCATTTGTATCACTTCCGGTGAAACGTAAGGGAAACGATTAGATGACGAAACTACCCTAAATATCGGACGAGTGTTCGAATGACGTAACTCGCGGTAATTACGCCGTAAGTATCCTAAATGTTGAGGCGAAAGATGTTCCCGCGGATTGGCGCAGTTCGCCGTCCCTGATCAGGTCGGGGGTGATCGGGGTCTACCCCGTTCGCTCGAGCGATCCTATCCCAATATTTAGGGAGATACTACCCTGTATAGTATTGATGAAATTAAGTCTCTCACCCGCAAACCAATTATCGCCTCGAAAACCGGGAAACAATGGAAGGTGTTGGAAGAGCTCGACTCGATGCGAGAAACTAGTAATGGACCGCGTCCCGGAAAAAAAAAAGTTTGGTTCGTTCGATTTGAGGTTTCACGTCCCCGTCAACGCCGTATAGATCATTTTGGGGGCGTTGCTTCCAGTCGCGCGAGACCTTTACCGGACATATCTACGACATTTGTATCTCGGAGAATCTTTCTCGGCTACGGAATTTATACGGATATCAGGGGGGCGTAGCCAGTATGCATTATGAGAGTGGAGCGTAAAATGAGAAGCAAATGATGATAGGATTTTTGATCAGCTGTAATTACCCTAAAAATTGGGGCACCTGAAGGGAGGTCACCGTAAATATCCTAAAGTTTGATCTCAAGCGATGCAGCAAACGTGTTCTGGTGGAATAGTGGAATGACAAACAGTGCAGACCCTGGTCAGGGTGATCGGGATCTACACCGTTTTTTCTGTCCCAATATTTAGGGTAATACTACCCGGTGCAGTCCTGCGATATTGACAAATCGATTGTCTCCGACACTCAGTGCGAAACGCTTATCGCCTTTAAACTAGAAAACAATGAAACTCGCTGGAAGATAGCGTTTAGAAGGCTGATGTTGTCGTTTAAATTTCTAAACACGCTCGCTTCTGAATGGGCTGCAGCTGAGAAAAAAGTTTTTATCAAACATGTTTGTTCGATTTGAGGTTTAACTACGCGGTGTGACGGGACTTTTTAGGCCTTATACCGTTACGAAATTCCGCCCACGCGAATATATGGAAAAAATTACTAACCAAAAACTGAAAAATTTCGGGCGAAAAAATATTTTTTCTTATTTCCGCTTCAAACAGTAATATTTTTTTTTTGGTTCGGGTTTTACGACCCTTTCAAGACTATTTTACTCATACCGAGTCGATCGTTATTCAGAGGTTGGCGAAAACCGGAGTGCCCGGAGAAAAAACACCTGACCTTCCGTTGCTGAACTCGGCGTCACACGCGTGACCCATACATTGCGGGTACTCGATAGAACCGCCTTAATGAGTCGGTACTGAAAGGAAAAAATCGATGACGCGACGTTGGTGCAACGTTGTATACCACGGCGTCTTATACGCGCGCGCGCGCGCGCGCGCGCGTGTGTGTGTGTGTGTGTGTGTGTGTGTGTGTGTGTGTGTACTCGCTTGTCCGTTTTATGTCCAACCAACGACTAAGGGGCATAGCGGAGACGGGGTGAAATGTAAAGCTTGTCCGGAGCGTACCTGTGATAGTTTTAAAGGCAATTTAGTGAAACTCGATACACCGATAGGGGGCTATGAGAGAAATCGCGGAATGCGATAAACATAACCCTGTTAACACTATTTACGGAGTTACTGCCCTTCTTAATAGGACCCCGCACAGTATTTTGGGTGCCCTAAAGAAATCACCGAGTCAGTCAGTTTGTCGCATCTAAACCAAAATATTTAACCGGTCATTACTTTAAAAGTATTTACCCTACGCCCACGAAACTTCGCATACATACCATCACAAGACCCTACATTCTGACAAACGGTCATAACTGTATTGATTTTGGGTGCGCGTTTGTCAGGCCAAAACCAAACGACTTAAACTCTGTCATAACTTCGAAAGGATTGGTCCTGCTGTCACGAAACTTCACACACACATACTAACCATCACAACGGCCCCCCGCCAATGGGGCTCGAAGAAATATAGGGGCCGCGTGATGCTTCCACGCAGAGTTGAATCCGGTCCGCACACAAGTACTCGTAAACCGCTTAGAGGATCTAAGCCTGTCCAAGCAAAGCGGTGCGAGTCTGTCAGTTCGCGCTAATAAACCCTATTGGCTTCATTGGGCGACAGGGCTTGAGATGTCATTTTTATAACAGACCAACGACTGAGGGCATAGCGGAGGCGGAGCGATATACGCGCTCGATCAGGGTTAGCTCCGTTTGGTCAGGGCAGTCGGTCAGTCGTTCTTGCAAATTGTTGCGCGTGTTAAACGAAACGACGTCGTTTTAACGTTGTACGCGCGGCGTGTGCCAGTGCACGGCAGCAGCACTCTTCCAGTCCAACATTTAGGATATAACTACTGTCAAACGCTGGTGCGGTGTCATGGTCAGCTTAATAAGTGGGATGTTTGGCCTAGACCCTCTAAGCGGTTTACCAGTACTCGTGGGGGGTGAAAGACACGTGCAGCCCGATCTATTTATTTGAGCCCTAGAGGGGCGGGGAGCTAAATATCCCGTACAGAGGGTCCTCGCTATAACGACAGTATTTGTTCCCTTCTATGGCACCGTTATCCTATATGCCGTAGAAAGAATGTGTTGTATATCGTTTGTCATTTGAGAAAAGTACACCGTGTGACTGTAGAAGACTGGTTGGAGAAATTCAATTTCTAAAGGCGTGAGAAACGTTGAACGATCAGGGTTAGCTCCGTTTGGTCAGGGGACAGTCAGTCCGTTTGTTTGTTTGTTTGTTTGATTTGAGGTTTAACGTCCCCGTCAACACTGTATAGGTCATTTTGGAGACGTTGCTTCCAAATTTGTGGGACTTTTACCCGACATTGAGATGAAATGACATCTCAAGCCCTGTCGTCCAATGAAACCAATAGTGTCTATAAGCATGGACCGTCCGACTAGCACCGCTTTGCCTGGGCAGGCTTAGATCCTCTAAGCGGTTTACCAGTACTCGTGTGGGGTCGGACTCAGCTCTGCGTGGAAGCATTATACAGCCCATCTATTTCTTCAAGCCCCGATGGGCGGGGGCGGTCAGTCAGTCCGTCGTTAACGCAAATTGTTGCGCGTGTTAAGCGAAACGACGTTGTTGTAACGTTGCACGGTAGCAGCAGTCTTCCATCCCAACATTTAGGATATTACTACTGTCAGGTGCAGGCGCAGAGAAAGTCATCTTAATTAGGTTAACTCCATCAGATATAAGCTGAGCACGGGAGAGCTGTATTCGATACCTACGAGCGGATAGAAAAGTCCAATGCATTTGAAAGACCCCCATTGTATCCTTACTGTATCCTGACTGTATCCCCATTGTATCCTGACTGTACCCCCCGCTGTATCCTCACTGTATCCCACCCGAGGTCCCGTCTCCGTATGACCTTAGTTGTTGGTGGGACGTAAAACTAAAACTCACTCACTCGCTAAGCTAAGTGTTTCATCTCTCAGATATTCTGTTACAAAAGCGAGTAAGTCTTTGAACCACTTTTCGTAAAACTCAATATCTTTCAAATGCATGGGACTTTTCTCTAGTTGTAGTGTCTGTGGTTGTGGCTGTGATGGTGGGCGGTGGTGGTGGCTGTGGTTGCTACGCGCTCGTGATTTGCCTACATACAACTGACCTCCAAATCCACCACAGCCACCACCACCGCCCACCATCACAGCCACAACCACAGACACTACAACTAGAGAAAAGTCCCATGCATTTGAAAGATATTGAGTTTTACGAAAAGTGGTTCAAAGACTTACTCGCTTTTGTAACAGAATATCTGAGAGATGAAACACTTAGCTTAGCGAGTGAGTGAGTTTTAGTTTTACGTCCCACCAACAACTAAGGTCATACGGAGACGGGACCTCGGGTGGGATACAGTGAGGATACAGCGGGGGGTACAGTCAGGATACAATGGGGATACAGTCAGGATACAGTAAGGATACAATGGGGGTCTTTCAAATGCATTGGACTTTTCTATCCGCTCGTAGGTATCGAATACAGCTCTCCCGTGCTCAGCTTATATCTGATGGAGTTAACCTAATTAAGATGACTTTCTCTGCGCCTGCACCTGACAGTAGTAATATCCTAAATGTTGGGATGGAAGACTGCTGCTACCGTGCAACGTTACAACAACGTCGTTTCGCTTAACACGCGCAACAATTTGCGTTAACGACGGACTGACTGACCGCCCCCGCCCATCGGGGCTTGAAGAAATAGATGGGCTGTATAATGCTTCCACGCAGAGCTGAGTCCGACCCCACACGAGTACTGGTAAACCGCTTAGAGGATCTAAGCCTGCCCAGGCAAAGCGGTGCTAGTCGGACGGTCCATGCTTATAGACACTATTGGTTTCATTGGACGACAGGGCTTGAGATGTCATTTCATCTCAATGTCGGGTAAAAGTCCCACAAATTTGGAAGCAACGTCTCCAAAATGACCTATACAGTGTTGACGGGGACGTTAAACCTCAAATCAAACAAACAAACAAACAAACGGACTGACTGTCCCCTGACCAAACGGAGCTAACCCTGATCGTTCAACGTTTCTCACGCCTTTAGAAATTGAATTTCTCCAACCAGTCTTCTACAGTCACACGGTGTACTTTTCTCAAATGACAAACGATATACAACACATTCTTTCTACGGCATATAGGATAACGGTGCCATAGAAGGGAACAAATACTGTCGTTATAGCGAGGACCCTCTGTACGGGATATTTAGCTCCCCGCCCCTCTAGGGCTCAAATAAATAGATCGGGCTGCACGTGTCTTTCACCCCCCACGAGTACTGGTAAACCGCTTAGAGGGTCTAGGCCAAACATCCCACTTATTAAGCTGACCATGACACCGCACCAGCGTTTGACAGTAGTTATATCCTAAATGTTGGACTGGAAGAGTGCTGCTGCCGTGCACTGGCACACGCCGCGCGTACAACGTTAAAACGACGTCGTTTCGTTTAACACGCGCAACAATTTGCAAGAACGACTGACCGACTGCCCTGACCAAACGGAGCTAACCCTGATCGAGCGCGTATATCGCTCCGCCTCCGCTATGCCCTCAGTCGTTGGTCTGTTATAAAAATGACATCTCAAGCCCTGTCGCCCAATGAAGCCAATAGGGTTTATTAGCGCGAACTGACAGACTCGCACCGCTTTGCTTGGACAGGCTTAGATCCTCTAAGCGGTTTACGAGTACTTGTGTGCGGACCGGATTCAACTCTGCGTGGAAGCATCACGCGGCCCCTATATTTCTTCGAGCCCCATTGGCGGGGGGCCGTTGTGATGGTTAGTATGTGTGTGTGAAGTTTCGTGACAGCAGGACCAATCCTTTCGAAGTTATGACAGAGTTTAAGTCGTTTGGTTTTGGCCTGACAAACGCGCACCCAAAATCAATACAGTTATGACCGTTTGTCAGAATGTAGGGTCTTGTGATGGTATGTATGCGAAGTTTCGTGAGCGTAGGGTAAATACTTTTAAAGTAATGACCGGTTAAATATTTTGGTTTAGATGCGACAAACTGACTGACTCGGTGATTTCTTTAGGGCACCCAAAATACTGTGCGGGGTCCTATTAAGAAGGGCAGTAACTCCGTAAATAGTGTTAACAGGGTTATGTTTATCGCATTCCGCGATTTCTCTCATAGCCCCCTATCGGTGTATCGAGTTTCACTAAATTGCCTTTAAAACTATCACAGGTACGCTCCGGACAAGCTTTACATTTCACCCCGTCTCCGCTATGCCCCTTAGTCGTTGGTTGGACATAAAACGGACAAGCGAGTACACACACACACACACACACACACACACACACACACGCGCGCGCGCGCGCGCGCGCGCGTATAAGACGCCGTGGTATACAACGTTGCACCAACGTCGCGTCATCGATTTTTTCCTTTCAGTACCGACTCATTAAGGCGGTTCTATCGAGTACCCGCAATGTATGGGTCACGCGTGTGACGCCGAGTTCAGCAACGGAAGGTCAGGTGTTTTTTCTCCGGGCACTCCGGTTTTCGCCAACCTCTGAATAACGATCGACTCGGTATGAGTAAAATAGTCTTGAAAGGGTCGTAAAACCCGAACCAAAAAAAAAATATTACTGTTTGAAGCGGAAATAAGAAAAAATATTTTTTCGCCCGAAATTTTTCAGTTTTTGGTTAGTAATTTTTTCCATATATTCGCGTGGGCGGAATTTCGTAACGGTATAAGGCCTAAAAAGTCCCGTCACACCGCGTAGTTAAACCTCAAATCGAACAAACATGTTTGATAAAAACTTTTTTCTCAGCTGCAGCCCATTCAGAAGCGAGCGTGTTTAGAAATTTAAACGACAACATCAGCCTTCTAAACGCTATCTTCCAGCGAGTTTCATTGTTTTCTAGTTTAAAGGCGATAAGCGTTTCGCACTGAGTGTCGGAGACAATCGATTTGTCAATATCGCAGGACTGCACCGGGTAGTATTACCCTAAATATTGGGACAGAAAAAACGGTGTAGATCCCGATCACCCTGACCAGGGTCTGCACTGTTTGTCATTCCACTATTCCACCAGAACACGTTTGCTGCATCGCTTGAGATCAAACTTTAGGATATTTACGGTGACCTCCCTTCAGGTGCCCCAATTTTTAGGGTAATTACAGCTGATCAAAAATCCTATCATCATTTGCTTCTCATTTTACGCTCCACTCTCATAATGCATACTGGCTACGCCCCCCTGATATCCGTATAAATTCCGTAGCCGAGAAAGATTCTCCGAGATACAAATGTCGTAGATATGTCCGGTAAAGGTCTCGCGCGACTGGAAGCAACGCCCCCAAAATGATCTATACGGCGTTGACGGGGACGTGAAACCTCAAATCGAACGAACCAAACTTTTTTTTTTCCGGGACGCGGTCCATTACTAGTTTCTCGCATCGAGTCGAGCTCTTCCAACACCTTCCATTGTTTCCCGGTTTTCGAGGCGATAATTGGTTTGCGGGTGAGAGACTTAATTTCATCAATACTATACAGGGTAGTATCTCCCTAAATATTGGGATAGGATCGCTCGAGCGAACGGGGTAGACCCCGATCACCCCCGACCTGATCAGGGACGGCGAACTGCGCCAATCCGCGGGAACATCTTTCGCCTCAACATTTAGGATACTTACGGCGTAATTACCGCGAGTTACGTCATTCGAACACTCGTCCGATATTTAGGGTAGTTTCGTCATCTAATCGTTTCCCTTACGTTTCACCGGAAGTGATACAAATGCTGCGCATGCGCAGTCCATGACTCCAAAGTGGCCCGCTTACTACTAGAATCAAGTAGACTTGACAGCTGACTAAACAGTCTGATATTACTTTTATCTTGCAGAGACATCAAGTATGGTATCAAAATGGCTGCCACATAAACATGTTCTATAAAAGGGTTATCCTTCGGAAGCAAAGGAGTGAGTGAGTGAGTGAGTTTTAGTTTTACGTCCCACCAACAGCTAAGGTCATACGGAGACGGGACCTCGGTTTATAGACTCATCCGAAAGTCTGGAGAAGCCCGGGATCGATCCTGCGATCCCTGGTTTACAAGGCGAGTAGCGTAACCACTGCACCACGGAGGCTTCTCGGAAGCAAAGGATACACCACGTAACTTAAAAGTATTGGATGTACAGTTTTCTGGGCCTGACTAGCTTGTTTCGACCAATAAGACCTCGCCAGTGAACTCAAATATTTTATAATGGAATCTATGATCCCAAAGGGCAAAAAATATGCACTGCTGTATGATTAAGGACGGGGAGACTTTTTACGGCCGCCACACATTCCCTTAACACCAGCTGTAGAGACATAAGCTATGTTCTATAAAAGGATGATCCTTTGAAAGCAAAGAATACACCACATACCTTAAACAAGAGGGCCCAGAGGGTCCTGGTTCGCTCACCTGTGTGTCACTGTCTAGAGTACATTCTATTATTAACTCTGGTGGCCATCTTGTTCATTAACAGTGATTTTAGCTTATTTGGTAGGGAATAACCTAGGCAACATTCCTGTGAAGTTTGAATCCAATTGGCCTTAGGGTTTAGGAAGAGTTAACGTTTGAATCAAATTTACATTATTTTTCTATTTTCAGCTCCGGTGGCCATTTTGTTCATCGGAGCGGGATCGTTTTAACCTTTTTGGTAAAAGTTTGTAAAGATAAATATTCTGACTAAGTTTCATGACTATATTGGATCAAAAATGCTCCTTCTAGAGTGTACACAAGGGTTTTCGAAGATTTGACCTTCTGACCTAGTTTTTGGCCCAACATGACTCAGTTTCAAACTTGGCCTAGGGTTCATAGAGATAAATACTCTGACAGAGTTGCATGAAGATCCAATCAGAAATGAATGAGTTATGCTGGTCACAAGCATTTTACCATAGTTAGCAATGGGAACCTATGGAGAATGCTGTCATAAATCTAAAAGGGGTAATAACTCCACCAAAAATGATCGGACCTGACCCGTTTTCGAACCTGCCCAGATTTTTGTGATCTCTACAATATATATATATCAGTTTCAGAAAGATCAGGCCAAAAAATGAATGCGCTAAAGAGGGTCCAAGCTTTTGGTAAATGGTTGGCATGGCAACCAGACTTTGCAATTGATTCTCACAAAACATACTATGTCATTGTTCCCCCATCCAGTGTACACCACATATGAAGTTTGATTAAAATCAGCCTGCAGGTTGCCGAGATATTGCAGTTTGAAAGTGTGGACGACGACGGTTGACGGAGGCCTGCCATCCTATAAGCTCCCCGTAGCCGTCGACTCTGGTGAGCTAAAAAGTGCGGACTAACCCACAAACCAACAAACAAACGGACAGTGCAAAAACTATATGCCCTCCTACGGGGGCATAAAAATACTTAATCTGAGCCTTCCAGATAAAGGTCAAGAAATGACCTTGACCTTTGGAATTGATAAACTTGGGTTCAGCTGATTGCAAATATCATTCCTGATGCCACAAGCTACAATGCACTAAAAAATCCTATGTTTTGCCTTTTTTTCATACAAATGTCTGAGTAACCAAATTTGACCTTGCCGTAAAGCAGGTCAAGGTCAACCAAAGGTCATCATTTAAAAAACTTGGACGGGCCCCCAAGTCCCCGATGCTGGATACCAAGTGTCAAGGTCATCGGCCATTCGGTTCCCGAGAAGAAGATTTTTAAAGGTTTTTACCAAATATAGGCAATGACCGGTCACAGGTCAAAAATTTTGCATGGGTGGGAAGCCCTTGTCACAAGGTACCTAGATGCCAATATGAAAGCTCTATCTTAAATGGTTCAAAAGTTATGAGAAAGAAGGTCAAAGGTCAAGGTATGGGTGGAAAATCCTTGCAACATGGTACATACATGCCAAATATGAAGGCTCTATCTCAAATAATTCAATAGTTATGATAAAGTAGGTCACATGTCATGGTGAAAGTCACAAATCAGTTTTGTATGAATAGAAAGCCCTTGTCATAAGGAAACTACATGGAAAATATGATGCCCTATCTCAAATGCTTCAAAATTATGACAATGAAGGTCAAAGGTCAAGGTCATAAGACAAAAATTTTGTATGGGTGGAAAGATCTTTTCACAAGGAACATACATGCCAAATATGAAGGCACTATCTCAAACGGTTCAAAAGTTATAATAAAATGTCAAGGTAAAGGTCACAGATCATTTTATGCATGAATAGGAAGCCCTTGTCGCAAGGAACGTACATGTCAAATATGAAGGCTGTATCTCAAATGCTTCAAAATTTATGACCAAGTAGGTCAATGGTCAAGGTCATGGATCAAATGTTTTGCATGGTTGAGAAAACCTTGTCACAAGGAAAATACATGCCAAATATGAAGGCTCTATCTCATATGGTTCAAAGTTATGATAAAGTAGGTCACCGGGGTCAAGGTCACAGACCAAATCTTTATATGAGTGGGACGCCCTTGTCACAAGGAACCTACATGCCAAGTATGAAGGCTCTATCTCAGGCGGTTCAAAAGTTATGACAAAATAACCTACTGATCTACTTTTTGATTTGACACGACCCATATTCGAACTTAACTGAGATATTGTCCAGATGATCATTCTAAGCAAGTCTTATGATGATTTGACTAAAACTGTGGCCTCTTAAAATGTTCAAAACGTTTTTCTATGATTTGACCTGCTGACCTCCTTTTTGACCTGACTTGACCCATATTCATACTTGACCCAGATATTGTCTAGATGATCATTCTGAGCAAGTTTGATGATGATCGGACCAAAACTGGGGCCGCTAGTGTGTTCACAAGGTTTTTCAACAACCTGACCTACAGACCTACTTATTGAACAGACATGACCCATATTCGAAATTAACCGAGATATTGTCAAATGATCATTTTGAGCAAGTTTGATAATGATCGGACCAAACTGTGGCCTCTAGTGTGTTCAAAGTGTTTTTTTTATGATTTGACCTACTGAACTTATTTTTAACCCGACATGACCAATATTCGAACTTGACTGAGATATTGTCAAGATGATCATTCTGGGCAAGTTTGATGATGATCGGACCAAAACTGTGGCCTCTAGTGTGTTCACAAGGTTTTTCTATGATTTGACCTACTGACCTACTTTTTGACCCGACATGACCCGTATTCAAACTTGATCGAGATATTGTCAAGATGATCATTCCGGGCAAGCTTGATGATGACCGGACCTAAACTGTGGCCTCTAGTGTGTTCAGAAGGTTTTTATATGATTTGACCTACTGCCTTACTTTTTGATCCGACATGACCCATATTAAAACCGGACCGAGATATTGTCAAGATTATCATTCTGAGCAAGTTTGATGATGATCGGACCAAAACTGTGGTCTCTAGTGTGTTCACAAGGTTTTTTCTCTAATTTGACCTACTGACCTACTTTTTGACCCAACATGACCCATATTCGAACTTGACCGAAATATTATCAAGATCATTCTGGGCAAGTTTGATGATGATTGGACAAAAACTGTGGCCTCTAGTGTATTAATTCACAAGGTCTTTGTATGATTTGACCTACTGACCTACTTTGTGACCCGACATGACCCATATTCGAAAGTGACCAAGATATTATCAAGATGATGATTCTTAGCAAGTTTGGTGATAATTTGACCAAACCTGTGGCCTCTAGTGTGTTCAGAAGGTTTTTTCTATGATTTGACCTACTGACCTACTTTTTGACCCGACAACACTCATATTCGAACTTGACTGAGATATTGCCAAGATGATCATTCTGGGCATGTCTGATGATGATCGGACCAAAACTGTGGCATCTAGTGTGTTCACAAGGTTTTTCTCTGATTTGACATACTGACCTACTTTTTGACCCGGCATGACCCATATTCGAACTTGACCGGGACATTGTCATGATAATCATTCTGAACAAGTTTGATGATTATCCAACCAAACATGTGGCCTCTAGTGTATTCACAAAGTTTTATATGATTTGACCTACTGACCTACTTTATAACCCGACATGACCCATATTCGAACTTGACCCAGATATTGTCTAGACGTTCATTCTGAGCAGCAAGTTTGATGAAGATCGGACCAAATCTGTGGCCTCTAGAGTGTTCACAAGGTTTCTCTATGATTTTACCTACTGACCTACTTTTTGACCCGACATGACCCATATTCGAACTTGACCGAGATATTGTCAAGATGATCATTCTGCGCAAGTTTGATGACGATCGGACTAAAATTTTGGCCTCTAGAGTGTTCACAAGGTTGTTCTTTGATTTGATCTACTGGCCTACTTTTTGACCTGCCATGACCCATATTCGAATTTGACCGAGATATTGTCATGATCATTCTGACCAAGTTTGATGATTATTGGCCCAAAACTGTGACCTCGAATGTGTTCACAAGAAAATTTACGCAAGCACGGACGCACGCACGCACGCACGGACGCACGACGGACAAAAAGCTCACCTCGTCACTACGTGACAGGTGAGTTAAAATTATTCAATTGCATAGTCACTGTTATACCATTTAATGGACTAGGACTAAAGCAAAAGTATCGACTGATTGTCTTATTAAAGGAGTGCTTCTTAAGATGGTATAGGACTATATATTAGTTTGTTTGTTTGAGTTGTTGTTTAACGTCCCCGTCAACACTATATAGGTCATTTTGGAGACGCTGCTTCCAATTTTGTGGGACTTTTACCCGACACTGAGATGAAATGGCATCTCAAGCCCTGTCGCCCAATGAAACCAATAGGGTTTATAAGCAGGGACGGTCCGACTCGCACCGCTTTGCCTGGGCAGGCTTAGATCTTCTAAGCGGTTTACCAGTACTCGTTTGCGGTCAGATTCAGCTCTGCGTGGAAGCATCATGCAGCCCATTTATTCCTTCAAGCCCCGATGGGCGGGGCCGGTTGGTATATGTCAGGGCATCAGAACGAGAAGCTGACTGGCCATTGCATCTTTCAGCTGTGACACAGATGCTGCCTTACTTCTTTGTAGCTGGACATAACTATGCCCACTATGGTCAATAGAAAAAAAAAATGTCACAGCATATTCTTGCACACCAGACAAGCAAATCCGTGATTTTACCCTGGGATAGAAATTGTATAATAACAGTGCGTAAGAATATAAGAATCTTATATAGGTATGAGGGGTGGATGGAAAAATCCCTTCCAAGGGTCACGAGGCTTGAAGAGAAAACAAGACGAAAAATGCTGACAATTTTAATTTTACAAAGGGCCATACCTCTTTCAATATTGCAGCAAGAGTAACACAACTTGCCATAAAATTGGGTATTGTTGTTGTGATCTTATGTTTAACCCATTTTGTACCAGTAACCGCTAAACGGGTTCCCTGGCAAACCGTGCAGGCCCAAATCAGACGCCGCAGAACGCGGCGTCTGATCAGGGCCTTCAATGTTTGCAGAAAGTTCAGCCATTTTGCAAATAAATTTTGAAAAAAAACAACACAACCTGACACCCTAAATTTTGAAATGAACTTCTGGTATATATTAAAAGGAAGATTCCATTTGGTACAAAAAGGGTTACAGTTTGAAGTTGATGCGTTAAACAGTTTAAGGATGTCTCTCAAGAAAAGGAGGAGAGATAGCTCATACTCTTGTACATTAACGAAAAAATTTTAGGCCTATCGCCGAAAAAAAAAATATGAAAATTTTATGAAGAAAAATTGTGATATTTTTCTTATTTCTGCTCAAAATATATACTGTGGGTACTCGTTAGAATCGCCTCATCGAGGCGGTTCTAACGAGTACCCACAATCTGTAATTTAGAGCAGAAATAAGAAAAATAAGGTTTTTTACCCCTGTAAACCCCAGTTTTACTGTATAAAAGTGGGGCTCAATGGGGGTCAAAATAATATAGGTGTGTTCTCGTGATGACAAAGGTCTCTCATTGGTGCTGCCAGCATCCACCCCATTATGAGCTGCAGAAATCATCACGTTTTTCCAATTCCAGAGCCCTCCTACAACAAGAACAGATTCAATAATTTCCTCCGCTGAAAGTGGAGAGGAAAAGTAGCTAAGTTTACTTCTTTGGTAAAAGCTTGTGGTGAATAGCGTCAACAGTAACAATTCTGATTCTGACGAAAATGTTCAAAATTAATAGAAATAAATTGATTGTAAACGTAGCCATCGGCTAAAATTTGATACATTATATATGTTTACGTTATTTTTATCTATATTAATTAATATGTTTATTTATGTACATCATATACACCCCATGTGATTTCTGTTTTCTACAACTTGTATGATGAAGACATATTCAAATTATTAGAAAATGACAATTCATTCTAATTCATTTAAAAAAGAGACACCATATTCTTGGCCTGTGATCTGTCTTCATTGAAAGTGATCGATCGATCCATTGTAAACCTGGTGGACTCGTCCAATGGACAAATGGTACTTTGGTACAAATAAATAAATTAAAAAATGGACTAGATGGGAAAATGTTTCAGATCATTAGATCAATTTGAACAGAAACCCTCGGAGTTGAACGCCCTAGCAGTCCGGGCGAACGCTCTTTTGAAGTTACAACTTGCTGATCTTAACCTTTTTTTAGCTTTCTTCAGATATTTGTCACTATGGATGAAACAAGGGTCCATTATTTTACCCCAGAGGCCAAACAACAATCGAAACAATGGAAGCACCCTGGCTCACCAACTCCAAAGAAGACAAAGACTCTTCCATCAGCTGGGCAGGTTACGGCCTCGGTGTTCTGGGATGCAGATGGTATTTTGCTGATGGATTATCTCCAAAAGCGACACACAATCAATGGCAAATACTATGCTTCACTTCTGACGCAAATACGGGAAACTATTAAACTTAAGCGCCGCGGAAATCTTAATAAAATGTGTGTTGTTCCATTAGGACAATGCTCCTGTTCACAAGTCTGTCACTGCTATGGCTGCCTTTCACGATTGTGGCTTTAAATTGATTGAGCATCCGCCGTATTCACCTGAACTCGCTCCATCAGTCTTTCATGCGGCTATTTCAAAAACTGAAAACGGCTATTTCAGGCACCAACTTTCAGTCCGATGATGACATATATGCAGTGGATGACTTTCTGAACAGACGAGAAAAGGAGTCCTATAAAAGTGGCAGTGAGGCCCATTAACACCGCTTGCAAAAGTGTATAGATACTGAAGGAGATTACCGTATTCGCTTTAATTACCGCACCGTGCCCTTAGTTTTTTTTCAAAATCGTGTCAAAAATCATGGTGAAAAATCTACCTAATTAGCGCACACTTGATACGAAAAAACAGCTTCAGAGATGATGCAAAATGATATTTAACGGGATGGAAAAGGATACTTAAGCATTGCCTTCACTGTTGAAGAAATAATGGTAAGTTTTTTATAGATTTACTGTGAGAGCTTCAAGGGGAGGTTACTGTAAAGTGTGCGCTTAGGCATTTCCTTTTCATAATAGCTTTGGTTTGCGCTTATAGGAGCATGTGCGGTAATTTGGGCGAAATACGGGATGTTGAAAGTTATAACAATGTGTCCGACAAAATTCATATCATTAATGGCAAATTCTACAACCGCTCAATGGATACATAACTAAAGAAATAAGTTTGAGGCGTAACCTCGAAATGAGATCATAGTCTTAATGTTTAACAAATATGGGCTTATTTTCATATAATTGGTGGGATTAGTTATCCGGACATTCTTACGCATAAATTTCTCTATAAGGGGCTATAATTCTGCTAAAATTAATTGTATCGTATCCCCGAAAGGATATTCGCCGCTCCACCTTATGATTTTATAATTTGACAAGGTCAAGCCTGGTCGAGTAATCAGAACAATGAAACTTGCGGACGTACCTAAGCGCCATACCAAAATACGCCCCGTTTTCCAAGAGGGTATAATACATCTAAACTGTCTTTTCATATCGTACTCCAAGAGTGACTGCTAGACCTACATGTAGCTCAAATAATGTTCTAAAATAATTGGTAGGCCAATAAACTTTTCACATGAAGAATTACCATGACATTTAGACTACTATCCTAGCAACCCGAACTTCCCAGCAGGCACTCAACGTTGAACTAACATTGAAACAACGTTGGAAACGCTGTTTCAACGTTAGTTAAACGTTGACTCAGCAGGGTTGTGGCTATCCCAAACAAACACTAGAACTGCAATTATAACAGGGTGTTTTTTGCGTAAGACTGAATATCCATGATTAGTTCATCAACATAAACTTGTTCTATGAAGCTATATTCAGACACCACTCTAAAAAGTAGTGATGTGCGTTTTCTACTTCGGCAGCTGAAGACCGGACGGCGAGCTTTATTATCCTCATAGACACCCGTCTTTAGGTTAGTGCAGTTGGAAATAATGCTTGTTAATGTTACTAAGTTAAGTTTCCTTTAACCGATTCAATGAAATTCAGTAACTATATTTAGACTTTCGGATGAGTCTTTAAACCGAGGTCCCGTCTCCGTATGACCTTAGCTGTTGGTGGGACGTAAAACTAAAATTCACTCACTCAGTAACTATATCATTCTGTCTGTACAGGTATGTTTCGCACACGCGTATTCATTTTAAATTACTAAAACACAAATGATTACAACACAAGTCTACGCACCTCTGCATTCCTTCGTGTTCCACCAGTTGTCACACGTTGTCCATGGCAACACCGGAAAGAAGGAGTTGTACAGAAAGTATAGGGTCCACATCAGAACCACCATGATGTACCACGTGACTAGGAAGGAAATCATCACCATCAGAAATCCAAGTCCTGAAGTGATATGTATGCAATGGTTTAATTTGATGCACATGATTCTAAGGTTCTAGTCCCATGGACATCAGCAAGTGAAGCCATTGCGCTTTGTAACTTTGGATCGAAGAATCGACCAAAAAATCCTGTACCGATTTCGCCCGCGTCGTCCGCATAGTTACCCCATTTGGTTGCGACTTAAGAGATGGTCATCCATTTCTTACATTTTTGGTTCGCTTGTTTGTTAATAGACCCAAAGTTACTATGCACAGTAGCTTTTCGTCGCTGATGTCCACGTGACTATTGCTGGTTTTTACGATTTTTCTCTTGAACATGAAACTTCATATGCTTATTAATATCAAAATACAGATAAAATGGGTACTTTGTCTGCTTAGATCGATTTATCCTGCTCATAAATATTAAAATGCCAACATTTTAATAATGTTTACTCATAGAGGTGGTAATGTTTACTCATTGTGTTGAGTGAAGAGGGTTACCTGTATAATCGATCTTGACTGGACACATGTGTTGGGTTTGGCAAACAGCGTTGACCCTGATCAGACGCCACATAAAGCGGCGTCCGATCAGGGTCAACAATGTTTTCTTAAAAGTACAGGAATGGTTAAACGAAACAGCCTAAGTTCCTCTTTCGGGACCTTTTCCCACTCTACATCAAGAGACAATCGTCCGTACGTTTGATTTCTGTTTGTTTGTTTCAAGTTTAACGGCCCCGTCAACACTGTATAGGTCATTTTGGAGACGTTGCTTCCAATTTTGTGGGACTTTTACCCGACATTGAGATGAAATGACATCTCAAGCCCTATCGCCCAATGTCACCAATAGGGTTTATAAGCATGGACGGTCCGACTCGCACCGCTTTGCCTGAGCAGGCTTAGATCCTCCAAACGGTTTACCATTACTCGTGTGCAAACGGTTTCAGTTCTGCGTGGAAGCATCATGCAGCCCATCTATTTAATCAGGCCCCGATGTGCGGGGGCCATTTTGATTTCTGTTATTTACTCATGTAAATATTACGTTCTTGAAACAGAAGCGTGAAACTTGAAATATACTGATATACATGTAAGTGTCATCGTTTAACATTTTGTCAGTTGTTTTTTTTTTTTATGCCCCCGGAATCTAAGAGATTCGGGGGCATATAGTTTTTGGTCTGTCCGTCTGTTTGTCTGTTTGTCCGTTTGTCCGTTTGTCCGTCTGCAAAAACTTTAACATTGGGCATAACTTTTGAATGGTAATAGATAGAGCTTTCATATTTCACATGTGTATACCTTATCACAAGACCTTTCCAGTGGTACCCTAATTTTTGATCTCGTGACCTTGAACTTGACCTTTGACCTATTTTTTTCAAAAATTTTTAAAACATTAACATTGGCGCTGTCCGGGGGCATCAGTGTTTCACAAACACATCTTGTTTTTTTTTTTTTTTTTTTTTTTGTGCGTGTGTAACTTCCTCGACTGTCAGTCCATCGCTCAACTTTCTGAAATTAAGAAAAAATTGTCCGAACATGAACCCAAAGTTCACGCAACACTCTGACCTCATAGAACAGTGCGGCTATTTTTGCATAAATAGCCGTTACCTGGGTTTCCTACAAATCCGTGATAGGCACGTGGACACCAACAACAAAAAGCTACTGTGCTGAGTAACTTTTGGTCGATTGACAAACGATCGACCCAAAACGTGCTCCTTATGCTCATTAACCGTGGCTGAGTCGAATCAGTCTTTAAGACCCAAAGCCCCAGAAGAACGATGAGATAAAGTTCCTGCTTTTACATTAGGTGTACTCATTAGAATCACCTCGATGAGGTCATTCTAATGAGTATACATAAAATACCGACATGCCACAGAAGATAACAAAGGTGTCTCTAAAACATTACAATGCCCACTGGTCTGGCGCTAAGAAGAATCATACAGAGCGCGCCTTTCCGACAACAAGGTCTACTCTTACGGGGAATGGGACCACCTTCAGTGGAGGCAACTCCTGCAAAAGTATTTTGTCTTCCATACCAATAGGGGTCAACTCTTAAAGAAATTCTTTCCTTTAAGAGTAGACACCTTTTTCAGTAGGACAGGGCTTATATAAAAGCGAACAGGAAGTCCCGAAAGTTGTCTCCTTTTGAAAAATGGCGGGAAAATCTGCCAGGTGTTCCGATTCATCTAAGGGAAACAGCTGCTTCCCAGGAGCAAATCATTTCCTTTATGCGTAGACACCTTAAAAAAAGATTAACCTTTACTCTACTGGTGTGCTTTTTTTCAGCATTCTACAACGCGAATGTAAAAGTACTTAGCCTAATTTCACGCAAAAGGTTCAAGTACATGTGTAATAGACATTTGTTTGGTTGTTTTTGAGATTAACGTCCCAGGCTAAACTATCTAGGTCATATTGAGTCGGTGTTTACCAAAATCACATTTTCTGGGAAGTGGTTAACCTGTACAGTTCAAATACAAACAACTGTCCTTCTAGGCCCTCGCCCATCGGGGCTTGAAGAAATAGATGGGCTGTATGATGCTTCCACGCAGAGCTGAAACCGACCTGCACATGAGTACTGGTAAACGTAGAGGATCTAAGCCTGCCCAGGCTAAGCGGTGCGAGTCGGCCCGTCCATGCTTATAAACCCTATTGGTTTCATTGGGCGGCAGGGCTTAAGATGTCATTTCATCCCAGCGTCGGGTAAAAGTCCCCCAAAATTGGAAGCAACGTCTCAAAAATGACCTATACAGTGTTGACGGGAACGTTGAACATCAAATCAAACAAAAAGAGATAGAACAGTGTTGCCGATCCCGACAGGTTATGAGACTATGACCCCCGACATGTCTTCCTACTGAACTAGCGAGGCCAGCTTTAAAGAGAAGTAAATACTAATGCAGGTTGTATGAAAGCCCCCGCCCATCGGGGCTTGAAGAAATAGATGGGCTGCATGATGCTTCCACGCAGAGCTGAAACCGACCCGCACTCGAGTACTGGTAAACCAAGGCAATGCGGTGCGAGTCGGACCATCCATGCTTAAAAACATTATTGGTTTCATTGGGCGGCAGGGCTTGTGATCACACTGGTAAAGGCAAGCGCGCAGGGTAAGGAACAAACCCACAGGATAAGGATTTTTTTCCGATCAGGATAAGGAAGAAAATGGCGGAATCGGCATCAAAAGTGCAGGTTTGTTGTTGTTCTAGATCTCGTGTTATGGTTACTAATCAATACGGCTGCTCACATTAGCTTCACGGAAGACACATATAATTCACAAATTTATCTTCGATGGTCAGAATTTAACAGTTACAGCCAGTCAAACGGAGAACCGGACACAGTGGAGCAACTCAACCACGAAATCTCATTATTTTACATGAAACGCTCTTCTTGGAAAATGGCATGCACTTTTTGTTGGTCGTAGACATACACATGATAAATCGGACTGTTGCAAATACGATTAAAGGAAAATTGGAAATTGGAAGGCCCACAGTGAGAAATCCCAGTTCCATTTTCAAAACAACGACCACGGCAAGGAAATGGGTACAACGCATATGATAAGACACAAAATTTTCCAGGGAAAATGGTAGTTGTATGGTCATAGCTCTAGTAAATTTCCATCTCAAATAAGTTTTCCGATATTAATAATTAGGCCTACATAGTTTAAAGCACCGATTGTGACCTTTAGGAAACGTTCAAAATTTGTGTGCCTTGTCTTGGCATTCGCATTGCTCTGGTTCTAGCAATATGATAATCCCCTATGGGGATAGATGGACTGGGCTCATCGCGATCATGATTTAGAGAAATGATATAAATGTCCATGCAGTATTTCTGGTAGAAAATTGTATGTTTGTTCTTTTGGCTGAAAATAACGTAGATAACCTCGCCAAATTCGTGAGACATACCTATTGCATGGTCATTTAAGGGCCTGATATGATTTGGCTCCTTTCTGGCACCACTCATATCCTCTTCAGTGTGCATCGTTTCACTTGCTAACAGGCTTAGTTAATGGAAATATACAAAAACAAATTGTTTCGTCTTCATGTATATTCAGAATAACTTGACTTTTGATGTGTCTGTATTGAGTTAATAAATTATGACGAAAATAGTAAGAGAAGTGTGATAAAAGTATATCCCATCGAAAGAAAAAGACAACAGAAAGTGCCTTTGGAAGCGCCTGATTATATAGGTTTCAACTGGCGCATTAATATATCTGGCAGCACCGCTAACTTTTGCACACTTAGAGAGTCGTATCTTGTTATACCCCGCCCACTTGCACTATCATGGAGATATGCGAAAAATGAAACCTTCCAGGATCAAAATGAAACAGGTACCAAATTATTAATTGGGTTCTAACTAAGTAATAACAACATATATTTATCTTTAGTATGAACGGAGTTATGGCCATTTTTATGTTGAAAACATACAATATTTGTGAATGACCAAACATTTTTATTGATTTGTTTTTCTTTGAAGTTGTATCTTGTCATTAAACTTAATTTGGCTATCACCATAAAACTTTTTATGAACCAAATATTCAGTGGGGGCAGATATAATGGGACATTTTACCAGGCCCTTTGTACGCAGTTCGTCGTCGGATATAAGGCAAATATTAAAGTATGTTGAATTTTTGTGCCGGCCTCGGTAGCTCAGTCGGATGCGCGTCTGACAGGTGATCAGGAGGACGTGGGTTCGATACCTGCAGGGGTCGGCAACAGTCTTTCACGGAGATTGATCATGAAACCTTTTCTCTACCTTCCGCTGATTCAAGAAGGGCAGTTGTCAATTTCTGGCGAAAGAATGTGCACTGTACTGGCTAACCGCTTACGTATACGCTTGCCCAGGAACAATGTGGATAGGTAAACTGACCGACTCAAAAATGACCAGGTCAGTTTACCTAAACGTAAGTGGTTAACCGGAATGATGCACATTCTTGATCAGTCTCTACGAAAGAATTTTGTCGACCCCAGTAGGTATCGAACCCACGTTCAGTCAGACGCGCACCTGACTGAGCTACCGAGGCCGGCCTAGAGAGATAG
The DNA here is from genome assembly GCA_963580285.1 of Lucinisca nassula. Taxonomy (NCBI): domain Eukaryota; kingdom Metazoa; phylum Mollusca; class Bivalvia; order Lucinida; family Lucinidae; genus Lucinisca; species Lucinisca nassula. The sequence continues at coordinate 86,778,659 of OY757016.1, read as the reverse complement.
GGAAGACAAAAAATAAAACAGAAAATACTCAGATACCTTCAATTTATTTAATAATCGTGTCTAAAACTTGTGTGTGCAGAGTGATCTTGATCTATACTGTTTGCAACATTATTCAAAACATTGTTGTGGGTACAGAGTACACTGTTGCCTCATCCGAGGCGATTATAACGTGCAGCCACAACATACTACTGACAAGAAATAAAGAAGTTTATCCCAAATTATCTTTGGAACACATTCTAACAAGGGTTTGTTTTACAAATCCTAAAAAATATGGTGTGGGTCCATGTTAAGAGTTAATGAAAAATATCACAATGTATACACAAACGAACAAAAACCAACAATTTAAGTGTGAAAAGGGTAATTTAGAAAACAAGGAAACATGACCAGTCAACTAATGAGTCACCCCGTTAACCAAGTGCTAACTGATCTTGTCTTCCAACAAGTTTAAACAAAATCATTAAATTTATCTATTTTTGTATAGTTATCAATTATTATGTCCGTGCTACTTACGATTTTGACCAGTCATAATATCACAGGCTTAAAGGTATAGTTTATAAATAAAAGCTAATCCGAGCAGCCGTATTGATTAGTAACCATAACACGAGATCTAGAACAACAACAAACCTGCACATGTGATGCCGATTCCGCCATTTGCTTCCTTATCCTGATCGGAAAAATTTCTTTATCCTGTGGGTTTGTTCCTTAACCTGCGCGCGTGGAGATGTCATTTCATCTCAATGTCGGGTAAAAGTCCCGCAAAATTAGAAGCAACGTCTCCAAAATAACCTTTACAGTGTTGACGGGGACGTTAACCCTCAAATCAAACAAACAAACAAAACAGGTTGTATGAAACTTACCAGTGCATGTATTTCGATTTTCATCACGAAAACACGCCCCAACCCCCACCCCCACCCCCTCCTTAAATCCCACTTTCATATAGTAAAACTGATGTTTAAAGTGGTAAACACGTTTTCTTATTTCTGCTCTAACACATAGACTGCGGGTAGCCATCTCGCCGAGGCGATTCTAACTGTAACAGGAATCTATGTTTAGAGCAGAAATAAGAGAAATATTTTTTTAATGACAAAATTCTCAATATAATTAATATAATTATTATAATGAAACGTGACGTTACGTGGTGACATACTGTCGCAAATTTTGACGTTATCCAATGAGACGCCGCGTTACATACGCAAGTGCATTAGAAATGAGTAAGTAAGTAAGACGCGTATTACGAAATGCAACATAGGTAAATGCCAAATTCTCTTCCATATTGAAACTCATACCAACCTGATTTACGACGGGCCAATAATACCGAGCGAAATGCGAACAGGGCCGTTAGTCAATGGTAATAAAAGTCAAGGGTATCCATTCGGATTAACCCATCATACACTGGTGGAAGCTTCCATTATTATATGCTGGACAAGTACTTTTGACATTTAACCGCCGTCGGGTCTTTTTTTTTTTTTTTTTTTTTCGTTTTTATTCTTTTTTTTTTGACGGAAATGTTTTGTTGGTCCCCGCCTTGGAGAAATAGATTGGGCTGCATGAGTTGAAACCGACCGCACATGAGAAAACTTGTAAACCGCTTAGAATGCAAGTCGGACCGTTCGTGCATATAAAACAATATTGGTTTCATTTGGCGGCAGCGTTTGAGGTGTCTTTCATCTCAATGTCGGGTAAAAGTCCCACAAAACTGGAAGCAACGTCTCCAAAATTACCTAGACGGTGCTGAGGGTGACGTTAAACCTCAAATCAAGCAAACAAACGGAAACTTTTGTAAGAAACAGTGTAGACTGTAATCGACGCAATATTTTGCGGTGCTTATCCGGATTAGTACTGTATACTATGTCCCGTTTACAATACAATTTTGTTTGATTTGAGGTTTAACGTCCCCGTCAACCCTGTAAAGGTCATTTTGGAGACATTGCTTCCAATTTTGTGGGACTTTTACCCAACGTTGAGATGAAATGACATCTCAAGCCCTTCCGCCCAATGAAACCAATAGGGTTTATAAGCATGGACAGTCCGACTCGCATCGCATTACCTGCGCAGGCTTAGATCCTCTAAGCGGTTTACCAGTACTCATGTGCGGGTCGGTTTCAGCTCTGCGTGGAAGCATCATGCAGCCCATCTATTTCTTCAAGCCCCGATGGGCGAGGGCTATTACAATACAATACAAATACAAATATGTTTATTAAGCATTAAACATCTACAACAATGTTTATAGCCTATATGATGTACGCTCGTACAGGTTTCCAGGTAACAATGGGTTAATACAGCGGAACTCTATGGCCGGGTTATTCAAAAGTCATTAGCTTGTTCTTTGGTTGAATCCATGCCAAGTAGCTTGAGACACGTTCACTGCCAATTTAAGGGGAATGGGAACACCTGGTCGATTTTTTCACAAATTTTCAAAAGGAGACAGCTTTCGGGACTTCCTGTACGCTTTTCTATAAACTCTGTCCAACGGAAAAAAGGTATACTCTTAAAGGAAAGAATGTGCTCATCAAGCGCAAATTCTTTCCTTTAAGAGTTGACCCCTATTGACATGGGAGACAATAATACTTTTGCAGGAGTTGCCGCCCCTGGAGTTGTATTCATTCCTCTTACGAATTTTGGTTTGGTTTGTTTTGGAGTTTAATGGACAAGTCAACACTAATAAGGCAATGAATGTCGAGCCGGTCAGTTTACCGAAACTACTTTTCCTGGTCCACGGGCTTATACATAGACTTGAACTGCATGGCGATTCGCGCAGAGTTGCAACCGACCGATCTTGTGTACTGGTAAACAGCTTAGAATTTAAGGAATGTGGTACGAGTCGGACCGCTCCATCAACCCTAGCGTTGTCTTTTGGAGGTAGGGCTTGAAGTGTCATTTCATCTCAGTGTCGGGTAAACGCCCCAGAAAATCAGACGCAGCGTCTCCAAAATGACCTAAATGGTGTTGACGGGGACGAAAAACCGCAAAACAAACCAACAATACAGGCTTATACATACGCGTTTTTCCAGATTATTTGGCCTGAACCCGCCAACTATACATGTACTTCTAGGATGAACATGATGAAAGGAAGGGGGGAAATGACCGCAAAAATACAGTCGAACTTCAATGGCTCGAACACCTTTGGGACCTCGAAAATCTGTTCGAGACAGGGGTAGTTCGAGCCACAGAGGGTTAATGACAGGAGACATAACGGGATATTTTTAGACATCTTTTCGGTGTTCTATAATAATGTATGCTGTGTGTACTCATTAGAATCGCCTCATCGAGGCGATTCTAATGAGTACACACAGCATATATTTGCAAGATTAAAGACTAAAATCTCCTTAATTATCCCCCTTTATTTCTTATGTAGAGGATTTCGCTAGGGGCTCAAGAATGGGTTCGACACATCCATGGTAAACGAGCCATCGGTGTTCGAGCCATCGAAGTTCTACTGTAGTTCATAAACCATAGGGGCTTGAATCATGAAAAAAAAATTTTTTTTTTTTTCATGATTCAAGCCACTATGCATACCGAATGTTGCTGAACCCGCGCATTTGCCTGTTACCAGTCGAACGCACATCCGACTGCGCCTCCGAGATCGGCGCCGATTCATCACGTTAACAAGTTCGTGAAATGATCATTCCCGTAAACCCCACTTCATAATTATAGCGAAAAGTTGGGCTTACATGGGTATACATTATTTGCCTTAATTCTACATAAAGCATAGATTGTGGAACCGCCTCAGTGAGGCGTGAATAACAAATATATTTCATCGAGTGTGTTGAAAACACCAGGATTTTCACGAGTGTGGCTTAACGAGCACCCACAATCTATGTTTGATGCAGAAGTGTGAAAAACTACAGGTTTTGCAGCAGAAAATGTTAGTTCGTGACCAATAAAAGACAACATTATATTAATGCCTATCTTATAAACAGTACTATACCCAGGCAAGAACGCTGTCATTAAATATAGCTTTCTCCAAGCAACCTAAAGGATGTTTTGATTGTTGATTGTTTGTTTGGTGTTGAACAGTCGGATCATATCGAGCCTAGCTACACTTCCTAGGCAGGCTTATACATAAGCGGCTAACCGGTACAGTGCGAATTCTTTTGTCAGAAACTGACAACTGCCCTTGTTGAATCAACGGAGAGACTGACCGAAGAAAATATCTTATGATCAATATCCACGAAAGAATGTAGCCGACCCCGGCAGGTATCGTACCCGCGCCAGACACGCATCCCACTTAGCTGAGGCCGGCAACTACTATACATCACGTTAACAAGTCCGTGAAATGAACACCTCGCTAAACCCCACTTTATATTATATGGAGAAAAATATTTACGGGGATATAGATTATTTTCGTTATTTCTGATCTAAGACATAGGTTGTGGGTACTCGTTAGCACCCATAACCTATGTTTTCAGTATAAAAAAGAAAAAAGATCACGGATTTTCATCAGAAACGTAGCCAATTTGGAGATGTGATAAAATGCACTATGTCGCACGGGGTGTTATCGTAATTTAAAGAAAAGTCACGAGAAAAACTCTCTTCAGGGTTTGCGACCAGATTAGACGCAAATAAGCCTGCACAGCAACACAGACAAGCGCGTGTGTCTTGTGATTCCAGACAAAAACTAAAATGATTGCACTATCCATGCAGCGACAAGAAATGTGCTGATAAGACTGTACGGATGTGATCTGTAACTTTGTTCATCACGTAAACAATGCCCTTTAATGAACACCCCTCCAAAAATTCCACATAATATAGAGAAAAGTGGGTTTACGGGGGTGTGCATATTTTTATTTATTTCTGCTCCAAAACATAGGTTGTAGGTACTCGTTAGAACCGCCTCGATGAGGCGGTTCTAAGGAGTACCCTCAACCTATGTTTTGAGTAAAAATAAGCATAATATTACAACTTTGCATCAGAAAAAAATGATTGTTAATGTTTCGGTTTATAAATACCCCCATTTTAACGTTTTCTAGTTTTTTTCTAGAAATGACAACGTCCACGAAATAGAAAGTGACCGACTGGAAATAGCACTGCACAAGAAATAAATTGATACAACTCTACAATTCTGAGCAGAACCGACTATGTTCTAGGGTTGTACACTTTCCAATTTCCGACAACGTTAATTAAGTCAACTAGGCCGAGGGAGACTACCATTAGCATACATGAATCTGTTTTGCAGGCAATAATAAAAAATAAGAGCAGTTATTTGTAAAATGATTTGCATAATGTTTGTTGTTAATCAATCCATCTGGTAATTAACTTAGAATACAAGGATGCCGAACATTTCGTTTTTCGCTATCCGAATTATCTAAACGAAAGTAAACTCGCATCCTCTTAACTTGGATGTCTATGTTACGGCTGTTCTGAGATGTCTTACGATGAAAGTATCTCTGTATTCAAATCTGTACAGCCATACATAAAGGATACTGGCAGATTCTCTAAAAATCAGTGATCGGATACATTACTACTTTGCAGTTGATATCCTCCTGTACCAAAGGCTGCCATCCCGTACAGAGACGCACAGTTCTGTTTATGTATGTATTCATTTATTGGGATATGTATCAACGTCACGTGACTGGATTGCAAAAATATAGGGGAGGACGGTAACTGAAGTTGAGAACTTGTGGCCGAACCCCACAAGACCACATTGATATTTTCATATAATGTTGCAATAAACTAAGTTAATGCGTTACTACCATATATTTGAATAATAAATTTTCATTTTCAATCGCCTGCGCTCTGAAAGTATAACATAACGGAACGCGACCCCTAAATATCGCAGACAACGAAAATAAAACGACAACTCGTGAAAAATTTTCCTCTTGTTTGACTCACAATAGATCTTACTTTCTTTCCAGACACAGTAAAATTCCAATACAACGACCGCTCAAAATTAAGACCTTGCGACTTTTAACACCAACTTTTGTCAGACTCATATGTTTTACAGGCTTTCTGAGCAATCTGATGAAGGTTAAGTCTGTTTGCCTTCCCACAAAATAGAAGTGAGGGCAATGATCAGGAATCGATACAATTAACCTACATCTCCCATCAGAGACACCAAAGCAAAAAAAAACACAAACATTAAATATCTAGAGCCTAATGGAAACAACACAAGCGGAAAGCCAAAATGGCAGTAACTTTTCCACAAAATGGCTAATTGTCTATCCAACACAAAACAGGTATAAGCGTTACACACACCCAAAGACAAACCATAACAAAAATAAACCGCGACAGTAGCACCGCCTTGGAACGGTCAGTGGAAATTAAGGAAAACTACTTAAAAGCAGAAGCATCTTCCTCTTCTATTCATTTGTCAAAATGTGTTTCATGTTGTTTCCTTTGTAATTAAGGCGTAACTATACCAAAATTAGTGACACAGAGGCCTTTCTGGTATTTAATCTTCATCAGTGTGTCTCAACCCCGAAGTTCTGAAACCGAAACGGATGGTGGACATTACCCGGCAAACACAGCACTCCCCTCTCCCCCCCCCTCCCCCCCCCCCTACGAGCACACACCGACCGACGTAGCCCGTGAGACAGGTCATCTGGAGGCATCAGGCAAAAGACGCCCACCTGCGGACTAATAGGCGTCCCCCATCGAGCCAACATCAGCAAACATGGCCCACATTCCACGGAAGTCCAGGGCATCAGGAAGGAGATGTCCAAAGTAGCGAGACTTGCAAAATTTAAAATATTACAAAAAGTGGCAACCAAGTCAACAAAGATACATGTGTCACCTGACATGTCAGTCTTAGTTTTAGAAAAATTAGAGATTTATACTGCAAAAATTAAAGATATAATTTTAGTTATTTAAATCAGTACTTGAGTACTGACGTCAACACCGCAGTACCAACCTCAGCACTAAGGAAATGATACTGAGCTGATGATACCCTCGGGGACGAACGCATCATTCACCAGCAGAGATACCGGTTCCAATTAAGTGGTTCCAATTAAGGCGTAACTATACCAAATTTAGTGACACAGAGGACTTTCTGATATTTAATCTTCATCAGTGTGTCTCAACCCCAAAGTTCTAAAACCGAAACGGATGGTGGACAAGACCCGGCAAACACAGCACATCCCCCTCCGAGCACACACCGACCGACGTAGCCCGTGAGACAGGTCATCTGGAGGCATGAGGCAAGAGACGCCCACCCGCGGACTAATAGGCGTCCCCCATCGAGCCAACATCAACAAATATGGCCCACACTCCACGGAAGTCCCTGCATCAGGAAGAAGATATCCAAAGTAGCGAGACTTGCAAAATTTAAAATATAACAAAAAGTGGCAACCAAATCCGCTAAGATACATGTCTCACCTGACAAGTCAGTTTTAGTTTTAGGAAAATAAGAATTAAAACTGGAAAGTATAAAATATGTAATAAAATATTTGAAATGTCAAGACAGTAACCTTATTTTATGCTTTATATTTGGACCCACTAATGACCACTTTTAGATATTCCAAAAGGCGGCCATAGCAGCTGACATTATGATAACACACCCGTGCGACATAGTGCATTTGTCATATCTCTAAAATGGCTCCTTTTCCGCTGAAAAATCCGTGATATTATTCTTATTGATGCTGCAAACATAGGTTGTGGGTGCTTGATAGAACCGCCTTATTGAGGCGGTTCTAACGAGTACCCACAATCTATGTCTTGGAGTAAAAATAAGAAAAATAGTGTTTACCCCCCCCCCCCCCCACAACCCCAGTTTTCTCTATACATGTACAAAGTGGGGTGTAAGGGGGTGTTTATTTCACGGACGTGTGCACGTGATGGAAGTTTACTGTATATTCCAAGTTATTTTACTTTACTTCAAATTATTGATGAATTTGTATTATAGCCTACATTTTTAGGCGGGCATTAGCCCGTCTATAGTCACCGTACACCTCATACATCAGATTTTTGTGCACCTCTTTAGACATTCCTTCTTGTAGTCCTCCGCTCAAAAAAGAAAAACTAACATCTCTAAATATGAAAAAAGCAATACACGCAATAAATTCGATTAAGTTCGGTCGGACTGTTTGAAAAATGACAAAAGTTTGTAAAAATAGACCTGACCGTTCCAAGGCGGCTCTTCTGTGGCGATTTATTTATGTTGTTGTTTGTTACTTACTGTGTGTATCACTTGTGTCTTTTAATTCTGGATGGCCATATGGCCATTTTGTGGGAAAGTAACTGTCCTTATGGCCTTCCTTTGTTTAGGTTTCCATTTTTTGTCTGGTCGCTTAATGTTTGTATTTCTTTCCCTTTGGTGTCTTTTATGGGTGGAGTAAGTTAATTGTATCAGTTCCTGATCTTTGTTTTACTTCTACTCTGCTTGTTTGATTTTACAAATACATTCGCGCTGAAGACTGATTAAAAAAATCTGGCACTATTTTCCTACACTGTTGCTGCTTATGCTTGAAATCATTCCCTTTCATCCCTCAGTTTCCGAACAGGACCCTTCTAGGTTTGATATTCAGTGTACCAATTCTTATAGAAAGATGTGCTGTTCAAGTCATTGACAGCTTGCAAACAGTGAAGATTCTGATTGAGACTGCTCGCAACATGCTATCTGATCTGGATCTATAAGGTTTGTGTCGGTATCTGTACCTGAATCGGCATATGCAGCGATGTACAGGGTTGAAAGGGTTGACACGTAGTATTGCGGTCTAATTACAACGCTGTGAATTTACATAAAGTTCCATACCTCAAGCCATTAATGATGACACTTATCAGTCGCCGCATTATGTGGCCTTTCATCAGGGTCTAGTGTTTTCGAATGTCCCAGTAAAGGGACACTCGGCATTTATGGGCAAATAAGCTGCAGAATCTGTGAACGCGTTTATACGCCCTTAGTAAGAGTGAGTGAGTGTTTGAGTTTTACGTCCCACCAACAGCTAAGGTCATACGGAGACGGGACCTCGGTTTAAAGACTCATCCGAAAGTCTGACGCCCTTAGTAAGACGAATCAGTTAAAGTTGTAGTTAATGCATGTATAATGCAACACCTGATCAGGGCCTACACTATTAATTTCAAATACAGAAATTAAAGGGTCAAACGACTGACATTGAAAATTTAGCAAAACTTTTTTTCCCCACTTCCGAAGGAAATAGTGGGGCGTGTCCATTTTACAGAGATGGGGAGGGAGGAGGGGTGGGGGGGGGGGGGGGTAGAACAGAACTTTATTTGTGGCGTAAGTTGAGCTATTATCTCAAATTTACGGTTATAACATGAAAAAAGAAAAATGAACAGGCTCATCTATTCATTTATTTGTTTATTTATTTATTTATGTTTGCCTTTCCTCCATTGGATTTGGTATGTCTCCATTTTCGACTAAGATAGTTTAACTCACGAGTGCAATGCACGAGTGAAATTTCTGATGTTTACAATACTCAGAATGATAATTTGTAGGTGGTCCTCATCATGAAAAGACCTATATACTTCTGATTCCCCTTGAACCCCATTTCATGTAGTAAAACTGGGGTTTACAGGGGTATACATTATTTTCCTTATTTCTGTTCGAAGACATATGTTGTGTGTACTTGTTAGAACCGCCTCCATAGGGGCTTGAAGAAATAAATGGGCTGCATGATGCTTCCGGGCAGAGTTGAAACCGACCGCACACAGGTACTGGTAAACCGCTTAGAGGATCTAAGCCTGCCCAGGCAAAGCCATGCTTATAATCCCTATTGGTTTCATTGGGCATCAGGGCTTGAGATGTCATTTCATCTCAATGTTGGGTAAAAGTCCCACAAAATTGGAAGCGACGTCTCCAAAATGACCTATACAGTGTTGACAGGGACGTTAAACCTCAATTCAAAGAAACAAAGTAAGGAAAATATTACAATGTTCATGTAATTGTATAGGCGTGTTTTCGTAATGTCTATAGATATGTGATCGTCAGCAAAGTCGGAGGAAATTAATTCAGATAAAAGAAGGTAAAGTTAAATAAATAAATAAATAAATAAATAAATAAATAAATTAATTAATTAATTAATTAACAGTTTCTTCCAGATAGAAAACCAGTCCAACGTGTTGGAGAAATGCATCCTGTATGTGGTCTTTTATTAAAATTGCCCGTTTGAAGATAAAAACACTCAATGATACATTCAAGAGCTGTTATATGTGATTAGAGCGTAAAGGACTAAAATAGAAGTGGAGGCAATGATCAGGAATCGATACAATCAACCTACAGCTCCCATCAGAGACACCAAAGGGAAAGACACACAAACATGAAACAACAAACCCTAACGGAAACACCAACAGCGGAAAGCCAGAGGACAGTTACTTTCCCACAAAATGGCCAATAGGCTATCCAAAATAAAATAAGCGACACAAACACCCAATGACAAACCATAACAAAAATAAACAGAGACAGAAGAACCACCTTGAAACGGTCAGCGGAAACGAATTCCACTGGGGGTGGGGGGGGGGGGTGCTTAAATCGATTTTACTTGGCCACAATCATCGCCCCTACTTCTGTTGCGATTTAAATCCGATATAAAGTTTCAAACGTTCGCTTCTTTTCAAGAGCTTTGTACAGAAATGACATTACTCGCCCGCCTCTCAGTACTTTCAGTACTTTGATTTCCTTTGAAGTTGTCTAGTGGTTATTTTCAATAACTTGCTTTTGAAGACTAAGTTTGATAGGCGGGGCTTCGGCCAGTTGGTTAACTATGGATGCAAGTGTTGTATATCTAAATACAATATACCACGAATATGTCAAATCAGATTATGACTGTAATTTGTTTTGATTAAAACAAATGTAACGGGTGAAAAAAATCCTATCACCTTTACCCGGCCGGGGATCGAACCCGGTCCGCCAGATCGACAGACCAACACTCTACCGCATCGCTATAAAAAGTAGAAGTAAAACAAAGATCAGGATTTACTCCACCCAACAAAAACACCAAAGGGAAAGAAACACAAACATGAAGCGACCAGACCATAATGGAAACCTAAACAAAGGAAGGCCAAAAGGACAGTTACTTTCCCACAAAATGGCCAAATGGCCATCCAAAACAAAAAGGCACAAGGGATACACACAGTAAGTAACAAACAACAACATAAATAAACCGCCACAGAAGAACCGCCTTGGGACGTTCAGTGGAAAGAATTCCACTGGGAGGGGGGGGGGCTTAAATCGATTTTACATGGCCATAACCTCGCCCTTACCGCTGTCGCGGTATACACTAATTTTGTTTAGTCCGCATGAAGGCTTCCTAACTCATCAGTGTAACATCTCCGACAGCATACAACAACAGAATTGCTGGAGCAAAAGAAAACCAACAGTTAGACTCCGAGGGGACCACAGTTAGACTCGGGCTTGTATCGCAAGGCAGTACAAATGTGCTATATACCTATATCCGATGGCATTCTCCCCCTCCACATTGAAATTCGTCCTGGAATTTCTCGGAGTCCGAGAGTCACGTGAAATGATATTCAAGGAGTTCTAATGCACAAGCGGGTTATTTACGGTGGGCGCCAAATGCCACAGTGTGAGAAAAGAACATGACTCGGTCAGGACTCAAACCAGGGCCTCTTCGCATACCGCGCGAACACTACCGACTCAGCTACCGAGCCACACGGTCGACCTGCTACATTTTCCCCCTGCCTAATTAGATTCATCCCAAATCTCTAAGTCCTATCCAGTCCGGCTGCGAGACTTATTTTCATACTCTTTCATGCCCTCAGACGCGGTGCTGGACCCACACTGGCCACCAAATGTCACAGGGTTGGAAAAAGAACATGACTCGACCGGGACTCGAACTGAGGGCCTCTCGCATAGCGTGCGAATACTCTACCGACTGAGTTACAGAGACACACGGTCGACCTGCTACATTTCATTGTTTAGAGCTGCTGACAAGCAGCAGTAATATGCATGGGATACCATTTTTTTCAGTATTTCATGTTAAAATGTTGTGGGTATTCCTTTTAATGACACTGTCTTATATGGTGACTGTACACTAGGTCGTATCATGTATATGCGTTAACCAGGAGAAAATAGAGTATCTGCTCTATTACTATCATCCTTATCTGTAGTCCTGTCTTTTTCCTTTATCAAAGAAAAAAGTCTTTTATTTCTCAGTATTTGCACACTGTGTTTGGTTCCATTTCAGTAACTTAAATGTACATCCACAAGGATTTATGAATTATGTCTTGTTTGTGATTATAGAAAGCATGGACTCTATCTGTGCAGGCTCATCCGCGGTCTTGACAGTTTGGTTCATTGTTTATGTGCACTGTTGCTGTATTTATTCACATTTCTACTGAGTTGTGACCTAAAACAATGCTGAATGGGATTCAATGATTAGAGATTAAAATTGTAAGATGTGTGACCTACAAGTCAAGCATATAATTGTTCTGTTGATTATAATTTCAACATGGCTGCCACTCTTCATTAGCAGCCCACTAATTGCAGGCTCGAATTCTAAAAGTCAAAGATATCAGTTAGACGGGGGCCAGTCCAACATGCCCTCGCAATATTAGTTACACCCCTTCCTCTACAATAAAAAAACATATTATGTATCAAGACTAGGTGCGAGTTTGTCTACGTATTATCTAGATAATATAATAAATAAAAATCATGATGAACACCTTTTCTTTGTTTAACATTCAAACATTTTATCGTCATTTAAGCAATACGCATAGAGCTAAATCAGTGTTCTTTTTCAAATCACTCCATTTATTTCAAATTCACGCACTTCAGACTGTTATTTTTTATTCCTTAAACAGAATAATCAGGTACTATTTTCGCCTTTCAACGAATATCTGAAATGTGTCCGAGTCTCTATATACAGGTAGTAGTTTATTCTAGAGAAGAAGTTACAGGGGATCTAGAGCAGATTTCATGACGAATAAACGGGATGGAAAAGTTTATTTGGTTACGAAGATGATAATTTGATATTTCTCCAATCGTGGGTGGAAAACTTTCAGTTATTTAATTCTGTTTCCATCCCAGACAATAGCTGAATTTTCGAGGACAGGTCTTACGTATGAAAATGCATTTGGTTCAGAGCTTAACGACTAAGAATGTACTTAAGTGGTCTCATAATACTAATGATCCCCTCGTAAATGATAGTTAGTATTTTTTTTTAATTGGTCATCGACTCGTTTTAGACAGGATAACGTCTAAATGTTTATTACTATCAATAAATTGGACTACTGTATTATTAAATGTTAGTACATGAAAATTTAGCATAGATCTTAGTAAAAACAAATATGGAAAAGGTCGCTTCAGTATTTTCTTGATTGATGTGCGCTCACCATTTTGATGCACTCACAGAAATGACAGTTAAGTCATGATCCCTTCACTGTTAAAATATGAGTAGAAGAGAAAACTATCGCTAGAAAAGAGTCGAACTAAACTTAAAAGAACCCTACGGGACTCTTGCAGAGACATGAAGATTCTCTTTTTTTAGATGGGAGCAATACAGTCAGATTTCCAAATGTTTGGAGATGCCATCATTCAAAGAGCAGTCCGGAAAGTTCTATCAAAGTGCTTTGGGGTTGCATGACCATAAAGCTATCCATCGAGATACAGCCCGCACACGTGCTGTGGCAAACCGTTTCTAAATGGAGTTAATTATCATAGATACAGGTACAATTATTGCCCAGTGGGACTTAGGGAAATAAATTGGTGTTTCGGCACAGAGCTGAGAACGATCAAACTATAGTACTGGTATATAAGCCTGCCCCGGGAAAAGTAGTGCGAGTCGCAGGGCTCTTTAAACCCTGGTGGTATTTTGGGCGATAGGGATGAAGATGTATTTTCATCTCAAAGTCGGGTAAAAGTCACATAAAATCTTAAGCAACGTCTCCAAAATAACCTTCAAAGTCTTGACGGGGACATAAAACCTCAACATAAACAAACGAACAACCAGTGTATTGCCAAGTTATACGTTTTGCAGTATGTGGTATGAAAAACAAAAATATGCAAGAACAAAAAGGGTTACGTTAGCTTAGGTGACACCTGTTTGTGAAAATGTTCCTAAATAGAAGTGAAGGCAATGAGCAGGGATAATAAATTAACCCACAGCTCCTATCAGAGACACCAAAGGAGGGAAGAAGCACAAACATGAAACAACTAGACCCTAATGGAAACATCAATAGCGGAAAGCCAAAAGGACAGTTACTTTCCCACAAAATGGCCAACCGGCTACCCAAAACAAAATAATATAAACGATACACACTACACACACTCAAAGACAAAGCATAGCAAAATAAACCGTGAGAGAAGAATCAGAAGAATCGCCTTGGAACGGTCAGTGAAACGAATTCCAATTGGGGGGGGGGGGGCTTAAATCGATTTTACGTGGCGACAATCCTCGCCCTTATTTCCGTCGCGATTTAGACAAAAAATTGTTCAGTCGGCATGAAGGCCTCCTAACTCACCAGTGCAACATCTCCGTGAACCCCAAAAAATCCAACAACCAGAGATGAAACAACGAGGATGACTCGACAGCAAGAAACGACTGAAATGCTGGAGCAAAAGAAGACCAACATTTAGACTCCGATGGGCCCGACCAGAGACAGAGCATCAGGCACCAACCAACTCGGTATGTCGCATGTGATTGTGCTGTTTGTTAATATACTACTCAAAGTTTGATAGGGATCACTTTTTTAATGCAAAATAATTTTTGGATGAATTAATCAGCTGAATCCAAATTTGATACATAATGATAGAACACGTATCCTTCACAAAACCTAGTGAATAATTTTGTCAGTTGGTGCTGCATTCAAGCGTGACAACAGCAACCGTCTTGGCACCCCCAAAATTTGCCGTAACACGAAGAGATTTGGACAACTGATTTTTCACAAATTTCCAAATGTGTTTAGACAAACGTGCCTAATAACGTGTATGGCGTCCACGGGCATCAATTACAGTACGACATCGCCTGCGCATGCTCGTAATCCGAGTCTGGATCCGGTTTTGTTGAATCAGCTTTCATTCAGCAACCAATGCATCTTTGAGCTCCTGTAAAGTCCTCGAATGCACAGGTCGGGCTGACACAGCACGCTGAAGCATGCCCTGCGCATGCTCAATCGGATTTAAGTCCGGTGACCGAGTAGGCCAGTCCATACGAATGATTGTCTCGCGTTCCAGATAGGAATCAGTGACGTTGGCACGGTTGGGACGGGCATTATCGTCCATCAGAATAAAGTCCGGGCCGATAGCATCTGCATATGGTCTCACAAACTCATCAAGAATATCATTACAGTACCTCACTGCCATTAACGTTCCGTTTTCAACGACGTACAAGTCAGTGTTACCGTTCACGCCTATCCCAGCCCAAACCATGACTGACCCCTTTCCATAGAGATCATGCTCTGCCACATCCAAGTCATCGAATCGCTCTTTAGACATTCGCCACACTATTTGACGTTTATAAGTGAAGTTTAGACAGAATCTGGACTCCTCAGGAAACAGTACTGGCGTCAAGTCATGAACCGTCCACCTGACGTTAGTTCTTGCAAAATCCAACCGGTCTAGCACGTGCTGTCTCGTCAACGGAACACGTACAGCAGGCCTCATGGCATTAAGTCCGAACTCGTGGAGCCCGTTTCTGACAGTTTGTGCAGAAATTCGTACTCCAGTTCCGTTCCTAAGCTGGTTATACAAACACGTAGCGTTCAGGGACCGTTGACGTCGAGACTGAATCAACAAGAAACGGCCCCGACATTGAGTTGTAGCCCTTTCTCGACCCCTCCGTGTCTGTGTGAAGGATTTCCATGGGTAAGATGCCGACTCCACATTCGGGAAACCACCCTCTGAGACACATTCAGAATCCCAGCAACACGACGTTAAAAGACGCCAGATTCCTACATTCCGACGCCACGATTCATTTCTTCGGGGCTCAGACGGTTTCTTAATTGTCCTCTAGGCATTTTAGTGTTTCAGAAACTCAAATGAAGTCCATTTTACGCTTGGTAAAGTAACACTGACAAGTTTGATTGGTCTGTTGGAAAGCAGTGCTACGCAAGATTTTGGGGGTGCATGAATTCATTTGCGAAGTGTGAGAAGTGTGGACTTTTATGAGTACTGAACTGCACACGAGTTTCTGTTTCAGATATTTACCAATATACCGAGTACAAATTCTGTCAAGAAATTTTAAATTTTCAGTGCAAAATTTGGTATATAAAAAGTGATCCCTATCAAACTTTGAGTAGTATATATGTTCGTCCGAATTGTGATGTTTTGTATAGGCTTTGTGTTCTGATTTCAACTATGGTATCTTGGTTTCTAATATGGTTACACGGCCCTTCAACAGACTCAGGTCATTTTGAGAGCTGTCTTTTAACATTTATCACACTATTCAACGGCAGCACTCATAAGGGATTTATCAGTGTTTAGGACACCTTATTTCACCAGTAACTGACACCTGTTCATGTTGATTAGTTAATTATGTATACGCGTATAGTAGTCGCAGATAAGATTGACTAGGCGGAGCTATTCAGGTGTTGTCAATATATGTCAAATTCGCTGAGTCCACCAGAAGATTCGGTAGAGTGCCTTTCGCATGCTTTCTGCAAGCGGACCAAATGGCCCGCTTTCTGCAAGCGGACCAAATGGCCATATACGCCACAGCTGTGTTTGTGTTACAGTTGAATTCACACAATCGGGTGACTTGATTTACCTTTTTGGTTTGGTCGCCATGAGGCGGGCAAACCGGGTATAATGACCAGATTGTAACTGTTCCATGGAGGGGCACGTGACACGATCAACCAATCAACTTTAACATTAAACATCAAATCAAACAAACAAATAACGATGATGCAATACTATACTGCAATTACAGGAAACAGCCTGTCTGAAGAGCGAAACAGGCCGAAAAGCAAGCGTTTCAACTCCAACAATAAATATCTTAAGGGAAATGGATACACCTGGCAGGTGTGGTAGTTAGTCTACCATTTTTACCGCATTTCGAAACACACCTATACAAATACATTGTCATTTTTTGGCCAAAGAAAAAGAAATTTTAAAAAGAAAAATTGGAATATTTGCCTTTTTTGCTCAAAACATAGATTGCGGGGAAGAGACAGAAACGCCACGACGAGGCGATTCTATCGAGTACCCACAATCTAGTGTCTCAGAGCATGAATACGGAAATTAATGTATACCCCTGCAAACCCCAGCTTTACTATACATAAGAAGCCTCCGTGGTGCAGTGGTTACGCTACTCGCCTCGTAAACCAGGGATCGCAGGATCGATCCCGGGCTTCTCCAGACTTTCGGATGAGTCTTAAAACCGAGGTCCCGTCTCCGTATGACCTTCGCTGTTGGTGGGACGTAAAACTAAAACTCACTCACTCACTCACTTTACTATATAAAAGTGTAGATTATATTTTCTTGTCCTTTGGGATCATTTATTCCATTGTGGAATTTTGAAAATATCTGAGGGTCACTGATGAGGCCTAATTGACCGAAACTAGCTAGTCTGGTCCAGAAAACATGTACACTCCATATTTTTCAGTTCCGTGGTGTATTCCTTGCTTCCAAAGGATAGCCCTTTAAAAGAACATATTTAACTTCACTACAACTGGTGTGTGGGAATGTGTGGCGGCGGTAAAACGTCTCCCTGCCCTACATCATAGTGTAGATTATATTTTCTTGTCCTTTGGGATCATTGATTCCATTGTGGAATTTTGAAAATATCTTAGGGTCACTGATGAGGCCTAATTGGCCGAAACTAGCTAGTCAGGCCAAGAAAACATGTGCACACCATATTTTTCAGTTCTGTGGTGTATTCCTTGCTTCCAAAGGATAACCCTTTTATAGAACATATTAAAGGGGATCTCAATTCTATAGGCATGGTTTCGTGATGGAAATACAACTTTAAGGACCTTATGGTTGCTACTCTGTTGGCTCTGTTCAACTGAAAAAGGGGTCTACTCTAACAGGGGAACAATTTGCTCCTCAAGGGGTCTACTCTAAAAGGGAAGAATTTTCTCCCCAGGAGCAATTTTTTTCCTTTAAGAGTATACCCCTTAGACATATCCAAAGAGAAACTACTTTTGCAGGAGTAGCTCCACCCCCTTAAGGCGTATCTATTTCCCTTATGGGGAACTAATAACAGTCGCAGTCATTTTCGCAAAGTTTACATCTTGTAATGCCAATATGGAGTAAGTCCATAGGGCCATGGAAACGAAAAACAACAGAACATAACTACTACTATACTCACAAAGTGTCGCTGGCTGCGGTAGCTCAGTCGGATGCAGTCTGACTGGTGATAAGGAAGACTCGGGTTCGATACCTACCGGGGTCGGCAACATTCTTTTGTGGAGATTGATCATGAAATCTTTTCTATGGTCATTCTCTCCCTTCCGCTGATTCACGAAGGGCAGGGGTCAGTTTTTGGCGACAGAATGTGCACTGATCTGGTAAACCGCTTACGGATAAGCCTGCTCAGGAAAAGCGTGGATAGGTACACTGACAGGCCCAAACATGACCCAAATCAGTGTTGACTGGGCCGTTAAAATACAAATAAACAAATAAAACAAATAAATAAAACTTGCAAAGTTTACTTCACACAGATAGGAACAGATTTATATATTCTGAACATCTTTCGATGCGCTGATAGCTCTAATAATACGTATATGTATATATGTAAATGTTGGAAAGACAAAGAACGTTGTTTTTCCTCATTTATAAAGATCGACCGGTGTAACGGGCCTCCGTGGCCTAGTGGATAAGAGTGCTGACTCTTAATCATTAGGTCTCTCAACGCTTTAGGTTTGAGCATGGCTCAGGTCACATAATGAGAAGTTCTGCAACAGAAGGTCAGGAGGTTTTTCATCGGGCACTCCAGTTTTCGATTACCTCTGATTAACGATAGGCTTGATGTGAGTGAAATAATCTTGAAAGGATCTTAAAACCAAAAATAAACTAGAAATGTGTCAATACAACACAAATGCCCCCGCCCAGGAGCCTTCCCCAGCCATCCCCTCCCCCACCCCCTCCTAAGGTCATTGACAAAGGTTGGTGTATGGCTGATTAAACCTTGGAAAAATAAGTATCAACATACCAAATAGGAACTCAATCCATCAAATGGTTTGGAAAATATGAGCTCTTACAAACGTTAATATTCAACATTTCTAAGTCTGCAGCCTTGACCTTAAGGTCATTGGGCAGGGTGGGGTTATGGCTGAATGAAACTTTTGACCTGTATCTATCATCATTCCAAATATGTAGCAAATCAATCGCATGGTTCAGGAAATATGAAATCTCAAAAAATATAATATAAAAAATTTCTATGTCTGTGACCTTGACCTTGAGGTAAGGGTGGGTGTATGGCTCAATGAAACTTTGGACCTGCAACTATTGTCATACCAAATATGAAGCAAATCCATTATAAAGTTTGGAAAATATAAGCTATTAACATACTTAAATTTGAAAATTTCTATATCTGCGACCTTAACCTTGAAGTCATAGACATGGTGGGGGTATTACTGAATAAAACTTTGGACCTGCATCTATCATCAAACCAAATATGAACCAAATGAATCATAATAGTTCAAGTTCAACGTGGTACAAATACCTTAACCTGAGTCTTAAACATTAACAATTTTCTACGTCTGTGACCTTGACCTTGTGGGGGTATTGCTGAATAAACCTTTGGACCTATATGTATCATCATACCGGTTATGAACCAAATTCATTGCACGGTTTGGAAAATATGAACTCAAGTTCTACCTGGTACAAATACCTTAACCTGGGTCTTAAACATTAAAAATTTCAAAGTCCATGACCTTGACCTTGAGGTCATAGGTATGGATGGGGGTATTGCTGAATAAAATATTGAACCTATATTTATCATCATACAAAATATAAACCAAATCCATTGAATGGTTTTGAAAATATGAGCTCAAGTTCTACCTGGTACAAATACCTTAACCTGGGTCTTAAACGTTAGAAATTTCTAAGTTTGTGACCTTGACCTTGAGGTCACGGGTATGGGCGGGGGCATTGCTGAATAAAACTTTGGACCTATATCTATCATCATACTAAATATAAACCAAATCTATTGTGTGGTTTGGAAAATATGAGCTAAAGTTCTACCTTGTACAAAAACCTTTACCTGAGTCTAACAGGATTACGTACGTACGTACGTACACACTTTCGTACAGAAGGACGTACATTCGGACGCAAGTACGCACGTACCCATAGACGCACGTACGGAAAACTATGCCCCCGGCATCATTCGATGCGGGGGCATAAAAATATCGCTGGGTGTGTAAAAACATTTCCATGTCTTTGCTACTGGAATTAACGTCAGTGCCAAGGTCGATATTTAGGGAGCGGAACAAAGTCATAACGTTGATGGGTCGTTGTTATTGTTCTTGAGCCCAGCACAGATAGCAATAGTTTCTGTTCAAAAACTTCATGACTACTAAGTGACCTGCCACCAGTTACAGACTTGAGTTGTTAAAAGACTTTTTTGGCGCATTCGAATGGAGCTATTGTATCTGATAAGCCGAGAGTGGTGTTCTTTATTTCCACTCAATACTTGACGTTTTACTAATCAGTTTCTTTTACAATTAAAGTGTGAGCCAGAAAGATATACAAAAGGATTGCAAATTTTAGGTTTTTGCGGAGGTATCGCTTAAAGAAACTGCCGAGGTTTAAGATACAGTCTGATTCACAGCACTTTTTCTGGGCAGGCTTAGATCTTCCTAGGCGGTTCAGCAATACTTCAAAATTCAGTCGGTTTCAGCTCATGCAGTCCAATATGTTGCCCCAAGGTCTGATCGGCCCCCGTCCATCGGGGATTGAAGAAATAGATTGGGCTGCATGATGCTTCCACGCAATGCTGATACCGGCCGCACATAGTTGTGTTAAATCGCCTAGAAGTGCTAAGTAGAAGTAAAACAAAGATCAGGAATCGATACAATTAACTTACTCAACCCATCAAAGACACCAAAGGGAAAGAAATACAAACATTAAGCGACCAGACCATAATGGAAACCTAAACAAAGGAAGGCCATAAGGACAGTTACTTTCCCACAAAATGGCCATATGGCCATCCATAATTAAAAGACACGAGTGATACACACAGTAAGTAACAAACAACAACATAAATAAATCGCCTAAGCCTGCCCAGGAAAAGTGGCTCGAGTCGAACCGTTCATGCATTTCAAACGTTTAGTTTCATTGGGCGACAGGACTTGAGAAGGAATTTTATCTGCTCGTTTTATCTCAGTACTGAGTAAAAGTCCCACAAAATTGGAAGCAATGTCTAAAAAAAAAAAAAAATACAGTGTTAACAGGGACGTTAACAACAAATGAAATAGATAACCAATGCCCTATAGAAGGCCTGGTGACTTAAGAAAAATCTTTTTATACGCCCGTTTGGAAAACAACAACAACAAAAAAAAAAAAAAAAAACAAAAAAAAAAAAAAAAAAAAAACGTCATATTAAGTTTTGGGGTTGCTGTCCGTCCGTCCGTTCGTAAACTTTTTTTGTCATTTCCGTATAACTCCTACTATACAGTTTTCATCCGATCAAGCCTAAAATGTGTATGTAGTAAGGCTAAGATGTGAAGATGTGCCTTAAGTTTCGAGAATTACTGTCCACCAAATATTAACAAAGTTATGATCCTTTGAAAAATTCGGTTTACATTTTCGTTTGGTTAAGTTTTTGTGCTATACATGTGTAAACCATATGTAAGTTACATTTAGTTTATACTTGTCATGGCGTTAAACAATTTACCATAGAATACTCAACACTACCTACCCCTCCGGATACCAAGGTCACAGACTTCGAAATTTTATATTCACGTTTTGTATTAAAGTTTATTATTTTTATTTTAAAAAATGCATTAAGTGGGATAATGATATCAGCTGGCTCAAATCAGAATGTAGACTGACAAGACCAAACCTATTGGATGCTTTTTGAAAGCAGCCAACTTGTTGTTAATAGAACAATCCGAAGGCAGATTCAAACGATAGCTCCGCCTAGTCAATTTTATCTGCGACTACTATACACAAGACCTGTTGTAATTTTGCTAGCAAAATGCTGAAATGGGCTGTCCGTTTATAGACTTTTATGTCAAGGGTGAAACAGTTTTTGTAAATATTACAGATGGTCTGATGTCACAGTGATGTGTCATCATTCTCATGTCCGTTTGAAAGGGTTACAATGACTTCCGAAATTGGGAACTTATTCTTCGCTTTCTGGTTCCGCCTTCTATCATCACTGTGGTTGCTTATCCACCCCGCCTCCCCAAGTATTTGTTTCCCTGTATCGAAATTATTTCAGCATCACTTCAAAGAGAAATCGAGACAATTATACTACAACTTACTACAAATTAAAGTTATGGTACGCACATGTCAACGAGTTCGTGTGACTTAAGAGTCGAGATTGTAAACGTCATAAGACGAGCTGATGTGCATCCCGCCCACTTCCACTGTGTATAGGTCATCTAACATTTTACTGTCATATTTCATATTGTTACCGGACACGGTGGTGTGTTGCGGAATAAGAACGTTATTTATATTTGTACATATTTAAAAAAAAAATCCACTTAAACCTAATTCATTCAGGCAACACGACTTCATTTCAAATTGAAACACTATCTGTATCCATTTGCTTTGGAGGAAATCGTTTATTTGTGTAGTTTGTTTTTATCTATTTTCACGCATATTTCTTTAAGGGGAAGGGCTACGCATTCAGGGAACACATCTCTCTAAAATATTATTACCCTCAAAGGGAAGAATTTACTACATAGAAGGGGGCTTGAAGAAATAGATGGGCTGCATGATGCTTCCACATGATTGGTTTCCTTGGGTGGTAGGGCTTGAGATGTCATGTCATCTCAATGTCGGGTAAAAGTCCCACAAAATTGGAAGCAACGTCTCCAAAATGACCTTTACAGTGTTGACGGGGACGTTAAACTTCAAATCAAACAAATACTCCATAGAAGAAAACTCACATTACCAGGAATTCTCGTACTACAGGAACTGTCACTCAGATTATCGATAACCCATATTTGATTGACATCAGTTAATTCCCTTAGACCGTAGTCGAGATAGCGTCTTTTACCTGTGTTAATAGTGTGTAATACCAGTTTCACACCTCCCGGTTTGAGTTACAATACACAACCAATCTGTGTTCTATCCAGTGCCCTAATAAAATTAGTATGGATATACATTGTAAATTTTGCCACAGAAAATATCAAGATGAAAAATTCTGATATTTTATATAAAAAAGGCATGTTTTGCTAACGGATGACCAGGTGTTATGTCCTCGATATAAATTAAATATTCATGGCCGGGCCGTTAATCCAAAATGATAGGGAAATAAAAATAGATCACGTTTATACATGTATAAATATGGGCATATTCATGTAATTTTGTTCCTTTCTATATTGTGGCCCTTGGTAAACAATAAAAGAAACGTTGTGATGACAATATATAAAAGAATTTATTTAATTAGTGAAATTCAGCGTATAGTAATGACATGCCATTTATAAAGCGCTGGCCTCTAGTGAGGACTGTTACGCCGTAAAGCAATTATGTATCCGAACATAGGCCGTAGTAGACACGGTGGCGTATGTCTGGAATTCAGATTCGACACAGGATTTCAAATAATGTGGTAGTTTTTAAGGTGAAGACAAGATCAGCCTGCATGTTTACTGATTCAATAACGGTTCTATGAACTGCATTGCTTCCGCGCACCAAAGTCTCTTGCTTAAGCGCAGTCTGATCTGAGTCTATGCTAGTCGCCAATGCCACATTGTTTAAAATCACGTCGCGGCTTTTTTGGGTTATGGAAAATTCATTTTAAATATCCATATATGAAGACCTAATTTTACATGGGTGTTGACTTATTTCTGAAGCCGGCCTCGGTAGCTCAGTCGCATGCGCGAATGATTGGTCATCAGGAGGATGCGGGTTCGATAACTGTCGGAGACGGCTATATTCTTTCGTGGAAACTGATCATGAAATCTTCTCTACATTCATTCTCTTTCTTCCACTGTTTCAAAATGGCAGCTGTCAGTTTCAAACAAAAGAATTTGCGCCATACTGGTTAATCGCTGACGTATACTCAGTAGAAAGTGGGGATATGTAAACTGACAAGCTCGATATGACAGAAATAGTGTTGAGAAGGCCTTTAAACTCCAGTCTAATTTCTGATATGAAGAGCTCTACTGGGATGTGCTAATTAAAGCAACTAAAGCTCTGTCGTCTATATCAGATTGACCCATTTTGTACCGACCGGAATTTGTCAACCTTATACATAGCACAAGTCCATTTCAAAATTTGATGGTGTGAAGTGTTTTCTAAATATATTTAAAAAATGGCTGAACTTTTGCGAAAAGAAGTTCCTGAACAAAAGCCGAGCTCGGTGGCGTCTGATCTGGGCCTGCACGTTTTGCTATAACCCGTTTTGTGGGATTCGGTACAAAATGGGTTAATGCACAACACTCACAAACTTTGGACAAACATATCTCGGACGCCCTAGGCGAGCAACTCACGTTATTTCAATATACACCGATACATCCTCAGTTATTTCAGAATAAGGAAAGTGGGTTTGTGTCGTAATTTTCTTACTTTAAGATTTAGACAAGACACAACGAAAGGAGCCTATACTCACATTATATTATAATATAGTAAAACCTTTACCACCCTAAAATTGAAATTTTCAGATTAAAAAATCCTGATAATTTTAATATTTCTGCACATATCATACATTGCGGATACCCGGTGGAAACGCCTCGACGAGGTTGTTCAAACGAGAACAATATAATAAGTCACATCTATACTATCAGCCAATCAGACTACATTGTATACTGTTTTCGTTCAAATTCACAAACTGGTAGACAAACAGTGTAGATCCTGATCAGATGGCTTCTTCAGAACTAATCTGATCGGGATCTACACTGTTTGCAAAGTTAGGGGTTGTCGTGAACAGCAGGATAATGGTAAATGCAATGTAAAAAAAGGTTTGCGGTTTGGTTGTCATTATAAACTTCCCTTTTTTGTCTAAGTAATTAAGATAATCAAACAATCCATAAAACTAACGTGGTTTTGCGTTAAGAAAAAGTGTTGAGAAGGCCTTTAAACTCCAGTCTAATTTCTGATATGAAAAGCTCTGAAGGGATGTGCAACTAAAGCTCTGACGTCTATATCAGTTTAACCCATTTTGTATCGACGGGAATTCATCAACCTTATATATAAGCACACGTCCATTTCAAAATTTGATAGTGTGAAGTGTTTTCTAAATATATTTGAAAAATAAAAAAATGGCTGATTTTTTTGCAAAAAGAAGTTCCTGCACAAAAGCCGAGCTCGGTGGCGTCTGATCTGAGCCTGCACTTTTTGCTATAACCCGTTTTGTGGGATTCGGTACAAAATGAGTCAATACACAACACTCACAAACTTTGGATAAACATATCTCGGACGCCCTAGGCGAGCAACTCAAGTTATTTTTCAATATACACCGATACATTATGCGTCATTTCAGAATAATGAAAGTGGGTTTGTGTCGTAATTTTCTTACTTTAAGATTTAGACAAGACACAACGAAAGTAGCCTATACTCACATTATATTATATTAAAACTTTTACCACCCTAAAATTGAAATTTTTAGATTAAAAAATCCTGATAATTTTAATATTTATGCACATAACATACATTGCGGCTACTCGGTAGAAACGCCTCGACGAGGCTGTTCAAACGATAATATAATAAGTCACATCCATACTATCAGCCAATCAAACTACATATTATACTGTTTTCGTTCAAATTCACAAACTGGTAGACAAACAGTATAGATACTGATCAGATGGCTTCTTTAGAACTAATCTGATCTGGATCTACACTGTTGGCAATGTTAGGGGTTGTCGTGAACAGCAGGATAAGGGTTAATGCAATGTAAAAAACAATTGGTTTGTGGTTTGTTTGTCATTATAAACCTCACTTTTTTCTATG
The DNA here is from genome assembly GCA_963580285.1 of Lucinisca nassula. NCBI lineage: Eukaryota > Metazoa > Mollusca > Bivalvia > Lucinida > Lucinidae > Lucinisca > Lucinisca nassula. The sequence goes on along the minus strand of OY757016.1, from coordinate 86,752,744 downwards.
TAATTAAGATAATCAAACAATCCATAAAACAAACGTGGTCTTGCGCGGTATATCACGCCTCCACCCCACCACACACACACCTTTTGCAATAAACGATCAATTTCATAGCATAGCCTTCGGTTGAACCATTGTGTATTTTTCATTTAAAAATGACAACATTATATATTGTAATTTAAGGGAGCAGGTGCGGGAAAGAAACACAGCTTCTGAAACGATTGCACAAATGAGATATTTTGCCAAATTTTATATTTTATTTCGGCTAAGCCCAGAGAAGATTAAAATTAATTAATGAGACAAAGAAAAGAGCCACTATGTTTGGATTTCATAAGAGAAAAATGACACGATCCAGACGAAAGATTCTTACTTCTTATGTATGACTTTAAGCCACGAACCATAAATTCAGGGTGCTCATTTTTCTTATTTCTTCTCTTAAATATAGATTGTGGGTACTCGTTAGAACCGCCTCGCAGAGGCAGTTCTATCGCGTACCAACAAAGTATATGTATAAGAAAAACATATTTTTTTTTCTTACAATTGCTGGTTTTGACCGTGAAATTTACAGGGTATTTGAATAGGCGTGTTTTCGTAATGATGGAAATATGCATCCTATTATATAAATTATAACTTATCGAGAACATTAAAGTTTTCTAAACACATGAATTAAAACACTTCATCTACAGGACTGGTGTAAAATCTAACAAACATTACCTAAACATGCCTATTCAAATGTAGATTGAAAATTTTACGGTCAAAAACTGAAAATTATTTGATCCTCACAAACAATAATTGTCTTATTTCTGCTAAAAACAGAGATTGTGGTTACTCGTTAGAACCGACTCAGTGAGGCGATTTTAACAAGTACCCACAATCTTTATTTTGAGCAGAAATGAGATAAAAATAAAAAAAAAAAAACTTTTGAGCTTAAAATCACACGTTTGACTGTTCTATCGAGTCATCATCGTCATTCTAACGAGTATACCCTCAATCTATAATCAAAAGCAGAAATAAGAAAGAACTTTTTCTTAAATTGTTGTAAGTTGGCCGTGAAATTTACAATGTATTTATATAGGCGCGTTTTTCGTAATGGTGGAAATATACATCGTATCATTCAAGTTTTCTAATTAAGCAATTAGTAGTTTTCCTAGGCCAAAATATAATTAAAGCAAATCTTAAAACAAGCTTCAAAAGGTTGCAAATTGAAAACATAATTTTACATTATCAAAAATAAATAAATAAGTTATGAGTGCAAAGTTTTCAATTATGGATGTATATTTGTTTTCTTAAAGCAAAATATTCTTTCTAATTCTGTCAATAATATTATCCATATTGATACCGATTTTCAATTCTTATAACTTCTTTTGCGATTCATTCTAATATCCTGTGTATACAAGCCCTGCGACTGTGTAATCTTTACACATTTTTGATCCGAAACTTCAAATATAGCTATTTTCTACAACCTGTGGGCCACTTTTAATAAACTGTTTTTCTAATTTTTTTACCACATGAATATAGATATTAAATAGATCTTTCTAGTGAGAGGTTATAGCGCACGGAGAAATTTTAACAAATATGACTTTTGAGCCTTTGAATTAAGGCTATTTTTCATTTTTGTTGTAAAATACAAAGACTTAATAGGGAAATACCCCAGTGGCATTCATTAGAATCTGGGCCACTTTAGAATTTATTTTATTTCAACAAATTTGGAACCAAAATGAAGCAGATACATTTTTCTATCAAATGCGAGGTTATAATAATATCTTGTAGAAATGAAAATAAAAGATTTTATTAGTTAAATGACGGGCTCCTATATAACTCTATACATTTTCCTAGTATTACCTGTATGAAAACTAGCGACTGGCTGTGACGTCACAGAAGTGATAGATAAGTGTGGATTAGTACCTGTAGTACGAGTATTCCTGCTTATGTGAGTCTCTTAAGGAAATGAATTGATACTCACGAGAAAATGCTTTCTTTGAGAGTAGAATACTCGGTTCTGATCATAATTGTAGAATATATTAATCTATTTCGTGTGCATTACCTTTTCCAGTCAGTCCCTTTCTATTTCACGGACGTTGTCATTTTAGAAAAAAAATGAAAAGTGTTAAAAAATGGGGCATTTATAAACCGAAACATTCACAGACCCTTTTTCGGAAAACGCCTTTTGACGTGTTTCCAGCAAGGAAATAACTTCAAACCCTGTTAAAGCGGTGCTATAAATGATTTGTGTCAAAATTTGTGTACGTTGTCACGATCTCCCAGATTAAGACCAAAAACTTTCTCCGAATGTTCTCGAGAATCAGAGCAGATCTCAGAATAATGCTTAGACCATCAGAAAGAGCTATTTTTTTTCTCAAACACTGCTCTTTATTTGATCAATTTCTGTACGGTATTAATTAAGACATTCTGAAAAAAAAAAAACCTTCCCGAAGCGGAGCTAAAAATAGTAACAAACTTCGGGCTCCTAGTCATTTGGTCTAGTGGATTCCCCACACTGAAAACCCTGCATTACGCCTCATGAATGAAATAATCGTCATGTTGTACAAAAACGGCAAGACAGGTTTTTTCATCAAGTGGGTCCCCTTTCTCGTGAAGTTGCAAGAAGCCGCATACCGACTCCAGCCATTCTTTCATTTATTTTAATTGCTGTTTTACTTTATCCACACTATTTCGGTAATTTCCAGACGTTGCGTTCAATGAAATGACGCCGCAAGTCCTACCGCCCAAACAAACCAATAGGGTTTCTATGCAGGAGCGGTTCGACTCGCACCCCTTTCCATCACGAAAACACGTCTATATAATTTTGACCCCCTTAAACCCCACTTTTATATAGTAAACCTGGGGTTTCCGGGGGTATACCTTATTTTTCTTATTTCTGCTCTAAATATAGAGTGCGGGTACTCGTTAGAACCGCCTCGATGAGGCGGTTCTAACGAGTACCCGCACTCTATATTTAGAGCAGAAATAAGAAAAATATCACAATGTTTCATCATAAATGTTCATATTTTCGGCGATAAAGGTGGCAAAGTATTTGTATATAGGCGTGTTTGCGTAATGCCTGAGCAGGCTTAGCTCTTCTAATCGGTTTACCAGTACTCATGTGCGGTCGGTTTCATCCCTGCGTGGAAGCAGCTTGCAGCCCAATATGTTTCTCCAAGCCCCGATGGGCGCGGGTGCAACGAATGATTGATACATCTACCACTGATTTTTACAGAGGACCATCGTTATCAGGACAGTATTTGTTCCCTATTATTGTGTCGTTATAAAGAAATCGCCGTTATAAAGAAGCCCAGTTAGGAGTATGATAGGTAATAAAAGGCCTTTTCCCATTCATTACTCCAAGAAACAAATGTTATAGACATTTGTTAGAATCGCCTAAGTCTAACAAATATCTATAACATTTGTTTCTTGAAGTATTAGTCTAGATTGCAAGAATCTTTCATGACTATTGATTCGATTTGGGCGTTTCCAACCAGAGGGAAGCCAAGGCCGCTCGGAACCGAGGCTAAGCCTTCAGCTAAGAATTCATTCCATTGAAACTGTCGTTATAACGAGCTTTGTCGTTATAACGAATGTTGGTATAAAGTGGGTTGACTGTAATTGAGCTGTGCTACGAGAAAAGGCTTCTTAGCATTCTCCGGCTTGAGGTCTTCAAATACGCGTGCGCAGCGAACTAATAAAGCGAGACACGTGACTTCATACATGAAGCCATTTCAATGTCTCTGCATTTATGCGAGCGAGAATGCTGTGCGTGTGCGTATACTGCGCAGGTTGCCTGGGTCGTTGCTGCTCACCTGTGCTTTAGGTACCCATTTTCGTCGAGAGCTGTCTTAGTTTAACAGTTCTAGGCCAGTTCTAGGTACAGTCGTTCATATGTCTCCAAAATGACATAAATAGTGTTGACGGGGACGTTAAAACGCAATTCAAACGAAAACCAGTTGTTCATATCATCGTTAACTTAACGCGCTCGTTAGCTGTTCTATAAAATACAATATCTCATCACGAAAATACGCCTATATAATTCTGAACCCCCACCCCTTGAACCACACTTTATATATAGTTTACAGAGGTAAACCTTATTTTTCTTATTTCTGCACTAAAATATAGATTGTGGGTACTTGTTAGAACCGCCTCGAACGTCCATGTTGTTTCCAACGTCTTCGTGGCGGGGTGACGTCAGAAACTTTGCACTATTTGACGTCATATACTGCGTGAGCGCGCCATGGCACTGAATGTCGTTTAACACACCACCCTGTCTGGTGTCTCATTTGTTTAAATTTGCTATATTTTTGCAAAACCCACTGGTCACGTTGTTTTGAGTTGCGGTATAAACTTAATACATGATTAGTCTCTTGAATAATATAATATAATCGGTTCGCCGCGACAATTTCATAGGGCCTCGCTGAAGCTCGCCCCTATGAAATTGTCTAAGGCTCACCGGTCATATTTAAAATCATGTAATTACTATATATCGTTAGTGTGAGAGGTCTGAAACAGATCCATCTCTCCTATGACCCATTTAGTACCAGAACCCCCAAAACGGGAACCCTGGCAAACAGTGCAGGCCCAGATCAGACGCCGCAGAATGCGGTCATTTTCCAATTCAAATTTTGATGAAAACACAACCTGACACCCCTAAATTTTGAAATTGACTCCTGCTATATATAAGGAGGAAGATTCCATTTCGTACAAAAAGGGTTAATTTGAGCATGTTCAGTGATACCAACAGAGGCATACACCGAACCTGCGCCGAACGGACTGAATCGAATCTTTTCTATGTCACACGGTAGCCCCTGCCCATCGGGGCTTGAAGAAATAGATGATTGGCATGATGCTTCAACGCAGAGCTGAAACCGACCCGCACACGAGTACTGGTAAACCGCTTAGAGGATCTAAGTCTGCCGAGGCAGTGCGGTGCGAGTCGGCCCCTCCATGCTCATAAACCCAATTGGTTTCATTGGGCGACAGGGCTTGAGAAGTCATTTCATCTTAATGCCGGGTAAAACTCCCACAAAATTGGAAGCAACTTCTCCAAAATGACCCATACAGTGTTGACGAGGACGTTAAACTTCAAATCAAACCAAACAAATCTATGTCACACGGGTGTGTTATCGTATTAATGGTCGACGAAAACATCAAACTGCTTCTTGGAATAGCTTTGTGTCGATAGAGATAAAAAACAACATCTGGATTGGCAGAAATGCCAACTGCAGTAACAACTGTCAAGCTGCTCATACTCGAAGCAGCTTACAACTGCACAACGGAATGCCAAACGTCACTTTCCATTCACTAAGAATGTCGATTTCAGTCAGATGCATGCCGTCAACGACGGCTGAGTTCAAGCACCGGTAGCATACTTCAACAAAGGGAAAAGCTGTAGACGGAATGTTTCCATCCTATACCACACACACACACACACCACATACACACTCGCACGCAAGAACACGCACTCACAGACAGAGAGGTATTCGAGTGCGTACTTTTTGTGTGTGTTTATGGGGCGCCGTTTTACTATTTAATCCGTATTTTTGGATATCCAAAACTATTTATGGATATCCATAATTCGAATTATTGATATCCATAATTCGAATTATGGATATCCATTATTATTTATGGATATCCATAATTATTTATGGATATCTATAATTCGAATTATGGATATCCATCATTCGAACTGAATTATTGATATCTTTAAATCGAATAATGGATATCCATTACTCGACTTAGTGATATGCATAAATCGAATTATGGATATCCATTATTCGGCTGATTTATGGATATCCATAAATCAAATTATGGATATCCATAAATCGAATTATGGATATCCATAATTCTCCTCTGCAAATAAACCTAATGAATAATGACTGCTCCCTTTGCAAAAAAAAATCGACTATTCCCGTCAGGTTTCCGATTTAGGTGTGTAATTAAAGCCAGGATGGAGGTGGAGGTAATGTATGGTAGGCTTAGAGGTGGCCTATTTTTTGTTTGATTTGAGGTTTAACGTCCCCTTCAATATTATTTAGGGTACTTTGGAGACGTTGCTTCCAATTATGTTGGCATTAAGCCGTCATTGAGATGAAATTACATCTCAATACCGCCGGCCTCGGTCGCTCAGTCGGATGCGCGTCGGACTGGTGATCAGGAGGACGCGGGTTTGATACCTGCCAAGGTCGGCAACATTCTTTCGTGAAGATTGATCTCTCTCCCTTACGCTGATTCAAGAAGGGCAGTTGTCTGTTTCTGGCGAAAGAATTGCACTGTACTGGTTAACTGCTTACGTATAAGCCTGCACAGGAAAAGTGTGGATAGGTAAACTGACCGGCTCAAAAATGACCTAAATTAGTGTTTACTAGTGTTGACTCGTGCAGCCAAATCTATTTCTCCAAGCCCCAATGGGCGGGGGCAAGGAGATATATCTGAATCTGCCTCTCAAGTAGAGTATTATATGGATATATGTTAAGACTAAATATAACGACCATGTGCATTTTTCTCTAGAAAGCATGCATGGATTCGCCGTTTGGTTCATTATAATCTTACGTCCGACTTTCAGTGTCCTTAGGTGCGCAGTCCTCATAGAGGTGATTCCAAGGGACCGGACGCGTTGGCCGGAATTTCCAGATCTAACGGCTGGTTCTGATATTTAACTGCACACATGGCGGGCGTTCAGCGTCTGGCGTCCGTTGCTTTGGAAGTCTTACGGGCTGAAAAGGCTGCACGGCAGAGAGGTCCCTTTGACTGGCCATCATCTTCCAGCGATGATGAAGACCTTGAAAATTTTGAAGATTTTTATAATAAACAATCACGTGTCTTAGGGAGAAATCATTAAACAAAAAGCTTTGGCGGTGATTTATGGATATCAATGATTCGAATAATGGATATTCATATATCGATCTGAATTATGGATAAGCTCAATCAAAGGAATAATGGATATCCATTAATCGAATTATGGATATCCATAAATCGAATAATGGATATCCATAAATCGAATTATGGATATCCATAAATCGAATTGAATTAATGATATCCATTAATCGAATTATGGATATCCATAATTCGATTTATGGATATCCATATGTTCGAATAATGGATATCCATTATTCGGCTGATTTATGGATATCCATAAATCGAATCATGGATATCCATAATTCGATTTATGGATATTTATAAATACGGATTAAATAGTAAAACGGCACCCCATATGTGTTCTCGTACGTGATTTAGTATGTGTTCGTGCTTGCTTTTAACCAATCCCTTAAAGGTATACAATTTGCGTTTTCGTGGAGATTGATCATGAAATCTTTTCTGCAGTCATTCTCTCCCTCCCGCTGATTCAAGAAGGGCAGTTGTCAGTTTCTGGTGAAAGAATGTGCACTGTACTGGTAAACCGCTTACGGATAAGCCTGCCCAGGAAAAGCGTGGAAAGGTAAACTGACCGGCTCAAAAATGATCTAAAATAGTGTTGACTGGGCCGTAATACTCCAATACAAACAAACATATAATTTGCGTTCTCGTTGAAACGGCCTGTTTGTTTGTTTGTTTTGCTTAGGGTTTAACGGCCCTATCAAAACTATATAGGTCATATCGAACCGGAAACAGCCTGAATGAGGCGGTTCTAAAGATTTACTATGAGCTTTCGATATCTCGTTTACGGATGACTTGTTTCCCATGGTTAATTCAAACTCATCTCTGAAATGGTAAGAATACTTTGAACAGGGACACCTTGGTATCGAACTGCTAATTTTGTCGCCCAACATTGCGTACGTCAAGTATTTTGAGCTATTTAACCCTTTTTGTACCAAATGGAATCTTCCTCCTTATATATAGCAGGAGTTCATTTCAAAATTTAGGGGTGACAGGTTGTGTTTTCTTCAAAATTTATTTGGAAAATGACTGAGCTTTTAGCAAACAGTGGATTTGCTTGATTTGAGGTTTAACGTCCCCATCAACACTGTAAAGGTCATTTTGGAGACGTTGCTTCCAATTTTGTGGGACTTTTACCCGACATTGAGATGGAATGACATCTCAAGCCCTGTTGCCCAATGAAACCAATTGGGTTTATTAGCATGGACGGTCCGCCTCGCACCGCTGTTCCTGGACAGGCTTAGATCCTCTAAGCGGTTTACCAGTACTAGTGTGCGGGCCGGATTCAGCTCTGCGTGGAAGCATCGTGCAGCCCATATATTTCTTCAAGCCCCTATGGGCGGGGGCGCAGCAAACAGTGGAGGCCCTGATCAGACGCCGCGTTCTGCGGCGTCTGATCTGGGCCTGCACTGTTTGCCAATTACCCGTTTTGGAGTTTCTGGTACTCAATGAGTTAAACACGAATTTGGACGCAAATAAGATCTTTTTCAATGTTGTCTGAATACAAAATCATTGTGCTTTTGGATAGTTTGTAACCAAATCATGACTTTAGCAGCCCTCGGATTTTTCGTTTTTGGAGAAAACTGATAAATGCCGCGATAATGGTACATCTGCACGTGCAAGCCCATCTTTTGCGGGCTAAGTTAAACTTAATGCAGATACCCTCATAACAGTGAAATTGATTATGAGGGACACGGTTACTGAAATTCAGAATGCAGAGTGTGCAAAATAAACGGCCGCGCAATGTCACCGGATTTGACTGTACATAAGCAAGTTTATCGGTCGACAGGGTTGAAACGGTTTGGCTACCATACGTATATCTAGAAACCTGACACATCTTTAAGTGTATGAAGTTGGCTTGGAGTCTGGAGTATGGAGTTTGGAATTCGATTTATTCCGGAGTAGTAAAGTATAGTAAAATATTTGTGAATGTTAGGCAAAATCGATATTCCAGGCCGCGAATCAAACTAAGTTCACACACTCCACATCTTTGCGGTTTTCTTAGAATAAGGACCGATTCCCAATATGTAAAACCCTTCTTCTTCTTCTTATAAAAGTAGGAAGAAGAAGAATAAAGAAGAGTCTTCTTCCTACTTTTTCTTCTCTTCTTCTTATTCTTCTTCTACTTCTTAGAAGAAAAAGAAGCTCTTCTTATTCTTCTTCCTTCTTATTCTTCTTCTACTTCTTAGAAGAAGAAGAAGAAATAAAAAGAAGTTTCGTTGTTGCTGTTGTTGTTTTTGTTCTTCTTCTTCTTCTTCCCCTTCTTCTAAGAGTAAGGCAGATGTCGATTGTCAATATCAAACGCAAATCTCATTATACACGATAGAAATGAATGGCAGATCACCTAACAGGTTTTTCTTTCTTCATCACAGGGGAGTACTCTTGGAATACCTTTGTGTCGATAGAGATAAAAAACAACATCTGGATTGGCAGAAATGCAAACTGCAGTAACAACTGCCAGAACACCTGGCCGATTTGTCCGCCATTTTTTCAAAAGAAGACAACTTTCGGGACTTCTTGTTCGCTTTACTATAGGCTCTGTTCCACTGAAAAAGTGGTCTACTCTTAAAGGAAAGAATTTGCTCATGAGGAGCAAATTCTTTTCTTTAAGAGTTGACCGCTATTGGCATGGGAAACAAGAATATGTTTGCAGGAGTTGACTCTCCTGAAGGTGTATCCATTCCCCTAAAAGGATAGAATTCTCTCCCTTATGGGAACAAGTGGGTTTTTTTTTCTTGTTAAATTGGTCCTCCTTTTTATAAACGATGCTACAGAGTATACTTCTTCTAATTCTTCTTCTACTCTTTATTCTTGTTCTTTTTCATCATAGGGAAAATCAGAAGAAGAAGAAGAAGATGAAGAAGAAGAAGAATGTGGAAGAGGAAGAAGTATGAGGAGGATAAGGAGATAAAAGAAGAAGAAGAAGAAGAAGAAGAAGAAGAAGAAGAAGAAAAAGAAGAAGAAGAAGAAGAAGAAGCCATGTGTCTTGGTACAAAACAAATGAAAGGCATATCACATAACATGTTTTCCTAATTCATCACACGGAACACTTTTAAAGGTATAGGAAGCAACTTTGAAAGAGATATCATGGAAAATAAAGGAAAAAAAAAGATTACCGTCTGCGCTAGAAATTTCTGCAGCACTCGAAGGGTAAACAGAAGAAGAAGGTTGAGGAGGAGGAGGTGAAGAAGGAGGAGAAAGAGGGGGACAAGATGCAGGCAAAGAAAAATAAGAAAGAAGCAGGAAGACAGGGGGCAGGCAAAGAAGAAGAAGAAGAAGAAGAAGAAGAAGAAGAAGAAGAAGAAGAAGACAGAGAAAGAGGACAAGAAGAAGGCAAAGAAAAAAGAAAAATAAGAAGAAAAGAATAATGAGGAAGAAATACAGGGAGCAGGCAAAGAAGAAGAAGAAGAAGAATAATAAGAAGAAGAAGTCACAAAATCTATAGTCAATATCAAACGCGACACCGCCCCACCCATCGGGGCTTGAATAAATATATGGGCTGCATGATACTTCCACGCATAGCTGAAACCGACCGCACACGAGTACTGGTAAACCGCTTAGAGGATCTAAGCCTGCCCATGCTTATAAACCCTATTGGTTTCATTGGGCGACAGGGCTTGAGTTGTCATTTCAATTCAATGACGAGTAAAAGTCCCACAAAACTGGAAGCAACGTCTCCAAAATGACCTATATTGTGTTGACGGGGACGTTAAACCTCAATTCAAACAAAAAAAAAAAAAAACCGCAACGCAACGAAAATCTTATTGTGAACAATACAAATGTTCAGCAAATCACTTAACTGGTTGTTCGTCCTTCATCACAGGGAACACTCTTAAAGGGAAGAATGTGCTTCCTTTAAGGAGCATTGTAACAGGAAAAAAATCTTTCCTTGACAGTGGTTCCAATTTTGAAAGGGAAACTATGGAGCTATTTATTATTTTTTTTTTACTTATCTTCTTCTTGATATGCCAATACATCATCTATTTTGGCCATTCTGCAAGGAATACAACCTTTGTGAAATTCCTCTTTGATCCATTTAAGGAGCACTCTTAAAGGAAAGAATTTGCTCCCTTTAGGGAGCAAGCTCTTACCTTTTAGAGTGTTCATCTTTGGACAAACGATACTAAGGTGCATTTTTAAAGGGAGCAAATTCTTTACTGTAGGAGTGTTCATCGTTGGACAAACGATACTATGGAGCATCTTTAAAGGGAGCAAATTCTTTCCTGTAAGAGTGTTAATCGTTTCACAAACGATACTATGGAGCATTTTTCTAGAATTTTCTTTGGTTGCGTACTGTTTATTTTCTCTTTCCTTCTCCACTGAACATGAAAAATGATTACTCACCTTTGAAAAGTGGGCACAGCTCGAATGCTAGCACCGCACTTTTTCCAGAAAACTGTCCTAAGCATACTTCAAGATAGTACAGCGGCCCGCCACAAGTAATCAAGAAAAAGGCAAACGGAATCAAAAATGCACCTCCTCCATTTTTCGCACATATAATGGGAAATCTCCAGATACTTCCCACCCCAACTGTATATCCAATTAGAGCCAGAAGGAATTCAAATTGTCCAGCCCATTGTCCCCTTCCCAAACGTTTAGCCTCGTTTTCGATGTCTTCGTCATTATCCGATGTCACGTCATTTATATCTTTTTCCTTGTTAAAAGCTTGCAATTCTTCCATGCCAACCATATTCAGTTTGTTATTATTATGTTTTAATACTTTATATCCAGTTGAAAAAGATCTGGGGCGAACAGACTTGTTTGTTTGTTTATTTTTACCTGGCAGCACATGGAAACATCTTGTCTTTTTTGGCGATTCGGGATGTAAAGTGTGTTATTCATATGCTGTATCCAACCGACCGACCATGAAGGTATATCATACCTGTATTGGCCGTAACAAGAGAAAGCAGGCCTTTCAACATGATTGCTCTGTTTAGAATTCGCCGTTCCCACATATTAGTCAAATCGCTACACGCACGTTCAGTCACCAGGGAACAAGTCCGTGAAATGAATACCCCCTAAACCCCACTTTATATAGAGAAAACTTGGGTTTACGGGGGTATACATTATTTTTCTAATTTCTGCTCTAAGACATAGGTTGCGGGTACTCGTTAGAACCGCCTCAATGGGGCGGTTCTAACGAGCACACACAACCTATGTTTGAAGTCTGTCCCAATACTTAGGATCATAACGATACTAAGGTCCAAATCAAGTTTACAAACAGAACCGACAGATAATTAAACTCAGTGGCAGCCACTTTTTCTTACTAAGCCCAATATATGATTAAAGTTTCGTGAACAATATTGTTTCCACTTCCAAGTCATTTAAGAACTTAAGGCCAAAATGTCCAAATGTTTCTGAGAACCCGACAGACCCCGATTCATTAACACTGCAATTTTTATGGCCATCCAGAAAAAAATGATAAATATGCTTATCTACCGATCTTCATATTTTCTTACACTTTTCGGAATGTAAGCGGAATCGTGGCTATTTTTAGGCCATTCGCCGAAGGCTCGTAACCTGCGAAAACACCACTCGTGCGATATCCTCAATAATAATGATGAGGAAAAAGTGAAGGCCCAAATCACGGCACATTGCGGTATCACATTGGTAAGAAAAAAAAAGAAAAAAAAAAGATGACAATTTTTCTGGAAGTGTTGAAAAGTAACGTGTGTTCCAATTGAGTGATTTTTCCCATGAAAACTGTCTTCATACATTTATTTACTACATATTTTTTACTTCTTCCCCGCCCATCGGGGCTTGGAGAAATAAATTGGGCTGCAAGATGCTTTCACGCAGAGCTGAAACTGACCACACATGAGTACTGGTAAACCACTTAGACGGACTAAGCCTGCCCAGGTAAAGTGGAGTGAATCAGACCATCCAATGCATATAAGCCTTTTGGTTTCATTTGGCGGCAGGGCTTGAGATGCCATTTCATCTCAATGTCGGGTAAAAGTCCCTCAAAATTGGAAACAGCGTCTCCAAAATGACCTAAATAGTGTTGACGGGGACGTTAAACCTCAATTCAAACAATACAGACTTTACCGACCTCGGCCGTAGCTCAGTCGGATGAGCCTCTGACTGGTGAACTGGAGGACGCGGGTTCGATACCTGCCGGGGTGGGCAACATTCTTTCGTTGAGTTTGATCATGAATTTTTTTCTAAGGTCATTCTCTCCCTTCCGCTGGTTCAAAAAGGGCATTTGTCAGTTTCTGGCGAAAGAATGTGCACTGTACTGGTAAACCGCTTAGGAAAAGTGTGGATAGGTACACTGACCGGCTCAAAATGAACTAGTGTTGACTGGGCCGCTAATGACGTGGTCGCTCAACTCCAATACAAACAAACTACAGATTTTAAAGTAATGTGACATTTTTAATGACAGATTCCATCTGTCTATTCTTGCTGTGCTGCACGTTTAAAGTAATTCAGGCTTTTTCTTCCGGCTTTGACCGCCATAGAAATATGAGTCCGCACAAAATGTAGTCCGGTTTGGCGCAGTAATCCAAATTGAACGAGCGTATTAGTTATCCTGTAAGCGTTATACAAACTTTTGAAGCAGACGACTTGACGGTTCAGCATTTCATATGAATCAGCTGCATCATGCGACGGGTATACCCAGATCAATGCGGCTTCTGCTCAGCAGTCTGCTCAGGTTTTACACTGTTTTCTATCAGTGCTGTCAATATTTAATCCTTAAAGACAAGCCTGCTGTTGGACCAGGTCAGCTGTAGACAAGAATATTAATGGGTTTTCTTTCTGACTTTCGAGGTCAAGTTTAGGTCAGTTACAACTTAGGTGTATATTGACTTTGCGTGGAGAAATTGAAAAGCAAGGCTGTCCCTTTCAATCCTGGAATATGGTACAGACACTTAGTGTAGGTCCTGTAATATAATTCTAGGCGCCAAAAATTTAGCAGAATGGACGAGCCCAACTTCAGTGATGGAAGAGTGCACTCCAGAAACTCAAGGCAGTGGATACATCAAAGCACTGCCAACACTCATGCCGGCGGATTGTCTCTAAATGCAGGCTGGTTATGAACGGGACTTGGGCTGATTCGTTTAAACTTAAGATGTTAGTAACTAATGCAAAAAGTGTAGAACAAGATCAGCACCGCGTTGTGTGGCTTTTGAACTGAGTTCACATTGTTTGCCAGATCCAACATTTGATTCACGTGCAGATTTTGTCAGATAACACTAACATGTGCTCAACACTGACAAACGACGCGGCTATGTTTGGGTTGATTGTTTGGCATTCGACCCGAAATTGATAATAAGAAAAGCGCTTCAATGCTAATGTCTACGTGACTATCACTGACTTGTCAGAATAACTGTTTGTCTTGTAGAAAATAGCCGTAGTGAGATCGGAGTATTCCATAAGACGGAAGAGGGTTATCCTGGAATCATAAGGTGAGCTTGGCAAACAGTGAAGACCAAGATCAGATGCTGCCGAATGCGTCTTCTTATCAAAATCTTCACTATTTGTTTGGAATTTCGGAGTTAAATGAAACAGTTTAAATCTCGGCCCAGGCCTATTACTCCAACCTACACCCCACACTCTCAGTGCTTTGATTCTGAAACCAAACGATTACAACACGCTTAGGCACCATGCCCTTAAGCTAAAAAGGTTAAATCAATCAACCGTGACGTCTGGTTACCAGTCCGGCCACGTCGATCCTGTGCACCACCCTCACACCAGTACGGATAGAAACCACATATTCAGGATCAAACCTTTTGATGTGTAATGTAAGGTCGTGCCTAGAAAAGAAGAAACTGAAATTTGTTCTCAAAAAAGCATTTAGTGGGAGCGTATTGCAACATTTTTCATTAAAGGATCGTAAGCGTGCCCCTGGACAGTTAGCAGCTGGTCGGAAAGCGGATGACGTTGACTCTGATTTTGGGTGCCACATGTGTGTGATCTATCGTCTATTGGAGCGATATCTTACTATATACAGAAGACGCTAGTGGACGTCGACGTAGCGGAAGACCGACGTCCGTACGTCAAGATGGATTCGACCGTCAGACGCATATGCGAAACAGATTTCCGCCGACAGCTGCTACACTGTACCTGTAGATAAACAAGGGGTCTCAACTACCGACTAATAAGCACTGACACTGATCGTCGCCCTTATGCGATGCACGTTTGAGAGATAGACGTCCCTGTCGTGACCAAAGTTAACGCGTCGACACAGTACGGAACACTTACGCTAATGCATGAAATACGTAAATTGGCGTCTAAGCGACTGACATATGCGTTTCAGTGACAAATCGCACTTCAGCGTGAATCTCGCCGGTTGTCGTTTCCGGGTGTTTCGACGTAACGGTGTAAGGTATGCCGAGGCGACGCGTGCGTAACAGAGCATGACATATCGGGTGAAATAAGCGTAATTGTGTGGTGAGCTATTGCGTGTAGTTAGCGAACGCAGCATAGTGTATTAAGAACATTCAAGATCATGGCTGAGACGTGGAATGAACAGCGAGTCGTTACATCAATAAAGTGCTTCGTCCTCACATGGTTCCATTTATTTGTTCACGCTCAGAATCCGGATATCTTATCCAGCAGGATTACGAGCGGGTGCATAGTGCTGTTCTTACTCAAAAAAGTCTTCAAGCCAATGGAATTCATGTACTGGACTAGCCAGCCTTTCTCCTCCGATCTCTTTCCCATAGAGTATCTTTGGGTAGAGGTGTCCACAGCCGACCAGACAAAAACTGTTGCTTATGGACAGTAGCATTGTTAAAACTTGAATTTTAATGTTTGGTTTTGAAAACGTAAATAGTTCCTTTCAAAAATTTGAAACATCGAATGGCGTTTCATAATACCACCTGTCTATAGACATCTGCAAATATATCATATAATGGAATTTGCAGAACTACCTTTCTAAATTTTAAGCTCTTTTTAGAAAGGTTTTCTGTAAGTTTTCACAGTGTTATGATTTTCTCATATAATCTGTCATTTCAGTGCCTTTGGCGCTTTGATTAGTATTTCGTGCGGAATTTCGTACATTTGTATAAAGTTAACCAATATATCGTTAATATGACACGTTTCTCACATTTATCCAATAGCTATGAAACTAGCAGTACTGCAAACAAAATGGTCAAGATGGCCTTGAATCGCTCACCTGATGTGTAGATGTCACATGCTATGGATAACATTCAATGAAGCATAACTGTTGCTCTTACCTGGGCACCATTCTTGCAAAATTCGAATGAAACTGGCTTATGAGTTCAAGAATGCATCACGAAAACACACCTATATAATAATTTTGACACCCTTGAGTCCCACTTTTATATAGTAAAACTGGGGTTTACAGGGGTAAACCGTATTTTTCTTATTTCTGCTCTAAAATATAGATTGTGGGTTCTCGTTAGAACCGCCTCGATGAGGCGGTTCTAATGAGTTCCCACAATATACATTTTGAGCTGAAATAAAACGAGGGCCATGATGGCCCTGGATCGCTCACCTGATCCATAGAGTAACAAGTGGGCCCCGGGGAGGGCCATTATTGACCATAGGGTTATAATGTGCACAATGTTGAGGGAGGTCTAAAAAGGTGAAGCTTCATACCAAATATCAACAAAGGCAATAATTGGTAAAGTTCCACCAGATGAAGCTACACACCAAATATCAAAGACCTGAGCCTTGCGGTTTCAGAGAATAAGATTTTTTAAAGATATTCCTTACATAAGCCTATGTAAAACCAAATGGCCCCGGGGCGGGGTCATTTTTGGCCTCAGGGCTATAATTTAAACAATCTTGATAAAGGTCCACTAGATGAAGCTTCACACCAAATATCAAAGACCTGGGCCTTGCTGTTTCAGAGAAGAAGATTTTCAAAGATTATCTCTATATAAGTCTATGTAAAACCAGGGGGCCCCGGGCGGGGGCATTTGTGACCCGAGGGCTATAATTAGTTCAATCTTGGTAGAGGTCCACTAGATGAAGTTCCATACAAAATATCAAAGACATGGCCTTGCAGTTTCAGAGAATAAGATTTTTAAAGATTTCCCTATATAAGTCTATGTAAAGACAAAGGGTCTCGGGGCGGGGACATTTTTGGCCCCAGGGCTATAATTTGAACAATCTTGATAGAGGTCCACTAGATGAAATTTCTCACCAAATATCAAAGACCTAGGCCGTGTGGTTTCATAGAAGAAGATTTTTAAAGATTTTTCCCATATAAGTCTATGTAAAAGCAAAGGGCCACCAGGCGGGGGCATTTTTGGTCTCAGGGCTATAATTTGAACAATCTTGGTAGAGGTCCACTAGCTGAAGCTTCATACCAAATAACAAAGACCTGGCCTTGTGGTTTCAGAGAAGAAGATTTTTCAAGATTTTCCCTATATAAGTCTATGTAAAACCAAAGGGCCCCGGGCATTTTTGGCCGCAGCATTATAATTTGAACAATCTTGGTAGGGGTCCACTAGATGATGCTTCATACCAAATATCAAAGACCTGGGCCTTGCAGTTTCAGAGAAGAAGATTTTTAAAGATTGTCCCTATATAAGCCCATGTAAAACCAAAGGGCCCCGGGGCGGGTGCATTTTTGGCCCCAGCACTATAATTTGAACAATCTTGGTAGGGGTCCAGTAGATGAAGCTTCACACCAAATATCAAAGACCTGGGCCTTGCGGTTTCAGAGAAGAAGAGTTTTTAAGTTTTCGGTGAAAAAAAATCTATTTTTGGCTCCTGTGACCTATATGTGCAACGGACCGGAACCATTTGAACAACTTTGAAAGGGGTTCACCTAAGGATCATTCCTGTGAAGTTTGGTCAAAATCCGATCAGTGGTTTAGGAGGAGATGTCGTTTGAAGAAATTGTTTACGCACGGACGGACGCACGGACGGACGCACGACGGACAAAAAGTGATCCCAAAAGCTCACCTCGTCACTACGTGACGGTGAGCTAAAAACACATCACAATTTTACAACATAAAGTGTTCATCTTTTCGACGAAGAAGGTTACAATGTACAGTGTAACCTCCATTAAACAGCCATCCTGGGAAAACTCCAAAACTGGCTGTTTAAGAGAGGTGGCTGTTCAACAGATGGAAATATCTGAGATGATGTATGGCTTGTTATCGACAGACAAAATTAGTGATCATTGAAGACAGCTCAACATGGATGTACTAAAAGAAAAATAAATGATGGAGAGGTGTCATGTTTCTTTTCACTTGCTTATATTATATTTATGCATATATCACAATGGTAGTTTTGAGAAAAATAAATTATGAAATAAATAAATACACCAGAAGAGAAATTCCTATTTAACATGCAATTTTTTGCTATTGAGTTAACTCTGGCTGTTTAATAGAGGGAATTTAGATTTGGTAAAGTGGCTGCTGGCTGGAGGAGAGAGGTGGCTATTGAGCAGAGGATAAATATATAGTAAAAAGCTATGGGAGGAATTATTGTGGCTGCTGAAGAGAGGTGGCTGCTAAACAGAGGTGACCATTAGTGGAGGTTTTACTAAACATAATTCCCCCCTGGACATAACCCCCCCGGACAAAATCCCCCGGACATAATCCCACCTGCTGTTTATAAAGGTGGACAATATGCACCCCCCCCCCCCCCCACACACACACACACACACACACCTCCACGTGCACAATTACCGATTTCTGAAAATCAGTCTGGTATATTACGTGTGTCGTTTTGAAAACTGCAGATTCCAAATCAGATTTTATGCAATACTATCATAGCTATATTGGTTCTCATCGAGACATTATTGCAACAAACAGGTTGTACTGCACAAGTACAACAGGTGACAAAATATAGAACAGTGAATTTGTTTTGTTTGATTTGAGGTTTAACGTCCCCGTCAACACTGTAAAGGTCATTTTGAAGACGTTACTTCCAATTTTGTGGGACTTTTACCAGACATTGAGATGAAATGATATCTCAAGCCGTGCCGCCCAATGAATCCAATAGGGTTTATAAGCATGGACGGGCCGACTCGCACCGCTTTGCCTGTTTGCGGTTTACCAGTACTCGTGTGTGGGTCGGTTTCAGCTCTGCGTGGAAGCATCATGCAGCCCATCTATTTCTTCAAGCCCCGATTGGCAGGGGCATAATATAGAACAGTGAAATCATCAATGAAAAATTCTAACAATGAATAAGAACATTACAAATGAAACATAACACAGTTCTTTAGTTAAGACAAGAGATTAAATTCATTGAACTGATTTAATAATGTTTGTTCAATTATGAGCATCACCTTTAATTTACATCATAATGAATATAATCATCACAATAATCAATCAGAATTTTCAAAAGTGATACATTATCCTATCAACAAATTAATTCTGTAATTAGCTGCTAATCAAAGAAATTTGGTTCCAGGACAATAATTAAGGAAATCTATTCCGGTAGTGAAAGGATAATTAACTAGACTAATTAAGAGCAAGGTTGATATTGTCCGGGGGGATTATATCAGGGGGGATTTTGTCCGACCTGACATACAGCGAGGAGGATTTTGTCCGGGGGGGGGGGGGGTTATCCGAGGGAGATTTTGTCCGTCTTTACAAAAAGGGTGGATTTTGTCCGGGGGGGGGGGGGGTAGGGGATTATGTCCGGTTACAGCTATTTTGGTAGAGGGTCACCTAAGTAGCATTCAAACGAAGTTTGAATGAGATTGACCCAAGGGTATAGGATGAGTTGTCGTTTAAACATTTTTCTAGTTTTAGATTGATGGTCATTTTGTTCTTTGGAGAATAACATTTAGCTATTTCGGTAGAGGGTCACCAAGCAACATTCCTATGAAGTTTGATTGAAATTAGCCCATGATGGGTAGCCCATGATGGGTATAAAACTCTTTTTTTTTTTTTTTTTGATCTGATTTTTCTATTTTTAGCTCTCGCGGTCATCTTGTTCATCGTAGCGAAACGATTTTAGTCATTTTGGTAGGGAACCATACGTCCTCGTCAACACGGCATAGGTCATTTTGGAGACGCGGCTTGCAATTTTGTGGGACTTTTACCCGACATTGACTCAAGCCCTGTCGCCCAATGAAACTAATAGGGTTTATAAGCACAGACGATCCATTTCGCTCCTCTTTGCCTGGACAGGCTGAGATCCTCCATGCGGTTTACCAGTACTCGTGTGCGCCGGTTTCAGCTCTGCGTGAAAGCATCATGCAGCCCAACTATTTCTTCAAGCCCCGATGGGCGGGGTCGACTATCCTAGGATCAAGTCCAGGATTCAATATCTGGTGTGCAAGAAACGGGTTCGCCTTATTTGGGTCCGTAAACATTGTTTCAAGATGATGCCTTGTTGAATGTTTTACGAAAATGGAAGACTTTGATGGAGTAATGGAAATTATTGTAGCCATAGCAGAGCTATTTATATATGGTAAATGAGTATCAACGGATAGAGTTTAATGGCATAAAGGAAATAACTTCAGCCACAGTTCAGTTTCGGTTTAGGAAGGTTTTCTGACTACATTTTAATGGAATAAAGGAAACTGCACAGTTTCGGTAAAGGTATGTTTGTGACTACATTTAAAGATTTTAATGGAATGAGGGAAATTACTTCAGCCACTGCACAGTTTCGGTAAAAGAATGTTTGTTACTACATTTTAGTGGAATAAGGGAAATTACTTCAGCCACTTCACAGTTTCGGTTAAGGAATGTTTTACTTGTGACTACAATTTAATGGAATCAGGCGAATAACATCAGCCACTGCACAGTTTCGGTTAAGGAACGTTTGTGACTAGACTTTAATGGAATAAGAGAAATAACTTCAGCCGATTCAGAGTTTCGGTTGTGAAGGAGTTTTTTTTTTTTTACTATTATGAGGAATGTTGTATGAAAATAGATTTTAATAATTACAGCCACAACAAAGCTTCGGCTGAAGAGGAGTGTTAACGAGGAATCTTTATCAATGGAGAAAGAGAAATAACAACAGACACGGTTCAGCTTCCAATAACAAGCAGTTTCTTCTTCCTACTTTATTCATTTTAAACATCAATGAAGCAATGAAGCGATTCTAGAATTAAAACGAGGGAACTTAAGGAGAATTAATACAAGTGTCATATGTTCGACCATTTTACCAGGCAGAAATTTTTTGGGAGATCCCGATTAATTTCCCTTCTGCAGTTTTTTACAGCCCTTTCAAGATTATTCCCCTATTTCGTGCCGATCTTAAATCAGAGGTGGGCGAAACCCGAAGTATCCGGAGAAAACTACCCGACCTTCATTTGGAGAAATTGGCGTCTCAAATGTAGCCCGAGCAGGGTTCGAGCCAAGGCGGTGAAAGACTTAAGATTTAGCGTTCATACGCACCAGGCTTAGGAGGCCCATTCTGCAAAGGGGTCTATTGGTAAAGATAATAATTAGCCTTCTCTTGAAGGAAAGTATTTGCTCCAGAGAGGAGAAAATTCTTTTCTTTAACAGTAGACCCTTGTTGGCATGGGAGACAAGTATTATTGAAAGTATTGCCTCCACTGAAGATTTATTTATTCCCTTTATATAGCCTCGTTAATGTTTCATCTCAGTGACCTGCTAGAACAGCACTCATGGGTTTGTTAACTTAACCATTTTTGTACCAAATGGAATCTTCCTCCTTACCAGTACTCGTTTGCGGTCATGCAGCCCATCTATTTCTTCAAGCCCCGATGATCGGGGGCCATAAGTATATTCTGTGATAGTCAGAAAGAAACCCCTTGACATCATTATGTAATGTCACTTTTCATTGGCTGGTAAGTAGTCCTTGTCCTGCTGAATCAGCATATAAAATACCTTTTGCCAACAATATAGAAGAGGGAGTCGAATTTTTCGAGTCGAGTCAGGATTCCAGCTCTAGACGCCATTGGTGAAAGATCGCTGCGATTAACCTTGTACGTATTTATTCTCTTTGCGCTACACAATATGATGTGCTGGATACAACCCCCACCTCTGATACAAGTGATTTATCCAGCACCAGATCCAGCACCACTTCAACAGGGAATCAAACCACGCCGGATCCCCCCGCTAAGGAGGACTCATTCCCAGACACTTATCCCACACCTGGGCAAGACAACAGCCCCATCAACACGTCTGGGAGTCTTAAGGATAACTACCAGCCTTCGGAGAAAATCATCTCCGATTCCTATCCCATCCCTGGGCAAGGACAAGAGGGTCTGATCAGTGACCACACCAACGACACCAGTCCAACTAAGGATTTGGTCCTGACATTTTTTTGCATCCTAAGCTCCCCGGGAAAGGAACCTGCTGAAATAATGTACCCTAACTTAGAAGTGGACACATGGCCCCCCAAACCCGAGAGCCCGGTAAGCCCAATGAGTCCAACCTTAACAAATCCCGGGACTGTACCGAACCCTTCAAGTACCGCCGGTGCTCCAACAACAGCGGTGTCTGCAATCGTCGAGCCCTCACCGGCCCCATCAGTGGTCGACCTGACATCGGAGAGCCCGGAGAACCCGGAGAACCCAAACATGATAAAACCCGGGACAGTACCGGACTTATCAAAAATTACCGGTCTACCCATCAAGCCCGTCCCCACACCCGTTGATACCACACCAGCCCCTAAGAGAGCCATCCTAACGCCAGCTCGGCTTCACGTTCAGCAAGGTACCCCGTTGAAACAGGACTCATCCCAGCGCTATCAAGCCACCCCCAAAAGACCCAAGGCAAAAATAGTAAACCGAACTGAACTCTTCATCACTCTAGCAAACAACAAAGACCATGCTAATGAAGACACGGACATGGACTGGGACAACGTAGCTGTACCCAAGAGAAAAAGAAACCTCAATGACTCCAACTCCCCCAAAGCGTCGACCCCTGCTAAAAGGGTCAACAACAAGCCGACAAGCCCAATATCTCCACTTGAAAAAGAAGTAAACGAAGTGTCAAATGAAAATGAAAGATCATTTGTAGAGCTCATCCAGACCTGCATAGAGGACCTCAATTCTAGAACTAAAAATACTAAAAAATTTTCTAGAACTCAAAATACCAAACCCACCGCCAAACCCACCGCCAGCCTCACTCAGAACCAGGAGCAATATTATTTCACAATATCATTAGAGGAAAAAAGACCACTGTCATCAAAAGAGGCCGAGACCATAACAAAGGCATTCCAAAAACACATGGGGTCAGACATTAAAACTACCTATCCTAAAGTGGGACTATTAGGTCCCACTTTTGCTATCTCGAAACATAGCTTACCAAAAGCAAGAAACTTTAACCATGCACCCAATAATCCCAACCTCCATATTATTGGCATGGAGTCAGCCATGCAACCAATAGCGGGTCATGGTCACCATCCCAAGTTTACAAAGACCCCTACCCAGCAATCAGCCCCCGTCAACAAGAACAATCCTACCAGTACGGGGATAATTAAAAACATCCCCTTCAACACTAACCTGGCCCAATTTCAGCGGTCATTCAACCAAAATGGCCAACTCATAAAGGACCTTTACAGAATCTCAAACAAACTTAAACAACCAACAGACATGGTCAAAATTACCTTCAATGTTCAGGAAGCCCCCACACTACTTCTAACTAGGACAGAATCTTATCCAGTTTACCCCTGCGAAATACCCTATCTAAGATGCAATAATTGCCAGGAACATGGGCATAGTATAAACACCTGTCCTGGTAACCCCGTTAAGTGTCCTTTGTGCGCTGGAAATCATAATTACAGCCAGTGCACGCATAAAACTGAATCGCGATTAAGGAAATGTAGCAATTGCTACGGTCAACATGGAGCGGCATCCAAATCTTGCCCCTTCTTCCTGGAACAGAAATATGCCATTGATAGGAAAAATAATATAACCTACATAGAATGGTCAAAAAGAAGGAAAGATCCAACAACACATAGGACCGATAAAAAACTAGCCCCCCTCATGATGATTAAACCCCCCTCCCTTTTTAATTTAGAAACGGACTTTCCGAAAATAAATAAAACTAAAAATGCCGAACAACCAGCAACCGGACCTGACATGTCGAAAACCATTACACTACTACAATTAAAACACATATTAACAGACATCTTACACACAAACACATCCAATATGAGTAAAAAGCAGAAAGAAAGTGTAGTAACAAACATCATAGAGAAGCATGTGGATGAAAGGGACAACACCCCCCCCCCCTCATACAGACCCATAACCTGCCCCCAGTTCCCTTTAAACCAAATGTGCCGAGGTATGCTCCTCAAAATACAGGAACTGCCTCATCCAACCAAGTTAGGCCCGATCCTATAAATACAAATGCCAACACAATGGTTGCCCAGCAAAAAACCAGACGACCAAATAACTCCATCCCTAAGGCAACGTACCATAGTAACAACATTTATACGTTACTATCACAAGAGACCTCCGGTAGACACTAATACCCCCGCCATTGCCCCACGACTACAGCAACGGCTTCACACACGCGGCTGTAACAACAGCTTCTGACCTTGAATTGGTTCAATGGAACATCCGTAGCATGGGCAATATCTCCGAACTGAGGTCACAACTGGAAGATAAAAAACTTAAGCCCCATCTACTTTGCCTACAAGAAACGTGGTTGAAAAATAAAATACCCCACATACCCAATTACAAAGTCGCCTCCTTCAAACATAGAATAGACAGAGGAGGCGGAGTCCTAACATATATTAGAAACGATTTACCCTTCACAAACTTAGACCTTAAAATTGAGCAACCCAACCTTGAATACTGTGCCACCATCATATATTTAGAAAAAGACAAAATAACCATTCTTAATTGCTATGACCCTCCTGAAAGCGGGTCCACAGCTGATGAATATCAAAAGGTCCTTGACCTTATCCCTACCAAAAATTTCATCCTTGTAGGCGACCTTAATGCCCATGACTCCTTATGGAGCTCCAAATCAAACACAAGGGGAAAAACTTTACTTGACCTCGTCATAAATAACTGCCTTATTATACTCAATGAGAATGATGAAGCCACGATGGCCGAATATACTACATCGCCTGACCTGTCAATAGCCACTCCAGCCCTGAGCATAGGTACAATCTGGGAAACCCTGGGCAACACTTGTGGAAGCGATCACCTCCCCATCTACCTCCGATTTCTTTCAAAGTTCAATGCACTGGGGACAGCCCACAATCCAAAATGGAACCTACAAAGAGCTGATTGGGAAAAGTTCATAATTCTGTGCGCAGAAACATTAAAAATAAACGAAAACAATCCAACACAGGAAATAGCAACAGACTTTGTAGAATCCCTCCAACAAATCTGTCAAAAAACTATTCCTAAAAAAAAAAACCAAAAGTAAAATCACTCCGACCGCCCTGGTGGGATCAGGAAATTACTATAGCTATCAAAAAACGTGAACAAGCTAGAAAGAAATACCTTAAAAATAAAAATCCAGAACAAAAACGAAATTATAACAGGTTAAAAAATGAAGCAAGAGATATTAAAAGGGACAAACAGATCAATTCATGGCGTGATTTTGTATCTAAACTAGACCATAAGGCAAACTCCAAAACAGTATGGAATATGATTAACCGCTTCCGGGGTAAACCTACAGACCATATTACCTGTCTAGAGGTAAACAAAACAATCATTACCGATGAAAAAGAAAAAGCTAATGCTCTAGCACAACATTATGACAATATGTCGAAATCGTCAAATCATATGCCCAAATTTCAAGCTATTAAAATAATTATGGAAGATAGGGGACTTGGTCACATCCCGGAACCTCAGGCAACAGAAAATAACTCGGACTTAAACCGACCCTTCACATTTTTTGAACTGGGAACTGCACTATCATCCAAAAAGGAATCAACACCAGGAGCGGACACAATCCATTATGAAATGCTCAAACAACTACCCGATAACTATTGAAACTTATGAATATCTCCTATCAAAGAGGAGAACTCCCACCTGAATGGAAACTTGCCACCATCATACCTATTATGAAACCAAACAAAAATAAACTGGAACCAGGGTCATACAGACCTATATCACTTACATCGTGTATATGTAAAACAATGGAAACCATGATTGCTAAACGACTGACGGCCCATTTGGAAAACAAAGGGCACCTGGCTGACACTCAATCCGGTTTTAGACCCAACAGATCTACCACTGATCAACTAACCAGATTAGACTCTGAGATAAATATGGCCTTTATGGAAAATAAGATAGTAGCTGCGGTCTTTCTAGACCTGGAAAAAGCTTTGACCTCATGTGGTCAACAGGAACCATCTGTAAACTGAAACAATTTGGCATAAACGGAAACATGCTCAAATGGATACACATTTTCCTCCACAATCGAAAAATTCAAGTAAGGGTGGGACAAGAAACATCAAATCAGCACAATTTAGAAAATGGCTGTCCCCAGGGCAGTGTTATTAGTCCCATCCTCTTCAATATAATCATGGTTTCACTAAAAGAGAATCTCGACCCTGAAGAAAGACTGCAGCTGTCGCAATTTGCAGACGATAGCGCAATATGGAGAAAACATTATTCACCCAGTTGCGCCGTAGATGCCCTTCAAAAAGCACTCAAAAAGATCGAATTTTGGGCTGAGGCGTGGGGGTTTAAGGTGTCCAACACTAAAACTAAAGCCATACTTTTTAGACGTAAGAAAAATATCGACACCTCCAAATTCGATCTCAAACTTTTTGGCAAAAAACTTGAATTTGTGGACAATGTAAACTTTCTAGGGATGATCCTTGATAAAGCACTTAGATGGGATGAGCACATAAAACAGCTCATCCAGAAATGTAAGAAGGACCTGAACATTCTTCGTTTGGTCACGGGCACAACTTTTGGTGCCGATAAAAATACCCTTATCAACCTGTACAAAGCCCTCATCCTAAGTAAACTAGATTATGGCGCACAAGCCTATAACTCTGCCTCACAAGCCCAACTTAAAAAGCTCGACACAATACAAAACCAAGCCCTTCGCATTGCAACAAGGGCATTTATATCCACCCCGATTAATGCACTCGAAGTAGAATGTGGCATAAAACCACTCCATTTAAGAAGAGAGGAACTAATCCTAAAATATTGGGCACGTTCCTCGCCTTTGGGTAAAAATCTGCCTGTAAATGACCTTATTGAGGAACATGGGTGCCAAACTACTAAAAAGGCACACCAATACCGACCATATTCCGTTACAGTTCAGAAGCTCATAGCTGAGCTGAACATACCTAAGGATATCGAACCACCCCATTATAGAAACAAGTGTGACTTAAAGCACAACCCCCCCCCCTCCTGTGCAATCAAGGACATCATTGGGAAAAAAGTGGAAAATGACATAACATTTATGAAACAAACTAGTATAAACTATATAGAAAGGGAACATAGGGGTAGATTACAGATATATACTGATGGCAGCAAAGATATTGAAAAACAAACAGCAGGAGCAGCAGTTTCGGTCCCTGATGAAAACGTGAATATCGAACTCAAAACCAATCCGAGCCTCTCTATATTTACTATTGAACTGATAGCAATAGAACATGCCATTAAATGGATCATCGATAATAACATCCCGGAGGCAGTCATACTTACAGACTCCCTCAGCTCAATACAAGCCCTACAATCTGGCCAATCAAAAACAAGACCAGATAAAATAAACAAAATACTAATACTCTTAGACTCAGCCAAAGACAAAGGCAACAATATCTACCTGGAATGGATTCCTTCCCATGTAGATATCCCAGGTAATGAAATGGCAGACTCAAGTGCCAAATCAGCAATGACAAACGGTAAAAACGATCAGACCTTACCGACCAAAACAGAAATATACCCGGCAATTAACCAGGCCATTATGACAAAATGGCAAAAATTATGGGACAACCCACAAAGTAAAGGTCGCTTCTATCATAGACTAGAACCTAAGGTTAAAAATACTTCTACCCATTACAGCGGTAGACGAAGGCATGACGCGGTTTACACGCGTTTGCGTCTGAACCACAGTGGGCTGGGTACCCACTGTGTATTTAATCAAAACCACATCAAATGTAATAGATGTGATAAAGATGAACAAAATAACATCAAACATATCCTTTTTCACTGTGAAGGAAATATAGAACCCAGACAGGAATTAAAAGCTGCACTGTTTATATTGGGATACAACACTTTTGATGAACAAGATCTACTTAACCCCCCACGCAACATTATGCCTCAGATAGTCGAGGCAATCATTACATTTTTGAAAGACACCGAGTTATTCGATAAAATATAGACAGCTGCAGTATAAAAGAGTAACCATGTAATACTAATACAAGTTTATTTCTCTTCCAGCGCTGGAATCCTTTCATGCAGCGATCATTAATACTGCATGTTTCTTTCTATTACAGACACAGCCTCCAATAACCACCTGGCCCCAAACCAAAAACACCATATATCCTTGCCCCCAGGGACTCGAGGGGAGATTAGATCATAAAGCAATATGAATCTCTCAATCTAATTATGCTGGGCGTGGGACTAAGGTTTCTAGGTTTCGATCAGAGAGCCAACCAATGCTGCTAACGTTAGGTTACTGACTGCGGGAGGCAATCTGGTTCCCTGTGCCTTGTTCCATAACCAGTCTTTAATTACATGTAGATGCCCAGAACTGTGTTCAGGACATCCTGAATGCATTAGGTTTGCACATCCGTATATGCCAAAAGTGCTTGTATGTAGTTTGGCGTGTGCGGATTTGTGAACCTATATATTCCTGTTCAGGCGCACTGGTCGCTATGGCTGTGTGTGCCGGAAAATGACTCATATTCATTGGTTCTCTCGATTTTGGCAGACAGTCTCATCTGTGTGTCTGGGTCGGGAGAATCAACTGAAGTAGCATATAAGTTTCTCTCTAAACAAATCATTTAAATAAAAAATTGCGCCTGGTCGTGATCACGTGCTTGCTGGGGCATGGGCTGGTTGCAACCTAGGTGGGGGTTATCCCAATCAGACCGTGACCGTGTTGTGCTTCTGGCCTGCGCCGTCGCGAACAGGTGAATTGTTTTTATTAAGAATTTAACAGTGCTGCTTACGCTGCCCAACCCATAGATATAGGCCCCATTCTCACATTTCTGCCTCTCCGTGCACCTGGGGGCCCCGGGCTGGTGCCCCTGGGGACATGATTCCCCCACTTTGGGCGGACTGGCCGTTCCCGGGGCGGTGGCCCGGGGTCCCCGGTTGCATGGGTTCGGGGGGAACACAAAACCCATAGATACAGGCCCCATTCTCATATTTCTGCCTCCCCGTGCGCCTGGGGGCCACGGGCTGGTGCCCCTGGGGACATGATTCCCCCACTTTGGGCGGACTGGCCGTTCCCGGGGCGGTGGCCCTGGGTCCCCGGTTGCATGGGTGCGGGGGGGGGGGACACAAAACCCACACATTCTTATACAGTGGTTACATAAGCACTGCTTCTACCTCTTACAGACCCTACCCTACAT
Source organism: Lucinisca nassula (assembly GCA_963580285.1). NCBI lineage: Eukaryota > Metazoa > Mollusca > Bivalvia > Lucinida > Lucinidae > Lucinisca > Lucinisca nassula. The sequence continues at coordinate 86,723,524 of OY757016.1, read as the reverse complement.
GACTTGGACTAGAGCCGGTTGAACCGAAGCGGGGCGCTGTGGTTGCGGCTCATTTGCTTTGCACTTATGAGTGCTCCGCCGACGCAACACATCGGTGATAGACAAGTCTAAACTTAGGCTTACGTAACCCTAACCCTAACCCTAACCCTAGCCCTAACCCTAACCCTAACTCCAATACATACTAATCATAATTTCTTTTGCAGGTACATTGGGATCCTTGACGGGGAATCCCACCATACCTCGTGTAGGACAGCTACCGAGAAGTCATCAGCTGGGTGCCCAGAAGGCTGCCTCGTAGAGGCCCCCTTGGGGACACCCTCCTGATGAAACCCAGAAATGTGCGAAGCGAAGACAGCATGCTGTCAGAACGGAGCATACATCTCTGGAGTAGGTCAAATACAGAACAATTTAATAGGCGGGGCAACGGTAATGACCAAATTTGATAGGGATTTGGACACAGGAAGACCCTTAAAAAAGCCTTTCAGACCGACCGTTCAAAACGATATAAAAGCGAAATTGCACAATGGCTGGTTAGCCACATACTCGCCTTTGCCAAACCACATAACTTTTCACCACTAAAAGACACGCCTATGTGTAAACATTATAATTCTAACCACACTGATCCTGAACAAAAAAGGGTTACAACACTACCACATACAATCAGTACTGATCCATATTGTATTACAATCCATATATCCCCAATATGATATCCTCCTTCACGGAGGATGAGATAATGATATGCAAATATGGCGGTCTGGTCCCAATTGACCCACTTACGAATTTATAAGAACTCGACATCCTACGTCGATGAAAGCATCACCTTTTCAGAAACTGGAAAGCTAAGAAGCAAAATAGGATTGACCTCCTTTCGCATCCTCCGCGATAGAAGTCAACAACTGCACACTGATTGGCTGAATTAACTACAAACTAAGAGAAAAGCAACAACCAAAACATCAACATATGACATTCCAACGCGACGAAAGTAGGGGCCAGTAGTACATGGTACTACCAAGATTATCTTTGTAGAGACCTGGGGGGTAGCGACACAGCATAGGCGTGTTCTCAAGGTGGTAGAGCACGGGTACTAGGACATTTTGCAATAGCCGAAATTGGCTGGTCTAATAGTAACCCTTCCTGGCTCACTTTTGGCCGCCGTTCAAAATTCAAAATTACATGCATTATCACCCTTTAACAAGCACCGTGTCCAAGGCGTTTTCTCTACCACGGCAGGGGTGGGGGTAGAGACTAATGGAAGCCAAAACCGATAATGCATGAGTAGCTTTTTTCCTCGGACAGACAAGGGCTGTGTACTGACACATTTTGCAGCCGGAATTGGCAACGTGTCACCACATTCTAGAGCCCGACCATTGGTCTGCATCTGCATTCAAAATTCGAACCCCGCCAGAGGACTGCCCATTTTACAGGACAAACGCTTAAAATTGGGTGCGTTCTGTGCCTACATGACATCTTGAGCGGGGGATGTGGGAGGTGGGATTGACCTACTTCTCACATCCTCCGCGAAAGAAGTCACCCGACTCCCAATCGGCTAGCTGATAACTGTCAAGCAGACAGGAGTCAGCATATTGGCAGCCTAGGGAAAAGAGCAGTACCTACAACTAATCCCAGATGGCGAACTGGGGGTAGCCCCTATGTGCCCATGGCGCCCGGTTACCTTAAAAACATCTGTCAGTCAGTCAATATAGATACAGATCAGATGGCTTCAACTGATCAGTATCTACACTCTTTAACATTCAATTTGTGAAGTTGTAGGAACAAGAGGTCCAAGTTGGTCCTGTATCGCTCACCTGAGCTAACAGATTCAAAGTTTCAGCAAGTGCCAACCTTTACTGAAGGATTTATGGGAGGACATGGTGATGACAGGGTAAGTATTTTCTGCAAATCAAGTAGAATGTAACTCTATGATAAATAGGCTGACCTCAACGGTTTTCAAACTCATTCAAGGTTTATTCCTGACTTGCTAAGAAGATCCGATATAAACTGTAGGGGCTATGGTGATGACAAGTTCAAAAATAAGCAATTAACTGCTGCAATCAAAGGGATGTTACTCTGTGATAAATAGGCAAAGCTCATGAGTTTTCAAACTTCTCCGAGCTTTTCTGCCTGACTTACTTGTTTGTAAGTTTCATAAGGATCATATCAAACCTGAAGGGGCAGCAGTGATGACGTCGAAAATAGGCATTTTCAGCAAACAAAGGCACGTAACACTATGATAAATGTGCCGACTTGGCCGGTATTCGAACTCATTCGAGGTTTTATCCCCAGCCACCTTACATATAAGTTTCAGAAAAATCCGATCAAAACTGAAGGGGCTACGGTGATGACAAGGTCAAAATTTGGCATTTTCAGCAATCAATGGGATGTTACTCTATGATAAATGGGCTGACTTGGCCAGTTTTCGAACTCATCCAAGGGTTTATCCCCAGCCACCTTATATATAAGTTTCAGAAAAATCCGATCAAAACTGAAGGGGCTACGGTGATGACAAGGTCAAAAATCAACATTTTCAGCCATCAAAGGGACATAACTCTATGATAAATGGGCCGACTTGGTCGGTTTTTCGATCTCATCCGAGATTTTATCCTCAGCCACCTTACATATAAGTTTCAGAAAGATACAATCAAAACTGAAGGCGCTATGGTGATGACAAGGTCAAAAATCGACATATTCAGCAATCAAAGATCTGCATTTCACAATGTACTAAGTTCACAATGTACAAATACCCAAAGTAACAAAGAGCCATAACTCAAAGTATTTTTCGGAATTTACTCAAAATTTAATGAGGTCATCTACTCATCACCACCAATCTTTTCACCAACTTTCAAGGCTCTAGCTCTTATAGTTTTTGAGACAAGATTTGAACAAATAAATTTCAAAGGGCAATAGTAACTCTTAAAAGGGGCACAATCCGGATGAGAAAAAAATATGCATCCCCAAATTTTCCATGAGGAATCCAAAAATGAAATTTCAAAACCCTAGCATAAACGGTTCTCAAGTTATGCTATGCACCACAAAGCATATAGAGGTACAATGTAAAAATACCCATTAATAGTGACCAAGGGCCCTAGTATAAACGGTTCTCAAGTTATGCTATGCATCACAAAGCATATAGAGGTACAATGTAAAAATACCCATTGAAAGCGACCAAGGGCAATAACTTAAGTATTTTTCGGAATTTAGTCAAAATTGAATCAAGTCATCTACTCATCAACACCACGGCCCCCGCCCATAGGGGCTTGAAGAAATATATGGGCTGCATGATGCTTCCACGCAGAGCTGAATCCAGCCCGCACACTAGTACTGGTAAACCGCTTAGAGGATCTAAGCCTGTCCAGGAACCGTGGTGCGAGGCGGACCGTCCATGCTAATAAACCCTATTGGTTTCATTGGGCGACAGGGCTTGAGATGTCATTTCATCTCAATTTCGGGTAAAAGTCCCACAAAATTGGAAGCAACGTCTCCAAAATGACCTTTACAGTGTTGACGGGGACGTAAAACCTCAAATCAACCAACCAACCAACTCATCAACACCAATCTAGTCACCAACTTTCAAGGCTCTAGCTCTTATAGTTTTCGAGATATTTTGCTGACAAGATTTTATCAACAAAATTTCAAAGCGCAATAACTCTTGAAAGGGGCATAATCCAGATGAGAAAAAAAAGTGTCCCCTAATTTTCCAGGAGGAATCCATATATGAAATTTCAAAACCCTAGCATACACACGCTATGCATTAAAAGCGTCACAGACAGACAAACGAAGCAGAAGCAATATGCCCCTCCAACTTCTTCAAAGTTGGGGGCAAAATTACATCCAACAATCTTACTGAAACTCCGGAATGGATTCAGCAGGTCATTACACAGCTGACAGTGTTTGCGGCAATGTACCATTACGATAACACACCCGTGCGACATAGCACACTTTTTCAAATCTCCTAAGTGGCTTATTTTCTGACGAAAATCTGTGATATATTTCTTTTTTTTACCGCAAACACAGGCTGTGGGTGCTCGTCAGAAACATCTCATTGAGGCGGTTCTAACGAGTACCCACAATCTGTCTTGGAGCAGCAATAAGAAAAATAGCCATCGGAAGAGATGGCAAATCCCCCGACCAAAAGCCAATATGGCCTTCAGAAGATTGTTCACCGATAGAAAGTGCACCAGAATTAAACCACATATCACAAAAGTATTGCAGTTATGGCCATCGCAAGATTATACTGTCAGTGGAGATAACTAAAAAACCAGGGCACTCAGAAATGTGGTTCTTGCGCATTACATGCCTGCTTAAGCTCATGTATTTCTGCACAAAGTACCATCAATATGTCTCAAAAGGTATTGGAGATATAGTGATCACAAGCTGGTCATACTTTTATATTGGAAGGGTAGATAACTCAAATACCACAGCAACAACGGTTGTGGTTCTTGCACATGACATCCCTTCTGTACCTTGTATACAATTGTGCCAAGTTCCTTCAATATATCTCAAAGGGAGTTGGAGTTATGGCCATCACTAGGTTATATTGCCAGGGGAGATAACTAAAAAACCAGAGCACCCAGAGTTGTAATTCTTGAGCATGACACACCTGCTTAACCTCATGTACATCTGCATCAAGTACCACCAATATATCTCAAAGGGTATTGGAGGTATGGTGGTCACAAGGTTGTCATACTGTTATATTGGAAGGGGAGATAACTCAAATATCATAGCACCCAGAGTTGTGGTTCTTAGGCATGAAGCGCCGTCTCAACGTTGTATACAATTGTGCCAAGTACCATCAATATATCTCAAAGGGTATTGGAGTTATGGCCATCACAAGGTTATATTGTCAGGGGAGATAATTAAAAAACCAGGGCATCCAGAGTTGTGGTTCTTGCACGTGACACACCTTCTTAACCTCATGTACAACTGTACCAAGTATCATCAATATATCTCAAAGAGTGTTGGAGATGTGGCCATCACAAGGTAGTGATTCTATATTATTGGAAGGGGAGATAACTAAAAAAACACGGCACCCAGAGTTGTGGTTCTTGTGCATGACACACTGTCTCGGCCTTGTGAACAACTGTGCCAGGTATCATCAATATATCGTAAAGGGTATTTGAATTATGACCATCACAAGGTTGTCACTCTATTTTATTGGAAGGGGAGATAACTCCAAAACCATGGCAACCAGAGTTGTGGTTCTTGTGCATGACATGCCGTCTCAGCCTTGTGAACAACTGTGCCAGGTACCATCAATATATCTCAAAGGGTATTGGAGTTATGGCCATCACAAAGTAGTCATTCTATTTTATTAAAAGGGGAGATAACTAAAAAAGTATGGCATCCAGAGTTCTGGTTCCTGCGCATGACATGCCGTCTCAGCCTTGTGAACAATTGTGCCAAGAACCATCAATGAATCTCAAAGGGTATAGGAGTTATGGCCATCACAAGGTTGTCACTCTATTTTATTGGAAGGGGAGATAACCCCAAAACCGTGGCAACCAGAGTTGTGGTTCTTGTGCATGACACGCCGTCTCAGCCTTGTGAACAACTGTGCCAGGTACCATCAATATATCTCAAAGGGTATTGGAGTTATGGCCATCACAAAGTAGTCATTCTATTTTATTAAAAGGGGAGATAACTAAAAAAGTATGGCATCCAGAGTTCTGGTTCTTGCGCATGACACGCCGTCTCGGCCTTGTGAACAATTGTGCCAAGAACCATCAATGAATCTCAAAGATAGGAGTTATGGCCATCACAAGGTTGCGTCTACGGACAGACGGACGGACAGACGGACGGACAGACGGACGGACGCCAGGCTGATCGCTATATCCCCCGAACCTATTCGGTCGGGGGATAAAAATAATGTATACCCTTGTAAATCTGAGTTTTCTCTATATAAAGTGGGATTTATAGGTGTGTTCATTTCACAGACTTGTTCACATGATGAAAATAGTAAACTTTTTGAAAAGGAAAAAGTGCTTTTATCAAATCAGGGTTAAGCATATTGAGGAGGCAAATTATTGGTTTTAGTTGCAAATTGCATTTTATGGCGCTCCCGACCACTTGCAGTGTAACAAAATTTCCCAACGTAAAACTGAAGAAGTAACCAAAATGAGAGCTTTATTGAGATATCTCTCAAATCTTAAAGCCATGTAGTTGAGGTGGGAGATGGTTTGATGAACTAAGCTTTTGCTGCGGATCAATATCTATACACTTATGAGCCATCTCGCCCCCGCCCATCGGGCCTTGGCGCCCCCCGCCCATAGGGGCTTGAAGAAATATATGGGCTGCATTATGCTTCCACGCAGAGTTGAATCCGGCCTGCACACTTGTACTGGTAAACCGCTTAGAGGATCTAAGCCTGTCCAGGAACCGCGGTGGGAGGTGGACTGTCTATGTCTATAAAAGTCCCACAAAATTGGAAGCAACGTCTCCAAAATGACCTTAACAGTGTTGACAAGGATGTTAAACCTCAAATCAAACAAACAAATCATCAGGCTTTGGCAGCCCCCGCCCATCGGGGATTGAAGAAATAGATGGGCTGCATGATGCTTCCACACAGAGCTGAATTCGACTCCCACACGAGTACTGGTAAATCGCTTAGAGGATCTAAGCCTGCCCAGGCAATGCGGTACGAGTCGGACCGTCCATGCTTAAAAACCCTATTGGTTTCTTTGGGCGACAGGGCTTGAGATGTCTGAGATGTCATTTCATCTCATTGTTGGGTAAAGTCCCACAAAATCGGAAGCAACGTCTCCAAAATGACCTTTACAGCGTTGACAGGGACGTTAAACCTCAAATCAAACAAACAAACCATCGGTCCTTGGGAGAAATAATTGGGTTGCATGGAGCTTCCACGCAGAGCTGACCACACAATCAGGAGTACTGATAAACCCCTTAGGACTAAGCCTGTCCAGGCAAAGTGTATGAGTCAGACCTCCCAGTGCATATAGGCCTTTTGGTTTCATTAGGCGACAGGGCTTGAGATGTCATTTCATCTCAATGTCGGGTAAATGTCTAACAAAATTTGAAGCAACGTCTCCAAAATGACCTAAATAGTGTTGACCAGGATGCTAAAATTCAATTCAAACAAACAAAAACTGTCTGACTGTTGTTTTATTTTGGAAGTCCAACTGCACAGCCAGAACTACATATATCTTGGTCCCAGCGAACAGGTCAGTTAACCCATTGTATACTAGTGGACTCTTCCATTGCTATATGTTGGAGAAGTCCATTTCTCATATAAGGGAAGTCAGGCCTATTAGTTTTTATTCTATTTTTGACAGAAAATTCTGTTAGTAAACAGTGTAGGCCCTGTTGTAGAGCCCTAGAAATTAGCAGTTAACCGGTATAGTGCACATTCTTTTGCCAGCAACTGAAAACTGCCCTTCTTAAATCAGCACAAGGGAGATAATGTTTGTAATGGGAGTTTAACAGCACAGTCAAGACAATTTTAGGTCATTTTTGAGCCGGTCAGTTTACCTATCCACACTTTTCCTGGGCAGGCTTGTACGCAAGTGGTTAACCAGTACAGTGCACATTCTCTCGCCAGAAACTGACAACTTCCCTTCTTGAATCAGCGGGAGATAATGACCGTAGAAAAGATTTCATGATCAATCTCCATGAAAGAATGTTGCCAAACCCGGCAGGAGTCTAACCCGCGTCCTGATCACCAGCCAGACGCGTATACAACTGAGCTACCGAGGCCGGCCAAGGGCGATAATGACAACAGAAAACTCATTACCAAGTCCATAAAATTCAAGCTGCTGAATCTACCAGGGATCAAACCTCCAGTCCTGAACCTAGTTTTGTTTATTTTGGTTTTACAGCCTTTTCAAGATTATCCTACTTATTTCAAGCCGATTGCTAATTATTTCGGCAAAATCCGGAGTACCCGGAGAAAAAACACCCGACCTTCCGTTGTAGAACTTGACGTCTCACATATGATCAGTTATTCTTTCTTTTTCTGTTTTTTTTTTTTTACACCAATTGTCTCTTTATAAGAGACCATCTTTGAGACCGTTCAAAAGTGGTCTTAAAGACCACTTTTGCACAGTCCCAAAGGCTGGTCTTTATGTAGGAATTTTATTGTATTTACCTTACGTTTTCGGACAGATAGGGCTGAGCCATGTAGACCCAGATGAGACGCGACAAAATGCGGTGTTATCTAGATTGACACTGTTTACCACACAACCTTCTATTTTTAGACTCAACATCGGTTAGTTTTTTTGTTTGTTTGTTTGTATTGGGAGTTTAACGGCCCAGTCAACAGTGTATTTGTGTTTGGCGTCATTTTTGAGCCGGTCAGTTTACCTATCCACACTTTTCCTAGACAGGCTTATACATTAGCGGTTAACCAGTACAGTGAACAGTCTTTCCCCAGAAACTGACAACTGCCCTTCTTGAATCAGCAGAAAGGAGAGAAAAGATTTCATGATCAATCTCCATAAAAGAAGGTTGATACCTGGTAGGTATAAAACCCGCGTCCTCCTGATCACCAGTCAAGACGAACATCTGACTGAGCTAACAAGACATTGGTTAGTTATTTGTACTTGTTCAAATTTTACAGTAAGTGTGGAAAGGAGTTTTAGGTGTTCGAATACTTAAGGTAAATACAGTGAAATCTAAGGTGGGTCTGATTTGAGTCTACTCTGAGCGCTAAATTGTCTGATATGGCCCATTTTGTGGATACTACACCACAACCTCTTTATAACACTATTTAATGGAGTCCAAAGCAGAAACCCTGTTACTTAAACAACCGTGTTATATCCAAACAAAATGTGTAGATTATATAGAAAAATGACCATTTTTGGTCATTTTCTATATAATCTACACATTTTGGGGATCCATCTTGAAACTGTGTTATATCCAAACCATGTTATAATGAAATGTGTTATAAAGAGGTTGTGGTGTATTAGTGCTGGTGCTTGTACAACAAAACTAGTTTTGTATTGGTATGCTGAGAATGAATTCCACCAACGGTTAAGTTACGGCTAGAGAACTGGACACTTATATTAGGATGGTCACAAATGCTGACGGCTGGAAGAACAAACGGATGGAAAACCGGACTCCTATATCGTGCCATGCTTGAAGCAGGCACGACAAAAATGATATACAAAGAAATGTGCAGCCATTTTTTTTATTTTCTCAACAAATGTACATTTAAGACCTAGGTCTCTCCTTCTTTCCCCTGAACAGAGCAGACAGGGACACGTTGGCTACTTTGACGATCTTGAATCGAACACCAGGAATATCTCCTACGGCGTGACCCTTTCGGCCAAAACCGGCAACCAGCACTTCATCGTTTTCCTGAAATGGAATAAATACCGGTACTTTACTTCAAAAATATAGCTATGAATTGCTTATATTTAAGACTTCGGGAAAAGTCCAAGAACTAAGGGTGCAGATATTTCCCAATATCTGCACTCTAGATGCTTCTTGCCATGTCCAAGAATTCAAAGCTCCAAAGTTCAGCGCTACTGAACTAAAATAAATTAGTATAAACTAAAGCTGCAGATGACGTCTTTTTTCATCCAGAAAGATATATTTCTTATTTCTGCACAGAAACTATGTTACGGGTATTCATCAAAAGCGCCTTGCTGAGACACTTTTAATGAGTATCCCTAATGTCTGTTTTCATGCTGAAATAATGAAATACTAGAAATGCATCCATAGGACACTGATGCCCCCGCCTGAAAATATGTCTATGTTTGTATTCATCCATATTAAGTTATTGACTATGTTTAAGTTTTGGACCCTTATATCACATTTGACCTCTAAGTATGACCTTGACCTTGTAGGTAAGGACCTTGGTTTTGTGTGAGGCGAACGTTTCTGCCAAATAATTTCAAAATCCATCCAGAGGTAAGAAAGTTATTGACTGCGTTTAAGTTTCGGACCATTTTTTTTTACCTTTGACCTTTATGTATGACCTTGACCTTGGATGTACGGATCTGGGTTTGCACATGACACATCGTCTCATGATGGTTAACATTTTAAAATTAAGTAATTTCAAAATCCATCCAGAAATAAGTAAGTTATTGACTGCGTTTAAGTTCCGGACCCTTTTTTTTACCTATGACCTCTAAGTATGACCTTGACCTTGGATGTACGGACCTGGGTTTTGCACATGACACATCGTCTCATGATGGTTAACATTTCTACAAAGTAATTTCAAAATCCATACAGAAATTTTTTTTTTTTTTTTTTTTTTGGTTTGGGTTTTACGGCCCTTTCAAGATTATTTCACTCATATCGAGCCGATCGTTAATCAGAGGTGGGCGAAAACCGGAGTACCCGGAGAAAAACCACCTGACCTTCCGTTGCAGAACTTGGCGTCTCACACGTGGCCAGAGCGAGGCTCGAACCTACGGCGGTGAGAGACCTAATGACTAAGAGTCAGCGCTCTTATCCACTAGGCCACGGAGGCCCGTTCCATACAGAAATAAGAAAGTTATTGACTGCGTTTAAGTTTCGGACCCTTTTTTGACCTTTGACCTCTAAGTATAACCTTGACCTTGGAGGTACAGACCTGGGTTTTGCATGTGACACGTCTCATGATGGTTAATATTTCTGCCGAGTAATTTTAAAATCCATCAAGAAATAAGGAAGTTATTGACTGTGTTTAAGTTTCGGACGGACGGGACGAACTGACAGGGGCAACGCTATATGCCCTTTCCACCATTCTTCTAATGGCGGGGGCATAAAAATGTGGATACCCGCTCTTATCTGGGGCTATGTCAAGATGATGTGTTTCAGAACTTGCAATTAATACAGCATTGGGCAAAAAAGGTATCGATTTAGCAATATTACTTATCGAATGACATATATAAATACTGTCACATGACAACAATGCAAAAATTATGTATCACTTTGATAACTATTCCTACCAAAGTGCAAAATAATGCTAAACAAACATTATTCAAGGAATTTCATCTACATGTAAAGCATGTTTGTTTGTTTGTTTGATTTGCGGTTTAATGTTTCCATCAACACTGTATGGGTCATTTTGGACACATTGATTCCAATTTTGTGGGACTTTTACCCGACATTGAGATGAAATGACATCTCAAGCCCTGCCGCCCAATGAAACCAATTGGGTTTACAAGCATGGACGGTCCGACACACGCACCGCTTTGCCTGGGCAGGCTTAGATCCTCTAAATGGTTAACCAGTAGTCGTGTGCGGGTCGGTTTCAGCTCTGCGTGGAAGCATCATACAGACCATCTATTTCTTCAGGCCCCGATAGGCGGGTAAAGAATGTAAATATAGCTATGTGAGCAGTGCGTATAAAGCTACACTCGCTACAGAGAACCCTCAATTGTTTGTTTTGGAGTTTAACGGCCCAGTCAACACAATTTAAGTCATTTTAAGCCGGTCAGTTTAACCATCCACACTTTTCCTGGGCAGGCTTATACATAAGCGGTTAACCAGTACAGTGCACATTCTTTTGCCAAAAACTGACAACTGTCCTTCTTGAATCAGCGGAAGGAAAAGAATGACCGTAGAAAGGATTTCATGATCAATCTCCACGAAAGAATGAAAGAACCCTCAATATAAATGCATTAATGACAGTGTTCCCTTTCCCTAACATTTGACAATTTCAAAGAATTCAAAGCTATGAAGAGGATCAATATATTGTTTGTTTGATTTGAGGTTTAACCTCCCCGTCAACACTGTAAAGGTCATTTTGGAGATGTTGCTTCCAATTTTGTGGGACTTTTACCCGACATTGAGATGAAATGACATCTCAAGCCCTGTCGCCCAATGAAACCAATAGGGGTTATTAGCATGGACGGTCCGCCTCGCACCGCGGTTCCTGGACAGGCTTAGATCCTCTAAGCGGTTTACCAGTACTAGTGTGCGGGCCGGATTCAGCTCTGCGTGGAAGCATCATGCAGCCCATATATTTCTTCAAGCCCCTATGGGCGGGGGCCAAGGATCAATATTTTATAGATGAAGAAGGGCATTTCATGGAAGCTCCCGTGGTGTAATGGTTAAGCTACTTGCTTCATAAACCAGGGGTTGTGGGTTCTATTCTTGGCTTTTCCAGACTTTTGGACGAGTTTTTAAACCCAAGGTCCTGTTTCCATTGGTGGCAGGTAAAACTAAAACAAGGGGCCTCTCACAGTGGTGAGATTTTTAGAGACAGTGTTCCTATAAACCACTTCACCACAGTTTCTCCCACCGCTTCTGGGCCTGGACAGAAAGAGTGCCATGGATGCGTCGAACCCATTCTTGAGCCCCTAGCGAAATCCTCTACATAAGAAATAGTGGGGATGATTAAGGAGATTTTAGTATTTTATCTTGCAAAAGTATGCTGTGGGTACTCGATGAGGCGATTCTAATGGTACACACAGCATACATTTTCATTATAGAACACCGAAAAGATGTCTAAAAGTATCTCATTATGCCAACTGGCAGTCACCTCAGTGGCTCGAACTACCCCCGTCTCGAACAGATTTTCGAGGTCCCAAAGGTGTTCAAGCCATTGAAGTTCGACTGTAATGTGATTTTCATCAATCCCAATAAACGATCAGCACAACACGAAGAGAAATAATCTTGTAAGGGCTTATCAAACTACTAATGAACTGCAGTTGTACTTACTTCAATAAAGTTTAAGCAACCATCGTTGGGTACGAAGGCTGTGATTTTCTTGCCGTTCTTGATCAGTTGTACTCTCACACACTTCCGGATGGCAGAGTTGGGCTGTTTGGCTTCTACACCTCTGAAATATTAAGGGGCAGGATGATTACATGAGAAAGGGTTCCACAGTGTTTAACACATTGTACACTAGTGGACTTGTTGGACAAGTGCATTTGTAATATTAGGTAAGGCTGACATGATTAATCGTACAATCAATTAATCGATCGATAAATTCCACAAAAATGATTATCATTTCTGATTTGCTTTTAATCGATTACTTGATAGGTACAATTTACTACCCAAAGTTATGCCTAAAATAGCTGGATGAGTGGCAAACAGTGCAGACCCTGATGAGTTGTGGCATCTCATCTGGGTCTACACTGTTTGCTCACGCATGTCTGTTCAAATATACAAATGATAATGTACATTGTACAACATATGGTAAGAGTCATGCTCAGACAGAAAGCCAGAGACAACCAGAATTAAACCACATATCACAAAAGTATTGCAGTTATGGCCGTCGCAAGATTATACTGTCAGGGGAGATAACTAAAAAACCAGGGCACTCAGAAATGTGGTTCTTGCGCATGACATGCCTGCTTAAGCTCATGTAAATCTGCACAAAGTACCATCAATATGTCTCAAAAGGTATTGAAGATATAGTGATCACAAGCTGGTCATACTGTTATATTGGAAGGGTAGATAACTCAAATACCACAGCAACAACAGTTGTGGTTCTTGCACATGACATCCCTTCTGTACCTTGTATACAATTGTGCTAAGTTCCTTCGATATATCTCAAAGGGAGTTGGAGTTATGGCCATCACAAGGTTATATTGCCAGGGGAGATAACAAAAAAACCAGAGCACCCAGAGTTGTAATTCTTGAGCATGACACACCTGCTTAACCTCATGTTCATCTGCATCAAGTACCACCAATATGTCTCAAAGGGTATTGGAGGTACGGTGGTCACAAGGTTGTCATACTGTTATATTGGAAGGGGAGATAACTCAAATATCATAGCACCCAGAGTTGTGGTTCTTAGGCATGAAGCGCCATCTCAACGTTGCATACAATTGTGCCAAGTACCATCAATATATCTCAAAGGGTATTTGAGTTATGGCCATCACAAGGTTATATTGTCAGGGGAGATAATTAATAAACCAGAGCACCCAGAGTTGTGGTTCTTGCACGTGACACACCTGCTTAACCTCATGTACAACTGTACCAAGTATCATCAAAATATCTCAAAGAGTGTTGGAGATGTGGCCATCACAAGGTAGTGATTCTATATTACTGGAAGGGGAGATAACTAAAAAAACATGGCACGCAGAGTTGTGGTTCTTGTGCATGACACACTGTCTCGGCCTTGTGAACAACTGTGCTAGGTATCATCAATATATCTTATAGGGTATGGGAATTATGGCCATCACAAGGTTGTCACTCTATTTTATTGGAAGGAGATAACTCCAAAACCAAGGCAACCAGAGTTGTGGTTCTTGTGCATGACACGCCGTCTCAGCCTTGTGAACAACTGTGCCAGGTACCATCAATATATCTCAAAGGGTATTGGAGTTATGGCCATCACAAAGTAGTCATTCTATTTTATTAAAAGGGGAGATAACTAAAAAAGTATGGCATCCAGAGTTCTGGTTCTTGCGCATGACACGCTGTCTCAGCCTTGTGAACAATTGTGCCAAGAACCATCAATGAATCTCAAAGGGTATAGGAGTTATGGCCATCACAAGGTTGTCACTCTATTTTATTGGAAGGGGAGATAACTCCAAAACCGTGGCAGCCAGAGTTGTGGTTCTTGTGCATGACACGCCGTCTCAGCCTTGTGAACAACTGTGCCAGGTACCATCAATATATCTCAAAGGGTATTGGAGTTATGGCCATCACAAAGTAGTCATTCTATTTTATTAAAAGGAGATAACTAAAAAAGTATGGCATCCAGAGTTCTGGTTCTTGTGTATGACACGCCGTCTCGGCCTTGTGAACAATTGTGCCAAGAACCATCAATAAATCTCAAAGGGTATAGGAGTTATGGCCATCACAAGGTTGCGTCTACGGACGGACGGACGGACAGACGGACGTTCTCACGGATGTATACTTATGTGGCTATTTTTGGCAGGATTGATACTTAAGTGGCTACTTTTAGCCACAGAAAAGAAGTATTTTCGGTGTCTAACGGAATAAATCCCATAGACTTACATTGATTCTGTCCATTTACATAGCCACCTAACTATACATTTGTTGGTGCGGACGGACGGACGGACGCCAGGCTGATCGCTATATCCCCCGAACCTATTCGGTCGGGGGATAAAAACCTTAGCCATTACTAATAGATTATCGATCGCAATGACAGGACTGATAATTGACTATCTTTTCAGCTGCGATTAGCCAGCCCTAATATTAGGGGTGTCAGGCCTATTTTTTTCTTTTTTATTCTATTTTTGACAGAAAATTCTGTTAGCAAATAGTGTAGGCCACAATCTGGGCCTGCACTGATTGCCAAGGTACCCCCTTAGGGGTTTCCCGCATCACTAATAAGGGCATGTTGACTTTGTCAGTTAACCTATTACCACACTTTACCCAGACGGGCAGAGAGACATAAGCCTTCTAAGTGGTTAATTCATACCCTGTACATGTAAGTAACATTCAATCCCAAAAAACTGGACAACATCCCTCCTTCAATCAACAAGACATTCTAAAATCTCAATTAAAGTGACAGATTTATTACAATTATGAGTTAGCTGAATGCAAATGTCGTCAAGCAGTCTTCACTTGTGACACCGCACATTTTTTTAACGGATTACACACCTGTGTGATACTGAGCATTTTTTTGGTTCCAACACTGACACTTTTTCTGACTAATGTGTGTGATTTTCTTATTTTGTTTTCAAACATAGATTGCAGGGGCTCATTAAAATCGCCTTAATCTATGATTTAGAGCTGATTTAAGGGAAACAATGAATACCATTATGTGTGTTTTGAGTTTTACATCCCACCAACAACGAAGGTTATATGGAGACTGGACCTCAACTTATAGACTCAGCTGAAAGTCTGGAGAAGTTCGGAATCACTCCTACGACCCCTGGTTTGCAAGGAGAGCTGATCCACTACACCACAGAGGCTCCTAAATACCATCATAAACTAATGTCTGCAGTGGGATTTACTGTAAGGGTGCTTATCTCACGGACTTCTAAATGTGATGTAAAGTATCAGGGAACCAACCATAAAAATTCAGAAAATTGGGATACCTTAAGGATTTGTGGTAATTCTCCCTAAATTCTAGAAAATACCAGCAAAGAGTCCAAAAACTGCAGCACCAATGAAATAGCAAACAGTGTAGACCCTGATCAGACTGCTCCTTCAGGAGCAGTCTGATCTGGGTCTGAACTGTTCGCTTAGGACTGTCTGTCCCAATACTTACGATCATTAGGGCATTATGAATGGAGCCATCACTACTTACACTTTTTCCAGAACAATGCCTTTAGCGTGTGATGAACCCTGGAAGGGCTTAGCCCATCGGGAAGGCAAATGAGCTTTCTTGTAGTCTTTATCATGCCACTTCTGGTCTCGTCTGTGATTGGTCAGTTTACGAGCAGTCCGAATTCCTCGTGGCTTACCTGCAAATACAAGAAAAAGGTCTTCAACAGCTGATAAACTGAAGAGAAAAGATGCATTATATGAGGGCAAATCACAAAGTTGCTGGTCAACCATAAATATGGTAAACAAAACCAGGTCTGAAATTTAAATACTTTTTTTTCAACATAATTATCCTTCATTCAATTGTTTGTTTGATTTGAGGTTTAACGTCCCTGTCAACACTGTATAGGTCATTCATTCAGTTCAATGCATTTGTTCCAGTGTTGTTCCATTATAATAATGCCATCCCAGAAGGTCCAAAAGTGCCTCAACAACCCCATTTAAGTCACCATGACTGACACTAGGGCTGGCTAATCGGAGCTGAAAAGATAATTGATTATCAGTCATGTCATTGCGATTGATAATCGATTAGTAATCGCTAAGATTTTTGTCATTATTTTACCTGTCTGACTTTCTGTCTGAGCATGACTCTTACCATATGTTGCACTTTACCATATGTATATTTGAACAGGCAGGCCTGAGCAAACAGTGTAGACCCAGATGAGACGCCGCAGAATGCGGCGTCTCATCAGGGTCTGCACTGTTTGCCACTCATCGAGCTATTTTAGGCATAACTTTGGGTAGTAAAATGTACCTATCAAGTAATCGATTAAAAGCAAATCAGAAATGATAATCATTTTTGTGGAATTTATCGATCGATTAATCGATTATACGATTAATCGTGGCAGCCTTAACTGACACAGTTCTTATTTAACCCATTTGGTACTGTAAACCCGTAAAGTGTAAAGTGGCAAACAGTGCAGCAGCAGGCTAAGGCTGCCACGATTAATCGTATAATCGATTAATCGATCGATAAATTTCACAAAAATGATTATCATTTCTGATTTGCTTTTAATCGATTACTTGATAGGTACAGTTTACTACCCAAAGTTATGCCTAAAATAGCTGGATGAGTGGCAAACAGTGCAGACCCTGATGAGACGCCGCATTATGCGGCGTCTCATCTGGGTCTACACTGTTTGCTCAGGCCTGTCTGTTCAAATATACATATGGAAAAGTGCAACATATGGTAAGAGTCATGCTCAGACAGAAAGTCAGACAGGTAAAATAATGACAAAGACCTTAGCGATTACTAATCGATTATCGATCGCAATGACATGACTGATAATTGATTATCTTTTCATCTCCGATTAGCCAGCCCTAGTGCAGGCTCAGATCAGATGCCGCAGAATGGTGGTCACTGGTGTCTGATCAGGGCCTACACTGTTGGCAAAAAGTTCACCGTTTCCAAATAGATTTTGAAGAAAACATAACCTGACACCATACATTTTGAAATCGACTCTTGCTATATATAAGGAGGAAGATTCCATTTGGTACAAAAAGGGTTAATTATGCCATCTCAGAAGAACATTTCATCTTGATGGTTCAAAAATGCCTTAACAACCCGAATGAAGTCAGCATCACTGACACAGTTTTGGAAATAGTTGCAGGGATTTTCCTACCTTTAAAAATCAGGGTCTGGGGCCATTTCAGTTGGGAAATTCTGCGCGCAAATATTCAAAATTGGGGAGATTTTAGTCAGATTTAGACCAAAATATAGCAAAAAATCAGAAATTAGGAATTTTCTTTATAATATTTGGGAATTTCTGTCTCTATTTGGGAAAACATAACTGGCCTCTAAAGTCCTAGGAAAATCCCTGAGTTGAGATCACAGGTTGCCAAATCAGAGGACATGAGATGAGGTAGGATTTCGAAAACAGTCACTCTCCGCAGCTGCAGCTACTGTAACTTGTGTAAGTAGTACAGCCCAGAGAAACTGTCAGGGTTTAACCATTTTAGTACCAAATGGAATCTTCCTCCTTATATATAGCAGCAGTCTATTTCAAAATTTAGGGGTGTCAGGTTGTGTTTTCTTCAAAATTTATTTGGAAAATGGCTGAACTTTTAGCAAACAGTGGAGGCCCTGATCAGATGTGGCGTCTGATCTGGGCCTACACTGTTTGCCAGGATACTCATTTAGATTTAGGGGTTTCTGGTACAAAATGGATTTTAAAAAGGACTGTCTGACTTGCACCACTTCTGCGCACAAGCACTATACAGTCCAATCGATTTCTCCAAGCCCTGTTAGGCCGAGGCATCCCTGATTAATGCCATGGGAAAAGGGCCAGAGCAGAAACTTTTTGGTAAGTCCTTGTACACTGTACATGTATATTCAGTCTTTTACGTGATACTTTGTATCTAAACAATCCACATTGCAAACAGGATCACTTCTGACTGCTACAGTAAAATCCTTATATTAACCCTTTTTGTACCAAATGGAATCTTCATCCTTATATATAGCAGGAGTCCATTTCAAAATTTAGGGGTTTCAGGCTGTGTTTTCTTCAAAATTTATTAGGAAAATGACTGAACTTTCTGCAAACAGTGTAGGCCCTGATCAGATGCCGCGTTCTGCAGCGTCTGATCTTGGCCTGCACTGTAACAGTCTGTTTGGCAAATACCCGTTTGGGGGTTTCTGGTACTAAATGGGTTAAGACCTCATTTGAGCATATAAATGTATGAACAGGGCAAATAACATGCTTTGCTGATCTTAACAGAAAAGTGGACTGCATGAATGAAATTTACAAATTGAGATACACAATAATTTTAGTGCAAGTCTTTATGGTTTCTCCCAAATATGCAATGAAATAATTTGCATTTTAACCCTTTGTATAGTGTTTACTAGTAGACTCTTCCATTGCAATATGTTGGGCAAGTACATTTGACATATAAGGGGTGACAGGCCTATTTTTTCATTTTCTATTTTCGACGGTATACCACAAGTTTCAAACACCAAGTGTTTGCTTTGTTGTTGTTGATTTGAGGTTTAACGTCCCCGTCAACACTGTAAAGGTCATTTTGGAGACGTTGCTTCCAATTTTGTGGGACTTTTACCCGACATTGAGATGAAATGACATCTCAAGCCATGTCGCCCAATGAAACCAATAGTGTTTATTAGCATGGACGGTCCGTCTCGCACCGCGGTTCCTGGACAGGCTTAGATCCTCTTAAGCAGTTTACCAGTACACGTGTGCGGGCCGGATTCAGCTCTGCGTGGAAGCATCATGCAGTCCATATTTTTCTTCAAGCCCCTTTGGGCGGGGGCCTCCAAATGTTTGCACTTCGTAAAATAAAACAGACAAATAAACAGAGAATCATAATGCGTTTTCTAGAGGTTTACGGTTGTGAAAAATGTGACATTGGTCAATAATATTGTCTTAGTTTATTTGGATGTGATCTTTAATGATTGCTATTAATCTTATGCCATTAAATTAGTTAATTCGTTATTATTAACAAATAAGACACAATGTTTTTTTTTTCCAAATTGCCATGCGATACTGAGCGTAAAGTAAGCCAAGATTGTAAGTCATTCTCTTCATGTGTCACTTAATATTTCTTTTGATATTGCGTGAACGGCTTTAGTTGGCTAAGTATTGAGCATATTTTATAATTATTGACATTAAAGACGTCGGGTTCTTCAGAATTGCCACATGCTATCTCCCTGCATTATCCATTTGAACTGTCTCGGGCCAATTCGTGATAACCATTATTAATTCACAGCTCGGCACCCCAATAAAATCGTATATATCTCGTCAGCATAATGATTTTATAAAATGCAACAGTAAAATTTATTCATCTTTTAAACTTTTTTAGCCAGAAACAAACCAAATGTATTTAATTTAAAAAGTGTTAATACTCTGCCAGCCCGACGTATTTTTACTCCAGACGTTTATGTCAATAAAAAGCTAAAGCAAGACCTACATGTCATTATTATATTATTGCAAACTAGAGCTGGGTATCGCCAGAAAAAATGTATCATGATACTATCGCGATACCAGGCAGGCGATATGATACAGTATCGTGATACTTGCTTTGTACAGATTTGCTATGTTTTATTGGGTAAATTTGGACTTTTGTTTGTTGTAGAGTAGAAAACAGAGTTTCCTGTTCATTAACAACACATGGGTTTATTAAGCATCTCCTTATATGCAATTAAATAAAATAATGACTTGACAAAAACAAAATGTTTCCAAAGCAGTGATTTAAATGCCGTTCCAACATGTTCAGTGACCGATTCAGCATCTGTTGTTTATATATATGTAAGTTTGTAGCTTTTGTTTGAGTTGAGGTTTAACGTCCCCGTCAAAACTGTAAAGGTCATTTTCGAGACGTTGCTTCCAATTTTGTGGGACTTTTACCCGACATTTAGATGAAATGACATCTCAAGTCATGTCGCCCAATGAAACCAATAGGGTTTATAAGCATGGACGGTCCGCCTTGCACCGCGGTTCCTGGACAGGCTTAGATCCTCTAAGCGGTTTACCAGTACTAGTGTGCGGGCCGGATGCAGCTCTGCGTGGAAGCATCATGCAGCCCATATATTTCTTCAAGCCCCTATGGGCATGTCGTGTAAGTCCGTAGCAACCACTTGTATCAACAATAAAATGGTAATATGACTGGCATGTGGGTCCATACTCAAGTCACTTGATGAGACTGCAATTGCAACGACCTTACCTTAGTGACTGTATTCTGGTAGATACGTCAACCGTTTTTATTGCATATAATCAGCTCCTTTTGGATACACACTCAGACAAAAATGTGTCCTTGTGTTTCAGGCATTTGTTGATATAGTGCATAAGTATCGTCAAGTATCGATACACTGACAGTATCGCCAGCAAAAATATCACGCTACATCGATGTATCGATAATATCGCCCCAGCTCTATTGCAAACGAAACGTTTCTTCCTCTCCATTGCTGCACAGACTGATCAATGCAGTCACGTTCCGACAAGCAGTGCTCATATGTGAGTATATGTTTTCACCAAGATTACTTTGAGCCACAATTAGCAGGATTAAACTGTTACGCTTTGGTTATAAATTTATTACCTATTTAATTATGTTAATCCGATGTGGCCTGCATGCTCTATTAGTTATTACCGCTATTCGTCTCAAGTATCGGACATAGTGCCCTATCCGTCGAGTCGGCGTCTTTGAACTTAACAGAGCTCAGCATGACTAGTGCCCCATTATAAAAGATATTTTGCGTACCTGCTAGGTATTTTTCCACGGCTGGGGCTAGTGAAATCGTTTTCGCAAACATATCTTTGTTCTTAAACTAGAGCTATCACTAAAGGTGATGAATACCCCCACAAAAACTGCCTTGATAGTACATCAGCGCATTTTGCAAACTGCCTTGATAGTACATCAGCGCATTTTGCAATTTTTTCACTTGAAAGGGGCCATAACTATGTCGAAAATTGGCGAATTGTAGTGGAAATCGAACTTGACCTGTATTTTATGATGTTACATCAGTGTACCAAAAATTATAAAAATCGGTGAAGCGCTTTTTGAGTTATCGTCTGGAAACCAAGTCAACAGACCGACCGACAGACAGACAGACAGACCGACAGACCGACAAGCTCACTCCTATATACCCCCCCAAATTTCATTTGTGGGGGTATAACAAAGATAGAATTAAATTATATAAAATTTCGGCATAAGTTTAATTTGTAGGTCCAATGTGGTCTTCGTACCTTTATAGTGGTCCAAAGTAGATAAAATTGGTATCAAAAGAAACATGGGCATCTTATCTCCACAATGAGACCTATTATTCTTTTCTAAACCATGTACTTTTTGCACCAGGGCAACTCAAATACCACTAGGGTCAGTCACATTTTGATCTATCTGGATCGCGATATATTTTAGCAGTTTTTGACTTCGTTCACTGTGTCACAGATACGGAGAGTGAAAACCCGGCTTCAGTTATGAGGAGTAATCATTTGAATGTCATAAAATTGCTTTCTTACCAATATACATTGCAAACTCATATCATAAAACTGTGATTTCCAGACTTCAGTAGAACGACAGCCATTTTCACGCACTTGGTGACTTGTTTACATAAAGCGCCTCAATGACGTGGAATGACGTGCCAAAATTAAAGCGACCTCTGATAATGGCGCGAAAATTAAGGGACGTAACTACGTAAAACGATGTTTTTTGTTCTTCATTCTATTCTAGAGAAGACTGTAAAATCTTCTGAATGCGAGAGATAAGAGCATCCAAATTATTTCCGTCACTAATTATAGTAAACTTATTAGCTTCCGATGAATACAGATTTTTTTACCTCAGCAGGATTGTCAGAATCGACTGGTTTTTGGTCGATTGTAAGAAGGACGGCGGTGTATCATTTTGAGAATGCTTACAGTAACTTACTCATTTGCATACCGCATGCTAAAACAATATTCAGCCAAGAAATTCCAAAAACGTTCATTTTTCTGTTTACTATTTTGAATTTTATTATTTTTCAAACATTAACTTAGGAGTTATTCTTTAGTTGCATCTTACATCTTTATTTTAATAAATAACCAATGGAAAATGACGAGGAAGACAACAACAAAAAAGGCTCCATTGGGGGTATTTGGAAACTGTTTGGAGTGTGTAAAAATATTACTACATGCGATTTATTCCGTTAATGCTCTCTAATGGACCTATGTCTATAAAGTGACAAAAATTTGGCCTCAAATGCAAAAATATCCAATTTAGCCCAGGCTGAAAGAATGACAGAATAACAGCTTGCTGGAAGACTGGTCTCATCTCTGAATGGGGATGAAACCACATTATTTAGGAAAATGATAAATTCATGGCAAATCTAAAAAATGTGGTCTCACTCCTATATAGAGAAGAAAATCTGGAACATACTAAAAGTCTGGGCTGAAGGAATGTGGTCTCATCTCTATATAGGGATGAGACCACATTGTTAAGGAAAATGATAAATTCATGGCAAATCTAAAAAATGTGGTCTCACTCCTATATAGAGAAGAAAATCTGGTCTCACCTCAAATAACATACTAAAAGTCTGGGCTGAAGGAATGTGGTCTCATCTCTATATAGGGATGAGACCACATTATTAAGGAAAATGATAAATTCATGGCAAAACTAAAAAATGTGGTCTCACTTCTATATAGAGAAGAAAATGTGGTCTCACCTTAAATCACATACTAAAATCCTGGGCTGAAGGAATGTGGTCACATCTCTTTATAGGGATGAGACCACATTATTTAGGAAAATGATAAATTCATGGCAAATCTAAAAAATGTGGTCTCACTCCCTATATAGAACAGAAAATGTGGTCTCACCCTAAATAACATACAAAAAGCCTGGGCTGGGACGAGATCACAATATTTAGGAAAATGATAAATTCATGGAGTAGAAAAAAGCCTGTGCTAAAGGATTGTGGTCTTAATAATTTGGTTACCCGTTAAAAAAAAACTTAAGTTGATCCCTATTATTATTAGACACGCTACATACACGGAATGAATCTAATTTTGATGCTGATTAGGGCCCAATTATTCTGTATGTTAATTAGGATATAACTGCGCATCCCTCTAAAATGAATCCAGAAATCCCATTGGTGGAAGCTAAAAATCTTGTTGTGCTTTAGAATGCTTACAGCACTCTTCAAAATTTATGAATGAATGGTCACGTTGTCTCTTTGATCCAAGTTAGTGGACGCTTGCATGTTCGTAACGCCCAGAGAGCTAAATTTTGCATTGGATTGTAAAATGTAGACATTTTAAAGAATTTACCGTCATCATCAGATGAACAGTATCTCTAGTTAAGTATTTGGTTAAAGATAAATTGGAAATCACAATGGAATATAGTTGCCAAGTCATGCAAATTAGAGAAAAACCGTTGCTACCCCCTTGCACTAGAAAGCAAAATGGCGGAGCAGAAGCGGAAAAATTTCCATACCCTACCTCAGTTCAACCGATCCTAGCCAACCATCCTTCTGCCTAGGCTATCATTTTTCTTTGTGATATTAGAGATGAGATATTGAAGTTTGTTTTAAGACCTTATTTGGTGTGATTCACCTTCTTATAAGGCAGGGGACCACATTGGACCTACAAATTAAACTTTTACCAAAATTTCCGATAAATTCCGGAACTTGCTGAAAGTAACGGTACGGCCAAAAAGTACTGCGGTTCATACCGCCGGAAGAAAATACTCCGGTTTACCGGTGCACCCGTTTTACCGCGCACCGCAAATAAAGAACTTTAAAAAGGACGTGTCTTCAAGTGACCCTTTTTCTGAGGGTAACCAGTTTTCTTTCTTTCTACTGATACTGGGATCGGACACATTTGGCCATTACTCGCTGGTGTACATTACCTACATTCCAGGTTTTGCAGGATGAAAGCATTCTGATAGTAACCTAGTAACCACGTAATTATGGTAGGGTTCTTTAACCTGCACAGGGGATGGTTCTCCCTGCACAGTGGGTCGCCAGTTAACGTCCCCAATCCAAAGGACGGTGCACTTTATAACATTCATCCCTGCAAATGATGCCGGACACTGAAATTTTATTGTCTCTGCCGGGGATCGAACCAAGGATCTCTAGCACCGGAGGCAAGAGCACTAACCACTGAGCTATGACGCTCTGTTTTGGAGGGTAAACTTCAAAACTCCCTTACTGCCCTCAGCTGCATATAATCCTCGCGAGAGGGTGGTGCAGGATGTATAGATAGACAGGATGTTAAACTTTTAGGTGAATGTATGTTTAGCGTTTGCTCTGTATGCAATTCATCCAGTTAGGTACAAGTTTCTTGATAGGATGGATGATGCAGTTTGATACACGTACAGTGGCTTTGTTTGAGTTTGTTTGATTTGAGGTTTAACGTCCCCATCAACACTGTAAAGGTCATTTTGGAGACGTTGCTTCCAATTTTGATGGACTTTTACCCGACATTGAGATGAAATGACATCTAAAGCCTTGTCGCCCAATGAAACCAATTGGGTTTATTAGCATGGACGGTCCGCCTCTCACCGCGGTTCCTGGACAGGCTTAGATCCTCTAAGCGGTTTACCAGTACTAGTGTGTGGGCCGGATTCAGCTCTGCGTGGAAGCATCATGCAGCCCATATATTTCTTCAAGCCCCTATGGGCCACAGGGGCCTGTGCTATGGGCGGGTACGGTGGCAAGTGCGCCGAATTAACTACAACTTTATGCATGTCTTTATTATTTGGAAGCTGTGAAAAAACAGCGTTCAGTAAACCGTCTTGGAAATCTGACGTAAATATGTTACTTTTATCTTTTTTTAATCAAACACGTGTTGCACTCACGTACCCATTGCGAAGCTAAAACGGAAAAGGAAGCAGGCTATTTCGCGAAGGAATAAAAACCAACAACGTCATGTGCTGGTTCCTAGCTTTTTTTTTTTTTTTTTTCAAGCCGAGTGTTGTGATATTTACCGGACAAATGACCAATCATATACGGGTCATCGGAAAGAATGTCATTTGACGTGTCACCAGTAACAATTCTGATTCTGAAAGACCGAAATCTATCGAAATCACCACAGACAACACCGGAATCACCACAGAAATCATCTTGGGAAGGTCAGAAACCACCACTGTATAAATGGAAAGGGTTGGGAAAGACATGGTCGGGTAGGGTTTTGTTGGATTTTTGTCAAGTTGGGTTTGGTAGGGATGGGTTTGGTCGGGGAATCGCCCTGGAAATCATCTAAATCACCAAAGTTGGTTAGAATACGATACAGAAATTCTAAGGTATACACATATAAATTAGGGTAAGACTGTTATAGTCTGTTCAATTGTCTAGTTAACATTTTTTTAATTATTTAACTCTAGCATAAACAATAATCCCAGATTTGTCACTTCCTGCCATTTGTAAACAATGGAATTCATCATTATTTGCTTGCTGTCTCTCACTTCAAGCTCGCCTCCAGTCAGTGGCACGGTCACCGATATGTCTAGTTGCCCAATGGACTACACTCCTCCCACTTCAGTCTTCAGCCAGTGTACTATTCCAGTAAACTTTTCGACAACCTTGCAAACTCAGTCCATCTTCATATGGCTCCGTGAAGTCAAGTTGTTCTTGAATTTTCCAACCGTTTGCCTTCAGGCAAAATCACATCGGCTCATTCTTCTCCTTATTGCTGGTATTGAGCAGAACCCAGGCCCCCCACAGAAATACCCTTGCGGAATATGTAGCGATGAGGTCAAGGATTTAGGACAGCGTGCTATCGCCTGCAATGCATGTGACCAGTGGACCCACAAATCATGCGTCGGTATGAGCACAGAAGAGTTTGACCAGCTAGCCAACTCATCAGACTCCTGGTACTGCCCACACTGTGGCAACCCCAATCACTCAACGATACTTTACGACATTCCAGCCTCTATGGCAGATAGCGTCGGAAGCATCTACTCATCTGACGAAGACGCGACATGTTCTACACCCAATCTCACTCATGGTCACAGCCTAACTGACATGCATATGGACTCCTCTACTTTTTCCTTGGGCAGTCCATCAGCGGCGTCCTCACCTAAACCCACTCCCCACATCAGTCATAACCGACAGAAACATTTCCGTGTAGTCTCGGTTAACTTCCAGAGTATACGTAAGAAGGGCAGGAATATTGACGTCTTAGTCGAGACTGTATCGCCGGATGTTATCATAGGAACAGAAACCTGGTTAAGCAATGACATCAACTCATCGGAATTCTTTAATCCTTCACTGGGATATAACGTGTTCAGGAATGACAGGAAATCTGACCCACACGGCGGTGTCCTGATAGCGGTCAAGAACAACCTTGAGTTCACTAATGTCACTTCCAGTAGTAATATAGAGTTCATTTCTGGCACCCTTCAACTTCCCAAGAAGAAGCAGATGGTTATCGGTGCTTATTACAGACCACCAGACAGGGTAGACGAAGAGTACCTCACCCAAACCTACAAGGAGATTTCCTCACTCAAGTCAACCTTCAAGAAAGCCATCTTCATTATTGCCGGTGATTTCAATGCTCCAGACATTCAGTGGTCAGACAACACCATCACAGGAAATAGCTACCCTCGTCGAGTCAGCCAATGCTTTTTAGACCTGACCCACGACCTTTCCATGGAACAGATGGTGGACTTTCCTACACGGTTTGAGAACACCCTTGACTTGGTTTTGGTCTCCCACCCAGCTTTTATGACACGGTGTAAGCCGTTACCACCCATTGGCAATAAGAGTGACCACGACATAGTATTATACGATACAACTCACCAAGCGGTTAGACTAAGACCCCAGCGAAGGAAGATCTCTCTCTGGAAGAAAGTCAACCCTGCCAGTATTAAATCAGCTATTTCTGATCTCTGTAAGTCCTTCCTAGACGGGAATTTTTCATCTCTAGATGACATGTGGATAGCCTTCAAGTCTGGTATCCTAGACATCATTGACAAACAAGTTCCGTCCAAGCTCAGCTCGGCACGATTCACACACCCATGGGTGTCAACCAAGACTCGCCGCCTAACTCGTCGTAAAGCTAGAGCCTACCGCAAAGCCAAGACCAGCAGGAAGAAAGTAGACTGGGATCGTTACCTTTCCTTAAAGTCAGAAACTCAGCGGGAAATGCGTAGAGCTCACAACAACTTCATCAAGGACACTGTCAACCAGGACATTACGAACAATTCCAAACGTTTTTGGTCCTACGTCAAAAGTAAAAAGCAAGAATCCTTCGGCATCTCACCTCTTTTAAACCAAGATGGCTTCCTGCACAGCAGTAGTCACAACAAAGCCGAGATTTTGAACAAGCAGTTCCAATCTGCATTCACCAGAGAGAACCTTAACAACATTCCAGATATGGGCCCTAGCAACATTCCATCTATGGCACCGATACACATATCTACTCCGGGAATCACCAAGCTATTAAAAAATCTTAAGCCTCATAAAGCTTCTGGCCCAGATGGTGTCCCTACTAGACTACTTCTCCTAGCAGCAGATGAGGTATCACCAATGCTCACTCGCATCTTCCAGACATCACTTGACACTGGATCAGTACCGAAAGACTGGAGAGAAGCTCTCATTACACCAATCTTCAAGAAAGGTGCTCGCAACATAGCATCCAACTATAGACCTGTATCTCTAACTTCAGTCGTCAGCAAACTACTAGAGCATATAATATTTAGTGCAACAATGAAACATCTCACTTGCCATAATATACTTACGTCAAGTCAGCATGGTTTTCGCTCCAAGAGATCTTGCGAGACCCAACTTATCTCCACCATCCATGGCATTGCCAAAAGTCTGAAGTCCGGCAAAGACCAAGTTGATGTGATTCTTCTAGATTTCGCCAAAGCATTTGACAAAGTCCCCTTCAAGCGTCTTCTACATAAATTACACTTCTACGGTATCCGGCATAACACCTTACAGTGGATATCATCATTCCTAAACGACAGAAGCCAGCAGGTCCTTGTAGAAGGGAGTAAGTCGGAGAAGCTCGAGGTTTTGTCAGGAGTCCCTCAGGGTACAGTACTAGGCCCGCTACTTTTCCTCGTTTACATCAACGACCTTCCCTCCATTTGTCGGTCATCCCATGCCAGATTGTTTGCGGATGACACTCTTCTGTACAAGCATATCCGCAACAACGAGTATTCCACCAAACTACAAGATGACCTTGCAGCCCTTGAGGACTGGGAATCCAAGTGGCAGATGAGCTTCCACCCAGAGAAGTGTTCCATTCTAAGGATCTCAACAAGCAAGCGTTACCAGCGAGACACAAATTACTATCTCCATGGTCAACGTCTTCAAGTGGTTGACAGCGGTAAATACCTTGGTGTAACCCTTAGTGATGACCTTCAATGGGATAAGCACACTCAAGCTACAGCAGCTAAGTCATCCAGGTCACTGGGTTTCCTCCGGCGCAACTTCAGAGACTGCAGCAGGGAAGTCAGAGAGACAACATACAAGACCATGGTTCGATCATCCATGGAATACGCTGCAACCGTTTGGGACCCCTACAAAGTCGAAGACATCAATCGCCTTGATAAAGTTCAACGGCGCGCAGCTCGCTTCGTTTGTAACAACTACACAGACAGGACTCCCGGATGTGTCACAGCAATGGTGAACAAACTTGGTTGGGATGATCTTCAAGACCGCCGTAGAGTTCTTCGACTCACCATGCTATTCAAGATCACACACGGTTTGGTTGACATCCCAGAGGCATCCGACATTATCAAGACAAGCGACCGACGAACCAGGGGATCCCAACGTCTTTTCCAGCCATTCACCAACGTTACGGTGTACAAACTGTCCTTCTTCCCCCGAACCATACAGGATTGGAACAAGTTACCAACCAGCACAACCGACTTATCTGACATTGAGGACTTCAAGGCTGCACTCCATGCCTCAGTAGCAGCCACTCCTCTATCCCTTGCGTAGACGGCATATGGGTGTACATAGTTTTAACCTGCACATACTATCCTGAAATATTTTACTTGTACAGCCTTGGGAGGGTGATTGTCTTGCCCCTACCAACACATAGGACAAAGTACATTCCAGTTTGGATTCCTGTCCTTATTACGGAAGAAGAAGAAGAAGAATCCCCAGTTAATTAAACATGCAACTCAAAGTCGCCGAAATCACATTAAGCAATGACAATATGTATTATTGATTAAATGAGTATTATCATTACTAAAGAGTAACTTAATTATATTGATTTCTGTTTATAATAATGTGCTTATTAATTGTTAATTAATTAATTAACCAAGTATAATTGATAAGGATAGTGTACACATTTTCACAGTTTTGACATATGAACATTAATCAAGTTGTAAGTTTCATCAGCTTGGCATCAGCTATGCATATAAAATGAATTCATTTGAATGTGCCACCATTCCGCCCGAAATGTCAAAGCATTACGATAACACACCCGTGCGAATGGGTGTATTTTTACACATCTCAAAAATGGTCATTTATTCTGATGAAAATCCGTGATATTTTTCTTATAAATACTGCAAACATAGGTTGTGGGTGCTCGTTAGAACCGCCTCATTGAAGCGGTTCTAACGAGTACCAACAACCTATGTCTTGGAGCAACAATAAGATAAATACTGTATACCCCCATAAACCCCAGTTTTCTCTATATAAAGTGGGGTATAGGAGGTCTTCATTTCACGGACTTGTATACGTGATGGAATATAGCATTTTACGGCGATAACTACGTCAATTCTGCGATGGGGACATGCGAGTGCAAGGTTCAGTCTACTGGTTCGACAAGGGTGGTCTACGGTCCGTCTTCAAGAAAAGAGATGGGCAAAGCGAAGATGCGGAAGCAAGAACAATGTACACCGAATAATATAACTCCGTCCGAACGTCACCTTTATCAACGTGTCCGGCAACGACATAACGGCACAAACGACACCCAGAGATATCTTCGACCGGGTTGTAGCCGTAAACAACGATATCGACCTTCGAGATGCTGGGGCCACAACAATATAAGTCGCGGAAATTTTGACAAGAGGGGATTTCTCCAAGAGTCCAGACCAGCAGCTAGATAAAGCAGTGTTTGATCGAAAGCGTCAGAAGATAAACAGCTTCTAAAGACAAGCTGAATCGATTCTGTGACGTAAAATACCCCCATTTACTACGCGAACGACGGTGACCATCTCTCTAACTATTCTGCCAAAAGCAACAACAATGGCATGAAAAAGTATGAAAGCCGCATTCACAGAATCCCCTGCAGTCAGAAAAATTAACACTATTTGTTTGTTAAAATGACCCATTATAGGGCCACTCACTCAGTCTGAACGAGTAACGTCATGATGCCAATGAAGTTTTAAGGCTGCCAATCTTGCAGCTCTTCATCACGCGAACACGTCCTTGAAATGACCCCCCCCCCATAAACCTCACTTCATATAGACGAAACGGGGGTTTATGGGGGTATACATTATTTTTCTTATTTCTGCTCGAATACATAGGTTGTGGGTACTCGTTAGAACCGCATGAAGGAGACGCTTCTAACCAGCACTCACATCCTATTTTGCGCTCACGATCTATGTTTGCAGTAAAAATAAAAGCGTATCACATATTTTCATCAGAAAAATAACCTTTTGTAGATAAGAAAGAATGCCCTTTATCACATGACGTCGTTGATATGCAGTGGATAGCGTCATATCATTAATATCATATGGCCACACGTGTAATATCACTTTGGCGGGATTAAGAAACGTCATGACGACGTCCATGTTAACCATGTATTTTGTGGTATGAAGGAGTGTTTAGTACGGCCATTATATGTATATAGTTATATAGAATGCATAACTGACCAGTCTAACTGGTCCGGACCTTTTAGCATAATGGATGTGTCGCTCGCTTTGTAACCCAAGGGTAGTGGGTTCAATCCCCGGTCGGGGCACTCGACTGGATTTTTTATTACAGATTTTCCTCCTACTACTACACTTTCTTTCTTACTCAGCTGACAATCAAGAACTCCTTTTATTCACAACAGTAAAACTTTATTTTGGTACTTCGCACTAAAAACAATGGTGATTTAGGTGATTCCCACTGGGATTTCAGTATGCTACTACCCGTCTACCTTAACTACTACCCCTCCTACCCACCCTACCGTACCCCTATCAACCACACATCACACCTACCACACCGTATATCGCCCCCACCCAACCATGTCATGGTGATTTCTGTCATTCCCAGGGTGATTTCGGTGATTTCTGAGGTGATTTCGATATATATTTTGGTGACCTTGGTCTTTCCGGTGACCGAGCCGGTGGTAGGATGCATATAATATCTATCTATCTCTATATAATCCTGAACCTCTTCCGAGTGTTATTAGGATGGTTGCGCATGGAATATTAGTAAGAGAAGGAAAAGTGTGATAGTGCAGATTTAACAGAATAAAAGAAATGTGAGCATAGATGAAAGATTATGTGTAGCAGTAATGGGAGTTTAAAAGCAGGATAAAAACCGTATTTCCTTAAGGGAGCCTGTGGTTGATCAAACTGACCGGTGGATCGGGCTTAAGATTGTATGACGGTTCCAGCGTAAAAACATAAATTGAATTTTATTTTATTTTAGTATTCTTTATGCTGGTTGGCGCCTGATGCTCCGTCTTTGGTCGGGCCCCTCGGAGCCTAACTATTGGTTTTCTTTTGCTCCAGCAATTCTGTTGTTGTATGCTGTCTAGTCCTCAGCCTTGTTTCATCTCTGTAGTTTTTTTATTTGTTTGTTCTCGGAGATGTTACACTGATGAGTTAGGAAGCCTTCATGCGGACTAAACAAAATTAGTGTATACCGCGATAGAGGTAAGGGCAAGGATTATGGCTATGTAAAACCGATTTAAGCCCCCTAGTGGAATTCTTTCTACTGACCGTTCCAAGGCGGTTCTTCTGTGACGGTTTATTTATGTTGTCTTTCTATTTTGGATGCCCATTTGGCCATTTTGTGGGAAAGTAACTGTCCTTATGGCCTTCCTTTGATAAGGTTTCCATTATGGTCTGGTCGCTTCATGTTTGTGTTTCTCTCCGTTTGGTGTCTTTGATGAGTGGAGTAAAAAAATCAACATTGAGTTCCTTTAAGAGCAACGAAAACATTCATAAGAAAGAAGATGGGTCATAATACGTAGTTTCGGCTAATAAAGCCTCATCAGTGACCCTGTAATGATCCGGCAAAGAAAGCCAGAAGAAACATACCACAATTTTGCAAATTTCGAATAGGCAGTCGATACAAAGACTGATATAAATCAAATTGGGGTCCAAAAATTAAAAACCTGTCTAGAATATGAGTCTAAACCAATAATTTATTTCTGATTTCTCAGAATATACACGCTGATCTCAAAGGACCAAAAGTAAAATATAAGTTATTGTAAGTTTATTGTATCGATTCCTGATCTTTGTTTTACTTCTACTTAATCTTGATGTGAAAGAGTCAAATATGTTCTAGAAAGGGTTATCCTTTTGAAGGTAGGAATACACCACAGAGCTGGAAAATATGGAGTGTACATGTTTTCTGGGCCAGCCTAGCTAGTTTCGGCCATTTAGGCCTAATCCCTACTTTTAAGTTTATTTTTGTAATCATGTGCTCAAAATGCTCTATGCAAACATGTTTTCACAGTGCATCATCAGTAATACCTGGATATCTAAGACTCAAAGTCATAATACATCTACACAGCACTATCATTTTTTTTTTTTTTTAAATGAGAAAAAAAAATATTATGGTTTCCATTTCATTTACGGTGATTGATGTACGGGGAGACGTTTTACGGCCGCCACACGGCACAACACCAGCTGCAGTGAAGGCAAATGAAAATCAAAAATGAGTTCCTTTAAGAGCAATGAAAACATTAATAAGAAAGAAGATGGGTCATACTACGTAGTTTCGGCTAATTAAGCCTAATCAGTGACCCTGTAATGATCCGGCAAAGAAAGCCGGAGGAAACATACTGCAATTTTGCGAATTTCGAATAGGCCGTCGATACAAACACTGATATAAATCAAAATG
Organism: Lucinisca nassula; assembly: GCA_963580285.1. Lineage (NCBI taxonomy): Eukaryota > Metazoa > Mollusca > Bivalvia > Lucinida > Lucinidae > Lucinisca > Lucinisca nassula. Next base: position 86,689,941 of record OY757016.1, on the reverse strand, counting down.
GGGTCCAAATAATTAAAAACCTGTCTAGAATATGAGTCTAAACCAATAATTTATTTCTGATTTCTCAGAATCCATAATACACCTACACGGCACTATCAATTTTTCATTTTTTTTTAATGAGAAAAAAAATATTATGGTTTCCATTTCATTAGTGTTCTGAAAACTAATTCAAACTACAAATAAAAATCAAAAATGAGTTCCTTTAAGAACAATTAAAACATCCATAAGAAAGAAGATGAGTCATACTACGTAGTTTCGGCAAATAAAGTAGAAGTAAAACAAAGATCAGGAATTGATACTTACTCCATCCATAAAAGACACCAAAAGCCTCATCAGTGACCCTGTAATGATCCGGCAAAGAAAGCCAGAGGAAACATACTGCAATTTTGCGAATTTCGAATAGGCAGTCGATTCAAAGACTGATATAAATCAAAATGGGGTCCAAATAATTAAAAACCTGTCTAGAATATGAGCCTAAACCAATATTTTATTTCTGATTTCTCAGAATATTCACGCTGATCTCAAAGGACCAAAAGTAAAATATAAACTGCACTATGGTTGATGTACGGGGACACGTTTTACGGCCGCCAAACGGCACAACACCAGCTGCAGTGAAGGCAAATAAAAATCAAAAATGAGTTCCTTTAAGAACAATTAAAACATTCATAAGAAAGAAGATGGGTCATACTACGTAGTTTCGGCTTGTAGTGTAGGGTTCCTTCACCTATCTCATTATTTGATGACAAACTGTGTTGCCTACTTTTTAATTAATTTTTGTTATTATGTGCTCAAAATGCATGCTCTATGCAAACATGTTTTAGGAGTTAGGAGGCCTTCATGCGGACTGAACAAATTATTTGTCTAAATCGCGACGGAAGTAAGGGCGAGGATTGTGGCCACGTAAAATCGATTTAAGCCCCCAAGTGGAAATCTTTCCACTGACCGTTCCAAGGCGGTTCTTCTGTGGCGGTTTATTTATGTTGTTGTTTGTTACTTACTGTGTGTATCACTTGTGTCTTTTTTTATTTTGGATGGCCATATGGCCATTTTGTGGGAAAGTAACTGTCCCTATGGCCTTCCTTTGTTTAGGTTTCCATTATGGTCTGGTCGCTTCATGTTTGTGTTTCTTTCCCTTTGGTGTCTTTGATGGGTGGAGTAAGTCAATTGTATCGATTCCTGATCTTTGTTTTACTTCTACTTTTCACAGTGCATATAATTATCATATTGATAATTTGGATTGTTTTGTCTTATACTGCTTGTACATATTTGTTTGTATATACAACATTTGAGGGCCTCATGGAAGATTAGCTTATCTGCTAAATGTTGTCACCCTCGTTGAATAAAGACTTTACTTACTTACTTACTTACTTGCTTGCTTGCTTGCTTGCTTACTTACTTGCTTACTTACTTACTTACTTACTTACTTACTTACTTACTTACTTACTTACTTATCAGTGAGCCTCAAGTAATTTCAAAATTCAACAATGGAATCAATTATGCCAAAGGACAAGAAAATATAAACTACACTATGGTGTAGGGCAGGGAGAGCTTTTACGGCCGCCACATATCCCCAGGCACCAGCTGTAGTGACGTTAAATATGTTCCAGAAAGGGTTATCCTTTGTAAGCAAGGAATACACCACAGAACTGGAAAATATGGAGTGTACACGTTTTCTGGACCAGACTAGCTAGTTTCGGCCAATTAGGCCTCATCAGTGACCCTCAAGTATTTTCAAAATTCAACAATGGAATCAATCATCACAAAGGACAAGAAAATATAAACTTCACTATGATCAGAAACCAGGACGAGATCAGCTGGTAGCCTGTTCCAAAGAACAACCGTTATGAAGTCTCTCTCATAACAAAACAAAAAAAGAGATCAGCCACAAGTGGTGCGCAATTAGTACCCATCGGAATACCCACAACTTGTCTAAATAACTTAGAACCAAATCTTATGTAAATATTGTCAAGTAGAATGTGGAGCTTCACACACTTTCTGACATGACCATAAAGTATAATTTTTATGCTCTTCAGAAGTGAAAAAAGCACCCCCACATTACATGCAAGATAGAAGGAGTCTTCCCTATGAAATGCCCATTCAATTAAATCATTAAGCCCCCCCCCCCCCACCACCTCCACAAGATTACGAGGACGTGTAGCGTAAAGGGTGGCAAAAAATCATAAGCAGACAGACCTGAAGCACGAAAACGCGGCCACCAACCAAAGCCCCCCCCCCACACACACACACACACAAACACATAGCCAAAGGCCGAAGCCCACAGGCCCTAGCACCACCAAGCTCCCACCGAAGAGCGCTAACACAGCGACGCCGCCAAACAACGACCACACTGCCAGCGTCCTTATCAGCTGGAGCCAAAACAAACTTCCTGTGATATTCTTGAATACCTAGTTTAAGGTGACGTAAATACGTCTTAGGTTTAGGAGGTAATAAGTTCGTATTTTGTGAATAAAAAGAAATGCGTTTGTTCACTAACTTCAGAACGCCAAGTTTCCACTCCTCAAGAGCTTTATGCTCAACATACTCTCGTTTACACCATCGATTACCAAATTCATTCAAGGCAGCAGCGATTTCATCTCTACATTAATTGAAATCAATTTAAGAAGGAAATCGATATTTCGGTCCTTTAGATATTATATTACGTATCCTAGAATTAGGAATATTTTTTAAATTGCCAGTAACAATATGACCAGCAGCAGGATAGCAATGCACTGAATTTTTACAACCACATGTATTATAAAACCTTGTAAGGCGTGTATCGTAGCGTCTGAGCTCAAGTGACCGCCTTCTGAGCTCACCCATCATGTCTGTCACACTGCTATAGTAGGAGAAATCATTTGTGACCCAACGGGCTGCCCTACACTGCAACATTTCAATCTTCTTGATATTTTCTTTTGTATAGGGGCCCCAAACAGCCGAGGCATATTCTACCTGTGGCCTAACAAAAGTGTTGTATGCCAGCGTTTTTATTTCCTGACTTTTTGTTTTAATATTTCTTTTTACGAAGCCGAGGGTCCTGTTTGCACTGGCTATAATATTTGTTGTGTGTGAATTCCAGCCAAAGTCTTTGTTGAAGGTTACCCCGAGGTACTTGGCTAAGTCCACACTTTCTATTTCCTGAACATACATGATGTATTGGGACTTAATTGGCATTTTAGATCTAGAGACATGGAGTACCCGACACTTGCTGGGATTAAACTTCATGTCCCAGGTTCGCTCCCAATGCTGAAGTTTTTCCAGGTCAGACTGTAGCACTTGTGTATCTGCTGGGATGGATACAGACAAGTAAACAGCGGTATCATCAGCAAAGAGCCTAACTTGTGACTGAATATTATCCGGTAGGTCAATTATGCACAATACAAAGAGGAGCGGGCCAAGGACTGATTCCTGGGGGTACCGCAGAGGTGTCCGGTACCTCATTTGAAGACTCCCCATTTAGTACAACAGTTTGAGAACGTCCAATTAAGAAAGATTCAATTCATTTTAAGGTATTTGCGGTTATGCCAAAATTTAAAAGTTTATACAATAATTTTAGATGGTTAACTTTTTCGAAGGCTTTACTGCAGTCTATAAGTACTAAGTAGATTTGTTTGCTCAAAGTCAGCTGCCTTGCAAGATCTTCCACAAGCTGAATAAGCTGAGTTTCGCAGGGGCGTTTTTCACGAAACCCATGTTGCAACTCATAAAGAACATTGTGCTGGGCCAGATGTTTGGAAATATTGGATGCAATTATATGCTCCATCACCTTGCATACTATGCATGTCAAGGAGATAGGCCTATAATTGGCAGGGTCAGTTTTATTGAATCTGGGACCGAAACGTCCCGCGACCATTTTATCACCTTTTTTTAAAAAAGTGGACAAAATTGAGCTTTTGTCCAATCTGCAGGTAGTTGACCGGTTAGTATGCAGCCTTGCAAACAATATTGCTGTGTATGAAAAGACTCGATAAAACCGAGTCTCTAATTTTTCGTTCTATTAGCTTTTTATTCATTTATACAAAGGTTTTACCTTGGAAAGTGGCCGAAACAACCAGCGGGACTAAACGACTACGGGGACGAAACGACTTGGATGGGAAACGACCATTGTGAAACGCCTGGGTGCGAAACGACTAGGGGCAACTTCCCTCACAGCGGTCTCACTATAAAGCGACAATAAGCGTCAAGAAGCGACAAGAAGCGTCAAGAAGCGACAATAAGCGACAAGAACGTTTTTAAACAATTTTTTATATACATCTAAGGCAGATTTGATATTTTATAACATTTTCAATGCTTCCTGGTATATTTTTGTCAACACAAGTTCATTAGATGCCCTTAAAGTTTGCTCCGAACAACTGTGCAAATAAAAATAAAAAATAAGTTCCTTTAAGAGCAATGAAAACATTCATAAGAAAGAAGATGGGTCATACTACGTAGTTTCGGCTAATAAAGTAGAAGTAAAACAAAGATCAGGAATTGATACAATTAACTTACTCCACCCATAAAAGACACCAAAGGGAAAGAAATAAAAACATTAAGCGACCAGACCATAATGGAAACCTAAACAAAGGAAGGCCATAAAGCCTCATCAGTGACCCTGTAATGATCCGGCAAAGAAAGCCAGAGGAAACATACTGCAATTTTGCAAATTTCTAATAGGCAGTCGATACAAAGACTAATATAAATCAAATTGGGGTCCAAAAATTAAAAACCTGTCTAGAATATGAGTCTAAACCAATAATTTATTTCTGATTTCTCAGAATATACACGCTGATCTCAAAGGACCAAAAGTAAAATATAAACTACACTATGGTTGATGTACGGGGGAGACGTTTTACGGCCGCAACACGGCACAACACCAGCTGCAATCCCGACTCTGAAAAGCTTAGACAAGTATTGAGCAACAAGAAAGCGTCAAGAACATATTTTAACACTTGTATTCAATCTTTCTGGTAATAAGATAATACCAGACATTGGCAAACTTAAATGTGTAATTTTGTGTCCATACAAGTTCCTTTAAAAGCCCATAAATGCTTATCATATCCATAATATGGACCTGTCGTCTAGCTTTATCGACGGATAAAAAAGCGTCATGAAGGGATTTTAACTTTTGTTTCGCTAAATACTAGCCTACATGTGATAGATTTCGTGAGATATTTATATATATACATATATACATAAGCATTCATATAGAGAGAAACAGATTTACGAATAATTCTGTTTTTTCATGTTTTTTAATGCTTTATTATGCAAAAACGGTGCCGGTCAAGTATCTGGAAACAAGAAAGCGTCAAGAAAAAAGTGACGATTTCCACACGTATTTTTTTCTGGATTTCTGACATATGCCAAGATCCACATATCATTATGGGTTCAATTTGCTCATTTATAATACTTCTCGGGAAAATAAAATCCACTTCGGATCCTTATAGTTAAAGGAAAAGTTCCACCTTCTGCCGGTTGTTCGCTTACCGGGAAAAAGCAATAAGAAAATATATCACGGCCCAAAATCGTTAATTACTTTCACTCAGTTTGATTAATTTAAGTTGAATTACTCAATGGCTTGCGGGCTATGAAACTGATAAAATCAATAAGCGTGTATTCCTTCGAAGCACCGCCAATATCTTTCTTTTCCTTCCTTTATTTTCATTTTCTTTATTTCTTTCTTTCGTTCTTTCTTTCCTGTCTTTTTTCTCTTTCTTATATAGTAACAAATAAGTGCACTTATTTGAGATATTTCATTTTTTTTCCTAAAAAAAAGATTTGTTGAGGGTTACTTGTTTGTTTGATTTGAGGTTTAACGTCCCCGTCAACACTGTATAGGTCATTTTGAAGACGTTGCTTCCAATTTTGTGGGATTTTTAGCCGAGATTGAGATGAAATGACTTCTCAAGCCCTGTCGTCCAATAAAATCAATAGGGTTTATAAGCATTGACGGATCAAATCGCACCACTTTGCCTAGGCAGGCTTAGCACTACCTGTAAGCATCATGGAGCCCATTTATTTCTTCAAGCTCCAATGAGCGGGGCCGGATTTGTTGAGGGTACGTATTAGAATCATGTGGGAGTAAGATGTAATGAGACCCACTACATGTTTTCTATCTTTTTCATGTGGATACCCGTTAGAATCCATGGTAAGACGATTATGACTACCCACGAGATATTTCTTTATTTTGTTCTTATTTCTTTCTTTTTCTATCCTACAAAGGAACCGGATAAGAATAAAAGCAGTTATCGGTGATTTTCCGAATTAAAAAAACAAATGTTATGGGTACTTGTAAGACTCCTTAACAAACATACTTGTCCTCAAACTCAGCAGCAATAAAGCACGCCTATATAATTTTGACTCCCTTAAACCCCACTTTTATATTGTAAAAGGGATAGGTTGTGGGTACACGTTATAACCGCCTCGGCGAGGCGGTTCTAACGTGTGCCCACAATCTATGTTTTAAGTTATAGGAAAAAAAACGCAATTTCCTTGACGCTTTTTTTTCTATCGTAGATCTCTCTACGAATATAAGTTTTCTATTCATATAGAAAACGGGTTATTAAATCACACTACACTTCGCCATGAGTGGATACTAAAATAATGATGATGTTAAACTTTAATGGTGATTATCAAGAAACAAGTAAAAGTATGCTTATGCAATCTGAATGGGTTGTAAAGTAGATATTTTGAAGAAAAAACAACAACATTTATTGTTGTTAAAATGAAAATAAAATATTTACTTTCATCAAGAACAAAGCTTATATATACGTTTTGCATGACATTACAAAAGTTACAGATTAATTTGATAGGATAGGATTGTTCCCCTTGAATGTCGATAATTTATTTATTTATTTATTTATTTATTTATTTATTTATTTATTTATTTATTTATCTATTTATTTTTTTTTTCAATTATTTTGGGTTATCATCTGGGGGATGTTTAAGTGATGGCGTGTATCATTAATTGAAGCGCTGGTTAATTACTGTTACTCAGTTTTGAGCTATTCTAGTTGAATAACTCAATGGCTTGCGGGCTGTTACTAGAATTAATTGCGATCGGTCATAGTCGGACCTTCAGAATACATCACTGCAGTGCGGCAGTGGTGTATTCCGAAGGTCTTTCTTTCTTTCTTCCGATACTGTTTTCGGTCAATTTTGACCATGATAACAGGTTTGGGGTGTGGCACAAAAAGTTTTCAATCCCCACCCCCAAAAAAGAGCTTTATGACACAGCCACCAACAGATTAAAACTATTTACAAGAAGTCATCAGGGGAAGGAATCCATACCTATCCCCTGCCCAACCCTAGGATATTATATTTTGGCCTTAAACCCATCAACTGTCTCAGAGGAGACAGCTTCGATTGTAAGGCCATTCCAAGTTGCAATTGTCCTGGGGAAAAAAGAACTCTTAAAACCATCCGTGTATGCATTAGGACGGTGATCTGAAAGGGATGGGACCTGGTTCTCCTACATCCTCCACCGGCTTAAGATAGGTACCTACTCTTATCTATAATGGCTAAGTTATTGTGGATTTTATAGAATAGGGTCTGAGAAGCCTGCTCACGCCTTTCCTGCAGAGTCGGCCACTGGAGTTCTTCAAGCATCTCTCAAACGTGACTTTGGTTGCGCCAGCGTCTGCAGGTCCAACGAGCAGCAGTCCTCTGAACTTTTTCTATTCTATCAGTCTCCTTTTGATGATAAGGCATCCAAACTGGTGCTGCATATTCAAGCTTGGGGCGGACTAAAGTTTTGTATGCAGCATCCTTGGTTTCCCTCGGTGCGAAAGCCAAATTTCTACGGAGGAAACCGAGTGTCTTAGTAGCCTTACTAGTTATCTCATTAATGTGTTGACCCCACTAGAGGTCATCAGTGATTTGAACTCCTAAGTATTTAGCAGAAGAAACGTTCTCTAAAACCTGGTTATGTAATGTATAACCATGGACAATCTGTTAATGGGGAGGGTGCCTTGTCACTCTCATAGAGTGACATTTTGCCACATTAAATTTCATGAGCCATGCATCTTCCCAGGTAGCCAACTTTTCCAAGTCATTCTGAATTAGCTGAAGGTCATCAGACCCTCTTATATTTCTGTACAGTACACAGTCATCAGCGAAAAGGCGGATTGTAGATTTGATGTTGTCTGGTAGGTCGTTAATAAAAATTAAAAACAATATCGGTCCCATCACGGAACCTTGTGGGACACCGGACAGCACCGGGGCAGGGTCAGAGCAAACACCGTCAAGTACGACTTTTTGTGTTCGTCCAGATAGCCAAGCAGAGATCCACTGGAGAGTATCATTTCGGATACCATAGTACTCCAGTTTATACAGAAGTCTTCTGTGGGGGACTTTATCGAAAGCCTTTGCGAAGTCAATAATAATTAGGTCTGTTTGTTTGTGACCCCTATTATGGGCCCCGTCCAGGTTTTCCTGTAGGTCGTGGATGAACTGGACAAGCTGGGTCTCACATGACCTACCGCTTCTCAATCCATGTTGGGACTCAACAAGGATCTCGTGCTCTGTAAGACGTTGCATGATTTTGCTCACGATGATGTGCTCCAGAGACTCACAGCAAATACAAGTCAGTGATACTGGCCTATAATTGGAAGCGTCATACTTTTCCCCTTTCTTGTAAATGGGTGCCACATTGGCTTGAAGCCAATCATCTGGGACCCTACCCTGGGCCAGGTTTTGGTTGAAGATGCAGGCAAGGACTGGAGCAATTTCTGCGCTGCATTCTTTTAACACACGTGCGCTGAGGTCATCAGGACCTGAGGATTTGTGGGGGATAAGACAGTCTAGTAGTAGTCAATCAAGACCGTGGGGTCATCACTGGTGGGGAGTATGGACTAGGGGAGGAAATGGTTTGGGGGCGAAACGACTCGGTCCCCTCCTAATACCGGTATTTAGTCTGATGCGTTTTACTCCATTCATATTGCGGAAGCTGGAAACCAGTAAATCATATGAGACGGAAGTATCGATTGAGCTGCGAAAAGTATCAAAATGTTATATTCAATAATATTCTCAAGTATTATTGTTTTAGCCAGAGCGAGCAGCTCACCTGTCCTCATCTGGTCTCCTAGCAGGTTAATTTCATTTTCCATCAAATTGTCAGGCAATCACAAAATTGTTCAGAATCAGAATTGTTACTGGTGACACGTCAAATGACATTCATAGCCTAGACTCATGGGTTTTGACGCACTTAAGCATTAGTTGATGTGTCATTAATTTAAATTGCAACTCCCAGTACATTGGTTTTGTGCAAGACATACATGAACTTCTAGCAAATCTTTGTATATCATTTAAATACTTTAACAACAACTGTCTTTGTAGAAATTATATAGTCGCGTGCTTTAACTTCGAGGGTTCAACAAGTTCGACGTCATCGTTTGTTTTCGTATAATCGGATTGTTTCTGTCGCTATCCTTTTGGAAGAAACAACACAGAAAAAGAAAGTAGAAAACTATCAGTTGCACTTCAAAGGTTCTAAAAATGCCGATCAGGGAGGTAAATATAGCATAAAAGTTTTTAAACTTACAAAATAACATCATTTCCCAAGCGACACTTCACCCCCAAATATTATTGTGTATTTTGTTCTTCAGTCTGACAGCTCATTCCTTTTTTTTGTCGTCTGGGTTTTTCACCGAGGTATTCCAAACAGAGCTAGGTCAAAGTCAGTTTCATATGAGGCGCCTAAGGGGAAATTATGTAGTACTGAAAATAGGCCTGTTCTTATGATCAATTAACAGTTTTATTGATTTTTTAATTTGCTTCACAGACAGAGGTAATACTCTGAATGGCATTACTACATAAACTACACCAAATCTGTTGATGTGACAAAGAATATTGAGCAGACATGTAATAAGCTGCCTCTCTAGGTACTAAAAAGTTGTTTTGCACATTTTAGTGGAACTGTCAACTGTAAGAAAAGCTTCAGTCACACACACAAATGTTTTTCATGTTAACTGTTATTTAATATGAATTTTTTATTTTGTGTTTAACATTTGAAAATTATATCATTTTCAAACAGTCTCTGATTGAAAAAACATATGATGTGAATTGAAATTATGTTGTCATTGATTATTTCCCTTTATTTCAAATTTCCCCGTATGGAGCCTCTCATTTCCGGGAAAGAAACAAAATCGTCGAACTTGTTGAACACTTCAAAAACTTCATGTTTTTACCGGTCCGTGAATCAAAGGTAAGAAATGTTCAGTTTTGTTGTTAATTCTTTGCATTTTTCTATGATATTTCATTGCAAAATAAGTAATTTGAATTTTCTTTGCAATTATTTAATTTTGTTACTATTTTTAGCCATGTTTCATTCATCCGTCGCTTACGTCGTCGAACTTAGGTTACGCCAGTATAGGTGAAAACGGACCAGCATGGTGACTGTCATTTAGGCTAACAGTCATATGAAATGACGCATCTGACAATCTGCCATTTTTCTTGCAAGATAATTATTTAAGTTCAACAATAATACCAGGACTGTGTTCAGAGATCATTATTTGTCTGTAAAAACAAAATAAAATGACAAAAATAACTGGGTCGGGTATAAAAGCCAGGGCCGGGCCGAGCCGCCGAGCCAAAAAATGCCGATCCGAAGATTTTATTTTTCGAAATTGTAACCGAAGAAGAAATGTTAGTGGTAAATTTTAATATGATAATGTAAATTGTATCGAATGTGATACTCAGCATAATTTTTGTTCTTATTGGTGCCCTAATTTTTGTTTTATTGCCATTTTGCAAATTTTTAGGGGTATAAAAGCCAAGGCGGTTTTATCGTACGTTTTGATCGAATTTGAATGAAATAGACATTAATGTGTGAAAAAATGTACATGACAACCCCAAAAAAGTATTTTCTACACCCTTTAATGTAATAATTCCAGTCAATTCCTTTTAGTATCTGTGATAACCGTATTTTTGGTGGTTTTATGTAGGCCACGTCGTAATAAACCGCAACGGACGACAATGTCAGATATAAATGATAAGGGCAATAAATATACTTTCTGAATGGTAGGAACTAAAGATAGAGCTTTATGGAACTCATCATATTTCTTAATCATGTTTTAGACATATTAATTATGTTTTTATACTTACCTATTGTATTATTATTACTTATTAATATGCTTCCGTCAGTAAGTGATTAGTGCATTAATTGACTCATCTAATTGTTTTAGACCTCAGCCTGTCACTTTAAAAAGAAAGGGTTGCAACAAAATAGTACAATTTGCATACCTGCAGATAACTCGCCAAAAGACAAAGATAACGCCTCGGCGAAGACTAAACGCATTTGGCGTGTATTGCCCAATAATAAATTTTCCTATCCACACTTTCCCAGAGCAGGCTTATACGTAAGTGGTTAACCAGTATAGTGCACATTCTTTTGCCAAAAACTGACAACTACCCTTCTTGAATCAGTGGAAGGGAGAGAATGAGAATATTTGATGTTCAATCTCCACGAAAGAATGTTGCCGACCTCAGCAGGTATCGAACCCGCATCCTCCTGATCATCAGTCAGTAAACAGCTCCTACTGGCAGTAAACAGAAAAAAGAACCCTGCAGGCACACAACTTTGAATCAATTTTGTTTCAACGTATAACAGTGCCGTTTTAACGACGTCGAATCAACGTTGTAAAACCCTGAAGTCCGTGACCAATCATTAAAACAACGTCGCATATACAAGCTTTGTCCACTGGGATAACAGTCTGATGTCACTGAACATGGGTCGTCATTCGATTCGGATCATTTCAGTCGTTGTGTGCCTCCCTTTCGGTCCTTTTCGGTCGTTTCCTGTAATAAGGTAATTCTAAATATAGAAACAAAAATAAAATAAGAAATTCGATCAATTAAGGTGATTCTGGTGAGTATATTTAATTTTATCACGAACACATAATAAGTATAATCAAATTCAAATATCATAAGGCCAAAAAGAAGTAATTTAACCGATGAATTTGAAAGAAATTCGGAATTGTCAATACTCTTTCGCCGCCTTGGCTTTTATACCCCTGGATTTCGGAAAACAGTTATTAAAAGAGAAATAAGCAATGTAGATACGTGAAACTACTTGTAGTTATAACATATCTAATTTATAATAATTAAATCCCACATTCACCAAAATATATATCTAACTTGTATCTAGAGACTAAAAATAAAATTTTCGGTAGGCTCGGCGGCTCGGCCCGGCGCGGCCTTGGCTTTTATACCCGACCAAATAACTTGTTTGACACCTGAAAGAATTTAAATAATCTTATCCTAATTTGCAAATGGCCGCCATTTACATGTCCTTGTTTCAGTGGGTAGGGAAGTTGCGGTGCTTGTTTCTCTTGCTTGCAGGGAGTAATATACCAAAGGTCTGCGTCAGTATTTTCTTTAATAGATTGTTCATTATCACTGACAAGAATTTTCTTGGAATTTTTACACTTGGCAGCATACAGACACACCGCAAATTACTTCACAAGTTTCTCTTCTTCCAGTTCCAATATATTTTTATATAAGACGTGATATTAGTTTGAAAAGTAAAATTTTGTATATACTAGCAATTCATTCAAACAAGTTGCATGTGAACTAATGCACCAGGTGACATTATAACAGAGAAAACATTGCTTGTTTCAGATGCACCTTTTGGTTCTTATATTTTTATGCTTCAATTTGAGGAAAAAAAGTGCCCAAGGATTTCTCTTAAAGATTTGAGTAGTCCGGGTAAAACTGTTGTAATTTTCCAGGACAATCCTCAAATTTTTCATAAATCACCTGGATGTGACACTCTGGTGTTGTTCTACTAAAACGATGATGAGGTATTGCAAATTAGCTTACGTAAGTCCAAGAATTGGAATAAATTTGTTGGTGCGTCAAATTAGATGTGCGTCAAAATACATTACAGGACGATACACCAAGACCTGTGATATGGGAAGTTAGTCCCTAGCTCTAACCAAAGAGGTAAACTTAGGTACACAATCCTCAGCACCTCCAGCTATTGAAATAATCGAATCGGGAAGGGCATTCCAATTTCTATTGGTTCGTGGGAAGAACGATTCTTTATATCCCCTTTTCTCATAGGAAGTGGCTAGACAACCGGATCCGGCATTCTAGACCTAGCGGCTGGAAGACCGGGTCCGGTCGTCTAGCCATCCTCCCGTTATCAGGCTAGAATGCCGGCAATAGAATATTTGATAACTATAATCCACAAGGTAGCCTAAACTAAATTAGAAAGGAACATTTACCGGTCATGAATTATCCGCCATTTTGCTTTAATTTGACTATCGTTTTATTTATTCATTTATTTATTTATTTTCAAAATTAGAATCTAATTTGCGGTGCCAAAAAATCACAATGGTAATTTACGTTGATTGCTAATTAGGCCCGAATGAGTTCACTAGTCAGTAATTATTATCTCAGTGTCTAGTTTAATGATGAGATTCATTGTACCTGAGTGAGCTGTGTCATCAAAGAATGCCTTAAAACCACTGGCAATTTTAAATTGTGCATAACTTAGTTAATATTAATTTCTAGAGTCACATTACTGGTACAGTGGACGAGAGAGACCTTACTGCGGCGTCTTTGGGCACAGTTTTGTTCGATGACTATGCGTGAGATGGAACCGACGGGCTTCATACAACGACCTTCCTTTCTCCGGCGAGGCTCACGGAACGGGGGGGGCTGTCGGTAGTAGCTCTACAAAACAAACTACGACACAGCGATTTGCTTTGTTTGTTTGGAGTAGACAATTACTACGATATTTAAAGTATGTGATGTGTTGGCGGTGATAGTTTAAGACAATAGGATCTTTAAACTTTTAGATGTCTTTGCGGTCGTTTGACCGCTCAATCAAATTACTAATTGTTTGTAGCACTCTGTACAGTAAAACAATAGGATCTTAAAGCGTTATGAATTCTTTGAGGTCGTTTGACAGCTCAATCAGGTTAATGGTTGTTTGCAACACACCGTAATTATATTTTACAACCACGTGATTTATCACGTTCAATTTCCTTCATAATAATAATAATAATAATAATACATTCAATTTCCTTCATAATAATAATAATAATAATTATTATTATTATTATTATAATAATAAAAACCAATACATAAGTCATAAGTGTCCGACCCGCATTAATAGTCGTTACAGATAAAAAATTGCAGTTGCCAATATACATAAAACGAAAGTATTCTCCCCCCTCCTAAATAGTGGAAAAGGTTTGTCCGGTTCTTCATATGTATTTGTTTTCTGTTTTCGGTCGATTATAACTGCAAAATATTATATTCCCGGCATTCTAGCCTTCCGTAATGGACTTGTCTAGAATACCGGACCCGGTCTTTTAGTCCCAGTGTCTAGAATGCCGGGTCCGGCGTTCTAGACTCAGAGACTAAAAGACCGGGTCCGGTCGTCTAGCCACTGCCTTTCTCATATCTCCGTTCAGTCTCATAACTCCGTTCACCCTCGTTTTTAATTAATATGAAAAGGAATTATTTTGACAATTATCACACATCAGAATTTGTAATTAATAACTAACATTGCAACCCGTTTTGAAGAAAATCAGTTTTGATTTACAATTTAATTCACAGAAATTGAAATTTATTACAAAATGCTTAATATTTTAGGGGTCCCCCAAAATAATCTCTAACCAGTGACAAGCATGTGATTGAAAATAAAAAATAGCAACAAATTAGAACAGTAAACAGTCTAAATAAATTGCTCATCATGTATAATATTCATAGAATGAATCTGAGTACTTATAATAATCAAATAAATTTGGCTGAACAGAGTTATGAGAACATGCCCCAAACATGCCCTGCATTTCTAGATGGCTGTAGAATAAACAGAAGTGATGTTTATTTTCTTAAATGTTGAGATTCTTATAGGCAATTAGTCAAATGTTTAGAAAATACCTGCAGAAAATTGTTCTTGCAACAAAAAATTGAAAGCAGGAATGCTCAACCTTAGGTGAACGGAGTTATGGGTTGCCAGGCTAAATGTCAGATTTTGTTTGATTTGAGGTTTAACGTCCCCATCAACACTGTAAAGGTCATTTTTGAGACGTTGCTTCCAATTTTGTGGGACTTTTACCCGACATTGAGATGAAATGACATCTCAAGCCCTATCGCCCAATTAAACCAATAGGGTTTCTTTAGTTTCCTCGCACCGCGGTTCCTCGACAGGCTTAGATCCTGTAAGCGGTTTACCAGTACTAGTGTGTAGGCCAGATTCAGCTATGCTTGGAAGCATCATGCAGCCCATATATTTAATGACAGATTCCATCTGTCTATTATTGCTGTGCTGCACGTTTAAAGTAATTGAGGCTTTTTTCTTCAGGCTTTGACCGCCATAGAAATACGGGTCCGCACAAAATGTAGTCCAGTTTGGCGCAGTAATCAAAATTGTACAAGCGTATTGGTTAGCCTGTAAGCGAAATACAAACTTGAAGCAGATGACTTGATGATTCAGCATTTCATATGAATCAGCTGCATCATGCGCCGGGTTTGGCGAAGACTGTATACCCAGATCAATGCAGCGTCTGCTCAGGTTTTACACTGTTTTTTATCAGTGCTGTCAATATTAAATCCTTAAAGACCAGCCTGCTGTTGGACCAGGTAAGCTGTAGACAAGAATATTAATGGGGTTTCTTTCTGACTTTCAAGGTCAAGTTAAGGTCAGTTACAGCTAAGGTGTATATTGACTTTGTGTGGAGAAATTGAAAAGAAAGGCTGTCCCTTTCAACCCTGGAATATGGTACAGATACTTAGTGTAAGTCCTGTGATATAATTCATTCTATACATTTAGCAGAATGGGCGAGCCCAACTTCAGTGATGGAAGAGTGCACTCCAGAAACCCAAGGCAGTAAATAAATCAAAGCACTGACAACACTCATGCCGATTGTCTCTAAATGCAGGCTGGTCATGAATGGGGACGGACTGATTCTCTTAAACTTAAGATGTTAGTAACTAATGCAAAAAAGTGTAGAACAAGATCAGCACCGTGGTGTGTGGCTTTTGAACTGAGTTTGCATTGTTTGCCAGATCCAACATTTGATTCATGTGCAGATTTTACAGATAACACTTACATGTACCTAACACTGACAAACGTTTTGGTTGATTGTTTGGCATTCGACCCGAAGTTGATAATAAGAAAAGCGCTTCAGTGCTAATGTCTACGTGACTGTCACTGACTTGTCAGAATAACTTTTTGTCTTGTAGAAAATAGCCGCAGTGAGATCAGGGTATTCCATAAGACGGAAGAGGGTTATCCTGGAATCATAGGGTGAGCTTGGCAAACAGTGTAGACCAAGATCAGACGCTGCCGAACGCGTCATTTTATCAAAATCTTCACTATTTGTTTGGAATTTCAGAGTTAAACAGTTTAAATCTCAGCCCAGGCCTATTACTCCAAACTACACCCCACACTCTCAGTGCTTTGATTCTGAAACCAAACGATTATAAACGATTATAACACACTTAGGCACCATGTCCTTAAGCTAAAAAGGTTAAATCAGTTAACCGTGACTTCTGCTTACCAGTCCGGCCTCACACCAGTACGGATAGAAACCACATGTTCAGGATCAAACTTTTGATGTGTAATGTAAGGTCGTGCCTTGAAAAAAAGAAACAGAAATTTGTTCTCAAAAAAGCATTTAGTGAGAGCGTATTGCAACATTTTTCATTAAAGGATCGTAAGCGTGCCCCTGGACAGTTAGAAGCTGGTCGGAAAGCGGATGACGTTGACTCTGATTGTGGGTGCCACATGTGAGTGCTCTATCGCCTATTGGAGCGACATCTTACTATATACAGAAGACGCTAGTGGACATCGACGTAGCGGAAGACCGACGGCATCAAGATCGATTTGTCCGTCAGATGCATATGCGAAACAGATTTCCACCGGCAGCTGGTACACTGTACCTGTAGATAAACAAGGTGTCTCAACTACCGACTAATAAGCACTGACACTGATCGTCGCCCTTATGTGATGCACGTTTGAGAGCTAGACATCCCTGTTGTGACCAAAGTTAACATGTTGTTACAGTATGGAACACTTACGCTAGTGCATGAAATATGTAAATTGGCATCTAAGCGACTGACATTTCCGGGTGTTTCGATGTAAGGTGTAAGGTATGCCGAGACGACGCGTGCGTAATAGAGCATGACATATCAGGTGAAATAAGCGTAATTGTGTGGCAAGCTATTGCGTGTAGTTAGCGAGCGCAGCTTAGTGTCATTAAGAACATTCAAGATCATAGCTGAGACGTGGATTGAACAGCGAGACGTTACATCAATCAAGTGCTTCGGCCTCACATGGTTCCATTTATTTGTTTACGCTCAGAATTCAGGATATCTTATTCAGCAGGATTACGAGCGGGCTCATAGTGCTGTTCTTACTCAAAAATGTCTTCAAGCCAATGGAATTCATGTACTGGACAAGCCAGCCACTCTCCTCCGATGTCTTTCCCATAGAGTATCTTTGGGTAGAGGTGTCCACAGCCGACCAGACAAAAACTGTTACTTATGGACAGTAGCATTGTTAAAACTTGAATTTTAATGTTTGGTTTTGAAAACGTAAATAGTTTCTTTCAAAAATTTGAAACATTGTATGGCGTTTCATAATACCACGGGTCTATAGACATCTGCAAACACATCATATATTGGAATTTGCAGAACTACCTTTCTAAATTTTAATGTCTAAGGTTTTCTGTAAGTTTTCACGTGTTTTGATTTTCTCATAGAATCTGTCATTTCAGTGCCTTTGGCGCTTTGATTCTTCAAGCCCCTATGGGCAGGGGCCGTTATAAATGTCAGAATCAGAATTATTGGTGACACGTCAAATGACATTCGTACACCGGGACCTGTGATATGGGAAGTTAGTCCCAACAGGTAAATTTAGCTACACAATCCTCAGCACCATCAGCGGTCGAAATAATCTAATCGGGAAGGGCATTCAGTTCTTGCAGTAAGGGTCTGAAACGTCGTTGAATGGTGCTTCTACAGTGCCTAGCTGGGGGATCAAGGTCATCTGCTGGAATGCTAAAACCAACTGGAGGAACATGCAAATCTGATCAAGATACTGTCGAAGTGTTAACTGTTAAATGCATTCTTTGCAAATTGAGGGTGATGGTCCTTTACCGGATTTTGCAGACTGGGGACAGACATCAGAGTTGAACAACATTATTATTTCTGAAGAACAAGTTCTCAAGATAACTAGAATCGCGCAGTTGATGGTGCACCATCGCAAATACCCGCTTTTTCTATGGACAACACACTTAGAAATGCATGTGTACACTGAATAGGACAATTGAGAAGTTACATTCACAAGCCTTTTCTAAGAAATTTGACCTTTGACCTCACCCCATTACCCCAGGGGGTCAGATGAAAAGTTCGACACCTTCATGCACATCTGCAGTCCCCAAGCAATGTATTTACCAAGTTTGGTCAATGTAGGTAAAGAAATAAAAAAGTAGTTGCATTCACAAGCCTTTTCTTAGAAATTTGACCTTTGACCTCACCCCATGACCCCAGGGGGTCAGATGAAAATTTTGACACCTTCATGCACATCTGCAGTCCCCAAGCAATGTATGTACCAAGTTTGGTCAATGTAGGTAAAGAAATAAAAAAGTAGTTGCATTCACAAGCCTTTTCTTAGAAATTTGACCTTTGACCTCACCCCATGACCCCAGGGGGTCAGATGAAAATTTTGACACCTTCATGCACATCTACAGTCCCCAAGCAATGTATGTACCAAGTTTGGTCACTGTAGGTAAAGAAATAAAAAAGTAGTTGCAATCACAAGAAACGTGACAGACGGAAGGACTGACGGACACCCGTGACGAAAATAATATACCCGTTTTTTTTTTTTTTTTAAAAAGCGGGTATAATTAACCAACTGAAGATTACAAAATCACAAGGCCCAGATAATTTCACCCAAAATTACTGAAAGAATCAGCACTGAAACTGAAAAACCCTCTTTCAATTGTTTTCCAAAAATCAATAGTTGAAGGGGTAATACCAGAGATATGGAAAAAGGCAAATGTAACGGCTACATGTATATTTAAAAAGGGGGATAGAAAAAAGGCCTCGTATTATAGACCCATCAGCCTAACATCAGTACCAGGAAAATTACTAGAATAATTAGAAATGCTATAGTTGATCACATGGCCAATAATAATTTACTTTCGAAAGCCCAACATGGTTTCTGTGCAGGAAGGTCTTGACTTGTGTAACTCTTGGAGTTCATGGAAGACATTACAGAGGCAATAGACAATGGTCTGCAAGTAGATGTTATTTACTTAGACTTTTGTAAGGCCTTCGACAAAGTGCCTCATCAAGGCTTCTAAAGCAAATGGAATGTTACGGTATCAATGGGAAAACTTTAAATTGGGTGAGATAATTCCTAACAGAGAGAAAACAAAGGGTCATCGTGAATGGCTCAGCATCAGAATGGATTGAAGTAACTCGTATCCCCCAGGGCAGTGTACTGGGACCTGTTCTATTTTTAAATTTACATAAATGACCTTCCAGATGCAGTGGCTGGCCTCATGAAATTGTTTGCAGATGATGCCAAGTTATATTCAACCATAGAAAACAACCAACAAGCACTTGCACTTCAAAATAAACTCACCAGAGCGGAAACATGGGCACATGATTAGAAAATGTTTTTCAACATCTTGAAATGTCATCAACCCCATATAGGTAAACAGGAAACCAATACACGGTATGTGTTATGATATTGGGGTTCTTTAAATCGTTAAAGCAGCAGCTCAGTCAATAATTAATTTTAATATGCAGTAAAGATCAGAACTGGTGACATGTACAAATACATTGCAAGACCCCCAGCCCCGGCCAAATCCTTCCAAATTAGCTCATGTTACCTAAAAGCTCTTTCACCTCAAATAACCTAGATATTGTCTTCAAGTAAAGTGTATTATAGTCTATTTCATATTATTCCAACAGTATGAAATGGTGTCCGATGACGGTAAAATAAATATCGACTGTGTTAAGTCAGAAAATGATCTATGGGTCACTGTGGATAGCCAACTTAAATTCAGAGAACACAAACAACAATGTTGCTACAGCCAATTGAAATCATGGAATTATCTTAAGGACCTTCAGTTTTCTTGATAGTGACATGTTTGTGAACTTATTAAAATCTATAGTAAGACCACACTTAGAGTATGCATCACCTGTCTGGTCACCCCTTTATAAAAAAGATAAAATAGCACTTGAAAACGTTCAGAGAAGAGGCACCAGGCTAATCAAATCACTAAAAGGTTTAACATACAGTGAAAGACTAAAAGTCATAGGCCTTCCCACATTGGAATACAGGCGGGAAAGAGCTGACCTTATTCAGATGTACAAGATCATGCACAACATAGATAATGTAAATAAGGAGAGACTGTTCACTATGACAAACTATACAACTACAAGGGGTCATCCACTAAAAATCTTTAAACCCAGAGCTAGACTTGACGTCAGAAAGAACTGTTTTACTCCTCCTTTTCTTGAGAGACTCCCATCTTAATTTTCCTAGAATTCCAGTCATGCTCCCAGTTTCAAATCAGTAACTTCCTGTTGCAAATCTAACAGCTCTATTCTGAACTTTTTCAATTTCTTCATTAAGGCCCACTCCGGTTGGGTCCCAGATGCAGCTACATGTACCATATTACAGGATTTGGTGAACAAGTCCCCTATATGCGGTCTCTTTCACATCCTGAGGACACTGATGAAGATTTCGCCTCCGGAAACCAAGTGTTCTATTCGCCTTTGTACACATGTTGCTAATGTGTGTATTCTGTCTCAAACCGTGAGTGCTTGTCACACCAAGGTATTTAATGGAATTCACATTTTCGAGGACCAGTCCCTCTAAAGTGTAAGAAGCATCAATTTTATTTATTCTCTATAATAATATAATGACTTGTTTTCCGTCACCCTATGTACTGTCTAAATAAAAAGTGATTTACACGTTCCTGTTGTTTGTGCTGGGAGCCACCTTTCCACACTGATGTTTTCTCTTTGTTACCGTTTGAGGGAGTCTTTTATACCTTATGGTGTGCAATGCATGACACAGGCATCTAGACTGTCTTTCCAACCGGTCATGTTTCCGTAAGCAAGCTAAGGATGCAATAAGACTGAAGTCCATCTTGTTCAAAAGGCCGTAGATCAGGAAGATATGTTGAAAAATTAGCTATCTTTTTTTTTCTTTCTTCGAATACTGCCTACCGTGGCTAAGCCCTCCCAAATGTGACGGACTCAGTATAAGAAGATAGATAGATAGACAGACAGGTGTACATTACATACACCCCAAATTTACTTGATGAAAACCTATACAGTATTCATGTAATTACGGTAGGGATCTTTAACCTGCACATTGGGCCTCCAGTTAATGTCCCAATCCGAAAGACAGTGAATTCGTCCCTGCAAATGATGCCAGTGGAGCATGTTTGGACACCGCCATTTTATTACTGCCGTCGGGAATCATGGAGAGTGGTAGCTCAGTGGTAAGTGCACTTGCCATTGATGCTAGAGGCCCCCGTAGATCTACATGTCTAGCTCAGGATGAAGTATAGGGTAGGGAGAAATGGGAAGAAGTCTTGGCAATTCATCTTCTGGTTCCTACTCAACGCCTTCGTCCTCTACAAGACAGCCTCTAGACCTCAAGTGAAGAAGAGGTTCACGCACCTGGGCCCAGTTGTTCAAAGCATTGTTAGCTTAACGAGCTCGTTAGTGGTCAAATTGTTAACTGTTCTAGCAAGTACAATGTCTAAAATTTTGTTATTTTTGCTGAAAAAATGTGAGCAGCTTTTGCATTTGCAAAAGCTGCTCACATTTTTTCAGCAAAAATACTAGTATTTTCACCATATTGGATGATCAAAATTTTAACGATATGTTAGCTAACGACGTCGTTTGTTTTGAACAACTGGGCCCTGGACTTTAGAATAGATTTGGGTCAGGGAACTGGTCAGCGGCTACGCGAAGAGGAAATGTTCACCACATTCAGAGGTGTGGGCCCAGCAGCTGAATGTCAAAAGGGAGAACATGAGCGCACACATCAACTGCCGGCTACCTGGGAAAGTGACGATCTGCAGATACCATGCCCAAGAGAGGAAAGAGACTCTCTACGGGTGTGTCATCTGCAATGTTAATCTTTGTCAGTACTTCATCCAGCCCCCGTTTAACTATGAGTCCTAATCACACCTAGAGACCAGAAAGGAAACAGACTGAAAATGCTTACCGTATTCGCCCTAATTACCGCACCATGCCCTTAGTTTTTTCAAAATCATGTCAAAAAATTGTGGTGAAAAATCTACCTAATTAGCCAACACTTATACGAAAACAATAGCTTCCGAGATGATGCATACTGATATTTTATGGGATGGAAATTAAGGTGTAACTATACCAAACTTAGTGACACAGAGGCCTTTCTGATATTTAATCTTCATCAGTGTGTCTCAACCCCAAAGTTTTGGAACCGAAACGGATGATGGACAAAACCGGCAAACACAGCACATCCCCCTCCGAACACACACCGACCGACATAGCTCATGAGACATGTAAGCTGGAGGAAAATGATACTTAAGCATTGCCTTCACTGTTGAAGACATAACGGTAAGTTTTTAAAGATTTCAGCTTCAAGCGGATGTTACTGTAAAGTGTGCGCTTTTGCATTTTCTTTTCAAAGATAGCTTTGGTGTGCGCCAGGGCTCGAGAAAATGTCGGTTTTCCGGTTCTGGACCGAATTTGCCTTGAATAAACCGATTTTGACTTCAGAAGAAGATTAAAAAATCGGTCCATAATTCTATAACATTTTTAAAAAATCGGTTCGAAAAATTTCGCTAAATCATTATGTTGTAATAACAACAACGCTAAATCATTATGTCGTAATAACAAGCTGACCGTTTGCCACTGATAATCCAAGTATGTATACAAAAAAGCCTACAACACAAGGTGTTAGACCGGTTCATTATCTAACTAGGTGAAAATTGGACAAGTCCACGTCGGGTTCTTTGATCTTATCGCAGCGAAATTTGACCCGTGTGTCAAAATTATTAAACCGTGAACACTGGCCACAGGTGTTATCGCCAAGCTGGCAAGGTGAGAAAATTAGGTCAATCAATGCAGGACATACGCTAGTTTGTTTACACAAGTCATTAATTTATGGCTTACTATAGAACTGGTATTTGAATATAATTTTTTTTTTTTTTTCACAGGGCGCAATTTTCAATACACACCTGAACATTGTGTGTTATGCCTTCGAGGGAAAATGCCTTATTACACACGTTCTAAACGATATTTTTATTTAAGAAATACGCTCCATTGAAACCAATAACATAAACCACGTGTGTATTAGGCCCTTGAATGAATTAAAATGAAAACGCATGATGTGATTTTCCGATCATGTGGCTTCAATTTTGGTCATCATTTGTAGACAAAGCGATTTGTTTCAGGCTTGTGTAATCGTGAAATATGTATTTATATTCTTTAAAACTCAGTTCGGCCATGTAAGATTTTCAATGACTCTCGTTCGGTCATGTTTTGGTTCGAGATTAAAGAAATGTTTTTCGATTTTTTAACCCGTTCAAAGCGATTTTTTTTAGAAAATGAATGACATAAAACGGGTGTGTGTGTTACGTCCTTGACTGCATTAATGTGTATTGTGTAAACGGAAACTGTATGACGTCATTTTCCGACCACATGGCTGCAAAATCGGTCGCTATTTGTAAACAAAGCAATTTGGGCTAAATAAAATGTGTGAAATAAGAGAAATATTTTAAAGGTTTTATAGTGAACATCCAACTGGTCTTTGACTGCCCCACATCGGTTGTTTCCCTTTAGCGGTCATCAGGTTCTGAGTGACCCGGATATTGGGAAAATGAAAGTAGATGAAATCTGGCGTAGAAAATGAAAGTAGATGAAATCTGAACGATGTGAGCAATAATTGCTGTGTATAATCGAGATAGTGGTGCTTATATCCGTTGACAAGTGTAAGAGCAAGAATGGTATGTCATTGGTAACGCTAATAACTCATTTTGAAATTGCGAATCACCAAGGACGTTTACGGAAATTACCGAAACCGATCGGCCATTTCCGTAATTTTGGGCGAAACCTGGCTGGACCGATTTGGATTCTTCAGTTTCTCGAGCCCTGGTGTGCGCTTATAGGAGCATGTGCGGTAATTAGGGCGAATACAGTATTTGTATTTGTATGAACCTGGAAATTTTACAAATACACATGTACCAGTACACAGAAGCCTTCGTGGTGCAGTGGTTACGCTACTCGCCTTGTAAACCAGGGATCGCAGGATCGATCCCGGGCTTCTCCAGACTTTCGGATGAGTCTTTAAACCGAGGTCCCGTCTCCATATGACCTTAGCTGTTGGTGGGACGTAAAACTAAAACTCACTCACTCACTGTACCAGTACACATCTTTTATTCCTCCTCTTCAGAGCACTTAAAGACTTGCCACAGAGTTATGCCGGACACACAGTTTCAACGGAGCAGTTCAATGAGAACTACCTATCCCCATTAGCCACAGACAAAAGTCACAACACTGTTGTATTTCTACAAGACAAGGTAAACCTGAAGAATAACTCTTATCCTGCTGGACATGACAATCCCTGCCATTGCAAATAGTGTAGATCCAGGTCAGATGGCTTCTTCAGAAGCCATCTGATCAGGATCTCCTATGTTTGACTTACATTTTGAAAATTTTCTGGAATGGATTACATCAAGTAATCTGATTGGTTCAAAAGTCAGAAATGGGTGTGGCTAAATTAATTATTCAGCGGGTTAAGGTGAATTGATATGTACACACAGAGCACAGCACAGAGATAATTGACCAATCAGCACTCTCAGTGCATTGATTCTGTATTGTGTCACATTGATGGCTGGCCCCCGCCCATAGGGGCTTGAAGAAATATATTGGCTGCATGATGCTTCCACGCAGAGCTGAATCCGGCCCGCACACTAGTACTGGTAAACCGCTTAGAGGATCTAAGCCTGTCCAGGAACCGCGTGCGAGGCGGACCGCCCATGCTAATAAACCCTATTAGTTTCATTGGGCGACTGGGCTTGAGATGTCATTTCATCTCAATGTCGGATAAAAGTCCCACAAAATTGGAAGCAACGTCTCCAAAATGACCTTTAAAGTGTTGACGGGGACATTAAACCCCAAATCAAACAAAGTGTCACATTGATGTTTGGTAATTACGTAAAAATCCTAAAAATTGGGAAACCTTCGGGACTTGCTGTAATTCTCCTAAAATTTTAACAAATTGTTTCATGATCAACTAAGGAGTCCAAAAAATTTACAAGCATTGGCAAACAGTGAAGTTCCAGATCAGACTGATCTGGGTCTGGACGGTTTGCCTTGGCCTGTCTGTCCCAATACTTAGGATCATTACGGTAATAGTTCGATAAGGAGGAGTACTAAGGATATTTTTTTGTTGTTGCTTTTTTGTTTGTTTGTTTTGGAGTTTAAGGGCCCAGTCAATACATCACAAAAACACCCCTATATTATTTTGACCCCCTTGAACCCCACTTTTATATAGTAAAACTGGGGTTTACAGGGGTAAACCTATATTTCTTGTTTCTGCTCTAAAATATAGATTGTGGTTTTTCGTAAATGACTCAAATCAATTTACTCGATGAGGCGGTTCTAACGAGTACCCACAATCTATATTTAGATTGTGGTTACTCGTTAGAACCGCCTCGATGAGGAGGTTCTAACGAGTACCCACAATCTATATTTGGAGCAGAAATAAGAAAATTATCACTGTTTTTCATCTTAAAATTTTCGTGTTTTTTTTAGATAAAGGCTACAATGTATTTGTATAGGTGTGTTTTCGTAATGTTATTTTAGGTCATTTTTTTGAGCCGGTCAGTTTACCTATCCACACTTTTCCTGGGCAGGCTTATACATGTACGTAAGTGGCTAACCAGTACAGTGCACATTCTTTCGCCAGAAACTGACAACTGCCCTTCTTGAATCTGCGGAAGGGAGAGAATGACTGTAGAAAAGATTTCATTATCAATCCCAACGAAAGAATATTGCCAACCCGGCAGGTATGGAACCTGTGTCCTCCTGATCACCAGTCAGACGAACATCCTAGAGCTACAGAGGCCGGCTTTTTGTTGTTGTTGCACCTGCTTTATCAAGAAGCATGACGTGATGTACATTTAGGAGTCCCATTTTCCGTATGTTCATCCATTCATTGTCTTATCTGTTTGTCAATCTGTAAATATTTTCGTTAGCCATAGCATCTCTCTACAGGTTCGGGTCTGTGTTTCAAGAACCAAATCACAGGTGAGGTGGAATTATGATTGTCCATTCATTGGATCATCTGTTAGGCAATCTGTAAACATTTGCATCAGCAGTAGAGTCAACCCACATGTTCAGGTCTGTTTTTCAAGAACCAAATCGCATGTGTGACTCAGCCTTAGTGGAATTCTTACATGTAGCCATTAGAATATGTTGTGGCACTTATAAGAATTGCTTCAGTGAAATACCATGTAATTATACCCACACAAATGAAATTTGGGGGGGGGGGTGTATATAGGAGTGAGCTTGTCGCTCGGTCGGTCGGTCTGTTGACTTGGTTTCCAGACGATAACTCAAAAAGCGCTTCACCGATTTTTATAATTTTTGGTACACTGATGTAACATCATAAAATACAGGTCAAGTTCGATTTCCACTTCAATTCGTCAATTTTCGACATAGTTATGGCCCCTTTCAAGTGAAAAAATTGCAAAATGGCGCTGTTGTACTATCAAGGCAGTTTTTGTGGGGGTATTCATCACCTTTACTAAGTTTAGTGATAGCTCTAGTTACATTTCTAACATGAAATCAGGGAAATTACCATAATGATCCAATGTATACTGTATTGGGAGAGATAGGCCTAAGCAAACAGTGAAGACCCAGACTATTCAACAAACTTGTCTCAGGGTCTACACTGTTTTCCTTTCTGCCTACACCTGTTGGACTCCTTGCTGGATCATGAAACAAATTTGTCAAAAATTTAGTAGATTAATGGCAAATCCTTAAGGTGTCCAGATTTTTAGGATTTTTGTGATATTCCTTCATTCATTATCCATGTTTATCTAAAGCTATGTGATCTATTCCAGTTGAGCCTTGAAGATTTCACCCACCATGCTGATGTATACAACCCAAGTAGTGAGGGCGGGGCTTTCAAGAATATCAAGGTAAGTGGCATGATTTCACTGTTATCTATTCAGCAAACTTGTCCCATCCAGAATTTGATTGCAAGCGGATTGGCTCCAGATCCTGGTTGTTCAAAGCTAACAAAGCCGTTTATTAGCATTAACCCATTTTGTACCAAATGGAATCTTCCTTACGTATAGCAGAAGTCAACAATTAGGGGCATCAGGTTTTGTTTTCTTCAAATTGTTTTTGAAAAATGACTGAGCCTTTTGCAAACATTGTAGGCCCTGATCAGATGCCACATTTTGTGGCATCTGATATGGGCCGGCCCTGATCAGATGCCACATTCTGTGGCATCTGATATGGGCCTGCACTGTTTGCCAATTACCCTTTTTGGGGTTTTTGGTACAGAATGGATTATGGTTGGCATGATTAATCGGAAAATCGATTAATTGATTGATAAGTTCCACAAAAATGATTATCGTTATTTATTGGCTTGTAATGGATTATTTGTGAAGTATGATTTGTGTCTAAAATAGCTGGATGAGTAGCAAACAGCCCAGACCCTAATGAGACGCCGCTTCCTGTGGCGTCTCATCTGAGTGTACACTGCTAAGGCCAGTCTGTCTGAATACATATGGTACAGTATAACATATGGTAAGAGTCATGCTCAGAGAGAAACCCCTAAAAGTAAAATTATTATCCAGTCTTCAGTTATTACAAATCGATTATCGTTGATAATGGTAGCACTGCTAATCAATTATCTTTTCAGCTGTGATTAGCCAGCCCTGATTAACATTGCATTAAACTTTAGGAACCAGTTGTTCAAAGCCTTGTTAGCTTAACAAGCTCGTTAGAGGTCATATTGTAAACTGTTCTAGCAAGTACAATATGTAAAATTTTGGTATTTTGCTGAAAAAATGTGAGCAGCTTTTGCAGATCACATTTTTTTCAGCAAAAACATTAGCATATTGCCACATTAAATGATAAAAATTTTAATGATATGTTAACTAACAACATCGTTAGTTTTGAACAACTGGTCCCAGTTGGTCAGTACAGCAAAACTCTTATATTTTGGCTGAAAAAATATGAGTAGCATTTGCAAGGCAATGGCAACACATATTTTTCCAGCAAAAATACCACAGTATTACTGTTTTTTTTTTCCCCATATTTACCCTAATTATTCTGACACAACTCCATACTGTACTTGTTCTAAAATTTAACCCATTTTATACCGTTTTATACCAAAACGGGTAGTTGGCAAACAGTGAAGGCCCAGATCAGATGCCACAGAACGCGGCATCTGATCAGGGCCTTCACTGTTTGCATATTTTCAGCCAATTTTCAAATAGTTTTTGAAGAAAACATGGCCAGACACCCCTAAATTTTTAAATGGACGCCTGCTGTATATAACAAAGGAAGATTCCATTGGTACAAAAATGGTTAAACAAGTACAACATCCTGTCCAAGGCTGGCCTCGGTAGCTCAGTTGGATGCACGTCTGACTGGTGATCAGGAGGATGCGGGTTCGATACCTGCTGGGGTCGGCAACATTCTTTTGTGGAGATTGATCATGAAATCTTTTCTATGGTCATTCTCTCCCTTCTGCTGATACAAGAAGGGCATTGTCAGTTTCTAGCCAAAGAATGTGCATTGTAGTGGTTAACTGCTTACATACATGTATAAGCCTGCCCATGAAACGTGTTAATAGGTAAACTGACTGGCTCAAAAATGACCTAAAATAGTGTTGACTTGGCCATTAAACTCCAATACAAACAAACAGAAAAAGCAACATCCTGTCCAATGTTGTGTCATTAAATAGCTGCATGAGTATCAAACAGTGTAGACCCAGATGAGATGACACACTCTGCAGAGCTCATATGGGGCTACAGTTTGCTCAGGCCTTTCTGTCGGAATACATACAGTAAATGCTGTACTTCCTATAACAATGTTTCTACTGATAATGACAGCCCCCGCCCATCAGGGCTTGAAGAAATAGATGGGTGTGGATGCTTCCATGCATAGCTGAAATGGACCACACACAACTACTGATAAACCACTTAGAGGATCTAAGCCTGCCCATTGGTTTCATTAGGCGACAGGGCTTGAGATGCCATTTCATCTCATTGTCGGGTGAAAGTTAGAAAAATTGGAAGCAACATCTCCAAAATGACCTATACAGTGTTGACGGGGACGTTGAACCTCAAATCAAACAAACTACTTATAATGAGCGTGTTTAGCTAAATATGCTTTGAACATTTGGGCTCTGATTGCTTCATTTTTCGCTGCACTTTCATTGTGCAGGTTTAGTTGCATTATAGTATTAAGCTAAAATCCTAAAAATTCGGACACAATGAGGACTTGCTATAATTCTCCTAAAATTTTAACAAATTTATTTCATGATTCAGCAAAGAGTCAGAAAAGTGCAAACGGAATGGCAAACAGTTTGGACCCAGATCAGACTGCTCCTTTATGAGCAGTCTGATATGGGTCTGTACTGTTTGCTTAGGCCTGTCTGTCCCAATACTTGGATCATTACAGTACTTGCAGTCTGGGTAATCTCATTGTTTGTCTTAAAGAGTAACATGGTAAGAAATAGTCTTGAAATACCCTGTATTAAAATACTTTCTCACCAGTTTAATTCCTCACCCAAACTGGTATGAAAATCATATTGATAGTTGCGTGCTTTACTGTTTGATTTAAAGTGCAGAGAACAGGCTATTGACAGCCATGTTAGCATGAAAACAAAATTAACTTAAATATCCACCATTTAGTGTAACAAAACAAAACAAGGCGATTACCAGAATTTTATAATGTTAGAATTGTCTCCGTTTTAAGATTTATTAGTGTTTGTTCATTTAATAGTTTTGGGACCATGACAATTCACAGTAGTTCATACATCATAGTTCCAGATTGGGAGAGTAATAGGGATAAATTGGGGGACGTTTTCTTTAATCTGCTTCAGAAACCTATGTTGTGTGTACTTGTAAGAATGTCTCATCAAGGTTTTATGAATTGGCCCCCGCCCATCGGGGCTTGAAGAAATAAATGGGCTGCATGATGCTTCCACACTGAGCTAAATCCGACCTGTACACGAGTACTGGTAAACCGCTTAGAGGATCTAAGCCTGCCCAGGCAAAGTGGTGTGAGGAGGACCGTCCATGCTTATAAACCTATTGGTTTCATTGGGCGACAGGGCTTGAGATGTCATTTTATCTCTATGACTGGTAAAAATCCCACAAAATTGGAAGCAACGTCTCCAAAATGACCTTTATAGTGTTGACGGGGACGTTAAGCATCAAATCAAACAAACATAAACAAGGTTTTATGAAGAAATAAAAAAAACTTACCTTTTAACCTTTAAGATACTGAGAATTGTTTGTTTGTTTGATTTGAGGTTTAACGTCCCCGTCAACACTGTAAAGGTCATTTTGGAGACGTTGCTTCCAATTTTGTGGGACTTTTGCCCGACATTGAGATGAAATGACATCTCAAGTCCTGTCGCCCAATGAAACCAATAGGGTTTATTAGCATGGACGGTCCGCCTCGCACGCGGTTCCAGGACAGGCTTAGATCCTCTAAGTGGTTTACCAGTACTAGTGTGCGGGACAGATTCAGCTCTGCATGGAAGCATCATGCAGCCCATATATTTCTTCAAGCCCCTATGGGCGGGGGTGAAAAGATACTGAAAAAAACTGTATCTGAAAATGTCGTCTTTTTATTTCGTCTGCTGAGTCGTCTTGCAAACTTTCCCAACATGCGTTTGTACATAGAGGCAAATGGTGTGGACCCTGATCAGACTGCCCAACACTGTTTGCAACAATGACTTTTAAAGCTTAAGTTGCCCAGAAAAACTACATCTGAAGATGTCTTCTGCTTATGTTGTCTGCTGAATCTTCTTGCAAACTTTATAAAAATATGTTTGCACACTGGCAAACAATGTGGGCCTAGATCAGACTGCTCATCTGGGGTCCACACTGTTTGCAACAATGCCTTTTAAAGTGACCAGCAGACAACAGAGCAGACGACATTATTGGCACTATAAGGGTTAACCCATTTTGTACCAGAAACCCCAAAACAGGTACCCTGGCAAACAGTGTAGGCCCAGATCAGATGCCGCAGAACGAGGCATCTGATCAGGGCTTACACTGTTTGCACAAAGTTCAGCCATTTTCCAAATAAAATTTGAAGAAAACACAATCTGACACCCCTAAATTTTGAAATGGACTGCTGCTATATATAAGGAGGAAGATCCCATTTGGTATAAAAAGGGTTTAATACATGTATCTTCATAACTTCCCTTTATCTGTAACTATGATACTTGTCTTTCACAGAGTGCCATGGATGACCAGTTCTCTGTGCACCTGTCAGCAGTAAAGAAGCCTAAGGAAGCCATTGATACTGTTGTCTCCTCCTTTCCTGGAGAGGTTCACAAGGTAGACAACTCTGATCAGCTGGAGTCTCTAGAGCTGAAGGATGACAAAAAGTACCTCATCATAGTCTCCCTGCCACCAACTAGAGGAAAGGATGAGGCGAAGGCGTTTGCTGACAATGGTAACTTTCTTCCCTCTTAACCCGTATCCTGCTGAACACAACAAGCCCTTGCTTTGCAAATAGTGTAGATCCAGATCAGATGTCTTCTGTAGAAGCCGTCTGATAAGGATCTACACCTTATGCCATTCACTTTTCGATTTCAAATGAATAAAATATATCGAGTAATTTGATTGGTTGATAGTTATACCCCCACAAATGAAATTTGGGGGGGGGGGGGGTATATAGGAGTGAGCTTGTCAGTCGGTCTGTTGACTTGGTTTCCAGACGATAACTCAAAAAGCGCTTCACCGATTTTTATAATTTTTGGTACACTGATGTAACATCATAAAATACAGGCCAAGTTCGATTTCCACTACAATTCGTCAATTTTCTACATAGTTATGGCCCCTTTCAAGTGAAAAAATTGCAAAATGCCGCTGTTGTACTATCAAGGCAGTTTTTGTGGGGGTATTCATCACCTTTAGTGATAGTTGATAGTTAGAAATTGGTGAGGCAAAATCAATTATTCATTTGAATTCCGAAACTGAATGCTCCTGATCAGTTGGAAGCCATCTGAACGAGATCTACACTGTTTGCAAAGATAGGGGTTGTTGTTTTCAGCAGGGTAAGGGTTAAGATGTTAGAAGCAGCATTCCTAACATTGACATTTATTTGTTTGTTTTTGTTTGATTTGGGGTTTAACGTCCCCGTCACCACTGTAAAGGTCATTTTTGAGACGTTGCTTCCAATTGTGTGGGACTTTTACCCTTTACCCGACCGATGAATTGACATCTCAAGCCCTGTCGCCCAATGAAACAAATAGGTTTTATAAGCATGGATGGGCCAGCTCGCACCGCTTTTCCTGGGCAGGCTTAGATCCTCTAAGCAGTTTGCCAGTACCCATGTGCGGGTCGGTTTCAGCTCTGCATGGAAGCATCATGCAGCCCATATATTTCTTCAAGCCCCGATGGGTGTGGGCCATGACATTTATTTGACTCTGTTAAAAATTGACACTGTTAAAAATTGTCCATAGCTCTAGCAGCTCAGTATGTGCAAACTAGCAAATTAAATATGGCACAATACATCTGTTGATGCTTTTGGAAATGGAGGCTCCAGGTAGGAAGGAAATTAGTGGTCCTACAAAAAGATGCACTGTTCTCTGACTATACCATCCAAACTAATTCTGCAAGCATTTAAAACTGTTTATGATGATTATGCCACATCCAAACCCACTGTTTGTAGTTGGTAAGGATATTTTTAATAAGAGAGTCCGAAGTCTGCCTTGTGTATGGCTCACTCAGACACTAGTAGCTGATTCAGCCTTTACCTAACCCTCTAGGCTAAAATTATTGGTATTTTTCTTATTTTTCCCAGAAAACAGGACTTGACATGACAATTTGCATGACATGTCAGATCCTGTTTTCTGTGAAAATTAGAAAAATATTTCAAAACGTCATCTGCTGCCAAAAAATACCCAGCATGCAGAGTGTTAACATGGCTGATTCAAACTAGTTTTTGAGTGCCAAGGGATTTCTTCTCCTAGCTTCGGATAACAAATATTTTGGGATGATAAACCCTTTTGTATCAAATGGAATCTTCCTTATTTATAGCAGGAGTCAATTTCAAAATTTTGGGGTGACAGGTTATGTCATCTTAAAATTGATTTGGAAAACGGTTAAAGTTTTTGCAAACAGTGTAGGCCCTGATCAGACGCTACAATCTGCGGCATCAGATCGCAGCATCTAATCTGGGCATGCACTGTTTTTCAATTACCCGTTTTGGAGTTTCTGGTACAAAATGGTTTAAGAGATTTTACACATTATATGGATAAAATAGATGTTGTGTGCACTCAGTATAATCATCTGTTTGAGGTGATTCTAATGAGCAAACACAACATACTATTATTTCAAATAAAATTGAAAATATATCCCTGCATTACCCCCACTATGGCTGCTGACATATGATTAACCCTCAGGGGCCCCAAACACCCCTGTCTCGAACAGAAATTCGCGGTCCCAAAGATGTTCGAGCCATTGACATCTGACTATATATTTCAGATGCTATGATGGGAAGATGTATGCACCACATGAACAAGAGGGGTATCAAGTACACCGCTCTGTATACTGCGGGCTCGGAAGATGAGGTAAGATTCGGAATTTTATGTTTACCCTTCGCCAAATTTCTAACCTGGACTCTTCCATCTTCAAATTTGGAAATGTCTATTCTTTTGAATAGGAAGTTGTGTGAAATTCATTAAAAGGGTGGCAAACAGTGTAGGTCCAGATGGGATGGCTCATCTGGACCTACACTGTTTGCCATTTTTGGAACATGTCCATTGTAAAGATGGAAATGTCCACTTCGGAAATTCAGTCGCGAAATGGTAAATAGGAATCATGGATACAATAGTCCTGGGGTCAGTTGTTCAAAACTAACGACGTCGTTAGTTAACTTATCGTTAAAACTTTGATCATCAAATATGGCAAATATGCTGAAATTTTTGCTGAAAAAAATGTGAGCAGCTTTTGCGGATGCAAAAGCTGCTCACATTTTTTCAGCAAAAATACCAAAATTTACCATATTGTACTTGCTAGAAGAGTTAACAATATGACCACTAATGAGCTCGTTAAGCTAACGATGCTTTGAACAACTGGCCCCTGGAGACAAATCTGACACAAATGCTTTTACCACCTTTGTCAATGGATAGTCAGAGTGTCTTACAAGTAAACAAAGTATATTATTTCTGTTAACCTTTTGTTTGTGAGTTTGAATAAATAAATTGCATCAAGTCATTTGATTGGTTGAAAATCAGAAATGGTTAAGGCTTAATTAATTTATTCAGCAGGATAAGGGTTAAACTACATCTCTTAAAATTAAAGAATGCGTATTTTCCAAAGATAAACAAGGTAGATTAGAGGCCTTTGTCGTGTAGCGGGTAAGTTAATTGTCTCATAAACCATGGGTCATGCACTTGATTCCAGGCCTCTCCAGACATTCAGATGCATCTTAAAACTGAGGTCCTGTTTCCATATGAACTTAGTTGTTTGTGAAACGTAAAACACAAACGCACACAAGCAGGGTAGATTATCTTACGACATGAAAGCCGTAACAAAGGAAAGAAGCATAGCCTGAAAAAATCCCGGCCTATGGTGGGATTCGAACCCGGGCCGCTCGGGTGAGAGTCCAGTGCTCTAACCGCTAAGCCAAAGAGTCGACTCACTGACGCAGATGTCAGAGAGTGGTTATAAACCTAGAAGCTATGCATATGATATCCCAAGGTAGATAATGGAAGGGATGTAACAAGTAACAATAATAACTGGAGAAATTTGGAATTAGGACCATTATAACTGCACTGGTCCATCTTGGACCCCTTGTTTGATAAGTGGGGTTTGCCATGATGTTCAGCTCATGTATGTGTTTATAGATACATTTAACAGTACAAACTCTTTATAACACTTCTGTTGGGGTCCAAAGCAGAAACGGTGTTAGTTAAACAGTTATATCAATAAAATAAAGTGTATTATATCCAAACGGAAAAAAATGTGTAGATTATAGAGCTAAATGACCATTCATGTTTTTTTTTCTATACAATGCATGCATTTTCTTAACCATCTTTAAACTATGTTATATCCGCAAAACTTCAGATAAGAAGGGATATCCACATGTTATTTGTCTTATTTCTGCACAAAAAGCTTATGTCGTGAGTACTCATTAGAAGCGCCTCCCTGACGTGCTTCTAATGAGTAACCACAACTTACGTTTTTTGCAAAAATATCAGTACTTTTCGGATGAAAAAAATGTCTTGTCTGGGGCTATGAATTATTCCTAACCATGTTAATTATGTTTCAACTTTTGCCCTCCAAACCTTTCATTCAATTTGATAAAGCACTTAAGGGGAATGGACACATCTTAAGGGGAGGCAACTTCTGCAAATCTCCAAAGTCAATAGGGGTCAACTCTTAAAGGAAAGAATTTGCTCCGAAGAGTAGACCCCTTTTTCAGTGCGACAGATTATAGAAAAGGGAACAGGAAGTCCGGAAAGTTGTCTCCCTTTGAACAACGGCAGAAAAATCTGCCAGGTGTTCATATTCCCCTTAAGATAAAAATGTTTATGTTTAGGAAGCTAAGGAGACAGTCCATCAGGGTCGACGCCTCCTTGAAGATGAAGGCTCACAAGGCAATGGAACCTTCCAGAACAAAACACATCTTATAGTGTACCTGACAGGTGTTAATCTGACAGTTGAGAACAGCCCAGAGAAACGTCAGTCCATTTATCTTCCTGCAGATGATAAAAGCGTCACCGTAAAAGATTCTTATGTGGATAATGAGTTACAGTGAGTACAGATGTTACATTTTTTAGCTGTTTATGAGGAAATACAAATTGTCAGAATTATGATGTGGTTTGGGCCAGGGAGGCTTGATCCGAGGGCTTAAAAATCTATTTTGTACAAGCATTGTCATGTTGCATTTTAAATGATGATAATGAAGAGAAGAAGACAATACGGCAATTATTTAACAAGGCAATGAAGAGTAGAATACAGTGGTACATGTTGGATGGGGTGGGGGGGTTAACAGAGTTCAACAAGTAGGATTTTGGGTCCTTTTCATTAATTGTCACACAACTCCTTCGATTTTTGAGCTTGAATCTTGTAACTGTCACAAGTAATAGCCCTATGGATGAGGACAGGAGGAATATATTTATATATGTTTGATGTGACCCTCTTGTGGGTGTGGTAGTCTGACCCCACCCAATGTGTAAAAATCCATTTTGTACAAGCATAGTCATATTGCATTTCCAACCAAAGGTAATAAAGAGAAGAATACAGTGGTGCAAAATATTTGCCTCAGGATTATGTCTGTGGGGTCACCAGAGGTCAAAGATTAGGATTTAGGGTGTATGATGGCGTGCTATTGACTTACTCTGCTATGGCTTGAAAAGTTGGACATTTCTTTTGCATTATATGTAAGCACCATTTTAATGGCAACTTTCTGAGTGAAAAAAAAATGTGTATTACAAGCACAGTCTCACCAGAGTCGTGGCTGCTCACAGTCATGTAGTGTTGACCTTGATACAGCTTTATGTAAGAAGTTTGCCATATTTATACCCCTGGCATACGAAGTATGCTATGGGGGTATATAGTTTTCATCCTGCCGTTCATCCATCTGTCTGTCCGTCTTTCCATCCATCCGACCGTTCGGTAACATTTTGGTTTAATAAAGATTTACGTCCAAGTTTCTAAGAGATTGTATCTTCTGAACCCTTTGATAGATTTAGTTGATGCTTACACTGAAATTACATACTGGTCTAAAGATTTCATTGATGCATGTCCCCCCACCCCTACAGTGACCTTGAGGTCAAGGTCACAGACTTAGAAATTTTACATTTGGTTAAATTTTTATGACAAAGTTTATAAATCCCTGTATGTTCTAAACTCAAAGACAAATTCAATTGATACTTGCATCGATCTTGCATACAAGTCCAAAGATTTCATTGATGCATACCCCACCCTGCTGTTTCAGTAACAGTGATGCCCCCACCCCTTCAGTAACTTTGATGCCCTCAATCCCTTGGTCCATATAGAAATTTTATGTTTGGTTTAGTTTTTACAAGTACATTTATAGATTCTTATAGCTTCTTGACTTCATTCATATTACATACAATTAAGCTCGAAAGATATATCAGAGGGTGGCGCTGGCCGGGGTTATACGTGACCCACTGGTCGCTTTCTCTAGTAGTTGGCTGCACATGCATATTCATGGAAATGGATACACCTGGCAGATTTTTCAGCCATATTTCAAAGGGAGACAACTTTCAAGACTTCCTGTTCACATTTCTATAAACTCTATCCCACAGAAAAAGGGGTCTACTCTTAAAGGAAAGAATTTGCTCCTCAGGAGCAAATTCTTTCCTTTAAGAGTTGACCCCTATTGACATGGGAGACAAAAATAGTTTTGCAAGATTTGCCTCCCTTGATGGTGTACCCATTCCTCTTAAATGAACATAAATCGGAGGAGAATGATAAGGACCCTATCTGCACAGGTTGGCTTATTTACTGTAATTACCCTAAATAGTCTGACACCTCAACTCCTTTCCGTACTTGTTCAAAAATTTAAACAAGTACAATTTACTACCCAATGTTGTGTCTAGAAATGACTGGCAAACAGTGTAGACTCTGACTGCTGTGTCTAATCTGGGTTTTGCGCTGTTTGCTCAGGCTTTTCTGTTGGAATACTCACAGTAATGCGGTACTTGAAACTTCACAAACCTTTTGCGCTAGCTCATGAAAAAACTAAAGGATGTGTGAGCTCTGGTTGGTCTTTTTGTCATTTCATACTACTTGATAGTGTACTTTACAAGAAATCTGGCACTTATTTCATGCTCAACTCACCTGAGCATGAAATTTGTCCCAGTATGTTTGACCTCGAGCCCAGGCTGAATCAGAATCAGAAAAGTTTCTTGTGATTTGTACAATGACAATAGAAGCATGAGTAGCCACAACTCAGTTTTTGTGCAGAATTAAGAAAAATAATATTTTGGATACTCCCACTTATCTGGGGTTATGTGTAACATAGTCCTCTGTTCCTTTGGAACAGTGGCGGGAGGGGGGGGATAGGTTAAGGAGTTGTCTGATATGAACATACCTGATGAAAGGATATTGGTAGGGTTTCATGTATGTCTGTGTTGATTTTATAAGCTCTGTTCAATATCTAGAAAACATGCCTATATAATTTTGACTCCTTGAACCCCACTTTTATATAGTAAAACTGGGGTTTACAGGGATAAACCTTATTTTTCTTATTTCTGCTCAAAAATATACATTGTACTTGATATGAGCACCCAAAATCTATATTTTGAGCAAAACTAAGAAAAATATCACATTTTTCATCTTAAAATTTTTGTGTTTTTTTTTCGACAATAACATTTACAATGTATTTGTATAGGCATGTTTTCGTAATGAGATGATCTTTTGTGCCTCTGGCTGTGATCAGCAATTTCTACAAATGACATTTATAAAAGTACTATTGAAGCCAATCGTAGAAAAAAAATGACACATAGCCCTGTTTTGACAGATTTAAAAATAATATTACAGAAATGATTATCTTACACTTCTTTATCAGCATTGCCAACATGGTTCTGCTCTGCTGAACAAGATGGCCAGCAATGCTAAAAATAGGAATATCAAGGCCATTTGCTTGATTTCAAAATAATTTTACAAAAATAAAAGTAGACTGGTTTATGTTTTGTTTTTCAGGCTTGATATGACAATTACAGATACGGTTAATGTTTCTCTGCAGATCATGTAAGTAAAACGCAGGATTCTAAGTAAAACACAGGATTTAGAAAAACACTTGAGTGAGTGAGTGAGTGTTTGAACTTTACGTCTCACCAACAGCTAAGATCATAAGGAGACGGGACCTCGGTTTAAAGACTCGTCCAAAAGTCTGGAGAAGCCTGGGATTGATCCTGCAACCTCTGGTTTACAAGGCGAGTAGCATAACCACTACACCACGGAGGCTTCCTAGAAAAACATTTGAAGACATTCACTTAATGGGAATGGGAACACCTGGCAGATTTTTCTGCCATTTTTCAAAGGAAGCCAATTTTCGGGACATCCTGCTTGCTTTGCTATAAGCTCTGTCCCACTGAAAAAAATGGGTCTACTCTTAAAGGAAAGAATTTGCTCCACAGGAGCAAATTCTTTCCTTTAGGAGTTGACCCTTATTCACAAAAGACCATCTTCCCAGGAATCGGTGAGTCAACCCACCAGTGCTGTCGGTGATTTGATTCAGAATACCATTTGATCTCTTGGAAACCATATACATAGGACCCATGTTATAACAACAGACTTTGTTCCCTTACACGTTAAGATTATAAAGAATTTGCCGCTTTTTACCCTTAAGATGCTGAGAAAAAATTGCGCCTGAAAATGTTGTCTGTTAATGTTGTCTGCTGTATCTTCTGGCAAACTTTTTAAAAATATTTCTGCATACAGGCGAACAGTTTGGGCCCATATCAGATTGCTCCTAGAGGAGCAGTCTTATCTGGGTCCACACTGTTTCCAAAAATAACTTCTTAATGAGTCAAAGCAGACAACAGTTGTCGTGATTGGCATGTTATGGGTTAAGAATCCAAATAAGGATTACCGTAAAATCCCAAAAAATTGAACACCTTGAGGATCTACTGTAATCCTAAAATTTTAGCAAATTTGTTTTAAGATCCAACAATAGTCCGGGATTTGAGACCAGATTTCGAAAAATTTAATGCACCCAAAATTCTCACGCTTTGTTTGTGCTGTTTCATTGAGATAGAAGCCTAATCTATGTGACGTGTGATTATTTAGCAAATCTGGTGGGGAAAAGGGGTTGAAAATTTTATGACTTTACACCCACCCCCATGCGAATGGAATAGTTGGATTAAATTTAGTTATGTGTAGCTTGCGCTTACAACTGAATGTTGATTTATTGCATCAGCCAAAATATTTGTCAATACTCGAAGATACCAAAATTCATGATATGACGTAACTACACCCGGTGTTACCATAAATTTTGACCATTGAAATTTTACCCCCAGAAATTTGGTAAATTTTACACTATTTTTGCGCTAAAGTATTTTTAGTATTTTTTAAACAATTTCTTTTTCGTCAGTATGCAGGGCGGTTATTTTTGCACATGCATGTTAAACGTGATCACACTGTCTCAATCTGGGCATGAGCAAGGGACTCAGATACCTATGGACCCTTTTGCTGGTTTTTCCTGCTTTGTCACAGATCGTGATAAAATCCATATTAAGACATACATGAAATAGATTATTTTACTCGCTGGTCACAGATGTATCATAACAGGGGCCAACAGACATATTTTTGAAAAATTACTGATGACCATTTCCTTCTGGTTTTTATTTAGTGAGGTGAATATACATCACCAAGCATATTTGTCAGCGATAAACTATCAAGTGATTCTCTAAACTGGTGACTTGAATCTTTCAACATTTAATAAATACATTGTATATTTCAATATTCATTATCCAAAGTTTCAAGTTTGTGCTGAAGGCTCCCAAACTAACATCAACAGTATTATATTTTAAACACGTAAATGTTACTGGCATCTACAAGGTCCCTATTGAAATCTTACTGGGTGCCTTCTTTTCTGGCAAGTCGAACGATTAAAAATAAATAGTAACCGAGCTTTTATGTAATTTAAATCCACCCCTTAAACATTTTTCCTTCTTCCCTTTTCCCAGAGTAGTGGTATAACCTAAGATAACTTAAGATGTCACCTCCACTTACTTTCTACTTTTCATTGGACAATCTGCCTTCGATAACCTTGTCCCTTTATTCGCCATTATCTCTTAATTATCCTGTGTCTCTTGCCACACATTACGATAACTCACCCGTGCGACATAGTGCATTTTTCACATCTCCAAAATGGCTACTTTTCTGATGAAAATCCTTGATATGTTTGTTATAAATGTTCCAAACATAGCTTGAGGGTGCTCGTTATTACCGCATCAGGCGGTTCTAACAGGTACCCACCAGCTATGTCTTGGACCAGAAATAAGAAAAATAATGTTTACCCCGTAAACCACAGTTTTCTCCATATAAAGTTGGGTTCAGGGGTCTTCATTTCACGGACTTGTTCACGTGATGCACTTATAAACCTTTTCTTCACCTATTTTTTCACTAGTTCTTTTTACTGATATTTGTCCCATACATTGATTTTTTGGGGTTTAAAGGCACGTCCACCCTTGTTGGGCATTTTGTGTCCTCTCCCAGAGAAAAGCGATAGAAGAGATAGTAGAGCAGATGGAAGTGAGGGACAGAAGAGAAAGAGGAAAATAAATATAAGTGCAGAAACAGAAGAAATAACTGTATCCCTCCTCTACCATTACCTGCTTCAAAAACGGCAGGTCTTGTCCAGCTGTAAGCCAATATCAGTTGGACGCCCTATTGACGCAAGGTAAACGTCACCTTTGCCTCACCCAACCACACCAATTGTCCCATACAGATTTGCCAAAAGGGCTTACTATGTCAAACCATCAGGAGTTATCATGATTTGACAAACAGAGTGTTGGCAATTATTAGGAACCTATACAAAATACCTCGCATCTCCATGGAATGGGTCAGTAAGAAGTTTACGGATGTTGGGGTTTGGGGTGGACACTTTAATTGATTTAAGGTGGCCTCAATCCTCATCATTGGTTATCTTGGTTAAAACCCATTAGTTGTTCAGTCTGCATGATGGATTTCTAGCTCATCAATGCAACATCTCCGCGAACATAAAATCAAACGAATAAGGGGATGAGACATCGACGAGGACTCAACAGCATGGAATAGCTAGAATGCTGCAGCAAAGGAACCCCATATGAGGCTCCGGTTAGCCCTACTAGAGACAGAGCATCATGCAGCTACCTTCAGGCGTTCTGGCGGAAATGCATTCGTACTTATGAAAGGAACTGAATGAAAGGTTAACTTATTTAAGGTTGACACCTTATAGGTCAGA
The DNA here is from genome assembly GCA_963580285.1 of Lucinisca nassula. NCBI lineage: Eukaryota > Metazoa > Mollusca > Bivalvia > Lucinida > Lucinidae > Lucinisca > Lucinisca nassula. The sequence goes on along the minus strand of OY757016.1, from coordinate 86,647,794 downwards.
TATTTTGAACAGGGACGATGTTTGGCATAATAAATGTAACGATTCCTATGTAAAAAAAAGTTTCTTCTTCTACACTTTTGTCAAGAAGGGTGGGAACATCGGGTTCAACATAGACTCTCGATTGACCGTTTCTGCATCTTCATGTAACTTAATAACCACAATTTGCGCATATTTGCCAAAAAATCAACCAAAACCAGAGTCTCAATCAGCAAATAAGCTGAAGTATATCAAATCCGCAGTTGTAGAATTAGATGCTGATATTTAAATTTAGTAGAGCATCTTTTTCTGCAGCAAATTAATGGTAAAAACCAAACCAAACCTATACAACATTTATGTAAAATCGTCGTTCTACCATGCAAATATTATATAATGTTTCCTTTTGTTTGCAGACAAATTTCGCAGACCTTCAGTCAAAAGGAGGCTGGATTTTTCAGGGGCGTAAACTGATTAGAATAGGTCTTTCCTTCAATTATAAAATACTGGACGAAATTCTGACTGAAATAGGGTCGCATTGTTAAATTCACTGAACACTGTTGTCTTTCAGAGGTATTGCTGTCAGCGTAACTTCATACCAAACTACCACTGGTTATCGAATAAATGGTTTGTGAAGGCTGGAAAATGCACCTAAGCAATAAAAGATAACCAAACAAGCGCAATCAGTAAAGCAGAGAACTGTGGCTGCTGTATCGTGACAACGCAATACGCTTGCCATCAAGCTTACGCGACTTTTAATAACTAACCTGAACACAAAGTTATAAACAAGAGCCCATTGGCAACTACACTCACCAGAGCTCAAGTGGGCATAAATTATCCCACCGGGTCCCCAATATTGCATATCAAGTTTCAAGGGTTTCAGGGCCATCGGTGGCCATTTATTTTAATCGACCATAATGGTCTAGTACAGGCCAATTTTTTTTTTTTTTGGTTTGGGTTTTACGGCCCTTTCAAGATTATTTCACTCATATCGAGCCGATCGTTAATCAGAGGTGGGCGAAAACCGGAGTACCCGGAGAAAAACCACCTGACCTTCCGTTGCAGAACTTGGCGTCTCACACGTGGCCCGAGCGAGGCTCGAACCCACGGCGGTGAGAGACCTAATGACTAAGAGTCAGCGCTCTTATCCACTAGGCCACGGAGGCCCGTCAATAGAGGCCAATTGCATGACCATTGCTGCCAAATTATTTTTAAATCAATCATTGCTTTTTGTTGCCGTCGCATACATTATGGTCAGCTTTGAACAATCTCAGTAGGTCTAAAGTCCAAAATGTTGCATACAAAGGTCTTGTATTTCCTGAGATGCAGAATTCAAAATCACTTTTGGCCATATATTGGTGTGACAATCACACAGATCCCTCAAACAAACTTTGATTTCTCGACCACACTGACGCAGTATATGTAATTTGGTATCAGTTAGCACAGTAGTTTTGGAAAAAATAGAAATATGTAATCTTATGGCCCCAGGATCATTTAGCTGGTTGCCAATATCAACTCTGATGTCATAAGCTGCAACAGAACCAGATAATCTTGCCTTTGCCATACAAACCCCAAAGTGACCGTTTGTGACCTTGACGTAAGAAAGGTCAAGGTCAACCAAATGTCATCATTTGAACAAATCTGAAAGGGACCGGGTCCCCAATATTGCATATCAAGTTTCAATGCCATCGGTCTATTAGTTCCGGAGAACGGGTGATTTCAAAGGTTTTTACCATATATGGGCATGGTGGACATTTTGGTCATGTGACCCAGACATTCAGAATAATATGTTTGTTCTTCCCCCCCATTGCGGCTTCACATGTAATTTGGTTCCAATTGGCCTTGTAGTTTCAGAGGAAATGTCGTTTTGAATTGTTTGGATGTTCAAATGAGAAGAGAGGGTAGGTACATTTATCTCCCCTTTTTATGTCTTTTTCCCCACTTTTTTGATTTTCTAACTCCATTTTCAAGATGCTGAGAGACCTCTCAATAAATTCATGTCATAGTTAAGTGTGAGAAAATAAGGTGCATTAAACTCCTTAAATACGGTTGCTACGAATTTCAAATCCCCGACTACAAGGAGTCCCAACAGAATGTCAGTGTAGACCCTGATCAGACTGCTCCTTCCTTCAGGAGCAGTTTGATCTGGCTCTGCACTGTTAGCTTAGGCCTGTCTATCCTAATACTTAGGATCATTGCAGTATTATATAATTGGTAATAAACAGCCTTTTTCCCCCTCACTTACTCCAAGAAACAGATATTGTGGACATTCGTTAGAATCGTCTCGCCGAGGCGATTCTAACAAAAATCCACAACATTATGTTTCTTGGAGTATTTGTTTGTTTGAATTGAGGCTTTACGTCCCCGTTAACATTATTTAGGTCATTTTGGAGACGTTGCTTCCAATTTTGTGGGACTTTCTCGACCTTGAGATAAATTGACATCTGGAGCCCTGCCGCCCAAACAAATCAAATGGGTTCATATGTAGTGAAGTTCGGACTGGTACCACTTTGCCTGGGCAGGCTTAGTTACTCCAAGTGGTTTACCAGTACTCATGGACAGTTGGTTTCAGCTCTGCAAGGAAGCATCCTGCAGCCCAACCTCTTCTCCAAGCCATAAAAACAATATTTTAGAATATCTCAATTAATTCCTCCCATCATGTGAGAGATTTGTTACACTCAAATTGTTGTTGTAACGAGTTTTGTCGTTTTCTGAAATTTCAGTATATAGAGGGTTATATTTGTGATTTGTATTATTCAACTTTTCCAGAATGAAAACAAACGAGTCGATATATGCTGGAGAGTGGCAGGTGAAGTCTGGCAAAGCTGTTGTGAAGGGTTTGAATAGTCAGTGGACTCCATATGACACAGAAGCGGACATGTCGTTTGATATGATCACTGCACCCGACAGGTTTGGATTTCATTGTTCTGAGCTCAACGTTGTCATGGCAAAGGCTAAGAATGAATCTGCAAAGAACTCGACAAAGGTGTCTCTGACTATAACAGGATTTCAGGTAAGGCTGACACGATTATTCATATAATCGATTAATATATCGATAAATTCCACAAACATTATTATCATTTCTGATTTGCTTTTAATCGATTACTTGATAGGTACAATTTACTGCCCAAAGTTATGCCTAAAATAGCTTGATGAGTGGCAAACAGTGTAGACCCTGATGAGACGTCTCATCTGGGTCTACACTGTTTGCTCAGGCCTGTCTGTTCAAATATACTTATGGTAAAGTACAACATATGGTAAGGGTCATGCTCAGACAGAAAGCCAGACAGGTTAAAAATATGACAAAATCCTCAGTGATTACTAATCGATTATCGATCGCAATGGCATGACTGATAATCGATTATCTTTTCAGCTCCGATTAGCCAGCCCTAATTTCAGGTAATAACCACAAACATATCTTCAGATAAGGAGGAATAACAACAGTGTTCAATCTAGGATGTGGGGTTAGGGGCACTTTAACAATGATAATTTTGGAATAATTTCATAGCTCCAAATGGTAGTGAGAATAGTTAAGGATAATTGTGAAAAAAGAGAGATATACTGGTTTACATGTCCTTTTTTTCAATCTTCCACTATGAAAATTCTGTCAGACCTATTTTTTTTTTTCAGAGAAAACAGGCTGATTATTCTTTGTTAATTATCTAAGCAGTACATAATTCACATGCTGTAATGTCGAAACTGATTATTGACTGAGAAATGAAAGAACAGAATATCGACTGCCTTACATTGTTGCTTGCAGCTTAAGCATTAATATGCTGTTGAATCTCGTTGCATTAAGACAACTTGTAGGACTGCCAAACGCTGGTCTTATACATGAGCTGTGCCAATTTTATAACGTTGTTAGTATAACAAGTGGTCAAATTGTGAACTATTCTTGCAAGCGCAATATCTGATACTCTTGTATTTTTGCTGGAAAATGTGAGTAGCTTTTGCAAACACAAAGCTACTCACATTTTTCCAGCAAAAATATTTAATACTATATTTGCCATATTAAATAATAGATAATTAATTGATGTTAAATGACGTCACTAAACATCAAACCATTGTCATCACAATATGGTGGATGACAGCAGCTGAAATGACGGCATCAATAAAATTCAGAACTGAAAGGTATGCAAGAAACAGAATCTTACATGGTGTGAGGGCTGGATAGAAAATCCGTCACTCGGGATCACAGTCTGGCATCATTTGGCAGTCCTCATGATGCCCAAATGTGGCCCTTGGGAACAGATTTTTCCATACACCCCTCACACCCAGGTAAGATTCTTATAATACTGGTACAGTAGAACTTGGATGGCTCGAACACTGATGGCTCGTTTACCATGGATGCTTCAAACCCATTCTTGAGCCCCTAGCAAAATCCTCTTCATAAGAAATAGTGGGGGATAATTAAGGAGATTTTAGTCTTTTTTTTATCTTGCAAATGTATGCTGTGTGTACTCATTAGAATCCCCTTGATGAGGCGATTCTAATGAGTACACACAGCATACGTTTTCATTATAGAACACCGAAAAGACTTCTAAAAGTATCTCGTTATACCTCCTGACAGTAACCTCAGTGGCTCGAACTGCCCCAGTCTCAAACAGATTTTCGAGGTCCCAAAGGTGTTCGAGCCTTTGAAGTTCGACTATATGTTAAATGTCCTTGGTTGCGTTGTTACTGTACATTCTTTTTTTCCGTATTTCCAGTTTGAGCCAAACTACAATCACAGTGGTGCCCAATTTGGCAGTGATGTTTGGGATTGTGTGCCATTTTTCACCGTACCAATCTGGATGGGTATAATTAGCACCACCTTGCTGATGATCATACTTTTCTTTGGCTTGACGATGATCTCTGGTATCAAGACAATGGACAGATTTGATGATCCGAAGGGAAAGACAATCACTGTTAATGTGTCTGATTAGAATTAATGTTGTACAGGGTCAAAGTGTTTGCAGTTTATGCATTTTTGTGGTACACAGTGCAGTCGAAATTCATTAACTCAAATACCTCTGGGACCACGAAAATTTGTTTGGGATAGGGATAGTTCGAATTACTGAGGTTAACTCTCAATCCCGGGTCTTTAGGTGTATTGGGGATCTGACACTTTAGGGTATCTTAACGAGCTTCAATAAAGTGAAGGTATGTTGTGTGTACTCATTAGAATTGCTTCACAGGTGATTTTAATGAGTACACTTATCAATTTGTGTGAGAAATAGATTGGGCTGCATGGTGATTCCATGCAGAGTTAAAACCGACCAACACGACTACTGGGATACCACTTACGGTAGGAGGCTTAAGTCTGCTCAGGCAGACCATCCAGGCATAAAAGCCCTGGCAGTTTGGGCAGTAGGGCTTGAGACTGATGTCATTTCATCTCAATGTCGAGCAAATGTCCCGCAAAATTGGAAGCAGCACGGTTGTGTAACTAACACGGTTTCTGCTTTGGACCCTATTAACCCTTGTCCTGCTGAGCCCGGATATGCCTCATTTTCCAAACAATGAAGATCCAGATCAGATGGCTTCTGACGAAGCCATCTGATCAGGATCTACATTGTTTGCCATTCAGATTGTGAATTTGTTGCAATAATTTGCATCAAGTAATCTGATTGGTTGATAATCGGTAGTGGATGTGGCATATATGAATATTCAGCAGGACAAGGGTTAATAGTGTTATCAAGAGCTTGTGGTGTATTACTGTGTCCTTTGACCCTGATTTTGAAATGATGTAAGGATTTGATGATTGGAAGGGAAAATGACTCTGATTAGAATAATTAGTGTATAAGCGTATTGTTTGAAATTGTCATATTGTTCTGATGTGAGTTATAGAGTTTATTACTCAGCCCATTTTAAATAGGGGATTTCATAAATCCCATATTTTAAATGGGCTGAGTCAATACACAATATTAAATTTGATAGTGCTGATGGATCACTTTGCATCTAATTCTATGTACAGTTCACTCTTAACCTTTATCCTGCTGTAGGCGACAAGCCCTATCTTTGCAAACAGTGTAGATCCAGATCAGATGACTTCTGAAGAAGCCATCTGATCAGGATCTACTCTGTTTGACATTCAGTTTATGAATATGTATAAATAAATTGTATGAAGTAATCTGATTGGTTCAAAGTCAGAAATGGGTGTGGCTTAATTGAATATTCAGCAGGTTAAAGGTTAACATACAGTCCATGCAAAAGGTAGTGGGCTCAGGGACATATACACCTGTGGACACAAAAGAGTTCAAACTTTGATGAGCTTCATTTCATTCTGACTTGATACATCATTCATTCTAATGCACTTGTGTATGTAACGCGACGTCTGATTGGATAACGTCAACAATTTGCGACAGTATATTCTGCGATATACTGTCGGAAATCCGACGTCATCACGTAACGTCGCCTTTCATTGGCTGGCATTTGGTTTTACGCAGCTCACCGCGCTTGCCGTCTTGTGCAAATTTAGTACAATTTTTAGCTTTAAAACCGAAAAAATGCATTAGAATGGGGATAACTGTATTGAAAATTGTCATTTGGCGAGGTAAATCTTCGGTTTTACGGTCGCAAATTGCGTTTTACGGCTCCGCTGAAGCGTCGCCGTAAAACGAAATTTCCGACCGTAAAACCTCCGATTTACCTCCCCAAATGACAATTTTCAGTACAGTTATCCCCTAAATATATCCTAACATCCTATCAGTCAAAGCCAAACAGAAATAAATTCAAAACACAAGGTGGTATACATTTCATTGCTGTCTCCTGCACTGTCCAATCAAAATACATCTTAAATGTCAATCAGAAAGTGTTTTCCAAAATGAGACCAATCAATTGCTTGATCTAGTTTTAGAATTCTTTGATGAATGACATTTGCTTGTCAAACTAACTTGATGCAAAGAGATTCATTGAAAATTATTTCATAGGAGTTTGAACGCTTTTGTGTCCACAGGTGTAAGCATGACTTTGTGAATAACGTCAATGTGTCTGAAACTTTCCCACATTTGATATAGCGATTTCATTGCAAATCTTGTGCCAAAACTAGTTCCAGCTACAAAGATTTATTTCCTCGGCTAAGAGGTTAGCCGAGGAAATATTTCTTAGCAAAAAGGAAAATATCAAGTTTATGTCTGAAAGAAATGGTATTTCTCTGTTATGCATGTAATATATAGAGAGTATCATATGGCATTTTTCATATCATACCCAATATCTGGCTGATATGGGTCGAGGGCTGATATGGGGTATGATATGAAAAATGTCATAACATAATCTATTTATCATACATTTCACTTTTAAAAACAATTGTTCAAAATAAATTATATTAATTGCATCTGCCTAGTACCAAATTTACAATGAAAATCTCATTATCTTCGGTCTAGCTATGTAATTTAAGGGATGCTTGAGATTTGAAAAAGTCATCTGCTTATGTCGTCTGCTGAATTTTTTGCAAACTTTTCAAAACTATTTTTGCATACAGGCAAACAATGTGGACCCAGATCAGACTGCTCCTAAAGGAGCAGTCTGATCTGGGTCCACACTGTTTGCAAAAAAAGAGACTTTTAAAGTCAGCAAAGACTCATCCAAACAGTTCGAACAGACGAAAACATTGCAAATTGCAAATGGCGTCCTGAACACAAATGCGAAATGCCGCAAAAGGAAGAACGCCGTGTGTTCCGAATAGGGTGACGTCAGAGGTATGATAAAGGCTAAGGGGTGGGATAAAGGGTTGTGATATGGATTTTTGGGGTATGATAAAGCCCATGCGATATGGCAGCACGTGCAAGCATGATATGTGCATTGGTGTCACGTTCGTATCGCATATTCAAAACCTAAGTATTTTATACTAAATGTATGATAAAAGAATTTAATACATGTACAGTGGTCTTGTTATAACTTTACTCATTTTAACACAGTGTTGGATAGAATACTATCAAGTCAGGCTTCCCAAATATTCAGTTTGCTATATATTTATTTATTCCCAACTGAGCGCCGGCCTCCATTGCTCAGTTGGATGCACATCTGTCTGATGATCAGGTCACAAGTTTGATACCTACCAGGTCGGCAACATTCTTTCTTGGAGATTGATATTGAAATCTTTTCTTCAGTAATTCTCTCCCTTCAGCTGATCAAGAAAGGCAGTTGCCAGTTTCTAGCGAAAGGATGTGCATTGTACTTGTAAACTGCTCCCAGAAAATGAGTGGTCAGGTAAACTGACCGATATGACCTAAACGGTGTTGACTGAGCCCTTAAACTCCAAAACAAACAAAACAATGCATTAAAGGGTCTGTACAATATTATGTATTTACCACTGATAACTTGGTGAACAAATAAAAAAAATTGTGCAAAAAGAGTAAAAGCAAGTAAAAAGGTTTCATAAAAAGTAAGGAGCCATTGAAGTTCGACTGTACATTGAAAATGGCTTACAGATCAAAGATAACTTTGAACTTAACCAGACAATAATCTGTCTCTTCCACTGATTCAAGAAAGGCAAGTACCAGTTAAGCCATATAGCAACAAGCACTGCATGATGCCCCGCCACTACAATTCCATCAAACAAGTGCCAAGTCACAGTGAAACAAAACCTAATGGCTGTTTTCCCCCATCCTAGTGCAAGTTTGGTCAGAATCAATCATTAAGTTCAGCAGATATAGTGCTTCAAACAGACTACATGACAGAAATGGCTCCCCCCCCCCCCCCCCAGTGCAAGTTTGGTCAGAATCAATCATTAAGTTCAGCAGATATAGTGCTTCAAACAGACTACATGACAGAAATGGCTCCCCCCCCCCCCCCCCCCCCAATCGGGGCTTGAAGAAATATATGGGCTGCATGATGCTTCCACGCAGAGCTTAAACCGACCCGCACACGAGTACTGGTAAACTGCTTAGAGGATCTAAGCTTGCCCAGGCAAAGCGCTGCGAGAAGATCCATCCATGCTTATAAACCCTACTGGTTTCATTTGGCGACAGGGCTTGAGATGTCATTTCATCTCAATGTCGGGTAAAAGTCCCACAAAATTGGAAGCAACGTCTCCACAATGACCATTACAGTGTTGACGGGGACCTCAAATCAAACAAAGACAGAAATGGCTATGTTCAATGTTCAAGGGGGGATAACTCCAAAAATAGGAAAATCAGAGTAATGTTTCATATGTTCAGCATGTCGTGTCGGGCTGCTCTACATATCTGTGAAGTTTTGTGAAAATATCTCGAATGGTGTCCGAGTTATGGAGCGGACTTGAAACTAATAGCAACTGCTATATTCAAAGTTCAAAGGGCAATAACTCCAAAAGTAGGAAAATTAGAGTTATGATTCATAGGTTCTGCATGTCGTCTGATGGTGCTCAACATATCTGTGAAGTTTCACGGAAATATCTCAAATGGTATCAAAGTTATGGAGCGGACATGAAACTACGATAGAAATGGCTATTTCAAATGTTCAAAGGGGCAACATCTCCAAAAGTAGGAAAATCAGAGTTACGGTTCATATGCTCTGTACGTCGTCTGATAATGCTCTACACATCTGTGAAGTTTCATGAAAATATCTTAAATGGTATCAGAGTTATGGAGCAGACACGAAACTGATAGCAACAGCTATATTCGAAGTTCAAAGGGCAATAACTCCAAAAGTAGGAAGATCAGAGTTACAGTTCATACGTTCTGCACGAGGTCTCGTGGTGCTCTACATATCTGTGAAGTTTCAAGGAAATATCTCGAATGGTATCGAAGTTATGGAGTGGACACGAAACTATGATAGAAATGCCTATGTTCAATGTTCAAAGGGCAACAACTCCAAAAGTAGGAAAATCAGAGTTACGGTTTATATGTTCTGCAAGTTGTCTGATAGTGCTTTACATTTCTGTGAAGTTTTGTGAAAATATCTCGAACGGTGATGAGATATGGAGCGAACACGGGACTATGGGGTGCACTCAAAACTTTGGAGGGTATGACATAATACCCAGCCATTTTTTGAATGGCGGGGCATAAAAATGTGTGCACCTAGCATTACAATAAAATGTCCATGTGACATAGTGCATTCTTTCATATCGTCAAAACTGTCTTTTTCTTCAATGTAAATTTGTGATATTTTTCTTATTGATACTCCAGACATAGCTTGTGGGTGCTCATTAGATTCTAACGAGTACCCATAACCTTGATCTTGAAGTAAAAATAAGAAAAACAATGTGTACCCACTATATAAATTTGCAGGGGCTGTTTATCACACAGACTTGTTAACCCTTAAGACGCTGAGAAAAAACTACATCTGAAAATGTTGTTTGCTTATGTCGTCTGCTGAATTTTTTTGCAAACTTTTTTTGCATACAGGCAAACAGTATGGGCCCAGATCAGACTGCTCCTACAGGAGCAGTCTGATCTGGGACCACACTGTGCAAAAATGACTTTTAAAGTAAGCGGATTCACACACACACTCAAAGGGCAATAACTCCAGAAGTTATGTCGTCTGCTGAATCTTTTTGCAGACGAGGGTTGTCATGATTGGCGCCTTATGGGTTAACATGATGGCAAAAACTTGTGTGTCTCTGCCATTTGATCAGTCACTGCTGTAGGCTATTTGGATTTCACCAAAAGCTTGTTCATGCAGTGGGGAAATGGTGTTTGTCTGACTGGGTAAACTGGCTACCTACCGGTAATTTGAGTTTTCACTGAGTGTACATTCAGGCCCCAGGCCTCAACTGAGGATGAAATATGTAATACTTACAAATATTAAAAGACAAACCAGTCAGTCAATTTTCATGCTCAGATCAGCAGAGAATGCTGTTTATGCTGCTCATAAATTTTAAAATGCCAGCTTGTGCTGACATTTTAAAATTTGAGCAGGACAAATTTTATCCTTGAGTGACTTGAGCATGAATTTTTTTTTTCACACAACGTCGTTGATAAGCAGTGGATAACGTTGTGTAATAAAAATCATATGACCTCACGTGTAATAACACTTTGGCGGGATTAAGTGATGTCATGACGACGTCCATGTCAACAATGCATTTTCTGTGCAAAAATTGTCAAATTCAAAAGCGATAAAATCCATTTTAAAGTGGCCATATGATAAACAGAATCTTACGCTCGTGGTCATTTCATATGAAATTTATGAAACTCGCTGAAGGCTCGTTTCATAAATATCATATGAAATGACCACTCGTGTAAGATCCTCTATTTATTACACATTTTTCTTACTTGATTACCAGTGAAAAGAGTGTGCTGAGAATATCTCAACCCTTAAGACACCAAGAAAAACTACATATGAAAATATCATCTGCTTATGTCGTCTGCTGAATCTTTTTGCAAACTTTTTAAAAATATTTTTGCATACATGCAAACAGTGTGGACCAAGATCAGACTGCAGTCTGATCTGGGTCCACACTGTTTGCAAAAATGACTTTAGAGTAACCTGCAGACGACAAAACAGTAATCTGCAGACGACAAAACGGGCGACAATTGTCGTGATTGGCATCTTATGGGTAACCCATAAGTCCTCAGAGGAAGAAGAATGATTCTGTGAACTGACAGTCTCAACATGATCATAGCTTGGATAAACTAAGATTGATTATGCTATATTTTATGCACTTTTTTCCCTGAAAGGAGTACTATTATTCCTCTCGTAAATAGATTGATTGGCACACTACTAGTAATTAATATGCACTGACATCATTACAACTTGACTCATTTCTGTAATTATCCAGCAACATGTTTAAATGATTTAGTTAGAATGGTAAACCATGTAGACCCTGATCAGACTGTTCCTTCAGGAGCAGTCTGTTCAGTGTCTAGACTGCTGAACTTCTCTCTGTATGCATATTTATGTTGTTTTAGAGAAAACTGTTCATTAACTGTAGCACATTCCAGAAAGTTTTAATAAAACTGTAAGCAATATACCTGGTGTTTCGTGCTTTCTAATGACTGCCAAATTTTATTATCTCCCTATTGGTACTCTTAACCCATTTTGTACCGGAAACCCCAAAACGGGGACCTTGGCAAACAGTGCAGGCCCAGATCAGACGCCGCAGAACGCGGCATCTGATCTGGGCCGACACTGTTTGCAAAAAGCCAAGCCATTTTCCTAATAAATGTTTAAAGAAAAAACAACTCGACACCCTTAAATTTTGAAATGGAATCCTGGTATACATAGGAGGAAGATTCCATTTGGTACAAAAAGGGTTTTGTTTGTTTTGTTTGATTTGAGGTTTAACGTCCCCGTCAACACTTTTAAGGTTATTTTGGAGACGTTGCTTCCAATTTTGTGGGACTATTACCTGACATTGAGATGAAATGACATCTCAAGCCCTGCCGCCAGATGAAACCAATAGGGTTTATAAGCATGGACGGGCCAACTCGCACAGCTTTGCCTGGGCAGGCTTACATCCTCTAAGCGGTTTACCAGTACTTGTGTGCGGGTCGGTTTCAGCTCTGCGACGAAGCTTCATGCAGCCCATATATTTCTTCAAGCCCCTATGGGTGGGGGTTAAACCCTGCAGTGAAAAGTCCACTAAATTCCGAAGAATGCACAAATGAAGGTTTTACGACAACATATTTTATGAAGCTGAAGCAAGATTTAGTCTACTATTGACGTGTTCAACATTTCATCCAGGTCATTTACGACTCCCGTGTTTAGCCTGTTTTTAGCTCACCTGTCACGTAGTGACAAGGTGAGCTTTTGGGATCACTTTTTGTCCGTCGTGCGTCCGTGCGTGCATGCGTCCGTGCGTCCGTAAACTTTTCTTCAAACGACATCTCCTCCTAAACCACTGATCGGATTTTGACCAAACTTCACAGGAATGATCCTTAGGTGGTCCCCTTTCAAAGTTGTTCAAATGGTTCCGGTCCATTGCTTATATAGGTCACAGGAGCCAAAAATAGATTTTTTTCACCGAAAACTTAAAAAAAATCTTCTTCTCTGAAACCGCAAGGCCCAGGTCTTTGATATTTGGTATGAAGCTTCATCTAGTGGACCCCTACCAAGATTGTTCAAATTATAGTGCTGGGGCCAAAAATGCCCCCGCATGGGGGCCCTTTGGTTTTGCATGGGCTTATATGGGGAAAATCTTAAAAAATCTTCTTCTCTAAAACCGCAAGGCACAGATCTTTGATATTTGGTATGAAGCTTCATCTAGTGGACCCCTACCAAGATTGTTCAAATTATAGTGCTGGAGCTAAAAATGCCCCCGCATGGGGGCCCTTTGGTTTTACATGGGCTTATATAGGGAAAATCTTGAAAAATCTTCTTCTCTGAAACAGCAAGGCCCAGGTCTTTGATATTTGGTATGAAGCTTCATCTAGTGGACCCCTACCAAGATTGTTCAAATTATAGTGCTGGGGCCAAAAATGCCCCCGCACAGGGGGCCCTTTGGTTTTACATGGGCTTATATAGGGAAAATCTTTAAAAATCTTCTTCTCTGAAACTGCAAGGCCCAGATCTTTGATATTTGGTATGAAGCTTCATCTAGTGGACCCCTACCAAGATTGTTCAAATTATAGTGCTGGAGCTAAAAATGCCCCCGCATGGGGGCCCTTTGGTTTTACATGGGCTTATATAGGGAAAATCTTGAAAAATCTTCTTCTCTGAAACCGCAAGGCCCAGGTCTTTGATATTTGGTATGAAGCTTCATCTAGTGGACCCCTATCATGATTGTTCAAATTATAGTTCTGGGGCCAAAAATGCCCCCGCACGGGGGCCCTTTGGTTTTACAAGGACTTATAAAGGGAAAATCTTTAAAACTCTTCTTCTCTGAAACCGCAAGGCCCAGGTCTTTGATATTAGGTATGAAGCTTTATCTAGTGAACCCCTACCAAGATTGTTCAAATTATAATGCTGAAGCTAAAAAAGCCCCCGCACGGGGGCCCTTTGGTTTTACATGGGCTTATATAGGGAAAATCTTGAAAAATCTTCTTCTCTGAAACCACAAGGCCCAGGTCTTTGATATTTGGTATGAAGCTTCATCTAGTGGACCCCTACCAAGATTGTTCAAATTATAGTGCTGGGGCCAAAAATGCCCCCGCATGGGGGCCCTTTGGTTTTGCATGGACTTATATGGGGAAAATCTTTAAAAATCTTCTTCTCTGAAACCGCAAGGCCCAGATCTTTGATATTTGGTTTGAAGCTTCATCTAATGGACCCCTACCAAGATTGTTCAAATTATAGTGCTTGAGCAAAAAATGCCCCCGCACGGGGGCCCTTTGGTTTTACATGGGCTTATATAGGGAAAATCTTGAAAAATCTTCTTCTCTGAAACCGCAAGGCCCAGGTCTTTGATAATTGGTATGAAGCTTTATCTAGTGGACCCCTACCAAGATTGTCCAAATTATAGTGCTGGAGCTAAAAATGCCCCCGCATGGGGGCCCTTTGGTTTTACATGGGCTTATATAGGGAAAAACTTTAAAAATCTTCTTCTCTGAAACGGCAAGGCCCAGGTCTTTGATATTTGGTATGAAGCTTCATCTAGTGGACCCCTACCAAGATTTTTCAAATTATAGTGCAGTAGCTAAAAATGCCCCCTGCACGGGGGCCCTTTGGTTTTACATGGGCTTATATAGGGAAAATCTTGAAAAATCTTCTTTTCTGAAACCGCAAGGCCCAGGTCTTTGATATTTGGTATGAAGCTTCATCTAGTAGACCCCTACCAAGATTGTTCAAATTATAGTGCTAGGGCCAAAAATGCCCCCGCACCAGGGCCCTTTTGTTTTACATAGGCTTATATAGGGAAAATCTTGAAAAATCTTCTTCTCTGAAACTGCAAGGCCCAGGTCTTTGATATTTGGTATGAAGCTTCATCTTGTGGACCTCTTCCAAGATTGTTCAAATTATAGCCCTGGGGCCAAAAATGCCCCCGCTCCGGGGCCCTTTAGTTTTACATAGACTTATATAGGGAAAATCTTGAAAAATCTTCTTCTCTGAAACCACAAGGCTTAGGTCTTCGATATTTGTTATGACGCTTCAGCTAGTGGACCTCTATAAAGATTGTTCAAATTATAGGCCTGAGACCAAAAATGCCCCCGCCATGTGGCCCTTTGGTTTTACATAGACTTATATAGGGAAAATCTTTAAAAATCATCTTCTCTGAAACACAAGGCTTAGGTCTTTGATATTTGTTATGAAGCTTCAGCTAGTGGACCTCTACCAAGATTGTTCAAATTATAGCCCTGGGGCCAAAAATGCCCCCGCTCCGGGGCCCTTTGGTTTTACATAGACTTTTATAGGGAAAATCTTGTTTTACATAGACTTCTATATACAGGGTAAACCTTTAAAATCTTCTTTTCTGAAACCAGAAAGCCCAGGTCTTTCATCTTGTGGACCTCTACCAAGATTGTTCAAATTTTAGCCCTGGGGCCAAAATTGACCCTGCCCGGGGCCCACTTGTTATGCTTTGGATCAGGTGAGCGAACCAGGGCCCTCTGGGCCCTCTTGTCATCATTAATCCCTGTTAATAATTATGATTATATGTCATCATACAGCTTTTTCTGGACAAAATTCCTGACAAATATTCCAAAGTTTAATAATTCCACTAATATTGCAGATAGAGTTATTGCCCATGTGCATTGCACTTCTGCAAAGTAGCCTTTATAAGTTTTCGAAGGTTCATTTGGATACCTAAAGCAGTTTTTGAGTTATTATCTGAACATAATTCTAAACAAACTAGCAACACTGACTTTGACCTGGACCTGACCCATATGAAATTTATGTCACCCTCATAGAGACCTCAATAAGAATGCATATGCAAAATTTGAACTGGTGAAGAAATGTGGGAGTAGTTTGCATCACAAATTATTCTATTTTTAGCAACAGTGACTTGACCTTGATCTGATGCCTATGAAATTGATATCATGCACATCTGCACCTCATTTTGAATGCATATGCAAAATTTGAATACAGTCAGTAGAGAAATGTGGAAGTACTTCGCATCGCAAGATTATTCTATTTTTATCAACAGTGACAATGACCTTTTCTTGACCTAAATGAAATTTATGCCGCGCACATCTACACCACATTGTGAATGCATATGCAAAATTTGAAGTCAATCGGTGAAGCAATGCGGAAGTAATTCGCATAACAAGAAAAAATTGTCGAGGTCGTTGGGACAGATACACAGATCAACCAACCAGCCGACCGACTCCTTGCACCAGGCCTCATATTTTTCAGGCATTTGTAGGATTTCAGGCTTTTAGAGCTTGATTTTTTTCTTTATTTCAGGCTTTTAGAATTTGATTCTTGTGCCTATAGTATGTTTAAAATCCTATTTAACCTTTATGCTGCTAAATAAATTTATTAACCCACACCCATTTCTGACTAGAAATCAACCAAAATACTTGAAATTTTCAGAAACTGCATTACCAACAGTGTAGATCCTGATCAGATGGCTTCTTCAGAAGCCATCTGATCTGGATCTACACTGTTTGCAAAGGTAATAGTTGTGTCTTGTTCGCCAGAATAATTAGTGTTGAAGCTGCCAAATCCGGGCTTTCAGGCATGGAAAAGGGTGGTCAGTACAAGGCCTGTATACCCACTTCAAACTTCGTTTGCAGGGGTATAATGACACCTCAAGCCCTTCCACCCAAACAAACCGCTAGGATTTCAATGCAAGAGTGGTCCGACTAGCACCTCTTCGGGCAGGCTTAGACCTTGATAGCAGTTTAGCAGTACCCATGTTTGGTCAGCTTCAGCTCTGTGTGGAAGCACTCTCAACGTCTGAAAATGTATAGTAGTCACAGATAAGATTGGCAGGACAGAGCTATTGTTTACACCTGCCTTTGGAATATTCTATTAACAAAAAGGTAAACCCAGTCACCAGATTACATGAATTTAACTGTAAAACAAACAAAACTATGGAGTACATGGCCATTTAGTCTGCTAGCAAAAAGCATGCGAAAGGCACTCTGCCAAATTTGAATCTTCTTGTGGACTCGGCGGAATGTGACATATCCTGAAAACACCTTCACTGCTCCTCCCTGTCAATCTTATCTGTGACTACTATAGCATAGCAACATGCTGTACATAGTCTTTTACATCATTAGACTGTTCTGATGAACCTGAAATTAATAATTCCAGGTTTACTGAGCTGAGCATATTTTCGTTAATATTGTACAGAGGACCAGGGTTATAACCGCAAACTCGTAACGACAATTTCAATGGAATGAATTCTTAGCTCAAGGCTTAGCCTCGGTTCCGAGCGGCTTGGGCTTTCCTCTGGTTGGAAATGCCCAAATCGAATCCATAGTCATGCAAGCTTCTTGTAATTTAATACTCCAAGCAACAAAATTAATGTTATAGACATTTGCTAGAATTGCCTTGATGAGGCGATTCTAACAAATGTCTATAACATTTGTTTCTTGGAGTATTTATGTGGAAAAGAACTTTTATAACCCATCATAATGCTAACTGGGATTCTTTATACATGTAATGGCAAATTCATTATAACGGCACAACAGTATGGAACAAATACATGTACTGTTGTTATAAAGCGCGCCATCTGTATCACTTTTTCAATGCTCAGTTCAACTGACTTAACCCTAACCATGCTGAACCCTGGTATATCCTTTATTGAAAACAGTACAGATCCAGATCAGCTGGCTTTTCCGAAGCCAGCTGATCAGGATCTATACTGTTTCCCATTCTGCTTCTGAATCCATGGAAAATATTTAAATCATGCAACACAAATGGCTGAACATTGGGGTGGAGTGTAGCATGTTGAAATATTCAGCATGAGGAGGGTTAAACATGCAAAAGAAAAAAACGTTTTCATTGCTCATAGAAATTAAAATGCAACCATCCGCACAAATCAGCAGAAAGAGTATTTATTTTGGTCATAGATATTAAAATACTAACAACTTTTGGCATTCTGTTATTTTCATGCATGACAAATTTCATGATCCCTTGAGTATAAAAGTTTTACAATCTTGGGGAATAACTGATATCTCTAGTGACTCCAGATACAGTAATCTTATAGGATGGTTCTAAAAGGAAAACTGGTAGCCAGCTGGCAACGTCTCACCTATTACAACAAAGCTGATACACCCCAACTCTTTATAACACTTCTGTTTATGTCCAAAATTAAAACCATTTTGGTTAAACAATCGTAATTTTTACAAACAAAAATGCTTAGATTACATGGAAAAACGGTCATTTTTTTCTTTATTATCTATTCTTTTTTGGGATCCAACTTTGAACCATGTTCTATCCAAAACCCTGTTACAATGAACAATGTTACAAAGAGGTTGTGGTGAATATATTGCCTGGTTTCAAATCCTGCTAGAGCCAAGTCTCTTTCTCATTGCTATGTTCCATTATTATCACCCTTCAATCTGCTGTAAATTGCCTGGGACACTGTCTCACTGGCCGTAAATCTGAAAATATCATCAAATGAGCCAAACCAAGCAAAAATACATCTTCAGACGTGTACCCAGGAAAGACACAGATCAGCATGCACACCCACACAGTCTGATGACAGAGTCTTTCCAAGGCACTATGCAAATAGCCAGTGGTCCAACACTAAGGTGATGACTGTTGAAGTAATTCACAAGAGAACTTGTCTTCGGAGTGAGTGGTGAGAGTTTTACGTCTCACCAACAGCCAAGGTCATAATGGAGACGGGACCTCGATTTAAAGACTTATCCGAAAGTCTGTAGAAGCCTGGGATCGATCCTGCCATCCCTGGTTTACAAGGCGAGTACCAGCATAACCACTACACCAGGGAGGCTTCTTACTTTTCTTTGGAATGTGCCACCAGGCACTTGATCTATGAAGCCCTCAAAATCAATAAAGTCCAGAAGCTTTTCAGTGCTGAAGTACACTCCCAATTTATGAGATATGCAAGGTGGTGTAAGTCCTTGTTGACACGTTTTCATTTGTCGCGGGTCAGATGTCTTTATAAATCAGCTCATATTTCTGTATTCTGGAAGGATCAAGTGGACTTCTGACAACCAGTTTTCCCTTCATGGCACCACGGAAAATAACCTCGACCACATCGATGAAGTCTTGTTTTGTTTTAAATGTCCCAATAAACTTTGTATGGTCAGGTGTCCTAAAAAAAGAGAATAAAAAAGAATCAAAATAGCCATTGCTGCCCAACAAAGTGCTTGTGCAACGTGTATAAACTACCGGCCCCAATAGCTCAGTTGGTAGAGTGTCTGCTCCGGGGAAGTCAAAGGTTCGATCCTAGGCCGCTACATACGAAAGTCGTTAAAAATGGTACTAGCTGCTCCTCGCTTGGCACTCAGATTTACGGGGTAGAGCTAGGACTGGTCGACCCAATGTCAGGATAATGTGACTGGGTGTGGTATCATGTAATGTGTCTGGGACATGATACTTCAGTGAGGCAGTACTATAATAGTGAGCATTGAGCTCCCTGTTGCAACCAGACACCGTCGTGATATGAGTGAAAAATTGTTGAAAGTGACGTTAAACCCGAATTCACATACACACACACGTGTATAAACCTGTGAACTGTACTTATTTTTCTATCTGCTCATATTTCGTGTACAGTAAAACCATCATAACCATCACCTACAATAAGCAGGCAACTTACTTTAACCCATTGTATGCTAGTGGACTCCTCCATTGCTATGTGTTGGACAAGTCCATTTGTAATATAAGGGGTGTCAGGCCATTTTTTCCGTTTTTATTCTATTTTTGACGGAAAATTCTGTTAGCAAATAGTGCAGGCCCTGATCAGATGCCACATTCTGCGGTGTCTGATCTGGGCATGCACTGTTTGCCAGGGTACCCGTTTTGGGGTTTCTGGTACTAAAAGCATTAAGCAAGCCTGTATTTCATTCCAGAAAGAAGTTAGTGCATTATAACTCCCCCGTATTAGGCAAGTAGTAATCAACTTTATTTACCGGTATAGAGATTAACACATATAGTATACACATACCAATCTTCCATGTGGCCCTCTTTTCTTCCTTATCCTGGGTAGAAACCAATAAATCCTGGGTAGAAACCAGTACTAAGAAATGTGGATAAAAACCCTTGCTCAAGGAAACAACACTTGGCCCTTGCGGGGATCGAACTGGCTACCTCTCGACCTCAAATCCGATGCTTTACCACTGCACCGCAGGGCTTCACTAAGCAAGCATATTTTTATTAATCCCTTAGATGCTTGCTTAATACAGCTTGGACAGTACATTTTGCACTTATTAGTTCAACTATTTGGTTATACCTTACATTTCAGTTATCCCATAGATACTTGCTTAATACTGCTTAGATGGTACCTGTACAGTCCAAGCTGTATTAAACGAGTGGGAAGTTTTAAGCAAACATCTAAGGGATAACCAAATTATGCTACTTTAAGACAAGTGCCAGTACTTTTTAGCTTTTGAGAGACGATTGTTTATTTTGTTTACATGCATGTACAGTTGAATTTCAAAAACTCAATTAAATACATTTGAGAGCTTGAAAATTTGTTTCAGATATGAACAGTTCAAACTAATAGAGGATCTTACATGAGTGCTCATGTATTATTGAATTTATTAAACGAGTTGAGGAAAAGGGATAAAATGCGAGGCTTTGCCGAGCATTTTATCCCTTTTCCTCAACGAGTTTAATAAATTCAATAATACATGAGCACGAGTGCAAGATTCTATTTATCATATGACATTTAAAACGCATTTTATTCACAATTGCTTACAAAAATATCAATATTCCGCCATTAGTAAAAGCGACGTCGTTAAGGACGTTGTACATGTAACGTTACGGGACGTCTCTAGTTAATTTGCATATTGAATCCACTAGTGGATTATCGAAAATATTACATGGCGTAATTACACTCTCAGACGTGACGTCATATGATAAATGAGGGTTAATCATAGCACCAGGCCATGATATCATTTTGATCTTCTGTAGAATAAAGGAATGTTGTGTGGACTGCTTCCAATTTTGTGGGATTTTTACCCGACATTGAGATGAAATGACATCTCAAACCCTGTTGCCCAATGAAACCAATAGAGTTTATAAGCATGGAGGATCCGACTATGTTTTATCCCACATTCTAACACAGGGCGCCTATATAGGCAATAGAAAATAACTGTGTTTTATTCTACAACAAATCACGGCAAGGAAGAGCGTGATGAGTGACGTCATTAAAAACTGCAAATTTATGACGTCACTAGTCGATTTCCTTGACGTTAGACGGTGTAATGACATTTTCTCGCATCGAAAACGTTAGAATAGTATGTAAATGCATGTGTTTCAGTCAATAATTTTAGCGGAATTTCTTCTAACAATGGCGAAAAGTTGTGAGATTTTGAAGGATACAACAGCATTATTGCCGATTTTCAGCCTGTTAGAATCGAAATAGATCAGCTCTAGTTTGTGATTTGTTGAGTAATAAATCACAGTTTGTCGGTCAGTTGTAAGTAGACAAATCACGCGCGCTACGCCCACATGATTTGTCTACTTTACAACTGACCTCCAAACTGTGATTTATTACTCAACAAATCACAGTTAGAGCTGATCAATTTCTTAATTAAGCCACTGTCCTCCTCCCTATCTTGAGCTCAGAAATTTTCTGGTCCTAGTTGTTAAAAGCTTAGGAAGTCATCGGTTAATGCAAATCTTTTCAGTACGTTTGTTTTACAGCCCTTCTAGATTATTCCACTTAAATGAAGCCCATCTGTTAATCAGAAATTAACAAATACCAGAGTACCCGGAGAATAACCACCTAACCTTCTGTTGCAGAACATGGCGTTGATGTAATGTTAAACAAGAGAGCCAAGATAGTCCTGAATAGCTCACCTGATTTCGAGATGTCACATAGTGTCTGAAAGTCATATGGATAACTGACAGCCATCTTATTCCTTGAAACATATATGTTGACTTTTTTCTTTTTGGCTCTGGGGGTCATTTTGCTCATTGGAATGAATGGTTTTAGCTATTTTGGTAGAAGGTCAACTATTAGCAACATTCGTTTGTAGTTTGAATGAAATTGACCGAGGGATATAAGCGGAGTAGTTGTTTTTAAAAAGATTTTCCTTTATTTAGCTCTGGTGGCCATCTTGTTAATCAGAGCAGAAAGATTTTAACAATTGTGAAGTTTGAAAGAAATTGGCTCAAGTGTATGTCAGAAGTAGTTGTTTAAAGATTTTTCTATTTTTAGGTCTGGTGGCCATTTTGTTCATCAGAGCAGAACAAATTTAGCTATTCTGGTAGACAGCCAACTGGGCAAAAGTTAAAATGAAATTGGCCCAAGGGTTTAGGAGTTTGCATTGAAAGCAAATTTTTGACGTTTTTCTATTCTTAGCTCTGGTGGCCATTTTGCACGCAGGAGTGGAACCGTTTTAGCTATTTTTGTGGAGGGTCACCTAAGCAACATTCCTATGAAGTTTGAATGAAAATGGCTAGAGGGTATAGGAGGAGTAATCAATTAAAGATGTTTTCTATTTTCAGCTTTCACACAGTGGTGGCCATCTTGTTCATTGGAGCAAAACAATTTTAGCTATTTTGGTAGAGGGTCACCTATGCAACATTCCAATGAAGTTTGAATGAAATTGTAGGAGAAGTCATTTGAATTTTTTTCTATTTTTAGCTCTGGTGGCCATCTTGTTAATCGGAGTGGAATGATTTTAGCTATTTTGGTAAAGATACACCTAGGCAACATTCCTGTGAAGTTTCAATGAAATTGGCCCAACTATTTAGGAGCAGTAGTCTTTTAAAGCAAATTGTTGACTTTTCTATTTTTAGCTCTGGGGCCATTTTGCACATTGGGGTGGAACGTCATAGGTTCTTTTGGTGGGGGGTCACCTTAGCAACACTTCCCTGGAGTTTGAAAGAAATTGGCCCATGGGTATAGTAGTCTTTTCAAGATTTTTTCTGCATGTATTTTTAGCTTTGGCAGCCATCTTGTTCATGGGAATGAAACAATTTTAGCTATTTTGGTAGGGGGTCACCCAAGAAACATTCCTATGAAGTTTGAATGAAATTGACCAAGGGGTTATGGGAGGAATAGTTGTTTAAAAGATTTTTCTAGTTTTTTTGCTCTGATGGCCATCTTGTTCATCGGAGCTGAACGATTTTATATAGCTAATATGGTACAGACCCATCTAGGCAACATTCCTGTGAAGTTTAAATGAAATTAGCCAGATGGTTTATGAGGAGTATAGTCTTTTAAACCAAATTGTTGATGACAGACAGCGGAGGAGGCACGACAAATATTGACTGATCGCAAAGGCTCAGCATGAGCACTTCATTCTCAGTTGAGCTAAAAATTAAAGCATGCAGTATGACAAATAAGTTTTTGCTGAATAAAATGTGATAATAATGAAGCTAGTCATGTTTTTTTTTTCAATAAGTTTTGACTTCTACTGAGTTCATAATTACAGTAACAAGGCTCTTGTGACTTCAAGGCAGTCATCATATCCATATAGCTTAACCCTTTTTGTACCAAATGGAATCTTCCTCCTAATATATAACAGGAGTTCATTTCAAAATTTAGGGATGTCAGGTTGTGTTTTCATCAAAATGTATTTGGAAAATGACTGAACTTTTAGCAAACAGTGGAGGCCCTGATCAGATGCCACATTCTGTGGCATCTGATCAGGGCCTGCACTGTTTGCCAGGGTACCCATTTTGGGGTTTCTGGTACTTAATGGGTTAACGTTCAAGAAAACAATACTTACCCCCAGTCCACTTTCATGTGCTGTGCATTGAAAAAGAAAATAGTGGCTGGTATAAGGGTGATGTCAAAATATCTGGTATAAACTGGGACACTGTCAACATCGACACAAAAAATCTTTGCCATCTTCCCCAACTCTGCTGCAGTCTTGGACAACTAGAGGTTAGAAGAGAAATATAAGAAAACAAGAGGACCATGATGGTCCTTAATCGCTCCCCTGAGGTAAGAGATTTTCATTCTTAATATGTTTGACAAGGTAGATGCTACGAGTTTTTTGACACTTAGTTATCTGAACAATCTTTGTAGAGATTGAAGATTGAAGCAAAAACTGTGGCCTCTAGAGGCTGTACAAGGTTTTCAAGGAATTTGACCTAGTGACCTAGTTTCTGACCTGACATGATCAATATTCAAACTTGACCCAGATATCATCAAGACAAACATTCTGGTAAAGTTTCATGAAGATTGAAGTGAAATTGAATAAAAATCAAAAATGAGTTCCTTTAAGAGCAATGAAAACATTCATAAGAATGTCATACTACGTAGTTTCGGCTAATAAAGCCTCATCAGTGACCCTGTAATGATCCGGCAAAGAAAGCCAGAGGAAACATACTGCAATTTTGCAAATTTCGAATAGGCAGTCGATACAAAGACTGATATAAATCAAATCGGGGTCCAAAAATTAAAAACCTGTCTAGAATATGAGTCTAAACCAAAAAATTTTATTTCTGGTTTCTCAGAATATTCACGCTGATCTCAAAGGACCAAAAGTAAAATATAAACTACACTATGGTTGATGTACGGGGAGACGTTTTACGGCCGCCACACGGCACAACACCAGCTGCAGTGAAGGCAAATAAAAATCAAAAATGAGTTCCTTTAAGAGCAATGAAAACATTCATAAGAAAGAAGATGGGTCATACTACGTAGTTTCGGCTAATAAAGCCTCATCAGTGACCCTGTAATGATCCGGCAAAGAAAGCCAGAGGAAACATACTGCAATTTTGCAAATTTCGAATAGGCAGTCGATACAAAGACTGATATAAATCAAATCGGGGTCCAAAAATTAAAAACCTGTCTAGAATATGAGTCTAAACCAAAAAATTTTATTTCTGGTTTCTCAGAATATTCACGCTGATCTCAAAGGACCAAAAGTAAAATATAAACTACACTATGGTTGATGTACGGGGAGACGTTTTACGGCCGCCACACGGCACAACACCAGCTGCAGTGAAGTCTCTAGAGGGTGAACAAGGTTTTCAAGGAATTTGACTTAGTGACCTAGTTTTTGACCTAACATGACCCATATTCAAACCTGACTCAGATATCATCAAGTCAAAATTTCTGGTAAAGTTTCATGAAGTTTGAAGCAAAACTACTGTCTCTAGAGGGTGAACAAGGATTTCAAG
Source organism: Lucinisca nassula (assembly GCA_963580285.1). Taxonomy (NCBI): domain Eukaryota; kingdom Metazoa; phylum Mollusca; class Bivalvia; order Lucinida; family Lucinidae; genus Lucinisca; species Lucinisca nassula. Next base: position 86,622,819 of record OY757016.1, on the reverse strand, counting down.
GAATTTGACATGGTGACCTTGTTTTACCTGATATGACCCATATTCGATTTTGACCCAGATATCATCAAGACAAACATTCTGGTAAAGTTTCATGAATATTGAAGCAAAATTGTTGTCTCTAGAGGATGAACAAGGTAAATGTTGACAACGCACGCCACTTGATGAATGATGCATGATGCACTTATGACGGACAAAAGATGATCACAAAAGCTCACCTTGAGCTTTGCTCAGGTGAGCTAAAAATTGAGGTCTCTAGAGTGTAAACAAGGTTTTTCTATGATTTGACCTACTGACCTACTTTTTGAACCCACATGACCCATATTCGAACTTGACCTAGATATTGTAGAGATGATCATTCTGAGCAAGTTTGATGATGATTGGACCAAAACTGTGGCCTCTAGAGTGTTAACAAGGATTTTCTATGATTTGACCTACTGACCTACTTTTTAAAACCACATGACCCATATTCGAACTTGACCTAGATATTGTAGAGATGATCATTCTGAGCAAGTTTGATGATGATTGGACCAAAACTGTGGCCTCTAGAGTGTTAACAAGGTTTTTCTATGATTTGACATACTGACCTACTTTTTGATCCCATATGACCCATATTTGAAGATCCCACATGACCCATATTTGAACTTGACCAAGATACTGTCTAAGCAATTTTGAGGATGACTGGACCAAAACTATAGCCACTAGAGTGTTAACAAAGTTTATCAATGGTTTGAACTACTGACCTACTTTTTGATCCCACATGACCCATATTCAAACTTCACCAAGATATTGTCAGGATGATCATTCTGAGCAAGTTTCAGGATGATTGGACCAAACCTGTGGCCTCTTGAGTCTTAACAAGGTTTTTCTATGATTTGACCTACTTTTTGACCTGACAGGACCCATATTCGTACATGATGATGATGATTTCGTGTTTAACGACGCGTCAACCCTCTTTGTGGGTCATAAGCGTCAAACGGTTAATGGTTAACAGCATTGAGAATTATGGGGATATTAAAAGTAAAAAAGTTAGTTTGATATGTATAAAAATCTTAAACAGTTAAAGACCCATATTCGTACATGACCAAGATATTGACAATCATTCTGAGCAAGATTGAGGATGATTGGACAAAAACTGTGGCCTCTAGAGTCTTTTAAAACAATGTTTTTCTAGCATTTGACCTACTATCCTACTTTTTGATCCCATATGACCCGTATTCGAACTTGACCGAGATATTGTCAGGATGATCATTCTGAGCAGATTTGAGGATGATTGGACCAAAACTTTGGCCTCTAGAGCGTTAACATGGTTTTTCTATGATTTGACCTGCTGACCTACTTTCTGACTCGACATGACCGATGAACTTGACCGAGATATTGTAAGGATGATCATTCTGAGCAAGTGTCAGGATGACTGGACTGAAACTGTGACCTCTAGAGTCTTAACATTGTTTTTCTATGATCTGACCTACTGACCTACTTTTTGAACTGAAATGACATGTATTCGAACTTGACTGAGATATTGTCAAGATGATCATTCTGAGCAAATCTGAGGATGATTTTACCAAAACTGTGGCCTCTAGAGTCTTAACAATTTTTCTCTATGATTTGACCTACTGACCTACTTTTTGATCTCGTATGACCTGTATTCGAACTTGACCAAGATATTGTCAGGATGATCATTCTGAGCAAATTTGAGGTTGATTGGACCAAAACTGTGGCCTCTGGAGCATTAAAAAGGTTTTTCATTGATTTTACCTGCTGACTTACTTTTTGACCCGACATGACCCATATTCGAACTTGTCCGGGATATTGTCAGGATGATCATTCTGATCAAGTTTCGGAATGATTGGACCAAAACTGTGGCCTCTAGAGTCTTAACAAGGTTTTTCTATGATTTGACCTACTGACCTACTTTTTGACCCGACATAACCCATATTTGTACATGACCAAGATATTGACAGGATAATCAGTCCGAGCAAGTTTGAGGATGATTGGACCAAAACTGTGGCCTCTAGAGCGTTAACAAGGTTTTTCTATGATTTGACCTACTGACCTACTTTTTGACCCGAAATGACCCGTATTTGTATTTGACCGAGATATTGTCAGGACAATTATTCTGAGCAAATTTGAGGATGATTGGACCAAAACTGTGGCCTATAGAGCCTTAACAAGGTTTTTCTATGATTTGACCTGCTGACCTACTTTTTGACCCAACATGACCCATATTCGAACTTGACTGAGATATTGTCAGGATGATCATTCTGAGCAAGTGTCAGGATGATTGGACCAAAACTGTGGCCTCTAGAGTCTTAACAAGGTTTTTCTACAATTTGACTTACTGACCTACTTTTTGGCCCGAGATGACCCATATTCAAATGTGACTGAGATATTGTCAGGATGACCATTCTGAGCAAATTTGAGGATGATTTGACCCAAACTATGGTCTCTAGAGTCTTAGCAATGTTTTTCTATGATTTGACCGACTGACCTACTTTTTGACCCGACATGAACCATAATCGAACTTGACCGAGATATTGTCAGGATGATCATTCTGAGCAAGTTTCAGGATGATTGAACCAAAACTGTGGCCTCTAGAGTCTTAACAAGGTTTTTCTATGATTTGACCTACTGACCTACATTTTGACCTGACATAACCCATATTCGAACTTGACCCAGATATCATTAAGACAAACATTCTGGTAAAGTTTCATGAAGACTGGAGCAAAATTGTGGTCCTTGGAGTCTTAATAAGGTAAATGTTGACGACGCACGAGGCACATCGAACGACGCACGTACAACGGACAAAAGGTGATCACAAAAGCTCACCTTGAGCTTTGCTCAGGTGAGCTAAAAATAAAACATGGTCACATGATGGTGAAATCGTTATACTGGAAAATGATGCATAGCACCAGACAGGGTATACACATATTATTTTTCTTGCTTCTGCATGAAAACATATGTTGTGGGTACTCATTAGCAGCACCTCCACGAGGCACTTCTAATGAACACCCACAATATATTTTTTCGTGTAGAAATAAGAAAAATATCAGTACTTTTCTGATGAAAAAAGCACCTTATCTGGAGCTATGTTATGATGATGATGATGATGATGATGATGATGATGATGATGATGATGATGATGATGCTCTGAAGTAAGGAAGTACAGTGAAGCTCCTTTTAAGCCCAGCATTGGTCGATCATCTTTCAGTCACTAGTACTTGAAACGGCCTTTAATCATGTGAAGCATCCATATTCATGTAAATGTTCATATGCTTGTTTAAAATAAATTATGTAATTTATATATTACTGGTATCAATATTCATACGCCACTTCAAGGTTCTCATGTTGATCCAGTTTCGATTTTTAACCCTAAAGGGGGGATAGATACAACTGCAGGGGTGGCAAATCCTGCAAAAGTATTTTTGGCTCCCATGTCAATAGGGGTCAACTCATAAAGGAAAGAATTTGCTCCTTATGAGTACATTTTTTCCTTCAAGAGTAGACCACTTTTTCCGTGGGACAGAGTTTTTCAAAAAGTGAACAGGAAGTCCTGGAAGTTGTCTCCCTTTGAAAAATTGCAGAAAAATCTGCGAGGTATACCCATTTCCCTTAAGATGCGATGAAAAATTGCAGCTAAAAATGTTGGCTGTTTAAGTCATCTGCTGCACCTTCCTGTAAACTTTTTAATCAATTTTTGCACACATGCAAGCAGTGTGGACCCTGACCAGACTGCTCTTCACTCTGATCAGACTGATCCTATGAAACATAACGAAAACTGTGGCTTCTAGAACATTTACAAGATTTTTCTATGATTTCACCTACTGACCTACTTTCTGACCACAAATGACCCATATATGATCTTGATTGTGATATTGTCAAGATGATCATTCTGAGCAAGGCTGATGATGATTGTACCAAAATTGTCACCCCAAGGGTGTTCACAAGGTTTTTCTATGATTTGAGATAATGACCTACTTTGTAACCCGAAATGACCCATATTCAAACTTGACTGAGATATTATCAAGATGATCATAATCTCAGCAAGTTTCATGATGATTGAACCAAAACTGTGGCCTCTAGGATGTTCACATTTTAAGTTTTTCTATGATTTGATCTATTGATCTACTTTTTAACTCAACATGACCCATATTTAAACTTGACAGAATGATATTTCTGAGCAAGGTTCATGATGATTGGACCAAAACTGTTGCCTCTAGAGTGTTCATAAAGTTTTTCTGTGATTTGACCCACTGACCTTTTTCACCTAACATGACCCATATTTAAACTTAATTGAGATATTGACAAGATGATCATTCTGAGCAAGATTGACGATGATTGGACCAAAACTAAGGCCTCTGGAGTCTTCACAAGGTTTTTCTAGAATTTGATCTACTGACCTGTTTTTTGACCAGAAATGACCCATATTCCAACTTGACCAAGATATTGTCACTGGGCAAGTCTGATGATGATTGGACCAAAACCGTGGCCTCTACAGTGTTCACAAGGAACGGTTAGGCACGAACGACAATGCCGAACATCACACGGTCACAAAATCTCACCATGATCTTTTGTTGGATGAGATAATAATAGCCACAGTGACCTTGACCTTCAGCCCAGATCCCTGAATGTTGATCTTGATTGTGAATATTATCATACCTTACATTTGTGTGAAGTAACATCAAAATTCATTGATAAATCTAGGTGCTAGCTAGAGCCATGAATAACTGTTTTCTAAAATCAGCCAGTTACCATGACTTAAGATCAGGACCCTGAAAGTCTAACTTGCTTTCTATAAAATACCCAACATTTGTATGAAGATACATTAAAATCCATCAATAAATGTAGGCGCTAGAGTAATGACAATTTTTTTTTTAAAAATAGTCACAGCGACCTTGAGTCCAGGACCCTGAAAGTCACTGCTTGATATGTTATCATACCAAACATTAGTGTAAAGTTACATAAAAATCCTTTGATAAATGTAGGCACTAGAGAGATGACAAAGTTTTTTTAAACATAGTCATTGCATCCAAAACCCTGAAAGTCGGGTGAAGCTAAACAGCGAAAGGAAGCTTCCTTTCGCGAAAGGGAGGTTCCTTTCGCAAAAGGAAGATTTTCTTACGAAAGGAAGATATTTATGAGGCCTATGGTGGTATTTTATGTATATAGGGATACTTATGAAATAATCTAGTGAATATGGGGTACTTTTGCAAAAAAAAAAATATTAATAATAATAACAACAGACATACAGGGATAAAAGCAAACTTGTATTTTCCTTTCCGCGAAAAAGAGATATATTTATGAAGCCTATGGTAGTATTTTATGTATATAGGGATATATATGAAACAATTTAGTGGGTATCGGGTACTTTTGAAAAATAAAAATAATAATAACTAGAGAAAGCAACCAGTGGGTCACGTATACCCCCGGCCAGTGTCACCCTCTGATATATCTTTCGAGCTTTTATCTAATATGAATGAAGTCAAGAAGCTATAAGAATCTATAAATGTGCTTGTAAAAGCTAAACCAAACATAAAATTTCTAAATGGACCAAGGGAGTTAGGGATCAAAGTTAATGAAGCAGCAGGATGGGGTATCCATCAATGAAATCTTTGGACTGGTATGCAACATTGATGCAAGTATCAATTGAATTTTTCTTAGAGTTTAGAACATACAGGCATCTATAAACTTTGTCATAAAACTTTAACCAAATGTAAAATTTCAAAGCCCGTGACCTTGAGGTCAAGGTCACCATGGGTGGGGGGCAGGGACATGCATCACGAAATCGTTTATCAAACATGAAGAGAATCTAACATGTGGTTACAGAGATATCAGCAATGAAAAAGGTTGAACACAAAACTTTGACGTAAAAGTAGATGAACAGACAGATGGCCCACCCAGGGGCTTAGATATTCCATATGAAAGGTAATGGTATAGAGATACACTTTACCAAACATGAAGAGAATCTAACATGTGGTTACAGAGATATGAGCAAGGTTTAACACAAAACTTTGACGTAAAAGTAGATGAACAGACAGACGGCCCACCCAGGAGCTTGACCCAGGGGCTTAGATATTCCATATGAAAGGTAATGGTATAGAGATATACTTTACCAAACATGAAGAGAATCTAACATGGGGTTACAGAGATATCAGCAATGAAAAAGGTTAAACAGAAAACTTTGACGTAAAAGTAGATGGCCAGACAGACGGACAGACAGCCCACAGAGGGGCTTGACCCAGGGCCTTAGATATTCCATATGAAATGTAAAGGTATAGAGATATCCTTTACAAAACATGAAGAGAATCTAACATGTGGTTACAGAGATATCAGCAATGAAAAAGGCTTAACACAAAACTTTGACGTAAAAGTAGATGAACAGGCAGACGGACAGACAGACAGCCCACCCAGGGGTTTGACCCAGCGGCTTAGATATTCCATATGAAAGGTAGTGCTATAGATATATCCTTTACCAAACATGAACAGAATCTAACATGTGGTTACAGAGATATGAGCTGTCAAAAAGGTTTAACGCAAAACTTTGACGTAAAGGTTGACGAATGGTGGGACGGACTGAAGTATGAACGAACGGACAAATGAACGGATGGAAAGACGAAAACTATATACCCCCTGACATACTTCGTATGCCGGAGGTATAATAATAGACATACGGGGTTAAAAGCTAACTGACTGACTAATAAAGAGATTCTACTTTCAAATACCAAATTAAGTTTATGTTCTAACAAAATTGCACAGATTTTTCTTTCAAAAAACAAAAAATAAAAACACCTCTTACTATTTTTTTTTCAAAGAGTTATGTCGAAACACCTCTCAATTATGCATTTTAGAATATGCATTCCACCATGTTTGAAGACAGGGTGAACTTGATTGTAGTCGTAGTGGCGCGGGAGAATCTGATATTTTCCACACGGCGATGAAACTAGAGCCCAGATTCTTTCTGATTGTGTCCGATCTTGTTGAAATTTTCCGTCTTTAAACCAGTAAACGTCGGGAATGAACCTCGCTGTATTATGCAGACTATTCTTTTTTCTGTATATTGATAGTCATATCAGGCATAAGACAATGTTTTTCTTCATACATGTACTATTCTGTCGGAATGAAACCACAGTTATTATACATTTTCTGTCTTTCCTTTTTGTCTTTTTTTCTTTGAATACCAGGCTGTACATACAATTATAATACTGAGCCGCGTCATGAAAAGACCGGAAAGTTGCATGTGCGAAGCCTGATCAGCGCCTTTATTGTTCACTGCTTTTTTCATGTGTTTGTCTACATCATGTATCCAACTTTCTTCCTTTCTTTCTTTCCGTGTGCTTGTCTACAGCGTGTAACCAACATCCATCTTTTTTTTTCCGAAGAAAATAACCTCTCGTGGCAGGAGCGTTTGCTCCTCAAAATGCACGTTCCATTTTATCCCCGTATGTCTATTTTTTTTTTGCAGAAGTACCCCATTTCCACTAAAGTGTTTCATAAGCATCCCTATATACATAAAATACCACCATAGGCCTTATAAATCTCTTCCTTTCGTCCAATACCTTTGTTTCGCGGAAAGGAAAATACACATTTGCTTTTAACCCCGTATGTCTATTATTATTATTTTTTTTATTTTTTTTTGCAAAAGTACCCGATATCCACTAAATTGTTTCATATTTACTCCTATATACATAAAATACCACCATTGTCCTCATAAATATCTTCCTTTCATAAGAAAAAAGGAACCTTCCTTTCATGAAAGGAAGCTTCCTTTTGCTGTTTAGCTATACCGCTGAAAGTCTAACTTGCTGGAGATATTATCATATCCAACATTTGTGTAAAGTTACATTAAAATCCATCAATAAATGTAGGGCTACAGTGAAGACAAAGCTTTTCTAAATATTTGTCTGATTTGTTTGAGATATCATCATACTGAATATTTGTGTAATGTTTCTTAAAATCCATTAATAAATGAAAGCACTAGCGCTAAGCCGTAATGAAAATTTTCTAAAAATAGCTTCAGGGACCTTGACCTAGGAACCTAAAAGTCAGTCTTGCTCGAGATATTATCAAACACAACATTTGCGTAATCCACCAATAAATGTATACACTAGAGTGACAACAAAGTTTTTCTAAAAATAGCCACAGTGACCTTGACCTTGAGTCCTGGACCTTGAAAGTCGCACTTGCTCAATAAATTATCATAACTGACATTAATTAAGTCATTTATGTGAAATTTCATAAAAATCCATCTATAAATGAAGGCACTAGAGCCATAAAGAAGTTTTTCTGGAAACAGCTGCAGTGATCTTGACCTTGAACCAAGCACACTGAAAGTCGATCTTGCTTGAGATATAATCATACACAACATTTGTGTAATCCATCAATAAATGTATGCATTAGAGTACTAACGAAGTTTTTCTCAAAATAGCGACAGTGACCTTGACCTTACCAACCTACAAGTCAGTCTTGCTCGAGATATCATCATACACAACATTTGTGTAATCCATCAATAGATACATATGCTCTAGAGTGATGACAAAGTTTTTTCTAAACATAGCCACAGTAACCTTAACCTTGAGTCCAGAACCCTGAAAGTCAAACTTGCTTGTCAGACATTTAGGTATGTGAAGTTACATTAAAACCCATCGATAAATGAAGGCACTAGAGCCATAAAAAAGTTTTTCTGAAAACAGGTGTAGTGACCTTGCACCAAGCATGCTGAAAGTTGATCTCGCTCAAGATATAATCACATATGTAACATTTGTGTAATCAATCAATAAATGTATGCATTAGACTGCTGTCTGACAAAGGTTTTCTCAAAATAGCCACAATGAACTTGACCTTGAGCCCAAGATCCTAAATGTAGAACTTGCTTGAGATAGTATCATACACAACATTTGTATGCAAAGTTATATCAAAATCCATAGATAAATGTAGGCACTAGAGGGACAACAAAGTTTTGCTAAAAATAGCTGTGGTGACCTTGAGCTTAGGACCCTGAAAATCAAACTCGATTGAGATATTATCATACTAAACATTTGTGTGAATTTTTATTAAAATCCATCAATAAATGTAGGTGTTTGAGCCATGACAAAGTTCACATGTATGTATGTATGCATGTATTTACGTACATACGCATGTACGTACACGTACAGGAAAAAATTCTATATCCCCTCAACACTTCGTTGCGAGAGTGGATAATAAGTTTGATGATGATTGGACCAAAACTGTGGGCTCTTAGAGTGTTCACAAGGTTTTTCTATGATTTGATCTACTGACCTTCTTTTTTGTCTGACATGATCCATATTCAAACTTGACTCAGATATTGTCAAGATGATCATTCTGAGCAAGTTTGATGATGATTGTGCTAATACTGTGGCCTCAAGAGGGTTTTTCTATGATTTGACCTACTGACCTACTTTTTGACCTGACATGAACCATGTTCGAACCTCATTCAGATATAGTCAAAATGATCATTCTGAGCAAGTTTGATGAGGACTGGACCAAAACTGTGACCTCTAGAGTGTTTGCAAGGATTTTCTATGATTTGACCCACTGACCTACATTTTTACCGTACATAACCCATATTCAAACTTGACCCAGATATTGTCAAGATGATCATTCTGACCATGTTTGATGATGGTTGGACCAAAACTGTGACCTCTAGAGTGTCCACAAGGTTTTTCTATGATTTGACCGACTGACCTACTTTTTGATCCAAAATGACCCATATTCTAACTTAACCGAGATATTGTCAAGATGATCATTCTGAGCAAGTTTAATGAGGATTGGACCAAAACTGTGGTCTCTAGAGTGTTCACAAGGTTTTTCTAAGATTTGACCTAGGTACTGACCTACTTTTTGATCCAACATGACCCATATTCGAACTTGACTGAGATATTGTCATGATGATTATTCTGACCAAGATTGATGATGATTGGATCAAAACTATGGACTCTAGAGTGTTCACAAGAAAAGTTTACGCACGGCCCACGATGGACGACGAACAATGCCGCCGGACATCTCACGGTCACAAAAGCTCACCATGACCTCGGGTCAGGTGAGCTAAAAAGTGGGGTTCAAGGGGGATAACACTACATGTATATAGGTGTGTTTTCGTGATGAAATCCCAATTTTGTATAGTTAAAATTTTATGGGTTTTATTTGTGGTAAACCTTATTTATCTAATTTCCACTCCAAACCATAGATTGTGGGTACTCTTTAATCCTCCTCGATGAAGCGGTTATAAAGACTAGAGTATCTTTTATTTTTTTAGGAGCTATAAGAAAAAATGTCTAAATATAAAACACATTTCAAATGACAATACTTTTTGTCAAACATTTTATCAAGTGTATATGGTTTTCGTTTAACATTTTTGATTCTATTTTAATTCAAATTATTTACAGGTGCTCAAAACAATTAAAGGAGCAAACTTTTAAGCCTGTATAACATCACTGCATGGCAATTTTCAAACTCAAGGGAAGGCACTATTTTAAAGTGAAATTTCCTAACAATGTTCATGCAAACGTCAAGAAGCAAGGTTCACATGCAAAGCAAGAATGTGAGCTACAGCATGGCTACCCCTATAAAAAAACAAGAGGCCCATGGGCCACTATGCTCACCAGAGCTCAGGTTGGCACTGTCCAATGGCAGCCATATATTTTAACATGATATCATTTTAATCTGCCAAATGAACCCCCATATCCAAATGAGTACCCATGTGGACTCAGTATATGAAACATTAGGCTTTTTATGAAGTAGAGAGGGTGGGGCATGGACCCAATGGGAACTGGTTTGTATCACTAAATGTGTTTTATCACAAGGAACAAGAAAATATATGGTCTAGCAGTGGGGAGCTATCGGGGCGGTTATATTTTGAAACAAATGTCCAGGAAATATCACAAGAATCGAATTGTTGTTTCAACTAAAGTAAACAAAAATAACTCTAAGCAAATACACATCTTAACCAGTAAGACTTACTAGTATTAGAATATACCGACAGTAGGGAGTTTAAGATAGTGATTTTCATTTCTAATACCCGAGCTGCATGGAGAAAAGAACAGCTGTCTATCTATCTATCTTCTTATACTGAGTCGGTCATATCTGGCCATTACCTCAGTTGATTGGGTGGCTAAATTTAGAATTTAGCTGAAAAAAAAAGAAAAAAAAGAGAGGCACTGGATGCGTCCTTAAAACTATTTACAATCTGCATAACAGAGGTATCCTAAAACGCATACCTCTGAGTCCCAATCTTACACTGTGCTGGCTTTGAACTCTTCTGCGGACTTGGCATTCACCGCAGAGGAGGGAAGACTATTCCATTGGGGAATAGTTCTAGAAAAGAACGAGTTCTTCAGGGCATCACTATAGGACTGGTATCTGCGATATTGTGAGTCGTTTACTTTTGATGCCCTTGTTTGGGTCGACACTGTTACAGGGGTCAAGTACCTATCTTTATCAATAGACACTGAATCAGAGTGTATCTTGTAGAAGAAGGTTAAAGAGGACTGCTCACGACGGGCCTCCAGGGACGGCCACTCTAGCTCATTAAGCATGTCACCGACGCTACTTCTATTTCGCCATCGCCTACAGGTCCATCGAGCAGCTGTCCTCTGCACCTTCTCCACCTGCTGAGTCTGAGTTTTAACATAGGGATGCCAAATGGGTGATGCATATTCAAGTTGAGGGCGAACCAATGTTTTATATGCAACATCCTTTGTCTGCCTAGGTGCAAAAGCCAAGTTCCGTCTAAGGAATCCCAAAGTCCTAGTTGCTTTAGATGTAATCTCTGAGATATGTTGACCCCAATCAAGATCGTCAGTGATGGTGATACCAAGATATTTGGCGGATTGAACATGCTCCAAAACTTGCTGGTGAAGAGTATAGTCAAACTTAATTTGCTTGTCCGGAGTGCTGACCTCAAAGTGAAAGTTTTAGGGGCGAGTTTGACAGGGGCTGAGTTTGTTAGGGGCCGAGATGTCCCGGAATCGGAGCTCCTGGTGTATGAATGTCATTTGATGTGTCACGAGTAACAATTCTGATTCTGAAAGTGCAGCTGACCTCAAAGTGAAAGTGAAAGTAGACCTGCGAAAACATATGACATGGTCCATTTTGACGCAAAAACTACTTACAATATTATCCAGCTGCATGCAGACATGGTCATCATCTCTACCGAATCTAAGCACTAACACAACATCTTCTGTTGATTTGATTGCTTCATCAACTTCAGATTTATTTGTTAACTTTGGCAAAAGCAAACTCATCGTCCCTGAAATTAAATGATGCGGACTGAAGTATTCCGAATGAGCGTTTAGGGCTGGTTCTTACGTTTTTGTGGAAACTTTTGGGGTTAGACTATCTATCTCTATATAATCCTCAACCCTCTTCCGAGTGTTATTAGGATGGCTGCGCATGGTGTGTTAGTAAGAGAAGTAAAAGTGTGATAGTGCAGAGTTAAAAGAATAAAAGAAAGGTGAGCATAGATGAAAGATTTTGGGTGTTAGTAAGGAGAGTTTAAAAGCAGGATAAAAACAGTATTACCTTAAGGGAGCCTGTGGTTTATCGAACTGACCCTTAACTTGAAAGAGTCAAGATCAGAAACCAGGACGAGATCAGCTGGTAGCCTGTTCCAAAGAACAACCGACATAGGGAAAAATGAATAATAATAATACGAGACAGAGGTGTGTATCTGCCTGTAAGCCAGAGAGTGGTGACGCGTGTTTGTCGTTAGGCGTTCGAACTGTGACGGAACTGGTATAGCGACCAAACCATAAACGATTTTATAAAACATTGTAAGGCGCGTGTCATAGCGTCTGAGCTCAAGTGACCGCCATCCAAGCTCACCCATCATGTCTGTAACACTGCTATAGGGGGAGAAATCATTTGTGACCCAACGGGCTGCCCTACGCTGCAACATTTCAATCTTGTTAATATTTTCTTTTGTATAGGGGCTCCAAACGGTCGAGGCATATTCTACCTGTGGCCTAACCAAGGTGTTATATGCCAACGTTTTTATTTCCTGACTTTTTGTTTTAACATTTCTTTTGACGAAGCCGAGGGTCCTGTTTGCACTGGCTGTAATATGTGATATGTGTGAATTCCAGCTAAGGTCTTTGCTGATGGTCACCCCAAGGTACTTGGCTGAGTCCACACTTTCCAGTTCCTGACCATGCATGAAGTATTGGGTCTTAATTGGCTTTTTAGATCTAGAGACATGGAGTACCTGACACTTGCTAGGATTAAACTCCATGTCCCAGGTTCGCTCCCAATGCTGGAGTTTTTCAAGGTCAGATTGTAGAACTTGTGCATCTGCTGGGCCGGACACAGCCAAGTAAACCGCGGTATCATCAGCAAAGAGCCTAACTTGTGACTGAATATTATCCGGTAGGTCATTTATGTACAGTAGAAAGAGGAGCGGGCCCAGCACTGACCCCTGGGGCACCCCAGAGGTGACCGGTACCTCATTTGAAAACTCCCCATCTAGTACAACAGTTTGCGAACGTCCAATTAAGAAGGATTCAATCCATTTTAGTGTTTTACCGGTTATGCCAAAATTTAAAAGTTTATACAATAATTTTAGATGGTTAACTTTGTCAAAGGCTTTACTGAAGTCCAAAAGTACTAAGTCGGTTTGTTTGCCCAAAGTCAGCTGCCTTGCAAGATCTTCCACAAGCTGAATAAGCTGAGTTTCGCAGGAGCGTTTTTCACGAAACCCATGTTGCAATTCGTAAAGAACATTGTGCTGAGCTAAATGTTTGGAAATATTGGATGCAATTATATGCTCCATCACCTTGCATACTATGCATGTCAAGGAGATAGGCCTATAATTGGCAGGGTCAGTTTTATCACCCTTTTTAAAAAGGGGACAAACTTGAGCTTTTGTCCAATCTGCAGGTAGTTGACCAGTTTCTAGAGATTTTTCAAACAGCAGGCAGATAACAGGAGCGATTTCTACCCTCAGTTCTTTTAAAACAAGTGGTTTGATTGAATCAGGCCCTGCAGCCTTATCCGGTCTAAGGTTTGCCAAAAGTTTCAGAACACCATTTAGATCAATATTGATTTCCGGCATGGAAGGGCACTGAGGTTGTAAATTTTCTGGTAAATTTTCTTGAAACAGATTTAGAATTGTCTGTGTACATAACTGCCCTAGCCTGAGTGGGGATAAGCGAGTAAAAACAGATTGGAACTGGCGATTCAAAAGGTTTGCCTTAACAGTATTCTCACTATGGAGTGTTCCATCTGTATTGTCTTTCAGTGTAGATATGCCCCGTGAGTCCTGTCTGCTGTTTTTGATAAGTGAAAAAAGTTTTTTTGTTGAAAATCCAGAATTTTTGCCCTCCCCATCTAAACCCGCCCCAAGTATGTCTGCCAAATAATTGTTGTATGCCTGTCTTATTTTGCCCTGAACAAGGTGTTTGACCTGCTTGAAGTGATACCTATCTTTTGTTGTCCCTGTCTTTTGTTTTTGATACAATTTATCCCTTTTTCTTATAAGTCTTCGAATTTCTTGAGTAATCCATGGAAGACTACTTTTATTACTGATCTTTTTAATTGGTACAAATTTTTCAATTCCAGAATTTAGGATACTTTTGAAAGCATTCCAGATTTCCTCAGTTGTACTATCTTGGAAGCTGCCCAAAATTTCAAAACATTTTTCTTGCATAAAAGTTTTAAAACCATCCCAATTAGCTTTTTTAAATAAAGGGACTGATCTCGGTTTTTGCCAGTTCAATTTTGGTTTGACGCTAATAGTTGAAGAAATAATGTCATGATCAGAGATGCCTGGAAGAATTTCGATTGTGTTTACCAAAGTGTGATTTGATGTCAGGAACAAGTCGAGAATGTTATCACCCCTAGTAGGCTTACTTACCATCTGAATAAGACCAAAATCGTCCAAGCAGGAAAGGAAGTCTTTATATGCAGAGAGCAGTCTGCATCCTGGTTTGATGGATGCCATATGGTCGGAGTCCCAGGACAATTTGGGGAAGTTGAAGTCTCCAAGTATCCATATGTTGCCCTTCTTTATACTTACCAAATTCCAGAGACTTTCTGAATTCCTCTAGGCTTTGTGTGTCACTCTCTCTAGGTCGATAGTATGCTGCAATATAGACTCAGGAAACGGTAACCAATAATTTATAAACATGGCAATATGGCGGATGAGGCTGGTAATTCCAGTCGGGGGAAAAGTATAACCCCTGTACAACCATGCCATGTGCTGTCTAACATGGCATTCCTTTATGCAGGACAAAGTTCAAGCTCTAATCGTTCCACAGATTCAACTTATTGGCGTGCACATCCTAAGCTGAGCCAAAGCAGTTCCTTGGAATCTGACCAGATTTTGCCTTTGGATTCAGAGAAAATGAGCAGCAGGTAGATGTCATCTGGACATGTAAATTACAGAAACAGAAAAACAAAACAAATTTGCAAACAACAACAAGCTTGAGTATATTCGTTTATACCGGGTGCATACATTTACCGGAGAGCACCAAAATACCGGAAAGCAAACCAAAATACCGGAAAGCACATATAAATACCAAAAGGCAGTGGCATGGGATAGGGGCCCGTATCTCTAGCCCACAGGGCTAGAGATACGGGTCCGTATCCCTAGCCTATATAGGCTACAGATACGGGCCCGTACCGCTAGCCAAACCCCGGTGGTTTGGCTAGGAATACGGGTCAAACTAGAGATACGGGTCAATATCGATCATAAACCAGGGTTTAGCCTATGCCTTGCCGATATTCAGGCTAGAAAAGATACGGACCCGTACCGCTAGCCAAAGCCCGGTGGTTTCCCTAGGAGTACGGCACTTTCGTTGTGAAATACGACAGACAGTTGTTTACTTATACCAATTTATTGCATTATGTACACTCATATTTATCTATGCTTAAATGTGTTTAGATGAATAATAATAATGATATTAAAAAAATAACAACAATAATAATATTTGGATTGCTTAACTTCAAGTTTTTATACATGTCCCCAAAATGATTGGTTTAATTACGCAAACATTCGTCGTTTGATGCGACCTTAAAAGAATACCGCATATTGTCTTGTATTACGCCGTTCATTGTTTCAAATCGTTTCATATTGCTCAGTGCGACTACTCATCTGATTCTGTATATTATTTTTCACATCCAAATAAGCGTTGTTGGATACATTAAAGCCATACCGCGAAACTTTAACAATCAGTCGAAGACGACACAGATTAGCAAAACATCAAAATAAGGTAAACAAAACAATTAAAGGTAATTAACGGACAGGATTACGCAGTAATTGTAGTTCAAAAGCAACAAAGTCATGTACTTGTTTATTATTATTAATATATTATTATTGTTGTTAATTTTTTATTATCATTATTATTATTCACCTAAACACATTTAAGCATAGATAAATATGAGTGTACATAATACAATAAATTGGTATCAGTAAACAACTGTCTGTCGTATTTCACACCGAAAGTGCCGTACTCCTAGGGAAACCACCGGGCTTTGGCTAGCGGTACGGGTCCGTATCTTCTCTAGCCTGAATATCGGCAAGGCATAGGCTAAACCCCTGGTTCATGATCGATATTGACCCGTGTCTCTAGTTTGACCCGTATTCCTAGACAAACCACCGGGGTTTGGCTAGCGGTACGGGCCCGTATCTGTAGCCTATATAGGCTAGTGATACGGACCCGTATCTCTAGCTCTGAAGGCTAGAGATACGGGCCCGTATCCCTAGCCACTGCCATACCAAAAAGCACTTTGTACTTGTTTATTTTCTGCGGAGGAACATTTTAAAAATGAAATTTTGGCCTATGTATTAGATTTATATTGATAATTTTACCTAAAAAACTTAAATATTTATCTCCAATCCCCTACGGTATTGTCAGATTGCAAGTTTCAAGAATTACACGCTGCTATATATCTATATTCATATACTGCGACAACCGTTTGAGAGTGTTATGAGCAGTTTAAAGAACTTGGACCAGACCGTTCGGAATACATTGGTTAAATAATGTCGTCTTGACGTTAGTTCAACATAGGGTGTCTATTCGGAGATCACCACCAAGTGACCATGTAAGGTTTACCAGGGTTTCCATTGCTAGAGCTTGTGTAGTGTATCTGACTAAATACGGTGTATGACACGTCTGAACATTCAGCTGTTTAGCGGGTGGTGGGGGCTATATAGCCCTTTTAAGATTTTTAGCATATATCGAGCCGATCGTTTGGGTTGGCAAAAATGGGAGATCCATGAGAAAATCGGGAAGAACTTGTCTTTCACACATGTTTTTTGAGCGGGATGCGAACCACCAATTAAGCGAGTGGAAATCAGAGAAAAAAAAACAAACAGAACTTGTCTCTTATCACAAGTGAACTGAGCGGGGGCGCAAACCACAGCGATGAGCGACCTTTTGAGAAAGAGTCAGGGCTCCTAACCACTAGGCCACCGAGACCCGTTGAAAACAATGAAGAGGTACAATGCAATGACAATGGCATGTTAAAGTGATGTTACATGCATTATAGAAGCAGTATGCATCTTTATTAGATTGGAAATAACAGAGAGAAAAATTCAAACTTTATCAAATGTTTTATTCTGTTGCAAAGATAGTTCTTTGAATAAAGTATAAAAATCAGGAAGAATGAACAACATACTTACAAAAATCGCAAGTTATTAGTCCAGAGAGCAACCATAATTGTTCCAGATATGTTATATATTGCATTTAAATACATTTTTCTAATGTTTTCCCGTATATATAAGTGCTTTTTGGTATTTATGTGTGCTTTCCGGTATTTTGGCTTGCTTTCCGGTATTTTGGTGCTTTCTGGTAAATGTATGCACCTGTTTATACCCATAACTTCGTAAGGATGGTAACAAGACGTTTCGCCCCCCCCAGACGTTTCCCCCCTGGTCGTTTCCCCCTAGTTGTTTCGCCTCCTTTTTTGGCCCCTATTCGTTTCGTCCCCCACCCTTAGTCGTTTCGTCCCCAAAATATTTTCCCATACTTTTTATATATAAAAGATTTATTATCTACATGTGTGACAGAGACAAAGGGAGAGAAAGAGAAGAACATGTAATTTAAATGAAAATGTTTATTAGGAATTATGATAAATATTACCTGTTTTGATCAATATCATTAATGACATTGCTTATTTGATTTGACACATTAATCACGCAATAATGCAATTAATAATGAGGTGTGAAAACACGCGCTCTTTGCAAATTTAACCGTCTTTAATTATTGCTTAATCACCTTGACCAGTTTTGTTTTAAACTTTGGAGCGCTTTGGTGCAGTGGAGCGCTTTGGTGCAGTGGTAGCGCATCAGAATTGTGGACGAGAGGTTGCGGGTTCGAGCCTCACGCTGATCAAAGTGTTGTGTCCTTGAGCAAGACACTCTATCCACATTGCTTAAAAAATAAAATAAATAAAAAGTACTGGTTACCACCCAGGAAATCCTGCTCGTAATGCTCAGATGTGAGCGAGTAGCAGTAATAGGAGAAAAAAAAAAAGAAACTGATCGGTTGGTTCATTCAGCAAAGATTAATGGTGAGGTGTTAAAACACGTGCTGTTTGAAAAATTAATTGTCTTTCTGTTTCACCTTTAAATTGGCCGGTTGGTTCTTTAACAGTGTCGGCAAGCAACGGTATAAAATGAAGAAGAAGAAGAAGAAGATGAAGATTTTATTTAAATTTCCAGTAGGCAAAAATGCCCATGAGGAAACAAACTATGTACAAAGAAGCATATATGACAGTGTTGTGGGTAATTGCTACATCCAACATCTATAAAACTGATAATATTTTGGCAAATGACAGAAATATTATTGCTCTAATGATTGAGAGCGGAGAAGGTGTATAAAATAATTATCAGATCATAATGTTAACAAGTTCTTGTAATGAACACACCTCCAAACCCCACCTTAAAAAGAAAACTAGAGCGCGCAATCGATGGCAAGCCATTGCAAATGCCCACGTTTTCTCCACTGTTATTGCATTTTGAAGAAATTGGGTCAAAATTTGACCTTTTGACCCCTCCCCAGGGCCCCTGGGGGCGGGGACAAAAAAAAATGTGCTCTTGCGCAAGCCATTCATGTAAGCAACTCGCATACCAAATTTGGTTGAATTCTGGCTAATGGTTTAGGAGGAGATAGCCGGACAGACAGACAGACAGAGAGACGGACGGAGGCGATAACAATATCCCCACTTTTTTTGAAAAACGTGGGGATAAAAATGGGGTTTACAATGATATACTTTACTGTGCTTATTTCCACTCCAAGACATAGGTCGTGGGTACCTGTCAATACCGCCTTAATGAGGCGGCCCTGGCGAGCTCCCAAAACCCATACTATGAGTTTGAAAAGATAAATTGGTCGTATATATTAATTTACAAGCTATTTTTCTGGTTTCCTTTAACAGGGATTGTTACCTTGAATGATAGTTCTATGTATACCTTTTCAAAGTTGCATATCATCAAGTTAACAAAACTTTGCAATGAAGACCCTAGTAAACCCTATTTTATAAGAGAATAATAATAATAATAATAATAATAAAGACTTTATTTCAAGAGGGTAACACAATTAGTACAGAACTAATCTCCCTTGCGGCCCTCAATAATTACAAGTTATACACAGTGAGCAGTTAAGCTGATTAATACTAAGAAACACCATACAAACACACACTGACACAAAGATGTGTTACACACATATAAAATGAATGAAATAATGAATGAATGAATGGATGAATGAAATAATGAATGAATGAATGAATGAATGAATGAATGAATGAATGAAATACACTATATATACAAACAAGCAATTCTAGGTGATTAAACAATGAATGAATGAACAAATAAATGAGTGAAAATAGAATTTACAAATTTACATTCACACACTCCCGTACACCTGCACACTGATGCAAATGGTCTCATACAAAGCTATAACTATGGCTGTCACCCATTTTTCATCCACTTTATACACCTGTTATGAAATGATTCAGTAGAAGGTGCACTTTTTACATCGCTGGATAAACAATTCCATATAATAGGCCCTGAAAATGCCAAACTATTTCTATATAGTTCTAAGTTAGGTTTTGGTAGGAGAAAGTTTTCCACTGCAATGGATCGTAGACTATAACTTTCATTGCCAATGTGATTTATACGAGGCCTTTTCGAAAACATATTATTGATATAATCTGGAGTCATTCCTTTTGAAACTTTATACATAAATTTTGCTTTCCTGAAAAAGACTCTCTGAGACTGTCATTATTCTTAAATCATTAAGAGATTGATATACATCGTTAACATTGTAGTCTAGGATAATTTTGCAGGCTCTTTTCTGAAGCCTTTCAATTTGCATTAAATTTGTTTTCGTAGTACCTCCCCAAACTATGTTTGCATAATCGAGATGTGGCTGAATGTAACTCCTGTAGTAGGCTATTCTATGATTCAAGAATAGATAATTCTTAATTTTAGACAACAACCAGATATTAGTAGACATCTTCTTGACAACTTTGCTTATGTGATCTCCCCAGGATAGATTATTGTCAAGTTGAACGCCTAACACTTTGTCATTTGAAACTGTAGACAGTTGTATACCATTTAGTGATAGTTGTAAATTGTTATTTATCCTACTTCTTCTTTGGGAAGTTGTTATTAACATTGCTTTAGTCTTGTTTGTGTTAATGAGCATTCCATTTTGTTTACCCCATGAAGCTAAGTCAAAAAGTGCATTTTGTAATTTTCTTTCAATTAATTCTGTTGACTTACCTGTTTCATAAAGCGTTGCATCATCGGCATAGAGGTCAGTCTTCAAGCCAGTATGTAAGGGGAGGTCATTTATAAAAAGCAGAAACAAAAGTGGCCCTAATATAGAACCTTGAGGGACACCATACTTTATAGATGCATGACTTGATTGAGCATTATTGACAAACACTGACTGCTGTCTGTTTGTTAGATAGGATTTAAAAAAACTTTAAGGAGTTCTGATTAAGTTTATAGAATTCCAACTTTTTAAGCAATACAGAATGATCAACTAGGTCGAAAGCTTTTCGGAAATCCACTAAAAGTACACCAACTAATTCACCTCTGTCTAAGGCTATCAGCCAATTTTCAACCATGTGAATCAAGGCAGTCTCACAGGAATGATTCGGTCTAAATCCCGACTGGGTATTGTAAATTAGTTTATATCTTTCAAGATAGTTCATTAATGACTCATGGACATGTTTTTCAAATAGCTTTGAAAGCACAGGAAGAATTGAAATGGGCCGAAAGTTATTGAGATCGTTTGTTGGGCCTCCTTTATGGAGTGGCTTCACTTTTGCTTCCTTCCACCGTTCTGGAAAAGTGCCTGACTTAACACTTAAATTACATATATAAGTCAAGCTTTCGGCAATATTAGGTGCTGCCATTTTTAGAAGTCTCGGTCCAATTTCATCAGTACCAGTAGATTTTCGTATATCAATTTTTTTAAGTGATTTTAATACGTAATCTTCACTTAAGAGAGGCATGTCAAAGATGACATTTTCAGGAATCTTTGCACCACAAAAATCCTTAATTTTATCATGATTTGCTGGGTCACTGGGCTCTTTTAAACTTTCAGCTATGTTAATAAAAAAATCATTAAATGCATTGGCAATATCAGCTGGTCCATTAGTTTCATTGTTTCCAATTTTTAGGGACTGAAGAATGCTACCAGAATTACATTTTTGCTTACCTGCTCCCAACTCACTGAAAATCTTCCAGATTGTCGAGGGCTGATTATTGCTTTCTTCTATGAGGTTCTCATAATTTGACTTTTTTGACCTTTTTATCAAATTGACAACCTTATTTCTCCAGGTTTTAAACTGATCCATGTTACCAACTGCTTTAAATCGGTCTCTTGTTTTCATACTGTCTATAATTTCAGGAGTGAGCCAGTTTGGCTGATTAGCATTTTTAACTCTATGCTGCTTTAGGGGCACATGTTTATCGATTACATCACTAAATAGGGAATACCATGCATCTGAGGCATCATCTACAGTGTCAAATACTTTTATAACATCCCATGGGATTGATTTAAGATCTTCATTGAACTTTGCTTCATCAAAGTTTTTGAAAGATCTATACATAATAGTGTGATGAATTACTTTTGGGACATGTGCATTAACTTTTCGAGTCACAAAGACTGGGTAGTGATCACTCAGCCCAATTTTGGGAATGTCAATGAACTGAATATTATCAGAAAAGTTTGAATAGATATGGTCAATCAATGTTATAGAGGAATTTGGTACTACTCGGGTAGGTTCATTTACATGCTGCGTAACACCATGTGAAGTCATATAGTCAAGCCATTGCTGTTTTATATGTTGATTTAGTAGATCCTTATTAAAATCTCCTAATAAAAATACTTCCTTTTCATCCTCAATTGCCTTCTCCATCTGCTCGTCAAATTCCTCATTCCAGGCAATTTTGGAGAGTGGATTTCTATAAAAATGCCCTACTAAGAAAGACTTACTG
Organism: Lucinisca nassula; assembly: GCA_963580285.1. Classification (NCBI taxonomy): domain Eukaryota; kingdom Metazoa; phylum Mollusca; class Bivalvia; order Lucinida; family Lucinidae; genus Lucinisca; species Lucinisca nassula. The sequence continues at coordinate 86,600,354 of OY757016.1, read as the reverse complement.
TTTGTTGGAAAGACTTCAAGCCATATACTTTCAAAGTGCTCATTCTCTAAATCTATTCTGCAACTGCATGAAATTTCATTTTTGACATAAACAACCAATCCTCCAGACCCTTTTATTTTATCTTTTCTGAAGCATTGAAAATTGTGAATTTGGATGAAGCTATCTGGTATTTCAGTGCCAAGTTTAGTCTCACTCACACCTAACATACTTATATTGTTTTCCTTAGACTGCAACATTAATTTTATTTGTTCCATTTTTTCTCCAGATCGAATGCCTCTAATATTAAAATGACCCAGTCGCATACCTTTACCACGTAGCCTTAAATTTACAATGCTGCTGTGGGCCGACAAGGGAGAACAAATATCATGCACAGTAGAACAATCGGACATTACATAATTCGAAGTTTCTGCTGAATTAAAAGTGTTTGTATCCAGAAAAGTGTCTTCTTCATACCTATTGCTGGTATTGTCAGATAAAAATGGTGAAATATTACCAGTACTATCATAATCAATAGAAGGAAACCTTTTGAAGCTAGTATTGTGAGAAATGCTGGATACTGTTCTTTCACCTTTATTATCATATTCAGTTCTGTTGTTCACATTAAATTCTGTCAATTTCAAAAAACAGTCACAGGTTTGTCTTTCACATTCTGTACATATGGACTGTAATAGACTAAATGTATTTGAAGATTCAAAAGAAGAGGCCTCTTTGCCATTCTCCTATTGGGCTGGACATTTTGACTTTTTATGGCCGAAAAATCCACAGGAATGACACTGTATTTGAGATTTATGTTTGCAGTCAAATGTGACATGGTTGGATTCACCGCACTTTACACAGTTAGCTGTTGCCCTCTTCTGTCCCGAGCGTTGATATTCTCCATTTCCATTTTGTTGCCGTCGATTCTGGGAACCAGCTCTTTGCTGAGTCCTCTGTTTCCCTGCAGGTCGGTTATATGTCTTCATCTGTTTTCCTGCAGGTTGGTTGTACACACATGCTTCAAAGTTCTCCACTAAAGATAAACAATCAATTGACTTTTCAATAGTGTCCAACAACCTTCGAATTCCTGACTTTGATAAATGTATCCTGTCCTTTCCATAATATCTGAGGACAGGACTCTCATTACTGTCACAGAAGTAATTTTCCATCTGGACAAGTTTTGTTCTGTGTTCTTCACTTAGTGACTTGATGATCTCATTGAGTTCAGTAACAACACAGTCTTTTCTTGGGGCAGCTGTACATAGTACGACGTTCAGATCAGTATTGGCTTTCTTGATATATTGGAGAAGCTGGTCGTACTTCTCTTCTACATACTCGATGTTCGAACCATTGGATACATTATTCCCACCTACATATATTATTATTGTTGAGAAATTCTTCAGATCATAGACAGAAATCTGATCTAGCAGTTCTTCAACAGTAGCCCCTGAGATACCATTACAGTGAACATTGTTCTTCAGTCCCCTTGGATTAATGCCCTTTATAATTGAGTCTCCTAATATAAGGGTCTTCTTAGCTCTTGACATTACCTTGGGCTGTTGTGGAGTATTTCTAGTAGTGTTAGTTTGTGTACTGGGGCTTTGTTGTTTCTTTTGTGTTTTTTTACGTTTTGATCGCTTCGGCCTTGGAAGAGATGGTGTCTGTTCAATATCTACATTTACACTCTGTTGCTCATTAGGGTTCACACTTAGTACACTGGAGGAATCACTTTCCATTGACGACACTGAAAACGTCCTTGACCTAGCAGGTGGTTCAGTTGAGTTTTCCTTTGATGTGGCCTTTCTTCCAGATGTCTGCTGTTGTAATTTGATCACTTCAGTTGTAAGTGTAGTTAGCTGTTCCTGTAGAGAGGTAATCATTTTGGAGTGATAAGCCAGGGATTCTAAGATTGCAACCATCTGCCTCTCCACAGGGGATCTTTGAAGTCCAGTGGTCTCCACAGGAGGAATTGTGGGCAAGGACATTGTGGTAGGTCTTGTCACCATGGGGGTACTAGTCATCTGTGGCTGAACATTTGTAGTGTTTATACTGCTCTGTATGTCAACACTGAAGTTCTGAAAAAACCTAGTAAACAAGTTGTTAGCCATCCTCTTGAAAGTTATGTCTCTCCATAGCTTATGACCTGGGCCAGATACTTCAATTGTCTTTTTGGTTTCAAATACCTTTATTGTCACATTCCGTCCTTGTATATGGGAGCGTACTGTGAATTTGTCATCAAGATTACATGATGTGTCAAACTCTTTCTCAAGAAGTCCCATAAAATTATTGAAGAGCATAGGGATCACAAACTGAATGGTCACTTTCATTGCCGACGGCAGCACATGGTACAATTGCCCTTCAAATCTGTCGGTAGTTGATATATCCATTTCAAATGATGAAATGTCTGAGCCCGAGTCACGTGTAGCATCCCCACCTATGCCGTGTCTGGAGTCTGCATTTCCTTGATTTCCGGATTTCATAATTATTCTCTCCTTGATGTACTTCCAAAGCTGAATGAAAAACTTGAAACTAAATTTCACTAAGATATCAGAAAATTCAAATTTATTCCAAATTTCACTAATAATGAATTATAAACTTCACATTTATCACTTTTATTTAGAATTTTTAATTTCTGAAATTTCCAAAGTGGAATGAAAGAATGAAAAACCCAAAACTTGCATTCACCTGAATTTCACTGACACATCCGATAATTCAAATTTATTCCAAATTTCACTAATGCACATTAATCACTTGAAAGTAGAATTTTTAATTCCTGAAATTTCCAAAGTGGAATGAAAGAATGAAAAACCTGAAATTTGCATTCACCTGAATTTCACTGACACATCCGATAAATCAAATTTATTCCAAATTTCACTAATGCACATTAATCACTTGAAAGTAGAATTCTTAATTCCTGAAATTTCCAAAGCTGAATAAAAACATTGAAACTTGTATTCCCCTAAATTTCACTGAGATATCCAATAATTAAAATTTATTCCAAATTTCACTGACACTTGAATTGCAATAAATTATATTCTCCACATTATTTATCACTTGATTAAGAATTAATTCCTGAAATTTCCAAAGATTAATTAATTTCTTTAATTTAGAATTCTTAAATTAATGGAAATTATTTATATTCCATTCATCTAGAACAGCAAGTATGGTAAATCCAAAGCTTGGTCAGAGCACTGAATAACACATCTTATCACTTTGACTGCCACTGAGAGAATGAGAAGAAGTGAGGTTTATAGGGGATTTATATTGCCTTTATAACTGCATAAAAATAATAGCTTGTGGATACTTGTTCAACAGTGAAAATTAGTCTTACAGTGAAAAGTGGGCGAAAAGACTAGGGGGACGAAACAACTAGGAGGGCGAAACGACTAGGGGGGAAACGACCAGGGAGGAAATGTCTTGGGGGCGAAATGACTAGGGGAGGAAATGGTTTGGGGGCGAAACATCCCAGAAACATAAGGATAGCATGGGGCCTACCATATGGCTCATTTAGCCATGGCTAGCCGTGCTGGTGGGAAAATCCTTAGTGAAGTTAGTCTTCTCTGGCTGTTCAAAGCTTTTTTTTTTTGCTTTGACAAAGCTGCCAAATAAAAAAAAAAGCTCTTTTCATCAGTAGTGTTTACCCTAGCCATTTTTAGCATGGCACAGACTGTGCAGTACCATGCCATATTCAGAAGAAGTAAATGTTGCCCAAAAATCATTGAAAATAACCCAAAACAACAAATTATGGCTGTTAAAATGAAGTCTATTTTGGACTCATTTCTGTAATTCACCTTATTTGCATTATCTGCTGGTTCCTAGTCTGAAGGTTATCAGTGTTGGAAAAACAGGTAACCAGACCCCCCTAACCTTGAAAGGTCAGGGGGGATCTGGTTACCTGTTTTTTCCAATATTGACAATGTACAAGCTGGGTGCCAGCAAATAATGCAATATGGTGAATAAATTGTTGCATATTTGACAGGTGGTCCCCTTTCAAAGTTGTTCAAATGGTTCCGATCCGTTGCACATCTGGGTCACAGGAGTCAAAAATAGATTTTTTTCACCGAAAACTTAAAAAATCTTCTTCTCTGAAGCCACAAGGCCCAGTGGGTCTTTGATATTTGGTATGAAGCTTCATCTAGTGGACCCCTACCAAGATTGTTCAAATAATAGTGCTGGGGCCAAAAATGGCCCCGCCCCAGGGCTATTTGGTTTTACATGGGCTTATATTGGAAAAATCTTTAAAAATCTTCTTCTCTTAAACCGCAAGGCCCAGGTCTTTGATATTTGGTATGAAGCTCCATCTAGTGGACCCCTACCAAGATTGTTCAAATTATAGTGTTGGGACCAAAAATGCCCCTGCCCCGGGGCCCTTTGGTTTTACATGGGCTTATATTGGGAAAATCTTTAAAAATCTTCTTCTCTTAAACCGCAAGGCCCAGGTCTTTGATATTTGGTATGAAGCTTCATCTAGTGGACCCCTACCAAGATTGTTCAAATTATAGTGCTGGGACCAAAAATGCCCCCGCCCCGGGGCCCTTTGGTTTTACATGGGAAAATCTTTAAAAATCTTCTTCTCTGAATCCCCAAGGCCCAGGTCTTTGATATTTGGTATGAAGGGGCCCTTTGGTTTTACATGGGCTTATACTGGGAAAATCTTAAAAAAATCTTCTTCTCTGAAACCGCAAGGCCCAGGTCTTTGATATTTGGAATGAAGCTTCATCTAGTGGACCCCTACCAAGATTGTTCAAATTATAGTGCTGGGGCCAAAAATGCCCCCGCCCCGGGGCCCTTTGGTTTTACATGGGCTTATATAGGGAAAATCTTTAAAAATCTTCTTTCTGAAACCGCAAGGCCCAGGTCTTTGATATTTGGTATGTAGCTTCATCTGGTGGACCCCTACCAAGATTGTTCAATTTATAGTGCTGAGGCCAAAAATGCCCCGTTTCGGTGACCCTTTGGTTTTACATAGACTTATACAGGGAAAATCTTTAAAAATCTTCTTCTGTGAAACCACAAGGTCTAGATCTTTGATATTTGGTGTGAAATTTCATCTAGTGGACCTCTATCAAGTATCAAGATTATTCAGATTATAGCCCTGGGACCAAAAATGCCCGCGCCCCGGGACCATTTGGTTTTACATAGACTTACATAGGGAAATCATGAAAAAACATTCTTCTCTGAAACTGCAAGGCCCATGTCTTTGATATTTGGTATGGAGCTTCATCTAGTGGACCTCTACGAAGATTGTTCACATTATAGCCCCGGGCTGCAAATGCCCCCGCCCCGGGGCCCTTTGGTTTTACATAGACTTATATAGAGATAATCTTTGAAAATCTTCTTTTCTGAAACCGCATTAGGCCCAGGTCTTTGATATTTGGTGTGAAATTTCATCTAGTGGACCTCTATCAAGATTGTTCAGATTATAGCCCTGGGACCAAAAATGCCCCCGCCCCGGGACCATTTGGTTTTACATAGACTTACATAGGGAAATCTTGAAAAAACATTCTTCTCTGAAACTGCAAGGTCCATGTCTTTGATATTTGGTATGGAGCTTCATCTAGTGGACTTCTACGAAGATTGTTCACATTATAGCCCCTGGCCACAAATGCCCCCGCCCCGGGGCCCTTTGGTTTTTACATAGACTTATATCAGAGCTCCAGATAAGAAATTTTGTCGAATTGGGTAATACCCACTGATTTTTTTGTTAATTGGGTATTATGATTTTTCAATTGGGTAATCAGGGAAAACCAGAAATGTTAATACCCACTGATTTTTCTGTTCATTGGGTATTCTGATTTTTTATCAGATGTCAGTTTATTTTGCTCTGCGCCGGCTCAAATCCAAAGAACTGCGTGACATGCGGTGTAATCTCGCATGTTCTGTTTGTAGGGTAAAACGGACATTACGCTTCTGTTTTGGGGGTAATTGCGTACCAGGAATTTGTTTTGAGTATCGGTACGCATACGGGGAAAAATCATTTGGGTATTTCAGATATTTGATTGGGTATTTACTCAAATACGCTGCTTATCTGGAGCTCTGTTATATAGAGATAATCTTTGAAAATCTTCTTTTCTGAAACCGCATTAGGCCCAGGTCTTTGATATTTGGTATGTAGCTTCATCTGGTGGACCCCTACCAAGATTGTTCAATTTATAGTGCTGAGGCCAAAAATGCCCCCGTCTTGGTGACCCTTTGGTTTTACATAGACTTATATAGGGAAAATCTTTAAAAATCTTCTTCTGTGAAACCACAAGGTCTAGATCTTTGATATTTGGTGTGAAATTTCATCTAGTGGACCTCTATCAAGTATCAAGATTGTTCAGATTATAGCCCTGGGACCAAAAATGCCCGCGCCCCGGGACCATTTGGCTTTACATAGACTTACATAGGGAAATCATGAAAAAACATTCTTCTCTGAAACTGCAAGGCCCATGTCTTTGATATTTGGTATGGAGCTTCATCTAGTGGACCTCTACGAAGATTGTTCACATTTTAGCCCCGGGCAGCAAATGCCCCCGCCCCGGGGCCCTTTGGTTTTACATAGACTTATATAGAGATAATCTTTGAAAATCTTCTTTTCTGAAACCGCATTAGGCCCAGGTCTTTGATATTTGGTGTAAAATTTCATCTAGTGGACCTCTATCAAGATTGTTCAGATTATAGCCCTGGGACCAAAAATGCCCCCGCCCCGGGACCATTTGGTTTTACATAGACTTACATAGGGAAATCTTGAAAAAACATTCTTCTCTGAAACTGCAAGGCCCATGTCTTTGATATTTGGTATGGAGCTTCATCTAGTGGACCTCTACGAAGATTGTTCACATTATAGCCCCGGGCCGCAAATGCCCCCGCCCCGGGGCCATTTGGTTTTACATAGACTTATATAGAGATAATCTTTGAAAATCTTCTTTTCTGAAACCGCATTAGGCCCAGGTCTTTGATATTTGGTGTGAAATTTCATCTAGTGGACCTCTATCAAGATTGTTCAGATTATAGCCCTGGGACCAAAAATGCCCCCGCCCCGGGACCATTTGGTTTTACATAGACTTACATAGGGAAATCTTGAAAAAACATTCTTCTCTGAAACTGCAAGGCCCATGTCTTTGATATTTGGTATGGAGCTTCATCTAGTGGACTTCTACGAAGATTGTTCACATTATAGCCCCTGGCCACAAATGCCCCCGCCCCGGGGCCCTTTGGTTTTTACATAGACTTATATCAGAGCTCCAGATAAGAAATTTTGTCGAATTGGGTAATACCCACTGATTTTTTTGTTAATTGGGTATTATGATTTTTCAATTGGGTAATCAGGGAAAACCAGAAATGTTAATACCCACTGATTTTTCTGTTCATTGGGTATTCTGATTTTTTATCAGATGTCAGTTTATTTTGCTCTGCGCCGGCTCAAATCCAAAGAACTGCGTGACATGCGGTGTAATCTCGCATGTTCTGTTTGTAGGGTAAAACGGACATTACGCTTCTGTTTTGGGGGTAATTGCGTACCAGGAATTTGTTTTGAGTATCGGTACGCATACGGGGAAAAATCATTTGGGTATTTCAGATATTTGATTGGGTATTTACTCAAATACGCTGCTTATCTGGAGCTCTGTTATATAGAGATAATCTTTGAAAATCTTCTTTTCTGAAACCGCATTAGGCCCAGGTCTTTGATATTTGGTATGTAGCTTCATCTGGTGGACCCCTACCAAGATTGTTCAATTTATAGTGCTGAGGCCAAAAATGCCCCCGTCTTGGTGACCCTTTGGTTTTACATAGACTTATATAGGGAAAATCTTTAAAAATCTTCTTCTGTGAAACCACAAGGTCTAGATCTTTGATATTTGGTGTGAAATTTCATCTAGTGGACCTCTATCAAGTATCAAGATTGTTCAGATTATAGCCCTGGGACCAAAAATGCCCGCGCCCCGGGACCATTTGGCTTTACATAGACTTACATAGGGAATTCATGAAAAAACATTCTTCTCTGAAACTGCAAGGCCCATGTCTTTGATATTTGGTATGGAGCTTCATCTAGTGGACCTCTACGAAGATTGTTCACATTTTAGCCCCGGGCAGCAAATGCCCCCGCCCCGGGGCCCTTTGGTTTTACATAGACTTATATAGAGATAATCTTTGAAAATCTTCTTTTCTGAAACCGCATTAGGCCCAGGTCTTTGATATTTGGTGTAAAATTTCATCTAGTGGACCTCTATCAAGATTGTTCAGATTATAGCCCTGGGACCAAAAATGCCCCCGCCCCGGGACCATTTGGTTTTACATAGACTTACATAGGGAAATCTTGAAAAAACATTCTTCTCTGAAACTGCAAGGCCCATGTCTTTGATATTTGGTATGGAGCTTCATCTAGTGGACCTCTACGAAGATTGTTCACATTATAGCCCCGGGCCGCAAATGCCCCCGCCCCGGGGCCATTTGGTTTTACATAGACTTATATAGAGATAATCTTTGAAAATCTTCTTTTCTGAAACCGCATTAGGCCCAGGTCTTTGATATTTGGTGTGAAGCTTCATCTAGTGTACCTCTATCAAGATTGTTTAAATTATAGCCCTGAGGCCAAAAAATGCCCCCGCCCCGGGGCCATTTGGTTTTATATAGGCTTATGTAGGGAATATCTTTAAAAAAATCTTCTTCTCTGAAACTGCATGGCCCAGGTCTTTGATATTTGGTGTGTAGCTACATCTAGTGGACCTTTGCCAAGATTTCAAATTATAGCCTTTGTTGAAATTTGGTATGAAGCTTCACCTTTTTAGACCTCCCTCAACATTATGCACATTATAGCCCTGGGGTCAATAATGGCCCTCCCAGGGGCCCACTTGTTACTCTGTGGATCAGGTGAGCGATCCAGGGACATCATGGCCCTCTTGTATGAAGTGGAGGGTGGCATGGCCCCAGCACACCCAGTCAACCCCAAGGTTGGTGTCACTGAATGCATCTTATCATTTGGAGATCTGAAAGGTTTCGGAGATATTGGGTTTTTAATGAAGTGCAGGGGTGGGGCTTGACCCAGCTACACCATGGGGGACCTCCAGGTTGGTGTCACTGTAAGTGTCTTATCATAAAGAACAAGAGTATATATGGTTTTGGGGGTGGGGATCTGAATGGTTTCTGAAATATATGTCCTTTTATCAGTGGAGGGATGGGGCATGGCCCCAGCACAACTCGGGGGTCAGCCTAGTTGGCGTTTCGAAATGCGTCTTGTCATAAGGGACAAGACCATACATGTATATGGTTTAGGGGTTTCTCAGTTATTAGGCTTTTTCTAAAGTGGAGGGGATGGGGCATGGCCTGGGTGCATCCAAATTTAACACTGCTCTTGCATGCTCTCATCATGTTAGAAATCTATGTACCAAATTTGGGTTCCGCCCAGTGGTTAGTCGTGGGGATAATTATGTGTTTAGGGTTTCTGAACCATTCATAATTTTTTTGTGGATTGGTGCTGAATCTTTTTATGTTTTATTGAAAAAAAAAACACAATAAATTACCGGTATGATGTTAAGTGGTGCAGTCGGCTCTTTTGCGCCAAATTTGTATATTTCTAAGTAGCTCCAGATCAGGAGGTGATTTTTTTTCTTATTTATCAACAATACAATAACACACCTGTGTGACAAAGTGCATTTTTACATCTCCAAAATGGCTACTTTCTGATGAAAATCCGTGATTTTTTCCTTTTTTATACTGCAAACATAGGTTGTTGGTGCTCGTTAGAACTGCCTCACTGAGTCAGTTCTAATGACTACCCTCCACCTATGTAAGAAAAATAATGCATATCCCTGTAAACCTCAGTTTTCTCTACATAAAGCGGGGTTTAAGGGGTGTTCATTTCGCAGACTTGTTCATGTGATAAAACTTACATGTATGTTGTGGATACTGGCTAGAATTGCCTCACAGAGGCGATTCTAACAAGTGCCCACAACATATGTTTCAGACAAGAAATAATGAAAACTATTCATGATTGTTGTTCCTCCTTAACCAGAGCAATGTGTCTAGTAAAATATTTATATAAAAAAAATCTCTTCCTTCCATACCAATTTTTTGCTGTTTTGACATGAAACCCTAAAGCATACATACATGTATACATTTCATTTGACCTAAAGTGAAAGATTTACCATGTTATTTTCATTTCAGACCACGGCTTGAAAGTCAGTCCTCTATCGTTGATGGCTTGCTATTCGAGATTTACGATCGCTGGTATGACACACGCCTTGATAGTTTTGACAGTGATACCTTCACAGAATGTTCCAGCACATCAGAGTTCCTGCACAGTAGGCGAAGCTCTTACATCCATAGTGTAACTTTGGGTGGTCTTCAGATAAACAATCTTCATAGAGGCCTTCTGGAAGAACAAAGTAAGATCATAAAAAACTTATAGGAGACAATTACTTACCATTATAATGTACAGTAAAACCTGTCTTAGTGGCCACCTCTGTTAAGCAAGCAATCTGTCTTAAGCAAGCAGGCCTTCAGTTCCCCAAAAAGGTGATTGTGTTCAATTTCACCTGTATTAAGCAAGCACCTGTCTTAAGCAAGCACATTTTGGTCATCCCTTAGGTGCTTGCTTAATACAGGTTGGACTGTACATGTACACATAGCAACAGATAAGGTTGGTATTTTGTGATAAATAAAGGATGGTTTTTGTCAATTCTTCATAAAAACCTATGTTGTCGGTCAGGCGGTTCTAATGAGTACCCACAACATAGGTTTATATGGAGAAATAAGGAAAACTATCCTTCATTTATCACAAAATACTAACCTTATCTGTTGCAATGCATGTAGCCACTAAACTCCAAAACCATCATCATGTGCATTTCGAGCAATTTGATTGGTTGAAATAAAAGTTTTATATACTTCGATAAATTCCATGTGCAAGAACCTCAGATCTGTTTCACGTTGCGACATGTATAACGTGATGTCAAAGAGCATTTTGAGAACCCGCGTGTTACATCATTGTTTATGAAGCAATGTCAACTGCCCTTGATTAACTCTTATCTTGCTGTTCACGACAACCCCTATCTTTGGAAACAGTGTAGATCCAGATCAGATGGCTTCTGAAGAAGCCATCTGATCAGGATCTACACTGTTTGACATTCAGTTTATGAATTTGTAGGAATTAATAACATCAAATAATCTGATTGGTTCAAAGTCAGAGATAGGTGATGCTAAAATGAATATTCAGCAAGAGAAGAGTTAAAAGAAGAACTATTGACAACATAACTGTTGGAAGAGAAATAAATTAAGTTTAAAGACTTTATTTATGTTTTTTTTTTGCTTGAGTTTCTGTCAAAGAATTTAGCTTCTAACTGAATAATCATTCTGCCGTGGGCATCAATAAGTTAATTCTTACGCCTTCGATAGAATTCCAAAAATTAACCATTTTTGTTGGCATTTTTAAACATTTTGTTGACAAAGCTGAAATTATAAGGAATGAATTATCATTTTTGTGGATTTCATCAATGTGTAAACTCCAACAAATCACTCAAAAACTAAGCATAAAACCCTTCCTTTTAAGTGATTTGCTGGCGTTTACACGTCGATAAATGCACAAAAATAAATTCATTGCTGTGATAAATGATGCTGGTTAGACCTATCTAAAAATCCTAAAAATTCGGACACCTTGTGGACTTGCTGTATTTCTCCTAAAATATTAACAGCTTTGTTTCATGATCCAGCAAGAGTCCAAGAGATGCAGACAGATTGGCAAACAGTGCAGACCATGATCAGACTGCTCCTTCAGGAGCAGTCTGATCTGGGTCTGCACCGTTTGCTCAGGCCTATCAGTCCCTTTACTAAACTCCTCTCTTGCTGAATATTCATTTTAGCCACACCCATTTCTGTCTATCAACCAATCAAATTACTTGATGTAATTTATTGCTACAAATTCATAAACTGAATACCAAACAGTGTATATCCTGATCAGATGGCTTCTTCAACTGATCTTCTTCAGAAGCCATCTGATCTGGATCTACACTGTTTGCAAAGATAGGAGTTGTCGTGAACAGCAAGATAAGGGTTAAGATCATTGCAATATATAATAGCTAAGTCTTCCCAAGAAAAGTGTTGCTAAATAAACCGACTGGCTAGATATAACCTAATAGTGTTGACTGGCCCATTAAACCCTAAACAAACAAACAAACCCTGTATAATGCATGGCTATCTGGTGAATTCCGTGTTTAAAAACTTTCCAAGAAGGGAGATAATGTTAGACTTGACACTGTCGAATCTGCAAGAATGGTAATTGCCCATATGCTGGTAGTATTGCTACTCAAAGAGCTAATGAATGCAGTTCAGGCCATTAGTTAACATTAAGTTAAATCTTCAACCATATAGGATATCAAAATCTATCTTCCTATACTGAGTTGGTCAAATCTGGCCATTTTCTCAGATAAACTCATATTTAAAACAAGGGATGAGTAGCTTTTACAATGCTAAAAATGTGATTACCAGGGAGGTTTTTGCAGCAATAATGGGAGACACTGTATTTGCTAAAACAGTTAACATTTTAATCTGTAATAATGAGCTTGAGTTAACAAGGCTTTGAATAGCTGTGACTAGGGGTCAGTGGTTCAAAGCATTGTCAGCATAACGAGCTCGTTCGTGGGCAAATTGTTAACTGTCCTTGCAAGTACAATATTGAATATTCTGTTTATATTTTTGCTGGAAAAATGAGAGTAGCTTTTGTATTTGCAAAAGCTACTTACATTTTTTAGCTCACCTGAGCCGAAGGCTCCAGAGAAGCTATTGTGATCACTCGCCATCCGTTGTCGTCATCATCCATCCATCCATCCACAATTTCTTCAAACAACATCTCCTCCTAAACCACTGATTGGGTTTTGACCAAACTTTACAGGAATGATCCTAATAGTTGATCCTCTTTCAAAGTTGTTCAAATGGTGTGGGCCCTTTGCACATCTAGGTCACAGGAGCTAAAACAGGTTTTTTAACTTAAAAATTAAAAAAATCTTCTCTGAAACAACAGGGCTCAGGTCTTTTGTATTTGGTATGTAGCTTCATCTAGTGGACCTCTACCAAGATTGTTCAAGTTATAGCCCTGGGGCCAAAAATGGCTCCGCCCTTGGGTCCACTTCTTTTACATAGACTTATAAGGATAAACCTTTAAAAATCTTGTCTGAAACCAGAAGGCCCAGGTCTTTGTTGTTTGGTATGTAGCTTCATCTGGTGGACCTCTACCAAGATTTTCAAATTATAGCCCTGAGGCCAAAAATGGCACCATCCCGGTGCTGACGGGGCCCACTTGTTTTATATACATGTAGACTTATATAGGGAAAACCTTTAAAAATCTTCTTGTTTGAAACCAGAAAGTCCAGGACTTTGATATTTGGTATGAAGCTTCATCAGATTCACCTCTAACAAGAATGTTCAAATTATAGCCCTGGGGCCAAAAGTTTTGCATTCAGACAGGGATTGCTGGTCTGACTGACGGAGAACTGCTGTTCACGATAACCCCTACCTTTGCAAACAGTGTAGATCCAAATCAGATGGCTTCTTCAGAAGCCATCTGATCAGGATCTACACTGTTTGTCAGTCAGATTGTTAATTTGAAAAGAAACATTATATCATATAATCTGATTGGCTGATAGTCAGAAATGGGAGTGGCTAGTTAAAATATTCAGCAGGATAAGGGTTAAGTGATCTTTGTCTTCCAAAATGGCCACATGAGGGCTCACCCTAGAAGACACATTTTCACGTTTCGCTTGATATTATAAGTTATATTAACATGAAGTAAACAGGGTAATAAAGTGGGTAGTCACTGCAACAGCTTATTTTTATTAGACTCATTAATATCTTAAAATATGGACTGAACAACACTGTTCAAAATAACTGAGGGAACACAAAATATTTTAACGAAAATTTCACCATTTCAACTTGAAGCTTGGAATTGAATACTTTTTTTTTGTGTAAATATTTTAATATTTCAGTTTTTGTGGCTGTTTTCTCTGTCAGAGAGGATCATGTGACATAAGGGTAGAAATTTCAATGGGTAATAACACATTAACAGAAGTGGAACTACTGTAACTTTTTTCATAATGGAGGAAGTAACAAACGGGTAAAACAGTAACTGTTGAATTTTAGTAACCGATTTGCCCATGGAAAATGAATTCAGTAGAGTATCACCCTTTTGGTGTTCATTTATTTCTGATTTATGTGTTCCTTTATTTATTTTGAGCAGTGTATTTGTACAGACAGTCTTTCAAAGCTGCTTTGTTGGCAATTTTGATTAGAAGAATAAAACAGTCTTTAACTGCCACGCAATAAAATTGATAAATTTATATATACTGTTCATGAAACCTAAGACTCACTGAGATACATAAATAATTTTTCTAGTTTAACGACCCTTCAGCATTATTTAGGTCATATAGAGCTAGTGGTGCCCCTGCCCAACGGGGCATGGTAAAAATAGATTGGGCTGCATGATGGTTCCATGCAGAGCTGAATCCGACTGCACATTTGAGTACTGGTAAACTGCTTAGGTCTAAGCATTGCACAGGAAAAGCTGTGCGAGTTGGTCCATCACTTCCTTTGGGCAGTAGGACTTGAAATGTCATTTCATCTCAAGAGTCGGGTAAAAGTCCCACAAAATGACCTAAATAGTGTTGATGGGGATGAAAAACCTCAAACAAACAATAGCAAGCCAGTAAGTTTACCTAACCACACTGCTGGGGCAGGCTTATACACAAGGTGTTAACCAGTACAGTGCACATTCTTTTGCCAGAAACTGACAACTGCCCTTCTTGAATTAACAGACTACAAGAATAAAGAATGTGCCCTTCATTGTGCCATACCCAAAGATTAACCCAAAAATTTTGCTAACGGCGAGGCACATCTTGTTTTTTGGGAAGCTTAATGGATAGGCAGTGGTCCGTTGTGGTCAAGGGCATATTGTGTCTGGGACATTCGTCCATCCCTTTGTCGGATTGTCCATCTGTTATGCTTTTGATGCATACCATAACTTTAGAACCATGTATGCTAGGGTTTTAAAATTTCATATATGGATTCCTCATGAAAAAATAGCAGAGATATATTTTTTTTTGCATCAGGATTATGCCCCTTTTCTGAGTTTTGGCCCTTTGAATAAATTTGGATGAAATCTTGAAACAAACTTGAAGAAAAAAAAATCAGATTTTTTTCAAAAGTTAATCAGGTCATCTACTCATCATCCCCTATCAGCCTGTCAAGTTTCAAGACAATGGCTCAAATAGTTAAAGAATGAATGTTTGAGTTTTACATCCCATCAACAGTTAGGTCATACGGAGATGGGCCTCAGTTTAAAGACTCATCTGAAAGTCTGGAGGAGCCCAAGATCGAACCTGCGACCCCTGGTTTACAAGGCGAGTAGCATAACCACTACACCACATGGGCTTCTCAAATAGTTATAGAGATATTTTGCTTACAAACTTAAAATGCCAAAATTTTCAAAGGGCCATAATTCAAGAAAAAAAACTTATTTTTTTCAAAAGTTGATCAGGTCATCTACTTGTCTTCCCCTGTCAGTCTGTAAAGTTTCAAGGCAATAACTTAAACAGGTTTTGAGATATCTTGCTTGAAAATTCGGCATTTTGACCTTGTATGCATGACATCACAAGACCTGTTTCAGTATAGAATTATGGGAAATTTTGAGGAGATGACCTTATCAACTTATGAAAAAATAATCAGAAATTGTTTTCTTGAGTTATGGCCCTTTGAAAATTTGGGCATCTTAACGTTGTAAGCAATATACCTCAAAAATATTTGAGCTATTGTCTTGACAGGCTGATAGGGGATGATGGGTAGATGACCTGATCAAGTTTTGAAAAAAAAATCTGAAATTTTCTTCTTGTGTTATGGCCCTTTAAACAATTTGTGACTTGAACCTTGTAAGCAAGATTGGAAACTGTTTAAAATATTGCCTTGAAACTTGACAGGCTGATAGGGAATGAGGAGTAAATAGGCTGGTTGACTTTGAAAAAAATTCTAAAATAATTTTTATGACTTAACCCTTGTCCTGCTGAGCCCAGATATGCCTTATCGTTCAAAGAATGTAGATCCTGATCAGATGGCTTCTGAAGAAGCCATCTGATCAGGATCTTCATTGTTTGTCATTCAGTTTATGATTTTGTGGCAGTAATTTGCATCAAGTAATCTGATTGGTTGATAATCAGTAGTGAGTGTGGCATGTTTAAATATTCAGCAGGAGAAGGGTTAAGGCCCTTTGAATAAGTCACCATTTTAATTGTGTAAGCAAGATAACTCAAAAACTGCTTTTGTCTTGAAACTTGAAAGGCTAGTTGATAGGGAATGAAGAGTAGATGACCTGATTAAATTTTGAAAAAAAAAACCCTGAAAATTTTTCTTCAGTAATGGTCCTTTGAATATTTTGGCATTTAGGGGCAAGCATATTGTCGGGGGCAAAGTCTTTTACAAACAAATTTTTTTTAGTTCCAGCCTACACTAGGAGACACTTGACTCACCAGTGCTGTCAGTGCTTTAACCCTTTTTGTACCAAATGGAATCTTCCTCCCTATATATAGGAGGAGTGCATTTCAAAATTTAGGGGTGTCAGTTTATGCTTTCATCAAAATTTATTTTGAAATTGATGAAACTTTTAGCAAACAGTGGAGGCCCTGATCAGACGCCGCAGAATGCGGCGTCTGATCTGGGCCTGCACTGTTTGCCAAGTACCCGTTTAGGGGTTTCCAGTACAAAAAGGGTTAATTGTACCTTGTCCAAGTACAGTAAAATTCGGCTATTAAGACCACCTAAAATTAAGTCTAATTCTGCTTTAAAAAGCTTATTTAGAATGGTGCAGTTATACTTACTTTGTGTTTTCTGCACACAGTGTTCCCTGATCATGGACCACCTTTGGGACTGTTCAAAAGTGGTCTTAAAGACCACTTTTGAACAGTCCCAAAGGTGGTCATAATATAGGAATTTTACTGTATAATCCATTGACTTGCTGCTGAAAATTAATGTTAGATTGTCACACAAACTTAAAACTTTTAAAGGTGCATTATTGAGCTACCGGGTCTCAAATTTTTTTTTCTGGTTTTTATCTTCAATTCATACTCCTTTGTCATGTGTACACTTTTGGAGCCAAATACAGCTTCAGAACTTTGTGAAAATGGTCGTTTTCATTCGTGTTTACCCTTCGCTCTGAACATGTGTTCGGAATTTCTGTTCTAAAAATAAATCTGTCACTTTACACATACATGGCGACAGTATTGTCTCTGAGTGTCGTTACTTATGGCATGGTATTCAGTGTCATATTTTTTTCCGATTTAGGCATGGCCTAAGCAAACAAGGCCAAAAATGAACGTCGCATAACGTCATATATGGGGATTCGATTTTTGTCACGAACTAAAAATAGATCTAACTAGTGTTCGAAACCTAGTTAGGGAATCCCTCTCAAACTCGTTTACCTGTCATCATAATTGTTCGCATTTTTGCATAAAATGCATTCATTTGTATTGTTTTAAAGAAAAATACCGGCTATATGTATTTTATTTTTGGAAGCATTTTTTACCAATAGCTCAATAATGCACCTTTAAAATGTTTAAAGTCACTAATCAGTAATGAACTGTAAAGTTCAGTATCCCTTGAGTTTTATGAACAGTATAGTGTCCTGCTGTTCACAACAACCCCTATCTTTGCAAACAGTGTAGATCCAGATCAGATGGCTTCTGAAGAAGCCATCTGATCAGGATCTACACTGTTTGGCATTCAATTTATGAGCTTGTAAGAATACATTACATCAAGTAATCTGATTGGTTCAAAGTCGGAAAGGGGAACAGCTAAACTGAATATTCAGCAAGAGAAGGGTTAAAATGTTTAAAATCGCTAATCAGTAATTAACATCAAGTTATCTGGTTGGTTCAAAGTCAGAAATGGGTGTGGCTAAACTGAATATTCAACAAGAGAAGGGTTAAAATGTTTAAAATCGCTAATCAGTAATGAACTTTATAGTCCAGTATTCCCTGAGTTTTATGAACAGTATAGGGTTGTTGACAAAATTTGCCATTTATTTGTTTAGCTGTGCAAGACAAAAAGAGAAAGAACAAAACATGACAGATTGCCGTAAAATCCTAAAAATTCGGATACCTTGAGGACTTGCTCTAACTCTCCTAAAACTGTAACAAATTTATTTCAGAACCAAACAAGGAGTCCAAGAAGTGCAGATGAAATGGCAAACAGAGTAGACTCTGATCAGACTGCTCCTGACCTGGGTCTGCTTAGTTTGCTTAGACCTGTCAGTCCCAGTACCCAGGAATCCTATTGGTTTTATTGGCCGGCAGGGATTGAGATGTCCTTTCATCTCAATGTCGGGTAACAGTCCCACAACATTGGAAGCAATGTATCCAAAATGACCAAAATAGTGTTGATGGGGACATTAAACACAAAAACACAATACTTAGGATCGTTACGGTAGTTTTATCTGGTCTAGTGCAGAAAGGATATAGAAAGAAGACAAGTAATTGGATGCAAAGCAACTTCAATAATTTGATGCAAATCCATATGCGTTAATTGTATTAAAAGTTGAAAAAATATTTTGGCATCCCCATGATATGCCCAAATAAACTGGCAGAATTGCAGGCCGTGTTGTTCCAAATCAAACTGCTTCTTTATAGCAGTCTGATTTGGAACTGCACCATCTGCTCAGTCATGTCTGTCCAAATATTTTGTGTTAAGTACGGTACACACTTTACATCAGCAGAAATTCAGAAGGGTACACAATGTTGATACGTGGACATTGTCTCGGAATGAAGAATTTGAGGATAATACTTTCGGGTTGTAGTGAGTGAATCATTATTTAAACTAATAAATGGGGCTTTTATTGTAGATATTTAACCCTTGTCCTGCTGAATATTGTAATCTGCCACACCCACCACTGATTATCAACCAGCCAGATTACTTGATGCAATTATTGCAGCAAATTAACAATCTGAATGACAAACAATGTAGATCCTGATCAGAAACCATCTTATCTGGATCTTCATTGTTTGGAAAATAAGGCATATCCGGGCTCAGCAGGACAAGGGTTATATAAGCAAAACTTGAAATAAAGAGGCAATGAACCAAAATTTTGTTATGCAATTGGGTTTGAAAAAATCAAACAAAATTTTGTAATGCATCTATTTGAAAAAGAACTCAGAATGCAAAATTTTGTAATGTTGATAGAACTGATGACAAAGTTTGGTAATAGTCCATCAGTTTGAAAAAGAAAGTAAAATTTTGTAAATCGGCAGTTTGAAAAAAAGCAAGCAAAATTTTATTTTGCATCTCCTTGAAAAAGAACATAGTAGGCAAAATTTTATAATGCAGTTGGAACAGAAGACAAAATTAGATAGTAACTAGATCAGCAGTCGATTGTATACACTAATGACTATGTATTAGCTAGCAAAAACTACATGTAAGTTAAAAAAAGTTGCAAAGAACATTCTAACTGTTAAGCAAAGTTTCAGAAGTGAAACTCTTATAGTTAAGAAGATATGGCAAAGTCATACTTTTTGACCTTTGACCTTGGGGTTATGTTGAGGTCCACACAAAGTATCCCAATTTATTCTATATTCCAACAGCATCAAATAACCAAGATTCAGAAGTGTAACTCCAATAGTTTAGAAGATATGGCAAAGTCATACTTTTTGACTTTCGACCTTTGGGTTGAGGTCACACCAAAAGTAGCCCAACATATTCTATATTCCAAGGACCATCCAATAAGCAAAGTTTCAGAAGTGTGACTCCAATAGTTTAGGAGATATGGCAAATCATAATATTTGACCCTTGACCTTGGGGTCATGTTGAGGTCAAGGTCACACCAAAAGTATCCAAATTTATTCTATATTCCAAGGGCCATCCAATAACAAAAGTTTCAGAAGTGTAACTCCAATGGTTTAGAAGATATGGCAAAGTCATACTTTTTGACTTTTGACCTTGGGGTTGAGGTCACACCAAAAGAAGCCCAACATATTCTATATTCCAAGGACCATCCAATAAGCAAAGTTTCAGAAGTGTGACTCCAATAGTTTAGGAGATATGGCAAATCATATTTTTTGACCTTTGACCTTGGGGTCATGTGGAGGTCAAGGTCACACCAAAAGTATCCAAATTTATTCTCTATTCCAAGGGCCATCCAATAACAAAAGTTTCAGAAGTGTAACTCCAGTAGTTTAGAAGATATGGCAAAGTCATACTTTTTGATTTTTGATCTTGGGGTTGAGGTCACACCAAAAGTAGCCCAACATATTCTATATTTCAAGGACCATCCAATAAGCAAAGTTTCAGAAGTGTGACTCCAATAGTTTTGGAGATATGGCAAATCATAATTTTTGACCTTTGACCTTGGGGTCATGTTGAGGTCAAGGTCACACCAAAAGTATCCAAATTTATTCTATATTCCAAGGACCATCCAATAACAAAAGTTTCAGTAGTGTAACTCTAATAGTTTAGAAGATATGGCAAAATCATACTTTTTGACCTTTGACCTTGAGGTCAAGGTCACACCAAAACGAACCCGACATATTCTATATTCCAAGGACCATCCAATAAGCAAAGTTTCAGAAGTGTAACTCCAATAGTGTAGGAGATATGGCAAATAATACTATTGACCTTTGACCATGGAGCCATGTAATGGTCAAGGTCACAAAAAAGTAGCCCACTGCCATCTACTTTCCATGTACTATCCACAGGCAAAGATTCAAAAGTGATACTTCAGTGGTTGCAGAGGAGATCCATTTACAAGAAATGTGACGGATGGACAGATGGACAGACAGACAGATGGACGTTCTCATGAATGGATACTTAAGTGGCTAGGGGTCAGCATATTGACTACTTAAGGGGCAAATTCCCTTAAGTGGAAAGCCACCTAAGAGCAAATTTTTGCCACTTAAGTACCAAAATAACGGAATAAAGTCCATTTGGACTCAAGAATATATACTTAAATGTCAAGCTGTCCAAATTTTTTGCCCCCTAAATGTAGTTTCCTTGGTGCAGACAGACAGACGGATGGACAGATGGACTGACGCCGGAGTGAACTATGGTACGAAAACAATATACCCGATTTTTCTTCAAAAAAGTGGGTAAAATAATACCCGGTAGTAATAATAATAATGATAGACCTTATTTTATGAGGGTAACATAATTACTACAACAACTAATCTCCCTTGTGGCCCTCAATATTTACAAATTATACAATAAATGGAAACATTATTTCATATGAGAGCCGGGGTTAGCAATATTCTTTTGTGGAGATTGATCATGAAATCTTTTCTACGGTCATTTTCCCTTCTGCTGATTCAAGAAGGGCAGCTGTCAGTTTCTGGCGAAAGAGTGTGCACCATACTGCTAAGCCGCTTACATATTAAGCCTGTCCAGCAAAAGTGTGGATAGGTAAACTGACCTGCTCAAAAATGACCTAAAATAGTGTTGACTATGCCATTAAACTCCAATACAAACAACCAAACAATTTTCATATGAGAATTTAAGGCAATGAACCCCCTCAGACCACTTGCACACTTATAATAACTGATTGAATAGACAAATTAACCCATTGTATGCTAGTTGACTGAACAGATTTTGACAAAACTTGGCAGAAATGATCCTTAGGTAGTAAAAATGTACTTGTATGAAACCAGAAGGCCCAGGTCGGGCCCTCTGGTTTAACATAGGCTTATATAGGGAAAACCTTTAAACCTTTAAAAATCTTCTGGTCTGAAACCAGAAAGTCCAGGGTCTTTGATATTTGTTATAAGCTTCATCTAGTGGACCTCTACCAAGATTGTTCAAATTATAGCCCTGGGGCCCACGGGTTTTACAAAGGCTTATATAGGGAAAATCTTAAAAAATCTTCTTATCTGAAACCAGAAAGCCCAGGTCTTTGATATTTGGTATGAAGCTTAATCTAGTGGACCTCTATCAAGATTGTTCAAATAATAGCCCTGGGGCCAAAAACGCTGGGGCCCACTAGTTTTACATAGGCTTATATAGGGAAAACCTTTAAAAAATCTTCTTGTCTGAATCCAGAAGGCCCAGATCTTTGATATTTGGTATGAAGCTTCATCTAGTGGACCTCTACCAAGATTGTTCAAATTATAGCCCTGGAGCTAAAAATGCCTCCGCGCCAGGGCCTTCTGGTTTTACATAGGCTTATATAGGGAAAACCTTTAAACATCTTCTTGTCTGAAACCAGAAGGCCCATGTCTTTGATATTTGGTATGAAGCTTAATCTAGTGGGTCACCTCTACCAAGATTGTTCAAATAATAGCCCTGGGGCCAAAAACGCTGGGACCCACTAGTTTTACATAGGCTTATATAGGGAAAACCTTTAAAAAATCTTCTTGTCTGAATCCAGAAGGCCCAGATTTTTTATATTTGGTATGAAGCTTCATCTAGTGGACCTCTACCAAGATTGTTCAAATTATAGCCCTGAAGCCAAAAAACATCTTCTTGTCTGAAACCAGAAGGCCCATGTCTTTGATATTTGGTATGAAGCTTAATCTAGTGGGTCACCTCTACCAAGATTGTTCAAATAATAGCCCTGGGGCCAAAAACGCTGGGGCCCACTAGTTTTACATAGGCTTATATAGGGAAAACCTTTAAAAAATCTTCTTGTCTGAATCCAGAAGGCCCAGATTTTTTATATTTGGTATGAAGCTTCATCTAGTGGACCTCTACCAAGATTGTTCAAATTATAGCCCTGAAGCCAAAAATGCCTCCGCGCCAGGGCCTTCTGGTTTTACATTGGCATATATAGGGAAAACCTTTAAAAATCTTCTTGTCTGAAACCAGAAGGCCCAGGTCTTTGATATTTGGTATGAGGCTTCATGATCCATAAATGAATAACTCTATGAATGAATGAATCAATCAATCCACCAATTAATCAACAATCAGTCAACTGATCAACTAATCAGTCAGATTAATCTGCCATTAATCAACTGGATCAAACCAACATATCAATCCCATTAATTCATTAGTCTACTCAAAATCAGATAAGAAAGAACATGAAGTATTTACAAAGGAGTTGTGGTATAAAGATACACCTGTTTGAAAAAGCAGGCAAACTTTGCATTACACCAGTTTGAAAAATAAGGCAAAATTTTGCAATAAATCACAGAGCTGTAAAATTTCCCTCAAAATTACTCGCCCTTATCATCAAAACTTTTCATTTAGGTGCTAAAAATGAAGAAAAAGTAAGGTCAGTTTTAAAAACCTTACTCGCCCTGCCTTAAAACTTACTCGCAAATGCGAGCGGGCGAGTGGAATTTTACACCCCTGAATCAGTTTGAAAAAGAAGGCAGAATTTTGCAATACAAAAGTACACCAGTTTGAAAAAGAAGGCCAAATTTTTGTAATGCATCAGATTGAAAAAGAAGAGAAGCCTCTGTTATGTATCAGTATTAAAAACACTCAGATACGTTTTTTGTGTGTCTGCACCTCCCACCCCTTGTTAAGCTCAAGAACCACCTAAAATCTGCATGTCTCACCCCTGGATACCTACATGTATGTTTTGCATTAGGATAAGTTGTCCCTAAAAAGTGACCTGTTTTTTTGCGCGGCTCCACATTAAAAATATAATTTTGGGGGTTTAAAGAGGGTGCCAGCCCCCTCACTCACCTATGAAAAAAATTGGTGATATGGCCCAACAGGCTGCTGAAAATAAATCTGTGGGTGTCTGGGGTCAAAAATGCTTGCAAAACATGCTGGAAACACTGAAAGTTACCAGTGTGAAAAAAAAAAACATTAAGATTTGGTCCAAAATACACGTGAAATCACACTTTTTGCTAACTTTGAGATGCTCCCTCGTTTCCATGGCAACAATGATATAGCGGAGAATGGTTGCATTAAAAAGGTAAACTGCCCAGTGAACATTCATGCAGCTTTTGGTGTAAAACAGACTATCCATTATGAAAAAAATGGCTATTTGAAGTTGCTGTCAGGCTCAACACTGTGAGAATCAGCAAACTTCAAGAAGTCCACATGAGGGAATGGGTTAACCTGATTAGGACAAAAAATTTTAAGGTATCAGTTTGAAATAGGAGCAGTATTTTGTTAAGACATTGTGTACTGTCAGTCTCATCTATTTAAACAAAGTGCAACATTTTGAGCTGCCCCCGCCCATAAATGGGCTACATGTATGGGCTGCATGATGCTTCCACGCTGAGCTGAAACCGACCCGCACACGAGTACTGGTAAACTGCTAAGAGGATCTAAGCCTGCCCAGGCAAAGCGGTGCGAGTCGGCCCATCCATGCTTATGAACCCTATTGGTTTCATTGGGTGGCAGGGATTGAGATGACATTTCATCTCAATGTCGGGTAAAAGTCCCACAAAAATCAAACAAAAAGCAACATTTTGAGATACATCAGTTTGAAAAAGAAAACAAACTGTTGTAATATTCAGTTTGAAAAGAAGGCAAAATTTCATTGTACATCCATTTGAAAAGAAGGTAAACTTTCTATAGAAGGCAAAATTTTGTTATACCCGTACATCACCTCAACATTATCCTGGATTTGAAAAGAAGGAAAGCCCTGTAATGCATCAGTTTGGAGAAGGCAAACTTTTGTAATCAGTCAGTTTGAACAGAAGGCAAAATTTGTAATACATTAATTTGAAAAGAAGACTTTCTCCCTTTATTTTCAGCCATTGGTCAGCTGCGCAGTTTGATCAGCGAGATGAAGCGAGGGATTAGCCAGACATCAGCGAAGTTGGTTAAGCAGTTGAAGAGACGAGAAAGGCGACAAGCCAAATTGAAGACCAACTGTGATATTGTAACTGCCATAATACAAGCTTCCTCACCAAAAAGAAGTAAGATCATTAGCGTTTTGTAAATAGTAGAGGGGCATTTATATCTAGTGAAGGCTCAGATTATAAGAATCTTATGTGGGTGTGAGGGGTGGATGGAAAAATCCGGTCACTGTCCGGCATCACGAGGCTTGCCGAGTGATACCAGACAGTGATCCCGAGGGACAGATTTTTCCATCTACCCCTCACACCCATATTGGATTCTTTTTCTTGCATACCTTCCATTTCTTAGCATGGGTTTTTAATGCTGCAGTCACTTCAGTTACCGACGTCTGCCATATTGTGATGGCACTGCAGGAATGTTTAGTGACGTCACTTAACGTGCTGTGACATCAGCCTTAACTACGGCGCATACGAGGTCGTAATCAACCAGTGCATTTATCAAACACGCGATTATATTCAATTTTGGCTCGGAACACCTGGTCAGAACATAAATTTCTATCCCAGGGTAAAATCACGGATTACCTTGTCTGGTGTGCAAGAACAGCTTGTCTGTTATACAGTCTGATCAGTCTATACTAGACACTGTATTGACAGGTATGCAGTCTTTATTCACGGAGATTCTAAATTCACCACAACCTCATTATAACACTGTTCATTATAACATGGATTTAGATTGAACTCAGTTTCAAGATGGATCCCAAAAATGTATTTGTTTGTTTGATTTGAGATTTAACGTCCCCGTCAACACTGTAAAGGTCATTTTGGAGATGTTGCTTCCAGTTTTGTGGGACTTTTACCTGACATTGAGATGAAATGACATCTCAAGCCCTGCCGCCCAATGAAACCAATAGGGATTATAAGCATGGATGGGCCGACTCGCACCGCTTTGCCTGGGCAGGCTTAGATTCTCTAAGTTGTCTTGCGATATAACATTCCTTTTGCAATTTCCTTGATTTGAGTCTTTGCTTGTCATGCACATTCAAAGCATGTTTTCATTTGTCACCTTTCATTTTTTTAGCTCACCAGAGCCGCCGGTTCCAGGGAAGCTTATAGGATAGGCAGTTGTCCATCGTCGTCTGCATCGTCCTCTGCATTGTATGTCCATCGTCAACACTTTCAAATGACTTCTCCTCTGAAGCCACTGGGCCGATTGGGCCCAAATTTTATCTGTAGCATCCTTGGGCGTGGGAATTTAAAGTTTATGTTTTTTATGAAAATCGGCTCATTAGTTTGGTTGCTATGGCAACTTAGAGTTCCCATAGACTTATAATGGGGAAAATTGAAAAATGGCATTTACTGCCAAGCCTCTGCAGATATTTTGACAAAACTTTCATAGAAATGTTCCTTAGACAATCTACTCTCTGCCATATGAATTTAGGGCTGCTGCTCATTTGCATTGGTTGCCATGGAAACCAAAATGAAAAAAAAAATACTTAAAAAATCATCTCCTCAGAAACCGTATGCTCTATGAGGCTGAGAGTTTATGGAAATATTCACCATATTTGCCTTTACAGGTTTTGTGTTTTTTATGAAATTCTGCTCTTTAGTTTGGTTGCTATGGCAACTTAGATTTTCCATAGACTTATAATGGGGAAACTTAAAAAATGGCATTAATTACCAAGCCTTTGCAGATATTTTGACAAAATTTTCATAGAAACGTTCCATGAGTAAACTTCTCTCAGCCATATGCTTTTATGTCAACCCGTGGGTCCCGTAGGTTGTGCCAGGGCCATGCCCCGCCCCCTCCACTTCATAAAATACCTTATATCTCAGAAACCTTACAGATCCCCACCCCTAAACCATATATATTCTTGTTCCTTATGATAAGACACATTAAGTGACACCAACCTGGGGGTTCCCCCTGGATGTGCCGGGATATGCCCCACCCCCTCCACTTCATTAAATGCCATTTATCTCAGAAACCATTCAGATCCTCACCCCTAAACCGTATATATTCTTGTTTCTTATGTTAAGATGCACTCAATGACAGCAACCTTGGGGTCCCTCGAGATGTGCCTGGGCCATGCCCCACCCCCTCCATTTCATAAACGGCCCAATATCCCAGAAACCCTACAGATCCCCACCCCTAAACCATACATATTCTCGTTCCTTATGATAATTCGCATTCAGTGACACCAACCTGAGGGACACCCAGGATGTGCCGGGGCCATGCCCAACCCCCTCCACTTCATAAAAGGCCAAATATTCCAGAAACCTTACAAATCCCCACCCCTAAACCATATATATTCTTGTTCCTTATGATAAGATGCATTAAGTGACACCAACTTGGGGGTTCCCCCAGATGTGCTGGGGACATTCCCCAACCCCTCCACTTCATAAAATGCCTTTTATCACAGAAACCATTCAGATCCCCACCCCTTAACCATATATATTCTTGTTCCTTATGATAAGACACACTCAGTGACACCAACCTGGGGGTCCCCCGGGATGTGCCGGGGCCATGCCCCATCCCCTCCACTTCATAAAAGGCCAAATATTCCAGAAACATTTCAGATCCCCACCCCTAAACCATATATATTCTTGTTCCTTATGATAAGACACATTCAGTGACACCAACCTAGGAGTCACCCAGGGCATGCCGGGGCCATGCTCCACCCCTCAACTTCATAAAAGACCATATATCTGAGAAACTGTTCAGAGCCCTACCCCTAAACCATAATATATTCTTGTTCCTTATG
Organism: Lucinisca nassula; assembly: GCA_963580285.1. Lineage (NCBI taxonomy): Eukaryota > Metazoa > Mollusca > Bivalvia > Lucinida > Lucinidae > Lucinisca > Lucinisca nassula. Next base: position 86,572,930 of record OY757016.1, on the reverse strand, counting down.
ATAAGTCGCAATCAGTGACACCAGCATGGGGGACTCCCGGAGTGCCACCGGCCATGTCCCACCCCTTTACTTCATTAAAAGCCATATATCTCAGAAACTGTTCAGATCCCCATCCCTTAACCATATATATTCTTCTTCCTTATAAGTCCCCACTTCATAATAGGCCATATATCTCAGAAACCATTCAAATCCCCACCCCATAATCACATATATTCTTGTTCATTGTTATAAGACACATTCAGTCAACCCCATCTTGGAGGGTCTGCAGGGGCCATTTCTCTCCCATCCACTTCATAAAAGGGCCTCATATCTCAGAAACCGTTCAGCATTCAGTGACAGCAATCTTGGGCTTTTCTGGGATCCACCATGCCTGAATCCCTCTACTGCTTAAAAAGCCTTACATCTCAGGAGCCATACATATCCCCACCGCTTAACCATAATGTCTCTGTTCCTTTTGATAAGATGCATTTAGTGACACCAACCAGGGCTCCATTGGGTTCATGCCCCACCCTCTCTACTTTATAAAACACCTAATATTTCATATACAGTCCACATGAGTGCTCATTTGGGTATGGGGTTTGTTTGGGAGACTTTATAATTGGTAAATTAAAATCATATCCTGTTAAAATACAATGTCATGGGTAGTGCCCACCTGAGCTCTGGTTTATGAAATTTGGCTCTTTGGTTTGTTTGCTATGGCAAGTTCAGAATTTCCATTGACTTATAAATGGGGAAAATTGAAAAATGGCATTTATGCCTTTCAACATATTTTGTCAAACTTACATAGAAATGTTCCTTTAATAATGTTCTTTTAGGCCTGCAACAACACAATCAAGCAACATCAGACCTCTGAAGCCACTAGGCTGATTGGGTCCAAATCTATCTGTAGTATCCTTGGGCGCAGGGCTTCCATGGTTAATTAAAATACATTGCTGCCAGTAGGCAGTGCCCCCTGAACTCTGGTGAGCATAGTGGCCCATGGGCCTCTTGTTTTGGTTTGAAGTTTTATGGCACAGTCAACATTGAATGAGATTTTCCAAGGCAAGCTTAGCAGAAGTCCAGTACAGTGCACATTCTTTCACCAGAAACTGACAACTGCCCTTCTTAAATCAGTGGAAGGAAGAGATTTGATTTATTTTGTTTTAACTGAGGTTTACATCCCTGTCAACACCATTTAGGTCATTTTGGACACGTTGCTTCCAGTTTTGTGGGACTTTTACCAGACATTGCGATGAATTGACATCTCAAGCCCTGCCACCCAATGAAACCAATAGTGTTTACATACCTGGATGGTACTACTTGTGCTACGTTGCTGGCTTATACCTAAGCAGTTCAGCAGTCCTCGTGTGCAGTTGGTTTCAGCTCTACGTGGAAACACCATGAAGCCCAATCTATTTCTCCAAGCCCGAATGGGCAGGGACCCTGGAAGGGAGAGAAATGCCGTAAAATATTTCATGATCAATCTCAACAAAATAATGTTGCTGACCAGGGAAGGGTTTGTGGCAAGAATCAAACCTGCAGCCAACTGATCACCACACTGAAAGCATTCTGTTGCACTAAGTATTGGGATACTCTACAGCTGCATTATCCCATTGCATGAAGGGGTACCTTGGCAAACAGTGCAGGCCCAGCTCAGATGCCACATTCAACTATAGAATAAAAACGGAAAAATAGGCCTGACACCCCTTATATAACAAATGGACTTGTCCAACATATAGCAATGCAAGAGTTCAATAGTATACAATGAGTGTGTGTGTGTGAATTCGGGTTTAACGTCGCTTTCAACAATTTTTCAGTCATATCACGACTGTGTCTGGTTGCGACAGGGAGCTCAATGCTCACTTTTATAGTGCTGCCTCACTGAAGTATCATGTCCCAGACACATTACATGATACCACACCCAGTCACATTATCCTGACACTGGGTGATGAGTTAATACACTACTTTTGGGGACCAAAGCAGCAATGTGATATTTGAACAACCATGTTGTATCCAAACAAAAGTCAGAAGTTGAATTGGAGGCATCACAGTGACATGGAGATTCAGAATTGATAAAATTGTTTTGCTCCAATATCCAAGATGGCCACCATGGTCCTTAATGATAAGTCTGATTGAACTAAAACTTGATGAAGGAAAATGGGACAAGATGGAGATTCAGAATAGCTAAAATTCTGGGGTTTCTATATACAAGATGGCTGTCATGGTGTCCATCTTAACCCTTCTCTTGCTGAATATTCATTTAAGCCACACCCATATCTGTCTTTCAACCAATCAAATTACTTGATGTAATTTATTGCTACAAATTCATAAACTGAATGCCAAACAGTGTAGATCCTGATCAGATGGCTTCTTCAGAAGCCATCTGATCTGGATCTATACTGTTTGCAAAGATAGGGGTTGTCGTGAACAGCAAGATAAGGGTTAAAATTCTTGAAAGGACATCTCCCAAAGATTAAGTCTGACTGAGCTGAAACATGATTAGAGGCATCAGGGTGACTTGGAGATTCAGAGTTGCTATAAGCATTCCATTCCAATATCCAAGACTCAATATCCAAGAACAGTATCTTTTACACTTAACCCTCCAATCAGCACCAACCTCATCCCCTCCTGAATCCTAAGTGGATTGCTAAAGGTAATCTCATCTAATAGCCAAGATGGCCAACATGGCACATTGTGACATCGTGATCAGCCAAATCCAGGTGAGCAATTTCTGGCCCACTTGGGCCTCTAGTCTTCAGACCTGTGACCAACAGCAGGAGATAATATAGGTGAGGTTGCATAATCATTGTTATTCCTTAACCCTTATCTTGCTGAATATTCATTTAAGCCACAGGGATTTCTGTCTATCAACCAATCAAATTACTTGATGTAATTTATTGCTACAAATTCATAAACTGAATGCAAAACAGTGTAGATCCTGATCAGATGGCTTCTTCAGAAGCCATCAGATCTGGATCTACACTTTTTTGCAAAGATAGGGGTTGTCGTGAACAGTAAGATAAGGGCTAAATCTGACATTTTACACCTTGGTAGTTCAGAATGACAAATACCTATGCAGGAAAAACAATTTGAAAGTGACTTCTGGATTTTGGCCTGATTTTGCACTTCTTTGATGAAAAAAAAGAGCTGTTTAACTTGACAACATCATTTGAAATGTCACAGATTTTAATTGAAACTATGGTGAATGATTGAAATTAAAGGAACACATTTCCAGCTGCTGGATCACACATTTTGATACTGAGAGTACCTTTGGGAAATGTTCCTGCAGAATCAGCCAGCTGCTGTGTCTGAGGCTGAAAACGGTAACATAAGTGTACCTGTGCAAAAAATGTTAGTTTATTATAGGAATGAATTTCATTTTTGTGGATTTTATCAATGTGTAAACTCCGGCGAAGGGCTTCATGCTAAGTTTGTGAGTGATTCGCCGGAGTTTACACATCGATAAAATACACAAGAAATGATAATTCATTATACCTCCGGCATACGAAGTATGCTATGGTTATACCCCAGGCATACGAAGTATGCTATGGTTATACCCCCGGTATACGAAGTATGCTATGGTTATACCCCTGGCATACGAAGTATGCTATGGGAGTATAATGTTTTTTATACCCCCGGCATACGAAGTATGCTATTTATAACCCCGGCATACGAAGTATGCTATGGTTATACCCCCGGCATATGAAGTGTGTTATGGTTATACCCCCGGCATATGAAGTATGCTATGGTTATACCCCCGTCATACGAAGTATGCCATGGTTATACCCCCGGCATACAAAGTATGCTATGGGGGTATAATGTTTTAATACCCCCCGGCATACGAAGTATGCTATTTATAACCCTGGCATACGAAGTATGCTAGGGTTATACCCCCGGCATACGAAGTATGCTATGGTTATACCCCCGGTATATGAAGTATGCTATGGTTATACCCCCGGCATACGAAGTATGCTATGGTTATACCCCCGGCATACGAAGTATGCTATGGGGGTATAATGTTTTTTATACCCCGGCATACGAAGTATGCTATTTATAACCCCGGGATACGAAGTATGCTATGGTTATACCCCCGGCATACGAAGTATGCTATGGTTATACCCCCGGCATTTCGTATGCTATGGTTATACCCCCGGCATACGAAGTATGCTATTTATACCCCAGGCATACGGATTATGCTATGGGGGTATAATGTTTTCGTCCTGCCATTCATCCATCCGTCTGTCCGTCCGCACCAACGAAACAACATTTAGGGGGCAAAAAATTTGGACATTTTGACACTTAAGTATATATTCGTGAGTCCAAATGGGGTTTATTCCGTAATTTTGGTACTTAAGTGGCAAAAATTCGCTCTTAGGTGGCTTGCCGCTTAAGAGAATTTGCCGCTTAAGTAGTCAATATGCCGACGACTTGCCACTTAAGTATCCATTCGTGAGAATGTCCGTCCTTCCGTCCGTCCGTCCGTCTGTCCGTCCGTTAACATTTTGGTTAAAGTTTTGCGTCAAAGTTTCTAAGAAATTGTATCTTCTGAACCCTTTGGTAGATTTAGTTGATACTTACACTGAAGTTGCATACTGGTCTAAAGATTTCATTGATGTTGATGCATGTCCCACCCCCACAGTGACTTTGAGGTCAAGGTCACAGACTTAGAAATTTTACATTTGGTTAAAGTTTTATGACAAAGTTTATAGATGCCTGTATGTTCTAAACTCTAAGACAAATTCAGTTGATACTTGAATCAATGTACCAGTCCAAAGATTTCACTGATGCATACCCCACCCTGCTGCTTCAGTAACATTGATACCCCCATCCCTTCAGTAACTTTGATGCCCTCACTGTCTTGGTCCATTTAGAAATTTTATGTTTGATTTAGCTTTTACAAGCACATTTATAGATTCTTATAGCTTCTTGACACCTTAATTCATATTACATACAAGCTCAAAAGATATCAGAGTATGGCGCTGGCTGGGGGTATATGTGACCCACTGGTCGCTTTCTCTAGTTCCTTATAATTCCTACTATGTCATCAAAATATTAAAAATGCCACCAAAATGGTAATTTTGTTAGGAATTATTTTGAAAGCGTAAGAATGAACCAACAGCCACGGGGGAATGATTATTCATTTAGAAGCTGCCATCTTCGAAAGAAACCCAAACAAACAAAACCGTCAAGTCTAATAACTCAGTTTATCTGTCTTCTAACATTAACATTTTCAATAGTTTTCCATCTTTGAATCGAACGCCGTTGACGTCGTTTGTATACAATGATGCAACACATGGGTTCAAAAAATGCACTTTGGCGTCACATTATATTACTACCTGTCACGAAAACACGCCTATATAATTTTGACCCCCTTGAACCCCACTTTTATATAGTAAAACTGGGGTTTATAGGGGTAAACCTTCTTTTTTTATATCTGCTGTGAAATATAGACTGTGGGTACTCGTTAGAACCGCCTCATCGAGGCGGTTCTAACGAGTACCCACAATCTTTATTTTGAGCAGAAATAAGAAAAATATCACAATTTTTCCTCTTAAAATTCTACTTTTTGTTGGCGGTAAAGTGTACAATGTATTTGTATAGGCGTGTTTTCGTAATGCTGTCACTGTGTGATTAGTTCTGAGATTCATGCTCATGGGATTTATTGAAGTATAAAACTTTTATTTCAACCAATCAAATTGCTCGAAATGTATATAAATGATAGAGAACTGGAATTATTAGCCGTTGAACAATTGCCAGTCAACACTGTTTGGGTCATATTTAGCTGGTAAGTTTATTCATTACGATAACACACCCGTGTGACAAAGTGCAGTTTTTCACATCCCCAAAGTGGCTACTTTTCTGATGAAAATCGTGATATTTTTCTTATAAAAACTGCAAACATAGGTTGTGGGTGCTCATTAGAACGGCCTCTTTGAGGCGGTTCTAACGAGTACCCACAACCTATATCATGGAACAAAAATAAGAAAAATAATATATACCCCCTTAAACCCCAGTTTTCTCTATATAATGTGGGGTTTAGGGGGGTCTTCATTTCACGGCCTTGTTCACGTGATGTTTAACCACACTTCCTGGACAGGCTTATACATATGCTGTTAACCAGACTGAGTACAGTGTATATTCTTTCACCAGAAACTGACAACTGCGCTTCTTGCATCAGCGGAAGGGAGAGAATATTCCATGATCGTTATCCAAGAAAGAATGTTGCCGACCCCAGCATGCATCAAACTTGCAACCCTCTGATCACCAGTTAGACGTAGCTGTCCGAGTTAACCGCTATTGATAGGGGAGACAAAAATATATTTGAAGGAATTGCCTCCCTTCAGTGTGAACCCATATTATTTAAACAGCCGTGTTATATTTTAACGAGCTCATTAGTGATCAAATTGTTAACTGTTCTAGCAACTACAATATTTGATACTCTGTTATTTTCGCTGACAAAATTAGTAGCTTTTGCAAATGCAAAAGCTACTCACATTTTTTTTCAGCAAAAATACTTGCAGATATGTCGTATTTAATGGTATCCGACATTATTAGAAATAACTGCGCCACATCATGCCACCTATCGTTACCACCCACTACACGGCTCCATCTCAGGGGGAGGTTAACCCTTATCCAGCTGAATAGTTTAATTAGCCACACCCATTTCTGACTATCAACCAATCAGATTACATGATACAATGTTTTCATTCAAATTCACAAACTGAATGACAAACAGTGTAGATCCTGATCAGATGGCTTCTGCAGAAGCCACAAAAGCCATCTGATCTGGATCTCTACTGTTTGCAAAGGTAGGGGTTGTCGTGAACAGCAGGATGTATAAGGGTTAACCCTTATCTTGATGTTCACGACAACCCATATCTTTGCAAACAGTGTAGATCCAGATCAGATTGCTTCTTCAGAAGCCATCTGATCAGAATCTGCACTGTTTGACATTAAGTTTATGAATTTGTAGCAATATATTACATCAAGTAATTTTGATTGGTTGATAGACAGAAATGGGTGTGGCTTAAATGAATATTCCGCAAGATAAGGGTTAATGGAGAATTTTTCCTCCTATTTCTCTTCAGAAAATGGTGTTGTGGGAACCTGTTAGACTCATCTCAAAAAGTGCTAATTCTAACATGTAGCCACAATACAGGTGTTTTTAACCCTTGACCTGCTGAATATTTAAATATGCCACACCCACTACCTATTATCAACCAGTCAGATTACTTGATGCAAATTATTGCAACAAATTCATGAGCTGAATGACAAACAATGAAGATCCTGATCAGATGGCTTCTTCAGAAGCCATCTGATCTGGATCTTCATTGTTTGAAAGATGAGACATATCCAGCCAGGCTCAGCAGGGCAGGGGTTAACCCTTGTCCTGCTGAACCCAGATATGCCTTTTCTTTGAAACAATGTAGATCCAGATCAGATGGCTTCTGAAGAAGCCATCTGATCAGGATCTACATTGTTTGTCATTCAGGTTGTGAATTTGTTGTAATAATTTGCATCAAGTAATCTGATTGGTTGATAATCGGTAGTGGGTGTGGCATATTTGAATATTCAGCAGGACAAGGGTTAAGGAATTATCCTTTTATTATCCTTGATAATCCCTCTTACCAGAAGCTACACCACAAGACCTACGTAGACCCATATCTTCTTCATACAAAAATTCTTGTATATGAATTGTAAACACTCAGGTTAACCCTTTTTAGCTCACCTGTTACGTAGTGACAAGGTGAGCTTTTGTGATCACTTTTCGTCCGTGCATGCATCCGTCTGTCTGTCCGTGCATCTGTGAGTGCGTCCGTAAACAATTCTTCAAATGACATCTCCTCCTAAACCACTGATCAGCTTTTGACCAAACTTCACAGGAATGATCCTTAGCTGGACCCTTTCAAAAGTTGTTCAAATGGTTCCGGTCGGTTGCACATTTAGGTCACAGGAGCCGAAAATAGATTTTTTCACCGAATACTTAAAAAATCTTCTTTTCTGAAACCACAAGGCCCAGGTCTTTGATATTTGGTGTGCAGCTTCATCTAGTGGACCCCTGCCAAGATAGTTTAAATTATAGTGCTGGGGCCAAAAATGCCCCCGCCCCGGGTCCCTTTGGTTTTACATAGGATTATATAGGGAAAATCTTTAAAAATCTTCTTCTCTGAAACCGCAAGACCCAGGTCTTTGATATTTGGTATGAAGCTTCATCTAGTGGACCCCTACCAAGATTGTTCAAATTATAGTGCTGGGGCCAAAAATGCCCCCACCACGGTCCCTTTGGTTTTACATGGGCTTATATAGGGAAAATCTTTAAAAATCTTCTCTGAAACCGCAAGGCCCAGGTCTTTGCTATTTGGTATGAAGCTTCATCTAGTGGACCTCTACCAAGATTGTTCAAATTATAGTCCTGGGGCCAAAAAATGCCCCCACTCCGGGGCCCTTTGGTTTTACATAGACTTATATAGGGGAAATCTTGAAAAATCTTCTTCTCTGAAATCACAAGGCCTAGGTCTTTGATATTTGGTATGAAGCTTCGTCTAGTGGATCTCTATCAAGATTGTTCAAATTATAGCCCTGAGACCAAAAATGCCCCTACCTCAGGGCCCTTTGGTTTTACATAGACTTATATAGGGAAAATCTTTAAAAATCTTCTTCTGTGAAACCTTAAGGCCTAGGTCTTTGATATTTGGTGTGAAATTTCATCATGTGGACCTCTATCAAGATTGTTCAAATTATAGCACTGCGGCCAAAAATGCCCCCGCAATGACACAACATGACACAGATTTGGTTAGATTTTGGTGACCTAGACCTTTTTTTTTCAAGGTCAAAGGCCCCCCATGACAGACAATTTTGAAACTGCACTATTTCTCATGAACGAATAGATTAATTTCATTCAAACTTGGTACAATATATCAGTTTTACATACCCCAGATTTGATTAGATTTTGGTGACCTTGACCATTTTTCAAGGTCACAGGCCCCCCAAAATAGTCAATTTTGGGCCAAAAAAACGCTTGTCTGCACCCTAAGGTCAAGGGCTCCTGAAACCTGTTTTTAGGACCAAAAAATGGCTTATCTTACCCTATATCATTTAAGAATTGATGAATGTTGGTCAAAATCGGTACAGTATTTAATTACAGTCTACCAATTTGTCTGATGAGCTGAGCTTTTTAATGACTGTTTTTTTAAGGTCACAGGCTCCTGAAAACTGTCAGTTTTTGGCCAAAAATGGCTTGTTTGCAGCTTACATTTTGGTGACCTTAACCTAGTTATTAAAGTCAAATGGGTGTTTAAGGTATATTTATGGTGGGGGGATATTGTTTTCCTCTGAAAACATTTCTTGTTATAAAATTCTTCACATAAACCACTAATGACAGCTTTCATAGCACTAAGCTCAGCTTACATTCCTAAGCTCTGCCATTTACCATTCTAAATGTAACCAAGGTCCTTTCTCCCTTGTCACTTGATTCTGTTAATTACTCTATTATCTTTTTCTAGAAAATCTGTTAGTGGATGTTTTTTTTCTCAGCTTCTCTAGTGGCATGAAAAAATACATCAATTTTCCTTTATCTACGTCATTTGTCAGCATGTTTCCTAGTAATTTGCCAATCCCCTGATCGTATTTTTGCTGAAACGCTGATTGTGTTGGCACGGCAACAGTAGGTGGTGTTGCAACAGATCCTGATAAAATGGTGACCATTTTTCAAAGAAAGAAATGTCACAGAAATGATAGAGACTGCAGACCCTGGCAAAACTGTCAACTACTTAGTCTGTCCATACTTTTCTGTCATAGTTTTGAGGGGGTTGAACAGTAGATATTTAGTATATTTTTGGGCAGGGGGGTGGGGTTGGTTTTACAGCCCTTTTAAGATTGTTTTACTTATCTTGAGCTGATCATTGGACAGAGGTGGGCGAAAACGGGAGTACCCAGAGAATAACCCCCTGACCATCTGTTGCATGGCTTGGTGTCTCATAGTGACCCAAGCAGTGCAAGTCCATTGACAGCATTGTCAGAGACTTACCGTATTCGCCCTAATTACCGCACATGCTCCTATAAGCACACACCAAAGCTATTTTTGAAAAAATATGTATAAGCGCACACCTTACAGTAACCTCCCATTGATCATCGAAGCTTTCACAGGAAATCTATAAAAACTTACCATTATTTCTTCAACAGTGAAGGCAAAGCAACTGCATTTCTGTCAAATTCATTCGACAGATCTAATACACACTTTAATTCCTCGTTTAAATGTGGTTCCCAAACCTTGTGGTACACATGAAATCCACAGATACCTGACAGGGATCAGCCGAGGGGGCGACTTCTCCACCCGAAGTTCAAGAACTTCGCCTTACCAGACTAGAAAAGAGAAGTTGACGTCACCCTTTTTTTTACAGAACATTTCTGACTCCATCTCCAGGATCGAAGTATTAAATATTCATCGATAAAGGAAACAAGTTGATTACAAAAACACAAATTGATAATCCGGTAATAATAATCCAGCTGAATGTGTTTATTACCCGTGTCAGAAACCGACCACCTGTAGTGTGGATCGCCTTGAGTACGAGTTGTCAGATCAGTTGATTATGTAAATAGGTGAATTGGATTAGTCCACATCGGCATCTTTGATCTTATCACAGGGTCACTTGAACCATGTGTCAAAATTGAGTAATTAGATTTGTTCACGCAAAATGTACACCTGCAGTAATGGTCAAATGTGACCAATTATCAGTTGAAAGTACGGACGATCAGTCTTTGTAGGCTGTTAATTTTGGCAGTATGATTGACGCATGAAAAACGTGCGTCTCGAGTTACATGGTCGCACAGACCCAAAACTCCCACCCGACTGCATAACGTGACTCATAAGGTAGTCGGAAAAGGAGCCCGAGAGGCATCTTGAATATACATGAGGCCCATCGTGTCTATTTCGGAAATGATCGGAAAAACATGTTACGGTGTACGGATGTAACAAGTTGGCTTCTTTCAAAAGAAGCCAATGTGAGGGCTACAGCATAACTGCAATAATCGGCATGTGGGTTTTAAGAAAGTATCGATTTTTTTTTCCTGACTAAATTTGCGAAGTGGGAAACAAGACGGTTCAACTGCCAAGACAGTTACCCGAAATGATTTGTGTGCGCTTAATAGGTCGATTTTTCACCACGATTTTTTTACACAATTTTGAAAAAACTAAGTGCACGGTGCGGTAATTAGGGCGAATACGGTAATGATTAACCCTTATCTTGCCGAATATTCAGTTTAGCCACACCCATTTCTGACTTTGAACCAATCAGATTACTTGATGTAATTTATTCTTGCAAATCCATAAACTTCATATCAAACAGCATAGATCCTGATCAGATGGCTTCTTCAGAAGCCATCTGATCTGGATCTACACTGTTTCAAAAGATAGGGGTTGTCGTGAACAGCAAGATAAGGGTTAAGAGTCAATGCTTAAAATATACCCATAGGGAAAGCCTTCAACATTCTTCTTGGCTAATACTAGATGGCCAAGACCTTTGATATTTGGTACACAGCATCCTCTTGTGGACCTCAACCAAGATTGCTCAAATTATAGCCCTGGAACCAAAATTGGCTGTGCCTAGGTGCCCACATATCTTTCATAAACTTATATAGTGAAAATCTTAAAAAAAAAAAAAAACTTCTTGTCAGAAACCAAAAGGCTCAATCCTTTGATATTTAGTAAACAGCTTTGGCTAGTGGACTTCTTCCAGGATTGTTCAAATTATAGCGCTGGGGCCTAAAATGCTCCCCCACCCCCCACCCCCTCCCCCCAGGCCAGGAAAAGACCAGAGCCCACCAACGACACCAAGAGGAAGAGTAAATAACAATGAGGAAAACAAAAAGGGATGGTCTTTGATATCTGTCTGGTAGACCTAATACATGTAATAATAAATGATAATAATAATCAAATGTATATATAGAGGGTAACACATTTAGTAAGCTAGTACTAAACGTCCATGTGGCCCTCTTGGAAACCAGTACTAAGCATTGTGGATAGTTTCTTGCTTAAGGAAACAACACTTAATGTTGGTGGGGATCGAACCTGGTACCTCACAATCTCGAGTCCAATGCTTTATCACTGCACCACAGTGCTCCACTAAACCCAGATTGTTCAAATTACAGCATGGGGGCCAAAAATGGCCCCATAGTGGTTTCCATTTCCATTTCGTACGTGTACTTATCTAGGGAAAACCTTTTAAAAATCTTCTTATCTAAAACCAAAAGGCCCTGGCCTTTGATATTTGGTGAGTGAGTGTTTGAGTTTTACATCCCACCAACAGCTAAGGTCATACGGAGATGGGATCTCGGTTTAAAGACTCATCTGAAAGTCTGGAGAAGCCCGGGATCGTTCATGCGACCCCTGGTTTAGAAGACGAGTAGCGTAACCACTACACCAAGGAGGCTTCTAATTCATATTTGTTACATATAATGTAGCTTCTTCTGGTGGACTTCTACTAAGATTCTGAATGATGGTTCAAATAAGAATGTATAGCTCTGGGACTTGTTTTACACAGACTAATAGGAAAAACATTAAAAGCCTTCTGTTCTGCAGAAGGCCCTCAGGCTGGCATTTGTTATTGGTTTTCAGCTTTTTCTAGTGGAACTCTACCAAGATTTTTCATATAATACCCCTGCCCGTCCATGGGATCACTTATTTTATATAGACTAATATAGGGATAAGGAGTCCACCATAAGATTCGGCCTTTCACATGTTTTTTGCAAGCGGACCAAATGGCCATACACGCCAGTTTTGTTTGTGTTACAGTTGAATTCACGCAATCGGGTGACAAGTTGCTTTACCTTTTTGTTAGTAGATCATTCAAAAGGCAGGTGCAAACTATAGCTCTATCTGTGAATACTATAACAAAATCTTCAACAGTTTAACTCTGTACTTAAAGTATCTGTCATTACCACAGCAGATGACAGTTTCAACTTTTTTAGCTCACTTGACAGAAGGTGATGGTGAGCTTTTGTGACTGTGAGATATCTGGCATTGTCACCGTTGTGCATCGTCCATCATCCGTGCGTAAACTTTTCTTGTGAACACTCTAGAAGTCAAAAAGTAGGTCAGTAGGTCAAATCATAGTAAAACCTTGTGAACACACTAGAGGCCATAATTTCAGTCTGATCATTATCAAACCTGCTCAGAGTGACCATCTTGACAATATCTCAGCCAAGTTGGAATATGGGTCATGTTGGGTCAGAAAGTAGGTCAGTAGGTCAAATCATAGCAAAACCTTGGGAACCCACTAGAGGCCATAGTTTTGGTCTGATCATTATCAAACTTGCTCAGACTGATCATCTTGACAATATCTGGGCCAAGTTTGAATATGGGTCCTGTCAGGGCAAAAAGTAGGTCAGTAGGTCAAATCATAGAAAAACCTTGTGAACACACTAGAGGCAACAGTTTTTGTTTGATCATTATCAATCTAGCTCAGAATGATCATCTTGACAATATCTGGGTCCAGCTCGAATTTGGGTCATGTCGGATTAAAAAGTAGGTCAGTAGGTCAAATCATAGAAAGATTTTGAACACACTAGAGGCTACAGTTTTAGTCCGATCGTGATCAAACTTGCTCAGAATGTTCATCTTGACAATATCTCGGTCAAATTCAAATATGGGTCAGAATGATCATCTTGACAATGTCTCGGTCAGGTTTGAATATGGGTCATGTCGGGTCAAAAAGTAGGTCAGTAGGTCAACTCATAGAAAAACCTTGTGAACACACTAGAGGCCACAGTTTTGGTCCTATTCTACAATAAGGTTCATTTGAGCAATCCAGGGCCACTATGGCCCTCTTGTTTCATATTTTTTCATCTGGCAGATAATTCATATGATAGGTTAAGGCTAATTTTTCCTGAATAATTATGAAAATTAAATTTCATTTGCCAAAACTTGCTTGAGGGTTAACATTTCCGGGTGTGACCTTTACAATGATAACACAAGATGTTTGTTTACAAAATATGAAGAGATAGATTTGAAAGTATTTGAAAATATCAAAAATTGTAATAATAGGGCCCCCGCCATTGAGGCTTGAAGAAATAAAAGGGCTGCATAATGCTTCCACACAGAGCTGAACCGACCACACACTAGTACTGGTAAACCGCTTAATGGATCTAAGCCTGCCCAGGTAAAGCGGTGAGAGTCGGACCATCCACGCTTATAAACCCTATTGGTTTCATTGGGCGACAGGGCTTGAGATGTCATTTCATCTCCATGCCGGGTAAAAGTCCCACAAAATTGGAAGCAACGTCTCCAAAATGACCTTTACAGTGTTGACGGGGACATTAAACCTCAAATCAAACAACAAAACAAACAAAAATTGTAATAGATACCAGCGAAAAATCAAAATCCACAACTATTCATGCTTCTTGAATTTCTGTGCTATTATAATTTACTGTAAAAATCTTAGAAATTTGGACACATTAAGGACTTGTTGTAACTCTTCTAAAATTTTAATAAATTTATTTCTTGATCCAGCAAGGAGTCAAAAAAGTGCAGACAGTGTGGCAAACTTTGTAGACCCTGATCAGACTGCTCCTTCAGGAGCAGTCTGATCTGGGTCTTCACTGTTTGATTAGGCCCGAATGTCCAAGTAGTTACAATCATTACAGTATATTAACTTTGCCTGTATTACCCTCTGATAACCTTTGAAAATAGTTTGAATCCAGCTCAGACCCGCCAAAACCAAAATGTTGGTATTCCTGAAAGATTTTTATGTCCCCGGTAGCGATAGCGGGGACATATTGTTTTTGCCCTGTCTGTTTGTTTGTTTGTTGGTTTGTACGTTTGTTGGTTTGTACGTGGACAACTTTAACGTTGGCCATAACTTTTGAACCGTTTGAGATAGAGCTTTCATATTTGGCCTGAAGGTTCCTTGTGACAAGACCTTCACATTCATGCAAAAAAATTTGACCTGTGACCTTGACCTTGACCTTTGACCTACTTTAAAGAAAAAAATAACATTGGTCATAACTTTTGAACCACTTGAGATACAGCCTTCATATTTAGCATGTATGTTTCTTGTGACAAAAGCTTAACATTCATGCACAAAATTTTGACCTGTGACCTTGACCTTTGACCTACTTTAAATAAAAAATAACATTTTGGCCATAACTTTTGAACTGTTTGAGATATAGTTTTCATATTTGGCCTGAAGGTTCTTTGTGACAAGACCTTCACTTTCATGCAAAAAAATTTGACCTTTGACCTTGACCTTGACCTTTGACCTACTAAAAAGAAAAAAAAAAACATTGGTCATAACTTTTGAACCACTTGAGATACAGCCTTCATATTTAGCATGTATGTTCCATGTGACAAAATCTTTACATTCATGCAAAAATTTTGACCTGTGACCTTGACCTTTGACCTACTTAAAATAAAAAAATAACATTTTGGCCATAACTTTTGAACTGTTTGAGATAGAGCTTTCATATTTGGCCTGAAGGTTCCTTGTGGCAAGACCTTCACATTCATGCAAAAAATTTGACCTGTGACCTTGACCTTGACCTTTGAACTACTTAAAAGAAAAAAAATAACATTGGTCATAACTTTTGAACCACTTGAGATACAGCCTTCATATTTAGCATGTATGTTCCTTGTGACAAAAACTTTACATTCATGCAAAGAATTTTGACCTGTGACCTTGACCTTGACTTTTGACCTACTTGAAATAAAAAAATAACATTTTGGTCATAAGTTTTATACATTTTGAAGCATTTGAGATAGAGCTTTCATATTTTGCATGTAGTTTCCTTTTGACAAGAGCTTTACATTCACACAAAAATTTTTTACCTGTGACCTTGACCTTTGAACTACATAAAAGAAAAAGTTAACATTGGTCATAACTTTTGAACGGTTTGAGATACAGCCTTCATATTTAGCATGTAGGTTCCTTGTGACAAACTCTTTACATTCATGCAAAAATTTTGACCTGTGACCTTGACCTTTGACCTACTTAAAGAAATAAACATTTTTGGTCATAACTTTTGAACGGCTTGAGATAGAGCATTCATATTTTGCATGTAGGTACCTTGTTACAAGAGCTTTACCTTCACACAAAAAAATTTGACCTGTGACCTTGACCTTTGACCTACATAAAAGAAAAAGTTAACATTGGTCATAACTTTTGAACCTTTTGAGATACAGCTTTCCTATTTAGCATGTAGGTTCCTTGTTACAAACGCTTTACATTCATGCAAAAATTTTGACCTGTGACCTTGATCTTTGACCTACTTAAAAAAATAAACATTTTTGGTCATAACTTTCGAACCGTTTGGGATAGAGCTTTCCTATTTGGCCTGTAGGTTCCCTGTGATTAGAGCTTTTCATTCATGCAAAATGTTTGGACCATGACTTTGACCTTTGACCTACTTAAAAGAAAAAATAAAATTGTTCATAACTTTTGAACCGTTTAAGATAGAGCCTTAATATTTAGCATGTAAGTTCCTTGTGACGAGAGCTTTACATTCATGCAATTTTATTTTACCTGTGACCTTGACCTACTTTAAAGAAAAAATATTATTGTTCATAACTTTTGAACCGTTTAAGATAGCGCTTTCATATTTGGCATGTAAGTTTCTTGTGTCAAGGGCTTCCCACACAAACAAAAATCTTGAACTGTGAGCAACTTTGAATAAAAAATGACCATGCCCGGGGACATGTTCGTGTTTCACAAACACATCTTGTTTTTTTTGAAAAAGTTAATTTTTAAAAATAAATCCACAGTTGTCAAAAAAGCATTCAAAATTATCCAGAATGCAAAGAGTTAAAACTTCATTTGAGCCGAGTTTTAAGTAAACATGTCTTGGGAATTTGCGGCTAACAGAAATGCCATGGAAAACTGTGTCTGAAAATGTTGTCTGTTTACGGTGTAGCAAACTTTTCAAACATATTTTTGCATACAGGCAAACAGTGTGGGCCCTGATCAGACTGTTCCTAGAGGAGCACTCTAATCTGGGTCCAAACTTTTCAAACATATTTTTGCATACAGGCAAACAGTGTGGGCCCTGATCAGACTGTTCCTAGAGGAGCACTCTGATCTGGGTCCACACTGTCTGCAAAAATGACTTTTAAAATTACCAGCAGATGACAAAACAGACAATAGTTGTTGTGAGTGATATCTTTTGGGTTAAGAAACAACAAGTGTGTTCATCTAAGCAGATTAGCAAGGGTCTTGAAAACTAGAGACATTGTTCTACTATAAAAAAATCCTAAAATTTCGGACACCTTGACATCTTGCTGTAATTCTCCTAAAATTTTAGCAAATATTTTTCATGATGCAGCAAGGAGTCCAAAAGGTACAGATGGAATGGAAAACAGTGTAGATCCTGATCAGATGGCTCCTTCAGGAGCTGTCTGATCTGGGTCTGTACTGTTTGCTTAGGCCTGTTGGTCCCAATACTTAGGATCATTATGGTATACAAACAAACACTGAGCAGACTACGTGGCAACTAAAACGTTTACCCCTTCAGCCCTATAGATTGGTACAGGTACCTATGCAAACATGCCGACCTCAATAGCTCCGTCGGATGTGCGTCTGACTGGTGATCAGGAGGACGCGGGTTCGATACCTGCCGGGGTCGGCAACATTCCTTCGTGTTGATTGATCATGAAATCTTTTCTACAGCCATTCTCTCCCTTCCGCTGATTCAAGAAGGGCAGTTGTCAATTTCTGGCGAAAGAATGTGCACTATACTGGTTAACCGCTTATGTATAGGCCTGCCCAGGAAAAGTGTGGAAAGGTAAACTGACCGGCTCAGAAATGACCTAAATAGGGTTGACTGGGCTGTTAAACTTCAATATAAACAAACAAACAAACCTATGCAAACAGTGCAGATAAAGATAACATCACATGAACAAGTCCTTGAAATGAAGACCCCCCCCTAAACCCCACTTTATATAGAGAAAACTGGGGTTTAAGGGGGTAAACATTATTTTTCTTATTTTTGCACCAAGACATAGGTTGTGGGTACTCGTTAGAACCGCCTCAATGAGGCGGTTCTAACCAGCACCCACAACCTATGTTTGCAGTATTTGTTAGAAAAATATCATGGATTTTCATCAGAAATGTAGCCATTTTGGAGATGTGAAAAATGCACTATGTCGCACGGGTGGGTTATCGTAATGAGATGGCTCATAATGAGCAATCTCGTCAGGAGCTACACAGCTTTCCATCCTTATATGATTATCAACTATACCCCTTCCCCTTACTAGAATGGGCAACTCCTGATTCAGAGATGGAAGAGTCCACTTCAGAAACTCAGGGGTGAAAGGATAAAGATACCATTATCTTAAATAGGTATGTTTACCTTGTCAATGATAAAAATATAACAATTATAAATAGCACTACATTGTACAGTATTTACCATAAATTATGCATTCAGACAGGCAGGCCTAAGCAAACAGACTTATCAACTCAGATGAGACACCGCAGAATGTGTCTTCTCATCTCATCAGAGTCTACACTGTTTGCCACTCACCCAGCTATTGTTAGACATAACATTGGTTTGTAAATTGTACATGTTCATATTTTAGAACGAATTTGGTAAGGAGCTGAAATG
This sequence comes from Lucinisca nassula, assembly GCA_963580285.1. Lineage (NCBI taxonomy): Eukaryota > Metazoa > Mollusca > Bivalvia > Lucinida > Lucinidae > Lucinisca > Lucinisca nassula. Next base: position 86,554,363 of record OY757016.1, on the reverse strand, counting down.
TCCAAATATTTAGGGTAAATAGGTGGTATAATATGAGCTGTCGCGTGACAAAACCTATAAGACCGGTGCCACCAGCGGAGACTCAAATTAACCTGCGCACCCATCCACTATGACAAGATTCTGCATAGATATTACTATATTAGGTACATGCAATCAGCGAAGACTCTGATCAGACTGCACGAATGTGCAGGCTGATCTGAGTCTTTGCTGGTCGCTCAATACTTCTTGAAGATTTTGTCATGCGCTGGCTCATATAATGTAATTTTAAATTTTAAATTTGACTTGTAATTTAAATAAGTTTGACATTTTTAGAATGAAAGAAAAAAAAAAAAAAAAAGAAACAGCTGAAGAAAATGTATTTGATATAATTTTGAGAGTTTGACAGAAATCTTGAAATTCTAGGGTAAATTGATACATACCAAAATAAAAAAAAAATAAATTAAAAAAAAAACATCAACAAAAAAGTACTACATGTATATGGAAAAATGACCTTAAATTGACAAGCAATATTTACAAGCAATGTTTACATTAAAACTTACCTTCACGACATCTGTGATTCCCATGATCCTCTGGGGAAACTCTCCCACGATTCATGTCTTCTAGTCAATAATATTGCGTATGGAATTATTGACCAGTGCCAATCCAATCAATAACGGACAGGGTAATAGTTATTATATGACGTTGGTATGAGTCCTTTGTTTCGATACTGTTACCCATGTTCATTGGATTATTGGAAAACTTCTTAGCAAGTGGAAACGGAGGCATGAACTTATTCCAATCTGTATGAACAGTGATGGATGCTCACAACAGTAGATCTATTGACTGCCGTTGAAGATTTCCATATGAATATGGACTATCAGACTGTGAAAGAATATTGGTAAAAGTCTCCCAAAAATTTTAGCAAATATTTGGATTTTTGAACGAAATTTTAGACATTTTTTGACTAAATGACTTTGACAGTGGAGACCCAGATCAGACTGCTCCAGTAGGAGCAGTCTGATCTGAGTCTTCACTGTTCGTCAGTCTAACAAATATTTTGTGCCACAAGCAAGTGAAATGAGATACTGATAAAGTGTTAAGACTTTTAGGATATTTACCATACTAGAAGATTCCGATACTGACAAGTTAAGCCAAATTGTGAGAGAGTGCACAAATGACCATGTGATAAAAGCGGTTGTTGTTATGGATATCATAAACAGGAGTGGTCATATTTCTGTGGAGAAAATTATTTCAGGAATATCAAGAATATGGGAATGACAGTTATTGAATGTTGTGGGAAAATATAGAAAGCGGCATTTCTTTTATATTTGGACTCCATTTCCATCATGTTTCTGTTGAATCGTTTATTGTATCAAATGACAGTGTAGTATTTTAAACTTCTTTCTCTGATGTGTGAATTAGAAGAGTAAAATGATATACATCATCAGTACTGATCTGGAATGAATATTGATAGTCTAAAAATGTGAGTGAAATTAAATAAAAATTAATAGTCCAAAAATGTAAGACAAGCAAAGTGATAATAAAAGGAGAAAAGATATAATCAGCTAATTGAGGGTGATAAAAGAGATCATTTCTCTTAAAAATGATATTTTCTGATGTTTTTCACTAATGTTACATTCACAGTATTGTTAAAGTACTGTTTGTATTGCCTCAGTAAGAGCACTAATTAATACTCTTAAAAGTCTAAAATTTATGTTTCGCCCCACTTTGGGTCCGAGCTTCACTAAGTGACAAAGTTCTGCCGCAGAAGTTCTGAAAAAATCTTCTTTTTGCTCCAAACATAGATTGAGTATGCCTGTTAGAACCGTTCTAATGAGTACGTCGGTGACAACCTATATGTCTAGCAACAGAAATAAGATAAATAATGTTTACTCCTGTAAACCCCGGTTTTCTCACAAAGTGGGTTGTAGATGGGCATTCACTACACAGACTTGTTAGCGTCGTGAGTGTAAGCCCTGATTGGCGAATGGTGTGGAGCCCTGATAAGACTGCCCCTTGAGGATAAGTCTGATCTGGGTCCACACTTTTAGCTCTTGTTAAGGAGCAGTCTAAACTGGATCGGCACTGATTTGCTTTTGTTTAGGAGCAGCTTGATCTGGATCAGTAGTTAGAAGAATCTGATGTGGGTCTTCTCTATTTGATCTTGTACAGCTGGACCAGCATTTATGATCTTTGTTTAGCCCTTTTAGTACCAAATGGAATCTTTCTCCTTATATATACCAGGAGTCCATTTCAAAATTTACGGGTATCAGGTTGTTTTTTCTTCAAAATTTATTTGGAAAATGACTTAAGTTTTCGCAAACAGTGTAGGCCCTGATCAGACGCCGCGTTCTGCGGCGTCTGATCTGGGCCTGCAATGTTTGCCCTAGTACCCGTTTTCGGGTTTCCGGTACTAAATGGGTTAGGTATCATCCAAGTTCCATTCTTCCATTGGTATCTAAGGCATAATCTATGGCACTAAAGGAATTGTATTAAACAACAAACGAAAAAGAAATTAACATGTTCAAAAACAGTTCAGAACATGACTCAGCCGAGGATATGACGAATAAATGTAACTCTGTAAGATTCTTTAATTTTCTGTGCTGAAGACATCATGCAGTGCTAAAATGTTTGGATTTTTCAATTACATCAATTTTTCGAAACCCCTCAGCAGCCCATACGATGGTCAGTCTCTTCGAAATGGACAAAATGGTGAGTATTTCTGAAATCATGTGTAAAAATTGTTTGTATGTGGACAGTGGGTTGAACAGAAATTTATAGCCCAGCTAACACTGTGAAGATCATGTGAGGCTAGTTAGTTGACCTTACTCTTATTGTGGGACCCGTCCATCGGGGCTTGGAGAAATAAATTGGGCTGCATGGTGCTTCCACACTGAGCTGAAACTGAGTACTGGTTAAAACAGCTTAGAATTAACTCTTATCCTGCTGTTCACGACAACCCCTATCTTTGCAAACATTGTAGATCCAGATCAGATGGCTTCTGAAGAAGCCATCTGATCAGGATCTACACTGTTTGACATTCAGTTTATGAATTTGTAGGAATGAATTACATAAAGTAATCTGATTGGTTCAAAGTGAGAGATGGATGTAGATAAAATGAATATTCAGCAGGATAAGGGTTAAGGTCTAATATATTAGACTGCCCAGGCTAAGTGGTGCAAGTCAGACCGTCCTCACTTTTTGTTTCGATGGGTGGCAGGGCTTGATATATCATTTCATCTCATTGTCAGGGAAAAGTCCCACAAAATTGAAAGCAACATCTCCAAAATGACCTAAGTAGTGTTGACAGGGCTGCTAAACCTAAAATTAAGCAAACAGAAACTCATACCTGTTCCTGCACGTTAATAAAAAATCTGAAGATGATGATGATGATGATGATGATGTTGATGATATTGTTCTTTGGCATGCTTTGGCTTCCAGAGCAGTTTACAAGTTGCATACAAGTCTCTTTAAACATTGTTCACTATAACATTTGCTTGTTTGTTTGTATTGGAGCTTAACAGCCATGTCAACACTTTTTAGGTCATTTTTTGAGCCGGTCAGTTTACCTATCCACACTTTTCCTGGGGAGGCTTATACGTAAGTGGTTAACTAGTACTGTGCACATTCTTTCGACAGAAACTGACAACTGCCCTTCTTGAATAAGCGTAAGGGAGAGAATGACAGTAGAAAAGATTTCATGATCAATCTCCATGAAAGAATGTTGCCGACCCTGACAGTATCGAACTCGCGTCCTCCTGATCACTGTAGAAAAGATTTCATGAAAATTACCCACCCCGGCAGGTATTAAACCCGCGTCCTGATCACCAGTGGGATGCGCATGTCGCCAGTCAAATGCACATCCAGCAGAGCTACCAAGGCTGGCATTCACTATAACATAGGTTTAGATATAACATTAAGTCTTCACTTGGCTCGCATAGGTTTTGAGTTTCGTTGTGTGCTGGCTCAGATATGAACCAAGTGCCTTACCTATGAACTATGTCTCCTTACCTATGAATGATGTCTCCTTACCTATGAACTATGTCTCAAGAAGGACAGTTGTCAGAAAGAATGTGCACTGTACTGGTTAACTGCTTATGTATAAGCCTGCCTAGGTAAACTGACTGGTCAAAAATAACCTAAATAGTGTTGACTGGGCTGTTGAACTCCAATACAAACAAACAAACAAATATAAACCATGTCAAGAAAAAAATCTGTCTTTGAACAGAATTGTGCTCAGCAAATATTCAAATTACCATAATGAATTTAAGTATTGGGAGTTGGGACAGATAACGCTAAGCAAGCAGTGCAGATCCAGATCAGACTGCTCCTGAAGGAGCAGTCTGATCAGGGTCTTCACTGTTTGCACTTCCGTTTGCACCTTTTGTCCTCCTTGCTGGATCGTGAAATTAATTTGTAAAATTTTTTTTGAGAATCGTGACAGCAAGTTCTCAGGTGTCCGAACTTTTAGGATTTTTACGAAAGCTTGTGTCAGTCAGAATACAGCAGCTTGGTATGAGAATCTTTGTCATGGTAAAGACTGTGTTCAGACTGCATGGCTGTGCAGGTTGATATGAGTCTTCACTGTGCATGCATGATGCTTGTCACAACACACATGTATGAAATTTGCCTCTTTGAAACTCTAGATCATATGGTTAGAAACCTCTTTATGATACTGTTCATTATAACACTGTTTTAAATATAAGCTGTGTATCCAAAATATAATAGATTGTATAGAAAAATGACCATAATTTGTCCTTTTTGTCGCGCCTGCTATTACCATGGCGCGATATAGGCGCCCGGTTTTCCGTCCGTTCATCCGTACGTTCATCCATTTGTTCGTTCGTCCGTTCATTCGTCAGTTCGTCAATGCGTCAACATTTGCGACCACCCTAGCATTCACCCTAATGGTCAAGTTTATTTCTCAAGAACTATAAGAGCTTCATTAATGATACTTGGTATGAACTTGTATCTGGGGATGACAACTTACATGCAAGCATCCATATTTGACCTTGACCTATATTTTATGGTTCACTGACTTTGTAAAATATTGCGACCACCCTAGCGTTCACCTAAAGGTTCAAGTTTATTTCTCAAGAACTATAAGAGCTTCATTAATGATATTTGGTACAAACTTGAATCTGGGGGTAGCAACTTAAATGCAAGCATCCACGTTTGACCTTGACCTAAATTTCATGGTTCACTGACTTTATAAAATATAACGACCACCCTAGCATTCACCTAATGGTCAAGTTTATTTCTCAAGAACTATAAGAGCTTCATTAATGATACTTGGTGCAAACTTGTATCTCGGGATGGCAACTTAAATGCAAGCATCCATATTTTGACCTTGACTTACATTTCATGGTTCAACTTCACCGACTTTGTAAAATATTGCAACCACCCTAGCGTTCACCCAAATGGTCAAGTTAATTTTTGAAGAACTATGAGAGCTTCATTAATGATTCTTGGTACAAACTTGTATCTGGAGATGGAAACTTAAATACAAGCATCCATATTTGACCTTGACCTACATTTTATGGTTCACTGACTTTGTAAAATATTGCAACCACTCTAGTGTTCACCCAATTGGTTAAGTTCATTTCTCAAGAATTATTACAGCTTAATTAAAGATACTTAGTACAAGTTTGCATTTAAGAATGGCAACTTTTATGCAAGTATCTATGTTTAACCTTGGCCTAGATGTCATGGTTGGGTGACTTTGTGCCCCCACAGGCGCGACATAGCCTTCGGCAGAATTCTTGTTCTATATATTTATGTTTGGATTGGTAAAACCAAACATGTCATGGCATAGGCATGTAGATTATACTATCCTTACCATACATTATGAAGCAGCAAAATGAGCAATGAACTGAGGCACAAGAGCTGTTGATGCATCAGTTTGATCTTTAAAATGTTTGTGTGTTTGGCTGAAAATCTCCAGTTTTATACATGAACAATGATCCCGACCTGAAGATCACCCCTAGTTGGATGTTTTTTCTGCCTTCCGATTAACCACCAGCTTTCATTGTTTGTGATATTATTGCTGTTATGTTACCATTTGATGATAAGACAGACATAAGTGTCATTGTCAGTGAGCTAGGCCTTTGGCTGACTGATGGTTCCTGCTGGTCTGTTCTGGATTCACGTAGTGAATGCTGACTTCGGAGCTACTCGTCCGAACGGAAAATGGAACATAGTGGCTGACGATTCATGCCTGTAACTCCTTGTTAATAGTTGGCCATCCAATCCCAAAAAAGATTGATATTTTTTCTTTTGATGGCAAAATTGAGTAGAGTATGGCACCCATGCTAAATGTAATCCTTGATGTGTGTCAACAATCATAGGGGTGGATGCCACGTCTGGAAATGCGTCTGGGGCTCAGAAGTAGGTCAAAGGTCAAATGAGTGCAAAATAAGCATGAAACTACCCATAAATATCTTTTAACACATATTTGGGGAAATTGCTTGCTTAAAATCACCATAAAACTACTCGGGTGCAGAGAACAATGGAAAATTATTTTAAATGTACCGTCAAAGTATGTCAGTCTCATAGGTCAGGGGTCATTTAAGTACAAAACTCATGAAAAATGGATGTTATCTAATCAAATTTTGTCATATTTAGCATAAGGATGTGTTGATGACCAGTATTTATTATCAAAATATTGAAAATACATTTGTTACATGCATTTGATTGTCAAATACAGATTTAAATTCCTTAAATTGGCATCCAGGATGGCAGTCAGACAGTTATTGACTTCTATTTATAGCCCCGCTTTGAAAAAGTGGGGGCTATATTGGATTTGCCTTGTCCTTCTGTAATTCTGTTATTCATGATAACTCAAAAACCGATTGAGGTATTTTCACCAAACTTAACACAAATGTAAAATACTATGAGACGATGTGCAGAGTACATGAACCATAACTCTGGATTGCCTACTTTTTGAATTATTGCCCTTTGAACATTGAAAAATGGCAACCGTAATTCCGTTATTCATGATAACTCAAAAACCGTTAGAGGTATTTTCATGAAACTTCATACAAATGTAAAGCACTATGAAACGATGTGCAGAGCGCATGAACCATAACTCTGGATTGCTTACTTTTTGAGTTATTGCCCTTTGAACATTGAAAAATGTCAACCGTAATACTGTTATTCATGATAACTCAAAAATCGTTCGAGGTATTTTCATGAAACTTCACACAAATTTAAAGCACTATGAGACAATGTGCAGAGCACATGAACCATAACTCTGGATTGCCTACTTTTGGAGTTATTGCCTTTGGAACATTGAAAATGGCAATTTTAACCTTGTCCACTCCATAACTCAAAAACCGTTTGAGGTATTTTCATGAAACTTCACATAAATGTAACACACTATAAGAGGATGTGCAGAGTGCATGAGCCATACCTCAGGATTGCCTACTTTTGGATTTATTGCCCTTTGAACATTGCAAATGGCACTTGGAATAAACTAAGTACAGTAATAATTTGTGTCCCTTCTATAACTCTGAAACTTGCAAATATTTTCATGCAACTGCAAAGCAATTTTCTTTTCTGTTAGCGCTATAGCGGGGCTATAGTCAGATCCTTTGAGAGTTCTAGTTTAAAAAAGAATTGAAGGCAACGATCATAAATTGATTCCATTAACCCTCTGCTCCCATCAGTGACATCAAAGGAAAGAAACACAAACATGAAATAACTGGACCCTTATGGAAACATCAATTCCGGAAAGCCAAAAGGACAGTTACTGTCCCACAGAATGGCCAATTGGCTATCCAAAACAAAATATTATAAGTGATACACACACCCAAAGACAAACCATAACAAAAATAACCGCGACAGAAGAACAGCCTTGGAATGGTCAGTGAAACGAATACCACTGGGTGGCTTAAATCGATTTTACGCAGATGCAATCCTTGTCCTTACTTCCATCGCGATTTAGACAAATCATATGTTCAGTCAGCATGAATACCTCCTAACTCATCAGTGCAACATCTCCAAGAACACAAAAATCAAACAACCACAGAGATGAAACAATGGTGAGGACTCGACAGGAAGAAACCACTGAAATACTGTAGCAAAAGTAAACCAACAGTTAGACTCCGATGGGCCCGCCAAGAGACAGAGCATCAGGCACCACCCAACTTTACATAAAATCAAATTCTCTCTAATTCTCATTAAGCCTTTATGCTGGAACCATCATAGAATCTAAAGCCTGACCCATCGGCGTGCATTTAAAGAGGGAAGCAAAGTTGTCAACCGTGATTTGGTTAACTACCACGCATGCACCCTGTCTTATAACATTCATGTTTTACCCAATCTTTTTATATTGAAGAATGATTTTATAAATTTGGGTGCTGAAGTCATTGCAATAATATATTTTTCTGAATTTATGTAACTAAGTCACCATAAAATTCGGGTTCCGATAGACCCTATTGCAGAAGAGATTTAAGTCCAACATTGAATTTTGAAATTAAATCGGAATGACGTCTATAAAATTTTGAAAAGGCTTTGCGTAGTTTATGATTACGATAGCCCTGATTAAGAGGTTTAGCAGTTAACAATTTATTACGAGTGTTGAAGTGTCACATGGCAAGACACTCTGGCAAATCGAATTAATTGCGAAATATAAACGCCATAGTATGTCGCATCAGGAACATCACCATCCAAGAAAGGAAAAGTTATAATCTCAAAATCAAAATCGTCGTGTTTATCATAAATTTGGCAGGAAACAAACCTATCTACAACAGACAGTTGTAAATAAAAAGGCCTCGGTATCAGAAGAATTTGCTTTATCTAACTGAAGTTCATGGGGGTGGGGGTAAATTTATTTGATCAAATCATCGAAATAGGTATTGCCAATATTTAATAAATCCAAATATCTAGAAGTCGAGCTAATGGCTTAAATGATTTCAGATTGGTTTTCAACGGAAAAGGACATCATGAAGTCTCTTTCATAACAAAACAAGAACAGATCAGCCACAAGGGGTGCGGTTACCCATCGGAATACCCACAGCTTGTCTAACTTAGTACCAAATATTATGTAAATATTGTCAAGTAGAAAGGTGAGAGCTCACACACTTTCTGACCTGACCATAAAGTATAATTTTTATGCTCTACAGAAGTGAAAAAGGCATTTCTTACATTACTTGCAAGATAGAGAGGGTCTTCCCTATAAAATGTCCATTCAATTAAATCATTAAGATTCTCTTTTATAACATTATGAGGAAGTGTAGTGTAAAGGGTGGAAAATCATAAGTAGACAAACTTGAAGCATGAAAACATCTGGAGTTCAATTTATTTAAAACTTCATTAGAATTTTTATAGACCAAAACAGGTGTCTCCTTGATCTTTCAAAGAATATTTAATCACATGTTTTTTAATGGCATTAAAACATGAACTTAAAAATGGAAAGTTCCGTGGTGGTACAAGAGCTTGAATTTGCAATTAACCATGCTTTAAATGGTCTTTTGTGAAGTTTAGGTAACCAATATAACGTAGGAAGCCTGTCTTGGCCTCCTGTAACATACAGCAAACTTGGTGGCTGAATGACAAATGACCTGACTGTAAAATCAGATATAGCTTCAACAGTTTGCAAAATAAACATATTTTGACAAATTGCTAACTTGTGCTTACCTAAAATATATATTGAGATACAATATGTGTGTTTTATGCAAGCTGTTGAAGATGACATCCAAGATGGCTGCCAGATTATTAAATGTTCAAGCATTTTAGCAATTCATCTGACTGGCAACTAGAGTTAATCGCTTTTTGTACAATTAAATGCATCCAGTAGTCACTGACAGCTTGTGCACAAAACGAAGTTAAAATGGCCTGTTATTTATATTTATATATGACTGTGTCTATCATTTCAGATCATGGGGTAGAAAGCTCGTATCAGTGATATTGGAGAAACCCCTATTTGGTTTGCATTACATTGACTTGTCAATGTTGAAGTAAAAACATTAATCGTATGGGCACAAATGCGAATACTTATCGATATGCATTGTCGCAATTAGCTGTTACCCTGTACATTGTAGTGATCTGAACGGCTCTTAAAATGACATGGCATCTTGTACAATACAAACTTTGAATACTGTTAAACACTAAAATGTAGCGGCAGCAGATTTTGGCGGTCATTTTCGCGGATTCTCGATTTCCGAAGAAAAGAAATCGGTTGAATCTCCAAAGCCGTGTACTATGACAAAGTTTTCATCGGAGTTGATCATCATCAGCGTCATGCAGAAACTGTAGTAATTAGTTAAAGGTCTTGTGTTCACTGCGTGATTAACCCAATGTGCTACCTTGATTATCCAAATGTATGTCTTGAAGTGTGTCACTTTCCTCTTATCTGAATGGTTTACCCATCCTATTGAGCTCACAGTTGAAGCCATCAACCAACTATCAATTATATCCCCAATTTTGACAATAACTCTCAAGGTATGTTTGTTTTCATTCAGCCGTTTTGAGCTGTCTTATGGCTAGAACATTGTCTTTCTTTATTGCGACTTCTAAAGAAGTAAATACACTTTTTCTTTTGTCACCGATGATGTCTACGACGAATTGACACATCATAATTGTGGTGTGTAGAATAAAGTTTATTCTCTCGCACTCTTTGAGCTTTATTGGCGGATTTTAGTTTTTAGTTTTTTTCCTTGACCGCAAATAGCGCCAAAATAAAATGACTGCCTAATATAAGTGTTTTACAGTAGCTGCACATGACCTTTGATGATGACCCACTTGTGTTATCATTAGATATGTCTTCATCATAATACAATATCCTTGATATATCATTGCGAGGTTTAGTAAGGAAGACGCTTTGGAATGTTACTTCCCTACATCATAGTGTAGATTATATTTTCTTGTCCTTTGGGATCATTGATTCCATTGTAGAATTTTGAAAATATCTTAGGGTCACTGATGAGGCCTAATTGGCCGAAACTAGCTAGTCTGGCCCAGAAAACATGTGCACTCCATATTTTCACTTCTGTGGTGTATTCCTTGCTTCAAAAGGATAACCCTTTTGTAGAACATTTATAATAATGGATGACATGTCATAATAATCAATGTATTTTGCAAAATAAACATATTTTGCCAAATATGTACTTAAATGACCTTTGACCTAAGGCTGATTAGGTTGGCAATTATGCTGTTAGTATAATGTGTGGATTCTATGCTTCCTAGATAAGGAAATGGCAACTCATTTGACTTTGTTTCAGTTGACATACTAGATAACCCTTTTACAATAAATACTGATGCATGTTTAAAGGAAATATGTACTTAAATGACCTTTGACCTTGGTCAAATCTACGGTACAACTTTTTTTCTCACATATGATGCATCAATAATATGTCCTAAGTAAATTGATGGTGTTTTAATTAACTTTATTTGATCTGTTTAGATAGAAAGAGGGTACAAATACCAGTATGTACACATTTTATTGTATTTTTGCACTCATTTGACATTTGACCTACTTCTGAGGCTCAGGGGCATTTTCAGAAGGGGCATCCACCCCTATCACTTTTGCAACACACTAAAGAACACAATTAGCATGGATGCCATACTCTACTCAATTTTGCCATCAGAAATTTTTTTTTGTGGTTTGGATGGCCAACTATAATGCTCAATGCTTCTTTGTAAAGTATTTTTTTTCGCAAATTTCTAAATAGTTTCTTCCAATAATATGTAGAAGCGTCCGTGGTGCAGTGGTTACGCTACTCGCCTTGTAAACCAGGGATCCCAGGATTGATCCCGGGCTTCTCCAGACTTTCGGATGAGTCTTTAAACCGAGGTCCCGTCTCCGTATGACCTTAGCTGTTGGTGGGACGTAAAACTTAAAACTCACTCACTCACTCACTCCAATAATATGTTTCAGAGGAATGGTCACGATGTTAGTTTTTTGAGATTTTGCAATGTTTGTATACCCAAGAGGGCCAGTCAACCGGCCCCTTATTTGACGAGGCACACACATCACTGAACATTGGTTCACCGACCCTTTTCCCTCCTTTTTGGGGCTGCTGGTTGTGTCTAAGACCTTGCTGGCCCCATGAGGGCAGGTAACTTTACTATCCACCATTGCGGTATTGTTTTCCAGTGCTAACAATCATTTTTGTGCTTTTGCATGTGACGCTCTTGTTGTACTTCATTTTCTGAATCCTGAATATATTAATTTATTCAACAGAACAAGGGTTAACCCATTTTGTACCAGAAACCCCAAAAATGCGTACCGTGGCAAACAGTGCAGGCCCAGATCAGACGCTGCAGAACTCGGCATCTGATCAGGGCCTCCACTGTTTGCTAACAGTTCAGCCATTTTCCAAATCAATTTTTAAGAAAACACAAATTGAAGTCAGATTTCATATGAAGCTTTTGTGGAAAGAAAGAAATTTTTTGCTTTTTCAAATGGTCCAGGACACATGACCAAGATGGCCATCATGACCATGTATGGTAAAAAATCTTCAAATGTCTCTTTCTCTGGTGCCTTGAAACTATGAATGTAGTATTTGGTACTCTCGCCCATTTTAAATTACCAATTCAAATGATGAGTTTGGGTTGACCTTGACCAATTTTATGCCAAGGTCAGATTTGGTCACTTGTGCTTTTGTATGGGAAGTGGAAATTAATGATTTTTAGCTCACCAGAGCCTAAGGCTATATATAGGGAAGCTTATACGAGGCAAAGGATACGTAGGATAGGCAGAGGTCGTCTGTCGTATGGCGTCCTCTGACATCTTATGGCGTCAACACTTTCAAACAACATCTTCTATGAAACCACTGGGCCACAAGGGCCCAAATTTTATCTGTAGCATCTAAATTGCACAAGAGATTGCAAGTTGGTGTTTTAATGAAAATTGAGAGATCAGATTTTCCATAGACTTATAATGGTGAAAATCGAAAAATGGCATTTACTGCCAAGCCTTTGCAGATATTTTGAGAGGATTTTTGTAGAAATGTTCCTTGAGTAAACTTCTTTCAGCCATATGCTTTTATGCCAACCTGGGGGTACCCCAGGGTCTTTTAGGGCCATGCCTCTCACCTTCCATTTCTTAAAAGGCCATATATCTTAGAAACCATTCAGATCCCCATCCCTTAACCATATACATGTGTATATTCTTGTTCCTTGTGATAAGATACATTAAAACACAGTTATCGCCTGTACCAAAGTCATTGATCACCTTGGTCCACGGTCTGACTTAGATATCTAATTTGAAAAACAGCAGGGCAGATTTAAGCCAAATCTCATTTGAAGCCTTTATGGGATGGAGGAACAAAATTTCGGTCAAATGGTTTAGGTCACATGACCTTGTTGGCTGTCATGGTAAAAACCCTTCAAAAACCTTCTTCTCAGAAACCAAATGGCTCCTCATTCTCAGCACTCAGGTGAGCGGTTTAGGACCCATTAGTCCTCTGGTTAACTTTGGGTCAAACCAAAAATGTGGTATGTGATCATGAATTCATACTAATAGATATTAACCCATTTTGTACTGGAAACCCCAAAACGGGTACGCTGGCAAACAGTGCAGGCCCAGATCAGATGCCGCAGAAGGCACTGTTTCCAAAATGTCCAGCCACTTTCCGAATAAAATTTGAAGAAAACACAACCTGACACCCCTAAATTTTTAAATGAACTTCTGCCAAATATAAGGAGGAAGATTCCATTTGGTACAAAAAGGGTTAAGGTGTGTATTTTGTGATAACTGAAGGATAATTTTTGTCAGCTCTCCATAAAAACCAATGTTATGGGTATTCATTAGAACCACCTTGGTGAGGTGGGTACCGAGGTAGTTCTAATAAATGCTCACAAAATATGTTTCTATGGAGAAATAAGGATAAATTATCCTCCAATTATTGATGAAAACATATCTTATAATTATGTTGCTATGATGGTGACTCCTCTAGAAAATTGCTGCAGCAAAAACAATGCAGATTGTAGTCAGCAGTCTGACCTGTTCACTCATCAGCGGGTGGGTGGGGTGGGTCATTCCCTATTTGGGCCCTCTAAATCCTTTTTGTATTAAATGGAATCTTCCTCCTTATATGGAAAATGGCTGAACTTTAAGCAAACAGTGGAGGCCCTGATCTTGGCCTGCACTGTTTGCCTGGGTACCGCTTTTGGGGCGGTACAAAATGGGTTAAACATACAACCTCACACTGCCATGAGATTGGCAGCCCCCGCCCATTGGGGCTTGAAGAAATAGATGGACTGCATGATGTTTTCACGCAAAGCTGAAACCGACCGCACATGATTACTGGTGAACCCTTAGAGGATCTAAGCTTGCCCAGATGCTAATAAACCCTATTGGTTTCATTGGGCGACAGGGCTTGAGATGTCATTTCACCACAATGTTGGATAAAAGTCCCACAAAATTGGAAGCAGTGTCTCCAAAATGACCTTTACAGTGTTGATGGCGATGTTAAACCTCAAATTAAACAAAAAACTGCTATGAGATTTAGCATCACTTCTGTTGGTCAAAATCAATTTCTATAAATAACCCAATCAGTGAAAACGGACAGACTCTTTCAGTGTAATAAGTGGAAGAGTAAATTATTCCGGAAAAAAAGTTAATTAGATCTGGCTTCAAGCTAGAACTTCTGTTTTTCTTTGTCAGAGATATCGTGTCTGTTTTTTTATGGAGCAATTTGTCTCTTTTTCATGGAACAGAAATGGAAGAACCAATTTTATGTCAGATAATGATTGACATTCTCCAGGATAATAGATGTGCTACTGTTCCTATCAAATGTCTCTAATTGTTGGCTTTGATGGTGATTGTTTCAAAGAATGGTTAGAATAAAATAGTTCCTTCTAGCTGGTGATAGCTAATATATCTCCTGTAAGGAGTGGTTTTTTTAGGTGAAGGTCTGTTCAAAGAATAGTTAGAATAACATAGTTCCCCATCTAGCTACCATGTAAATACATGTAGTAAGGTCTGTTCAAAGAATACAGTTAGAACTTCAATGGCTTGAACATCGATGGCTTGTTTACCATGGCCAAGTCTAACCCGTTTTTGAGTCCCTAGGGAATTTTCTCTACATAAGAAGTAGTGTGGGATAATGAAGAAGATTTTCGACATATCTTGCAAAATTAATGTATGCTGTGTGTACTGATTAGAATCGCCTCGAGGCGATTCTAATGAGTACACACAGCATACATTTTTATTATAGAACACTGAAAATACATCACAAAATTAACCACATTATGCCTCCCAGCAGTAACCTCAGTGGCTCTAACTACCCCTGTCTTGAACAGATTTTCGTTGTCCCAAAGGTGTTTGAGCCACTGAAGTTTGATTGTAGTTTGAATAAAATGGTTTCTTTTGGTTGATGACAACTAATGTATCACATTAGGAGTGGTTGAAGGTCTATTCAGAGAATAGTTAGAATAAAACATTTTCTAGTAGTCAGTGATAGCTAGTGTATCATGTTAGGAGTGGTTGATTTACATGAAGATATATTCATAGAATAGTTAGAATAAAACACTTCCTTGTAGCTGGTGATAGCTACTGTATCATGTGAGGAGTCGGTTGTTTTACCTGACGGTCTATTCAAAGAATAGTTAGATTAACCCATTGCAGGCACGAAACCCCTAAAGGGATACCTTTGCAAACAGTGCAGGCCCAGAACAGACGCCGCAGAACGCGGCGTCTGATCAGGGTCTGCACTATTTGCTAACAGAGTTTTCCGTCAACAATAGAATAAAAACGAAAAAATAGGATTACCACCACTACTATATGACAAATAGACATATTGCAATGGAAGAGTCCAATAGTATTCAATGGGTTAAGACTGATATTTTCCAAACCATATGATGGATTTGGTTCACTTTTAATATGCTGATAGGCCTAACATTTTATTCAACAGTACCATACCTCGTGGATTTTGTTTGTGTGTTTGTATTGGAGTTTAACAGCCCTGTCAACACTATTTAGGTCATTTTTGAGCCAGTCAGTTTATTCTGTCCACACTTTTCCTGGGCATAAGGGGTAAACCAGTACAGTGCACATTCTTTCGCCAAAACTGACAACTGTCCCTCTTGAATCAGCAGAAAGGGAAAGAATGACCGTAGAAAAGGTTTCATGATCAATCTCCACAATAGAATGACATGTTGCCGACCCTGTTGCATCCTCCTGATCACCGACTGAGCTACTGAGGCCAGCTCATACCTCGTGGAAATTTGCCTACTACAGCACGTCTGCACTGCATCATGCTGAAACACAAAATTTGTACTGTTATTGTTCTATTACAGGAATAGATACAAAGATGCGGTTTACAGTAGAACCACCTCCGGGAGAGTCAGCCTTTGACCAGTGGAAAGATGCGATGAAAGCCGTAGCCAGATTGCCACTTGGGATCCCAGATGAGTTCAGGAAAAAGGTGGGTCTGTTCAAGAAGTAGGGTGGTTAGATGTGCCATAGCCATTCATAATTGACACAAAGCTTCTTGGGGCAGAGAATGCTTTGTCCCTATTGATAAGGGTCCAGTCGTTTAATGCTCTGCATACTGGGTATTTTTCGCATCAGATGGCATTTTGAAATATGTTTCTTGTTTTTGCTACTAAACAGGATTTGACATCTATTGCAAATTGTCTCTTATGGAGACATATTGACCAACGGACAATGCTAGAACCACTTTAAGGGGCCCATATTACCCAACGCGGGGTGTGGGGGGGGGGGGGGTGTGTCTGGGTGGGGGGGGGGGCATTGGTCGCTTACAGTGACAGCTCTTTTGGGTTGGTTTTACAGCCCTTTCAAGATTATTTCACTCATATCAAGCCGATCTTTAACCAGGGGTGGGCGAAAACCGGAGTACCAAGAGAAAAACCACCTGACCTTCCATTGCAGAACTTGGCGTCTCACATGTGACCCGAGCGAGGCTCGAACCCACAGCAGTGAGAGACCTAATGATTAAGAGTGCTCAGCACTCTTATCCACTAGGCCACGGAGGCCCATGTATGTTTCTGCAATTCCCAGAACTTTCCAGTTTTTGTTCTTATGACCTGAAGATGATAATATTTTATCAAGGCCATGCTCGACTGAGTTTTTAGGCCATAACTTGAAAGGTTTATCAAAATCCCTCAAAAACTATAGGAGGAGTTGCGTAGACAATATTGTGCCTACGGATGGACAGACTGATGGACGAACCCATTACCAAGTTATGGCCTTTTGTCACTTTTAGCCATTTTAAAATTTATCAACAGAAGTTCTTGTCTCCGCAACTTTGCCTACAGTTTTGAAGGGATTTTTATGAAACTTTCCAGTTTTTGTTCCAATGATCTGGAGATGATCATATTATGTTGAGGTCATGCTCAACTGATTTTTACCAGAGTAATGGCCCTTTGTCAGTTTTAGCCATTTTACCAACAGAAATTCTTGTTTCCGCAACTCCCAGAACATAGTGTATGACATATATAATATTATTATAGATAGACATGTTGCATACACTGACATTTCAAATGTCAGTGGACACTTGGCCTGCAGCCTTTTATTAGAAGATCAAAACTGCCCTGGTTAGGTCACAGGCGCTTGAAGTTCTGTCCATAAGTAGTCCATAAGGTTCAAAATCAAAAGTGACACTAAGCCATTTTGAAAGAAATGGCCAGGAGTGAAACGGTTTTTGCTGCACCTTTGAAATGCTTCAGCGACAGACTCTCGGCAAGTACCGACTGTGTACCGTGAAAATACGTATCAAATTATAATTCGAGGAATGAATAACTTTTTCTGACACATTACCCTGACGCAATAAACAACGATTAAAATGTTGTCAAAATTGACGACAGCCATACCAAGTCCAGTTTCCGGTACACTCGGTTAGAAAAATCTCTTCGCACGGCTTTGGTAAAATCAATTTTAACAAATACATTTGTGTACATAAAACTGATTAATAAATAAAACAGGTCATTTTTATGTGTTCGTCGGATTATTTAAATGCAATCCTTACCTAAGTCTTATCCGGGAACATGTTTTGAAAAATGAAATTCAAAACACATTTAACGGTTTTCCTGAATCGTTGTTTACCAGTGCACCGGCTACATCATAATGAAGTTTGCACAATGATGACGTTTGCAAACCACGGTGAGCAACCGTTACTTATGCGATACTGGAGTCTTTTAATCCAGCATTTTAGTTATTCCAGCGAGTCCTCACCGTTGTTTCATCTCCGTAATCGTTTGATTTTTGTGTTAAGGGAGATGTAGCCACATGCTAAACGAGCTAGGATGGCCATCTCTAGAGTTCCGTCGTGAGCAGACCTCTTACTTTCGTTTTTTCTTTATATACTGCCTGCCATGACATGCTAGGCAGGTGTGTATATTACATACACTCTAGTTTTGCAGGATGAAAGCCTACACAATAGTAGGGTTCTTTGACTGGCACAGGGGATGGTTCTCCCTGCACAGGGGTCCTCCAGTTAACGTCTCGATCCGAAGGACTGTGCATTTTATGACATTCATCCCTGTTAATGATGCCAATGGAGCGTGTTCGGACACCGAAATTTTATCGCCGCTGCCGGAAGTGAGTGAGTGAGTATTTGAGTTTTACGTCCCATCAACAGCTAAGGTCATATGGAGACGGGACCTCGGTTTAAAGACTCATCCGAAAGTCTGGAGAAGCCCGGGATCTATCCTGCAACCCCTGGTTTACAAGGCGAGTAGCGTAACCACTACACCACGGAGGCATCTAAGCCGCTGCTGGGAATCGAACCCAGGACCTCTAGCATCAGAGGCAATTGCACTAACCACTGAGCTATCACGCTATCAGATACACTCTTGTATAGTGTCTATTAGGCGTAAAAACAGCTATGTTTCTACTCACATGCTGTAAAAGGTCGGTAGGTAGGAGAAACTTTTTTTATTATTTTATTTTAAAAACAAATAGGGTTGGGCCTGTCTTTTGTTATTTTTTTTTTTTTTTTTTTGTATATGTGTTTGTCATGTCGGGACTTACACAGTATATCATAATTTATTTTAGATGCTCAAAAAGTCAGCTCTGTACTTTGGAATATACTAAATGCCAAAAAGTACAAAAATGTACTTAAAATGCGAACTTACTGTTAGAAAAGGCAAAGACGATACTTGGTAGGGTCGGAAATCAAAGATGGTAGGATCGGTGTTTTAATATTTTTATTTAGTTCTTTTATTGATAAAAAATTGTAGAGTCTGGGAGGGGGGGTGGGTGAGGGGGGGTTAGCGGAAACACTTTTTAGGCCTTAATAGAGACAAATATTTGACCCCTGCGACAACTTCAACCCAAAAAGGGCATCAATATTAAACGACTCTCAATATCTAAGGAAATTGTCCTGCTGCAATGCCCCGAAAAAATCATTTATTTTTTAACTTTTCTCTTTGGTGATTGCCAAGACCGCAGAGGCGTTCAAAACCCGTACTGTATGAGATTGAGATTCAGAGGTATGCGTTTTAGCGTACCTCTTTCATTCAAACTGTAAATAGTTTTAAGGACTCATCCAGTGACATTATATTCTAAATTTAGCCACCAATACAACTTAAGTAATGACCAAAAATGACCAACTCAGTATAAGAATAATGGAGAGAATTACAAAAAAAGTACCCCCTACCCCACCCCCATATTTCCGTGTTTAAAGTGAGATAGTCCTTAATTGGAACATATTTAACGTCATGGCTTCATGCGGATCAATCTGTTATTGTTATTTTGTTTTATACTGTACTGGAACTGACGGCGAGGGTTGAAATTTCATAAACTACAGAGTTGAAGCCCCTACCCCCCATCCCCAGTAGTTTTACTACTGACCGTCCCAAGGCTGTCGTTCTTTTGCAGTGTCTTATTTGTTATTTGGTTTTGTGCCATTGGTTCATGTTTGGTCTGTTTTTGTGTGGGCCTGCCTCCGTGTCACTTTCTATAGGTGACTTGAGACGGCTGTAGTGATGCCCTGAACAACTATTTCTTCTCTAGAACTATTCCTCCTTCAAATAGCCTTCTACCTTCTGTGGTAGATGCCAATACTGCAGAGGAGTTCAAGGCCCATATGGTATAGATTGGGGCGCGGGTGAATGAGTTTTAGCCTTATGATTTCATCCAGAGATTTTTGTGCGTTAAATCCAAACAGGGGTAATGGGCCAAATAAAGCTCAGTATAAGTGTATAGATAGATAGAACGGGGAAAAATATCTTCACAAATATGTTTCATTGCATAAAAACACAAGACAAAATCGGTTCATATGTTGTAACTAATGTCGCTAACTGATATTCGGGCTGCATTGTGTGTCGCCTATAATGCACTGTACGATTATACATCCTGATACCTTTGACGTCATAATTAGATCATAGATACACACTATTTAGATACACATTACTTTCCTATCACGTATGTCGGATGAACCGTAATACTGTTTTTCAAGTGACCGGATGCCACGCGGTCCCTCCTGGTGAAGGATTGTCTGAGCATGTGCCAGAAACCTCCGTGGTGTAGTGGTTATGCTACTCGCCTTGTAAATCAAGGGTCACAGGATCGATCCCAGGCTTCTCCAGACTTTCGGATGAGTCTTTAAACCGAGGTCCTGTCTCCGTATGATCTTAGCTGTTGGTGGGACGTAAAACTCAAACACTCACTCACTCTGAGGATGTGTCACCAGTAAACATAATTCTGGTAATATAAGCACTTTATAACAGTTTCACTTTATTATTAGCTGAGGGTTGTGGGGACAGTGTGCGATTTTAGTAGCTCCCCTTTCTCGTGTTTTTCTGTCTCTTTTTCACCCCCATTTGCCAAATTTTGGAGCATTTTAGTGCATTAGGCCTATCACATTACCCTCTTAGTATATGCCACCCGCCCATCGGGACTTGAAAAAATAGATTGGGCTGCATGATGCTTCAACACAGAGCTGAAACGACCACACATGAGTAGGCCTACTGGTGTAAACCGCTTTGAGGATCTAAGCCTGCCCAAGCAAAGCGGTGCCAGTCGGACCGGCCATGCTCATAAACCCTATAGGTTTCATTGGGTGACAGCGCTTGAGATGTCAATTCATCTCAATGTTGGGTAAAAGTCCCACAAAATTGGGAGCAACGTTTCCAAAATGACCTTTACAGTGTTGACGGGGACCTTAAACCTCAAATCAAACAAAACTAAACTGTCAGTCAGTATGGCCGGATAAATTGCAAGGTGCTTTAAGACACTGTACCGTAAGATAAGCCACCTCGACGAGTGAAAACCTGGAAAGGGGCAACTTGTATTTTGGTATCAGCGTATTAAAAGCTGTTTCACATTACACAACGTGCAAAGGCACGTAGGTTTTGTCTCATCAGCGCTAGTTATGAGCCTTTCTGCTTGACAGCCCTCCATTTTCACTTTACGTCAAGTTTACATCGAATATTTTGACGTTCATGACGTTGCCATGCAACATTCGCTGTGGCGTTGCGGAAGTCAGACTCGGTATGGCTCTGACACGGGTCATTTCACTCCTGGCCATTTCTTGCGAAATGTCTTAGTCAAAGTTAGTGTCACTTTTGATTTTGAACCTTATGAATTATTAATGGACATAACTCCAAGCTCCTGTGGTTAGGTTTATTGACTGCCCCTATATGACCACATATGTTGACTGCGATGGCAAAACAGGTCAGAAACAAAAAGAAAGAACTCCTCCGCATGATTGATTTTCTGTCTTTCAATATTATATCTTTGGTGTCCGAATTCTGTTGATAAACATAGTATGACAGGACAGTTATTATGCAAGTAATAAGCCTGGTTGGTCTAGACACTAATGTAGGTGGATGAAAGACATCGCAAATTTTTTATTGTCACTGCAAGCCTTACTTGTGAGAACTTTATGCTGGATATTTGTTGTTATTTAAGGCTGTATGGCTCCACTTCAGGGCAGTCTTCCAAAGAAAGCTTATAAGAAGATTGATTTTGTAATGGCATAATTTGAAACATGGAATGGAGTTACAGGAACAGGATCTCCTCAATCTGGAAGTGCTACTTAAAAATAAAAGAATTTGCGCCCATGGCTTATCTGCTATATAATTTTCCTTGGTGTTTAAAGCTAGGCTTAACCCTTATCCTGCTGAATAAATTCATTTAGCCACACCCATTTCTGACTTTGAACCAATCAGATTTCTTGATGTAAGTTATTACTGCAAATTCACAAAGTGAATGTCAAACAGTGTAGATCCTGATCAGTGGCTTCTTCAGAAGCCATCTGATCTGAATCTACACTGTTTGCAAAGATAGGTGTCATCATGATCAGAGGAATAAGGGTTAACACAAGATGAAATAAGAAACAAAATGTAACAAAATCATCCGTTAAATGTTACATCAAGTGAACAAATCCATGAAATGAATACCCCGTACACCCCACTTTATATAGAGAAAACTGGGGTGTATGGGGGTATACATTATTTTTCTTATTTCTGCTCCAAAAAATAGGTTGTAGGTGCTCGTTAGAACCGCCTCTATGAGGCGGTTCTAACGAGCACCATCAACCTATGTTTGCACTATTAATAAGAAAAATATCACATATTTTCATGAGAAAAGTAGGTATTTTGGAGATATGGAAAAATGCACTATATCGCACGAATATGTTTTCGCAATGACTTTGAGATATGGGGAAATCTCCAGGGACTCAAGAAGGAATTTGACTCATCCGTGGTAAAAGAGCCATATTCCATGTTCAAGTCATTGAACTTTCACTGTAATGCTCTTATGTATTTAAATACAAGCTAATCAGGCACTTTTCCAGTTCAAATCAACAAAGAATATTGGTATAGCCCCGCTGTGTGGGGGCTACATTTGATTTGCCTTGTCCTTCTGTGATTCCGTAATTCCGTATAATTCTGTATTATTGACTGCCGTACTTCCGTAATTTCATAATTCCGTTATTCATCGTTACTCAAAAACCGTTTGAGGTATTTTCATGAAACGTCACACAAATGTAAAGCACTATGAGAAGATGTGCAGAGCGCATGAACCATAACTCTGGATTGCCTACTTTTGGAGTTATTGCCCTTTGAACATTGAAAAAATTCTGTTGTTCATGATAACTCGAAAATCTTTTGAGGTATTTTCATGAATCTTCACACAAATGTAAAGCACTATGAGGCGATGCGTAGAGTGTATGAACCATAACTCTGGATTGCCTATCTTCGGAGTTATTGCCCTTTGAACATTGAAGAGTTCCTTTATTCATGATAACTCGAAAACCATTTGAGGTATTTTCAAGAAACTTCACAAAAATGTAAAGCACTATGAGACAATGTACAGAGCGCATGAACCATAACTCTGGATTGCCTACATTTGGAGTTATTGCCCTTTGAACATTGAAAAATGGCAATTTTAACCTTGTCCTCTCCATAACTCAAAAATCATTTTAGGTATTTACATGAAACTTCACACAAATGTAAAACACTATAAGATGATGTGCAGAGCGCATGAACCATAACATTGGATTGCCTACTTTTGGAGTTATTGCCCTTTGAACATTGAAAAATTTAATTAGAGGCTGAAAGCTGAAAACCTATTTTTTCTGTATTTTTCTTTTCTGATAGCACTATAGCGGGGCTATAGTCAGATCCTCTGACAGTTCTAGTTTGTCCTGCTCATAGATTTTAAAATGCCAACAATTGTTGGCATTTTAAAGTTTATGGGCAGAACAAATTTCATGCTCAAGTGAGTTGAGCCTGATAAAGTTTTATAACCCCGGGTCCTGGTTTAGTTCCTCAGACAGAAAACTGAATTAAAGCTCATTAATTTGCTTTATAAGTTGAAGAGAAATAATTTTCTAGAGTTCTAACATTTCTGTTTATAAAAAATGAGTGATAGTGGTTAATGAATGCATACTATTACAAGAAATCTCTGGAACATGTACCAGGCTTTCTATGTACAATAAAACCTGTCTTAGTGGCCACCTCTAATAAGCAAGCAGTATGTCTCAAGCAAGCATGTATTTGGTTCCAGAAAAGGGCAAATGCGATAAAATCCACCTGTATTAAGCAAGCACCTGCCTTAAGCAGATAGATTCTGATTATCCTTTAGGTGCTTGCACTGTAATTCTTCATGAGCTTTAAACAACCATTACGAAAACACACCTATACCAATACATTGCCACCTTTATTGCCGGAAAAAATTAAAATTTTAAGATGAAAAATTGTGATATTTATCTTATTTCTGCTCAAAATATAGACTGTGGGTACTCGTTAGAACCGCCTCATCGTTCTAACGAGTACCCACACTCTATATTTTAGAGCAGAAATAAGAAAAATAAGGTTTACCCCTGTAAACCCCAGTTTCACTATATAAAAGTGGGATAATAAGAAGGAGTGGTAAGGGTTGAGCTTTTCAGCATCTCAGAGGGCAGTGGAAGTCAGGAAGACGTGGAAAGAGATTGTCATTTGTCATGAAGTCATCAATGGTGCCCCTACCACTGGTGTCCCAGTTTATCTTGTCCCTCCGGTATCTTGTCCCCAATGTCCCACTTTATCTTGCATCCCCCCTGTCAGTATCTTGTCCCAGCATCCTAGCTTATTTTGGTCCCCCCAGGTATCTTGTCCCCTGTGTCCCAGTTTATCTTGTCCTCCCGGTATCTTGTCCCAAGTGTCCCAGTTTATCTTCTTCCCCAGTGTCCCAGTTTACCATCCCCTCCCCTCAGGTATCTTGTCCCCTGTGCCCCAGTTCATCTTGTCCCCCCAGTATCTTGTCCCAAGAGACAAGATTAATTGGGATACTGGCAGATTAAGGATTAACTGAGGGAATGTGTACCTCATCATGGTAAATAACTCATTGAAAATATTTTTGTCTCTCCTCTGGAGCAAATTGTTTCCTTTAAGAGTTGACCCCATTTTCAGACAGGCTTAGATCCCTGGAAAGCAAAAGCAAACAGAGGTCCTGTAAGTTGGCTCCCTAGTAAAATTTGTGAAAGTTGTTTTGGGTGAATCTATTTCCCTTTAGTATTTTATATGATCCCACTGTTTACTTTGTACTTTCAGGTGTGGCTTTATCTTGCTGACAATTACGTGAAGGAGATTAAGATAGACTGGGAGAAGACGGTGAAGTTTGCCTTCAACGAGAGAAGTAATCCCGACGATAACAAACTCGGTCTACAGATAGTGAAGGTACTACTGCATAATAAAATTGAGCCAGCGCATGACAAAACCTACAATAAGACATGTACGCCCAACGAAGACTCAGATCAGCCTGCGCATCCGCGCAGTCTGATCAGAGTCTTCATTGTGCGCTCCAAGGATAGCTAAGGGCCCAATGTACCTTCATGCAGCAAGAGAAGTCTCTGGTTAGACTATATGGCTGTGCAGGCTGATCTGAGTCTTCGATGGGCGCACATGTCTTATTGTAGGTTTTGTCGTGCACTGGCTCAATTATGTTGTAGTGTAATACATATATACGTCAATATGTCCATGATCTGGGAGTGGCTGTTTGCTCAGTTTAGCTATTATCAGTGCCAGAATGTTTGTTTTAAAAAAAGATCAGAGAAATCATAATATGTCAACATATACACATTAAATTACAAATTACAGTTGTTGGTCATTGGTAATATTCAACATTCCCTTCGTAGTAATTTTGGTTCTATAAGACAACAAACCACATGCCTGTTTATGTCTTTCACCGCTCTGGGAACGGCAATGATCAGGTATCAATACAATTAACCCACACCTCCCATCAGAGACACAAAGCGTAAGCAACACAACTATGAAATAACTAGACCCCATTATAAATGGAAATCCCAACAGTGGAAAGCCAAAAGGACAGTTAGTTTCCCCCAAAATGGTCAATTGGCTATCTAAAACAAAAAGATATAAGCCATACACACATTCAAAGATGAATTATGACAAAAATAAACCGCGACAGAAGAACAGCCTTGGAATGGTCACTGAAAAGTATCCCACTGAAGGAGCAGTCTGATCAGGGTCTTCACTATTTGTCGTTACGTATGCATCTTTTTGACTCCTTTAGCTGGATTGTAACAAATTTGTTAAAACTTTTGGAGATTTACAGCAAGTCCTAAAGGTGTCCAAATTTTTAGGATTTCTACGGTAATCTATATATTTTTGAAATTCGTCTTTGAGCTGTTAATGTCTGAAACTCTTAAATGCACGGGCCTCAGTGCCCTAGTGGATAAGAGCGCTTACTCTTAATCATTAGCTCTCTCACCGCTGTTGGTTCGAGCCTGGCTGGGGTCACATGTGAGAGGCCTAGTTCTGCAACGGAAGGTCAGGTGGTTTTTCACCGGGTAGTCCGGTGTTACAGACAGCATTACCTCCCTTCCATTATCTACCTTGCTAGATCATATGCATATATAGCTTCTAGGTTTATAGCAACTCTCTGACAACTGCGTCAGGGAGTCGACTCTTTGGCTCAGCTGTTAGAGTAGTGGACTATCACCCAAGCTACCCGGTCGAATCCCACCATAGGCAGGGCTTTTTTCAGGCTATGCTTCTTTCCTTTGTTACGGCTTTCATGTCATAAGATGGGGGCTCGTCCGGGATCAGACTTTATTTCGCCGAAAATGGCTTTGTGCCGAAGTTGGCTTCACGTCATCATAAATGATGACTTCCTTGAAGAGGGGGTGTGTTACGTACAGCATTACTTTCCATTATCTACCTTGCTAGATCATATGCATTTCTTCTAGGTTTATAATCACTCTCTGACAACTGCGTCAGGGAGTCGACTCTTTGGCTCAGCAGTTAGAGCACTGGACTATCACCCGAGTAACCCGGGCTCGAATCCCACCATAGGCGGGGATTTTTTCAGGCTATGCTTCTTTCCTTTGTTACGGCTTTCATGTTGTAAGACCGGTTTTCACCCACCTCTCATTAATGATTGGCTCGATATAAGTGAAATAATCTTGAAAGGGCCGTAAAACCAAAACCAAAAAAAAACTCTTAAGTGTGTTTTAATGAACAGTGTTATAAAGAGGTTTATGGGCAACGTGGTATCTGGCCAGGAACTTCCCAGCTTGTGTCAAATACAGAAATAAAATAGAAACGAATTCAGAACAGTAGCCAGTATATTGAATCAAAGCACTGAGAGTGCTGATGGAGCGTAGCTTTGAGAATTTGATTTAGCGTCTGATTGGTATTTTAATTCAGGCTCATATTGATCCAATGAACATAGCTGTTTGAAGCTATTCAGGGCCAGAGGTCGTGTTAAAGCAACAAGACCAATATTGAAATTAACTCACGCTAAGGTGTAGACCCCGCAACAACCATCACGAAAACACGCCTGTACAAATACATTTTTTTTTTTTTGCCAAAAAAAAAAAAAAAATGTAAATTTTAAGATACAAAATTGTGATATTTTCTTATCTCTGCTCAAAACATTGATTGCGGGGACTTGATTGAACCGCCTTGGCGAGGCAGTTTTATCAAGAACCCACAATCAATGTTTTTGAGCAATACAGCAACCATGCAGTTCAACAGTTTACTTGAAGATTTCTGCTGAGCTATAGTTCGTGCAATAACTGCGGCTTGCGCAATTGTTTGGCGGCTTTAAAGTTATTTTATGGAATCAGTTTTTGAAAAATTATCTTTGGGAGGTTATTTATCTTGCATTAGACATTCTTCTTGGTTGCGACTTGATTGTGAAAAATTATCATACTTTTCCCAGCAGTTTATAAGGTATACATCCGCAATCAGTCTTTAAAAATTGCCTCGGTGAGTCTGTTTATAAAGCTATCTGGCATTAGACAATACCATTAGCTTGATCTTGTCAATTTACATCTGCATGCAAAACATTATAAAAATATACCCGTCGGGTTGAAAGTTATAAGACCGTGTCAGTGGGTGAATTTTTTACCTTGCCGAGGCTAAAATAGAGAAATTGGGCATTCAGGAATCGCATTGGTTAGATCTGTACATTATCTCTCTGCATGCTAACAGTTGTCAAAAATATTCCAAGTAGATTAGATGTTACACTTGGAAATAATTTTTCAGTTTGCCTAGGCGAGGCCGTTTGTAAAGTAATTTGGCATAAGACAATTTTGCGGGTTATGTATTGTCAATATCAACCTGTATGCCGAAAATGATCAAAGCCGGGTTTAGATGTTATACTCTGTATTCATTTTTTATATTACTTTGCCTCGGCGAGGCCATTCATAAAGTAATCTTGCATAAAACAGTCTCACGGGTTAGGTATTGTTAATATCAACCCGAATGCCAAAAATGATCGGAATATTCAGAGAGGTTTGAACATTATACTCTGTTAACATTTTTTTAAATATATATTGCATCGGTGAGGCCATTTATGAAGTGATCTTGCATACGACAGTTTCTTGGGTTAGTTATTGTCAATATCAATCCATAGGAATATTTGAATAGGTTTAGACATTATACTCCGTTATTATTATATAAAAATAAATTGCCTCGACGATGCCACTTATGAAATGATCTGGCATTAAGGCAATTTCTTTGGTTAGATATTGTCAATACAGCACAGTACACAGTCCTTTACCGGAAACCAACAACTGCCCTTCTTGGATCAGCGAAAGGGATAGAATCACCGTGGAACAGATTTCACGATCAATCTCCTGGAAAGAATGTTGCCGAACCCGGCAGGTATCGAACTTGCGTCTGAGCTGAAAATTTGCTTTATTTATGGTCACGTGCCTAGGACGCAGACAGGTCGCTTTAAAAAAGTAACACCACCACCCCCCCCCCCCCCCACACACACACACATTAACCCATACTCTGAGTATATGCCTAGCAGCCTTTTTAGGGACAAACATAGCAGACCCAAATCAGACGCTACAACAAGTGGCGTCTCATCTTTGTCTAAACTGCAAAATTTTCTCCTTTCAATATCAGCCTTGACGTGCACCTGTCCAAACTCATTCCAACTGTCTTATTTTGGTAATACATTATCGACCCACACTGCGTACTTATAACCCATTTTAAACGAATGGAATCCTCAACACCTTATTTCAGTATGGGATGAGTTCATTTTAAAATCAGGGATGTCAGGTTGTGGCTTCCACGAAATATTTGGCAAAAATGGCTGAACCTTTTTTGTAAGTATGCAGTGAAAGGCATAATGAGACTCCGCGTTGTGTGGTATCTGATCTGGGTTTGTCCTGTTTGCAAGTTGCCAGGTTTGGGATTTTATGGTACAAATGGGCTGTAAACTGGGTTATATGAACTGAACTATAAAACGATTAGACTGCTACACAGTTCATCTATTCAAAATATTCATCTATTCCGTTTGAAATAGGTGGTCTGTGAAGCCGTCTATAAGAAGATACCGCATGGCGTAATAATCTACTACGTTAACACGGGGTACTATATTCTCAGGTCATATGCATTAACACCGAAAGTAGTGCCGAAATCACTTCTCATCTCACTGGAGCTACGCTGCAACAGCTACGCTCCAAAAATTGATTTGTTCTCGAGTTCACTAGTGGAGTTGTTTAAAATAGGCTAGCTATCCATATGAATTTCACTGAGATTCACAATTTAATCCTAGCCTTTGATGACCAGCTGTAGCCTTCTCTAAAGGAGCTGTCTGATCTGAGTTTACACTATAGTCTCGACTGTCTGCTACACTGAAGGAGCAGTCTGATCTGGGTCTACACTGCTTGCTTCAGGGACAGTCTCAGTATGGCCGGAATTTTACACAGTTCAAAATTGTCATAAAGAACATGTATGGCCTATTTTGTAAAGGCAAACCCAAAAACCAGTACCCTGGCAAACAGTGCAGGCTCCAGATCAGACACCACAGAATGCAGTGTCTGATCAGAGCCTATATTGCTTACAAAAAGTTCAACCATTTTCCAAATGAATTTTGAAGAAAAGACAACCTGACACCCCTAAATTTTTAAATGAACTATTTTACTATGATAAGTGCTATTTATAAGACTGAAGATTCCATTTTGTACAAAAAGGGATAATAAAAGATGTAAGGAGATCTTTAACATACACAAAGCAGCACCATGTCCTTTTATGTAAAGAGAAGTAATAATTGATTCTCAGTCTGATCTTTCAGCACTCTTTCAGCTAATAAACGGGCTGTTAAAGTTTGTGTGCTTAATTGGTGCAAAGTATACTAGCCATTCCTGACAAACTATTGGGTTTTGGCTTCACCGGACAATCAACTCCGTCTTTAAACAGATGTCCCATCTCCATATATTAGTTGTCGGTGAGACGTAAAACCGAAAAAAAAGAACTACCAAAAAAGTTTATTAGAGCATGCTTTGTTTATATTGAGGTTTTAAGTCCCTATCAACAATATTTAGGGAATTTTGGAGACATTGCTTCCAATTTTGGGAGACTTTAGCCTGACATTGCGACCAAATGTTATCTCAAGCCATACAGCCCCCCCCCCCCCCCCACCACACACACACACCCAGACACACACAAAAAATGTGTACATTTAAGGAGCAGTCCGGCACACACCACTTTTCCTGTTCAGGCTTAGACTTTCTCAGAGGTTTACCAGTTTGGTCAGTTTCAGCTGTGTGCAGAAGCACCATGCAGCCCAATCCCGATGGGCATGAACAATAAGAACATGTGCAGTAATTATGGTGAATACAGTACATGCAGTGTTTTACATAGATTTGTTTCCTTCACCCTTAAAGTGTGATGAAACTTTTCAGATTAGACAGTATTTTTATTTATCACATGACATCGTTGATATGCAGTGGATAACATCATGCCATAAATATCGTATGACCACACGTGTAATAACACTTTGGCGGGATTAAGTAATGTCATGACCACGTCCATGTCAACCATGCATTTTTAGCTCACCTGGGCCGAAGGCTCCAGGGGAGCTTATAGTATAGTGGGTCCTCTGTCGTCCGTCGTCCGTCGTCCGTCCGTCCACACTTTTGAGCAGCTATATCTCTGTATCCTGCAGGCTGATCTCAATCATTTCTCACCTGCAGTATGCCTCTGGTGGGGCATTGATGACATAAACTTCTTTTTGAAATTGCTCTAAAACTTTGGTTCCTATGGCAACCACAAGGTCCCATAGACTTACTATGGGAAAATGCTTGTCATCACCGTAGCGCCTTCAGTTTTAATCGGATCTTTCTGAAACTTATATGTAAGGTGACTGGGGATAAAAACTCGGATGAGTTCGAAAACCGGCCAAGTCGGCCCATTTATCATAGAGTTACGTCCCTTTGATTGCTGAAAATGCCCATTTTCGACCTTGTCATCACCATAGCCCCTTCAGTTTTGATCGGATCTTTCTGAAACTTATATGTAATGTGGCTGGGGATAAAACCTCGGATGAGTTCGATAACCGGCCAAGTCCGCTGGTTTATCATAGAGTCACGTCCCTTTGATTGCTGAAAATGCCGATTTTTGACCTTGTCATCACCGTAGCCCCTTCAGTTTTGATCGGATCTTTCTGAAACTTATATGTAAGGTGGCTGTGGATAAAATCTCAGATGAGTTCGAAAACCGACCAAGTCGACCCTTTTATCATAGAGTAACGTCCCTTTGATTGCTGAAAATGCTGATTTTTTACCTTGTCATCACTGTAGCCCTTTCAGTTTTGATCGAATCTTTCTGAAACTTATATGTAAAGTGGCTGGGGATAAAATCTCGGATGAGTTCGAAAACCAGCCAAGTTGGTCCATTTATCACAGAGTAACGTCCCTTTGATTGCTGAAAATGCGGATTTTTGACCTTGTCATCACCGTAGCCCTTTGAGTTTTGATCGGATCTTTCTGAAACTTATATGCAAGGTGGCTGGGGATAAAGCCTCGGATGAGTTCGCATACCAGCAAAGGTGGCCTATTTATCATAGAGTTAGGTCCCTTTGATTGCTGAAAATGTTGATTTTTGACCTTGTCAACACTGTAGCCCCTTCAGTTTTGATCGGATCTTTCTGAAACTTATATGTAAGGTGGCTGGGGATAAAACCTCGGATGAGTTGGAAAACCGGCCAAGTTGCCCCATTAACTATAGAGTTATGTCCCTTTGATTGCTGAAAATGTCGATTTTTTACCTTGTCATCACCGTAGCCCCTTCAGTTTTGATCGAATCTTTCTGAAACCTATATGTAAGGTGACTGGAGATAAAACCTAGGATGAGTTTGAATACCGGCCAAGTTGGCCCATTTATCATTGATTTACGTCCCTTTGATTGCTGAAAATGCCGATTTTTGACCGTGTCATCACCATAGCCCCTTCAGTTTTGATCGGATCTTTCTGAAACTTATATGTAAGGTGGCTGGGGATAAAATCTTGGATGAGTTCGAAAACAGGCCAAGTTAGCCCATTTATCGTAGAGTTCTGTCCCTTTGATGGCTGAAAATGTTGATTTTTGACCTTGTCATTACCGTAGCCCCTTCAGTTTTGATCGGATTTTTCTGAAACTTATTATGTAAGGTGGCTGGGAATGAAACCTCGGATGAGTTCGAAAACTGGCCAAGTCGGCTCATTTATTTTAGAGTAACATCCCTTTGATTGCTAAAAATGCCAAATTTTGACCTTGTCATCACCGTAGCCCCTTCAGTTTTGATCGGATCTTTCTGAAACTTATATGTGAGGTGGCTGGGAATAAAATCTTGGATGAGTTTGAATACTGGCCAAGTCTGATCTGATCTTTCTGAAACTTACATGTAAGGTGGCTGGGAATAAAACCTCAGGTGAGTTCCAATACCGGCCAAGTCGGCACATTTGTCATAGTGTGACGTGCCTTTGATTGCTGAAAATGCCTATTTTCGACATTGTTATCACTGCTGCCCCTTTAGTTTTGAACGGATCTTCATGAAACTTACAAACAAGGAAGTCAGGCAGAAAGCTTGGAGGAGTTTGAAAACTCTTGTTTTTGAACTTGTCATCACCATAGCCACTTCAGTTTAGATCGGATCTTCTTAGCAAGTCAGGAATAAAAGCTTGAATGAGTTTGAAAACCGGTGAGGTCAGCCTGTTTATCATATAGTTAAATTCTACTTGATTTTCCGAAAATGCTTACCCTGTCATCACCATGTCCTCCCATAAAGCTTTCAGTAAAGGTTGGCACTTCCTTAAACTTTGAATCTGTTAGCTCAGGTGAGCGATACAGGACCAAGCTAGCTTGGTCCTCTTGTTTAGCTCACCTGAGCCGAAGGCTCATGTGAGGTATTAGTATACCACGAGCCGGCGTCCGTCGTCCGTCGTCGTCCGTCGTCGTCCGTCGTCGTCGTCCGTCGTCCACACTTTCAAAGAAGTATTATCTCCGGAACCAGTGGGCCAATCTTGATCAAATTTCATGTGAAGCATTATCAGGTAGGGGGAAAGGCTGCATACTGTTTTCGGGCAGATCGGATTGGAACTCTGGTTGCCACGGCAACAAATAGCTCCCATAGACTTAACATAGGAAAAAGTTTGTCATCACTCTAGCTCCGTCAATTTTTTTCTGATCGACTTCATTCTTGCAGATAACGAGGACAGGCATGAAATCTCGATCAAGTTCGATTTTGGGCTGAATCGGATTATTCACTCAGGAGTTACGTGCCCTTGAGCGTTCTTAACATAGGAAAAAGCTTGTCATCACTCTAGCTCCGTTAATTTTTTTCTGATCGACTTCATTCTTGCAGATAACGAGGACAGGCATGAAATCTCGATCAAGTTCGATTTTGGGCTGAATCGGATTATTCACTCAGGAGTTACGTGCCCTTGAGCGTTGAAAAATTGCCTATTGACTTAACATGGGGAGAATGTTGTCATCACCGTAGCTGCTTCAATTATTTTCAGATTGGCTTTATTCTTGCAGATAACCAGCACAGCCATGAAATCTCGGTCAAGTTCGATGACTGGCAGAATCGGATCATTCACTTAGGAATTACCTGCCCTTGTGTGTTTTTGCATTAGGGTTAATGGGAATTTAAAAAATGTATATCTTAAAGACTACTTGGCCAACTTTGATCAAATTTCATGTGTCACATTATTGGGCAAGTGGAAAGGCTTCATTAGGTTTTCAGGCAGATCTGAGTGGAACTCTGGTTGCCATGGCAACATCTAGCTCCCATAGACTTCACATAGGAAAAAGCTTGTCATCACTCTAGCTCCGTCAATTTTTTTCTGATCGACTTCATTCTTGCAGATAACCAGTACAGGCATAAAATCTCGGTCAAGTTTGATTTTGGGCTGAATCGGATTATTTGCCTTGGAGTTACCTGCCCTTGAGCATAAAAAAATACGTTGTGACCACGATAGCAACTTTATTTTTATTCAGATCAGCTTCAAACTTGTCGGCTTCATTCTTGCAGATAATAAGGACAGGCATAAAATCTCGGATAAGTTCGATTTTGGGCAGAATCGGAATATTGACCCCTTGAGCGACAAAAAATTTGCCCATAGACTTAACATAGGGAAAATGTTGTGACTACGATAGCGACTTGAATTTTTTTCAGATCAGCTTCAAACTTGCAGGTAACGAGGACAGACATAAAATCACGGTTAAGTTCGATTTTGGGCCGAATCAGATTATTTGCCTTGGAGTTACCTGCCCTTGAGCATGAAAAAATACGTTGTGACCACGATAGCAACTTTATTTTTATTCAGATCAGCTTCAAACTTGCAGGTAACGAGGACAGGCATAAAATCCCGGTTAAGTTCGATTTTGGGCCGAATCGAATATTGACCTCGGAGTTACGTGACCTTGAGCGACAAAAAATTTGCCCATAGACTTAACATAGGGAAAATGTTGTGACTACGATAGCCACTTGAATTTTTTTCAGATCAGATTCAAACTTGCAGGTAACGAGGACAGACATAAAATCTCGGTTAAGTTAGATTTTGGGCCGAATCGGATTATTTGCCTTGGAGTTACCTGCCCTTGAGCATAAAAAAATACGTTGTGACCACGATAGCAACTTTATTTTTATTCAGATCAGCTTCAAACTTGCAGGTAACGTGGACAGGCATAAAATCTCAGTTAAGTTCGAATCGGAATATTGACCTCGGAGTTACATGACCTTGAGCGACAAAAAATTTGCCCATAGACTTAACATAGGGAAAATGTTGTGACTACGATAGCGACTTGAATTTTTTTCAGATCAGCTTCAAACTTGCAGGTAACGAGGACAGACATAAAATCTCGGTTAAGTTCGATTTTGGGCCGAATCGGATTATTTGCCTTGGAGTTACCTGCCCTTGAGCATAAAAAAATACGTTGTGACCACGATAGCAACTTTATTTTTATTCATATCAGCTTCAAACTTGCAGGTAACGAGGACAGGCATAAAATCTCGGTTAAGTTCGATTTTGGGCCGAATCGGAATATTGACCTCGGAGTTACGTGACCTTGAGAGACAAAAAAATTTGCCCATAGACTTAACGTAGGGAAAATGTTGTGACAGAAATAGCGACTTGAATTTTTAGCTCACCTGAGCCAAAGCCTCCAGTGAGCTGATAGTATACCAAGGCTCCGGAGTCCGTCGTCTGTCGTCTGTCCATCCGTCGTCCACACTTTCAATGCAGCATATCTCAGAAGGCAGTCGACCAATCTTGTTTAAATTTTATGTGTAGCACCATTGGGCAAGGGGAAAGGCTGCATTAGGTTTTGGAGCTAGTCTGGTTCATTTGTTCCTTCATTCTTCTTTCTCTCCATATAGAGATAATAGACCAATGTTAAATTTTTAATCAAAGATTTCTCAGGAACTATAAAAGCTAGAAGCATCAAATTTGGTATTCAATAGAATAATGATGCCTTATTTTGTGTAAGAGACATTGGGCTTTCTCAGCTTATTTGTTCATTTGTTCTTTCATTCTTCTTTCTCTCCATTTTGACCAATGTTAAATTTTCGTCAAAGATTTCTCAGGAACTATAGAAGCTAGAAGTCTCAAATTTGGAATGCAATGCAATAATGATGACTTATATCCTGTAAGGGTCAATGGGCTGGATTCTATTAGCAGATTTAGTAGTCAAGTCTGTGAATTGTTAAAACTTAAGTTCCTCAGGTGAGCGGTTTAGGCTCATTGAGCCTCTTGTTTAGCTCACCTGAGCCGAAGGCTCATGTGAGGTATTAGTATACCACGAGCCGTTGTCCGTCGTCGTCGTCCGTCGTCCACACTTTCAAAGAAGTATATCTCCGGAACCAGTGGGCCAATCTTGATCAAATTTCATGTGAAGCATTATCAGGTAGGGGGAAAGGCTGCATACTGTTTTCGGGCAGATCGGATTGGAACTCTGGTTGTCATGGCAACAAATAGCTCCCATAGACTTAACATAGGAAAAAGTTTGTCATCACTCTAGCTCTGTCAATTTTTTTCTGATTGTCTTCATTCTTGCAGATAACGAGGACAGGCATGAAATCTCGATCAAGTTCGATTTTGGGCTGAATCGGATTATTCACTCAGGAGTTACGTGCCCTTGAGCGTTGAAAAAATTGCCTATTGACTTAACATGGGGAGAATGTTGTCATCACCGTAGCTGCTTCAATTATTTTCAGATTGGCTTTATTCTTGCAGATAACCAGCACAGCCATGAAATCTCGGTCAAGTTCGATGACTGGCAGAATCGGATCATTCACTTAGGAGTTACCTGCCCTTGTGTGTTTTTGCATTAGGGTTAATGGGAATTAGGAAAAAGCTTGTCATCACTCTAGCTCCGTCAATTTTTTTCTGATCGACTTCATTTTTGCAGATAACGAGGACAGGCATGAAATCTCGATCAAGTTCGATTTTGGGCAGAATCGGAATATTGACCTCGGAGTTACATGACCTTGAGCGACAAAAAATTTGCCCATAGACTTAACATAGGGAAAATGTTGTGACTACGATAGCGACTTGAATTTTTTTCAGATCAGCTTCAAACTTGCAGGTAACGAGGACAGACATAAAATCACGGTTAAGTTCGATTTTGGGCCGAATCAGATTATTTGCCTTGGAGTTACCTGCCCTTGAGCATGAAAAAGTACGTTGTGACCACGATAGCAACTTTATTTTTATTCAGATCAGCTTCAAACTTGCAGGTAACGAGGACAGGCATAAAATCCCGGTTAAGTTCGATTTTGGGCCGAATCGAATATTGACCTCGGAGTTACGTGACCTTGAGCGACAAAAAATTTGCCCATAGACTTAACATAGGGAAAATGTTGTGACTACGATAGCCACTTGAATTTTTTTCAGATCAGATTCAAACTTGCAGGTAACGAGGACAGACATAAAATCTCGGTTAAGTTAGATTTTGGGCCGAATCGGATTATTTGCCTTGGAGTTACCTGGCCTTGAGCATAAAAAAATACGTTGTGACCACGATAGCAACTTTATTTTTATTCAGATCAGCTTCAAACTTGCAGGTAACGTGGACAGGCATAAAATCTCAGTTAAGTTCGAATCGGAATATTGACCTCGGAGTTACATGACCTTGAGCGACAAAAAATTTGCCCATAGACTTAACATAGGGAAAATGTTGTGACTACGATAGCGACTTGAATTTTTTTCAGATCAGCTTCAAACTTGCAGGTAACGAGGACAGACATAAAATCTCGGTTAAGTTCGATTTTGGGCCGAATCGGATTATTTGCCTTGGAGTTACCTGTCCTTGAGCATAAAAAAATACGTTGTGACCACGATAGCAACTTTATTTTTATTCATATCAGCTTCAAACTTGCAGGTAACGAGGACAGGCATAAAATCTCGGTTAAGTTCGATTTTGGGCCGAATCGGAATATTGACCTAGGAGTTACATGACCTTGAGAGACAAAAATATTTGCCCATAGACTTAACGTAGGGAAAATGTTGTGACAGAAATAGCGACTTGAATTTTTAGCTCACCTGAGCCAAAGGCTCCAGTGAGCTGATAGTATACCAAGGCTCCGGAGTCCGTCGTCTGTCGTCTGTCCATCCGTCGTCCACACTTTCAATGCAGCATATCTCAGAAGGCAGTCGACCAATCTTGTTTAAATTTTATGTGTAGCACCATTGGGCAAGGGGAAAGGCTGCATTAGGTTTTGGAGCTAGTCTGGTTCATTTGTTCCTTCATTCTTCTTTCTCTCCATATAGAGATAATAGACCAATGTTAAATTTTTAATCAAAGATTTCTCAGGAACTATAAAAGCTAGAAGCATCAAATTTGGTATTCAATAGAATAATGATGACTTATTTTGTGTAAGAGACATTGGGCTTTCTCAGCTTATTTGTTCATTTGTTCTTTCATTCTTCTTTCTCTCCATTTTGACCAATGTTAAATTTTCGTCAAAGATTTCTCAGGAACTTTAGAAGCTAGAAGTCTCAAATTTGGAATGCAATGCAATAATGATGACTTATATCCTGTAAGGGTCAATGGGCTGGATTCTATTAGCAGATTTAGTAGTCAAGTCTGTGAATTGTTAAAACTTAAGTTCCTCAGGTGAGCGGTTTAGGCTCATTGAGCCTCTTGTTTAGCTCACCTGAGCCGAAGGCTCATGTGAGGTATTAGTATACCACGAGCCGGCGTCCGTCGTCCGTCGTCGTCGTCCGTCGTCCACACTTTCAAAGAAGTATATCTCCGGAACCAGTGGGCCAATCTTGATCAAATTTCATGTGAAGCATTATCAGGTAGGGGGAAAGGCTGCATACTGTTTTCGGGCAGATCGGATTGGAACTCTGGTTGTCATGGCAACAAATAGCTCCCATAGACTTAACATAGGAAAAAGTTTGTCATCACTCTAGCTTTGTCAATTTTTTTCTGATTGTCTTCATTCTTGCAGATAACGAGGACAGGCATGAAATCTCGATCAAGTTCGATTTTGGGCTGAATCGGATTATTCACTCAGGAGTTACGTGCCCTTGAGCGTTGAAAAAATTGCCTATTGACTTAACATGGGGAGAATGTTGTCATCACCGTAGCTGCTTCAATTATTTTCAGATTGGCTTTATTCTTGCAGATAACCAGCACAGCCATGAAATCTCGGTCAAGTTCGATGACTGGCAGAATCGGATCATTCAATTAGGAGTTACCTGCCCTTGTGTGTTTTTGCATTAGGGTTAATGGGAATTAGGAAAAAGCTTGTCATCACTCTAGCTCCGTCAATTTTTTTCTGATCGACTTCATTTTTGCAGATAACGAGGACAGGCATGAAATCTCGATCAAGTTCGATTTTGTGCTGAATCGGATTATTCACTCAGGAGTTACGTGCCCTTGAGCGTTGAAAAAATTGCCTATTGACTTAACATGGGGAGAATGTTGTCATCACCGTAGCTGCTTCAATTATTTTCAGATTGGCTTTATTCTTGCAGATAACCAGCACAGCCATGAAATCTGGGTCAAGTTCTATAACTGGCAGAATCGGATCATTCACTTAGGAGTTACCTGCCCTTGTGTGTTTTTGCATTAGGGTTAATTGGAATTTCAAAAATGTATATCTTAAAGACTACTTGGCCAACTTTGATCAAATTTCATGTGTCGCATTATTGGGCAAGTGGAAAGGCTTCATTAGGTTTTCAGGCAGATCTGAGTGGAACTCTGGTTGCCATGGCAACATCTAGCTCCCATAGACTTCACATAGGAAAAAGCTTGTCATCACTCTAGCTCCGTCAATTTTTTTCTGATCGACTTCATTCTTGCAGATAACCAGTACAGGCATAAAATCTCGGTCAAGTTCGATTTTGGGCCGAATCAGATAATTCACTCAAGAGTTACGTCCCCTTGAGTGCCCGAAAAATTGCCTATCGACTTAACATGGGGAAAATGTTGTCATCACTGTAGCTGCTTCAATTTTGTTCGGATTGGCTTCATTCTTACAGATAACCAGCACAGCCATGAAATCTCGGTCAAGTTCGATAATTGGCAGAATTGGATCATACACTTAGGAGTTACCTGCCCTTGTGCATTTTTGCATAAGGGTTAATGTGAATTTCAAAAATGTATACCTTGAAGACTACTTGGCTGACTTAGATAAAATTTCATGTGTAGCATTATAGGGCAAGTGGAAAGACTGCATAAGGTTTTCATGACAATGGGCTTTCTTGGCTTATTAGCTCACCTGAGCCGAAGGCGCATGTGAGGTATTAGTATACCATGAGCCGGCGTCCGTCGTTGTCGTCCGTCGTCGTCCACACTTTCAAAGAAGTATATCTCCGGAACCAGTGGGCCGATCTTGATCAAATTTCATGTGAAGCATTATCAGGTAGGGGGAAAGGCTGCATACTGTTTTCGGGCAGATCGGATTGGAACTCTGGTTGCCATGGCAACAAATAGCTCCCATAGACTTAACATAGGAAAAAGTTTGTCATCACTCTAGCGTCGTCAATTTTTAGCTCACCTGAGCCGAAGGCTCATGTGAGGTATTAGTATACCACGAGCCATCGTCCGTTGTCCACACTTTCAACGAAGTATATCTCTGGAACCAGTGGGCTGGCCTTGATCAAATTTCATATGAACCATCATCAGGTAGGGGGAAAGGCTGTATTAGGTTTTCGTGCAGATCGGATGAGAACTCTGGTTGCCACAGCAACAAAGAGCTCCCATAGGCTTAACATAGGAAAAAGCTTGTCATCACTCTAGCTCCGTCAATTTTTTTCTGATCGACTTCATTCTTGCAGATAACGAGGACAGGCATGAAATCTCGATCAAGTTCGATTTTGGGCTGAATCGGATTATTCACTCAGAAATTACGTGCCCTTGAGCGTTAGGAAAAAGCTTGTCATCACTCTAGCTCCGTCAATTTTTTTCTGATCGACTTCATTCTTGCAGATAACGAGGACAGGCATGAAATCTCGATCAAGTTCGATTTTGGGCTGAATCGGATTATTCACTCAGGAGTTACGTGCCCTTGAGCGTTGAAAAAATTGCCTATTGACTTAACATGGGGAGAATGTTGTCATCACCGTAGCTGCTTCAATTATTTTCAGATTGGCTTTATTCTTGCAGATAACCAGCACAGCCATGAAATCTGGGTCAAGTTCTATAACTGGCAGAATCGGATCATTCAATTAGGAGTTACCTGCCCTTGTGTGTTTTTGCATTAGGGTTAATGGGAATTTCAAAAATGTATATCTTAAAGACTACTTGGCCAACTTTGATCAAATTTCATGTGTCGCATTATTGGGCAAGTGGAAAGGCTTCATTAGGTTTTCAGGCAGATCTGAGTGGAACTCTGGTTGCCATGGCAACATCTAGCTCCCATAGACTTCACATAGGAAAAAGCTTGTCATCACTCTAGCTCCATCAATTTTTTTCTGATCGACTTCATTCTTGCAGATAACCAGTACAGGCATAAAATCTCGGTCAAGTTAGATTTTGGGCCAAATCAGATTATTCACTCAAGAGTTACGTCCCCTTGAGCGCCCGAAAAATTGCCTATCGACTTAACATGGGGAAAATGTTGTCATCACTGTAGCTAGTAACGAGGACAGGCATAAAATCTCGGTTAAGTTCGTTTTTGGGCAGAATCGGAATATTGACCTCGGAGTTACGTGACCTTGAGCGACAAAAAATTTGCCCATAGACTTAACATAGGGAAAATGTTGTGACTACGATAGCGACTTGAATTTTTTTTGAGATCAGCTTCAAACTTGCAGGTAACAAGGACAGACATAAAATCACGGTTAAGTTCGATTTTGGGCGGAATCGGATTATTTGCCTTGGAGTTACCTGCCCTTGAGCATGAAAAATTACGTTGTGACCACGATAGCAACTTTATTTTTATTCAGATCAGCTTCAAACTTGCAGGTAACGAGGACAGGCATAAAATCCCGGTTAAGTTCGATTTTGGGCCGAATCGGAATATTGACCTCGGAGATACGTGACTTTGAGCGACAAAAAATTTGCCCATAGACTTAACATAGGGAAAATGTTGTGACTACGATAGCGACTTGAATTTTTTTTCAGATCAGCTTCAAACTTGCAGGTAACGAGGACAGACATAAAATCTCGGTTAAGTTAGATTTTGGGCCAAATCACATTATTTGCCTTCGAGTTACCTGCCCTTGAGCATAAAAAAATACGTTGTGACCACGATAGCAACTTTATTTTTATTCAGATCAGCTTCAAACTTGCAGGTAACGTGGACAGGCATAAAATCTCAGTTAAGTTCGAATCGGAATATTGACCTCGGAGTTACATGACCTTGAGCGACAGAAAATTTGCCCATAGACTTTACATAGGGAAAATGTTGTGACTACGATAGCGACTTGAATTTTTTTCAGATCAGCTTCAAACTTGCAGGTAACGAGGAAAGACATAAAATCTTGGTTAAGTTCGATTTTGGGCCGAATCGGATTATTTGCCTTGGAGTTACCTGTCCTTGAGCATAAAAAAATACGTTGTGACCACGATAGCAACTTTATTTTTATTCATATCAGCTTCAAACTTGCAGGTAAAGAGGACAGGCATAAAATCTCGGTTAAGTTCAATTTTGGGCCGAATTGGAATATTGACCTCAGAGTTACGTGACCTTGAGCGACAAAAAATTTGCCCATAGACTTAATTAGGGAAAATGTTGCGACTACGATAGCGACTTGAATTTTTTTCAGATCAGCTTCAAACTTGCAGGTAACGAGGACAGACATAAAATCTCGGTTAAGTTCGATTTTGGGCCGAATCGGAATATTTGCCTTGGAGTTACCTGCCCTTGAGCATAAAAAAATACATTGTGACCACGATAGCAACTTTATTTTTATTCATATCAGCTTCAAACTTGCAGGTAACGAGGACAGGCATAAAATCTCGGTTAAGTTCGATTTTGGGCCGAATCGGAATATTGACCTCGGAGTTACGTGACCTTGAGAGACAAAAAAATTTGCCCATAGACTTAACGTAGGGAAAATGTTGTGACAGAAAAAGCGACTTGAATTTTTAGCTCACCTGAGCCAAAGGCTCCAGTGAGCCGATAGTATACCAAGGCTCCGGAGTCCGTCGTCCGTCCATCCGTCGACCACACTTTCAATGAAGCATATCTCAGAAGGCAGTCGACCAATCTTGTTTAAATTTTATGTGTAGCACCATTGGGCAAGGGGAAAGGCTGCATTAGGTTTTGGAGCCAGTCTGGTTCATTTGTTCCTTCATTCTTCTTTCTCTCCATATAGAGATAATAGACCAATGTTAAATTTTTAATCAAAGATTTCTCAGGAACTATAAAAGCTAGAAGCATCAAATTTGGTATTCAATAGAATAATGATGACTTATTTTGTGTAAGAGACATTGGGCTTTCTCAGCTTATTTGTTCATCTGTTCTTTCAGTCTTCTTTCTCTCCATTTTGACCAATGTTAAATTTTCGTCAAAGATTTCTCAGGAACTATAGAAGCTAGAAGTCTCAAACTTGGAATGCAATGCAATAATCATGACTTATATCCTGTAAGGGTCAATGGGCTGGATTCTATTAGCAGATTTAGTAGTCAAGTCTGTGAATTGTTAAAACTTAAGTTCCTCAGGTGAGCGGTTTAGGCTCATTGAGCCTCTTGTTTGTGTTTAAAGATGATAAAATCCATTTTAAAGTGGTCATGTGATAAACAGAATCTTACACTAGTGGTCATTTCATATGCTATTTATGAAACTCGCCAAGGCTCGTTGATCTGACCACTTGTGTAAGTTCCTCTATTTTTCACATTATTTTTCAGAGAAATATAGCTCACATGTGAATAATCTGCTTAGCAGATGATTCACATGTGATATTAAGCCTTATTCTCTGAAAAATTAGAAAAAAGATACAAATGGTATCTGCAAATGTTGTGATTGGCAGTGACAGTTTAAGAGTTGTAATCACATTGAGTACAGTAAATACCAGATAATTAAATTTTTGTGTTCCAAGGACAAGTTCCAGTTGTCAGTGGGAGTAAGGAACAAATCAATACTCATTTCAAACATATACAATAGTAAAATGCCAATCATAACAATTGTCATCTGCCCAGTACTTTAAAATGAGTTTTTGGAAACTATGTGGACCCAGATCAGACTGCTGCTCTAGGAGCACTCTGATCTTGGTCCACACTGTTTCCCTATATGAAACAATATTTTTAAAAAGTTTGCAAGAAGATTCAGCAGACGTCATAAGCAGACGACATTTTCAGATGTTGTTTTTCTCGGCATCTTAAGGGTTAAGTCTGTGTAATGAACTACTCTTCAGACCCCACCTATTACAGAGAAATGTGGAGTTTACATGTGTATTCATTATTTTCCTAATTTTTGCTCAGACCACAACCTCTTTATAACACTATTATTGGGTACCAAAGCAGAAACTATGTTATTTAAACAACTGTGTTATATCCAAACAAATATGTAAGATTATATAGAAAAATGACCATTTATGGTCATTTTTCTATATAATCTATTCATTTTTGGAAGTCATCTTGAAACGTGTTATATCCAAAACTGTGTTATAATGAACAGTGTTATAATGAACAGTGTTATAATGAGGTTGTGTTGTACTTGTTAGAACTGCCTCATTCATTCAGGCAGTTTGAGGCGGTTCTAACAAGTACCCACAATCTGTAAGTGAACTAGAAATGAGAAAAGTATCAAACATTTTTGTCTGAAATATGACAGTTCTGTAGATAAGAAGGATGCCATTATAGCTCATGGGTGAGTTATGGTAATGAGCTTCATTAGCTCCAACTGAGGCTGGCACGATCAATCGGATAATCGATCAATAATTTTGATGAAAACGATTATCATTACTGATTTGCTGGTAATTGATTATTTGATAAGTACAATTTACTGCCCAAAGTTGTGTCTTAAATAGCTGGATGAGTGGCAAACAGTGCAGACCCTGATGAGACGCCGCATTCTGCTGCATCTCATCTTGGTCTCCATTGTTTGCTCAGGCCTGTCTGTTCAAATATATATGATAAAGTACAACATATGGTAAGAATCATTCTCAGACAGAAAGCCACACATGTAAAATTATTACCAAATCTTCAGTGATTATTAATCGATTATTGATCATAATGGGATGACTGATAATCGATTAGCTTTCAGCTCCTATTAGCCAGCCCTAGCTCCAACTGCCTTGGGACCAAGAAAAATAGTTCTAGCTAGAAGGAGTTGTCGCCAAACTGGGTCTGTTTCTATAACAAACACCCTCCCAGGGCTAGGACATTAGTTCTAGCAAGAATAGCAAAACCTTGGTGGCTTGAAGTCCTATACCTGATATTTTCGGTCTG
Source organism: Lucinisca nassula (assembly GCA_963580285.1). Classification (NCBI taxonomy): domain Eukaryota; kingdom Metazoa; phylum Mollusca; class Bivalvia; order Lucinida; family Lucinidae; genus Lucinisca; species Lucinisca nassula. The sequence goes on along the minus strand of OY757016.1, from coordinate 86,509,390 downwards.
ATTACAAAATCTTGTAACTATGGCCCGAACACTGATGGTTCGTTTACAACGGCTGTTTAAAGCCCCCGCCCATTGGGGCTTGAAGAAATTGATGGGCTGCATGTTGCTTCCATGCAGAGCTGAAACCTACCACACACGAGCACTGGTAAACCACTTAGAGGATCTAAGCCTGCCCAGGCAAAATAGTGCAAGTTGGACCATCCATGCTTATAAACCCTATTGGTTTGATTGGGCGACAGGGCTTGAGAAGTCAATTCATCTCAATGTCGGGTAAAAGTCCCACAAAATTGGAAGCAACATCTCCAAAATGACCTATACAGTGTTGACGGGGACGTTTAACCTCAAATCAAACAAAACCATGGCTGTTTCAAACTCATTCTCGAGTCCCTAGCAGAATTCAGTAAGTGCAGATATGAATGTATAAATTTTGCAATAATTGTCTTATTTGATTTTTAAAATGCGTGCTGTGTGTACTCATTAGAATCGCCTCATCGAGGCGATTCAAATGAGTGCAACCACACACATTGATTCCGAAGAAAATTGAAAAGATGTCCATATTAAGCCTCCTGACCTGGCTCTTAGTTCAACCCTCGCATGTGGTTTGGACTTTATCGTCGGATCATTTTTTTTCACTTTTTCCACATTGTGAACTTAGTCATTTTTAACCTTCAATTGATATATGATAGGTACCTCTTGTCATCGCAACTCCTCTTGCAGTTTTATACCGATCATTTTGAAACTTTGCGTGTGCTTTCGCCATGGTATGAGGTTGTGCATGTGATTTCGACATAATTCTCAGAATATTTTTTTTTCACTTTTGCACATTGTGAACTTAGCCAATTTTAAGCTTTAGTTGATATACAATAGGTACCTCTTGTCATCGCAACTTCTCTTACAGTTTTATATTGATCATTTTAAAACTTTGTGTGAGTTTTTACCTATGGTATGAGGATGTGCATGTGGTTTTGACTTTATCTTGGGATCAATTTTTATCACTTTTTCCACATTGTGAACTTAGTCAGTTTTTTACCTCACATATATAGGCTATGGATTCTTCTCAAAGCCCTATATTCATTTCTTCTGCCTTAAATAAACTTTTATTTTTTTGTGTGGGGCAGGTGGGGAGCAGGTGCGACATCAACTTCACCGAAGTTGAATTTCTGGTTCAAGTTTGGGAATAGGAAATAGTCGCTAGGAGCCAAGTCTGGAGAATAGGCTGGGTGCGGTATTAACTTGTACTCATTCCGCTCAACAGCATCCATTGCAATTTTGCAAGTGCGGACTCTTGCATTGTCCTGTTGGAGCATTAACCCCTTTGGAGAGTTTACCTGGACGTTTTTCACAGATCGCAGTTCTCAGTTGTTTGTGCAAATTTGCATAATATGCACCTGTTATTGTACTGATTTGTGCTAGAAGGTCCACCAAAATATCACCTTATGCATTCCAAAATACAGTTGCCATCACCTTGCCGGCAGAGGGTTGTGTTTTGAACTTCTTTGGCCTCGGAGGCCCCGGCCCTACCCACTGGCGACTGAGTTTTGTTCTCTTGCTCATAATAATGGAGCCAGGTCTAATCTACAGTCACCAGATGTGAAAGAATATAAGAATCTTATATGGGTTTGAGGGGTGGATTGAAAAATCTGTCCAGAGGGACACTGTCCGGCATCACGAGGCTTGCCGAGTGATGCCAGACAGTGATCCCCAGGGACGGATTTTTCTATCCACCCCTCACACCCATTTTGGATTCTTTTTCTTGCATACCTTCCATTCTATTGCGAATTTTTAATGCTGCTGTCACTTCGGTTACCCACGTCCGCCATTTTGTGATTACACAACAGGAATGTTTAGTGACGTCACGCATGACCACGCCGCGCATGAGGTTGTAATCAACCAGTGCATTTATCAAACACGCGATTATATTCGATTTGGGGTCGGAACACCAGGGTCAGAACATAAATTTCTATCCCAGGGTAAAATCACGGATTTTCTTGTCTGGTGTGCAAGAAAATCATATTCCTGACCTAAACTGCTGCATACTGATGCTGTGGTTGCCATTTGCTCGTGGCTAAGGGATTAAGGGATATTGCATACCCAAGCAATCATGTGAAATGTGTAATGCATTTGCTATTTCTTCCACCTTAATTTGCCTATCAGAGTACACCAGATCTCTTTCTTTGTTACACATTTCTTCATCGGTGGCATCTGCCCTGGTTTCGTCTTTTAAAGAATTTCTAATGCCTTTGAATTCCCCAACCTAGAATTTAACTTGTGCATATGATGGTGCAGAAGACCCATAAACATTGGTCAAATAGCATTGTATTTCCTGACCTGTTTTCCCTTTGAAATACAAGTACTGAATTACAGCCTGGTACTCAACTTTTAACGAAAAGCTTGCTTTTGCATCACTAGCCATGTTTGAAGTTCAATACCTTATGAGTGAATGACACGATAAGGGTGCAATTTTGCCCTTATGCCTAAAACATGTATTGAAACAAAGCATGAAAATCTTGATTATAACCGTTATTTCTGTCAATTGGAAATGGGATAGGCTGTTTTTTTCTTTTTGACATGCACTTGTATTGTATCTTAGAGATAGAAATTTGCCTACTTCATTAAAATATGAAAGGGTTATTTTTACCCAAACAAAAAGTTAAAAGAAGATAACTTTTTCTCACAGTTGTGACAAAGTGGTATTGTCACAATAAAACTGCTAAAGTTGTGACTAAATATGGTATGAGTCCTGTTGTAGTCTGATACTGTAATTACCTTTTGTATTCAGACAGACAGGCCTGAGCAAACAGTGTAGACCCAGATGAGACTGATTTGCTACTCAGGCAGCTGTTTTAGAACTGTGTTATGTCAAAAACCTTGTTATAATGAAATTTGTTATATCCAAAACCTTTTTGCAATGAAACTGTGTTATATCCAAAACCTTGTTATAATAAGCAGTGTTATAAAGAGTTTTATCATATGAGGTCTGAGAGTGTAATAACGCCATGTAATAAATTCAATAATCCACTAGTGGATTGAATATATGCAAATTAGTTAGATATGCCCCGTAAGGTTACTTAACGACATCAGGTTTACTAATGGCGGAATATTGACATTTTGTTTACAAAAAATCGTGAACAAAATGCGTTTTAAAAGTCATGTGATAAATAGAACCTTACATTTGTGCTCATGTATTATTTAATTTATTAAACTCGTTGAGGAAAAGGGATAAAATGCTCGGCAAAGCCTTGCATTTTATCCCTTTTCCTCAACGAGTTTAATAAATTCAATAAACTCGTTGAGGAAAAGGGATAAAATGCTCGGCACAGCCTCGCATTTTATCCCTTTTCCTCAATGAGTTTAATAAATTCAGTAAAACATGAACACTCATGTAAGATCCTCTATTTATGTGTATTTTCTAGGACCTACACAGAACAGGTTGCAGTGGGTTCAGTGGTGAAGACAATCACGAAGAAAGGGCCTCTCTGAAGCGTATCCTACTGGCTTACGCTCGTTGGAACAAGGCTGTCGGCTACTGTCAGGGTTTCAACGTAATAGCAGCTCTGCTCTTAGATGTGCTTGACAGAAAAGAAGATGATGCGTTTAAGGTATGGCCACTTTGTATTGTGCTTTGTGACATGCTTGTTGACCAAAATAATAATACTGTAAAACTTGTCATAGTCTATTAAGCAAACTGCCTGTTTTAAGCAAGCCTGCATTCAGTTCCTAAAAAGATTATTGCATTTTTAAAAAGACCACTCTCTATTAGACAAGCCTATCTTAAGCAAGCACATTTTGGTAGGTGCTTGTTAAATACAGGTTGGACTGTTCAGGGTTATTTCACTGATATGCAGGAATATTGCCCCTTATTGGGATATCGAAGGACTTTTGCATTAACTTGCAGCCTTGTGTCAGTCAATACCCAAAGAGAGGGATAATGATCACCAATATTAGTGCAGTATTAGTTTAAATATTTTACATCACTGCCAGTTGCTTTAACCTCAAAACATGCATTTTATCAGAACATGAACACGTGAGTGACAATTCTTCGCTTGATGTCTTTGCAGTCCACTTTATATAGAGAAAAACTTGGGTTTACAGGGGGTATACATTGTTCTTCTTATTTCTGCTCCAATACATAGGTTGCGGGTACTCGTTAGAACCGCCTCAATGATGCGGTTCTATTGAGTGCCCACAACCTATGTTTGCAGTTTAAATTAGAAAACTGTCACAGATTTTCATTGGAAAAGTATCCATTTTGAAGATGTGAAAAATGCACTATGTCTCTCCGGTGTGTTATTGTAATGTCTGCCCACTTATACAACCCACGTTCATGTCATCAATTAATCATAAAAGTTTATCCCTATCTCAATGTCATCCACTTTAAGCTGGTTACTGTAGTATAATTTCTGTCAAATTCAATTTCCAAGTTATCCTTGACTGACAGCTAACAATCAATTTTAGGGATGCTTTTGATCCCTCAGAGGAAATCTCATCAATTTAAACACCTTAAAAAATCCCATATGAGCAGTTTTACAAAAACCTGCTTTTTGCCATTTACGATGAACAAAAAGACTTAGATTTTCCCCCATACATGGTCAGTTTGATCAGAGAATTCATCATTTGCGTGACAAGGCTAAAATCTATAGCTTTAGAAAATTTAAAGTTGCAGCTGCAGTTGTAGATGCAATCCAGACTGCGGGAATGTATCAACTTATCCAGTTTTTGCTTTTTTTAGGTTTAAACTTGGTCCCCCATATTTGAATTCTATTTTCCTATTTAGAATCAATAGGCAAGAAGCTGGTAAAAGCCTTTCCTTGTAACTGATTCAACCCATTTTATACTGAATGGAATCTTCCACCTTTATATATGGCGTGAGTCCATTTCAAAATTTAAGGGTACCAGGTTGAATTGATTTTAGAGAATGACTTAAAAAATGGCTGAACTGTTTGGAACATCATGGCTTGAAGAAATAGATGGGCTGCATGATGCTTCCAGGCAGAGCTGAAACCGACCGGCACACGAGTGCTGGTTAACCGTTTAGAGAATCTAAGCCTGTCCAGGCAAAGCGGTGCGAGTTGGACTGTCCATGCTAATAAACACTATTGGTTTCATTGGGCGGCAGGGCTTCAGATGTCATTTCATCTTAATGTTGGGGAAAAGTCCCACAAAATTGGAAGCAATGTCTCAAAAATGACCTTTGCAGTGTTGACTGGGACATTAAACCTCAAATCAAACAAACAAACTGGTTGGAAACAGTGCTGGCCCAGATCAGATACCGCAGAACGCGGCATCTGATCTGGGCCAGCACTGTTTGCCAATGACTGGTTTAGGGGTTATTCTATAAAATGGGTTAAACATGGTTTGAATGAGAATTTACATTTTTGAGAAATTTTATCAATATTCTTATTGGTTTAGTGCTAAACCACTTTGCAGAACTTACGTAGACCATGGCATTAAGTGGATCATTATATTGATATAGGTTTCTGTGGCTGTTAATCTTTGAGTTGATTGTTTATTGACCAAAAGTAACTAATATTTCAAAAGTTTCCCTGCTAATGTCCACGTGATTATCACTGTCAAATAAACTGAACTTTTATCCTGTTTAATAAATTATTTTGTCACACACTTTTCTGACTATTAACCAATCAGATTCCTTGGTATTATGTTATCGTTCAGTTCACAAACTGCATGACAAACTGTAGATCCTGGTCAGATGGCTTCTTTGCATGATGAACAGTGTAGATCTTGATCAGATAGCTTCTTTGCATGATAAACAGTATAGATCCTGATCAGATGACTTCTTCAGAAGCCATCTGATCTGGATCTACACTGTTTGCAAAGGTAGAGGTTGTCATGCTCAGAAGGATAAACCACATGCAAATTTGGCCAGAGGTCTTAGGTACTGCTTTACCCTTTGGTAACCAATAGATTCTTCTACCCAATAGTTTTGGAGAGGTACAGTTACAATATATGGGGTGTTAGGTTTATTATGCCCCCGCCATTCGAAGAATGGTGGAAAGGGCATATAGCGTTGCCCCTGTCCGTCCGTCCGTTCGTCCGAAACTAAACACAGTCAATAACTTCCTTATTTCTTGATGGATTTTAAAATTACTCGGCCAAAATGTTAACCATCATGAGACAACGTGTCACGTGCAAAACCAGGTCCGTACCTCCAATGTCAAGGTCATACTTAGAGGTCAAAGGTCAAAAAAAGGGTCCGAAACTTAAACGCAGTCAATAACTTACTTATTTCTGGATGGATTTTGAAATTACTTTGAAGAAATGTTAACCATCACGAGACGATATGTCACGTGCAAACCCAGATCCGTACCTCAAAGGTCAAGGTCATACTTAGAGGTCAAAGGTAAAAAAAAGGGGTCCGAAACTTAAACGCAGTCAATAACTTACTTATATCTGCATGCATTTTAAAAATTACTTTGAAGAAATATTAACCATCATGAGACGATGTGTCACATGCAAACCCAGATCCGTACCTCCAAGGTCAAGGTCATACTTAGAGGTCAAAGTTAAAAAATGGTCCGAAACTTAAACACACTCAATAACTTTCTTATCTCTGGATGGATTTTGAAATTACTTGGCAGAAATTTTGGCCATCATGAGACAATCTGCCTCACACAAAACCAGGGTCCTTACCTACAAGGTCAAGGTCATACTTAGAGGTCAAAGGTGAAAAAAGGATCCAAAACTTAAACACGGTCAATAACTTTCTATGGATGGATACAAACATAGACATATTTTCAAGCGGGGGCATCCGTGTCCTACGGACGCATTTCTAGTTCTATATATTTTGAGTAATACATCAATTTCTGTACTTTAAGCAAATATATGAACTCCAGGTAAAGTTTTTTTAGCCAGTAGTCTTGTCACTGTGACAACAGAATGCTGCATAGAGAGGGTTATCATTCGTACCGGAAACCCAAATACGGGTACCCTGGCGAACAGTGCAGGCCCAGATCAGACGCCGCAAAATGCAGTGTCTGATCAGGGCCTACATTATTTGCAAAAGTTCATTTATTTTCCAAATACATTTTAAACATAACAACCTGACACGCCTAAATTTGGAAATGGACTCCTGCCATATATAAGGAGGAAGATTCCATTTGGTACAAAAAGGGTTAAACATTGACTTGGCTCATGTGCAGTGTGACATTGGCAAACATTTTTTAGTCCCAAATCAGCAGAATGTGGCATATGTTCAGTGTCTATACTGTTTTTAAAACAGAAATTTAAGGGTTAAGCAAAACAGACTAAGTCCTCATTCATGACCTTTTTCCCAGCCCACACTCGGAGACCATCAACCCATCGGTGTTACCCATGTTTTGATTTTAAGTATAGGATTAGAGGGTTAAAATAAAAAGTCTTAACCCATAAAATGCCAATCACAACAATTGTCATCTGCTTTGTCATCTGCCAAGTACTTAAAAATTAGTTTTTGCAAACAGTGTGAACCCAGATCAGACTGCTCCTCTAGGAGCAGTCTGATCTGGGTCCACACTGTTTGCCTATATGAAAAATTAGTTCTAATCAATCCACCAGTGCTGTCAGTTCTTTATTTACAAAATGGCCAAACGGAATTCATGCAGTTGTCCACGTGACCATCACTGATTTGGGAAAACCAATTTAATGTTTTATTAATAGAACTTGAAACGTTGCGCTATTTTTATCGATGCAACAAGAGCTATCTATAGAGTCTTGACAGGAATTGTATGCTGGATAATATCCAGATCAGAGGCCACGGAATGTGGCGTCTGATCAGCAGGTTGCAAAGGAACTTCACTATCTGCTTAAATAGTGGCATTTGAGGGTTAAACTAAATAGTATAAGAATGCCAGGTTGCTCACGTAATGAAAGAAAAACAATATCTTAATCCAGGCCACGCTGTCATGTGACGTCTTTCGGAACATTCTATTTATAAAACTGTTACACAAATGTATGCCAAGTCGCGTAAAAACATACTTTTTGCACTCCTGCTAAGAACTTAATTTTAGAACACTTAAATGCAAAATTGAGTAGCCCTGACTTTATAGATGGTACCGTTATTAGACATACAGCGTAGACCAACGTGAATATAGAGTACATTGCTTCTGATCAGGTCGGCACTGTTCGCCATATATATGCAACAACAGTTTTGAACATGATTCAGAACCATACGCAGACACTGAAAAGGGGCAGGTTGAGGATGCGAATTTCAGGTATTTTGCAGAGGGTGAAAAACTGTATGAATCTGAAATAAATTCCAAAAGATGGGAGGGGGCTGCGTTTGCATCCTCCCCACTCTGTTGAACAAAATCCAAGTACTACCATAAGACGTCAGAACGCAGCGTATGAAGAAAATTCTGGACTGTGCTCTTTTGTTTGATTTAAGGTTTAACATCTCCGTTAACACTGTATAGGTCATTTGGAGACAGTACTTCCAATGTTACGGGACTTTCTGCTCTGCGTGGAAGCATCTATTTATTCAAGCCCCGATGCGCGGGGGCGGATGGACTGTGCTCGTACAATTGGGCATTGACAAACAGAATTTAAATAATCAGACGTCAATTAACGCGATGTCTGATCAGCTCTACTGTGCTTGCTCAAAGTTAAACGAACAGTTCGATTCTCAGCTCAGGACTATTTTCCCAACCTACACTCAGAGACTATCGACCCACATGTACTCTCAGTGCTTTGATTTTAAGCTTAGGATTAGACAGTTCATGATAAAAAGCTATTTGAAGATGATAATGTTGAAATAGCCTGATAGCCTTCAGAAAACTGGCTTAATTTTCTCTTATCTCAGGTGATTGCCATAAATAAATAATATCAAGAAGCCTGTAATTGGGTTACAAAACAGATGGGAACCAGCCCATGTGACAGTTTTGTTTTGTTTGATTCGAGGTTTAACATCCCCATCAACACTGTATAGGTCATTTTGGAGACATTGCCTCCAATTTTGTGGGACTTTAACCAGGCATTGAGACGAAATGACATCTCAAGCCCTGCCGCCCAATGAAACCAATAGAGTTTATATGCATGGATGGGCCGACTCGCACCACTTTTCCTGGGCAGGCTTAGAACCTCTAAGCAGTTTACCAGTTCTCATGTGCTGTCGGTTTCAGCTCTTTGTGGAAGCATCATGCAGCCCAATCTATTTCTTCAAGCCCCGATGAGGGGGAGGGGGGGGGGGTTGGGGGGCTCCCATGTGATAGGAATAGAAATCATCAGTGGGGAGAGAGAAATCCAAACCCCAGGGACTAGTGGGGACACAGAAATCCAAACCCCAGGGACTAGTGGGGACACAGAAATCCAAACCCCAGGGACTAGTGGGGACACAGAAATCCAAACCCCAGGGACTAGTGGGGACACAGAAATCCAAACCCCAGGGACTAGTGGGGACACAGAAATCCAAACCCCAGGGACTAGTGGGGACACAGAAATCCAAACCCCAGGGACTAGTGGGGATACAGAAATCCAAACCCCAGGGACTAGTGGGGACACAGAAATCCAAACCCCAGGGACTAGTGGGGACACAGAAATCCAAACCCCAGGGACTAGTGGGGACTGAGAAATCCAAACCCCAGTGACTAGTGGGGACACAGAAATCCAAACCTCAGGGACTAGTGGGGACACAGAAATCCAAACCCCAGGGACTAGTTGGGACACACAAATCCAAACCCCAGGGACTAGTGGGGACACAGAAATCCAAACCCCAGGGACTAGTGGGGACTGAGAAATCCAAACCCCAGTGACTAGTGGGGACACAGAAATCCAAACCTCAGGGACTAGTGGGATCACAGAAATCCAAACCCCAGGGACTAGTGGGGACAGAGAAATCCAAACCCCAGGGACTAGTTCATTGGGAATGAGGATGTGCTTCAGTGAAGCTGGAGAAAAAGTTGCAAAACTTAACAATTTACAAAAGTGGTAAAATTACCAAAACGTTCCTTTGGATTTAATTTAAAATAAAAAACACGAGCCCACTCTTGAGAAAATTATTCGGAAAGAAGCAAGTTATAGAGGTTTGAACTTCAGAATTTCTGTTGGCCCAGCTAAGGTTGCTAATATAGAAATTCTACTTTATCCAATAATTTGGGATGTACGACCTCCAAAGTCTTATATGAGCAGTTCTGTATTGTGCACTTGTTCGACAGATTTCATCACTGGGGGGCAAACACAGACAAACTCGGCATTGTATGTGACAAAAGTATTTATCACATAACTGAACAGGGAAGACTGAAGCATGAAGCAAGTCTGTGTATATGCTGGGTCATGCCAGAACCATGTTCTATAATGAATATGCTGTGTGTACTCATTTGAATCACCTCATCGAGGTGATTCTAATGAGTACACACAGCATACATTTGCAAGATAAAAGACTAAAATCTCCTTAATTATCCCCAACTATTTCTTATGTAGCAGACTTCCCTAGGGCCTCAAAAACGGATTCGGCTCATCCATGGTAAACGGCCATCGGTGTTCGAGCCATGGAAGTTCTACTGTATATTGTATGAAGCATTTCATAGGAAAACCTGCTTTACCAACAAAGTTACTGATCACCCTGCACATCTTTGTAGTCTGATCAGCACCTTTATACTCACAGCTTAGCATTACCAAAACATGCCTATATAAATACATTGTAAGCTTAAATCGCCGAGAAAATAAAAGTTTAAGATGAAAAATTGGGATATATTCTTATTTCTGCTCAAAATATAGATTGTGGGTACTTGTTAGCACCGCCTCATCGAGGCGGTGCTAACAAGTACCCACAATCTATATTTTAGAGCAGAAAAATGAAAATTAGGTATACCCCTGCAAACCCCAGTTTAACTATATAAAAGTAGGGTTCGAGGGGGTCAAAATTATATAGGGGTGTTTTCGTAATGACAGCTCAAAATGTCCAGTTTGTATGGCAAAATTTCAAGATTCTTGCTTGTCTGTAAGTGTGCATGTTTGAGTTTTATGTTCCAACAACAGCTGAGGTAATACGGAGACGGGACATCGGTTTAAAGACTCATCCGAAAATCTGGAGACGCCTAGGATCAAACCCACGACCCCCGGTTTTTGAGGCGAGTAGCATATCCACTACACCACAGAGGCTTCTTCTGCAAGACATGGCATTAACAAGTCTGTGAAATTAATACCCCTACCAAACATCACTTTATTTAGAGAAATATTGGGGTTTACAGGGGTATTCTTTATTTTTCTAAATTGTTCATATACATAGATTGTGAGTAGTCGTTAGAACTGCCTCTGTTCATAGAATGTGGGTACTCGTTAGAACTGCCTCATACATTACGATAACATATCCGTGCGACATAGTGCATTTTTCTCAGCTCCAAATTTGCTACTAAGCTGATGAAAATCCGTGATATTTTTCTTATAAATGCTTAAAATATAGGTTGTGGGTACTCGTTATAACCGCCTCAGTGAGGCGGTTCTAACGAGTACCCACAACCTATGTCTTGGAACAGAAATAAAAAAACATGTTGTTTACCCCTGTAAACCCCAGTTTTCTCTATATAAAGTGGGGTTTAGGGGGGTCTTCATTTCACGGACATGTTTATGTGATGGAAGCGGTTCTAACGAGTGTCCACGATCTATATTTGAACTAGAAATAAGAAAAATATCACACATTATCATCTGAAAAATTCTGGTTCTAGAGATAGGTGAGACACCATTTTTGCACAGATGTGTGTTATCCTATAGGGGCTGCTTTGTGTGTTACCTGGTTACAGACCCTGCTTTTTTTATCCGAAAAGTACTGATATTTTTCTTATTTCTGCACGAAAACATATCTTGTGGGTACTCATTAGAAGCGCCTCAGCGAGGCGCTTCTGATGAGTACCAACAACATATATTTACGTGCAGAAATAAGAAAAATAATAACCGGTATGTGGATTTCCCATCTTATCTGGGGCTATGCTCGGTCACAAGCTTTGAAGAATGAACAGGAAATGTAGTTTGGTAAACTGATTGACATGATAAAACCAAAATAGTGTTGACCTGGGGCCAGTTGTTCAAAACTAATGACGTCGTTAGTTAACGTATTGTTAAAACTTTGATCATTTATTATGGCAAATATACTAATATTTTTGCTGAAAAATGTGAGCAGCTTTTGCGAAAGCTGCTCACATTTTTTCAGCAAAAAATACCAAAAATTTAAATATTAAACTTGCTAGAACAGTTATTAATATGACCACTAACGAGCTCGTTAAGCTAAAGATGGTTTGAACAACTGGCCCCTGGCTCTTAAACTCCAACACAAACAAAACGGTTGCCTGGATGAGCATTTTCAAGATATAGAAAAATCTCCCTGTATCCCATAAGTTTGACTTAGTGACAGCTAATGAGCTATTGGTGTTTAGATCATTGATCTTTCAATGTTTTAAGTTTGCCCATCCAAGTTCTCTTTGCATTCCGATACCTTGTATGGAACTGCATTTCTTTAATGTTAGTTAAAATCTTTAGTCATCATCATCAACAGATTTTTGATTAACGTGCAGGTACAGGGCAACGTCCACATTTAGTGTTTTTAACTTATGACAGCTGTTACATTGGCAGTTCTGCAATTAGGCCAGATACACAAAAATGTGTGTTTATGGTATCCCGAACGTAACTGATATTTGCGGGGAAACTTAAAAATATTTTTATGCTTTTAAAAAAAAAACTACCAAAATATGCTTGTTTGTGATACAGTTGGGCTCTTTTGTGCTTAATTTGTATTGCTCCACATAAGGAGATGTTCTTAACCCTTGCCCTGCTGAGCCCGGATATGCCTTATTTTTCAAACAATGAAGATCCAGATCAGATGGCTTCTGAAGAAGCCATCTGATCTGGAACTTCATTGTTTGTCATTCAGATTTTGAATTTGTTGCAATAATTTGCATCAAATAATCTGATTGGTTGAAAATCAGTAGTGGGTGTGGTATATATGAATATTCAGCAGGACAAGGGTTAATTCTCCATCAAAACATATGATTTTGGTACAGTATTTACTGTTTGTATTTGGAGAGACAGGCCTGAGCAAACTGTGTAGACCCTGATAAGGTGCCACAGAATGTGGTGTCTCATCCGGGCCTACACTATTTGCCACTTAACTAGCCACCTCTAGACACAAACATCATGTAGAAAACTGTCCAAGTTGTAGAACATGTATGGTAAAGAATTGAGGTGTCCCCAGTCTCCCATATCTGGAACTATGTTTCTAATTACAGTGGAACTTCAATGGCTCGAACACCTTTGGGACCTCGAAAATCTGTTCGAGACAGGGGTAGTTCGAGCCACTGAGGTTACTGTCAGGAGGCATAACGAGATACTTTTAGACATCTTTTTGGTGTTCTATAATGAAAATGTATGCTGTATGTACTCATTAGAATCGCCTCATCGAGGCGATTCTAATGAGTACACACAGCATACATTTGCAAGACCAAAATCTCCTTTATTATCCCCCACTATTTCTTATGTACAGGATTCACTAGGGCTCAAGAATGGGTTCGACACATCCATGGTAAACGAGCCATCAGTGTTCGAGCCATCGAAGTTCTACTGTAGATACCACGTAAAAGTCCTAAAAATTTTAAGGACTTGCTGTAATTCTCCTAAACTTTCAACAAATTTGTTTCACGGTCCAGCAAGGGGTCCAAATATGTTCTAGAAAGGGTTATCCTTTGGAAGCAAGGAATACACCACAGAACAGGAAAATATGGAGTGTACATGTTTTCTGGGCCAGACTAGCTAGTTTCGGCCATTTAGGCCTCATCTGAGTGACCCTCAAATATTTTCAAAATTCCACAATGGATTCAATGATCCCAAAGGACAAGAAAATATAAACTACACTATGATGTAGGGCAGGGAGACTTTTTACGGCTGCCACACGTTCCCAGACAACAGTTGTAGTGACGTTAAATATGTTCTAGAAAGGGTTATCCTTTGGAAGCAAGGAATACACCACAGAACCGGAAAATATGGAGTGTACATGTTTTGTGGGCCAGACTAGCTAGTTTCGGCCATTTAGGCCTCATCAGTGACCCTCAAATATTTTCAAAATTCCACAAAACTGCAAACTGAATGGCAAGCAGAGTAGATCCAGATCAGACTGCTCCCACAGGGTCAGTCTGATCTGGGTCTACACCATTTGTTACGGCATTTCTGTCTCAATACTTAGGATCCTTATGGTAATCAAAATACATCCCTATCTACCCTACCCATTTTTTGTTGCATCTGCTCTATAGGAGTCAGGTTTTCATCCATTTATTTGTTTGTCCATTCGTTTTTTTTTTCAAACTACAGTCGAACTGCAATGGCTCGAACACCTTTGGGACCTCGAAAATCTGTTCGAGTCAGGGGTATTTCGAGCCACTGAGGGAGAGTGCCAGGAGGTATACGATATACTTTTGGATATCTTTTCTGTGTTTTATAATGAAAATGTATGCTGTGTGTACTCATTAGAATCGCCTCATCGAGGCGATTCTAATGAGTACACACAGCATACATTTGCAAGATAAAAGACTAAAATCTTCTAAATTATCCCCCAGTATTTCTTATGTCGAGGATTTCCCTAGGGGCTCAAGAATGGGTTCGACTCACTCATGGTAAACGAGCCATTGCTGTTCGAACCATAGAAGTTCTACTGTATCAACATTTGCGTCACCCCAAATGTTTAAGTCCATTCAGACCGACATATATAAAGCTTTGGCCAAATTCTTGTTTCTGATGTGGCACCTTAAACAAACATATGTTTTTTTTTGCCTAATTATCTTTTTATTGACTGGTCATCAAAAAGTAAAGAAATAAACTTGAATACCAAAACTAATTAATTTTATCTTTTGGAGCATCATGTAAATTGAGCAGATTAACCCATTGTATGCGGAGGGAAACCCCTAAAGGGGTACCTTGGCAAACAGTGCAGGCCCAGATCAGACGCCGCAGATTGCGCCGTCTGATCAGGGCTTGCACTATTCGCTAACAGAATTTTCTGTCAAAATTAAATAGAATAAAAACATAAAAATAGGCCTGACACCCATTTTATGACAAATAGACTTGTCCAACATATAGCAGTGGAAGAGTCAGTTAGCATACAATGTGTTAAATTTGTTCTATACAGAATTTTGTTTAGCTTATAAAATAAAGTTAGGAAGTGGCCATGCCAGGCTTAATTGCTTCTAAATTAGGTTGCTCAAGTACTTTCGAAGTACAGTCGAACTTCAATGGCTCGAACACCTTTGGGACCATGAAAATCTGTTCGAGACAGGGATAGTGCAAGCTACTGAGGGTTACTGCCAGGAGGCTTAACGAGATACTTTTGGACATCTTTTCGGACCTCTAAAATGTACATTTATGCTGTGTGTACTCATTAGAATCGCCTCATTGAGGCGATTCTAATGAGTACACACAGCATACATTTGCAAGATAAAAGACGAAAATCTGCTGAATTATCTCCCACTATTTCTTATGTAGAGAAATTTCCTAGGGACTGAAAAACGGATTCGACTCAGCCATGGTATTCGAGCCATCGGTATTCGAGCCATCGAAGTTTTACTGTAATTGTATATACACACAAACCTTTTTACAGCACTGACCGGCTCAAAACTGACACCAAACACCAATACAAACAAAACTGCTTTATTATCCAATCCAGCAAACAGACATTAAATATTCTATGGATGCCTACCTGTGTGACTGGAATCACTCAGACGGCGTTGTTTACATTTCTGTGTGAACAATCAGGTGCCGTTGCGTAGATGTTCCCTGCTTCAACTGCATTGTACGTCAAAATGATGATAACAGGAAAACCAACCCGACCATCCAATAGTAAAAAATATTGGACAGTGTATAGTTCACACAGGTGAAAACTGGTTTAAAACTCATCCCAAGGTCCCCGCCCATCGGGGCTTGAAGAAATAAATGGGCTGCATGATGCTTCCACGCAGAGCTGAAACCGAGGGCACACGAGTACTGGTAAATCGCTTAGAGGATCTAAGCCTGCCCAGGCAAAGCGGTGCAAGTCAGTCCGTCCATGCTTATAAACCCTATTGGTTTAATTGGGCAATAGGGCTTGGGATGTCATTTCACCTCAATGTCGGGTAAAAGTCCCACAAAATTGGAAGCAACGTCTCCAAAATGACCTATACAGTGTTGACGGGGACGCTAAACCTCAAATAAAAAACAAAAATAAAACTGATCCGATAGCCAAAAATACTTCATAACACTTTATAAAGAGATTGGGTAATAGTTTTGAATATAGTGATCATGAATTCCAAATATATTAGGTTACATAGAAAAATTACCATAAAATTTGTTGAACATGTTAAGATGTTATTTCGGTAGGCATATTGTTGGTTGATATGGTTGCAAATTTGGTTTAGGATGACACTGACGAGTTTCCATAAAACCCAATCTGCAACTTACCTCCTGAAATGACAATTTTAAAGACAGTCAGTGTCCTCTAATTCTCCTCTCAGACATATATGAGATTTGTCATGTTTTTCTCAGTTTGCAAAAAAGCGTCTCAAATGTCACATTTCAGCTCATTATTGATAAAAGTTGATGTCTAAGAGGAAATTGGAACTTGGTTTAATGTCCTGAATGTAAATTTGTTTTAGTCCAAGAATGTGCGTCATAGGATGTCGTTTTCCCTGAGTTTGGAGATGTCTGATGTAGCCGAGTGAAGCAATTATTTCTTGATATAACAAGTCATGTCCTGACAAATATAATTTTTTTACCATGAGCAAACACCAAAGGGGCAGATCAGACTGCGCATAAGCGCAGTCTGATCTGCCCCTTTGTGTTTGCTTCTCGGATAAAGAATTTCCTATAGTCTCTTTTTCTGAAATATGAAAATATGATGATCTATGTAGCTGAACAGGCTGGTTTGTGCCACACCTCGTCCTAAAACCCTAAGTTTTTCCCGGAGTTTGGCTCATCTGAGAAGCTATTTCTGTCCATTGATTTAACCCAGTAGTTAGTTGATCCACCTCACTCAAGGCTGTGTCCTTAATTGTCTCATCCCAATTTAGAAATATAGATGACGTGGGGGTGTTTTATGTGGAAAACAGAATGTCAATATCCCATTTTATGATATTGATGGGATTTTTTTCTCATCATGTCCTAGCTTACCTTTGATTTTTTACAGGGCAATAGATACCTTTCGATGTTTTTAACAAGGCAATAAATGTTTAAGTTCACCTGAGCCAAAGGGATAGTATTATGATAACACACTGGTTTGGAAACATTACGATAATGCATCCGTGTGACACTGTGCATGACGGCCCCCCGCCCATCGGGGCTTGAAGAAATAGATGGGCTGCATGGTGCTTCCACACAGAGCTGAAACCGACCTCACAGGAGTACTGGTAAACCGCTTAAAGGATCTTAGCCTGCCCAGGCAAAGCGGTGCGAGTCTGCCCGTTCATGCTTATAAACCCTATTGGTTTCATTGGGTGACGGGGCTTGAGATGTCCGGGTAAAAGTCCCACAAAATTGGAAGCAACATCTCCAAAATGATCTATACAGTGTTGACAGGGACGTTTAACCTAAAGCCAAACAAATCAAACAAACATGACACAGTGCATGAAATCATATCTCCAAAATGGTTATCACTCGGATGAAAATTTGTGATAATTTTCTTATTTTTAATCCAAACATAGGTTGTGGGTGCTTGTTAAAACCGCCTCTTTGAGGCGGTTCTAACGAGTACCCACAACCTATGTCTTAGAGCAGAAATTAGAAAAATAATGTATACCCTTGCCAACCCCAGTTTTCTCTAGATAAAGTGGGGTTTAGAGGGGTGTTCATTGCACACACTTGCTGACGTGATAAAATGGCTTCTGACCACATTTTTCAAACAATGAATTTTGATATCATCTTTAACTCCTGCTTCAGAATAGATTTCTTCCTGATAAACTTGTGAAAACCTTCTGAATTTTTCCCTAGAGTTATGCCCCTTGTAAAAAGGATAATGAAAAAGTTGTTTTTAATGGTATCTGACTTCTTTAATGCTGATGACCAATGGCTGCAAGGAATGGACTTATTTATTGGCAACATTTGGATGGGGGCATTGTGTTCTACAAATACATTGTTTTAGTTGCTGCTGAAATCAAACAAAATTAGGGCACTAGTCCTATAGGGCTATAGATGCTTGCATTGCAATGCCTTTACCTAAACCAGTCGCCCCCGCCCATCGGGGCTTGGAGAAATAGATTGGGCTGCATGTTGCTTCCACGCAGATCTAAATCTGACCACACACGAGTACTGGTAAACTGCTTTGAAGGACTAAGCTTGCCCAGGCAAAGCGGCATGTGTCAGATCGTCCAGTGCATATAAGCCTTCTGATTTCATTGGGCGGCAGGGCTTGAGATGTCATTTCATCTCAATGTCGGGTAAAAGTCCCACAATAGTGGAAGCAAAGTCTCCAAAATGACAGTAAAAGTGTTGACGGGGACATTAAACCCCATTTCAAACAAACTAACAGTTTACCTAAACCAAAATCAGTGGTCTTCTGTAGCTTAAGGAACAATGACTGAATAAATAATCCTTGCCCTTGTTAAAAGCAATCTGTTCTTCCAATGTGATGTGGCAATGTCTGTGATGACGGTATGTGCTTATTTTGACCAATGGCCTTTTCCCCCTTCACAACTCCATCAAAACTAAAGGCAATTGCTCCTTGAGAAACGTTAATGTGTGTTTTTCATCTTCAAACTCCATCAAGAGTTCGGACAATTGTTTCTCAAGAAACAAAGTGGTTTCTTGTTACAGAATATAACTCTTTAGAGATTAATCCACTGTTTCTGAAAAAAAGAAGGCCTGATTCTTGTGACAGCCCCCGCCCATTGGGGCTTGAAGAAATATATGGGCTGCATGATGCTTCCACCCAGAGCTGAAACTGACCCCCACACGAGTACTGGTAAACCGCTTAGAGGATCTAAGCCTGCCCAGGCAAAGCGGTGCGAGTCGGCCCATCCATGCTTATAAACCCTATTGGTTTCATTGGGTGACAGGGCTTGAGATGTCATTTCATCTCAATGTCGAGTAAAAGTCCCACAAAATTTGAAGCAACGTCTCCAAAATGACGTTTACAGTGTTGACGGGGACGTTAAACCTCAAATCAAACAAACAAACTGATTCTTGAGCCTTTTGTTAACCCTCATCTTGCTGAAATTCATTTAAGCCACACCCATTTCTGTCTATCAACCAATCACATTACTTGATAAAAATTTTTTTTATTGCTACAAATTCATAAACTGAATGCCAAACGGTGTAGATCCTGATCAGAAGCCATCTGATCTGGATCTACACTGTTTCCAAAGATAGGGGTTGTCGTGGACAGCAGTCTATAAGAGTTAAACGGGATGAAAAAGACAACATGAATATTAAAATTATATAACCCTAGTGTAAATTTTGACACACTCATTTCTGACTATCAACCAATTAAGTTACATATAGAGATGTAATTTCTAATAATAAATTCACCAATTTCTTGACAAACATGGATGATCCAGATCAGAATTTGTCTTTTCCAGAATGAATTAACACTGTTTGGAAAGTAGAGCAGACTATAATGATCCTACATATCGGGACAGAATATGGACTAAGCAAACAGTGCAGACCCAGATCAGACTGCTCCTTCAGGAAGCTCCTGAAGGACCAGTCTGATCTGGGTCTGCACTGTTGGCCATCCTGTGAGGCCTGTATGATAAATATGGTAGTTCAATATTTTTTGTCTAACTTGATAGATTTGAAGTTTGATGCATGGGAACAGCATGAGTTGAATTTAACCCTTATCTTGCTGAATATTCATTAAAGCCACACCCATTTCTGTCTATCAACCAATCAAATTACTTGATGTACTTTATTGCTACAAATATATAAACTGAATGCCAAGCAGTGTAGATCCTGATCAGATGGCTTCTTCAGAAGCCATCTGATCTGGATCTACACTGTTTGCAAAGATAGGGGTTGTTGTGAACAGCAAGATAAGGGTTACAATTCCACAGAGATTGATAAGGTGGAAATTGCCTTATGAATAACAAAAAAAATCAAAGCACTGACAACACTGGTGTAATTTTGTTTCTGAACAGGGATTTAGATTGTTTTGTTTAACTCTTAAATTCCTATAAGCAAACAGTAAAGACCCTGATCAGACACTGCATCATGCAGCATCTGATCTGGGTTTACACTGTCAAACCAAACACGCGTATCCAGTCTGAATGGATTCTACAGCAACACACTGACAAGAATCGTGGGGCTGGATTTCATACAAATCAGTGATTGTCACATGGACATTAGCAGTGTAAAGCAACTGTGCTTAGTAACGTGAGGTCTTTTGACAAACAATCAATCCAAAAGTTACAAACATGTTTTGGCATGGGCCTTCATGGCCTAGTGGATAAGGGCGCCAACTCTTAAAACATTAGGTCTCTGATCGCTGCGGTTCTAGCCTAGCAGAATGCAGCGTCTGATCAGGACCTGCACTATTTGCAAACAGAAAATTCCATCAAAAATAGAATAAAAACGAAAACATATGCCTGACATCCCTTATATGACAAACGGGCTTGTCCAAACATACAGCAATGGAAGAGTCCACTAGCATACAATGGGTTAAGGGCCACTGGGAGACAGATATTTTGTCTGAATTAATATCTTATTAAATAAATCTAAAATTACAAAGCAAAAATAGTTTTCTGCAGCGGATGACATATTTATGTTTTTTTTTCATTATTATTTTTCAAAGAAAGTCAGGCTTGACTTTTCATGTGAATAATGTCTGCCACATGAAATGACAAGACCGATTAAAGAAAATTGTTAAACAAATGAGAATGTCGGCTGCCATGATGTTGATGGGTTCTTTAAGGGTGCATATTTATGCTCATAACCCATTTTGTACTGGAAACCTCAAAACGGGTAGTTGGAAAACAGTGTAGGCCCAGATCAGACGCCTCAGAATGCGGCATCTGATCAGGGCCTACACTGTTTGCGAAAAGTTAAGCCATTTTCCAAATAGATTTTGAAGAAAACACAACCTGACACCCCTAAATTTCACAATGGACTCCTGCCATATATAAGGTGGAAGATTCCATTTGGTGCAAAAAGGGATTAGGGAGAAGAAACATTAAATTATGTGTCTATGATATGTACAAGTGAATTGTACAGACATACGTGAGCTTACTCAGAATCTCAGAATACAGAAAAAAAGTGCATAAATCCCATGTGGCAGCAGCATCACCGATGACTTTCTTAACCCTTATCCTGCTGAATATTTTAATTAGCCACACCCATTTCTGACTATCAGCCAATCAGTTTACATGATTTAATATTTTCTTTCAAATTCACAACTGAATGACAAACAGTGTAGATCCTGATCAGATGGCTTCTGGCTTCTTCGGAAGCCATCTGATCTGGATCTACACTGTTTGCAAAGGTAGGGGTTGTCGTGAACAGCAGGATAAGAGTTAAAACTGTTTTCTTTTGTTTGTGTGTGTTGAGGTTTTATGTCCCCATCAACACTATTAATATTCAGGTCATTTTGGAGACATTGCTTCTGATTTTGTGGAATTTTCACCCGATATTGAGATGAAGTCACACCTCAAGCCTTAACACCCAAAGAAACAACTGGGGTTTATAGGATTGGCCAACTCACACCACTTTCCTCTGGTAGCCTCACTACAGCTGCCATTCCTATAAACCCCAGTTGTTTCTTTGGGTGTTAAAGCTTGAGGTGTGCACTGTTTGCCAAGGTACCCCTTTAGGGGTTTCCCGCATACAATGGGTTAAGGAATCACCATTTTCAGAAACTTTTTTCAGAGAAAATCAAGCTTGCCAAGCAAATAGAATACACCGCAACCTCTTTATAACAATATTGTTGGCGTCCAAACAGAAATTTTGTTAGCTGATCAACTGTGTTACAGTCAAACTTACATGTATATTAAGCAAGTACCTGAGGGGTAATCAAAAGATGCTTGTTTATCACAGGAGAATTAAATGCACATGCTTGCTTAAGACAGGTTGCTTGCTGAACAGAGGTGGCCACTTTGACAGGTTTGCTGTATATCCAAACAAAAATGCATAGATTTTATTTAAAAAAAAGGACCAGGGAGGGGTGTGGGAGCTGGGGGATCTTAAAAGCTTTGATCATTTCATAGGGCAAATAATTATGCCAACATTTTTGCTGAAAAAGTATGAGTAGATTTTACAATTTTCCAGCAAAAGTACTGTAGTATATAAGGCTCCCGCCCATAGGGGCTTGAAGAAATATATGGGCTGCATGATGCTTCCACGCAGAGCTGAATCTGGCCCGCACACTAGTACTGGTAAACCGCCTAGAGGATCTAAGCCTGTCCAGGAACCGCGGTGCTAGGCGGACCGTCCATGCTAATAAACCCTATTGGTTTCATTGGGCGACAGGGCTTGAGATGTCATTTCATCTCAGTGTCGGGTAAAAGTCCCACAAAATTGGAAGCAACGTCTCCAAAATGACCTTTACAGTGTTGACGGGGACGTTAAACCTCAAATCAAACAAAAAAAAAAAAAGTAGTACCGTATTCGCCCTAATTGCCGCACATGCTCCTATAAGCGCACACCAAAGATATTTTTGAAAAGAAAATGCATAAGCTCAAACTTTACAGTAACCTCCCCCTGGAAGCTCTCACAATAAATCGCTAAAAAACTAACCGTTATTTCTTCAACAGTGAAGGCAATGCTTTAGTATCTTTTTACGTCCCATTAAATATCAGTATGCATAATCTCGGGGGCTATTGTTTTCGCATCGAGTGTGCGCTTATTAGGTAGATTTTTCACTGTGATTTTTTGACATGATTTTGAAAAAACTAAGCGCACGGTGCGGTAATTAGGGCGAATAGGGTATATATATTGTACTGCTAGAACAGTTAACATTTTGACCACTAACAAGCTGGTTAAGCTGAAAATGCTTTCAACAACTTGGCCCTGGTATAATTTTAACCCTTGTCCTGCTGAATATTTAAATATGTCACACCCACTACTGATTATCAGCCAATCAGATTACTTGATGCAAATTACTGCAGCAAATTCATAAACTGGATGTCAAACAATGGTGATCCTGATCAGATGGCTTCTTCAGAAGCCATCTGATCTGGATCTACATTGTTTCAAAGATAAGGCATATCCGGGCTCAGCAGGACAAGGGTTAACCCATTTCTTCCATTGCTATATGTTGGACAAGTCCATTTGTCATATACGGGGTGTCAGGCCTATTTTTTTTTTTTTTTTATTCTATATTTGTTAGCAAATAGTGCAGGCCTTGATCAGACCCCGCGTTCTATGGCATCTGATCTGGGCCTGAACTGTTTGCCAAGGTACCCCTTTAATGGGTTTCCCGCATACAATGGGTTAACAAGAAGGGCAACTTTTGGAACTTTCCCATTTTTCCTGTACGGCGAGATGCTCCAAAACATGGGGTAAACACTTAACCCTTTTTCTGCTGAACACGACAACCCCTACCATGCAAACAGTGTAGATCCAGATCTGATGTCAGATAAGAAGCCATCTGATCAGGATCTACAAACAGTTCTTTGCAAACAGTGTAGATCCAGAACAGATGGCTTCTTCAGAAGCCATCTGATCAGGATCTACACTGTTTGTCTTGTAGTTTGTGAATTGAACAAATACATTGGATCAAGCAAGTTGATTGGTACGTGTGGATAAATTTATTCATCAGGATAACAGGATAAGGGGTAATTGAAATTCTTACCCTTTCCTAAGGGGAAACAAAAATAATATGTTTGAAGTCTTCCTTGAAGATGTATGCATTTCCCTTAAGTTTATTTAATTAATTTTCATTTTCTGTCTGTTTCTGTAAGTGATGTTATAATTAATTTACTGGAAATAGACAAGGGCTCATGTGTCCTATCGAACAGTTCCTATATTTAGAAAACCAATTCCAGTGGTATGTGACCAGGATATAATTAAGTTTATGCTGTGACATAATGCTGTCAATGCTTGAAAAAGTCTGTGAAATGAGCATCTCCCTAAACCCCACTTGATATAGAGGAAACTGGGGTTTATGGGGGTATACTATAAGAATCTGATATAGGGTTCTGTTGTAGATGAGCGTTTCCAACCCGAGGGATGACCGTGCTGAGTGGAACCGAGGCTACGCCGAGGTTCCGCTCAGCACGGTCATCCCGAGGGTTGGAAACGCCCATCTACAACAGAACCCCATATTGGGTTCTTTTTTCTTTCACAACACCTCCGGTTAGTTTTGACAGCTCACACATGTATATTGTTTACAAAATAAAAGTGGTGCGGAAGTAGTTCTGGTAGTTGAATAGAGTCGAAGCGCATTTATGTTAGTTGCCTGGGTCGGAACACCAGGGTCAGAACATAAATTTCTATCCCAGGGTAAAATTACGGATTTCCTTGTCTGGTGTGCAA
The DNA here is from genome assembly GCA_963580285.1 of Lucinisca nassula. Classification (NCBI taxonomy): domain Eukaryota; kingdom Metazoa; phylum Mollusca; class Bivalvia; order Lucinida; family Lucinidae; genus Lucinisca; species Lucinisca nassula. The sequence continues at coordinate 86,484,991 of OY757016.1, read as the reverse complement.
GAAATTATTTTCTTATTCCTGCTCCAGAACATAGGTTGTGGGTACTCATTACAACTGCCTCAATGAGGGGGTTCAAACGAGCACCCACAACCTATGTTTGCAGTATAAAAAAGAAAAATTGCATAGATTTTCATCAGAAAAGCGGCCATTTTGTGATATGAAAAATGCACTATGTCGCACAGGTGTCATAATGTTTTCCATTCATTCTTTCATCCTATCCAGCTGGAGAAATAGAACGGACCGCATGATGCTTCCGCGTTGTGTTTATTGGAAATGACCTAACTTTTGAGTACTGGTAAACCCCTTAGAAGGTCTAAGCATGTTCAGGAAGAGGTGCATTCCCCATTGGGGCTTTGAGAAATATAATGGGCTGCATGGTGCTTCCGCGCTGAGCTGAAACCAAAATTTTGAATACTGGTATACATGTGCAGAAGGTCTAAGCATACCCAGGAAAAAGAGATGCAAATCAGATCGTCCCTTAATAAACCCTAGTTGTTTCTTTGGGTATTACGGCTTGAGATATATGTCATTAATTTTCATCTCAGTGTTGGGAAGAATTCCCACAAAATCTGAAGCAGCATCTCCAGAATGACCTAAATATTTTAACAGGGATGTAAAACCTCAACACAAACAAATCAGGGGCAAGCTGAGTTGATTACAGTAAAAATCCTAAAAACTCTGACACCTTGAGAACTTGCTGTAATTCTCCTAAAATTTTAACAAATTTGTTTCATGATCCAACAAGGAGTCCAAAAGGTGCAGACAGAATGACAGTCTGATCTGGGTCTGCACTGTTTGCTTAGGCTATGTGTCCAAATACTTAGTATCGTTGCGGTATAACATACCATATTTATCCTAAGTATTTGGAAGTCATTGGCAACTCTTCTAAAATTTGAACAAGTACAATCTACTACCTGGTGTTGTGTCTAAAAATAGCTAGATGAGTTGCATACAGTGTAGACCCAGATTAGATGCCACATTTTGTGACATCTCATCTGGGTCTACACTGTTTGCTCAGGTCTGTCTGTCTGAATACAAATCATATGGTAAATACAGTACTAACATAGCTTGGTTCATGACAAAACATAAAAAGACAAAACATAGACCGGAACATAGACCGCCAAGACGCGACAAAAGACGGAATGACACAACATAGAAAAATAAGATATAAAAAACATCTAAAAAACATAGAAAAAAGGTAGAAAAAAAAATGAAGAAAAAATTCAAAAACAGAAAAAATTTTATTGACATGATCTTTGCAAATATATATACATTTTTTTTGCTCCGCAAAATTTTGAACAAAAAGCCTTCATAGCCAATTTTGTGTTTGTAAAAGTTCCATTGCCGACTATTCCGACTAACTAATTCAAAGGAACACATAGTACAGGTACTCTTAACTCATTTTATTTCAATAAAAAACAACAATACAGGTACTTTAGTCATGATAACGGAAAGTTGACTGAAGCAAGACAGTAAGCCGACGCTGTATAACTAATCACTGACTGCTTGGTAAATGCATGATTGTTTGCTGCAATACTGATCGGGTGTGACAAAAGGTAACATTACAATAACACACCCATTTGGCATAGTGCATTTTTCACATCTCAAAAATGGCTACTTTCCTGATGAAATTTCGTAATATTTTTCTTATAAATACTGCAAACATAGATTGTGGGTGCTCGTTAGAACTGCTTCATTGAGGTGGTTCAAACGAGTACCCACAACCTATGTCTTGGAGCAAAAATAAGGCAAATAATGTTTACCCCCTTAAACCCCAGTTTTCTCTTTATAAAGTGGGGTTTAGAGGGGTGTTCATTTCACGGACTTGTTAAAATGATGTTAACTTTCTTTCTTTTGTCGTTCTTTTAATTGTCTTTCTATTAATGGTCGCTTCTGCCTTATGACGCGTCTGTGTTTTGTCAGTTCTTCCTTTTGTCTTTCTAAGTTTTGTCCGATACCGACCTAGTCATGTGACATGAGTTTGTTCTATTTTTCTTGGAGAGTCATGTAGGGAATAGTGGGTGGTATTGATTGGATGAACTTTATTTTAGAAACTAATGTAATATGTTAGAACTGTACTTGCCTCAGTGAAAATAATGCTTTTTCAGTTTGTTTATTAAATTTATATTGATCTACATTGAGCAAATATCTTGGTAGAAAGGCCACTTATATAGCAGTTACCATGATCATACAAGCCCCCGCTGATTCGGTCTTGGAGAAATAGATTGGGCTGCATGGTGCTTCCACACAGAGCTGAAACTGACTGCACATGAGTACTGAAATAAACTGCTTAGAACGTCTAAGCCTGCCCAGGCAAAGTGATGCGAGTCGGACCATCCATCCATCCATGCATTTAAAACCTTGAGGTTTCATTGGATGACATCTCAATGTTGGGTAAAAGTTCCACAAAACTGGAAGTAATTACATCTCCAAAAATAACCTAAATTTTGTTGACGGGGATATTAAACCTCAATTCAAACACATCAAACAAACTCGTCAAACAAACACCCCTAAATTGTGAAATGGACTCCTGCAATATATATATATATATGAAGGAAGATTCCATCTGGTGCAACATCACTTTTGTCTCTTTTCTCTCTTACTCTGGGAGATAACACAAAGTGATCCACAAGAGTTGATGTGCCATTAAATCCCAACACAGTCAAGGCTTATTACAGGTTGACAGTGTGGCTGTTTTTTTTTTGTTCCGTAAAAATCCTAAAAATTTGGACACCTTGACGACTTGCTGTAATTCTCCTTAAATTTTAACTAATTTGTTTCATTAGTCCCCGCCCATAGGCGCTTGAAGAAATATATGGGCTGCATGATGCTTCCACGCAGAGCTGAATCCGGCCCGCACACTAGTACTGGTAAACCGCGTAGAGTATCTAAGCCTGTCCAGGAACCGCGGTGCGAGGTGGACCGTCCATGCTAATAAACCCTTTTGGTTTCATTGGGCGACAGGGCTTGAGATGTCATTTCATCTCAATGTCGGGTAAAAGTCCCACAAAATTGGAAGCGACGTCTCCAAAATGACCTTTACAGTGTTGACGGGGACGTTAAACCTCAAATCAAACAAACAAATTTGTTTCATGATCCAGCAAGGAGTCCAAAAGGTGCAGACAAAATGGCAAACAGTGTAGACCCTGATCAGACTGCTCCTTCAGGAGCAGTCTGATCTGGGTCTGCACTGTTTGCTTAAGCCTATCAGCCCCAATACTTAGGATCATTACGGTACTACAATTTCAAAGACAAATTCTCGTAACTGGGATAATCCCAACTTCATAATTTTATGTGAAATTTTCATTTTTAGGGGACAGGATACGCCGAGTATATTTTCCACCATTTTTTCGAAGGAGACAACTTTCATAACTTCTGTTCCCTTTTCTACAAATGCCCTTCTGAAAAGAAGGGATCGTCTCTCAAAGGAAAGAATTTGCTCTTCAGGAGTAGACCCCTATTCATGCTGCCCCCGCTCATCGGGGCTTGAAGAAATAGATTGGGCTGCTTGCATTGCTTCCACGCAGAGCTGAAGCCGACCGCACATAGGTACCGATAAACCACTTAGAGGTTCTAAGACTGCCCAGGAAAAGTAATGCGAGTCAGACTATTCATGCATATAAACCCTTTTGGTTTCATTGGGCAGCAGGGCTTGAGATGTCATTTCAGCTCAGTGTCGGGTAAAATTCACACAAAATAGGAAGCAGTGTCTCCAAAATTACCTTTACAGGGTTTTTGGGGATGTTAAACCTCAAATCAAACAAACTAAAAGATCCCTATTGACATGGGAGCCAAAACCAATTTGAAAGAGTGGTCTCCCCTGAAGATGTATCAATTCCCCTCAGATGATTTTGCTGGTTTAGAGACCTCAGTAATGTTTGTCAGGAGCAACTAAGAAAGTGGATGACTGACCTGTCAGAGATCTCCTGAGACCCATTTTTCTGACATTGTCATTTCCTATTGCGTGCCAGAACAGATAGCAACCATCATGACATTGCCTGGCAATAGCTCCGAGTGCGACCTCATGCAAAACGATAATTGAGCCAATTCATGAAAAAATGGTATTTATCGAATAGCTGTCACCAGCAAAGACTCTGACTGGCCTGCGTATACTCAGTCTTGCCAGAACCTTTGGTTGTTGCAGATAAGATATTGAAGTTACCATGGAGACCTTGAGGAAGCCTCATGCAAGAAGTTACAGTAAAATTCCTGTATTAAGACCACCTTTGGGACTGTTCAAAAGTGGTCTTTAAGACCACTTTTGAACAGTCCCAAAAGTGGTCTCTGACCGGAGGACACTGTATGCAGAAAAGACAAAGAAAGAATAACTGCAACCTATTAAATAAGCTAAATAACCTACTTAAAGCAGATTTAGTATTATTTTTAGGTGGTCTTAATAGCAGAATTTTACTGTATATGCATCTAGCTCTATTTACAGTTGGATACGCACATGCATTTTAACCTTTATCTCGTTGAACACGACAACGGCTACAACCTTTGCAAACAGAGTAGATTCAGAACAGATGGCTTTTAAAGAAGCCATTTGATCAGGTTCAGAGACCACTTTTGGGACTGTTCAAAAGTGGTCTTAAAGACCACTTTTGAACAGTCCCAAAGGTGGTCTTAATACAGGAATTTTACTGTAACTTCTTGCATGAGGCTTCCTCAAGGTCTCCATGGTAACTTCAATATCTTATCTGCAACCACCAAAGGTTCTGGCAAGACTGTGAGTATACGCAGGCCAGTCAGAGTAAGGGCGAGGATTGTGGCCACGTAAAATCGATTTAAGCCCCCCAGTGGAAATCTTCCACTGACCGTTCCAAGGCGGCTCTTCTGTGGCGATTTATTTATGTTGTTGTTTGTTTCTTACTGTGTGTATCACTTGTGTCTTTTAATTTTGGATGGCCATATGGCCATTTTGTGGGAAAGTAACTGTCCATATGGCCTTTCTTTGTTTAGGTTTCCATTATGGTCTGGTCGCTTAATGTTTGTATTTCTTTCCCTTTGGTGTCTTTTATGGATGGAGTAAGTTAATTGTATCAATTCCTGATCTTTGTTTTACTTCTACTCTACACTGTTGTCATTAAACAGCATAGATCCAGTTCAGAGGCTTCTTAAGAAGCCATCTGATCAGATTCTACACTGTTTGTCATTTAGTTTGCAAATTTGAATGAATACAAAAAATCAAGTAATTTGACTGGTTGATAGTAAGAAACGGGTATGGCTAATAAATTTATTCAGCAGGATAAGGGTTAGAGAATGCTATGAGCCCTTCTCATGTTTAATTTTGGTTGAGTTTGGAGTGTAATGGCCAAGTCAACATCATTAACCCATTGTAGGTGGGAAACCCCTAAAAGGGTACCTTGGCAAATAGTGGAGGCACAGATCAGATGCCGCAGAATGCGGCATCTGATCAGGGCCTGCACTATTTGCTAACACAATAGGCTGATTTGAGTATTCACTGAGCACAAATGTTATTAACCCATTGTATGGGGCAAACCCCTAATGGGGTACCTTGACAAACAGTGCAGGCGCAGATCAGATATTGCAGAACACGGCATCTGATCAGGGCCTGCACTATTTGCTAACACAATTTTCCATCAAAAATAGAATAAGAACAAAAAAATAGGCCTACCATGACATATAGGACAAATGGACTTGTCCAGCATATAGCAAAGTATACAGTGGGTGACACTTAAACAGTGAAGTGTCCTATTCCCCAAGTGTATTGGCTCAATTAATTTCTGTCTTTAATGTAAGGGGGTGGGGGAGTGAAATAAGGACAACATCACACGGCTCTGTAAACAAAAAAGTTTCAGGGAAAGTGGGAGTATAGGCTGATTTGAGTATTCACTGAGCACAAATGTCATTAAACATAATTTTCAATTAGAGACATGTGAGGAAAATCTGCTTCATTTTTCATGGACGAGCATTAAAGGCTTGCACCAGCCTGGCAATCTGTGCAGTCTGATCAGAGCTTTCTCAGTCCAATTGAGTTTCAATGAACCCCTATCATGCTGAATAATTCAATATGCTACACTCCTCCCCCCCCCCCCCCACACATTTTCAGCTATTTGTGTTGTTTGATTTCAATTTTTACCATGGATTAAAAAGCAGAATAGAAAACAGTATAGATCCTGATCAGCTGGCTTCTGAGAAGCAGGCTGATCTGGATCTATACTGTTTTCCAAAAGGCATATATCTAGGTTCAGCATGGTGGGGGTCTCGTAATGCAGCTCCTGTCAGGATCTACAGATACAGAAGCTGGTTTACACCATCACTTTGTCAGAGGACCCAAAAACAGAACTTAGTCAGTAGACCTAAAGACAGAACTTAGAGGTCTTAAAGACAGAACTTGGTCAGAGGACCCAAAGACAGAACTTAGTGAAAGGACCAAAAACAGAATTTTGTCAGAGGACCCACAGACAGAACTTAGTCAGTGGACCTAAAGACAGAACTTAGTCAAAGGACCCAAAGACAGAACTTAGTCAGAGGACCCAAAGACAGAACTTAGTCAGTGGACCTAATGACAGGTTTTCCCGTAGCTGGTCAGAAGTGGTTTGGCAATTTTGTATTCACTGACTGAATTGCTTCTGTATTTTGTTGTGGGTTGAAATAATGATGGCAAAATGAGAATTGTCATGTAATATCGGAATACTGTAATTGAGTTTGCTCTTCAGAAATGTGATGTTATTTTAGTTGGGTTTTATTGTCCTTAAACACTTATCCTGCTGAATCCATACCGTTACAAACAGTGTAGATCCAGATCAGATGGCTTCTGAAGAAGATCTAACCACTGAGCCATAGAGTCGACTCCCTGACGCAGTTGTTAGAGAGTGGTTTATGCATAATCTATGAAGGGAGGAATTGCGGTCTGTAACACTAAGAACATACAAAATATAATAAAAATGAGTGGGAGAATGACATTTTGGCTAAATTAATAATTGTTGGATTTCATGACAATAGTATCAGATTCAAAAGTCAGGGAAGGAGCTTGTGGTGTCTTGAATGAGTTTTCAAAGGTCATCTTTTTAAAGTGAATCAGAGAGATATATATATATATATATATATATATTGTATGCTGTATGCTGTGTGCTTTCATTAGAATTGCCTGTAGTCATAATGATTAGGATGACTGAGGGATATGTTTTCAATTTTCTATGATATAAATGTATGCTTTCATCAGAATTGCCTGTAGGCATAATGATTAGGATGACAAAGGGATATGTTTTCAATCTCCTATAATATAAATTTATGCTGTGTGCTCTCATCAGAATCGCCTGAAACATATAAATGTATGCTGTGTGCACTCATTAGAATCTCCTATTCCAGGCCATTCTAATGAGTGCACACAACAAATTTTCTAGTTAAAAAAGAAACAAAATACCCTTAATTGTCCTGAATATATATATGAAGTCTTTAGAAAACTTACATAGCTTAGGGACCCAAGAATTAGTTTGAATCAGACATGGGAAATGAGCCATCCATGTTTATGCCATTGAAGTTTGACTGAATGTCTATTAACCCTTGTCCTGCTGAATATTTAAATAGGTCACACCCACTACCGATTATCAGACAATCAGATTACTTGATGCAAATTATTGCAACAAATTCATAAACTGGATGGCAAACAATGAAGATCCTGATCAGATGGCTTCTTCAGAAGCTATCTGATCTGGATCTGCATTGTTTCAAAGATAAGGCATATCTGGGCTCAGCAGGACAAGGGTTAATACTGTATTTATCCTAAATATTCGGACACTTCAACTTCTTACCATACTTGTTCTAAAATGTTAATATGTTGTGTCTACAAATAGCTGGATCATTGGCAAACAGTGTAGACCCTGATGAGACACAGCATCCTTCAGTGTTTGCTCAGGCCTGTTTGTTCGAATACATAGGGTAAATATGGTAAAGTATTTGCTTTAGTGTTAATGAGCTGAGTTAATTCGAATCCAGGCCCCCCCGCCCATTGGGGCTTGGAGAAATAGATTGGGCTGCATGATGCTTCCACACAGAGCTTAAACCAACGGCACATGAGTACTGGTAAACAGTTAAAAACACTTAGAAGGTCTAAGCCTGCCCAGGTAAAGTGGTGCAAGTTCATGCATATAAACCCTATTGGTTTCATTGGGCAGCAGGGCTTGAGATGTCATTTCATCTCAATGTCAGGTAAAATTCCCACAAAATTGGAAGCAACGTCTCCAAAATGACCTAAATAGTGTTGACCGGGATGTTAAACCTCAAACAACTAAACAAACAAACTTGTTCTAAAATTTTAATATGAACAATTAACTACCCGATATTGTGTCCAAAAATAGCTGGATCATTGGCAAACAGTGTAGACCCTGATGAGACGCCGCATCCTGCGGCGTCTCATCAGGGTCTACACTGTTTGCACAGGCCTGTCTGTTTGAATACATAGGGTGAATATGGTAAAGTATTTTGCACCAGTAATGATGAGCGGAGTTAATTTGAATCTAATGAGTACCCACATTTTCTGGAGAAAAATGTCTTCCAAAATCACCCTAGAATTTCGCCCAAGGAAATTAAGTTTGTTGACTTTATACAAGAGTAGCCAACTATTAGCTTGACTAATGAAATAAGTATTGATTTGCTTTCTGTTGCTAATGAATGGCAGTAATTTAGCCTGGTCTTGTTAAAACATACATACATGGTTAAACCTTAAAACACTGCAGAATATTTTCAGCAAAAAACAAGGCTTCACATTTAGTGTGAATCATCTGCCCAGCAGATAATTCACATGTAATGTAAAGCCCTATTTTTGCTGAATCAGAAAAAAATACTTTGGAAAGGCTGCCTTCTAAACATGCTTAGCCCTTGAAGGGTTGTGATGAAGTGTGTGAAGGAACATTCCATTACCTGATATCTTGGAATCAGCCAAGGATCAAGCAACTTAGGATGTGATCCCTAGTTGCTAAAGCAAGTAGCATAATTTATTAGTTACCCCACTTATATATTGCATTGTAACGCATTGACCTGATAAAGATATGCTATCTTAGGACAAGTGAGCTTTATCACATCAACATGACATTGCACTTTGATGAATGAAGCGAACTACCGGCAAAAATGGCTAAAAAGTTATACATGTAATTACTAGATAAATTGGAAAAATTACATAAATAAAAATAACGGTCAGCTGATAGTAAATATACTGCCCCAATATATATTCCGCGCGGGAATGTTGGGACGCAATGACTGATCTTAAATTGCCGATTTAAAGAGTTTATAAGGGGATAAACTGATAAATAGAATACCAGATTCGTGTCTTTTGATATCAAGTTTATCAGGCTCGGCTTCGAGAACGCATGCAGAATCACTCGGCAAGCCTCGTGATTCTACAAGCGTTCTCGAAGCCTTGCCTGATAAACTTGATATCAAAAGACATGAACCTGGTATTCTCTATCACTACACCACAGAGGCTTCTAAAGTGAATCCAGAATAGGCTTCAGAAAGTTTGGTATACTAGGAAGAAAACCCCTCTAAAACCTACAAGCATGTTCTTACAAAAATAATACTAAACATAGATTTAACATACCGTCAAAGCTTCTGCGTTTGGCTCGGCACAATGTTGTGTGTATTCTTACACCTTTGACCTGCTGCTAATAACACATTCATTTTTAATGGTATTTATATCTTAAACAGTACCGGAAAATCATGCATACCCATGCTAGCTCGCTAAAATTGTGAGAAGTATAGATACTAGCCACAATTACAGCCATGCAGTAAATTTCAGCAGATCATTGATCTCCGTTACAATTGCATTTCCTTTGGTGAAAAAATGATGAAACTTCCCTACAGATCAATGGTTACCTCCCGTCAGTATGAATATCCACAACATTGTGATTGGCATGTAAAATATATATAGAACTATTTGGTGTTTGGTGACTTTTTAGGCAAACTATATAAAAATCAGACATAAAGCGGCCAAATGTATGGGGAATAATTTCTCCACAAACCACTCCTGCATACATCATATCATATATGCACAAGTTGTGCGTGGAGCTGCATATTTTACCTACCATATTTCACCTAAAATATTTTAGCCGCGCTGCTTTGACATATACCTGACGTGCATAAGCACCAGATAGGTTTCCTTTTCTGTCTCGTAACACAGGTTCAGCAGGACAAGGGTTAATGGTTTGTTTTCCCTCTACTTGCAGGTGATGATCTACTTGATTGACTGTGTTCTACCTCAGAGCTACTTTGCCAACAATCTACGAGCTCTCTCCGTGGATATGGCTGTGTTCAGGGATCTGTTGAAGATATTCCCAAAATTGTCCAAACATCTGGACTACTTACAGCATGCTCAAGACCAGGCTTCAGGTGAGCTCTTGTGGTGGTTTTGAGTTTTACAGCCCTGTCAACACTTTTATGGTCATGTTGAGCTAATCATTTTACTGTGCAGGCTTATATAGTATACATAAGTGATTTAAGAAAAAGATCACTTCTAGCAGTGATTTGTGGCTTAATATAGAAGCCTCCGTGGTGTAGTGGTTATGCTACTCACCTTGTAAACCATGGGTCGCAGGATCGATCCCAGGCTTCTCCAGACTTTCAGATGAGTCTTTAAATCAAGGTCCCATCTTATGACCTTAGCTGTTGGTGAGACATAAAACACAAACCCTTCTTCTGTTGAATAATATATCACTGTTTGGAGGTCATTTGTAAGGTATATCAAATTACTATGCGCAAGTGATTTATCTACTTACAACTGACCAACAAACTGTGATATATTATTCCACAAATCACGCGATAGAGCTGATCTGTTTCGATTCTAACACACTGAAAGTCAACTATATGCTGTTTTTCCTTCATATGCTCTCAACATTCCACCATTGTTTGAAGAAAACCCGCCAACATGTTTGACTGTATTACATGCAGCTAAATGCTTTTGTAATGTACTTTATTCGTGGAAAAGATGTTACGTTGTCTAACATCAAGGAAACGATCGACGACTTAACAAAACTTCATAACACGCTGGCTCTTCACATCATGCTTTTTATACCCCCGTAAGAGGGCATATAGTTTTTGCACTGTCCGTTTGTTTGTGGGTTTGTGGGTTAGTCTGCACTTTTTAGCTCCACTAGCCGAAGGCCAGCGGGGCTATTGTCATGGCCCTGTGTCCGTCGTGCGTCAGTGCGTCCGTGCGTTAACTTTTTCTTTAAACATCTTCTCCTCCTAAACTACTGGGCCAATTGTAACCAAACTTCACAGGAATGTTCCTTACATAGTCCTCTTCTAAATTCCTTCAAAGAATTTTGTTACACCCAGAACTCTGGTTGCCATGGCAACAAAACCACAAAAAAATAAAAATCTTTAAAAATCTCCTCCAAAACCACTTGTTGGATTTCATTTTTATTTTGCATGAATGTTCCTTGGGTGGACCTCTTTCAGATTCCTTGAAGAAATTTTGATCCGATAAAAAACATGGCCGTCATGGGCGGGGCTTATTTTCCCTATTTAACATATAGTGTAATGCTAAAACATCTTCTCCTCCTAAACTATTGGGCCCATTGTAACCAAACTTCACAGGAATGTTCCTTACTTAGTCCTCTTCAAAATTCCTTCAAAGAATTTTGTTACACCCAGAACTCTGGTTGCCATGGCAACAAAACAACACAAAAAAATAAAAATCTTTAAAAATCTTCTCCTCCAAAACCACCTGTTGGATTTCATTTTTATTTTGCATGAATGTTCCTTGGGTGGACCTCTTTCAGATTCCATGAAGAAATTTTGATCCGACAAAAAACATGGCCGCCATGGGTGGGGCTTATTTTCCCTTTTTAACATATAGTGTAATGCTAAAACATCTTCTCCTCCTAAACTACTGGGCCAATTGTAACCAAACTTCACAGGAATGTTCCTTACTTAGTCCTCTTCTAAATTCCTTCAAAGAATTTTGTTACACCCAGAACTCTGGTTGCCATGGCAACAAAACCACACAAAAAATTAAAAATCTTTAAAAATCTTCTCCTCCAAACCCACCTGTTGGATTTCATTATCCCCTCGCACAACATAGTTGTGAGGGGGGATATAGCATTTGTCCCGTACATACGTACGTACGTACTTTTGTCATCGCTCTAGCGCCACGTACGTACGTACTTTTGTCATCGCTCTAGCGCCACATGCATACTTTTGTCATCGCTCTAGCGCCTACATTTCTCGACCGATTTTAATATAACTTCACACGAACGTTCCTTACGACAATATCTGGAGCAATTGACTTTCAAGGTCATGACCTCAAGGTCAAGGTCACTCTGGCTATTTTTAGAAAAACATTGTCATCGCTCTAGCGCTTACATTTCTTCGCCAATATCAATATGACTTCACACTAATGATCCTTATAAAAATATCTCGAGCGAGTTCCACTTTCAAGGTCATGGCTTCAAGGTCAAGGTCACAGTGGCTATTTTTAGAAAAACTTTGTCATCGCTCTAGCTCCTACATTTCTTCACTGATTTCAATATAACTTCACACAAATCTTCCTTATGACAATATCTTGAGCGAGTTGGACTTTCAAGGTCATGCCCTCAAGGTCAAGGTCATTGTGGCTATTTTTAGAAAAACTTTTTCATCGCTCTAGCACCTACATTTCTTCACCAATTTCAATATAACTTCACACAAATGTTCCTTATAAAAATATCTCCAGCGAGTTCGACTTTCCAACTCATGGCCTCAAGGTCAAGGTCACTGTGGCTTTTTTTAGGAAAAACTTTGTCATCGCTCTATCGCCTATATTTCTTCACTGATTTCAATATAACTTCACACAAATGTTCCTTATGACAATATCTCAAGCGGGTTCGGGCCTCAAGGTCAAGGTTACTGTGGCTATTTTTTAGAAAAACATTGTCATCGCTCTAGCGCTTACATTACTTCACCAATTTCAATAGAACTTCATACAAATGTTCCTTATGACAATATCTCTAGCGAGTTCCACTTTCAAGGTCAAGGTCACTGTGTCTATTTTTAGAAAAACTTCGTCATCCCTCTAGCGCTTACATTTCTTCATCGATTTCAATATAACTTCACACAAATGTTCCTTATGACAATATCTCGCCATTTCGACTTTCAAGGTCAAGGTCACTATGGCTATTTTTAGAAAACTTTGTCATCGCTCTAGCGCCTACATTTCTTCACTGATTTCAATATAACTTCACACAAATGTTGCTAATGACAATACCTCGAACAAGTTCGACTTTCAAGGTCAAGGTCACTGTGGCTTTTTTTAGAAAAACTTTGTCATTGCTCTAGCGCTTACATTTTTTTCACCAATTTCAATATTACTTCACACAAATGTTCCTTATAACAATATCTCAAGTGAGTTCCACTTTCAAGGTCAAGGTCACTGTGGCTATTTTTAGAAAAACTTTGTCATGGCTCTAGCGCTTACATTTCTTCACCCATTTCAATATAACTTCACACAAATGTTCCTTGTGACAATACATCGAGCGAGTTTGACTTTCAAGGTCAATGTCACTGTGGCTATTTTTAGAAAAACTTTATCATTGCTCTAGTGCTTACATTTTTTCACCAATTTCAATATAACTTTACACAAATGTTCCTTATGACAATATCTCGAGCTATTTAGACTTTCAAGGTCAAGGTGGCTATTTTTAGAAAAACTTTGTCATCGCTCTAGGGCCTACATTTAATGATGGATTGTAATAGAACTTCACACAAATGTTTCTTATGATAATATCTCGACTTACTTGGACTTCCAAGGTCATGACCTCAAAGTCAAGGTCACTGTGGCTATATTTAGAAAAACTTTGTCATCGCTCTACCGTCTACATTTATTAACAGATTTTAATATAACTTCACACAAAAGATGCTTATGATAATATCTTGAGCAAGATCTACTTTCATGGTCATGGCCTCAAGTCAAGGTCACTATGGCTATTTTTAGAGAAACGTCATCAATCTAGAATGTACATTTATTGGAGGATTTTTAAACAAATTTTACACAAATGTTGCATATGATAATATCTCAAGCAAGTTGGACTTTTGCGGGAAAACCCTAAATGGGTACCTTGGCAAACAGTGCTGGCCCAGATCAGACCCCACAGAACACCATGTGTGATCAGGGCCTGCACTATTTGCTAACAGAATTTTCCATCAAAAATAGAAAAAAATAGGCCTGACACCTCTTATATGACAAATGGACTGGTCCAACATATAGCAATAGAAGAGTCCACTAGTATACAGTTGGTTAATGTAATAAATATGACAATTGTCTGAAGTTAGCCGGTGGAGTGACAGGCCCTCTTGGGCCTCTTGTTTTGTGATGCAAACTACTTCCCCATTTCTTCACCGATTGAGCTGAAACTTTGCACATGCATTCCTTGTGAGGTGAAGGGGTGCCTAACACAATTTTCACATTGGTCCTCAAATTGGCTCCCACGGGGGCATTGCTCACTTATAGTGACAGCTCTTGTTCACCTTGTGATTGTCATGAAATATATCACCGGCCCCCATAGCTCAGTTGGTAGAGTATCCACTGTGGGTAACGGGAGGTCACGGGTTCGATCCCGGGCCGCGACATACCAAAGTCGTTAAAAATGGTACTAGCTGCTCCTAGCTTGGCACTCAGATTTACGGGCGTAGAGCTAGGACTGGTCGACCCAGTGTCAGGATAATGTGACTGGGTGTGGTATCATGTAATGTGTCTGGGACATGATACTTCAGTGAGGCAGCACTATAAAAGTGAGCATTGAGCTCCCTGTCGCAACCAGACGTTAAACCTGAATTCACACACACACCCACGAAATATATCACTGGATTTAATCATTGGTTAGATAGGCAACCAGTGTGAGAATAATCCATTTTGTACCAGAATCACCAAAATGGTTACCCTGGCAAACAGTGCAGGCCCAGATCAGATGCCGCAGAATGTGGCGTCTGATCAGGGCCTACTCTGTTTGCAAAAAGGTTCAGCTATTTTCCAAATAAATTTTTAAGATAACACAACCTGTCACCCCTAAATTTTGAAATGAACTCCTGCTATATTTAAGGAGGAAAATTCCATTTGGTACAAAAAGGGTTACGGCCCCTGCCCATCGGGGCTTGAAGAAATAGATTGGCTGCATGATGCTTCTACGCAGAGCTGAACTCAACCGCACAGGAGTACTGGTAAACCGTTTAGAGGATCTAAGCCTAGTAACCCAGGCAAAGAGGTGCAAGTCGGACCGTCCATGCTTATAAACCTTTTGGTTTCATTGGGCGACAGGGCTGAGATGTCATTTCATCTCAATGTCGGGTAAAAGTCCCACAAAACTGGAAGCAAAATGACCTATACAGTGTTTCACGTTAAACCTCAAATCAAACAAACAAATCAGAAAGGTTTAACCAGTTGTGCACATTCTTTCTGACAATTCACCTTTTTGAATCGGAGGAAGGGAGAGAGTGTCTGTAGAAATTATCCATGAAAGGATAGCTGCACCTGGCAGGGCTAGAACGGCCTGATAACTTGTCGGACATGCATCTCACTGAACAGCTCGCAGGCTGGTCACTCTTGGGGTTGGGTAATCACCATTAGCTCATTTGTACTGAATGGAAATTTTTCACTTTGGATATAACAAGTGTTCCATTTCAAAATTTAGGCGTGTTTGATTGAGTTACTTAAAGAAATTTATAGTATTTAAATAATGCCTGAACAGTCTACAACATCTGATCTTGGCCTGTGCAGTTTTCCAATTTGCCGAAGACTCTGTGGAGTTTATAGGATACGCAGTTTTTTCTGTTGACATTTTCTGTCATCTTGCATCAACACTTTGGAGCGACATCTCTGAAGCCACTTCATTTGGGACCAAATTTCATCTTTAATTAGGGCCCAAAGCAGAAACCATGTTAGTTAAACATCTATGTTGTATCCAAACAGAATTGTATAGGTTATATAGAAAATGACCATTTTTTTGGTCATTTATCTAAGGTAATATATACATTTATCTAATGTAATATATACATTTTTGGAATCCATCTTTAAACTGTGTCATATCCAAAACCATGTTATACTGATCAGTATTATAAAAAAGTTTATGTAAAGGTGGTTTACAGAAACTGAAACCAATATTTAATCATGAAAAAGAGAACCTTGGCAAATCTTTTTCAATACCATAAACATCCTAAAAATTTGGACACCTTAAGTACTTGCTGTAATTCTCCTAAAATTTCAACAAATTTGTTTCACAATCCAGTGAGGAGTCCAAAATGTGCAGACAGAATGGCAAACAGTGAGATCCTGATCAGACTGCTCCTTCAGGAGCAGTCTGATCTGGGTCTGCACTGATTGCTGAGGCCTGTCTGTCCCAGTACTAAGGATCATTATGGTACAGTAGCAGTTCAATGGCGCGAACCCCGATGGCTCTTTTACCATGGATGAGTTGAACCTGTTCTTGAGTCCCTAAGGAAACTTCTACAAAAGAAAAAGTGGGGGATAGTTTAGGAGATTTAAGTCTTTTGTCTTGTAAATGTATGCATTGTGTGCTCATTTAGCCTTGATGAGGCGATTCTAATGAGTATACACAGCATACATTTTCCTTAAAGAACACTGAAAAGATGTCCACAAGTGTCAGGTTATGCTCCTGATAGTAACCCTCAGTGGCTCGAACTACCCTTATCTCAAACAAATTTTTTAGATCCCAAATGTGTTTGAGCCATTGAAGTTCATCTGTTTTTAGCACACCGTCACGTAGTGACGAGGTGAGCTTTTGGGATCACTTTTTGTCCGTCGTCCGTCGTGCGTGCGTCCGTCCGTCCGTCCGTGCGTCCATGCGTGCGTAAACAATTTCTTTAAACGACATCTCCTCCTAAACCACTGATCGGATGTTGACCAAACTTCACAGAATTGATCCTTAGGTGGTTCCCTTTCAAAGTTGTTCAAATGGTTCCGGTCCGTTGCACATCTAGGTCACAGGAGCAAAAAATAGAATTTTTTCACCAAAAACTTAAAAAATCTTCTTCTCTGAAACCACAAGGCCCGGGTCTTTGATATTTGGTATGAAGCTTCATCTAGTGGACCCCTACCAAGATTGTTCAAATTATAATGCTGGGGCCAAAAATGCCCCCGCCCTGGGGCCCTTTGGTTTTACATAGGCTTTTATAGGGAAAATCTTTAAAAATCTTCTTCTCTGAAACCACAAGGCCCAGGTCTTTGATATTTGGTATGAAGCTTCATCTAGTGGACCCCTACCAAGATTGTTCAAATTACAGTGCTGGGGCCAAAAATGCCCCCGCCCCGGGGCCCTTTGGTGTTACATAGGCTTATATAGGGAAAATCTTTAAAAATCTTCTTCTCTGAAACCACAAGGCCCAGGACTTTGATATTTGGTATGAAGCTTCATCTAGTGGACCCCTACCAAGATTGTTCAAATTTTAGTGCTGGGACAAAAAATGCCCCGCCACAGGGCCCTTTGGTTTTACATTGGCTTATATAGGGAAAATCTTTAAAAATCTTCTTCTCTGAAACCACAAGGCCCAGGTCTTTGATATTTGGTATGAAACTTCATCTAGTTGACCCCTACCAAGATTGTTCAAATTACAGTGCTGGGGCCAAAAATGCCCCCGCCCTGGGGCCCTTTGGTTTTACATAGGCTTATATAGGGAAAATCTTTAAAAATCTTCTCTGAAACCACAAGGCCCAGGTCTTTGATATTTGGTATGAAGCTTCATCTAGTGGACCCCTACCAAGATTGTTCAAATTATAGTGCTGGGGCCAAAAATGCCCCCGCCCCGGGGCCCTTTGGTTTTACATAGGCTTATATAGGGAAAATCTTTAAAAATTTTCTTCTCTGAAACCACAAGGCCCAGGACTTTGATATTTGGTATGAAGCTTCATCTAGTGGACCCCTACCAAGATTGTTCAAATTTTAGTGCTGGGACAAAAAATGCCCCCGCCACGGGGCCCTTTGGTTTTACATTGGCTTATATAGGGAAAACCTTTAAAAATCTTCTTCTCTGAAACCACAAGGCCCAGGTCTTTGATATTTGGTATGAAGCTTCATCTAGTGGACCCCTACCAAGATTGTTCAAATTATAGTGCTGGGGCCAAAAATGCCCCCGCCACGGGGCCCTTTGGTTTTACATAGGCTTATATAGGGAAAATCTTTAAAAATTTTCTTCTCTGAAACCACAAGGCCCAGGACTTTGATATTTGGTATGAAGCTTCATCTAGTGGACCCCTACCAAGATTGTTCAAATTATAGTGCAGGGGCCAAAAATGCCCCCGCCACGGGGCCCTTTGGTTTTACATAGGCTTATATAGGGAAAATCTTTAAAAATTTTCTTCTCTGAAACCACAAGGCCCAGGACTTTGATATTTGGTATGAAGCTTCATCTAGTGGACCCCTACCAAGATTGTTCCAATTTTAGTGCTTGGACAAAAAATGCCCCCGCCACGGGGCCCTTTGGTTTTACATTGGCTTATATAGGGAAAATCTTTAAAAATCTTCTTCTCTGAAACCACACGGCCCAGGTCTTTGATATTTGGTATGAAGCTTCATTTAGTGTACCCCTACCAAGATTGTTCAAATTATAGTGCTGGGGCCAAAAATGCCCCCGCCCCGGGGCCCTTTGGTTTTACATAGGCTTATATTGGGAAAATCTTTAAAAATTTTCTTCTCTGAAACCACAAGGCCCAGGACTTTGATATTTGGTATGAAGCTTCATCTAGTGGACCCCTACCAAGATTGTTCAAATTTTAGTGCTGGGACAAAAAATGCTCCCGCCACGGGGCCCTTTGGTTTTACATTGGCTTATATAGGGAAAATCTTTAAAAATCTTCTTCTCTGAAACCACAAGGCCCAGGTCTTTGATATTTGGTATGAAGCTTCATCTAGTGGACCCTTACCAAGATTGTTCAAATTATAGTGATGTGGCCAAAAATGCCCCCACCACGGGGCCCTTTGGTTTTACATAGGCTTATATTGGGAAAATCTTTAAAAATTTTCTTCTCTGAAACCACAAGGCCCAGGACTTTGATATTTGGTATGAAGCTTCATCTAGTGGACCCCTACCAAGATTGTTCCAATTTTAGTGCTGGGACAAAAAATGCCCCTGCCACGGGGCCCTTTGGTTTTACATTGGCTTATATAGGGAAAATCTTTAAAAATCTTCTTCTCTGAAACCACACGGCCCAGGTCTTTGATATTTGGTATGAAGCTTCATCTAGTGGACCCCTACCAAGATTGTTCAAATTATAGTGCTGGGGCCAAAAATGCCCCCGCCCCGGGGCCCTTTGGTTTTACATAGGCTTATATAGGGAAAATCTTTAAAAATCTTCTTCTCTGAAACCACAAGGCCCAGGTCTTTGATATTTGGTATGAAGCTTCATCTAGTGGACCCCTACCAAGATTGTTCAAATTTTAGTGCTGGGACAAAAAATGCCCCCGCCACGGGGCCCTTTGGTTTAACATAGGCTTATATAGGGAAAATCTTTAAAAATCTTCTTCTCTGAAACCACAAGGCCCAGGACTTTGATATTTGGTATGAAGCTTCATCTAGTGGACCCCTACCAAGATTGTTCAAATTATAGTGCTGGGGCAAAAAATGCCCCTGTCCCGGGGCCCTTTGATTTTTCATAGGCTTATATAGGGAAAATCTTTAAAAATCTTCTTCTCTGAAACCGCTAGGCCCAGGTTTTTGATATTTGATGTGTAGCTTCATCTAGTGGACCTTTGCCAAGATTGTTCAAATTTTAGCCTTTGTTGATGTTTGGTATGAAGCTTCACCTTTAAAACCTCCCTCAACATTATGCACATTAAAGCCCTGGGGCCAATAATGGCCCTCTCTGGGGCCCACTTGTTGCACTATGGATCAGGTGAGCGATCCAGGGCCATCATGGCCCTCTTGTTTTTATTTTTATAGTACCAGTACATAGGTTCTCAAACACTCTTGAAACGTGTTTATTAAGTAGAAAATATGTTGTCTGTCAAAGAGTCCATTGAGGCCTGTTCTACAAATGGATAATCAGACACTTCTGACAGTTTGTCTTCAAAACTTCTGTCTATTATTTATGAAACAATGAAAACAGACCTTCTTTTCATGCATTAATAAACTAGGCAAAGGCTCCCACCCAGATCAGCAGTTTTGAAACTTGCAGTATAGTCAAAGTCTAACAAGATTGTGTTGGTCAATAGTCATGTAAGCAACAAGCAAAGACATCAACCAGACTGCACATCAGTGCAGTCTGGTTGGGGTCTTTTCCGGTTGCTCTCATTCAATTCTGGTTCAGTTTTTTGTAGACAGCAATTCTATATATTGGTTTCACCTTTTGCTTTTCCATGATTAATCAACGCCTTCAGCTGACAACAGCGCTATCCAGCAAGGCTTCAATCTTTCAAATAGTAATTGTGCTATGAGCAGGGCTCGAGAAAATGTCGGTTTTCCGGCTCCGGACCGAATTTGGCTGCCATAAACCAATTTTAATTTCAGAAGAATATTAAAAAAATCGGTCCATAATTCTATAACATTTTTAAAAAATCGGTTCGAAAATTTTCGCTAAAACATTACATTGTAAAAACAAGCTGACCGTTTGCCACTGATAATCCAAGAATGTATACAAAATTGCCTACAGCAGAAGGTGTTAGACCGGTTCATTATCTAACTAGGTGAAAATCGGACAAGTCCACGTCGGGTTCTTTGATCTAATCGCAGCGAAATTTGACCCGTGTGTCAAAATTATTGAACCGTGAACACTGGCCTCAGGCTTTATCAGAAAGCTGGCAAGGTGAGAAAATTAGGTGAATCAATGCAGGACATACGCTAGTTTGTTTACACAAGTCATTAATTTATGGCTTACTATAGAACCGGTATTTTAATATTTTTTTTCACAGGGTGCAATTTTCAATACACACCTGAACATTGCGTGTTAAGCCTTCGAGAGAAAATGCTTTTTTTTCACCCATCCTAAACAATATTTTTATTCAAGAAATATGCTCTATTGAAGCCAATAGCATAAACCATGTGTGTATTAAGCCCTTGAAAGAATTAAAATGAAACCGCATGACGTGATTTTCCAATCCTGTGGCTTCAATATCGGTTGCCATTTGTAGACAAAGCGATTTGTTTTAGGCTTGTGTAACCATGAAATATGTATTTATATTCTTTAAAACTCAGTTCGGCCATGTAAGATTTTCAATAACTCTCGTTCGGCTATCTTTTGGTTGGAGAGTAAAGAAATTTTCTTCGATTTGTAACACGTTCGAAACGATTATTTTTAGAAATGCGCTCTATTAAAATCAATGACATAAAACAGGTGTGTGTTTTACGTCCTTGACTGCATTAATATGTATTGTGTAAATTGAAACCGTATGACATCATTTTCCGATCATGTGGCCGCATTATCTGTCGCCATTTGTTAAATAAAAAACATAAAATGCGTGAAATAATAGAAATATTTTAGAGGTTTTAAAAAGGGAAAAAATATAGTGACCATCGAACTGGTCTTTGACTGCCCCACGTCGGTTGTTTCCCTTTAGCGGTTTTCAGTTTCTGAGTGACCTTGATATTGGGTAAATGAAAGTAGATGAAATGTGGCGTAGAAAATGATGAAAGTAGATGAAATCTGAACGATGTGAGCAATAATTGCTGTTTATAATCGAGATACAAGTGTAAGAGCAACACTGGTATGTCATTCATTCGTTACGCCAATAACACATTTTGAAATTGCAAATCGCCCACGACCTTTACGGAAATTACCAAAACCGATCGGCAATCTCCGTATTTTTCGGGGAAATCTGGCTGGACCAATTTGGATTCTTCAGTTTCTCAATCCCTGGCTATGAGGCATATGTATTGCAAGCATGTGAATGATGCCATATTGGAAGAAATGTATTTATTTTGATGTCTTCCGCACTTTTTAGCTCACCTGTCAAGTAGTCACAAAGTGAGCTTTTGGGATCACATTTTGTCAAATTCCGTGCGTCCGTCCGTGCGTGCGTAAACAATTTCTTGTCCGCATGATAACATCTTCATTTATGATTTGATTTTAACCAGACTTGCACACAACTTGTACCACCATGAGATCTGGGTTCCTTTCTTGAACCAGCCATATCCCGTCATGTGTTACAGAGTTACGGCCCCTGAAATTGCAAAAATTGCCTATTTTGGTCTTGTCTGCACGATAGCATCTTCATTTATGATATGATTTTAACCAGACTTGCACACAACTTGTACCACCATGAGATCTGGGTTCCTTTCTTAAATCAGCCATATCCCATCATGTGTTACGGAGTTACGGCCCCTGAAAGGGCAAAAATTGCCCATTTTGGTCTTGTCCGCATGATAGCATCTTCATTTATGATTTGATTTTAACCAGACTTGCTCACAACTTGTACCACCATGAGGTCTGGGTTCCTTTCTTGAACCAGCCATATCCCATGATGTGTTACAGAGTTACGGCCCCTGAAATTGCAAAAATTGCCTATTTTGGTCTTGTCCGCACGATAGCATCTTCATTTATGATTTGATTTTAACCAGACTTGCACACAACTTGTACTACCATGAGATCTGGGTTCCTTTCTTGAATCAGCCATATCCCATCATGTGTTATGGAGTTACGGCCCCTGAAAGGGCAAAAATTGCCTATTTTGGTCTTGTCCGCACGAGAGCATCTTCATTTATGATTTGATTTTAACCAGACTTGCACACAACTTGTACCACCATAAGATCTGGGTTCCTTTCTTGAACCAGCTATATCCCATTAGGTGTTATGGAGTTACGGCCCCTGAAGGGGCAAAAATTGCCTATTTTGGTCTTGTCTGCATGATAGCTGTTTCATTTATGATTTGATTTTAACTGAACTTGCACACAATTTGTACCGCGACAAAATTTCTCGGTCAAGTTTGAATATGGGTCATGTCGGGTCAAAAAGTAGGTCAGTAGGTCAAATAAAAAAAAAACCTTGTGAAGACACTAGAGGCCACAGTTTTGGTCCAATCATCATCAAACTTGCTCAGAATGATCATCTTGATAATATCTTGGTCGTGTTCGAATATGGGTCATGTCAGGTCACAAAGAAGGTCAGTAGGTCAAATCATAGAAAAAACCTTGTGAATACACTAGAGGCCACAGTTTTGGTCCAATCATTATCAAACTTGCCCAGAATGATCATCTTGCTAATATCTCGGTCAAGTTTGAATACAGGTCATGTCGGGTCCAAAAGTAGGTCAGTAGGTCAAATCATAGAAAAACTTTGTGAACACACTAGAGGCCACAGTTTTGGTCCGAACATCATCAAACTTGCTCAGAATGATCATCTTGATAATATCTTCAACTTGGTCACGTGCGAATATGGGTCATGTCGGGTCAAAAAGTAGGTCAGTAGGGCAAATCAGAGAAAAACCTTGTGAACACACTAGAGGCCACTGTTTTGGTCTAATCATTATCAAACTAGCTCAGAATGATTGTCTTGACAATATATCGGTCAAGTTCGAATATGGGTCATGTCAGGTCAAAAAGTAGGTCAGTAGGTCAAATCATAGAAAAACCTTGTGAACACACTAGAGGCCACAGTTTAGGCCAGATCCTCATCAAACTTGCCAAGAATGATCATCTTGACAATATCTGAGTCAAGTTCGAATATGGGTCATGTTGGTCCAAAATGTAGTTCTGTAGGTAAAATCATAGAAAAACCCTCTGAACACACTTGAGCCACAGTTTTGGTCCGATCATCAAACTTGCTCAAAATGATCATTTGACAATATCTCAGTTAATTTCGAATATGGGTCAAATCTGGTCAGTAAGTAGGTCAGTAGGTCAGATTGTTGAAAAACCTTGTGGACACACTAGAGGCCCCAGTTTTGGTCCGATCATCTTCAAACGACAATTCCTCCTCTACCCTTGGGCCAATTTTATTCAAACTTTGAAGTAATGTTGCTTAGATGACCTTCTACCAAAAAGGCTAAAACAATCCCTAAAAATAGAAAAAATATTGTAAATTTGTTTCAAACGTGAACCCCTCCTAAACCCTAAAGCCAATTTGATTCAAACTCCACAGGAATGCTGCCTAGGTTACTCCCTACCAAATGAGCTAAAGTCACTCTGCTGATGAACAAGATGGCCACCATAGCTAAAAATAGAATGTACTTGAGATAGTGACTCACAGGTGAGCGAATCTGGGCCCTCTGGGCCCTCTTGTATATTGTCAGTGAACAATGGTACCAAGTGCATATTTCTGCACATTACGAAAACATGCCTATACCAATTCATTTTAACTTTTATCGCCGAAAAAATGAAAATTTTAAGGTGAAAAATTATGATATTTTTCTTATTTCTGCTCAAAATATAAATTGTGGGTACTCGTTATAACGAGTACTCACAATCTATATTTTAGAGCAGAAATAAGAAAAATAGGTTTACCCCTGTAAACCCCAGTTTTACTATATAAAAGTGGGATTTGAGGGGGTCAAAATAAAATAGGCGTGTTTTCGTGATGGTTGTCATGTACATGTATTTTAGTCTGTAAAGGCCAAAACAGCTGGCCTTGTTGCCTTAATCCAAGGGGCTAGCTGTTCAAAACTAATGACAACGTTAGTAAATGAATTGTTGAAAGTTTGATCATTTAATATGGCAAATAACTAACATTTTTGCTGAAAAAATGTGCCTATGCAAAAGCTACTCACATTTTTTTCAGCAAAAATACTAGAATTTTAGATATTGTACTTGCTAGAACAGTTAACAATATGACCACTAACGAGCTTGTTAAGCTAAAAATGCTTTGAACTCAATGAGGTGGTTGTAACGAGCACCCACAACCTATGTCTTGAAGCAGAAATAACACCCACAACCTATGTCTGCAGTATAAATGAGAAATATATCATGGATTTTCATCAGAAAAGAAGCCATTTTGGAGATGTAAAAAATTCACTATGTCACACAGCATTATGCATTCACCATATTTGCATTATTTGCTGGCTCCCAGTTTGCACATTGTCAATATTGGAAAACAGGTAACCAGACCCCACTGACCTTTCAAGGTCAGGGGGGTCTGGTTACCTGTTTTCCCAACACTGATAATCCTCAGACTAGGAACCAGCAAATAATGCAAATAAGGTCAATAAACGCCTATACAAATACATTGCCACCTTTGTTGCCGAAAAAATGAAAAATTAAAGATGAAAAATTGCGATGTTTTTCCTATTTTTGCTCAAAATATAGATTGTGGACACTCGTTACAACCGCCTCATCAAGGCAGTTTGAACAAGTACCCACAATCTATATTTTAGAGCAGAAATAAGAAAAATAAGGTATACCCCTGTAAACCCCAGTTTTACTATATAAAACTGGGGTTCAAGGGGGTCAAAATTATATAGGCGTGTTTTCGTGATGGTGTTTCAGATTCTTAAACTTCTGTGAAGTTGTTATATCATAATCTGGTGTGAATATCTTCAGACATTTCAGCTTCGTCATCTTTCATAATTTGCATTTTACAAGCTTAGTCATAATTTTTGTTTGAATAATATAAGAGTGTATTAATGTCTGGAACTTTCTTAACTTGCATTTTGTTTCTGAAAATGCCTTGTTTAGTGTATCAGAATTCTTTACAGTACCATAACTCACCAGTGTGACACATTGCATTCTTTCATATATCCAAAATAGCTACTTTTCTGCTGAAAATTTGTGACATTTTTCTGATTTTTACTGCAAAACAAAGGATTTGGGTGTTGGTTAGAAGCGCCTCATGGAGGTGGTTCTAACAAGTACCCACAACCTATGTCTTGAAGCAGAAATAAAAGAAAAAATAATGTATACCATGTAACCTCCAGTTTTCTGTGTAATATGTGGGATTTGGTGGGGTATTCATTCACTGACTTGTTCACGTGATCAGGGGAAAGGATGTGCTTTCAAGGGAGGTAATTGTTTAAAAAATATGGCCCTTGTAGGGCTTGAGATGTCATTTCATCTCACTGTTAGGTAAAAGTCCCACAAGATCGGAAGCAACGTCTCCAAAATGACCTGAATAGTGTTGACGTGGACATCAAACCCCAATTCAAACAAACACATGTTGTGTATTCTTGGTTGAGTCGATTCACCTGTTTCTAAGAAAAATAATCAAAATTGTCATCATCGTTCTTCCTAATTTGATGAGTATTAAAGGTGCATTATTGGAAATAATGCTTCCAAAAATAAAATACATATAGCCGGTATTTTTCTTTAAAACAATACAAATGAATGCATTTTATGCAAAAATGCAAACAATAATGATGACAGGTAAACGAGTTTGAGAGGGATTCCCTAACTAGGTTTTGCACACTAGTTAGATCTATTTTTAGTTTGTGACAAAAATAGAATCCCCATATATGACGTTATGCGACGTTCATTTTTGGCCTTGTTTGCTTAGCCCATGCCTGTGACGCTGAATACCATGCTATAAGTAGCGACACTCAGAGACGATACTGTTGCCATGTATGTGTAAAGTGACAATTTATTTTTAGAACAGAAATTCCAAACACATGTCCAGAGCGAAGGGTAAACACGAATGAAAACGACCATTTTCACAAAGTTCTGATGCTGTATTTGGCTCCAAAAGTGTACACATGACAAAGGAGTATGCATTGAAGATAAAAAACAGAAAAAAAATGTTGAGACCCGGCAGCTCAATAATGCACCTTTAACCCTTAAGACACCAAGAAAATCTACATCTGAAAATGTCGTCTGCTTACGTAGTCTGCTTAATTTTTTTGCAAACTTTTTAAAAATATTTTTGCATACAGGCAAACAGTGTGGGCCCAGATCAGACTGCTCCTACATGAGCAGTCTGATCTGGTCCACACTGTTTGCAAAAAAAAATACTTTTAAGGTAACCGGCAGACGGCAAAGCAGACGACAATTGTTGTGATTGGCGTCTTATGGGTTAAGATAACATCATCACATGTTGATGAATTTTCCTAACAAAAGTGCACAAATTATATTGCAATTTATGGTCTAGTACATTTTCCTTAATTTAACCCTTTTTGTACCAAATGGAATAGTCCTCCTTATATATGGCTGGAGTCCATATCAATATTCAGGGGTGTCAGGTCGTGTTTTCTTCAAAATCTATTTGGAAAATGGCTGAAAGTTTTGCAAACAGTGTAGGCCCGGATCAGACGCCGCGTTCTGCGGCATCTGATCTGGGCCTGCACTGTTTGTCAACTACCCGCTTTGGGGTTTCTGGTACAAAATGGGTTAATAGATTTTCCCTTTTTACAGTAAGATAACGCATTAAGCGAGCTTCATGCATGATCTTACAGTAAATCAAAGCACTGAGAGTGCTGATGGAGCGTAGCTTTGATAATTTGATTTAGCGTCTGATTGGTATTTTAATTCAGGCTCATATTGATCCAATGAACATAGCTGTTTGAAGCTATTCTGGGCCAGAAGTCGTGTTAAAGCAACAAGACCAAAATTGAAATTAACTCACGCTAAGGTGTAGACCCCGCAACAACCATCACGAAAACACGCCTGTACAAATACATTGTCATTTTTTTTTGGCCCCAAAAAAAAAATTGGAAATTTTAAGATACAAAATTGTGATATTTTCTTATATCTGCTCAAAACATTGATTGCGGGGACTTGATTGAACCGCCTTGGCGAGGCAGTTTGATCAAGAACCCACAATCAATGATTTTGAGCAATACAGCAACCATGCAGTTCAACAGTTTACTTGAAGATTTCTGCTGAGCTATAGTTCGTGCAATAACTGCGGCTTGCGCAATTGTTTGGCGGCTTTAAAGTTATTTTATGGAATCAGTTTTTGAAAAATTACCTTTGGGAGGTTATTTATCTTGCATTAGACATTCTTCTTGGTTACGACTTGATTGTGAAAAATTATCATACTTTTCCCAGCAGTTTATAAGTTATACATCCGCAATCAGTCTTTAAAAATTGCCTCGGTGAGGCTGTTTATAAAGCTATCTGGCATTAGACAATATCATTAGCTTGATCTTGTCAATTTACATCTGCATGCAAAACATTATAAAAATATACCCGTCGGGTTGAAAGTTATAAGACCGTGTCAGTGGGTGAATTTTTTACCTTGTCGAGGATAAAATAAAGAAATTGGGCATTCAGGAATCGCGTTGGTTAGATCTGTACATTATCTCTCTGCATGCTAACAGTTGTCAAATATATTCCAAGTAGATTAGAAGTTACACTTCGAAATAATTTTTCAGTTTGCCTAGGCGAGGCCGTTTGTAAAGTAATTTGGCATAAGACAATTTTGCGGGTTATGTATTGTCAATATCAACCTGTATGCCGAAAATGATCAAAGCCGGGTTTAGATGTTATACTCTGTATTCATTTTTTATATTATTTTGCCTCGGCGAGGCCATTCATAAAGTAATCTTGCATAAAACAGCCTCACGGGTTAGGTATTGTCAATATCAACCCGAATGCCAAAAATGATAGGAATATTCAGAGAGGTTAGAACATTATACTCTGTTAACATTTTTCTAAATATATATTGCATCGGTGAGGCCATTTATGAAGTGATCTTGCATACGACAGTTTCTTGGGTTAGTTATTGTCAATATCAATCCATAGGAATATTTGAAGAGGTTTAGACATTATACTCCGTTATTATTATATAAAAATAAATTGCCTCGACGAGGCCATTTATGAAATGATCTGGCATTAAGGCAATTTCTTTGGTTAGATATTGTCAATACAGCACAGTACACAGTCTTTTACCGGAAACCAACAACTGCCCTTCTTGGATCAGCGAAAGGGATAGAATCACCGTGGAACATATTTCACGATCAATCTCCTGAAAAGAATGTTGCCGAACCCGGCAGGTATCGAACTTGCGTCTGAGCTGAAAATTTGCTTTATTTATGGTCACGTGCCTAGGACGCAGACAGGTCGCTTTAAAAAAGTCACATCCCCGCCCCCCCCCCCCCCCCCCCCCCACACACACACACATTAACCCATACTCTGAGTATATGTCTAGCAGCCTTTTTAGGGACAAACATAGCAGACCCAAATCAGACGCTACAACAAGTGGCGTCTCATCTGTGTCTAAACTGCAAAATTTACTCCTTTCAATATAAGCCTTGACGTGCACCTGTCCAAACTCATTCCAACTGTCTTATTTTGGTAATACATTATCGATCCACATTGCGTACTTTTAACCCATTTTAAACGAATGGAATCCTCAACACCTTATATCAGTATGGGATGAGTTCCTTTTAAAATCAGGGATGTCAGGTTGTGGCTTCCACGAAATATTTGGCAAAAAATGGCTGAACCTTTTTTGTAAGTATGCAGTGAAGGGCATAATGAGACTCCGCGTTGTGTGGTATCTGATCTGGGTTTGTCCTGTTTGCAGGTTGCCAGGTTTGGGATTTTATGGTACAAATGGGCTGTAAACTGGGTTATATGAACTGAACTATAAAACGATTAGACTGCTACACAGTTCATCTATTAAAAATATTCATCTATTCCGTTTGAAATAGGTGGTCTGTGAAGCAGTCTATAAGAAGATACCGCATGGCGTAATAATCTACTACGTTAACACGGGGTACTATATTCTCAGGTCATATGCATTAACACCGAAAGTAGTGCCGAAATCACTTCTCATCTCACTGGAGCTACGCTGCAACAGCTACGCTCCAAAAAGGGAAAAATTTATCTTAAAAGGTTAAGTGCATCATCAAATCAGTGCAACCTGAATTATTCATGAAGTTAAAAACATTTTCTGTCGTATCACATTTTGATGTTTGAACAGCATAAGGAAAATAGATGCATCTGCTGTTTTTTCTGCAAGTGTTTTCATAGCAACGGATAAGCTAAGTATTTTGTGATAATTGAAGGGTAGTTTTCCTTATTTCTCCATATTTTGTTTGTTTGTTTGATTTGAGGTTTAACATCCCCGTCAACACTGTAAAGGTCATTTTGGAGACGTTGCTTCCAATTTTGTGGGACTTTTACCCAACATTGAGATGAAATGAAATCTCAAGCCCTGCCGCCCAATGAAATCAATAGGGTTTATAAGCAATTAGCATGGACGGGCCGACACGCACTGCTTTGCCTGGGCAGGCTAAGATCCTCTAAGTGGTTTACCAGTACTCGTTTGCAGGTCGGTTTCAGCTCTGCGTGGAAGCATCATGCAGCCCATATATTTCTTCAAGCCCCAATGGGTGGGGGCCTTTATTTCTCTATATAAACTTATGTTATGGGTATTCATGAGAATTTAAGAGTAGACCTTAGGAGCATTACATCTTTCCTTTAACCCTTTAACACTCAGGGATTTTGTGAATTTCGCTGATTTTCAGTGTTGCACCTGACAGCAACTTCAACTAGCCATTGTTTCATAATGGATGGTCTGTTTTGCACCAAACTAGGTATGAGTGTTCATTATGCCTCCCCCGAAAAAAATTTTTTCGGAGAAACATATTGTTTTTCCACGGGCGTCTGTCTGTCCGTCTGTCACACATTCGTGTCCGCTCTATAACTTGAAAACTGTTCGAGCTATCGTCACAAAACTTAGTATAAATATAAATCAGCATTAGACGACGTGCAGTGCGCAAGAACTATAACTCTCGCATTTATACTTTTTGAATTATCTCCCTTGGAAGTTTGTTGGTATGTATATATGTATGGGCAAATTGTGTCCGGTCAATAACTTCCTTATTTTCAGATGGATTTTACAATTACTTGGCAGAAATATTAACAACCATAAGACGATGTGTGGTGCGCATGAATCAGGTCGGTACCTCAAAGGTCAAGGTCATACTTAGAGGTCAAAGGTCAAAAAAGGGGCCTTTTTTTCGTATTTGGTCAATAACTTTCTTATTTTGAGATGGATTTTAAAATTACTTGGCAGAAATATTAACAACCATGAGACGATGTGTGGTGTGCATCAGGCAGGTCAGTACCTCGAAGGTCAAGGTCAAACTTAGAGGTCAAAGGTCAAAACAGGGGCCTTTTTTTCATGTTTTGTCAATAACTTTCTTATTTTGAGATGGATTTTAAAATTACTTGTCAGAAATATTAACAACCATGAGACGATGTGTGGTGTGCATCAGGCAGGTCAGTACCTCGAAGGTCAAGGTCATACTTAGAGATCAAAGGTCAAAAAAGGGGCCTTTTTTTCGTGTTTTGTCAATAACTTTCTTATTTTGAGATGGATTTTGAAATCACTTGGCAGAAATGTTAACCAATATAAGACGATGTGTTGCGTGCATGACCCAGGTTGGTACCTCAAAGGTCATGGTCATACTTAGAGGTCAAAGGTAAAAAAGGGGCCTTTTTTTTCGGGCTTTGTCAATAACTTGCTTATTTTTAGTTAGAATTTGAAGTTTCTTGGCAAAAATGTTAACTAT
Organism: Lucinisca nassula; assembly: GCA_963580285.1. NCBI lineage: Eukaryota > Metazoa > Mollusca > Bivalvia > Lucinida > Lucinidae > Lucinisca > Lucinisca nassula. Next base: position 86,453,669 of record OY757016.1, on the reverse strand, counting down.
CATGAGAGGATGTGTTGCATGCATGATTCAGTTTGATACCTCAATTGTCAAGGTCATACATAGAGGTCAAAGGTCAAAAAAGGGGCTTTTTTTTCGTGTTTGGTCAATAGCTTTCTTATTTTTAGATGGGTTTTGAAATTGCTTGGCAGAAATGTTAACCACCATGAGATGATGTGTTGCACGCATGACCCAGTTTGGTATCTGAACGGTCAAGGTCATACATAGAGGTTAAAGGTCAAAAAAGGGGCCTTTTTTGTGTTCTGTCAATAACTTTCTTATTTTTAGATGGTTTTGAAATTACATGGCAGAAATGTTAACCACCATAAGACGATGTGTTGCGTGCATGACCCAAGTTGGTACCTCAAATGTCAAGGTCGTACTAAGAGGTCAAAGGACAAAAAGGGGCCTTTTTATGCCTCCAACTTTTAAAAAGTTGGAGGGGCATATTGGTTCTGGTTCGTTCGTCCGTCCGTTACGCCGGCCCCCGCCCATAGGGGCTTGAAGAAATATATGGGCTGCATGATGCTTCCACGCAGAGCTGAATCCGGCCCGCACACTAGTACTGGTAAACCGCTTAGAGGATCTAAGCCTGTCCAGGAACCGCGGTGCGAGGCGGACCGCCCATGCTAATAAACCCTATTGTTTCATTGGGCGACAGGGCTTGAGATGTCATTTCATCTCAGTGTCGGGTAAAAGTCCCACAAAATTGGAAGCAACGTCTCCAAAATGACCTTTACAGTGTTGACGGGGACGTTAAACCTCAAATCAACCAACCAACCAACCGTCCGTTACGCTTTTGCTGCATAGCATAACTAAAAAACTGTGTACGCTAGGGTTTTGAAATTTCATATATGGATTCCTCATGGAAAATTAGCTGATGTGTACTTTTTTTTCTTGTCCGGATTAAGGCCCCTTCAAGAGTTATTGCCCTTTGAAAATTTTTTAATAAAATCTTGTCAGCAAGATATCTCAAAAACTATTGGAGCTAGAGCCTTGAAAGTTGGTGAATATATTGGTGGTGATGAGTAGATGAACTGATTAACTTTTGACAAAATTCCGAAAAATACTTGGTGAGTTATGGCCCTTTGTCATTTTGGTAATTTGTGCCCATACATACATTACGTATGCTAAAAGTGATGCATAGCATAACTGTAGAACTGTGTATGCTAGGGTTTTGAAATTTCATATATGGATTTCTCATGGAAAATTAGCTGACGTGTATTTTATTTCTCATCCGGATTATACCCTTTTCAAGAGTTATTGCCCTTTGAAATTTTTTTAATAAAATCTCGTCAGCAAGATATCTCAAAAACTATTGGAGCTAGAGCCTTGAAAGTTGGTGAATATATTGGTGGTGATCAGTGGATGAACTGTTTAACTTTTGACAAAATTCTGAAAAATACTTTGTGAGTTATGGCCCTTTGTCATTTTGGTAATTTGTGCCCGTTGTAATGTATGCTAAAAGTGATGCATAGCATAACTTTAGAACCGTGTATGCTAGGGTTTTGAAATTTCATATATGGATTCCTCATGGAAAATTAGCTGAGGCGTATTTTTTTTCTCGTCCAGATTATGCCACTTTTAAGAGTTATTGCCCTTTGAAATTTTTTTAATAAAATCTTGTCAGCAAGATATCTCAAAAACTATTGGAGCTAGAGCCTTGAATGTTGGTGAACATATTGATGGTGATGAGTTGATGGACTGATTAACTTTTGACAAAATTCCGAAAAACCCTTTGTGAGTTATGGCCCTTTGTCATTTTGGTAATTTGTGCCCATTGTAATATATGCTAAAAGTGATGCATAGCATAACTTTAGAACCGTGTATGCTATGGTTTTGAAATTTCATATATGCATTCCTGATGGACTATTAGCTGACACGCATTTTTTTTCTCATTCGGATTATGCCCCTTTCAAGAGTTATTGCCCTTTGAAGTTTTTTGAATAAAATCTTGTCAGCAAAATATCTCAAAAACTGTTATAGCTAGAGCCTTGAATGTTGGTGAATACACGTAGATTGGTGTTGATGAGTAGATGACCTGCTTAATTTTTGACATAATTCCGAAAAATACATTGTGAGTTATGGCCCTTTGTCATTTTGGTAATTTGTGCCCATTATAATGTATGCTAAAAGTGATGCATAGCATAACTTTGGAACTGTATATGCTATTGTTTTGAAATTTCATATATGCATTCCTGATGGAAAATAAGCTGACACGTATTTTTGTCGCACCTGCTTTAGCACGAAGACATAGGCGTGCAAGTTTCCGTCCGTCTGTCCGTCCGGTGGTCTGTCCGCACCAACGAAACGACATTTAGGGGGCAAAAAATTTGGACAGTTTGACACTTAAGTATATATTTGTGAGTCCAAATGCGGTTTATTCCGTTATTTGGGTACTTAAGTGGCAAAAATTTGCTCTTAGGTGGCTTGCCGCTTAAGAGAATTTGCCGCTTAAGTAGTCAATATGCCGACGCCTAGCCACTTAAGTGTCCGTTCGTGAGAACGTCCGTCCGTCCGTCCATCCGTCCGTCCGTCCGTCATTCCGTCAACATTTTACACTGGATGTCTTGTCATCGCAACTCCTCCTACACTTTTAGACCGATCATTTGGAAACTTTGCATGTGCTTTCGCCATGGTATGAGGATGCCCATGTGGTTTGGACTTAATCTTCGAATCAATTTTTGTCACTTTTTCCATATTGTGAACTTAGTCATTTTTAGGTATGCGATACGTACCTCTTGTCATCGCAACTCCTCTTACACTTTTATACTGATCATTTGGAAACTTTGCATGTGCTTTCCCCTTGGTATGAGGATGCGCATATGGTTTGGACTTAATCTTCGAATCAATTTTTGTCACTTTTTAGCTCACCTGAGCCGAAGGCTCATGTGAGGTATTAGTATACCACGAGCCGGCGTCCGTCGTCCGTCGTCGTCCGTCGTCCACACTTTCAAAGAAGTATATCTCCAGAACCAGTGGGCCAATCTTGATCAAATTTCATGTGAAGCATTATCAGGTAGGGGGAAAGGCTGCATACTGTTTTCGGGCAGATCGGATTGGAACTCTGGTTGCCATGGCAACAAATAGCTCCCATAGACTTAACATAGGAAAAAGTTTGTCATCACTCTAGCTCCGTCAATTTTTTTCTGATTGTCTTCATTCTATTCTTGCAGATAACGAGAACAGGCATGAAATCTCGATCAAGTATGATTTTGGGCTGAATCGGATTATTCACTCAGGAGTTACGTGCCCTTGAGCGTTCTTAACATAGGAAAAAGCTTGTCATCACTCTAGCTCCGTCAATTTTTTTCTGATCGACTTCATTCTTGCAGATAACGAGGACAGGCATGAAATCTCGATCAAGTTCGATTTTGGGCTGAATCTGATTATTCACTCAGGAGTTAAGTGCCCTTGAGCGTTGAAAAAATTGCCTATTGACTTAACATGGGGAGAATGTTGTCATCACCGTAGCTGCTTCAATTATTTTCAGATTGGCTTTATTCTTGCAGATAACCAGCACAGCCATGAAATCTCGGTCAAGTTCGATAACTGCCAGAATCGGATCATTCACTTAGGAGTTACCTGCCCTTGTGTGTTTTTGCATTAGGGTTAATGGGAATTGCAAAAATGTATATCTTAAAGACTGCTTGGCCAACTTTGATCAAATTTCATGTGTCGCATAATTGGGCAAGTGGAAAGGCTTCATTAGGTTTTCAGGCAGATCTGAGTGGAACTCTGGTTGCCATGGCAACATCTAGCTCCCATAGACTTCACATAGGAAAAAGCTTGTCATCACTCTAGCTCCGTCAATTTTTTTCTGATTGACTTCATTCTTGCAGATAACCAGTACAGGCATAAAATCTCGGTCAAGTTCGATTTTGGGCCGAATCGGATTATTTGCGTTGGAGTTACCTGCCCTTGAGCATAAAAAAATACGTTGTGACCACGATAGCAACTTTATTTTTATTCAGATCAGCTTCAAACTTGCAGGTAACATGGACAGGCCTAAAATCTCAGTTAAGTTCGAATCGGAAGATTGACCTCGGAGTTACATGACCTTGAGCGACAAAAAATTTGCCCATAGACTTTACATAGGGAAAATGTTGGGACTACGATAGCGACTTGAATTTTTTTCAGATCAGCTTCAAACTTGCAGGTAACGAGGACAGACATAAAATCTCGGTTAAGTTCGATTTTGGGCCGAATCGGATTATTTGCCTTGGAGTTACCTGCCCTTGAGCATAAAAAAATACGTTGTGACCACGATAGCAACATTATTTTTATTCATATCAGCTTCAAACTTGCAGGTAACGAGGACAGGCATAAAATCTCGGTTAAGTTCAATTTTGGGCCGAATCGGAATATTGCCCTCGGAGTTACGTGACCTTGAGCGACAAAAAATTTGCCCATAGACTTAATTAGGGAAAATGTTGCGACTACGATAGCGACTTGAATTTTTTTCAGATCAGCTTCAAACTTGCAGGTAACGAGGACAGACATAAAATCTCTATTAAGTTCGATTTTGGGCTGAATCGGAATATTTGCCTTGGAGTTACCTGCCCTTGAGCATAAAAAAATACGTTGTGACCACGATAGCAACTTTATTTTTATTCATATCAGCTTCAAACTTGCAGGTAACGAGGACAGGCATAAAATCTCGGTTAAGTTCGATTTTGGGCCGAATCGGAATATTGACCTCGGAGTTACGTGACCTTGAGAGACAAAAAAATTTGCCCATAGACTTAACGTAGGGAAAATGTTGTGACAGAAATAGCAACTTGAATTTTTAGCTCACCTGAGCCAAAGGCTCCAGTGAGCTGATAGTATACCAAGGCTCCGGAGTCCGTCGTCTGTCGTCCGTCCATCCGTCGTCCACACTTTCAATGAAGCATATCTCAGAAGGCAGTCGACCAATCTTGTTTAAATTTTATGTGTAGCACCATTGGGCAAGGGGAAAGGCTGCATTAGGTTTTGGAGCTAGTCTGGTTCATTTGTTCCTTCATTCTTCTTTCTCTCCATATAGAGATAATAGACCAATGTTAAATTTTTAATCAAAGATTTCTCAGGAACTATAAATGCTAGAAGCATGAAATTTGGTATTCAATAGAATAATGATGACTTATTTTGTGTAAGAGACATTGGGCTTTCTCAGCTTATTTGTTCATCTGTTCTTTCATTCTTCTTTCTCTCCATTTTGAGCAATGTTAAATTTTCGTCAAAGATTTCTCAGGAACTATAGAAGCTAGAAGTCTCAAACTTGGAATGCAATGCAATAATGATGACTTATATCCTGTAAGGGTCAATGGGCTGGATTCTATTAGCAGATTTAGTAGTCATGTCTGTGAATTGTTAAAACTTAAGTTCCTCAGGTGAGCGGTTTAGGCTCATTGAGCCTCTTGTTTCAGATTGTGAACTTAGTCATTTTTAACCTTCAATTGGTATTGGGTTGGTACCTCTTGTCATCGCAACTCCTCCTACACTTTTATACCAATCATTTGGAAAATTTGTATGTGCTTTCGGCATGGTATGAGGATGCCCATGTGGTTTGGACTTAATCTTCGAATCAATTTTTGTCACTTTTTCCATATTGTGAACTTAGTCATTTTTAACCTACAATGGATATATGATAGGTACCTCTTGTCATCGCAACTCCTCTTACAGTTTTATACCAATCATTTTGAAACTTTGCGTGTGCTTTCCCCATGGTTTGAGGATATGCATGTGCTTTCGACATAATTCTCAGAATTTTTTTTTTTCTTTTTTTGCACATTATGAACTTAGCCATTTTTTATGCTTTAGTTGATATACAATAGGTACCTCTTGTCATCGCAACTCCTCTTACAGTTTTATACCAATCATTTTGAAACTTTGCGTGTGCTTTCCCCATGGTTTGAGGATGTGCATGTGGTTTGGACATAATTCTCAGAATATATTTTTTCACTTTTTGCACATTATGAACTTAGCCATTTTTTATGCTTTAGTTGATATACAATAGGTACCTCTTGTCATCGCAACTCCTCTTACAGTTTTAAATTGATCATTTTGAAACTTTGTGTGTGTTTTTGCTATGGTATGAAGATGTGCATGTGGTTTGGACTTTAACTTCGGATTAATTTTTATCACTTTTTCCACATTGTGAACTTAGTCATTTTTAACCTTCAATTGATATATGATAGGTACGTCTTGTCATCGAAACTCCTCTTACAGTTTTATACCAATCATTTTGAAACTTTGCATGTGCTTTTACCATGGTATGAGGATGTGCATGTGATTTCGACATAATTCTCAAAATATTTTTTTTTCACTTTTTGCGCATTGTGAACTGAGTCATTTTTAAGCTTCAATTGATATACAGGAGGTACCTCTTTGTCACTGAAACTCCTCTTACAGTTTTATACTAATCATTTTGAAACTTTGCATGTGTTTTTGCCATTGCATGAGCATACATGTGATATTTTCTTGGACCCAAATAGGGAGATTTTGATTTTCAGATAGGGAGATTGGGGTCCCAAATCGGGAGATTTTTCCGCGGTAAAAAGTGATGTTATTTTGGGTTAAAATTTACCTCTGAAGCACTTTTTCACCCATAACATGCCAACACGACAATTGTTGTCTGCTTTGTCATCTGCATTAAAAATCTTTTTTGAAAACAGTGTGGGCCCAGATCAGACTGCAGAGCATTCTGGTGACGGTCCACACTGTTTGCCTTTCTGCAAAAATATGTTATAAAAGCTTGGAAAAAGAAAGCAGCGGACGACAAACTTCCATTTTGTATTTTAATAGAGAGACAATTTCTCGGAAGAACGATCAAAGAACAAGCACTGACCAATAGATCGGTGTTAAATACCCACCTAGCACCTGGCAGAAAAAAAACAACGTTCAGAATACCCGCATAGCAAAAAATTACTCATACTCTTACACCCCTTCTCTTATCATCCCCAAAACGTGCCTCGGAACTTAGTCGGAACTAATAAGCATGCATGATTTTTATTGATTTAACTTGGGTGGCATATTTTTTCATAAAAGATCCATTAAAAACACGGCAAAAATATTTTTTCTTGCAAGCTAAAAATGAAACAGGTTTGAGTAGAAAATTTCACCCTGCAAAACTCCGGTTCTATGTTTATTAATAAATGAAAAACTACATACAGATGCTTAGAAAATACCAGCGTCTGCTCTGCTCTGTTTTGGCGGGAAAAATATTCAGCGCGTTCACCTGTCAAAGGCCAAAAAGCATGCACGAATTTTCATTGGTGTCACGTGGGGCATACTTCTTTCTTCCGTTAAAAACGGCAAAAATATTTTTCTCGGGTTTAAATAGAAAATGTCACTAAGTAATTACCCAGTTCTATGATTAATAAAAGAATAACGGTTTACAGACGCGTAGAAAAAAAACAGCGTCTGCTTTGCTCTGTTTTGGCGGGAATAATATTTAGCGTCTACACATGTCAATTACAAAGGGATTAAATAAGCTATAACTGGTATATCTTGATTGACTAGTTTTCACACCTTGTCACATTGTTAATTGTCGGCTGATAAGGCCCGCCTCGGGTGTAAACGGTTTAATAGCGTTGGCAACTTGAGCAAATCGGTGATCAGTAATAAATGTATGCAAACATCACATTTCTTCCTTATTGAATTTCTCGCTTTTTATCACATTGTTTGCGGCTTCTTTGCGGGTTGCATTTTAATAATTGTATTTACCAGTACGTTCTTTTCATATTGCGATATTATACTTGTGCAGGTGTGTATTGCAATTTACCTGCATACCGCCTAGCGTAAATACACTGACGGTTAACCACATAGGTATTTTACAGTGGTTAACACTAAATTGGTCGGTCGGCGGAAAACTACTATAGGAAAATTGTCGTGTCGGGAGATTAGGGCCGTCGGACGGGAGACCGGGAGATGGGGTTCGAAATCGGGATATCCCGACGAAATTGGGAGATATCACATGTATGCATGAGGCCCTGCAAGTGGTTTGGACTTAATCTTCAGATCAATTTTTGTCACTTTTTCCACATTGTGAACTTAGTCATTATTAACCTTCAGTTGATATATGATAGGTACCTTGTCATCGCAACTCCTCTTACAGTTTTATACTAATCATTTTGAGGATGTTCATATGCTTTGGATATAATTCTTGGATCATTTCAGTTCATTTTATCACATTGTGAAATTAGTCAGTTTTTTACCCCACATATATATTCTATGGATTCTTCTCAAAGCCCAATATTCATCTCTTCTGCCTTAAATAAACTTTTATTTTTGGTGTTGGGCAGGTGGGGAGCAGGTGCGACATCAACTTCACCGAAGTTGAATTTCTGGTTTTTCTCATCCGGATTATGCCTCTTTCAAGAGTTATTGCCCTTTGAAGTTTTTTTAATAAAATCTTGTCAGCAAGATATCTCAAAAACTATTATAGCTAGAGTCTTGAAAGTTGTTAAAAAGATTGGTGGTGATGAGTAGATGACCTGATTAACTTTTGACAAAATTTGAGTTATGGCCCTTTGTCATTTTGGTAATTTGTATCTATTGTAATGTATGCTTAAAAGTGATGCATTCCATAACTTTAGAACCCTGTATGCTATGGTTTTGAAATTTCATATATGCGCTCCTGATGGAAAATAAGCTGACACGTATTTTTTTTTCATCCGGATTAACTTAAGAACAGTGTAAGCTAGGGTTTTGAAATTTCATATATGGTTTGCTATGGAAAATTAGCTGACACATATTTTTTTCTCATCCGCATTATGCCCCTTTCAAAAGTTATTGTCCTTTGATTTATTTGTTAGCATAACCTTGGGGCCAAGGCCACACACTTTGAATTATTATTGTAATCATGGTAATTTTCGGTTTTATTGGACGGGTTTTTAAAAAATTCCGTCCTTTAAAATAGCGATGTCCGGGTGGGTGGTTGGGCGGGTGGATGGGCCCCACAGGCGCGACATAGCCTTCGGCGGAATTCTTGTTGTATGTTTTTATTTTTCTTTGAACATTTTTAAAGTTACTTTGCAGAAATGTTTATCTTCATTAGATGATGTGTTGCACACAAGACCAGGCTCAATACCTCCAATGTCAAGGTTATACTTAGATGTCAAGAACGGGGGAGACATCTGTGTTTTTGTAGAAAAACAAATTCTAGTTGGGCAGTAGCCTTTCAAATGCAACCTTTCATGACTTGATCATTGTTGTCACGGTAATGAGGGGGCATCCCAAAGTTGGCAAAAAGTGTGATTTCACATGAATTTTTGACCAAATCTTAATCTTCACACAGCTGTTAAGGCAACAATTAAGGGGTTTGGCACTGGCCATTTTCACTGTTTGCAGCATGTTTTATCAGCATCAATTTTGAGGTATTTTGACCCCAGACACCCTCAGATATAAATTTTAGCAGCCGGTTGGGCCATACACCCAAAATTTTTCGGATCTGATCCCCCCCAGAATATTTTTAGTGTGTGTGTGGGGGGGGGGGGGAGGGGGGAGGGATGCGCGCGAAAAAACAGGTCACTTTTTTAGACCAACAAATCGTAAAGCAAACTTAACTATCCATGGGTAGGAAATGCAGATTTTAGGTGCTTCTGGGGCTTAAAATATGGGGGTGGGGTGCAGACACGTAAAAACATGTATCTGAGTGGGAAAGTGTTAAGAGTTGACCCCTGTTGACATGGGAGACAAAAATACTTTTGCAGGAGTTGTCTCCATTGAAGGTGTATCCATTTCCCCTAAGAACTGTTAATAATAATTACTGATTCTGAAATAGCAGATAAGGCATTTCTGTCCCCAACTGGTTTAAGTAATTACCACAGTAGCATACCAATTTCAAGGCAAACTTACATTTGCATGAATATTTAAAATCCTGCTAAAGGTTAGCTTAATTTAACTGGAATCGCATCATGTTGAAATATTTTTGGTGAGAAGCTTGCTGTTACCTGCCTTCCATTATCTACCTTGGTAGATCATATGCATAGCTTCTAGGTTTATAACCACTCTCTGACAACTGCGTCAGAGAGTCGACTCTTTGGCTCAGCGGTTAGAGCACTGGAGATAGTGGCTCGTCCGGGATTGGACTTTACATGCCAGAATTGGCTTGTGCTGAAGTTGGCATCCTTCACGTCATCACAAATGATGACTTCCTGAAGAGGTGGTGTGTTACCTCCCTTCCATTATCTACCTTGGTAGATTAGATTAAACATATTTTATTGCATTTTATAACAATGGGATTGGACACAAGTTATACAACATTAGATAGTCCTCTCCCCAATAGTTTACAAACTATTTCAAATGGTACAGTGGTAAGTATGAAACATTTTATAATAAATGTGAACGTAACATTTTGTTTGCTTGTAGGCCATGAACGAAGGCGAATTATGATAATTCTGGCTTTCAAAGGTTTGATTTCCATCACATGGAATAAAAAGATAACTACATGAAGCATCGCCTAGTCAAATCTATGGGTATCTCGGATGTACGCTAATACCTCAGTTATTATATTTTTGTTAGTCTGAACATCAAACATTGTATTTCCGTACAGTATTGTGTCTAAGGTTAGGGCAGGAATGAAGCTCAAAAATCGTTCAAGGTTTTGTCGTTGTGGTTCGTAAAGTCTACATTCGAAGAAAAAGTGTTGAGCATTTTCGATTATTGCACCACATCTGCATGCGGGAGATGGTGCTATGTTAACCCTATGTAGATCTGCAGATAAAATGCTGCAATTATGGCGAATTCTTGTTAGAATAATGTTGAATTTTCTATCACCGATACCTAAATATTCGCATGCTTTGTCATTTAGGTTTCTACATTTCGATTTAAACTCGGACACTGTACTAGAAGTTCGAATTCTCATATCTAAATCGTTCCCTAGGCGTAATGTTGAGGGAAAAAAGGACGAATCATATGAGCAAAGTCTTGTGTAGGGTATTTGGTAATCTTGGTTGTTACGAAGATTATAATTTGAAGCTTCATTTACGCGAAGTGGAAGAAGATCTGATAAGTAAGTTGGGGCTTCATTATGGACAATCTTATACATTAAGCTTAATTTCTTATTTTTCCTTCTTTCTGCCAGAGTGTCCCAGCCTGTTTCATAATATAACGAATTTCTTGAAGAGAAGATAGGTAGACCTGTTACAATTCTAGCAGCGTTTAACTGCACTTGTTCTAGTCTTTCAGCTTCTGTCTGATTGCACCCATCCCAAACTTCACTTGCATATTCCAATAGAGGTCTTATGTATACACAGTATACTTTATTTAGAGTTTCTTTTGAAAATCTGTACTTCAATTTTCTTAGGAATGATACTTGTTTTGCAGCAGACTGAATTATTGAATCAATGTGAGCAGACCATTTGTTATTTGAAGCTAAAGTTATTCCTAAATGCCTGTGAGTCTCTACAATTTTTAAAATAGTATGATCCATTATAAGTTGGATGTCATAGTCAAAATGAAAGTTCGATGTGATCATCACTTCTGTTTTTGATGCATTAAATATTACTAACCAAGTATTGGCCCAACTACTAAGTTTGCTTAAGTCTTCATTCAGAACGGTTTCTATTTCAGCAGGATCTGCAGAAGGAAAACTAAGTGAGGTATCGTCAGCAAATAGGCGGGCTGACCCTGTCAGTGTCTCTGATATATCATTGATGTATATAAGAAACAACATCGGTCCAAGCACCGAGCCTTGAGGAACACCTGCTGTGATGTACTTGTATGTGGAGCATGTATTGTTTATGGAGACCTTTTGATGCCTCATATGAAGATAATTTTTAAACCAGGCGAGAAGATTTCCACTTATTCCATATTTATCTAATTTCAATATTAAACCACGGTGCCAAACTCTATCAAAAGCTTTCGAAATATCGCAAAATACTTGACAGTTAATTTTATGATTTTCGAGAGCCAAACACGTACGATGAACTACTTCAATTAGGTGGTGTACTGTAGAGTGTCCTGGTAAAAAACCGGACTGGTATTTGTATATAAGAGCATTTGAAGTTAAATGGTTATAAATATGTTTAAACACTACTCTTTCAAAGGATTTACCAACACAACTTATCAATGAAATAGGTCTATAATTACAGGTTTCGGATTTTTCACCTTTTTTAAATACTGGCATAACGATTGCCGATTTCCATGTTCGTGGATATGTCCCTTGTTCTAACGATAAATTGAATAGTTTACACAAGGGAATAGCTATTGTTTGACAGGTATATTTCAGCATTCTATGACTTATACCATCTGGGCCACATGCCTTATTAACTTTTAGTAAGGTTAGTATGTCTTTTATTTCTGACTCTGTAATATTTATACCTTCTATGTGGATATTTGCTCTATTTTCAAAATGTGGTAGTTCGGTGTTGCTATCATCAACAGATGAAATCGAGCAAAAGTAATCATTTAAGGTTGTAGCTTTCTCTAAATCCGTAAATGCATAAGAATGATCAGGTCTTTGTAAAGGTGGGATTATTGAGTCTCCATTTCCCTTTCCCATAAATCGCCCCATGATTTGCCAAAATGTTTTGTTGCCCCTGTCATTATTCGAAATTATTTCCTCTAAATTATTGTTATAGTTCTCTTTTGTATATTTTTTCATGTTGTTAACGTGGTTTCGCTGTTGTTTATACCGGTGTAGATCCGTGGCCATGTTTGTTTGAAGTGCTTTTTTTCGAAGCCTATTTCGCAAACGAATATTATATCTTAATTCTGATGTGAACCAGGGTTTATCATTAGGTCGTATAAGTACTTTTTTACACGGGATACATTCTTTACAAAAGTTAAGAAAGGTACTTGTAAAATTTTCACAACATTCATCAACTGATAATGTTGAATTTATTTCTGAGTTCCAATCATGTTGTCGTATAAGGGCATTTAAATAGTCATAATTTGCATTGTTGTAATTCCAAACATCCCTGTAATAGCACTGAGAGAGGGATAAAGGTATTTTAAGACTGGTATAAGTAGCTTTATGATCACTTATTTCATCACTTATTGGAATCGTTCCTGAGTCTAATAAAAAGCATGCATCACTTACAAAAATAGGATCAATTAATGTTGACGAGTTGCGAGTAATTCGTGTGGGTTCCGTAATGACATTTGTGAGGTTAAACATAGATATACAGTCTTTTAGTTGTACATTTGAAAGGGATAAACAATCTATATTTATGTCACCAGCAAGGAGTACACGCGGCGTCTCGTCTAGAGCAGTTTCTATGCTGCCCTGTAACTCAGAAATAAAGAAAGACTGTGTCGACACGTAATCGCTGCGATAGAAGCAACATACTAGAACATTAAAAGACTTCAAATTTACCTCAACCCAGATTGTTTCCAGCCTTTGAGTTTCTAAATCCTCGCGACGATTATATTTTAACAAACTAGACATGTATACCATAACACCACCACCAGAGTGTGACCGATCTTTACGTATGGGCGGATCAAAGCCTTGAAACTTGAGAGAAGTAGAGTCTATGTTGTTATCTAAATGTGTTTCAGTAAAACAAAGAATGTGAAAATCGTCGACTAGATCATTTAAATATTCAATTTTGTTACGAATGCTTCTCGTATTTAAGTGAAAGATATCTAAAGATTTAATGTCTTCCCTACCAGGGCCTGGATTTAATTCGACATCCATACAAACAAGTAATAGTAATATTTTATACGCTGCATATTCATCATTTTTAAGAAACAGACGCAAAATGAGCAAAATAAATGTTGTTCTTACACAGTATGCTGAGAGGCGCCAATTCATAAAGAATCTTGGAAATGCGATCCTCCTATGCGTAGCAGTGTAAAATAACCCTACTGCTGCCCTGTATGTTAGTACGTCAATCCCCATTTGGGTGTAAATAGTAATGTATTGTTAATGTCGGCTGCAGTAGTTTTGACAGGCATATTCCATGTAGATAAACAGTTTTACTTGATATGAGTTTCGCCTTACGTTCATAACCTACAAGCAACATATTTACATGTACGTATAAACAAATACAAGAAAAAAGGAAGTGTTCCATAAACGAACACATACAAAAAAACATACAAAACATTTTTTGTGAGATATCGTGGTGGGATATAAAAACAATTACATTCGAACTTCAGTGGCTCGAAGACCTATGGGCCCATAATTTTTGTCCGTTGCTGCACTCTTCAGAATCGTCCCAACTACACACACATTTGTGCTGGCTACTCGGAGCTGACAGGATAATCGGTTGTTAAGACTTGTCATTTCGGTCGAAATTCAATTATAGTATTCACTAAAGATTTTATCATAATTTTACGTCTGAGCGTGGCGCTTACTATATGATGTACCCCAGCAGGCACACGTCGCTAGGGCAACGTCACATCAACGTTGGTGCAACGTCACGACGTTGCACCGACGTTGATGTGACGTTGCATAATGGTCATGACGTTGAACCGACGTCGATGCGACGTCACAAATACGTCATGTGCCTGCTGGGACTTTACCACAATATGTATTTGCAGACGAACGGTTTGCTGCAAACAGTGCAGACCCAGATGAGATGTCGCTAATCGAGAGGTCTCATCTGGGCTGCCCTGTTTGCCACCCACCCAGCTATATTAGGCACTCCCACAATATGAATTGATCGATTACAGACAACTCAGTAATGATAATCATAAATGTGGAATTTATGGATAGTGGTTAATATTGCCAGAGTAACACTCTAAGCACGCACAAATTACCCAAATCATCACAGAAATAGTGATATAAGTATATGCAACTGGGAGTTTTCCCCAAACTTTTGATTAGATCTGCTAAAAGAGACATCGGTGCCCGAGCCATCGAAGTTCGAATGTACATATGTATCAAAGGTGGTACAATATAAAATCACGGTATGCGAGCATACTGTGTTTTCAGCGGCATGCTGAATCATCAATCAATAAATGGAGGTTGGCGAAAACCGGAGCACCCGGAAAAAAAAAAGTTGCAGAAAATGCGACTGTATGTGTGGACAGCAATAAAATGCTTGCTCGGTCAACTTAGTGACAAAGCGATGATGCTCTGTTCTTTGGAGAGCGAAAACCGGTTAACATAATAAGCGTGGTAAAGTTGCTTATACTTATTTTTTCAAGTAGTAAATGTAATACCCCTTCTCGTTTGGAGAAGAGCCAGAAAGACCGTGTTGATGATCTGATGCATTTTTCTATCTAGGTTTTCTCCCATAGAGATTTGCGTGTCAAATTAACAATACAGCTCTGCCAATTTACATAACTGAAAAACGATAACTTTTACTGACCAAAACTCATCATTTGTATTGAATGACAGCGGTGCGGGGAGTTACAAAGTTTCCAGGTTTAGATGATTGAAGCTAGTTATTTTATAATGTCTTATTGCTTATTACCGAGTGACATTGCAGGGCCCCATCAGACCATGTGCAAAGCATCATCTGATGAAGGTCTACACTGTTTGCACGTAGTGCAAATGCATTTGAACCAAATGAGCCTTATATACTAAATGGCAAAAAAAAAAAAAAAAAAAAAAAAATCACCTGGAACCTCCCACTGCCCGCTCTACTGGCGTCTCTTCATCCCAAACCCTCGCGCCGAAACGAAGTTGCGAGAGAGATTGCTAGAAGGGAACACCAGCACTGCTCTGAAGTTATATTTGTGTCAGGTTTTGCAACCATACGTCAAGAAATAAGAAAAGGCTGCATTCACAAAAAGTGAAATGATGGACGGTCAGACGGACGGACGGACGGACGGACGAACACCTGCTGAAAAAGTATACCATTTTTATATAAAAAACAGGTATGATAAAAAAAAAAAAAGAAAAGAAGATAATAATAATAGTACATGTACAATGTGGGTACTCGTCTTCGTACTGGAATAAGAAGAGTGTCAATAAACTAGAGGGCATCATTTTTATAACCACTCTCTAACAACTGCGTCAGAGAGTCTACTCTTTGGCTCAGCGGTTAGAGCACTGGACTATCACCCGAGCGGCCGGGTTTGAATCCCACCATAGGCGGGGATTTTTTCAGGCTATGTATCTTTCCTTTGTTACGGCTTTCATGTCGTAAGATGGTGGCTCGTCCGGGATTGGACTTTACATGCCAGAATTGGCTTGTGCCGAAGTTGGCATCCTTCACGTCATCACAAATGATGACTTCCTGAAGAGGGGGTGTGTTACCTCCCTTCCATTATCTACCTTGGTAGATAATATGCATAGCTTCTAGGTTTATAACCACTCTCTGACAACTGCGTCAGAGAGTCGACTCTTTGGCTCATCGGTTAGAGCACTGGACTATCACCCGAGCGGCCCGGGTTCGAATCCCACCATAGGCGGGGATTTTTTCAGGCTATGCATCTTTCCTTTGTTACGGCTTTCATGTCATAAGACTTGCAAAATTATTCCAGAATATTTGTTGGTTGGTTTGGAGTTAAAGAGGCCATTCAACACTGTTAAGGTCATATCTGAGTCTGGTCAGTTGAATAGCCATACTTTTCATGGGCAGGTTTATATCTAAGTACTTCACCAGTTCAGCATAGCTGCTATTAAGACCAGCTAAATTTGAGACTAATTCTGCTTTTAACCCATTGTATGCTAGTGGACTCTTCTAGTGCTCTATGTTCGACAAGTCCATTTGTCATATAAGGGGTGGTAGGCCTATGATTTCGTTTTAATTCTATTTTTGATGGAAAATTCTGTTAGCAAATAATGGAGGCCCTGATCAGAAGCCGCATTCTGCGTCTGATCTGTGCCTGCACTGTTTGCTAAGTTATCTCTTTAAGGGTTTCCCTCATGCAATGGGTTAAAAACATACATGTAATAAAAAGGTTTCAGTTTTAATTTCTTTGTTGTTTCGGGGTTACCCCCTAATGTTCTCTATTAATAGATCATGTTTGGGACTGTTCGAAAGTGGTCATTAAGAACAGTTTTTGAACAGTTCCAAAGGTGGTCTTAATATAGGAATTTCATTGTACAGGCTTTCAACTGCCTTCCTAAACTAGTGGAAAGGAAAAGAATATTTCATGATCAGTCTCCAAGAAAGAATACTGCTGGACTGGGTTTGTGTGTGTGTGTGGGGGAGGGGGGGGGGGGGGTGGAATATATATGGTATACTAGTCATCAAGCCAAAGGCAGCCATTCATCAAGTTATAATGTCTGTGTGATGAATACCCCCTACAAAACACACTTTTTGTAGAGAAAAAGGGGCTTTAAAGGGGTATGCATTATTTTCCTTGTTTTTTGTGTTTTTGCTCAAAAACATAGATTGTGAGGGCTTATTAGAACCACCTCATTGAGGTGGTTCTAACGAGCACCCACAATCTATATTCTAAGTAAAAATAAGGAAAATGCAAAAAATACATCTGAAAAATGCTATGTCTAGAGATTTGAAAGGCACCATTGTAGCACACAGGTGTGTTAACATAATAGATGATGTATGCCTAAGCTTTGTATGCGTCGTTATACATGTGCTATTATTATATTTTCATACCAGGAGGATGTTATGAGCCACCACTGACCAACGTTTTCACTATGCAATGGTTTCTGACATTATTTGCCACATGCCTGCCAAAGTCTACTGTACTCAGGGTCTGGGACTCGATCATGCTGGAGGGTTCGGAGATACTGCTGAGAACAGCGCTGACAATCTGGGGAAAACTATCAAGGTAATACACAGACCTCTTTATAACACTATTCATTGTAATATGGTTGCCAACTTCAGCAACAGAAGATTAGGTTGTTTTTCTTCAGGACATGTGGTTTTCGCCCACCACTGATTTAGGATTGGCTTGATTATGATTTATAAATAATCTTGAAAGGGTTGCAAAAACAAGTGAAAAAATCATCATAAACTGGGTTTTGGATATAATACACTTTAACACATTTCAGGCAGGAAACCCCTACAGACAGTGCAGACCCAGTTCAAATGCCACAGAATGTTTGCCTCTGATCAGGGTATGCACAATTTGCTAAGAGGATTTTCCATCTAAAATATAATAAAGAATGCAGGGTGTGACACTTTTCTGTCCGTTTGTCCAACCTCTATTTTATGCTCTAATGACTTTGACACAATTTACGTCAATGTTCTAGATATCGTCAAATAAAATGCCTACAACCATAAAATCTTGCATAATGCTTCTCCTATATCTACTGAATCTGCAGGTACCTTGACCTGGTGACTGACCTATATTTTACGCTCCTGTGACTTTGACACAATTTACGTCAGATCTCCTCAAATAAATGGCCTACAACCATCAAATCTTGCATAGTGCTTCTCCTAGATGTACTGACTCTGCAGGTACCTTGACCTGGTGACCTTGACCTATATTTAACACTGCAGTGACTTTGACACATCACTGTTCCAGATCTCCTGAAATAAAATGCTTGCAACCATCAAATCTTGAATAGTGCCTCTGCTAGATGTACTGACTCTGCAGGTACCTTAACCTGCTGACCTTGACCTTTTTCACATTTCAATGACTTTTACATATTTTATGTCGACATTCCATATCTTCTTATATATAAGGCCAACAACCATCCAATCTCTCATAGTGCTTCTCCTACATTTACTGACTCTGCAGGGGCCTTGACCTGGTGACCTTGACCTGTATTATTCACTCCAGTGACTTTGACTCGTTTAACGTCAACGTTCGATATGTCCTAAAATAAATGGCCTATAACCACCAAACCTTGCATAGTGCTTCTCCTCGATGTACTTATGTGGCAGGTACCCTGGCTTGGTGACATTGACCTATATGTTTTGGTCCAGTGATTTTTTCACGTTTTACATCAACTATCAACTGCTAAGAATGAAATTAACTTATTTAATAGCTACCTTATGATTGTGGCTGCTGTGACTTTTGCCATGAGCAGGTGCATTGCCGCCTTCTGCGGAATTCTCGTTCTCAATGGACTTCAGTTTCCCCCCCCCCCCCATCTCTGATTAATAATCTGCTTGAAACTACAGAAATAATCTTGAAAGGGCTGTAACCACCCCCCCCCCACACACACACACAGACACACACACACCACCACCGCCACAAAAAAAAAAAAAAACCTTTATAATGTTCTATAAATTAAAGGTATGTTTTGTGTATTCATTAGAATTGCCTCATAAAGGCGATTCTATTGAGTATACACAACATACCTGTTTAATAACAAAAATAAGAAAATCTTCCTAAATTATCTTTCACTATGTCTTTACCCATTTAGTACCAGAAACCCCAGGTACCCTGGCAACACGCGGCGTCTGCTCAGGGCCTCAACTGTTTGCTAAAAGTTCAGTCATTTTCTAAATAAATTTTGATAAAAACACAACCTGACATCCCTAAATTTTTAAATGAACTCCTGCTATATATAAGGAGGAAGATTCCATTTGGTACAAAAAGGGTTAATTGGAACTATGGGAAGAAGTCCCTAGGGACTCAAGAATGTGGTTGACATAGCCATGGTGAATGAGCCATCGAGGGACCATGACCATCAGGCCTTGAAGAAATAGATTGGGCTGGATGGTGTTCCACACACAGCTGAAACTGACAACACATGAGTAGTGGTACGGTAAACCGTTTAGAAGGTCTAAGCTTGCCCAGGCAAAGTGGTGAGAGTCCATGCATATAAACCCTATTAGTTTATTTGTTTGAATTGAGGTTATATGTCCCTGTCAACACCATTTAGGTCGCTTTGGAGACATTGCTTCCAATTTTTTGGGCTTTCGCTCGACATTGAAATGAAATGATTCTCAAGCCTTACCACCCAATGACTCTACATTGTGGGGGCAGGGCTTGATATGTCATTTCATCTCAGTGTCAGATAAAAGTCCCACAGAATTTGAAGCAACATCTCCGAAGTGTTGACTGGGATGTAAAACCTTAAATCAAACAAAGAAGTGCTGACGGGGATGTTAAGAAAATTAGTCATCATTGTGAGTCATTCAAGTTTCACCTTTGTTCTTTTACAGTCGACTGTTGACAGTCAATTCAGCTGATGAGTTTTACACTTTGATGGGTGACCTGACTCAAGAAATGCTGCAGGGAAACATGCTGGATGCTGACAGTATGATCAAGGTTTGTAATCTTTTAATTTATGCATGAGAAAACCGAGATTTCTTATCGGGTGTATTGGAGAGGATTCCAAAGGTTTAGGGTCCTTTTCCTTTACCCATTTAGAACCAGAAACCCCAAAACGGGTACCGTGGCAAACAGTGCAGGCCCAGATCAGACGCCGCAGAACGCGGCATTTGATCAGAGCCTACACTGTTTGAAAAAAGTTAAGCCATTTCCCAAATAAATTTTGAAGAAAACATAACCTGACACCCCTAAATTTTGAAATGGACTCCTGCTATATATAAGGAGGAAGATTCCATTTGGTACAAAAAGGGTTAAAAGTGCTACAGAATATTTTAGAGCAGATGGCAATTTTACAATTTTAATGTTGTTGTTTTTTTTTTTCTTCTTTTTTTTTCAGAGAAAATAAGTCTGAACATTTCATATGAATCATCTGCCCAGTAGACCAATCAGATGTAATGTTAAGCTGAAAACTAAGAAAACTATACACCATGAAATTAACACCCCCCCCCCCCCCTAAACCCCACTTTAAAACTGTGGTTTACGGGGGTATTCATTATTTTTCTTATTTCTGCTCCAAGACATAGGTTGTGGGTACTCGTTAGAACTGCCTCAATGAGGCAGTTCTAACGAGCACCTACAACATATGTTTTGCAGTTAAAATAAGAAAACTAACACAGATTTGCATCAGAAAAGTAGTCATTTTGGAGATGTGAAAAAAAAATGCACTATGTCCCATGGGTGTGTTATTATAATGTTTGAAAATGTCTGCAAATTGCATGGTTGGCAATTTTAGGGTGTATGTTTGTTGTGACCTGGAGATGGTGTTAACTATAGCTGGTGCAATTTGACATGAGACTGACCTGTATGCAAAGAATATATTAGTCAATGATATCGCCTGATTGGTCGGTTTTCGTAAACTTCTTGTGAATTTTCGGCATCTTGTGAATGGCGACCCATTTACCAAGCTCTATGTATGGACCTCTCTGGAAAACGGCAAAGATAAAGATATGCATTCTGTGGAGTAAGAAATTATGGTCTGTCTTGTCAAATTGCATCAGCTATACCAATGCAAAATGAAAGTCATTAACCCTAAAGATGGCCGTCACACCATTTGTCGTCTGCTTTGTTGTCTGCTGGTTACGTTAAAAGTAATTGTTGCAAACAGTGTGGACCCAGGTCAGACTGCTCCTCTAGAGGAGCAGTCTGACCAGGTAGAGGAGCAGTCTGACCAGGGTCCACACGGTTTGCCTGTATGCCAAAATATATTTGAAATGTTTGCAAGAAGAAGAGCAGTAGACAACATTTTCAGATGCAGTTTTTCTTCTCAAGCATAAACAATGACCATCGGCCTATAGAAACTTTAGCTACAGAAAACATATTGGAGGAATGTTAATTTTTGAACATATGAGCTGCAAAAAGCCAAAAGATGTCTTCGCATCACGTTTACATGTCCGTATAATGAACACTCCTGTAATCCCCACTTTTTATAGAGGAAACTGGGGTTTACTGGGGAAAACATTTTCTTATTTCTGCTCCCAGTCAAAGGTTGTGGGTACTTTTTAGAACTGGCTCAATTAAGTGGTTTTAGCGAGCACCCACAACCTAAGGTCATAGGTACTTTTTAGAACCGCTTCATTGAAGGGGTTCTAACGACCACCCACAACCTAAGTTTTGGGCATTGATAAGAAAAATGGCCATTTTCGAGATATGAAAAAATGCAGTACATCATACGTCTGTGTTATTTTAACCCATTTAGTACCAGAAACCCCAAAACGTGTACCCTGGCAAATAGTGCAGGCCCAGATCAATTGTATCGATTCCTGATCTATGTTTTACTTCTACTTTTCATGTCTCCAAAATGGTTACTTTTTTTTTTTATGAAAATTTATGATATTTTTCTTGCTACTGCTCCTAACATAGGTTGAGGGTGCTTGTTAGAACCGCCTCATTAAAGAGTACCCACAACCTATGTCTTGGAGGAGAAATAAGACAAAAATGTATACCCCTGTAAACCACGCTTTTCCCTATATAAAGTGAGGTTTAGAGTGGTGTTCATTACACTGACTTTTTAACATATGCATTAAACAGCCTTCTCCGAATGCATGAAGAAATGTTGGATCAAGCAGTATCTATATAAAAGACATAGAAGACATTGATCTGACTGTGCAAATGCACAGAGCGATCTGGGTCCTTGTTTGGTGCACGCCTTAACCCCTTCCCACTCAGATACGACTTTTTACGTGTCTGAACCCCCCCCCCCCCTCTTTTGAGCCCCAGAACCACCTAAATGTGCATTCCCCAACCCTGGAAGCTATGTTTGCGTTAGGATTAGTTGTCCAAAAAACTGACCTGTTTTTTTGTGCGGCTCCCCACTGAAAATATACCTTTGAGGGGTTTGAAGGGGGCGGCAGCCGAAAAAAATTGGGGGTATGGCCCAACCAGTGGCTGAAATGAAATCTTGAGGGTGTCTGGGGTCAAAAATGCCCAGAAATTGACGCTGGCAAAATGTGCTGCAGACAATGAAAATGGCCAGTGCCAAACCCCTTAATTGTTGCCTTGACAGCAGTGTGAACATTAAGATTCGGTCAAAAATACATGTGAAATCACACTTTTTGACAACTTTGAGATGCCCCCTCGTCACGATGGCAACAGTGTTTTAGCCTGAAAAGTTTTTTTTTTTTGTTTTTCATAAAGCCTGAAAAGGTTCCATTTGAAAGGCTACTTCCCAGTGAACATTCCTGCCAAATTTGGTGTAAAACACACCATTCATTATGAAATAATGGTATATGAAGTTTGTGTCCTAGACAACACTGTGAAAATCAGCAAAATTCACAAAGTCCCCAAGTGGGAATGGGTTAAGACACTTATTCACTTGTTGTGGTCAGTATAAGCTTGGTTTTGTGTGATTTGTATTCTGCTAAATGCACGATCAGAGCCTCATTTGTGGATCTGAAACTGTGTTTTGTCCCCATTCAGTATAGGGGAAACAATCAATTATCATAACATCTATGTTGTGTTGTACAGTTATCTAACTTGGATAATAATTCAGCCAACATTGGCAAACTGCGTAGGCCAAAATCAGACGCAGCATTTTGCGGCATCTGATCACAGCCTTCACTGTTTGCAGAAAATTCAACCATTTCCTAAATAAACACTTTTAACCATTTTCTAAATATATTTCTATCAGCATTCCTAAATCTCAAAATGGACTCCTGTTGTATGAATTCCACTTAAGCTGCAGAGAAAAACAACATCTGAAAATGTTGTCTGCTTATTTCGTCTGCTGAATCTTCTACCAAGCGTTTTCAAAAATATTTTTGCATACATGCAAAATATTTTTGCATACAGGCAAAATATTTTTGCATACAGGCAAACAGTGTGGGCCCAGATCAGACTGCTCACAGTCTGATCTGGGTCCACACTGTTTGCAAAAAAGGACTTTTGAAGAAACCGGCAGATGACAAAGCAGATGACAATTGTTGTGATTGGCATCTTATGGGTTAATCAAATCTGAATGGTGGAGTATCATTACGATAACACACCCGTGCGACATGATGCATTTTTCACATCTCCAAAATGGCTACTTTTCTGATGAAAATCTGTCATATTTTAGTTATTTTTACTTCAAACATAGGTTGTGGGGGCTCGTTAGAACCATCTCATTGAGGCAGTTCTAATGGGCACCCTTATCCTATGTCTTGGAGCAGAAATAAGAAAAATAATGTATACCCCCATAAACCCCAGTTTTCTCTGTATGAAGTGGGGTTTAGTGGGGTGTTCATTTCACGGACTTGTTCACATGATGTGATAATGTGTGCTGATTGGCTGTCAGCACGTTTTAGACACATTATCAGATAATAGCATTCATGGAGCAGTTGTTCATTTCATTCTCAGGTGAGCAATCTAGGGTTTCAAAATATTTTACAAAACATGCTCACTGGCATCATTGGTTCAGACAGATGGAAGTCCGATTGGTGATCTCTAGTTCTGCTCTGTCCAGCAACACTCTTTCATTACGAAAACATGCCTATACAAATACATTGAAAATTTTACCACGGAAAAATGAAAATTTTCAGATGACAAATTTCGATATTTTTCTTATTTCTGCTCTAAATATAGATCGTGGATACTCTTTAGAACCGCCTCGATGAGGCGGTTCTAACGAGTACCCACAACCTATGTTTTTGAGCAGAAATTAGAAAAATAATGTATACCCCGGCAAACCCCAGTTTTACTATCGAGGGGGTCAAAATTATATAGGCGTGTTTTCGTGTTGGGTGGCATCATGATAACATACCCATGTGGCAACATATCCATGTGGCATAGTCCATTCTTTCAAAATCTGCAAAAGATTTAATTTTCGGAAGAAAATCTGTGATATTTTTCTTATAAATGCCCTAAACTTAGGTTGTGGGTGCTTATTAGAACTGCCTCAATGAGGTAGTTCTAACGAGTACCCACAGCCTCTATTTTGGAGCAGAAATAAGAAAAATAATCTATATCACTGTAAACCCCTGTTTTCTCAATATAAAGTTGGGTTAATTGGAAACCCCTAAAGGGGTAATTGGCAAACTGTGCAGGCCCAGATCAGACACCGCAGAACGCAGCGTCTGATCAGGGCCTACCCGGTACACTGTTTGCCAAAAAAAATCGGCCTTTTTATGCCCCCGTAGGAGGGCATATAGTTTTTGCACTGTCCATTTGTTTGTGGGTTAGTCCGCACTTTTTTTTGTGATGCAAACTACTTCCACATTTCTTCTCCGATTGAACTGAAACTTTGCACATGTATCCTTGTGAGGTGAAGGGATGCCTAACACAATTTTCACGTTGGTGCTATCATTTTTGAAGGAGTTACGGCCCTTTATTTTCTAAAAAATGTGCTAAAAACCTTGTGATGCGAACTTCTTCAACATTTCTTCACTGATTCAGCTGAAACTTTGCACATGCATTCCTTGTGAGGTGAAGGGGTGCCTAACACAACTTTCTTGTTGATCCTATTATCTGTGACGGAGTTACAGCCTTGATTTTCTGAAAAACGCCTTGAAAACCTTGTGACACGAACTACTTCCACATTTCTTCACCGTTTGAGCTAAAACTTTGCACATGCATTCCTTGTGAGGTAAAGGGGTGCCTAACACAATTTTCACATTGATCCTTTCATCTGCGAAAGAGTTATGGCCCTTTATTTTCTGAAAAACACGTTCTTAAACCTTGTGACGCGAACTACTTCCACATTTCTTCGACAATTTTGTTAAATTTTTGCGTATGCATTTGCAATGATATGTAGATGTGCCTAGCATAAAATTCATTCTGCTTGGATGAAGCGTTTTGGAGTTATGGCCCTTGATTTTCTCAAAAAAGCACTAAAAATCTTGTGACGCAAACTACCTCCACATTTCTTCACCGATTGAGCTGAAACTTTGCACATGCATTCCTTGTCAGGTGAAGGGGTGCCTAACACAATTTTCAGGTTGATCCTATCACCTGCGGGGAAGTTACGGCCCTTGATTTTCTGAAAAACGCGTTCGAAAACCTTGTGACGCGAACTACTTCCATATTTCTTCACCGATTGAGCTGAAACTTTGCACATGCATTCCTTGTGAGGTAAAGGGGTGCCTAACACAATTTTCACGTTGATCCTATCATCTGGGAAGGAGTTACGGCCCTTTATTTTCTGAAAAACGCGTTCTTAAACCTTGTGACGCGAACTACTTCCACATTTCTTCGACAATTTTGTTAGATTTTTATGCCCCCATAGGAGGGCATATAGTTTTTGCACAGTCCGTTTGTTTGTGGGTTAGTCTGCACTTTTTTTTCCTCAAATTGGCTCCCACGGGGGCATTGCTCTGTTATAGTGACAGCTCTTGTTCCAAATTAATTTTGAAGGAAACACAACCTGACACCCCTAAATTTTGAAATGGACTCCTGCTTTATATAAGGATGAAGATTCTATTTGGTACAAAAAGGGTTAAACTTTAAACTAACTTTATTGTTTCTCACTGCTGTGGTTCAGGCCTCACTTGGGCCACATGTGAGATGCCAAGTTCTGCAACATAAGGTCAGGTGGGCTTTCCCCCGGTACTCCAGTTTTCACCCACCTTTGATTTATTATTGGCTCGAAATAAGTGAAACTATCTTGAAAGGGCCATAAAACCAAAGCCTTATATATAAAATTTCTGTTACTCAAGCATTGGAGCAAGGGAAACTATCCAAAGTCAGAACTTCTTTACTTCATTATGATGTTGTCTTACTTGATAACCTCAGCTGTCACAGGAAAAACCAAGTAAAACACGTCCTTGAGTCATACTGTAATGATCCTAAGTACAGCCGAACTTCAATGGCTCAAACACCTTTGGGACCTCGAAAATCTGTTCGAGACAGGGGTAGTTCGAGCCACTGAGGTTACTGCCAGGAGGCATAACAAGATACTTTTAGACATCTTTTTGATGTTCTATAATGAAAATATATGCTGTGGGTACTCATTAGAATCGCCTCATTAAGGCAATTCTAATGAGTACACACAGCATACATTTGCAAGATAAAAGACTAAAATCTCCTTAATTATCACCCACTATTTCTAATGTGGAGGATTTCGCTAGGGGCTCAAGAATGGGTTCGACACATCCATGGTAAACGAGCCATCGGTGTTCGAGCCATCGAAGTTCCACTGTATTGGGACAGACAGTCCTAATAGGCCAGTCAAAATAGCATTGAACCTCAAACAAATTCCTTCAGAAGGGTTTTCACTATTTTCAGAATCAGTGAGGTATCCTGATTTACAGGAAAAAAATCCCCAAAAATATTCCCTGGCGAAATTGATTTTTTGGGGGAAAATGTTCGAAATTTAAATAAAAATCGCCAAAAACAGGAATTTAATTATAAAAATTTCATTAAATTATATCAAATGTATTTAAATAGCCAAAAATAAGCTAACTGTTGTCAAGTAGCGATAAAAGAAGTTTCAGCTTGATATGTGCACAGAAAGCTGTCTTTTTTGGGGTAAAAACTTGGAAATATTGACAAAAAACGCAGAAAATGGGAATAAATTTTTAAAAAGTTACTGGTGTGGATTCTTGAAAATGTTTTGATGTTAAAAGTTATATATGTGTATAAGTTAACTACAGGAAAAAAAATAAAATTTTTATATGTTTAAAAAGTCACATTTTTTCGGGGTATGAAAATGCACATGTTTACATAAAAAAACACCCAAAATCTAGTATTTTCCGGTCAAGTAGAAATTACATTATAAAAATAAATTGTATGATTTCAAGCTAATTTATATAGCCAGATGTACACTGACTATATCAAGTAGCTCTCAAAAATCCTTCAGCTTCGTGCCTGCACAGCAATTTGACTTTTTAAAGGCAGAAAATGTAAAATTTTGATAAAAAAAACATTGAAAATAGGAATATGTTTTTTTTTAAAGTTAGTAGTGAGGATTCATGAAAATTTTTAAATGTAAAAAGTACGATATCAGTTAACTACAGGAATAAAATAAATTTTTAGATATTTGAAAAGTCAATTTTCCAGGTAGGAAAATACACATTTTTACACAAAACCCTCAAAATCCATTATATGCCACCAGTAACACTATACTACTTAATATAGGGCTCTAACAATATACAAAATAGTACCGTCTTGTTCACTTTAACTTGTCTTTCACTGATCATTATTATGTGTCCTGCAGGAAGGCATTCATATATATAAATGTCAAAAATATACATACACGTACCGTCAGATCATGAACCATCTTATATTGTGCAAAAATGGTGTTTATATCCAACAAAATACTGTTTTAAACCCAGATACCACGGCCCCCCGCCCATTTGGGCTTGAACAAATAGATGGGCTACATGATGCTTCCACGCAGAGCTGAAACCGACCGCACACGAGCACTGGTAAACCGCCTAGAGGATCTAAGCCTGCCCAGGCAAAGCGGTGCGAGTCCGACCGTCCATGCTTATAAACCCTATTGGTTTCATTGGGCGACAGGGATTGAGATGTCATTTCATCTCAATGTCGGGTAAAAGTCCCACAAAATTGGAAGCAACGTCTCCAAAATGACCTATACCGTGTTGACAGGGATGTTAAACCTCAAATAAAACAAACAAAAACCCAGATACATTATTTGTTGGGAGTATTTATTTGACAAATCCACTCTTGTCTAATATGTGTATTTTCTTAGCTATATAGCAGTTATGCTTCAAGCCAACATGCCCATTTGAAGACAAAGAAGAAATGCATAAAACTATGCACCAAGAATCAGAAAAAATATGTCCACTTTTCCATGATAGAAGCCATCATTTTTTTTGACAATCACAAAGACCAATAACAGAACAGAAGAACAGGAATTATAGAAGAACATGCAAAATGTTACTAGATCAGAAGCAACATTGAGTTAACTAAATCCATGTCCAAACTATAGTAGACCTGTGTTTCACCCTGGATTAATTGTTCTTGTAGTGTGAAGCTTGGCAAAACAATAAGGAAATTAAAAAAAAAAATAGTACGTGGGACAGGGCAACCATCCAGCAACTGGAAATATGTTTCCTTTCCTTCTTATCCAATAACATTTTATTAATAATGTTTAGATATATTTTTTGCATTCAAAATCAAACCACAAACTCTGCACAACTAAAAGCTTGATTTAAGAATATCATTGTGTATCTCGACATAATCTAACATGAATAAGGACAACAGCAGCAACAAATAGCATTTTCTGCTTATTTCTAAAAATATGCAACAAAGTTACTCAATTAACATACTTTAACTTAATACTGGAGGAAGGAACAGTCAAACAGTTTTAAAGCAAGAGAACCATGATGGTCCTGCATGTATATCCCTCATCAAAGCTAACATATTTGCATACTGAAAATTGAAATTACACATGAACTTTTACAGTTTTGTTTAAATTTCATCTCAAAGAGTGGCAATGTGTCCTGTACTCAATACCGTTTTTGACAAGCAGTGCTTAAATTTATACCATTTAAGGACAACAAGGCACACCAATTAATCTCTACACCACTGATTAATTTGAATAACGTTGGTGGAGGGCCACCCAAGGAACATTTGTGTAAAATTAGGGTAATGCAATTCTATGAAAACTTTTTAAGATCACCCGAGGATTATTCCTGCACAGTTTAGTTGAAAACCTTGCAGTAAAGAAATTGTGAATGGATTGACGGATGATGGAAATGGTCCCAATTACATGGCATGAGCACCTTGATAAAGGTTAACTTGATGTAGCTACACGTGCTTACCAAATATCAAAGGTCCTGGGCCTTCTAGTTTCAATGTTGTTTTAAAGCTTTTCCCTATATTAGTCTATGCAAAATAAGTGACCCCCTGGAGTTGGGCCATTTTTATTCCTGGGCTATAATATAAACAATGTTGGTTGAGCAATACTATATAAGGGTATACCAAATATCAAAGGCCTTGGCCCTCTGTTTCATCTGGGCCTTCCAGTTTCACAAGACGATTTTAAAATGTCTGTGTAAAACAAGTGATTCTGAAGGCGGGGCCCTTGTTGATAACAGTGCTTTGATTTGAACATTCTTGGTAAAAGTCAACTAGATGCATATACATGTATACAAATAGCAAGGACATACATTTTTTTTTTTATAGTTTTCCCTATATGAATCAATTTTTTAACAATCTTGACAAAAATTCACTATCTGAAGCTATATTTACCAAACATAAAAGGCCCGACCCTTCCATTTTCAGGCAAGAAGATTTTTAAAGTTTTGCAATATGGGTTAATGTAAAACAAGTGTCTTGGAAAAAGCTACATACGAAATCTCTAAGACCTTACAGCTTTATACAAGATGATTTTAAAGATTTTACTTATTCTCCTTTTTTCTGCCATGGCAACAAAAGCTGCATGGGATGGAATTCTTCGAACAGCAGACCCCAGTGTGGGCCAATTGGTACCTCAGGGCTATACTCGGGGCAATCTTAATTGGCAGAGATCCACTAGCAGAGGATACCTATTAAATATCAAATTCCAAGATCGTCTAGTTTCAGGATGTGAGTTCATCTAAAACATTTGTACCACCAGGGATGGGTACACTTTTGACCCCAAGGCTATGATTTAAACAGTGTTGATAAAAGCTGATCGCCAAACCTTATAAAATACCTTCTTGTTCTGGTTTCGGATAAGTAATCTTGCTAATTCCCCCATTTTTGTTGCCATGACAATCAGAGTTGCATGGAATGGATTTTTGAATAACTCTGAACAAGATTTAGTGACTTAAGAAATGTCATTTAAGAAAATTGAGAACAGAAGGGCAGACGGATGACAGTGACGACCATGGACAGTGACCACTTACAATAGATTCCCAGAAGCCTTAAGCTTATGAAAGCTAAAATATATAATACATGTTCATTTTTCATGTTTTTTTCTGTAAAAGTATTATCTTTTTACCCTGAAAAGCTAAAAAAGCTATGTTTTCAAAAGTCTTTTACCAGATACATGTATTAAAAATGTTCGTTTTCTATGTTTTTTTTGGGTTGGCAAAATTTCCAACAACCTTAGAAAGGAACATTTCTGTGAAGGTATGAAGTTGAAGCATTAAATAGCTGCTTCAAAGTAGCTTGTGCATATATGGTAATACAAACCAGCTCCACGTCAGACATGTATATACTATGAAACTTTGTTAAGTAATTCCTGCATGTGAAAAAATATGCTATTTTTTGGTAAAATTCAACATTTTCATCGCCTGAAAAATGAAACTTTATAAACATTTCAATATCTTTCTTTGTTTCTGTAGTTAACGGTTATCCATATGTAACTTTTTGCATCAAAACATTTTCAAGAATCCTCACCACTAACTTTTAACAAAAGCATTCCCGTTTCCCTCGCTTTTTTGTCAAAATTTTGAATTTCTCCCTTGAAAGGCAAACTTCTGAGCAGGCACAAATGTGAAAAAATGTGTATTTTCCTACCAAGAAAATTGACTTTTCAAATATCTAAAAATTTATTTTATTCCTGTAGTTAACTGATATCTTACTTTTTACATTAAAAATTTTTCATGAATCCTCACCACTAACTTAAAAAAAAAACATATTCATATTTTCCATCTTTTTTATCAAAATTTTACATTTTCTGCCTTTAAAAAGTCAAATTGCTGTGCAGGCACGAAGCTGAAGGATTTTTGAGAGCTACTTGATATAGCCAGTGTACATCTGGCTATATAAATTAGCTCGACATCATACAATTTATTTTTATAATGTAATTTCTACTTGACCGGAAAATACTAGATTTTGGGTGTTTTTTTATGTAAACGTGTGCATTTTCATACCCCGAAAAATGTGACTTTTTAAACATATAAAATTTTTATTTTTTTCCTGTAGTTATCTTATACACATATATAACTTTTAACATCAAAACATTTTCAAGAATCCACACCAGTAACTTTTTAAAAATTTATTCCCATTTTCGGCGTTTTTTGTCAATATTTCCAAGTTTTTACCCCAAAAAGACAGCTTTCTGCACACATATCAAGCTGAAACTTCTTTTATTGCTACTTGACAACAGTAAGCTTATTTTTGGCTATTTAAATTAATTTGATATAATTTAATGAAATTTTTATAATTAAATTCCTGTTTTTGGCGATTTTTATTCAAATTTTGAACATTTTCCCCCAAAAAATCAATTTCGCCTGGGAATATTTTTGGGGATTTTTTTCCTGTAAGTCAGGACACCTCACTGATTTGGAAAATAGTGAAAACCCTTCTGAAGGAATTTGTTTGAGGTTGAGGGTCTTTTTGGGCTAAAATGACTGGCCTATAAGCAAACAGTGCAGATCCATTCTGTCTTCACTTTTTTACCATTTTGTCTGCACGTTTTGGACTCCTTGCTGGATCATGAAACAAATTTTTAAAATTTTATGATAATTACAGCAGGACCACAAGGTGTCACAATGTTTAGAATCTAGTTCATCTAAGGTAGGTGAAAACAGGAGGACCTGAAAAGAAGAACCTTGATATAAACATGATTAACCTAAATATGGGCTGCATCAATGCCCCCGCCCATCTGGGCTTGGAGAAATAGATCAGGCTGCATGGTGCTTCAGGGCAAAGCTGAAACTACTGGTAAACACTTCAGGTCTATGCCTGCCCAGGAAAAGTGATGTGAGTCGGACCGCTCCTTAACGCTAGTGGTTTCTGTGAGCGCTAGGCTTGAGATGTCTTATCATCTCAGTGTTGGGTGTAAGTCCCACAAAAGTGGAAGCAACATCTCCAAAATGACCTAAATAGTGTTGACGGGGAAGTTAAACCTCAAATCAAACAAAATGGGCTGCATCAAGAAAAAAAGGGTCTTCTGTCATGTGTTTTCGGAAGTTCAGAAAGACAAAATTTTCATATTTTATCATAAAAACCCGAAAAATTCGGACACCTTTAGGACTTGCTGTAATTCTCCTAAAATTTTAACAAATTTGTTTCATGATCCAGCAGGGTGTCCAAAAATGTGCAGATGGACTGGCAAACAGTGAAGATCCTGATCAGACTGCTCCTTCAGGAGCAGTCTGATCCGGGTCTGCACTGTTTGCTTACGAACATTATGATAAGCCTGCTTACACAAAGTCCAGTCTGCATATGACCTTTGTTTTTGGTGAGACATAATACTGAAACAAGTTAGCCCCCGCCTATCGGGGCTTGAAGAAATAGATGGGCTGCATGATGCTTCCACGCAGAGCTGAAACCAACCCGCACACGAGGACTGGTAAACCGCTTAGAGGATCTAAGCCTGCCCAAGCAATGCGGTGTGAGTCGGTCCGTCCATGCTTATAAACCCTATTGGTTTCATTGGGCGGCAGGGCTTGAGAAGTCATTTCCTCTCAATGGCGGGTAAAAGTCGCACAAAATTAGAAGCAGTGTCTCCAAAATGACCTTTACAGTGTTGACGGGGACGTTAAACTTCAAATCAAATCAACAGACAAACAAACAATGCTGAAACAAGTAATTCAGTGGCATTCATGTTGATGTCCATGTTGTTGTGCAGATTCTAATTAAAACTGTAGGCAAGATAATAATTTTACAATGCTGATTGTGTAGATCTTGGATAAAAGTTTCCGGTCATGGTTTTGAAAAATGTGCCATCTTTGTTGGGCCCCCTGCCCATTAGGGCTAGGAGAAATAGATTGGGCTGCATGATTCTTCCACACAGAGCTTAAATTGACCATACATGAGTACTTTGTTTGTTTGTATTGGAGTTTAATGGCCCAATCAACACTATTTTAGGTCATTTTTTAGCTGGTCAGTTTACCTATCCAAATTTTTACTGGGCAGGCTTATACTTAAGCGGTTAACCAGTACAGTGCACATTCCTTTGCCAGAAACTGACAACTGCCATCAGTGGAAGGGAGAGAATGACTGTAGATAAGATTTTATGAGCAATCTGTATGAAAGAATGTTGCCGACCCCAGCAGATATCGAACCCGCGTCCTCCAGATCACCAGTCAGACACGCATCCGACTGAGCTACCAAGGCAGGCACACGAGTACTTGTAAACCGCTTAGTAGACCTAAGCCTGCTCAGGGAAAAGTGATGCGAGTCAGACCGTCCATGCATATAAACCCTATAGGCTTCATTGGGCAGCAGGGCTTAAGATGTCATTTCATCTCAATGTCGGGTAAAAGTCCCACAAAATTGGAAGCAACATCTCCAAAATATCCTAAATAGTGTTGATGGGACATTAAACCACAATTCACACAAACAAACAAACAAGCTCTCTTTGAGTTTGTTTCGATAGTCAAGGGTTGGACAGGTGAAAATGTGAGGTTTGTGGTGGTTAAATGTATTATTTCTGTGCTTACTCATTAGGACCACCACCTCAATGATGCAGTTCTTATGAGCACATCAATCTGTGTCTGGAGCAGAAGTGAAAAATATAACAAATTATCACCTTCATATTATCTTTTCTACAGTCATTCTCTGTTTCCCCTGATCCAAGAAGGCCAGTTGTCAGTTTCTGTTAAAACAATGTGCACTGTTAACCAACAGGACAGGAAAAGTGTGGTTAGGTAAACCAACCTGTATGACCTAAATAGTGTTGACTGGGCTTTTAACCCTTGTCCTGCTGAGCCAGAATATGCCTTATTTTCCAAACAATGAAGATCGCGATCAGAAGGCTTCTGACGAAGCCATCTGATCAGGATCTACATTGTTTGCCATTCAGATTGTAAATTTGTTGCAATAATTTGCATCAAGTAATCTGATTGGTTAATAATCAGTAGTGGGTGTAGCATATTTAAATATTCAGCAGGACAAGGGTTAAAACCACATAAAATAAAATTATCACCTGCTGATTACAGAAATATGAAAGACCGCATGAATGTGTTTTCAGAGTGATTCCCCTTTACACTTGTCCTGCTTAATAAATTTGGCCAAACCCATTTCTGACTATCAACCAATCAAATCACAGTCTACTCTCAACACCTCAAACTCCAAGGAATTGTTGGTTTGAGATAAGAATAGTTTGAAATAAAAGGTGTTGATATCTACTGAACATACAGCAAAACATAAACAATCACCATCAGAGCTTTGATTATAACATCCTGCCCCCGCCCATCGGGGCTTGAAGATATAGATGAGCTGCATGATGCTTCCACGCAGAGCTGAAACCGACTCGCACAAGAATACTGGTTAACCCCTTAGAGGATCTAAGCCTGCCCAGTCAAAGCGGTGCGAGTCGGACTGTCTATGCTTATAAACACTTGGTTTCATTGGGCGGCAGGGCTTGAGATGTCATTTCATCTCAATATCAGGTAAAAGTCCCACAAAAATGGAAGCGACGTCTCCAAAATGAGCTTTACAGTGTTGACGGGGATGTTCAACCTCGAGTCAAACAAACAAACAAACAGGGGCAACATCCAGGTAGCTGGCTTGCTGCATACATGGCAGATCTCTCACCAGATCTCCAGGTTTGTCTATCATGAGGGTCGATAGCAGAAAGCTTCCACTCTCTGCGATCTCTGTCTGCTGCTTCCAGATCATCTTGGGCCTCCCAGGACCAGGCCTTCCATCTGCCTGTCACAGGCAGTCTTGACTGCAATGTTGCAGCATTCCACATGTCCATACCAGCGGAGCCTTCTCTCTTTCAGGATGAGGTCCAGGTCCTCAATGCCAAGCTGTGCAAGTAGCTCACTGGGCCTGATAGTGACAATGTCCTGTGGCTTGACATTGCAGATCTGTCTGATCATTGCCATGTCATTCTGCTGTAGACACTGGAGGTTTGGCTTGGTCAATGGCCAAGTCTCACTGGCATGAAGCATTGCACTCTGCACACAAGAGCAATAACAACAGCTCCCAAATTTTATTTTGACTTTAGCAGTAGCTCGCCTGAAATTCGCTGCTCGCATAGGCGATAAGTACCAAAATCCCTTGACGGGGCCCATATAATGTACTCATTCAAATTCGCAAACTGTATGACAGACTGTAGATCCTAATCAGATGGCGTCTCTCTGATCTGGATCCACACTGTTTGGAAAGGTTTGTATTATCTTTGTTCAGCAGAACAAGGGATAAGTTGAAAAAGAAATCCAATTTGTATGGCTGCCCTGTAATGCCTGTCACATAATATTGACAGCAGTATCCAGAAAATATCCTAGTCTTTCAGTTGCTTCCAAATGTCTTGACAAGTAAATCTCAGGCTTGATTTCAGATTTTGTTAACCCCATGTTTTCTAGTGGACTCTTCCATTGCTATATGTTGGGGTGTCAGGCCTATTTTTTTCGTTTTTATTCTATTTTTGATGGACAATTCTGTTAGCAAATATAGTGCAGGCCCTGATCAGACGCCGCATTTTGCGGCATCTGATCTGTGCCTGCACTGTTTGCCAAGGTACCCCGCATGCTTACTTAGCCCAGCCTCATATAAAATAATGATACTTTATCCACTCACCCCTAAATTTCTGCAGTGGAATATTCCAACTTTGAATTTGGATAAGCCTATTCTTGTAAATAGGGGATTTTGTCAAAATTATCAACAAGATGATAAACAGCATTTATCTTGATGAGATTGCTGATAATGAAAAACGTTTTATAATCACAGGCTGAGGTCAGAAAGATTATAGGGATCAACCATGGTTTTTTAGCTCACCTGTCACATAGTGACAAGGTGAGCTTTTGGGATCACTTTTTGTCCGTCGTGCGTCCGTGCGTGCGTCCGTAAACTTTTCTTCAAACGACATCTCCTCCTAAACCACTGAACGTATTTTGACCAAACTTCACAGGAATGATCCTTAGGTGGTCCCCTTTCAAAGTTGTTCAAATGGTTCCGGTCCATTGCACATATAGGTCACAGTAGCCAAAAATAGATTTTTTTCACTGCAAACTTAAAAAATCTTCTTCTCTGAAACCGCAAGGCCCAGGTCTTTGATATTTGGTATGAAGCTTCAACTAGTGGACCCCTACCAAGATTGTTCAAATTATAGTGCTGGGGCCAAAAATGCCACTGCACGGGGGCCCTTTGGTTTTACATGGGCTTATATAGGGAAAATCTTTAAAAATCTTCTTCTCTGAAACCGCAAGGCCCAGGTCTTTGATATTTGGTATGAAGCTTCATCTAGTGGACCCCTACCAAGATTGTTCAAATTATAGTGCTGGAGCTAAAAATGCCCCCGCACGGGGGCCCTTTTGGTTTTACATGGGCTTATATAGGGAAAATCTTGAAAAATCTTCTTCTCTGAAACCGCAAGGCCCAGGTCTTTGATATTTGGTATGAAGCTTCATCTAGTGGACCCCTACCAAGATTGTTCAAATTATAGTGCTGGAGCTAAAAATGCCCCCGCACGGGGGCCCTTTGGTTTTACATGGGCTAATATAGGGAAAATGTTGAAAAATCTTTTTCTCTGAAACCGCAAGGCCCAGGTCTTTGATATTTGGTATGAAGCTTTATCTAGTGGACCCCTACCAAGATTGTTCAAATTATAGTGCTGGATCTAAAAATGCCCCCGCATGGGGGCCCTTTGGTTTTACATGGGCTTATATAGGGAAAATCTTGAAAAATCTTCTTCTCTGAAACCGCAAGGCCCAGGTCTTTGATATTTGGTATGAAGCTTCATCTAGTAGACCCCTACCAAGATTGT
The DNA here is from genome assembly GCA_963580285.1 of Lucinisca nassula. NCBI lineage: Eukaryota > Metazoa > Mollusca > Bivalvia > Lucinida > Lucinidae > Lucinisca > Lucinisca nassula. The sequence goes on along the minus strand of OY757016.1, from coordinate 86,416,564 downwards.
TCAAATTATAGTGCTGGGGCCAAAAATGCCTCTGCACCAGGGCCCTTTTGTTTTACATGGACTTATATAGGGAAAATCTTTAAAAATCTTCTTCTCTGAAACCGCAAGGCCCAGGTCTTTGATATTTGGTATGAAGCTTTATCTAGTGGACCCCTACCAAGATTGTTCAAATTATAGTGCTGGAGCTAAAAATGCCCCCCACACGGGGGCCCTTTGGTTTTAAATGGGCTTATATAGGGAAAATCTTGAAAAATCTTCTTCTCTGAAACCGCAAGGCCCAGGTCTTTGATATTTGGTATGAAGCTTCATCTAGTGGACCCCTACCAAGATTATTCAAATTATAGTGCTGGGGCCAAAAATGCCCCCGCACCAGGGCCCTTTTGTTTTACATAGGCTTATATAGGGAAAATCTTGAAAAATCTTCTTCTCTGAAACTGCAAGGCCCAGGTCTTTGATATTTGGTATGAAGCTTCATCTTGTGGACCTCTACCAAGATTGTTCAAATTATAGCCCTGGGGCCAAAAATGCCCCTGCACGGGGGCCCTTTGGTTTTACATAGAAGTATATAGGGAAAATCTTGAAAAATCTTCTTCTTTGAAACCACAAGGCTTATGTCTGCGATATTTGTTATGAAGCTTCAGCTAGTGGACCTCTATAAAGATTGTTCAAATTATAGCCCTGAGACCAAAAATGCCTCCGCCATGTGGCCCTTTGGTTTTACATAGACTTATATAGGGAAAATCTTTAAAAATCATCTTCTCTGAAACACAAGGCTTAGGTCTTTGATATTTGTTATGAAGCTTCAGCTAGTGGACCTCTACCAAGATTGTTCAAATTATAGCCCTGGGGCCAAAAATGCCCCTGCTCCGGGGCTCTTTGATTTAACATAGACTTATATAGGGAAAATCTTGTTTTACATAGACTTCTATATGCAGGGTAAACCTTTAAAATCTTCTTCTCTGAAACCAGAAAGCCCAGGTCTTTCATATTCGATATGAAGCTTCATCTTGTGGACCTCTACATAGATTGTTCAAATTATAGCCCTGGGGCCAAAATTGACCCTGCCCGGGGCCCACTTGTTATAAATTGGATCAGGTGAGCGAACCAGGGCTCTCTGGGCCCTCTTGTCATGCATTAACATTCACCAGGTCCCGAGGAAGCTGTTTGAACATGAGGCCGCTAGGCTGAATGTTCAAAAAATCTTCCGAGGGATCCGGCATCGCCATGTCCCGAGGCAGCTGTTTGAACATGTGGCATGTTTGATCTGGCATAACTTTCGATTCTGACAGCAAATATTTACGAAAACACCCAAAAGCTCCATATAAATTCCATAAAAACTTTTCAAATGCGACGGGCAATCCAAAATGGCGGCCAGTCCAGAAGGTTGTTTACAATTACGTTTTTAATGCAGTAACCCTCTGACATCATCATAGAACCATAAAACGCTACATTCAGGGCGATAAGGTTACGTCGCTCAACGTAAGGTAAACAAAGCAAGGCCGGTCTTGTAATATCAAAAGCTCAAAATCCATGTTCAAACAGCACGCGAATTTCATGATTTGAACATAGCTTTTGTTGTTTGAGCACGACTTTCGATCCATTTGACAATGGCTTTAAACAGCCATGCGCATAGGTTTTTATGCAAGAACATCTGTTGACAACTTAAAATTAATGAGCAGGATAAAATTTATGTCATTCTCTGCTGAGCAGAATAATTGCCTCAATTGTTTCTGTTTTAATATCCATTAGCTTTGAGTTGCATGGTAAAAGGTTTTATACCCTCAGGCCTGGGTTAGACTCAGCACACTGTACAGTCTGTTCCCAACCTTTTCTGTTCACCTTTTCTATTTAGATATGTGCTTTACATGTACCGTATTTCGGCGTGTATAATACGCACTTTTTTCTCTCAGAAATATGAAATCAAAACTGGGTGCGTGTAATGTAACAGAACACAAAACTTCCAACATTTTTCCAAGCGTTGTCGAAGTTTTGCGGTCGCGAAATCTAATGACAATCGCGAATTTACTACAAAAAATTCTTGTTAGACCGACTTCAACGATAAACAGATAGTTTTGGATACCAAGCAAGCCCCTGAATATATTTTCTTACCTGGAAACTGTAATTACTTATTTTTTGCTTCAGAAATTTGATTTTATTAACGTAATAACGAATGAAAGAAAAACCTGAATCTATATATAAATTTGATTGACAGCTAAGTAAGGGAAGCAACTGTGCGTAACTTTAATTTGAGCCAGGGCATTAATTTCCTGCAATTTAACACGTGCGTCCCCGCGAAGAATCAGACCCGCCTATACACCCATATAGTCTGACCAGATTTTTTTTAGCTTTCCTCAGGTTGCATATTGAACACTGATAAGACTGCGCAGGCTGCTCTGAGTGAATGGTCATTGATGGGCGCACATGAAAATTATAAAGATTTCTCTTCCTGGACAAAAGAGCAATCCTTAGAGCATTCAGCAAAGTTTGACAAGACTGCACAAATGCGCTGCGCTGCTCTGAGCAGACGGACTGTGCAGGGCGCACATGTAAATTGAATAGATTTCTCTTGCTGCACGAAGGAGCACAACGAAATTTGATAGGGTGCGCAAATGCGCAGGCTGCTCGGAGCAGACGGTCTTTGCAGGGCGCACATGTATTTTGAAGAGATTTCACTTGCTGCACGAAGGAGCACAACGAACTTTGATAAGACTGTGCGAATGCGCAGGCTGCTCTGAGCAGACGGTCTTTGCAGGGCGCACATGTAAATTGTAGAGATTTTTCTTGCTTCACGAAGGAGCATTGGGCCCTTAGCTATCGTTACAGCGCACAAGGAACTGATCAGACTGCGCGACTGCACAGGCAGCTCTGAGCAGACGGTCCTCAATGTGAATTGTAGGAAATTATTCCAAACAATATGACTGCTTGTAAATAAGAAGAGTCACTTCAGTATAAAAATATTCCATTTGCCTTTTTGTATATAATTAAATGAAGCGTTGCAGTATGACATGCTATCAACAGTGATTGGTGTTTATTGCACTGAGGTGTGAATTTCACAACAAACGGATTTAGAATACTGCAGTTGAGAAGGTGCTAATTATTGGATGTGTCAAGCGACTCAGAACTGTGGAAAACTGTGCCCAATATACACACATTTTGTAATCCCCAAGGGGGTGTCATAACAAAGACTTATTTTAACACTCTGGGTCTTGGAAATTATTTTTTTTTTTGGTCAAATAAAACTATTTTGTCATTATTTTTTTTCAAAAGATAGAGAGAACAGTACCCTTAGAAATGACCCTTGTCACACTTCAATTATGTCTTTTGACGACGAGATTGGGGAAAAACTTACGATAATTTGTCTTGTATTCCCACAAAGAAAAAAATTACAGAACACATTTACACTTGTAATGTCACATTGCCATACACCGAATTCGTTTAAGTCTGGAACATGGAACCAACTTTTACCTGTGGGGCATCTGGGTAAAACTGAAGCGTGTTATATATACGAACTTATTTTTTTCCCGCCGATCAGACACTGAAAATCGGGTGCGTATTATACACGAGTGCGTGTTATACACGGCAAAATACGGTATATGTGCAGCTGTTTAACCTGATCTTGCTGAATATTCAGTTTAGCCACACCCATTTCTGACTTTGAACCAATCAGATTACTTGATATAATTCATTGCTACAAATTCATAAATTGAATGTCAAACAGTGTAGATCCTGATCAGATGGCTTCTTCAGAAGCCATCTGATCTGGATCTACGCTGTTTGCAAAGAAAAGGGTTGTGTGAACAGCAGGATAATATTATGAGTTAGATATGTGCTTTACATGTAAAGAAGCAGCTGTTTAAATGAAAAAAAAAGTAGAGAACAAAATGTGCACAGTTGTCACATCACAGAAGATGCAGTTTAATTAAATATAATGGAGTGATTTGCATTCAGGCAGAAAGAAAGGCATTAGGGGAAGAACATTCGCTTTAATATTTCATGACAGTTGCTGCTCACTATTGCTTCGCTGTAAAATCAATACAGCATGGTGTAATGGATGCTTTTTATGCTGAGACGAGGCTGCCGCAAAACAGTTTGTGATGTATGGCTTTTTACGGGAATGCTAGGATTCCGATCATCCTGTGCCTAAGGGAGCTTGATCAATTTCTTCCGTGGTTTGTATTTCAAAGACCAAAAAGAAAGCTACATGGCAATCAGTGAAAACCTAGATCAGACTGCACATTCTGTGCAGTCTGATCGAGATTTTCACTGATTGTTGACGCTATGAAAGGTAATTTTGCTATACATTGTCCCGGTAGAGAATTCATTACAGTATTATAGAAGATAAATAATAGGTTTGGGTTTTCTGAAATTGGACTGACATTGTACAGCGAATTATGTAAGTAAACAAACTTCTAACGAGTTTTATTAAATATTGGACCATTTTAAGTGTCTGAATTTTCTCTCTGATGTTGTGGCAATATATGTGCTGGCATAACGTCTATAGTGCTGATGCTAATAAAATGCTCTGGAACCAGTTGTACAAAGCATCGTTAGCTTAACGACCTCGCTAGTCATCAAATTATTATTTTTTTGTTGTTGTTGTTAATAATTTTTGTTGTTAATAGTTTTGAAGAAAACGCAACCTGACACCCCTTAAGTTTGAAATGGACTAATGTGCTATAATTATATAAGATGGCAGATTCCATTTTATCACATGATGTCGCGTCTGAGAATGTTATAATGCCATGTAATAAATTTGATAATCCATTAGTGGATTAGATATGCAAATTAGTTACATACATACCGTAACATTACATGTACGACGTCCTTAATGAACTTGCATTTACAAATGGCGGAATTTGACTTTCGTAAAACAATCTTGAATAAAAATCCATTTTAACTGTCATATGATAAATAGAATTTTGCATTTGTGCTCATGAATTATCGAATTTATTAAACTCGTTGAGGAAAAAGGATAAAATGCTCAGCAAAGCCTTGCATTTTATCCCTTTTCCTCAACTCGTTTAATAAATTGAATAATACATGAACACTCATGTAAGATCCTCTTTCAGTACAAAATAGGTTATAGGTTGAACATAGTTTTAAATTTGAGATGCCTAAAAAAACAACTGTTTTTTTGCTGTTGTTTTTGTTTTTTTTTAGACATCTCAAATTTATAACTGTGTTCAATTTTTATCTCTTTTGAATCTTCCACTTTACATAATTATAGCACAATTTCATTTAAAACTTTAGGGGTGTCAGGTTGTGTTTCCTTCAAAACCTGTTCAGAAAAAGGCTGAACGTTTTTCAAACAGTGTAGGCCCTGATCGGACTCCACATTTTCATTCATACTACAACCTATTTATAATACTTATGTTGGGATCTACTGTAGAACCCATAGATTGTATAGAAAATGACCACAAATATATTGTTATTTTTCTACATACAGTAGACCTTCGATGGCTCGAACACCGATGGCTCGTTTACTATGGCTGAGTCAAACCCGTTCTTGAGTCCCTAAGGAATTTCTCTACATATGAAATAGGGAGGGTAAAATTTAGGATATTTTCGTTTTTATCTTGCAAATGTATGCTGTATGTTCTCAATAGAATCGCCTCGATGAGGCGATTCTAATGAGTACACACAGCATACATTTTTTTGTATAAAACACCGAAAGATGTCCTAAAGTATACCGTTCTGCCTCCTCGCAGTAGCCCTCAGTGGCTCGAACAACCCCTGTCTCGAACAGATTTGCGTGGACCCAAAGGTGTTCGAGCCATTGAAGTTCGACTGTAATACTTTTTTATTTGGATATATCCAAACAAAAATGTAAAGATTACCAACAACCTATTTCTTGCAGTAAAAATAAGAACCCCGGGTTTCCTCTGTATAAAGTGGGGTTTGCAGGGCTTCATATTTCATGGACTTGTTGATGTAATGATAACCCAAAAGGTTTTTGTTTTGTTTTGTTTGATTTGAGGTTTAACATCCCACCAACACTGTATATGTAATTTTGGAGACTTTGCTTCCAATTTTGTGGGACTTTTACCTGACATTGAGATGAAATGACATCTCAAGCCCTGCTGCCCAATGAAACCAAAAGGCTTATATGCATTGACAGTCCGACTAGCACCGCTTTGCCTGGGCAGGCTTAGATCCTCTAAGCGGTTTACCAGTACTCGAGTGTGATCGGTTTCATCTCTGCGTGGAAGCATCATGCAGCCCGTCTATTTCTTCAAGCCCTGATGGTTCGGAGCTAGTAATTTGACTTTAACCAATTTGGTACCAGAAACCCCAAAATGGGTACCCTGGCAAACAGTGCAGGTCCAGATCAGACGCCGGAGAACGCGGCATCTGATCAAGACCTCCACTGTTTGCAAAAAGTTCAGCCATTTTCCAAATGAATTATGAAGTAAACACAACCTGACATCCCTAAATTTTGAAATGGACTCCCGCCTACATGTATATATAAGGAAGAAGATTCCATTTGGTACAAAAAGGGTTATGTCATTATGAAACCATTATCTTTACCTTTTCAGCATATTTACACACTTGCACCATTTCCATTCCCACAACTGAATGAGCTGAGGGAGAAATACACCTACAACATACGACCATTCAACCCAACTGGCACCAACAAGAAGGCATCTTGGATAGATGGCGCTGTGTTGCCTAGCGATGAGGATGACCTTGACGATGATGACATAGAGGCCATTACTTGTTTCACTGGTTTTATTCCTACTGCAACGTCAGGCATGAAAAGTAAAGGTTAGTGTCTTTATTGTCAGTACACGTAGCACGTGCATACATTGAAACTTTGATGGCTCGAACACCGATGACTTGTTTACCACGGCTGTTGCGAACTCCTTCTTGAGTCCCTGGGAAAACTTTCCCATGACTGCAGATATTAGTATATTTTGGATAATTTACGGAGAATTGTCTTTTTATCTTGAAAATGTATGTTGTGTGTACTCATTAGAATCGCCTCGATGAGGCAATTCTAATGAGTACACACAACATACCTAAGTCCCTATTATGCCCTCCTCCCTGACCTAGCTCAATCATTACAATAACACACCAGTGTGATGTAGTACATTTTTTCTCATCTCCCAAATGGCTACAATTTTGACGAAAATCCGTGCTATTTTTCTTATTTATACTGCAAATATAGGTTGTAGGTGCTCATTAGAACCACATCATTGGGGCAGTTCTAATGAGTATCCACAACCTTAATAAAAATAAAATAATGCATACCCCTGAAAAATTTCCAGTTTTCTCTGTATAAAGTGGAGTTTAGAGGGTTGTTAATTTCACGGACTTGTTCACATGATGTGATAGCCTTGTGTATCTAGAACTACCCCTATCTCAAACAAATTTTCACAGTCCAAAAGGTTTTCGAGCCATTGAAGGTCAACTATATTTTGTTATTAAAATATATGTTGTGTGTACCCATTGGAATCAGTTTTGAACAGCAGGTCACATGGTCCAATCAAATTTTAGTTATTTTTTCAAATTCATAAGATTGTGAAACATAAGTGACTTCAACAAAAATGCCAAACCTGACTGCATAAGAGCTTGAAACAAAATGTAGCATAGGATTGGACGGTGTGACCAGCTTTTACAAGAAGTCTCCATCATCAATAGTTTTCTTTCTTTTCTGAGTGGGGATGGGTGGGGTTTCTGCCTATTTCCCTTGTTAAAACAGCTTGAAGATATGACATGTGTGTCCATGTCCCTTATTAAGGGGAAATGCTGTTCCTTCAGGGATGCATCGCTTTCAAACATACATGTACAGTTGAACTTCAATGGCTCTAACACCTTTGGGACCTCGAAAATCTGTTAGAGACAGGGGTAGTTCGAGCCACTGAGGGTTACTGTCAGGAGGCATAACGAGATATTTTTAGACATCTTTTTGGTGTTCTATAATGAAAATGTATGCTGTGTGTACTCATTAGAATCGCCTCATCGAGGAGATTCTAATGAGTACACACAGCATGAATTTGCAAGATAAAAGACTAAAATCTTCTTAATTATCCCCCACTATTTTTTATGTAGAGGATTTCGCAAGGGGCTCAAGAATGGTTTCGACACATCCATGGTAAACGAGCCATCGGTGTTCGAGCCATCAAAGTTCTACTGTAGTTTAATGTCTTCCTTATCAATAGGCATCTACACATTAAGAGGACTCCTAAGGAGTACATACCTTTTCTCAAAAGAGCTCAGTGTTTGGGAATGCAAAGAGGAAGTACCAGAGATTGTCTCCCTTGCAGAATGGCCAGAAATAGGCCGTGGTATAGCAAAAAGAAGATAAGCCATAGAAAATCTAGCTCCATTGTTTTGCTTTCAAAATGGGGAGTACTTGCAGGAAAGAATTTGCTCCCGAAAGGGAGCAAATTCTTCCCTATAAAAGTGCTCCCTGTAATGAAGGAGGAAAAACCTTTCAAGTGATCTGCCATTCATTTTGTATTGTGCATAATGAGTTTTGTGTTTGATATAGACACATGCCTATTTTGTGACTTCTTCTTCTTTGCCTGCTCCTTTTCTTCTTCTTCTTCTTCTTCTTCTTCTTCTTCTTTGCTTGCTCCTTTTCTTCTTCTTCTTCTTCTTCTTCTTCTTCTTTGCCTGCTCCTTTTCTTCTTCTTCTTCTTCTTCTTCTTCTTCTTCTTCTTCTTCTTCTTCTTCTTCTGTAATGTGTAGGTACTGTGGTTTTGTATGAAGTGTGCTATGCATCTTTCAGGTGTGTTCATTCCGCCTGTTAACCCTTCAATGCTGTGGAAAATTCTCGATTTGTTTGTTTCATTATTTTTCAGTGAAAATGGGCTTGACATTTATTGGAATCATCTGCATCTGCCCAGCAGATGATTCACATGTAATGTCAAGCCATATTTTCTCAGAAAAAAAAATACTTTGAAAATGCTATCTGCATAACATGCTTAGCGCTTAAAGAGTTAAGCTTCCTCAAAGTAGTGTCACGTTTCACAGAAATTTGCTAACATTTATACAAAAGCCAGGATAACATTTATTTGATTTCCCTGGCACATTGAAGGATGAAAATGTCCATATTCGGTTACACAATAAATGCGGTAATGGGCAAAAAATATGACCAGTATCAGTTTAACTGTTCTTATATTGTTGGATTACAATGGCACAGTAACCGGATTCTTTAACCCTTTTTGTACCAAAGGGAATCTTCCTCCTTATATATAGCAAATTTAGGGGTGTCAGGCTGTATTTTCTTAAAAATTTATTCGGAAATTGGCTGAACATTTAGCAAATAGTGGAGGCCCTGATCAGACGCCACAGAACGCGGTGTCTGATCTGAGCCTGCACTGTTTGCCAGGGTACCCGTTTTGGGGTTTCTGGTTCAAAATGGGTTAAAACTTGCAGCTGTTTTAGTGAAACTTCTGCTTTACTGAAATTTGGCAAAAAAAAAGGTCAAAGTAGTTTCTAAACAAGTTCTTGTTAATTCCTGTACAGGTTTCAGAAACATTGTCACATGTTATACTAAATCACTACAGCCCCAGCCCATCGGGGCTTGAAGAAATAGATGGGCTGCATGATGCTTCCACGCAGAGCCGAAACCTACCAGCGCACTGGTAAACCGCTTAGAGGATCTAAGCCTGCCCAGGTAAAGCGGTGCAAGTCGGCCTGTCCATGCTTATAAACCCTATTGGTTTCATTGGGCGACAGGGCTTGAGATGTAATTTCATCTCAGTGTTGGGTAAACGTCCCACAAAATTGGAAGCAACGTCTCCAAAATGACCTTTACAGTGTTGACAGGGACGTTAAACCTCAAATCAAACAAACAAACAAATATTAAATCACTAAAGCAGCTCCACATGCAAAAACTTTAAGAACAATTCAAGAAAAGTCCTTTCACAGTTCAAGAACAAAGTTCAAGAACTGGACATGAATTACTCTTAAACTGAGAACACTTCAAGAACATTTTAAAAAATGTAAAATTGGACAATTTTTAAGAACAAGTAATGAAAAATGTTCTTGAACAGTTCAAGAATGAAGTTCTTATACAGTTCAAGAACAGTTCTTGAACTCTTTAAAGAACAGTCTTTAAGAACTATTCAAGAACAGTCTTTAAGAACTTTTCAAGAATACAATGTTCTTAAAAATTGAAGAACACATGTTCTTAAAAATTGTCCAATTTAACATTTCTTAAAATGTTCTTTGACTGTTCTTGAACACTTCAAGAGCAGCTCATGTACATTTCTTGAACAGTTCAAGAGAAACATTAGTTATTCAACTGACCAAGAACTGTTCCAGAACATTGTAGTCCTTGCATACTTGATGTTTCAACCACTTTGAGAACAGGTGTTCTTGAACTGTTCTTCACATTTTGAACTGCTCAAGAACTGTTCAAAAACTGCTCTTAATCAATATATGCCATTGCATACTTTTTTATGAGAAGTAAGTCCAAACACCAAAGTTTGGCAAGGGCAGATAACTCATCAATTAAGCAAGGTAGAATTGCCATTTTTGTGTAAGCCATATTGCCCGCTGGTGTTGAATCCACGTGTGAAATTCAAGATCATAAATCAAATCAGTCAAATGGTCAAAGAGTTTCAGCCAGGACACAGAATTTTTGTAAGGGCAGGTAACTCATAAATACAGCAATGTAGTGCATGAGACATTGTCCAATCATGTTTAATCCATCTGTGGAGTTGGACAGATTTCACTTTTTAACACCAGACACTATATTTTATGGGCTAACAAATGTATCAAAACTGACAAAAATGGCATGTGTGTCCAGGCCTGACTCAGATAAGCCTTGGCACTGCCCATGCTGATCAAAGTCTTTCCTCAGTTACCTGTCTACATGAAGAAAAGTTTACCTTTTTTTACACATTGAGGACACAGCAAAGACTGATCAGACTATGTGCCTTTGATGGGCTCATCTTGTTCTGCAGGAAGAAATTATACCCCACCCACACATCAGATATAAATGGTGCTGCCATGTGGACAGCAGTAGATTTAAACATTTGCTCATCCATATTTAACAAAAACACCAACAAATCTTGGTAACTGCCAGAAAGAAGTCTTTGGCAAAAAGAGGCTGATCAGTAATCAGAAATAAAAACAATATTAGAAAATCAAAATCTTTTTTCTTACCCTAACAATAAATCTAAGTAGAAGCCATTTTGAAAAGGAAAGTTGGAAAACTGGCCAATGAAAGCTGAGATCTGAATGACATCATCAATTATGTGATTTATAATGTGACAAAGTTCTGAAACTGTTCATAAAGTGTTCTTGAAAAACACTCAAGAAAAGTTTCAGAACATTTTAAGAGCACAAGTTCAAGAAAAGTCTTAGAAATAATCAAGAACAAAGGAGCAGTCTCTATAAGGCTATTTTCATGGCCACAACCGATTTCCTTTAAACTTTGTAGCTTCATATTGGTACATATTGGCTGTCCAATGGTGAATTTTTAGACTCTTTGGTCCACTGGTTTTTGCTGTATACACTATTAAAGTGGGTGGGGTAATGTCACCCCATCAAGGGTATACAAACAAAAATGCTATTATTTTTGTTCAAAGTGCATGACTCGAGGCGATGTTTGCCGTATGCTTACCACCCTTTTAGGCATAACAGCCGGTGATAACAGTCTTATAAATATCAAACAAGAGAAGAGTTTATACGCGCTTGTAAGTTGTACACAAATATTAGTAATTTTTATTCCCCAACTTTACGAAAAACCACAACACCTTTACAGTTTTCAACTTATTTCAAAGATCTTTCATAAATATAATGTTGATATAATAGTCATTCTAGGTATATGTCAGAATTATTGTTAGTTCATAAAACTTAAAGAGTTACCTGCCCCTGAAATTGGATTTTACCCATTTTTTTTAAATCAGTGCATTTATCCGTTTGTAGTACTCACAACTTCATTTGGAAGTGAATAAACCGATTCCTTGCAAATATAATTAAATAGATGTGGACAAAGAAGTCATTTGATTTAATAGTGCATGCTAGCAAGCACATGAGCACAACATCCCACGGTACGAGCACCACTTCTTCACCAACAGTACCATCCAGTGATTGGGTTCAGTCCTTGTGGTCTACACACATTGCAAAACGAGCAAACAATTCTTACATAGTCGCCAACATATGGCAATTTACTATTGGATATTTTGTTGCTAAGGCCTTCCACTTTGTAATTCTCCCATTAGCTGATTCGACAGCCTATCTCACTTTGTACCTAGCCTTGAATCATTCGCCTCTTCAGTCGTATATTGCTTCTGAGATTTGGTTAGGAAGTGAAGCATATGAGAATTGATTTCATAACCCTTTAGTATTTCTCTAACATCCCTGAATCATACATCAACTTTTGCAAATGTCCTATTTGGGGATTCAAATTCTGATGTTGCAATCGCAGTGGCTGATGGAACATACATATATATTGAGAAGATAGGAAACTACTCATTTCAGAGAAGATCTTATTCCTTACATAAAGGACAGCCTTTGCTGAAACCTATGATGCTTGTGGCCACTGATGGTTACATTTTGACTGTGATGGGACCATATCTTGCAGATGGGAAAAACACAGATGCTAAGATTACCGAACACATGTTAAAAACTAATGCAGAAAATATTACTGACTGGTTTGAAGAATACGATGTTCTCGTTGTAGACCGCGGCTTCAGGGATGCTATAGATATACTAATGGATTTTGGAATCAATTCTCATATGCCTAACTTCGTAAACAAATCTCAGAAGCAACATACGACTGAAGAGGCGAATGAGTAAAGGCTAGTTACAAAGGTGAGATGGGTTGTCGAATCAGCTAATGGGAGAATTAAAAAGTGGAAAGCCCTTAGCAACACAATGCCCAATATTCAAATACCATATGTTGGCGACTATATAAGGATTGTTTGCTCATTGTGCAATGCATTTAGACCACCTTTGGTAACAAGCAAAGATTCAGGCAAAGTAATTGCTAGAAGAATGATGGCCCTACAAAACTCCAAATAAGCTGCAGGATAAGTTTGTAACAAGAATTCCGCCGAAGGATATGTCGCGCCTGTGGGGGCGCAAAGTCATCGAAACCATGATATGTAGGTCAAGGTCAAACATAGATGCTTGCTCAAAAGATCCCATTCTCAAATGCAAGCTTGTACTAAGTATCATTAATGAAGCTCTAATGATTCTTGAGAAATGAACTTAACCATTACGGTGAACGCTAGGGTGGTCACAATATTTTACAAAGTCAGTGAACCATGAAATTTAGATCAGGGTCAAATATGGATGCTTGCATTTAAGTTGCCATCCCCAGATTCAAGTTTGAACCAAATATCATTAATGAAGCTCTTATAAATCTTAAGAAATAAACTTGACCATTAGGGTGAACGCTAGGGTGGTCGCAATATTTTACAAAGTCAGTGAACCATGAAATATAAGTCAAGGTTAAATATGGATGCTTGCATTTAAGTTACCATCCCCAAATACAAGTTTGTACCAAGAATCATTAATAAAGCTCTTATAGTTCTTGAGAAATAAACTTGACCATTAGGGTGAACGCTAGGGTGGTCGCAATATTTTACAAAGTCAGTGAACCATGAAATGTAGGTCAAGGTCAAATATGGATGCTTGCATTCAAGTTGCCATCCACAGATACAAGTTTGTACCAAATATCATTAATGAAGCTCTTATAGTTCTTGAGAAATAAACTTGACACTTAGGGTGAACGCTGGGGTGGTCGCAATGTTTTACAAAGTCAGTGAACCATGAAATGTAGGTCAAGGTCAAATATGGATGCTTGCATGTAAGTTGTCATCCCCAGATACAAGTTTGTACCAAGTATCATTAATGAAGCTCTTATAGTTCTTGAGAAATAAACTTGACCATTAGGGTGAACGCTAGGGTGGTCGCAAATGTTGACGCCTTGACGAACGGACGAACGAACTGACGAACGAACGGGCGGAAAACCAGGCGCCTATATCGCGCCATGCTAATTGCAGGCGCGACAAAAAATGGCTGGGATAAAAAAACGGGTTATTTGGAAAAAGATCGATGATGAGAAACTTGAAAATTTCCCAGAGATGACTGAGGATGAACTCGGGGATTTGAAACTGGGTATTTACCAGCTGAAACAAGCCAAATCCTACACAGATGAACATTTTGACGACAATGGATCATATGAGATAATGGCACACAAAGAAAAAGATGGTGTTCTCAAAGCACAGATACGTTCTCGCCACACGTCTAATAAAACATATAACATGTGGGTTGAATATACACAAGGACTGAACCCAATCACTGGATGGTACTGTGGGTGCAGAAGTGGAGCTCGTACCGTGGGATGTTGCGCACTTGTGGCTTCTGTTCTCTGGTATTTGGGATATTACCGGAACAAAACAGAAAATATCGAAGCAAAACCAAGCCGGGAACATATTGATTTTGTTTATGATGCTGCTGTTAACACAGGGAGTATATCTAGCGATTCAGAAGAAGATCAGTAAATAAACAAATTCTTACACATGTCGTGAGACCATACAGGCTTATATTTAAGCACAGTATCAGTCTAAAATGAGGTTCCACGACATGAGCAAAGCCTGCTTTGGTGGTCAAAAATGTTTGACAGTTGACAAATGTTCCATTTGCACCTGGAAATTAAGAGTTCATAAATAACAAAAAAAAAAAAAAAAAAAAAAAAAAAGGAAATACTAGCATGCACTATTAAATCAAATGACTTCCTTGTCCACATCTATTTAATAATATTTGCATGGAATCGGTTTATTCACTTTCAAATGAAGTTGTGAGTACTACAAACAGATAAATGCACTCAGATTTAAAAAAAATAGGTAAAATCCAATTTCAAGGGTAGGTAACTCTTTAAGTTTTATGAACTAACAATAATTCTGACATATACCTAGAATGACTATTATATCAACATTATATTTACGAAAGATCTTTGAAATAAGTTGAAAACTGTAAAGGTGTTGTGGTTTTCCGTAAAGTTGGGGAATAAAAATTACTGATATTTGGGTACAACCTACAAGCGCGTATAAACTCTTCTCTTGTTTGATTTTTATAAGACTGTTATCACCGGCTGTTATGCCTAAAAGGGTAGTAAGCATACGGCAAACATCGCCTCCAGTCATGCACTTTGAACAAAAATAATAGCATTTTTGTTGGTATACCCTTGATGGGGTAACATTACCCCACCCACTTTAATAGTGTATACAGCAAAAACCAGTGGACCAAAGAGTCTAACAATTCACCATTAGACAGCCAATATGTACCAATTTGAAGCTACAAAGTTTAAAGGAAATCGGTTGTGGCCATGAAAACAGCCTTATAGAGACTGCTCCTTTAAGAACAGTTTCAGAACACCTGTCATTACAATTTGTTCAAGCCATCTGATCTGGATCTACACTGTTTACAAACATAAGGGTTGTCGTGAACAGCAGGATAAGAGTTTATCAGTTAACATTCTCAAATTTTCTTTCTTCAAATGTACATTCTCCAGATGCCGACCCCACCCATAGGGGCTTGGTGAAGTAGATTGGGCTGCACGATGCTTCCACACAGAGCTGATACCGCACGCACATGAGTACTGGTAATCCGCTTAGAATGTCTAAGCCTGCCCAGGAAAATTGCTGCGAGTCGGCCCATCCATGCTTATAAACCCTATTGGTTTCATTCAGCGGCAGTGATTGAGATGTTATTTCATCTCAATGTTGGGTAAAAGTCCCACAAAATTGGAAGCAACGTCTCCAAAATGACCTAAATAGTGTTGACGGGGACGTTAATCCTCAAATCAGCAACAACAACAACATTCTCCAGATTATATTCTTCAAATGCACATATTCATATGCGCCCAACTTATAGGGCTAGATGCGGATTTTGTCTGGGGGAGATTATGTCCCGGGGGGATTTTGTCTGGTTACCTTACACAGCTTACAGTGCTTGCAATTGTCACTTTGAGCAAATTAATACAATTATTTTAGCCTTCAAACCAGATTTTTTCACTACATAACAATAGAAAATAATGTAAATATAAGTAATAAAGGTAGCTTAAGGTCAAGTTCAAAGCCTTAAGTATATAAAGTCACAAGCAAAGTTTAAGTAGCCGCCTTTATGTTCTTTTACTTCCCTCATGACCCGATATTGTTACTAGTGTACTTCAAGGAATATGTTAAATAAGTTACATTCATTTCTTAAGTAAATTCCCTTGGAGAGTGCCCTTGTTTTGACCTCAGTGGTTTAACCCTTACCCTGCTGTTCACGACAACTCCTACCTTTGCAAACAGTGTAGATCCAGATCGGATGGCTCCTTTGCAAACAGTGTAGATCCAGATCGGATGGCTTCTGAAGAAGCATCTGATC
This sequence comes from Lucinisca nassula, assembly GCA_963580285.1. NCBI lineage: Eukaryota > Metazoa > Mollusca > Bivalvia > Lucinida > Lucinidae > Lucinisca > Lucinisca nassula. The sequence goes on along the minus strand of OY757016.1, from coordinate 86,400,223 downwards.
AGGATCTACACCGTTTGGCATACATTTTGAGAATTTGAACAAATAAATTACATCTAGTAATTTGATTGGTTGAAACATAAATGGGAGTGGCTTAATTAATTTATATGAAGTGGGATAAGGGTTAAATTCATGACAACCCCTACCTTTGCAAACAATGTAGATCCAGACCATCTGATCAGGATCTACACTGTTATTCAGACTGCAAATTTAAATAAATAAATTACACCAAGTTATTTGATTGGTTGAAATGTAAATGGGAGTGGCTTAATTAATTTATGCAGCAGGATAAGGGTTGAGTAGGACTCCAAAGTTTTAAGACCATTAAAATTGGAAACAAATTATCAATGAATCAGTGTCAATTATCTTTTTAATGAATGTGAAACAGGAAAAATTTGGAATCTGATAATTTCATGACATTTTTTGCTGCTTTAACATGTGTTACACCTTATCTCCCTGTAGTAAATTGACACATTGTCATAGTTTTTCCCGAATTTGATCAAATCACCAGTACAGCTGTGACAAACAGTAAAACATTTTGAACATTTCCGAGTCTTAGAGCTTTATACACCATAGGCTAGCCTTGCAGGGAAACAACTTTTCTAATGGCTGCGTTGATAAAACAATGATCTTTGATTGAGTCGTACTCGGTAACTGCAAAATTTTATGAAAAGGGAAGACTTTAACATTCTCTGGGGTAGTAACCCATTTTTATGGGAAATGTACCCCAAAACGGGTCATTGGCAAACAGTGCAGGCCCAGATCAGACACTGCAGCATACTGCAGTGTCTGATCTGGGCCTTGACTGTTTGCAAAAAGTTCAGCCATTTTCTAAATAAATTTCTTAAAAATTCAACCTGACACCCCTAGATTTTGGAATGGATTTCTGCTATAGTGAGGAAGATTCCATTTAGTACAAAAAGAGTTAACTGCTGAAAAAGTGACAATAAAGTCTTAAAGTGAGCTTAAAAAGGAATTTAAATATTTCTTAAGGTGAGTTCTACGACACCACACCTCTTTAAACACTATTAACCCTTTACCACTCAGGGATTTTGTGAATTTCACTGATTTTCACAGTGTTGCACCTGACAGCAACTTCAACTAGCCATTTTTTTCATAATGGATGGTCTGTTTTACACCAAACTCGGTATGAATGTTCATTGGGCAGTAGCCTTTCAAATGCAACCTTTCATGACTTGATCATTGTTGTCATGGTAAAGAGGGGGCATCTCAAAGTTGGCAAAAAGTGTGTTTTCACATGAATTTTGGACCACATTTTAATCTTCACACAGCTGTCAAGGCAACAATTAAGGTGGTTGGCACCAACCATTTTCACTGTTTGCAGCATGTTTTATCAGCATCAATTTTCAGGCATGTTTGACCCCAGACACCCTCAGATATAAATTTTAGCGGCCGTTTGGGCCATAAACCCAAAATTTTTCGGGATGTGAGGGGGGCGTTGCCCCCCTTCAATCCCCCCAGGAATATTTTTAGTGGGGAGGCGCGCGAAAAAACAGGTCACTTTTTTGCCCAACAAATCCTAAAGCAAACTTAACTATCCAGGGGTAGAAATGCAGATTTTAGGTGCTTCTGGGGCTTAAAATGGGGGGGGTGCAGACACGTAAAAACACGTATCTGAGTGGTAAAGGGTTAATGGGGGTCCAAAGCTGAAGCCGTGTTAGTTTTTTAGCTCACCTAATGCTCATGGTGAGCTATTGTGGTCGGTCAATGTACGTCGTGCGTCGTCCCTCGTCAACAATTGCTTTAAAGACTACTCCTCCTAAACCCTTGAGCCAATTTCATTCAAACTTCACAGGAATGTTGCTTAGGTGGCTCTCTACCAAAATAGCTAAAATGCTTCCGCTCTGATGAACAAGATGGGCGTCAGAGCTAAAAACAGAAAAATCTTTAAACGACTACTCCTCCCAAACCCCTCGGCCATTTTCATTGAAACTTCATAGGAAAGTTGCCCAGGTGACCCTTTACCAAAATAGCTAAAATCCTTCTGCTCCGATGAACAAACAAGATGGCCGCCAGAGCTAGTGTAGACCCTGATCAGACTGCTTCTTCAGGAGCAGTCTGATATGGGGCTACACAGTTTGCTTAGGCCTGTCTGTCCCAGTACTTGGGATCATTACAGTATCTCAAAAGCGAACTTAAAATGGACTAAAGTATTTTTAACCCTTCACTTGCTGAATATTCAGTTTAGCCACACCCATTTCTGACTTTGGACAAATCAGATTACTTGATGTAACTTATACCTACAAATTCATAAATTGAATGTCAAACAGTGTAGATCCTGATCAGATGGCTTCTTCAGAAGCCATCTAATCTGGATCTACACTGTTTGCAAAGAAAAGGGTTGTCGTGAACTGCAGGATAAGAGTTAAGGTGAGAAATACTAGTTTGGCTATTAACCCTTCTCTTGCTGAATATTCAGTTTAGCCACACCCATTTCTGACTTTGGACCAATCAGATTAGTTGATGTAATTTATTCCTATAAATTCATAAATTGAATGTCAAACAGTGTAGGTCCTGAACAGATGGCTTCTTCAGAAGCCATCTGATCTGGATCTACACTGTTTCCAAAGATATGGGTTGTCGTGACCAGCATGATAAGAGTTAACCCACTTTGGATGTGATCACTGGTAAACACTGCAGGCCTAGATCAGTTTGCAATAAGTTCAGCCATTTTCTAAATAAATTTCTATGAAAAAAAAAAAAACTCAACCCTAAATTTCAAAATGGCCTCCTAATACTTGTATTACATTCTGTTTTCATTTCTATGTGGTTTTGAAGAACCAGCTACATTTTACAAGGTAAAAACAATTAAAATAATCAATTTTGATTTATTCTCATTGAAAATGGCTTGAGTTTCCTTTTGAAATCAATTTAAACCATCGAAAATGGAACATTGATCAACTTGAGGATAGACTATTATTAACCCATTTTGTACCGGAAACCCCTAAACGGGTACCCTGACAAACGGTGCAGGCCCAGATCAGACACCGCAGAACGCGGCATCTGATCACTATTTGTTAACAGAATTTTCTGTCTAAAATAGAATAGAAATGAAAAAATAGGCCTACCACCCCTTATATGACAAATGGACTTGTCCAGCATAAAGCAATGGAAGAGTCCACTAGTATACAATGGGTTAAGACAATTATCTGTAGGGGTCAGTTGGGTGAGGTGAAGGTGTCTGGTATCTTGTGCCACTGATGCATCCAACTAGGGTGCGTTTGATTTACCTGATTCCATATCATGATTTCTAAATCGCAAACATGATTCTGTCACTTTAACCAATTCAGTACAAGAAACCCCTAAAGGGGTACCTTGGCAAACAGTGCAGGCCCAGATCAGACCCCGCAGAATGCGGCGTCTGATCAGGGCCTCCAATGTTTGCTAAAAGTTCAGTCATTTTCCTAATAAACACAACCTGTCATCCCTAAAGTTTGAAATGAACTCCTGCTATATTTAAGGAGGAAGATTCCATTTGGTACAAAAAGGGTTAAATACAATTATCTGTAGGGGGTTGTTGGGTGAGGTGAAGGTGTCATGTATCTTGCGTCACTGACGCATCCAACTGGGGTGTGTTTGATTTACCTGATTCCATATCATAAATCGCAAACATAATTCTGCCACTTTACCCATTCAGTACAAGAAACCAAAAGGGGTACCTTGGCAAACAGTGCAGGCTCATATGTTGAAAATATCAGAATTTCCAATCATGCTTCGCACTCCAGTGATTCATTTTGAAATTTGATAGTATGAGTCCTGGGGACTCACATATTTGTAAACAATGAGTCTCACTGTGACATTGACCGAGCGAAGCGAGGGAATTTGCTAGGGGGGTCCGGGGGCATGCCCCCCCCCCGAAAAAATTTCAAATTCTAGACTCAATTTCCTGCATTCTGGCGCATTCTGGTGATAGTTTGATAGCTAATTTTACTGCTCTGAAATGCTGTTTTTCTTACATGTAATTTGTTTTTCAGAGACAAACAAACACCATACAATGTTGACTAGGAAAAATATGATTCCTTTCTTTCTTTGATTCCGTCGCATCATCGGAGGGTTTTGCCGAAGACGTAGGTGACTCAGATGTTTTCTCTATCGCTTTCTCCGATGATTGGGACTGGGTGAAAAAACCTGTGATATTTTTTTGACCGATTTCGATCTTTGATTTCTTTTTCGGTGGCATCCTGATCATCGTTGTTGTACATCCGGGGACTTTATAAACAACTACGCCTAAAATAATTAAAACGTTGCGAGCGATTGGCCGAACAAATATAGCCCGTCAGGGCTTCCATTAACTCCCAAATTCAGGAAGTCCCGGACTTCCTACCCTTGAAATCTGGAAGTCCCACTGGAAAATTCAGGAAGTCCCAATTTTGAAGCAAGGTGTTTGCGGATCGTAAAATTGTTTTGATGAAGAAATATATATTATTTAATCTTTGAATCTCTTGTTTGCATTTTTAATCACGTGTATATCTTTTTAGATGGCTAGGAAAGTGTGGATTGGTAAACTGACAAGCTCAAAAATGACTTGAATAGTGTTGACTGGGCCGTTAAACTCAAAAATACTCATAACTATGTGACATACCTGCGGTCAGTACAGTGCAGAGGAGTGCATACAAAAAAGAAAAATATTTTTGCTTGGCTTGTATAAATTATATAACTTTCCAAGTACCCCCGCCCCCCTCCCCCCCACCCCCCCAAAAAAAATGAATAAATAAAAAGTAAAGAAAACAATCGCATTTCCCATCCCCATATATGCCTAGTGGCCCATTTTTTGGTCATTAACAAACCGTGTAGACCCAGATCAGACGCCACAGAATATAGCATCTGATCTGTCTACACTGTTTGTAAAACTTAACACAAATAAAATAAAACAAACCTGACACCCACTGTCATATATGGATTACGAAATTAAAAAAAAAAATACTTTTGTAAAAGATTTTTGCCAAACTTTGCAAAACATACGCTTCGAGTCTTCATTGTACTCAACACTCGGAACTACAGGCAGAAACACGTGCAACTTTGGTCAATTGGAGCAGACTTAGACGAGTCAGCGGTATTTATTTTTTTTTATTTTTTTTGCTTTTTGGCTATTAACAGACAGATATGACTGTAGCTCGGACCCTGACGAACCGGCCTGGTCACATTCGCCGGTTTGACGTATTTTCAGGGCGCCAAAATCAAAAAGCGAAGCGACAACATTTTGGGATTTTATAAATTATTTTCGTCATTTCACCTTGTGAACACCTGCTATTTACTCAAGAAAAAATGCGTATCTATCTTTGAAAATATTGTCACACTTTGCATCGCTAATGATAATCTCACTACCAAACACCTAAATTACGATCCGTTTTAATTTAAACAGTAACAAGTTTACAGGATTAAAAACCAATTATCGTCAATGAGATAATTAGTTTATCCTCAACTACTAATCCGTTTAATTATATGCAAACACCGAGCAATCAACTCGACACGTTTTTCACACACCGATGACGATCAAAGGTATGCCGACGCACGTGATTCTGACTGTCAATATAATACCGCGCAGGCAGAAAATGGGACGTCCTTAGTACTCAATAAACACAGAAAGCGGTTTCAGCTAAGAAGGCGGAGCAAACTTTTCACAAATCGCTAAAAGTGGGCGGGTTTATACGTCTCGGTAAAGATTTTTGGCCGTACAGAAAAATTTTCGGGAGTCCGCGGGACGCCTTTGATGTTTAATTTGGGCGTCCGGAAGCGACTTCTGGACGTAATATACGCCGTACGTCGATGCGCAGGTAAATTTAATCTCCGTTTTTAGTCCAGCTTTCGAAAGCTGTCAAGCGAATTATAAAGAAAGATACAACAAAGTAATTTGAAATTCTGTGCGTCCTCATGATGCGTATCTTTCAGAACAATGCGTCCTTTGTCAAATCTATGCGTCAAAGACGCGGGACGCGCGGCAAAATGAATCACTGGCACTCGTGAAAATTCTGATATTCTCAACACACTCGATGAAATATTTTTGATATTCATCTCAAAAAAGTAAATATCCTCTATATATTGTGTAAGAGACAATGGACGTTCTTGCCTTATTTGTTTATTTGTTCTTTCATTCTTCTTTCTCACCATATAGGCCAATGTTAAATTTTTTGTCAAAAATTTCTCAGGAGCTACAAAAGCTAGAAGCCTGAAACTTGGTATATACAATGCCATTATGATGACTTACATTTGTATAAGAGACAATGGACTTTCTCAGCTTATTTGTTCTTTCATTCTCCTTTCGCTCCATATAGGCCAATGTTAAGGTTTTCATCAAAAATTTCTCAGGAACTACAAAAGCTAGAAGCCTCACACAATAATGGTGGCTTATATAATGTAAGAGGCAGTGGGTTTTCTCAGCCTTTCTGTTCACTTGTTCTTTCATTCTTCATTTCTCTCCATATAGGCCAGTCTTAAGTTTTCCTCAAAGATTTGTCAGAAACTTTAAAAGCTAGAAGCCTCAGACTTTGTATGCAGTGCATTAATGATAAAACTTACTTACCAGCAGTTTCTAAAGATTTTCAAAAGACTTTACCATGTATATACGGTCCATTATAAACTGTAAATAGGGTGGTGAATAGTTCTCCATTTTATTCCTGAGGATATCCACTCCATTGGAGGTGTGTCGATTTCAGCAGAATTTATACAACAACAACAACGATGGCTTATATAGTGTATAGACTATGGGCTTTCTTGGCTTATTTGTTCTTTCAAATGCAATGATGTTATATATTGTTAAAAAGTCAGTGGGCTTTCTTGCAAATTTGTCTTTGATTCTGACCCATAAGGGTTGACCTGTTGTTAAACCCCCAAACACGATATCTGTAAATGGACTGTGACCATGGGATGGACTTGGGCTTGAATTTTTGAATGAAAAAGGGGTTTGTTTTAACCCTTATCTTGCTGAATATTCATTTAAGCCACACCAATTTCTGTCTGTCAACCAATCAAATTACTTGATGTAATTTATTGCTACAAATTCATAAACTGAATGCCAAACAGTGTAAATCCTGATCAGATGGCTTCTTCAGAAGCCATCTGATCTGGATCTACACTGTTTGCAAAGATAGGGGTTGTCATGAACAGCAAGATAAGGGTTAACTGTCCAACAAGGGGTAATATCAGATTAGTCTGTATTTTGAGCTGTGAATTACATGTACTGCATGTCCCTAAAAATGAGATGCAGTGTCAGACACTTTCATCTGTTAGTTGCACTGGAATGCTATGTTCCAAACATATTGCCTCCTTATGCTGGCACTATGAATATAGCCCTCAGTGACTCAAGTTACCTCTGTGTAGAAAAAAAATCTTTAACCCATTGCATACTAGTGGACTCTTCCATTGCTATATCTTGAACAAGTCCATTTGTCATATAAGCAGTGTCAGGCCTATTTTTATGCCCCTCAGAATCAAAGATTCAGGGGCATAATATTATAGTTTTTGGTCTGTCTGTCCGCAAAAACCTTAACATTGGACATAACTTTTGAATGGTAAGTGATAGGGCTTTGATATTTCACACGGGCAGTCCTTGTCACAAGACCTTTCCAGTGGTACCATAATTTTTGGCCTCGTGACCTTGACCGTGATTAGTGATAGGGCTTTAATATTTCACATGTGCTCTCCGGGGGCATCAGTGTTTCATAAACATATTTTGTTTCCTTTTGACGGAAAATTAGGCCCCCGCCCATCGGGGCTTGAAGAAAATGATTGGCTGCATGGTGCTTCCATGCAGAACTGAGACTGACCGCACATGAGTACTGGTAAACTGCTTAGAGGATCTAAGCCTGCCCAGGCAAAGCGGTGCGAGTCGGTCTGTCTATGCTTACAAACCCTATTGGTTTCATTGGGCGACAGGGCTTTAGATGTCATTTCATCTCAATGTCGGGTAAAAGTCCCACAAAATTGGAAGCAACGTCTCCAAAATGAGCTATACAGTGTTGACTGGGACAATAAACCTCTAATCAAACAAACAAATAAACTGTTAGCAAATAGTGCAGGCCCTGATCATACACTGCATTCTGCAGCATCTGATCTGGGCCTGCACTGTTTGCTAAGGTACCCTTTTAGGGGTTTCCCACATACAATGGGTAAATTTGTTTAAGCTCTTTGAAGTGTCACTGTTTTACACTTACATACCTAAGTTATAGTCGTCTTTGACACTGAAACAATAAATTGCACCAGCGTTTTAATAGTTTCTGTTGTTATCTGTTGCCAGTATTGTCACAAACTCCTTATGAGGAGGCATAGCAAGCATAATTTCGGGATAACGTTCCTGGCTTCTCCATTAAAACGTAAGTTGTGGGTACTTGTTTGAATTGCATTCTCAAGGCGTTCCACAACATATGTTTCTGATAAGTAATAAGGCTAATTATACCTCAGTTATCTTCATTATTCTAGTTATCTAGAGCAATGTATTGACTTAGCTGACTCACTGTGTTGTGACTGAGAACATCGGCAATTAACCCTTTTTGTACCAAATGGACTCTTCCTCCTTATATATAGCAGGAATCCATTCCAAAATTGAGGGGCGTTTTAATCAAAATTTATTTGGAACATGGCTGAATTTTTAGCAAACAGTGGAGTCCCTGATCAGACGCCGCATTCTGCGGCGTCTGATCTGGGCCTGCACTGTTTGCCAGGGTACCCGTTTTGGGGTTTCTGGTACTAAATGGGTTGAGGCAGTACATGCATTTAATGTTGGTTTTTTCTGTTGATTTAGGAAGATTATGAGCAATGTTTTTGAAAATCTGGTATGGGGTGGAAATAAAACCAAAAATGGACAAAAAGGTTGAGGATAGGAACTTTGATTCGGAGTGCTAGTGATATCCAGTTATTTTACTGTTGGTTTTTTGTTGTTTTTTTTTAGCTCACCTTAGCCGAAGGCTCCAGGGGAGCTATTTTGATCACTCACCGTCCCTCATCATCATCTTCCTCTGTCCTTCGTCCATCCACAATTTCTTCTTGGCCCCCGCCCATCGGGGCTTGAAGAAATATTTGGGCTGCATGATGCTTCCACGCAGAGCTGAAACCAACCTGCACACGAGTACTGGTAAACATCTTAGAGGATCTAAGCCTGCCTAGGCAAAGGGGTGCGAGTCGGCCCAGCCATGCTTATAAACCTTATTGGTTTCATTGGTCGACAGGGCTTGAGATGTCATTTCATCTCAATGTCGGGTAAAAGTCCCACAAAATTGGAAGCAACGTCTCCAAAATGACCATTACAGTGTTGATGGGGACGTTAAACCTCAAATCAAACAAACAAACAAACAAACACAATTTCTTCAAATGACATCTCCTTCTAAACTACTGATTGGATTTTGACCAAACTTCACAGGAATGATCCTTAGTTGGTCCTCTTTCAAAGTTGTTCAAAATTTAATGGTTCTGGTCCATTGCACATCTAGATTAGATTTTGAACTGAAAACTTAAAAAATCTTCTTCTCTGAAACCGCAAGGCCCAGGTCTTTGATATTTGGTATGTAGCTTCATCTAGTGGACCTCTACCAAGATTATTCAAATTATAGCCTAGGGCCAAAAATGGTCCTGCCCTGGGGCCCACTTGTTTTACAAAATCCATAAAATCATAAATTATTATGGTGCCTGACCTAAGAAAGGAGTTGACCAATTAGCAGAGGTAAAATACATAAGAAAATACATGGGAGGGGGAGGAGAATAAAAATGACTATTACCCTAAGGGTCGTGGCCGCCAATCATAGGTGACTGTCAGTGGAAGTTCCACTGTATTTGTGTGAAGCTTAGAATCTGTAAGCTCAGGTGAGCAATATAGGACCATCATGGTTCTCTTGTTTTTAGCTCAACTGTCACATAGTGACAGGGTGAGCTTTTGTGATCACTTTTTTTTTCCCTCATCTGTTGTGCATGCGTCCCAGGAGTCTGTCAGCACTAATGAAATAACATTAAGGTGGCAAAAATTTTGGACATTTTGACTCTTAAAGTAGTCATTGGTGAGTCCATCCATATTTATTCCATAATTTTGGTACTTAAGTGGCAAAAATTTGCTCTTACGTGGCTTGCCGCTTTAGAGAATTTTGCAGTTTAAGTAGTCAATATGCCGACGCCTAGCCACCTAAATTTCCGTTCGGGCGTCTGTAAACAATTTCTTCAAAGACATCTCCTCCTAAACTACTGATCAGATTTTGACCAAACTTCAAGCGCATGATCCTTAGGTGTTCCCTTTCAAAGTTGTTCACATGGTTCCAGTCCATTGCACATCTAGGTCACAGGAGCCAAATCTAGATTTTTTCACTGAAAACTTAAAAAATCTTCTTCTCTGAAACCACAAGGCCTAGGCCTTTGTTATTTGGTGAGAAACTTCATCTACTGGACCTCTACCAACGTTGTTCAAATTATTGCCCTGGGGCCAAAAATGCCCCCACGCCGGGGCCCACCTGTTTTACATAGACATATAGGGAAAACCTTTAAAAATCTCCTTGTCTGAAACCAAAAGGCCCAGCTGTTTGATATGAAGTTGAATCTAGTGTACACTCGACCAAGATCAAATTATAGTCCTCGAGCCAAAAATACCCCTGTGTAGGGGCCCACCGGTTTTACATAGACTTTAATAATATTGAGAACACCTTTAAATTCTTTTTCTGCTGAAACCAGAAGACCCAGGTCCTGGAGCCAAAAATGGCTCCACCCCGGGGTCCACCTGTTTTACATAGACTAGGGAAAAGCTTTAAAAATCACTTGTCAGAAACCAGAAGGCCCAGGTCTTTGGTATTTGGTATGAAGCTTCATCTGGTTGACCTCTACTATGATTGTTCATATTTTAGCCCTGGGACCAGAACTGGCTCCACCCCGCGGCCAACTGGTTTTACATAGACTTATAAAGGGAAACCCTTTAAAAATCTCGTTTGAAACCACCAGGGCCCATGGTTTTTTATAGACTTATATATGGAAAACCTTTAAAAACCTTCTTCGCTGAAACCACAAAGGTTATATACCATGAAATGTGCCCTTCAAATTAGCTTTTTGACCTATATTGGAAGCTAATTCATTTATAGGTAACGTATTCTGCAGGCCGCCACAAGGTTACACCCCAACATCCAGGGACCAGTTGTTCAAAACTAATGATGTCGTTAGTTAATGTATCGTTAAAACTTTGATCATTAAATATGGCAAATATGCTGAAATTTTTGCTGAAAAAAATGTGAGCAGCTTTTGCGTACGCAAAAGCTGCTCACATTTTTTCAGCAAAAATACCAAAATTTTACATAGTAAACTTGCTAGAACAGTTAACAATATGACCACTAACGAGCTCGTTAAGCAAACGATGCTTTGAACAACTGGCCCCAGAGTGCTAACATGTCTCAATCTTTAGGGTTTAGAATAGGCTTTCAGAATATTATACCCTCCGAAATTCCTACATATACTGCAGGGGGTTCTATTGGCACCTGAAGGTCTAACTTTTCCTGGGCAGGCTTATACTTAAGCGGTTAACCAGTACAGTGCACATTCTTTCGCCAGAAACTGAAAACTGCCCTTCTTGAATCAGCAGAAGGGAGAGAATATCCGTAGAAAAGATTTCCTGATTAATCTCCACAAAAGAATGTTGCCGACTTCCGCAGGTATCGAACCCATGTCCTCCTGATCACCAATCAGACAAGCATCTGACTGAGCTACTGAGGCCGGCTGTCACTAGTCACACGTGTCATCTTGCTTATTTTCATCTGATCAGGCACTTATAGAGATGTATGGTCCCAAAGGATAGCTGTGCATGATGTAAATGGCTTGCCTATAGAAAACTACATGGAGCTATTGTTGTCACCAGTCCCATGTCATATTCACTTTTAACCCATTGTATGCCAGTGGTCTCTTCGATTGCTACATGATGGACAAGTCCATTTGTCATATTAGGGGTGTCAGGCCTCCTTTTTCGTTTTTATTCAATTTTTGACGGAAAATTCTGTTAGCAAATAGTGCAGGCCCTGATCAGACGCCGCGTTCTGCGGCGTCTGATCTGGGCCTGCATTGTTTGCCAGGGTACCCCTTTAGGGGTTTCCCCGCATACAATGGGTAAAATTCTTACTGAAGGTTATTTCAACAATGATCAAGTTGTAACTCTAGTTTTGTTTGTTGTCGTCGAGAAATCATTGGCTTTGTCTCGTTTGCCTGTTCACCCAACAAATAGCAAAACATTTTTATCTTGTGATCCATCTTTAACCTGTGTCATATCCAAAACCATGTTATAATGAACAGTGTTATAGAAAGATTGTGGTTTGTGGGTATGATCTCTACAAATCTTTGGATAGATATTTACACAATGATCCGAAGTTTTATTTACTGTGACCCAATACTGTTGACGTGGACGTTAAACATCAAATCAAACAAACAAAACAATTTACTGTGACCCACAACCCTTCACATGACCTTGGCGTCAAGGACACAGGCTTAGAGTGTGTAGTCATGTAACTGACTTCAACACTCGTAATAAATTATTAACGGCTAAACTCCTTAATCAGGGTTATCGGTACCATAAACTACGCAAAGCCTTTTCAAAATTTTATAGACGCCATTCTGATTTAATTTCAAAATTCAATATTGGACTTAAATCTCTTCTGCAACAAGGTCTATTGGAACCCGAATTTTGTGGTGGCTTGGTGTGTGGGTTCGGGGGGATGTGTGGCCGCAATGACTTCGGCGCCCGGTTTCGTGGGGTCGTTCTTCGATATAAAGGGGTTGGGTGCAGCATGGGTGTTGTACGGCGGGCTGCATGCATGGTAGTTGGCCCGGTCGCGGTTGGCAACTTTGCTTCCCTCTTTGGTTGCGCGCCGGTGGGTCAGGCCTCAGGTTCTATGACGGCTCCAACGTAAAGGCTTATCGAGAATTAGAGAGATAATGTTGGTTGGTGCCTGATGCTCTGTCTCTGGTCGGGCTCATCGGAGTCTAACTGTTGGTTTTCTTTTGCTCCAGCGTTTCAGTGGTTTCTTGCTGTCGAGTCCTCACCGTTGTCTCACCTCTGTGGTTCTTTGATTTTTGTGTTCGCGGGGGTGTTGCGCTGATGGGTTGGGGGGCCTTCATGCGGACTGGGCAGATTGTTTGTCTAGGTCGCGACGGAAGTAAGGGCGAGGATTGTGGCCGCGTGGAATCGATTTAAGCCCCCCAGTGGAAATCTTCCACTGACCGTTCCAAGGCGGCTCTTCTGTGGCGATTTATTTATGTTGTTGTTTGTATCACTTGTGTCTTTTGGTTTTGGATGGCCATATGGCCGTTTTGTGGTGGGGTGGCTGTCCTTATGGCCTTCCTTTGTTTGGGTTTCCATTGTGGTCTGGTCGCTTGGTGTTTGTGTTTCTTTCCCTTTGGTGTCTTTTATGGGTGGAGTAAGTTAATTGTATCAATTCCTGATCTTTGTTTTACTTCTACTTAGAATTTTTAAAGCAGGTTGTATTTTTAGCAGGCAAGGTTCTCTTGGTTTGCAAAGTGTGTTAAAATCTTGGCATTTTGGTTAGGAGCACTGTCTCTTAATTATTTTCCATATACAGTAAAATTCCTATATTAACCCTTCTCTTGCTGAATATTCATCTAAGCCACACCCATTTCTGTCTATCAACCAATCAAATTACTTGATGTAATTTATTGCTACAGATTCATAAACTGAATGTCAAACAGTGTAGAACCTGATCAGATGGCTTCTTCAGAAGCCATCTGATCTGGATCTACACTGTTTGCAAAGATAGGGGTTGTCGTGAACAGCAAGATAAGGGTTAACCCAGTTTATACCGGAAACCCCAAAACAGGTAGTTGACAAACAGTGCAGGCCCAGATCAGACGCTATATCAGCAAGTTGTTAGAGATCAGTTATTGTTGTTATAGCGAGGGTCCCCTGTAGCATACAATGAAGACTCTGATCAGGCTGCATGGTTGTACAGGCTGATCAGTCTTTGCTGTGCACATTTTCACAAAGACAGTGTTTCTCTCGGTGTAGCCTATAATATAGGAAGGATCATATGGCTCATGAAAACAAGCTGTTTTGCATTTGAGAAAGTAAAAGTACATCATTCCGAAATCTTCCAATATTGTGCAAATTTTCAACCCTTTGCATGCAGAAAATGGCTAAAGGGGTACCTTGGCAAACATTGCAGGCCCAGATCAGACGCCGCAGAATGCGGCGTCTGATCAGGGCCTGCACTATTTGCTAACAGTAGTTTCCGTCAAAAATAGAAATAGGTCTACCACCCCTTATATGACAAAATATTAATGTACTTGTCCAACATATAGCAATGGAAGAGTCCACTAGTATAAAATGGGTTAATTGATTGCTATAGTTTAATTAGAAGACAAGTATTGCCCAGACAGACTGACAGCTATTTTCAGATGTATTTAGGAGAATTGATACTCAGACAGTGAACATCAAGATGATATACACTTGTTTGTTTGTTTGTTTGGATTGCGGTTTATCATCCCCGTCAACAATGTTTAGCTCATTTTGGAGACATTGCTTCCAATTTTGTGGGACTTTTACCCTACATTGAGATGAAATGACATCTCAAGCCCTGCCACCCAATGAAACCAATAGGGTTTATATGCATGGATTGGATGGTCCAACTCGCACCACTTTTCCTGGGCATGCTTAGAACCTCTAAGCGGTTAACCAGTACACATGTGCGGTTGGAAGCAACACACAGCCCATCTATTTCTTCAAGACCAATTGAAGTGTGTGTGTGGGGGAGGGGGGGGGGGGGGGTACTCAGACAGTTTACATCATGATACACTGCAAAACTTGCCATCTTATTAGGCTCTACACTATTTGCCCCTCTTCCACAATTTCGAATAGTAGATAACACTTCTTGAGCTTTTAGAGCAGGGGTTCAACTTTTAGAGCAGGGGCGGTTGTATCTTGCATGACTGGGGCATTCAACTGATATTGGCTCACAGTTGGGCAAGGCCTCCTGTTCTTACAGCAGCTAAGGGTAGAGGGGTGGGGGTGCACTTTATGCAAATGGAGCATGTTCAGATAACAAAATTTTATTGCCGCTGCCGGTCAAACTGGAGGCCTCTAGCATCAGAGGCAAGTGCACTTACCACTGAGCTCATACGTAACCACACTTCATAGAATAGTACATCATACTGAGCTAGAACTTGAACGGAACATATAATATGAGCCAGCGCATGACAAAACCTACAATAAAACATGTGTGCCCAACGAAGACTCAGATTAGCCTGCGCATCCACGCAGTCTGATCAGAGTCTTTGTTGTGCACCCTAAGGATAGCTTAAGGGGAATGGGAACACCTTCAAGGAAGACAACTCCTGCAAAAGTTTTGTTTCTCTCCCATGAGATTTGGGGTCAACTCTTAAAGGAAAGAATTTGCTCCTGAGGAGCAAATTCTTTCCTTTAAGAGCAGACCCCTTTTTCTGCAGGTCAGGACTTATAGAAAAGCGGACAGGAAGTCACGAAAGTTGTCTTCCTTGGAGAAATGGCGGAAAACCATGTCAGGTGTTCCCATTCCCCTTAAGGGCCCAATGCTACTTCGTGCAACAAGAGAAGTCTCTGGTTAGACCGTATGGATGCGCAGGCTGATCTGACTTTGCTGGGCACACATGTCTTATTGTAGGTTTTGAGATGCGCTGGCTCATATAATATGTAGGAATATAAGAACCTTATATGGGTATGAGGGGTGGTTGGAAAAATCCGTCCCGAGGGACACTGTCCGGCATCACGAGGCTTGCCGAGTGATACCGGACAGTGATCCCGAGGGACGGATTTTTCTATCCACCCCTCACACCCATATTAGATTCTTTTTCTTGCATACCTTCGATTTCTTAACGCGGATTTTTAATGCTGCAGTCACTTCGGTTACCAACATACGCCATATTGTGTTGACACTGCTGGAATGTTTAGTGACGTTGCTGTGACTTCAACCTTAACGACGGCGCATACGAGGTCGTAATCAACCACTGCATTTATCAAACACGCGATTATATTCGATTTTGGGTCAGAACACCAGGGTCAGAACATAAATTTCTATCCCAGGGTATAATCACAGATTTCCTTGTCTGGTGTGCAAGAAGGCATGTTTCTGCCTGATACAAGTCATTTGAAACCTGCCAATAATGTGCATATATTGCTGTAGTGTAATATGCCTACAAGTATTGCAGAGGCAGCTGTTTCAGATAGTGTCTCTTTGATGTCATTCCACTAATCAATTAATTGTGAACACTTCCCCACTCCCGCAGAGATCTTGCAGATGGTAACACAAGCTTTTAGTATGGTCTGATTCATCCATCGGTATCAATGTTTGACTTTCCAAGCACTATCACGATTTGTTTGTTTGTTTGATTTGAGGTTTAACGTCCCCGTCAACACTGTAAAGGTCATTTTAGAGACGTTGCTTCCAATTTTGTGGGACTTTTACCTGATATTGCGATGAAATGACTTCTCAAGCCCTGTCACCCAATGAAACCAATAGGGTTTATTAGCATGGACTGTCCGCCTCGCACCGTGGTTCCTGGACAGGCTTAGATCCTCTAAGCGGTTTACCAGTACTAGTGTGCAGGCCAGATTCAGCTCTGCTTGGAAGCATCATGCAGCCCATATATTTCTTAAACCCCTATGGGTGGGGGCCGCACTATCTCATGAACTTACTGGTTGGGTTTTACCTGACTTGCATGGGAACATTATTAGGACCGGGGGAAATTGATGATCAGATTTGGTTAAATTACCATGACAACATTTTCAAGGCCACATGCTTTTAATATTTACTTGTATTTCTATGTAAACGGCATCTCCACCTAGGCAAATGGCCCGATTTCAAAATAATTTAACAGAATTGTTACACTTAATTTGTAACCCTTTACCAAAATAACTAAAATTGTTCTGCATCTCTGAACAAAATGGCCACCAGAGCTAAAAATAGACAAACCTTCAAACAACATCTCAAGTTCAAAATATTTTCACAGGAATGCTTATGTGACTGTCTACCAAAATTGCTAAAATGTTCCCCCTCTGCTGAACTAAATGGCCTTCAGAGCTAAAATCTCCTCCAAGGTCAATGGCATGACTTCAAAATATTTCACAGAAATGTTCCTTAGTGATCCTTTATTAAAATTGCTAAAATTGTTCTGTTCTGCTGAATAAAATGGCCACCGTAGTTAAAAATAGATAAATCTGTGGAAAAAAAAAATAGAAAAAAAGGAAATTATTTTCCTACGCAAATGACCCGATGTCAAAATATTTTCACAAATGTGCTTTACAAAAATTGGAAAAATACAAAAATCTGTCTAGGAAAAGAATGTCCTTATACTAGGATAAACGGCCCGATTTCAAAATATTTTCACGGATGTGTTCCTATAATGACGATCTTTACAAAAACTGGTAAAATTGTTCCAGACTCTGCTGAACAAACTGGAAAACCCACCCATAATGCAGTTACATTACGAAAACCCGCCTATACAAATACAATGTAATTTTACCGCCAAAAAAACCCCGACCTTTTTAGATGAAAAATTGTGATATTTTTCTTATTAGATTGTGGGTACTCGTAGAACCGCCTTGATGAGGCGGT
Source organism: Lucinisca nassula (assembly GCA_963580285.1). Lineage (NCBI taxonomy): Eukaryota > Metazoa > Mollusca > Bivalvia > Lucinida > Lucinidae > Lucinisca > Lucinisca nassula. The sequence goes on along the minus strand of OY757016.1, from coordinate 86,382,659 downwards.
TCTAATGAGTATCCACAATCTGTATTTTAGAGCAGAATTAAGAAAAATAGTGTTTACCCATGTAAACCGCAGTTTTCCTGTATAAAAGTGGGGTTCGAGGGGGTCAAAACTTATGGGCCTGTTTTCGTGATGGGTATTTTAGCTCACCTGAGCACGAAGTGCCCAAGATGAGCTATTGTGATCACCGTTTTATGTTCAAGTTTTTAAGAGCTCATATATTCTGAACCATATGGTGGATTTGGTTCATATTTGGTATGATGATAAGATATAGGTCCAAAGTTTTATTTAACAATTCCCCACCCATGTCCATGATCTCAAGGCCAAGGTCATGGATTGAGAAATTCTATGTTAAGGTTTATTAGGCAATACCTAATTCTTATAACACACCCGTGTGACATAGTGCATGTTTTTTCATCTCCAAAACAGCCATTTTTCTGATGCAAATATGTGATTTTTTTCTTATAAATACTGCAAACATAGGTTGTGGGTGCTCGTTAGAACCGCCTCAATGAGGCGGTTCTAATGAGTACCCACAGCCTATGTCTTGGAGCAGAAATAAGAAAATTAATGTACACCCCTGTAAACCCAAGTTTTCTCTATATAAAGTTGGATTTAGAGGGGTGTTCATTTCATGGAACTGTTCACGTGATGCCCACCTTTGTCCATGGCCTCATTTTTTTTAACACACTTTCCCAGGTGAGCTATGCTGTCTAATGACAGCTCTTGTTTAATTATTAAATATCTGCATTGATATAAAACTGTCTTGTAGCTATGAAATTGTCACTGCTGGACCAAGCTGTGACACAAGGGTGATAATGATTGGTTTGTTATCTGCAGGCAAACTTTGAAATCATTAATATTTGTGAACAGGTCAGACCAAGGTCAAGGTATTTACAGTAAAATTCTGCTATTAAGACCACCTTTCATTATTAAGAAGCTCATTTTTTTTCTAGTCGCAAATAAGCCTTTTTGGATAAATTGTTTGTCAGTTTACCTGAAGTTACTGATTACAGATGCTAAATTCCCACCTGCTGTTGTCCACATGACTATAATTGCTTTCCATGTACAAAATCAAGGTACTGTTCTTCAAAGCAGCACTAATCTTCTCTCTGTGGCATTAGGAAAACACGTCTGTTCAAAATAATGGCATTCAACATGATGTCAGAAGTGACATATTTTAGCTAAAAATGATGACATTTTTTCTTATTTCTGCTTTCAACATACATTGTAGATTGTGGGTGCTCGTTAGAACCGCCTCAATGAGGTGGTTCTAGGGAGTACCCACAATATATTTTATTGATCAAAAATAAGGCAGGTAAGCTATACCCCCGTAAACCCCACTACTTTTCTATATAAAGTGGGGTTTACGGGGAGTCTTGATTCCATGGACTTGTTATCGTGATGGGTGTAGAGCACTGTGTAAAAAGTAAAATCTGGACTGGGCTGGTGCACTGGGTCATCGGCAAGCAGTGTGGACCGAGTTCAGATGCCACATAATGAGAGGTCTGATTAGGGTCTACACTGCTTGTTTTGTTTGTTTGTTTTGAGGTTTAACATCCCCGTTAACACTGTATAGGTCATTTTGGAGACTTAAAATGCTTCCAATTTTGTGGGACTTTTACCCAACATTGAGATGAAATGACATCTCAAGCCCTGCCGCCCAAATGAAACTGTCTTCCATACCATTTAGACTGATCTGCTGAAGATACAGAGTCATTTCCCTTGGACTTTTTCCTCAGATTATTCCGACTGGTCCACTGGACTGGACTGTTCCACTGGGTCACTGATGGTCCTTCTCTTCACAACAATTCAGACTGGCCTTCTGTAACATTTACCCTTGTCCTGCTGAACATGATAAACCTGTAACCTTCCCAAACATTGTAGATCCAGATCAGATGGCTTCTCAAGAAGCCATCTGATCAGGATAAACACTGTTTGTCATTCAATTTGCTAATTTGGATGGATACATTATATCAAAGGGTTTGATACCTGCCGGGGTCGGCAACATTCTTTCGTGGAGATTGATCATGAAATCTTTACTATGGTCATTCTTTCCCTTCCGCTGATTCAAGAAGGGCAGTTGCAAGTTTCTGGCGAAAGAATGTGCACTGTATTGGTTAACTGCTTACGTCTAAGCCTGCCCAGGAAAAGTGTGAATAGGAAAACTGACCGGCTCAAAAATGACCTAAATAGTGTTGACTGGGCCATTAAACTCCAATACAAATAAACAAAACTACATTATATTATCTAATTGGTTGATAGTCAGTTATGGTTGCAACAAAATTAATTTATTCAACAGGACAAGGTTTATAATGTGTTTGCTTTTAAAGGTCGCTTCTCAAGAAGCCATCTGATCAGGATCCACATTGTTTGTCATTCAATTTGCTAATTTTGATGAATACATTACACCACAACCTCTTTATAACACTATTAATGGGGTCCAAAGCAGAAACCAGGTGAGTTAAACAACCCTGTTTATAATATTCAAACAAAAATGTATAGATTATATAGAAAAATGACCATTTATGGTGATTTTTCTAAAAAATCTATACATTTTTGGGATCCATCTTGATACCCTATCATATCCAAAACTGTGTTATAACAAACCATTTTATAATGAGGTTGTGGTGTATATATCAAGTTATCTGATTGGTTGATTGTCAGAAATAGTTGCAACAAAATTAATTTGTTCAGCAGGACAGATGATAATATGTTCACAAAGGTCCCTTACTGCTTTGATAGAGAGTTCTGCAATAAATTTTAGCATGATTGTCATTGACAGTGTAACAGATGTTGCGAATTCACAGTGTTTATGGAGGAAGGAAAAACACTTTTTTGTGTATTTTTGTATTGAAACAATAAGCCACTGTCATTGATAACATTATCGGCCCCTACTTGAAGAAATAGATTGGTTGTATGATGCTTCCACGCAGAGCTGAAACCAATCTCACTAAAGTACTGGTAAACCGCTTAGAGGATCTAAGCTTGCCCAGGCAAAGCGGCGCCAGTTGGGCCGTCCATGATTATAAACGCTAATCATTTCATTGGGCGACAGGGCTTGAGATGTCATTTCATGTCGGTGTCTGGTAAAAAGCCCCACAAAATTGGAAGCAACATCTCCAAAATGACCTATACAGTGTTGACGGGGGCATTAAACTTCACATCAAACAAACATTGCTTTTTGTTGGACAAGTCCATTTGTCATACAAGGGGTGTCATGCCTATTTTTTGTTCTTGATGGAAAATTCTGTTAGCAAATCGTGCAGGCCCTGATCAGACGGCGCAGAGCGCGGCATCTGATCTGGGCCAGTACTGTTTGCTAAGGTAGCCCTTTAGGGGTTTCCCCACATGCAATGGGTTAATCATGTAAGTGTAATTATGCCCTTTACATCTAACCTTTACCCATTTTGTACCGGAAACCCCAAAACGGGTACCCTGGCAAACAGTGCAGGCCCAGATCAGACACCGCAGAACGCGGCGTCTGATCAGAGCCTACAGAATTTGCAAAAAGTTCAGCTATTTTACAACTAAAATTGATTTGGAAAATGGCTGAACTGTTTGCAAAGAGTGTAGGCCCTGATCAGATGCCGCGTTCTGCGGCGTCTGATCTGGGCCTGCACTGTTTGCCAGGGTACCCGTTTTGGGGTTTCCGGTAGAAAATGGGTTAAAATTCCTTACCATACATCCTGTCCTGTAATAAGACAGACTTAAATGAGATGAACATTCTTAAAACAAGATTGACATACTTTGAACGGAACTGCCGCACTGAGATTGGTACTGCCACACTTCTATCCTATTACGAAATTGTTATAATGTGGAGCAGTCTGGTATCAACTAGCAGTAAGTAAGGAAAGTGGCCGATTTGTTTACATGCATCATTAGAGGAGCTGGGGTTCAACATTTTGGCTATGCTTATTTAGAACAGTTCCAAAAGGTGGTCTTAATAGAGGAATTCAGCTCCTTACCAAGACTAGCTATTAAGTCTGATAATAAAAGTCTGATCATTTTTGGTATTTTTTATCATATCAAAAATTTATCGCCTTGTTAGTATTAATGGCAAGTCTATTTGGTAGTCAACATTCTTTCGTGGAGATTGATCATGAAATTTTTTCTATGGTCATTCTCTCCCTTCCGCTGATTCAAGAAGGGCAGTTGTCAGTTTCTGGTGAAAGAATGTGCCCTGTACTGGTTAACCGCTTTGGATATAAGCCTACCCAGGAAAAGTGTTGATAGGTAAACTGACCGGCTAAAAAATAACCTAAATAGTGTTGACTGGGCCATTAAACTCCAATACAAACAAACAAAAAACTATTTGGTAATCTGTCCAAGCTTAGGATTATCAAGCCAGAGAGACAAGACTAGCCAAACTTTTATACACTGTTCATTTAAGGTTCCTCAATACAGTTACTTAGCTATATTTGAGGTACTAAAAAATCATATTTGCAAATAATTACCCAAAAAGATTTTTCATCAGATGGTAGTCCATGTAAATGAAAGAATATGGAAGCCAAAGATTTTTATTCTAAAGTCACCATTTCTGTAATTTATTGCATTTTTCCTTGGTTTTGCAAAAAAATGATATCTCAATCCACAGAACCACAATGTGTAAAATACTATCATAGAAATGTGGCTCAAGGTTGCCTTTAGGTACTGCAACAGAGGAATTTCAAGTAAAATACCTAAATAGTACTGAAAATTAATGATTCCCAAAAAATTAAAAAATGTAATTATCTCACCTGGTACTATTTTAAATTCAGTGTATGGTAGCCAAAAATGATCAGTTCTACCAATTTGGCAACAATCTCATTGATTGGGTTGAGGTGTTGAAATCTCTTGCATTAGCTTGTAAAATGATTGCCCTTCTTTGGTACTTTCAGTTATTCATTTTATATATTTCAGTCATGCAATTTATAACAATTCATGCAATCACTGCACCAAAGTTTCCCTGTGTTACTGATTGTGTTTACAGGATGGGTGATTTGATACTTGATAAATCAAAAACAAAAAAATGGAATTAAGAGAAGCCAACAGTCTATCCCCATATTTGAACTGAAGGACTGAAAGCAGCCTGTTCAGCACCTGAAACTTTGTGCAACTGCCAATAACTGCAATGGTATAGAAATGATTTTTACCCATTGGTTTGTTACATTGGTTCACATGAGCCACCATAAACAAATCAGTGATTTTTTGACAGGTGAACTTCTGGACAACACAAAGGTTGTATTTATCTAATCTATTAAATGATCTGTTGTGTCACCTACTTACCAATGTGTAGGCTGGTTAAAACTCACAGAAGCCCAATGCATGTAATATGTTTTGATGAAAAAAGCTTGAAAATTTTATTATTTTTTTTCAATGTGTTTACTTGCAGCTGGACCGAACAACACAATCAGGACGATGTTACACAAAAAATAGTTCGGAAAATGAATGCATACTTTTCATATAGTAACAAACAAATTATGTTAGAAAGTATCTGAAATTTGTTGCAAGACAGTTTCAATTTTGAATATTACGTTTTAAATTAAAAACAATGGTGTGCCATTGTTATTTTGGGGAAATTAGTTCCAAGGCGTATGAATACAATTTTAGTTGGCAAGATGGATAATTCCTCAATTTGACAGCTACAAAAATTTATCAGTGATGACAGGCTTCCAAGATAGGCGATGTCATAATGCTGTATGCAGGGAGAAGGCTACATAGCTGAATTTTCAAGGTATATTCATTGATGAGGGGCAAAATTAAATGTGGAATGCATAAATGATGAGCATTCTGAGCATTCAAATTTACCGCAAAAAAAGAAGATGGCGGCGCCCATGAAGAAAAACATGTCAAAGTTTTTTTTCTGGTTTTCAATTTAGGGAGGCTTTTTGATAGAAAGCTTGGTCCGAGTCACTAGTATTTGATGTGAACTATTGATATGCAGCTGTTTTAGTAACTTGTAAAAAGGCTAGAAAGCAGTTTCATTTTTTTCCTGGTAAAAGTGAAAATACAGAATTGCATTTATTTTCAAAGGCACAGAGATGTAGCTAATGCAAGAAAGTGCTTGCTGTAATAATCGTTGGTATCTCCAGACCTTTTTCTTCTAGGACAGGCAGTTTAAAAGGAAATCAGGGTCATATTTTGGGAAAAAATAACATGCAAATCTCACACCTATATTTTTCTTGTGCAAATGTATTGAGGAACCTTAAATGCAAAAGATGGTTTTAATTCCATATTATTCATTTTGATGCCTAGTGGCTAGGCTACTCCTTACCATACTTGTCTAATAAAATTTGAACAGTACAATTTACTTACCAATAATGTGTCTAAAAATAGCTGGGTGAGTGGCAAACAGTATAGACCCTGATGAGACACCACATTTTGCGGTGTCTCATCTTGCTCATCAATCAGGCCGCCTGTCTGTCCGTATACATAATTATGTTAACCCTTTTTGTACCTCTTATATAAAGCAGGAGTCCATTTCAAAATTTAGGGGCATCAGGTTGTGTTTTCTTCAAAATTTATTCGGAAAATGGCTTAACTTTTCGCAAACAGTGTAGGCCCTGATCAGATGCCGCATTCTGCGGCATCTGATCTGGGCCTGCACTGTTTGCAAACTACCCATTTTGGGGTTTCTGGTACAAAATGGGCTAAATACCATATAGGTCTTAGGCCACAGCTGGCATGTTTTTGGTGGGTTTATACTCTACAGATTTTCACTGAATAACCTTACATAACAGAAGCTTACAGATTTACATTTCTCACAGTCAGATTTGAATTGACCATAAAATAGCCACCATAATATAGAGAATAATACATTTTATCCAAGGTCGGCCAATATCATATCAGACAGCTCAGTACTGGTTTATTTAGCTAAACATTTAGTCTGGTTTAACTGTTCAAGTAAGTACATGTATAATATCTACTCAATACAGTGCAATTTTTTACAGCAAAAATATTAGTATATTTGCCAAATTAAATTATCAAGGCATAATTACTTGCCTATTTTCTACCTTTTTAGCTCACCCGAGCATGAAGTCCGTCATGCGTCGTGTGTCGTGCGGGGTCAACAATTTGCTTTAAATGCTAACTCCTCCTAAGCTCTTAAGCCAATTTCAATAAAACTTCATAGGAATATTGCTGAGGTGGCCCTCTACAAAAATAGCTAAAATTGTTCCGCTCCGCTGAACAAGATGGCCGCCAGAGCTAAAAATAGAAAAATCTTTAAACGACAACTTCTCCTGTACCTTAAGGCCAATTTCATTCAAACTTTATAGGAATGTTGCTTAGGTGACCCTCTACCAAAATAGCTAAAACGTTTCCGCTCTAGTGAACAAAATGGCCACCAGAGCAAAAATAGAAAATTCTTTAAACGACAACTCCTCCTGTACCCTTCGGCCAAATTTATTCAATCTTCATAGGAATGTTGCTTAGGTGACCCTCTACTAAAATAGCTAAAACGGTATTGCTCTGATGAGCAAAATGGCCGCCACAGCTAAAACTAGAAAAACATCGGAAATTTGCTTCAAACACAAACTCCTCCTCAACCCTTGGGCCAATTTGAATCAAACTTCACAGGAATGTTGTCCAAATGACTCCCTTCCAAAATAGCTAAAATCGTTGTGCTCTGACAAACAAGATGGCCACCAGAGCTAAAAATAGAAAAAATCTTTAAACGACAATTCCTCCTGTACCCTCGGGCCAATTTTATTCAAACTTCATTGGAATGTTGCTTAGGTGACCATCTACCAAAATTGCTGAAAAGATTCTGCTCTGATGAGCAAAATGGCTGCCATAGCTAAAAATAGAAAAATATCGTAAATTTGCTTCAAACACGAACTCCTCCTTAACCCATGTGCCAATTTGATTCAAACTTCACAGGAATGTTATGTAGGTGATTCCCTAAAGAAATAGCTAAAATCATTCTGCTCTGACTAACAAGATGGCCGCCAGAGGTAAAAATAGAAAAAAATCTTTAAACGACTACTCCTCCATTACCCTTGGGCCAATTTCATTCAGACTTCATAGGAATGTTGCTTAGATGACCCACTACGAAAATGGCTGAAACGTTTTTGCTCTAATGAGCAAAATGGCCGCCATAGCTAAAAACAGAAAAACTTGGTAAATTTACGTCAAAACACGAACTCCTCCTCAACCCTTGGGCCAATTTGATTCAAACTTCACAGGAATGTTAGTTAGGTGACTCCCTACCAAAATAGCTAAAATCGTTCAATGGAGCGAACAAGATGGCCGCCAGAGCTAAAAATAGAAAAAATCTTTAAACGACAACTCCTCCTTACCCCTTGGGTCAATATGATTCAAACTTCACAGGACTATTATGTGGTTGACTCCCTACCAAAATAGCTAAAATTGTTCCGCTCTGACTAACAAGATGGCCACCAGAGCTAAAAATAGAAAATTCTTCAAACGACAAATCCTCCTTACCCCTTGGGCCAATTTGATTCAAACTTCACAGGAATATTATGTCGTTGACCCTCTACCTAATTAGCTAAAACGATCCCGCTCCAATGAACAAAATTGCCACCAGAGCTAAAAATAGAAAAACATTGTAAATTTGCTTCAAACTTCACAGGAATGTTGCCCAGGTGACTCCCTACCAAAATAGTAAAATCATTCCACTCTTATAAACAAGAAGGCCACCAGGGCTAAAAAATAGAAAAAATCTTCAAACGACAACTACTCCTGTACCCTTGGACCAATAGGATTTATATGCATGGGACAGTCCGACTAGTGCCACTTCACATGAGCAAGCTTAGACCTTCTAAGCGATTAACTAGAACTTGTGTGCAGTCGGTTTTAGCTCTGCATGGAAGCATCATGCCTGCAACCCAATCTGTTTATATCCCCGGCATACAAAGTATGCTATGGGGGTAAATAGTTTTTGTCCTGCCGTCCGTCCGTCTGTCCATCTGCTAACATTTTGGTTAAAGTTTTGCATCAAAGTTTCTAGGAGATTGTATCTTCTGAACCGTTCGATAGATTTAGTTGATACTTACACTGAAGTTACATACTGGTCTAAAGATTTCATTGATGCATGTACCACTCCCCACAGTGACCTTGATGTCAAGGTCACAGACTTATTAGAAATTTTACATTTGGTTAAAGTGTTGCGTCAAAGTTTCTGAGAGATTGTATCTTCTGAACCCTTTGATAGATTTAGTTGATACTTACACTGAAATTACATACTGGTCTTAAGATTTCATTGATGCATGTTCTACCCCCCACAGTGACCTTGTGGTCAAGGACACATACTTTGAAATTTTACATTTGGTTAGAGTTTTATGGCAAAGTTTATAGATGCCAGTATGTTCTAAACTATACGACAAATTCAGTTGATACTTGCATCAATGTACCAGTTCCAACATTTCATGATGTATGTCCCTTCCCCCACCAAGGGTGACCTTGACCTTGAGGACTTAGAAATTTTACATTTGGTTAAAGTTTTATGACAAAGTTTATAGATGCCTGTATGTTCTAAACTCTAAGACAAATTCAATTGATACTTGCATCATTGTTGCATACCAGTTCAAATATTTCATTGATGCATAACCCACCTTGCTGCTTGGGTAACATTGATACTCCCACTCCTTCAGTAGCTTTGATGCCCTCACTCCCTTGGTCCATTTAGAAATTTTATGTTTAGTTTAGCTTTTACAAGCACATTTATAGATTCTTATAGCTTCTTGACATCTTCATTCATATTACATACAAGCTTGAAAGCTATATCAGAGTATGGCCCTGGCCGGGGGTATATGTGACCCACTGGTCACTTTCTCTAGTTCTCCAAGCCCCGATGGGCGGGGTTTTCAGACACTGGTAAACAGTGGAGGCCGATCAGGTTAGTAATAAGCCCGTGAAATGAAGTCCCCTCTAATCCCCACTTTCTATAGCGAAAAGTGGGGTTTATGGTTTACTCATTATTTTCCTTATTTGAGCTAAAAAACGTAGATTGTGGATTGAGGCGGTTCTAACATGCACTCACAATCTATATTTGGACCAGAAATAAGAAAAATATAAAACATTCTCATCTGAAAAATGTTAGTTCTAGAGATATTAAGATAGATGCCATTTTAGCGCACAGGTGTGTTATTGTAATGCCCGGATCAGACTCCACAGAATGCAGTCTGATCAATGCTTTCAATATTTACAAAATTTTCAGCCAATTTGTAAGGTAACTTCAACTAACACCTTTTAATTTTGAAATGGACTCCTACTGTATGTAATTCAGTACAAAAATATAGTTTATTTTATACACATCCCCAGATAAGAGGGGGTATCCACATATTATTTTTCTTATTTTTGCTAGAAAACGTATGTTGTGGGTACTCATTAGAAGGGCCTCACCGAGGTGCTTCTAATGAGTACCCACAACATATGTTTCCATGCAGAAATAAAAGAAATATCAAAACTTTTCGAATGAAAAAAAGCACCTTATCTGGAGCTATGGACCGTTTAGTTTTTAGCTCACCTGTCACGTAGTGACAAGGTGAGCTTTTGGGATCACTTTTTGTCCGTCGTCCGTCATGCGTCCGTGCGTGCGTCCGTAAACTTTTCTTCAAACGACATCTCCTCCTAAACCACTAAATCACTGATCGGATTTTGACCAAACTTCACAGGAATGATCCTTAGGTGGTCCCCTTTCAAAGTTGTTCAAATGGTTCCGGTCCATTGCACATATAGGTCACAGTAGCCAAAAATAGATTTTTTTTCACCGAAAACTTAAAAAATCTTCTTCTCTGAAACCGCAAGGCCCAGGTCTTTGATATTTGGTATGAAGCTTCATCTAGTGGACCCCTACCAAGATAGTTCAAATTATAGTGCTGGGGCCAAAAATACCCCCGCACGGCGGCCCTTTGGTTTTACATGGGCTTATATAGGGAAAATCTTTAAAAATCTTCTTCTCTGAAACCGCCAGGCCCAGATCTTTGACATTTGGTATGAAGCTTCATCTAGTGGACCCCAACCAAGATTGTTCAAATTATAGTGCTGGAGCTAAAAATGCCCCCGCACAGGGGCCCTTTGGTTTTACATGGGCTTATATAGGGAAAATCTTGAAAAATCTTCTTCTCTGAAACCGCAAGGCCCAGATCTTTGATATTTGGTATGAAGCTTCATCTAGTGGACCCCAACCAAGATTGTTCAAATTATAGTGCTGGAGCTAAAAATGCCCCCGCACGGGGGCCCTTTGGTTTTACATGGGCTTATATAGGGAAAATCTTGAAAAATCTTCTTCTCTGAAACCGCAAGGCCCAGGTCTTTGATATTTGGTTTGAAGCTTCATCTAGTGGACCCCTACCAAGATTGTTCAAATTATAGTGCTGGGGCCAAAAATGCCCCCGCACGGGGGCCCTTTGGTTTTACAAGGGCTTATATAGGGAAAATCTTTAAAAATCTTCTTCTCTGAAACCGCAAGGCCCAGGTCTTTGATATTAGGTATGAAGCTTTATCCAGTGGACCCCTACCAAGATTGTTCAAATTATAGTACTGAAGCTAAAAATGCCCCCACACGGGGGCCCTTGGTTTTACATGGGCTTATATAGGGAAAATCTTGAAAAATCTTCTTCTCTGAAACCGCAAGGCCCAGGTCTTTGATATTTGGTATGAAGCTTCATCTAGTGGACCCCTACCAAGATTGTTATACCCCCGGCATACGAAGTATGCAATGGGGGTATATAGTTTTTGTCTTTTCCGTCTGTGTGTCCGTAAACAATTATTTTGTGTCAAAGATATCTCAGGAACTGCTTCACATAGAAACTTGAAATTTTGCACACATGATCAGTATGACTACTTGTATTGTTGGAAAGAAAATAAGGGCCAAGGGGTCAGGCCTTTTAGAGTTATTTCCCTTTGTAGTTCTTGTTTCAGCTGAGGCATTGGCCCTGGCCGGGGGTATACGTGCCCCACTGGGCACTTTGTCTAGTTCAAATTATAGTGCTGGGGCCAAAAATGCCCCCGCACCAGGGCCCTTTTGTTTTACATAGGCTTATATAGGGAAAATCTTTAAAAATCTTCTTCTCTGAAACTGCAAGGCCCAGGTCTTTGATATTTGGTATGAAGCTTCATCTAGTGGACCCCTACCAAGATTGTTCAAATTATAATGCTGGAGCTTAAAATGCCCCCTGCACGGGGGCCCTTTGGTTTTACATTGGCTTATATAGGGAAAATCTTGAAAAATCTTCTTCTCTGAAACCGCAAGGCCCAGGTCTTTGATATTTGGTATGAAGCTTCATCTAGTAGACCCCTACCAAGATTGTTTAAATTATAGTGCTGGGGCCAAAAATGCCCCCGCACCAGGGCCCTTTGGTTTAACATAGACTTATATAGGGAAAATCTTGTTTTACATAGACTTCTATATGCAGGGTAAACCTTTAAAATCTTCTTCTCTGAAACCAGAAAGCCCAGGTCTTTCATATTAGATATGAAGCTTCATCTTGTGGACCTCTACCAAGATTGTTCAAATTTTAGCCCTGGGGCCAAAATTGACCCTGCCCGGGGCCCACTTGTTATGCTTTGGATCAGGTGAGCGAACCAGGGCCCTCTGGGCCCTCTTGTTTGGGTAACCAAGTCTTTTCAAGACTATTAAATAAATACAAATACTGAATACATGAATGACAGTCATAAAAAAATATGAGGTGATACATCGGAAGATAGGTATTTTTATCCAATAGTCTGTAAACAGTTTTTTTTTTTCATATTGATTTTTGTTTGAAAATGTTGATAAGCCATGAACAAATTATTTAATTAAATCAGATTATTTTCTATTCATATGTTTGTTGAGCTATTCATTTTTAGCTCGTCTGTTTTTTGAAAAAAAACTTTTCGAGCTATTGTCATCACTCCGGCGTCTTTGTTGTCGTCTGGCGTCGTCCTTAACCGAAAACCTTAACCTTGACCATATTTCCAAAAGTATTTGGCCTGCCTTCATGAAACTTCATACACACACTCACCATCACAAGAGCTACATTCCCTACAAGTTTTATAACTCCATCTTGCAATTTGATTGCTCTTGTTTGACTTAGAACTTTGATTTTCTAAAAGAAACTGCAGACGAGCGTTGGCACCCGCATGTGGTGCTCTTGTTCAACTGTTATGTTAATAAAACTACTACTTAACTGCTGTGTTTCAGAAAGAAAATAAGGAATAAGTTACCACCAGAGTAATTTGAATTAAAATGTGTAAACAGCCATTGGGTCTCTCACTGCTGTGGGTTGAAGCCTGGCAGATGCCAAGTTCTGCAGGTGGTTCCCCTCTGCGTAGGCCAGTTTTTGACCTCTCTAATTAACAATCTGCTCAAATTAACTCATTTTGTACGAGAAACAGGATACTGGCAAACAGTGCAGGGCTGGATCAGACGGGATGTGATCTGTACATTGACCCGAGGGGTCAAATTTTGATTGTAATGTATTCCATTCATGATGCAGTTTAATTTGATATGCTACACAACGATGTTCTGAATACACATACCCTGGCCCCCTACCTCTGGCCTGGCCTCCACCCAAAAGTGTCACCCACTTTCCAGACCCAAAATCTATCAGTTCTATATCTAACGGTCTCCATCACGAAAACACGCCCATATAATTTTGACCCCCTTGAACCCCACTTTTATATAGTATACCTTATTTTTCTTATTTCTGCTCAAAATATAGATTGGGCACTCGTTAGAACCGCCTCGATGAGGCGGTTCTAATGAATGCCCACAATCTATATTTTGAGGCGGTTCTAACGAGTGCCCACAATCTATATTTTGAGCAGAAATTTTCATTTTTTGGGCGATAAAGGTGGCAATGTATTTGTATAGGCGTGTTTGCGTAATGTCGTAGGAGTTATCTGGTAATCATTGGGGTTGTTTTTGGCTCGATGAGGCGGTTCTAATGAATGCCCACAATCTATATTTTGAGCCCCTTGATCCCCACTTTTATATAGTATACCTTATTTTTCTTATTTCTGCTCAAAATATAGATTGTGGGCACTCGTTAGAACCGCCTCAATGAGGCGGTTCTAATGAATGCCCACAATCTATATTTTGAGGCAGTTCTAACGAGTGCCCACAATCTATATTTTGAGCAGAAATTTTCATTTTTTGGGCAATAAAGGTGGCAATGTATTTGTATAGGCGTGTTTGCGTAATGTCGAAGGAGTTATCTGGTAATCATTGGGGTTGTTTTTTACCTCTGATGACCTCCACATTGACCCTAGCAGTCTAATTTTGGATGCAATGTATTCCGGTCATCATGCCGTTCAATTTTAATTGTAAAACAATCATGTTCTGAAATCTTTTGGTGGCAAAATTTTCAATATATTTTAATAGGCATATTTTCATAGTGTGGCCCTGCACCTGTATATAATGGGTTAAAAATCTATTGCATTTTTTTCACAGGATCTAAATGGGGCTATAAAAATTTGCAATTTTACAGGTGAATAGAAATGGGTCACCTATAGTACAGAAATTGAAAACTACAGTACTTTCATTTAAATGTTTTGGTTTGACTGAGACAGCTGACAATCACTCTGTCTACAAGCTATGTTTTGGAGCAGAAGTAGAAAGTTACTTAAAATTTTTACATGCTTTCTGGTAACTCATTTAAGCATGAAATTCATAATGCTCAGAAATATTGAAATACAAAAAAAAATTGGGCAAAATAGCCTGCTCAGCTCAGCAGAGAATGTTGGCTGTCCTGTTCATAAATTTTAAAATGTCAACAACTGTACATTATGAGTTGGGTATTTTAAAAATTTATGAGCAGGACAGATTGCATACACAAGTGGTATTCTTGGAGACTGGTTAATTGAGATGGATTGGTAAAATTAATATCACTTTAATTGTTTTTGTTTTATTTTAGGTTTAACGTCCCTGTCAACACTGTATAGGTCATTTTGGAGACATTGCTTTCAATTTTGTGGGACTTTACCCGACATTAAGATGAAATGACATCTCAAGCCCTGTCGCTCATTGAAACCAATAAGGTTTATAAGCATGGACGGTCCGACTCGCACCGCTTTGCCTGGGCAGGCTTAGATCCTCTAAGTGTTTTACCAGTACTAGTGTGCAGGTCGGTTTCAGCTCTGCATAGAAGCATCATGCAGCCCATCTATGTCTTCAAGCCCCGATGGGCGGAGGCCAGTCACTTTAATTGGTGTAACATTTAGACAGGAATAAGTTGATAATGGAAAATTGTTGGAGTCAAAGGGATTATACCATATAGCACAGTGTCATTTAATTTGTTGGTGACTCAGATGAAGACTGGCACACAACATTGTGAAAGTTTTTTTTTTTTTGTTTTTGTTTTTTTTTCTTGGCAGATGATTCACATGAAATGTCAATCTTTTTTCTCTGGAAAAGAAGATAAAAAATAGATTGCTGTTGGCTTCAGAATTTTATGTATCATTTGAAGGATTAAATTGATTGTTTCTCTGTATTGTGTTACCGGAGGATATTTTAATTGATGCCATTATGATCCTAAGTATTGGGACATACAGGCCTTAGCAAACAGTGCAGACCCAGATCAGACTGCTCCTAAAGGAGCAGTCTGATCAGGGTCTACACTGTTTGCCGTTCCATCTGTACTTTTTGAACTCCTTGCCGGATTATGAAACAAATTTGTTGAAAGTTTAGGAGAATTACAGCAAGTCCTCAAGGTGTCCGAATTTTTTGGATTTTTACAGTGATTGTGAATTTGTAATGGATGTCGCAGTGTACTGAGATATGGGAAATATTCAGTTTATGATGGAATATTTTAATAAAATGAGTATGTGCTTTTGTTTAATTATTGATTTATTGAAGGGAAGCAACTTATTCAAAAATGTTTTATCTCCTTTATCCGTGGAGCCCTAATAATAAAAGTTCATCTATGGGCCTCCGTGGCCTAGTGAGCATAAGTGTAACACATCCGTGTGACATAAATTATGAGTGCACTTATAATTAAATGCATTTTTTCAGTATCTCCAAATGATGTAAAAATGAAATATTTTTCTTATTTATACTCCAAACATAGGTTGTGGGTGGTCATGAGGACAGCCTCAATGAGGCAGTTCTAATGTGTACCCACAACTTATTTTTTGGAGCAGTAATTAGAAAAATAATGTATACCCCTGTAACCCCATTTATCACCCATATAAAGTGGGGTTTAGAGGGGTGTTCATTTTACAGACTTGTTAACAGATGTAAGAGTACTGACTGCTGACTCTTAACCCATTGTATGCTAGTGGACTCTTTCATTGCTTTATGTTGGACAAGTCCATTTGCCATACAAGGGATGTCAGGCCTATTCTACTTTTGATGGAAAATTCTGTTAGCAAATAGTGCAGGCCCTTGATCAGATGCCGCGTTCTGGGCCTGCACTGTTTGCCAAGGTGCCCCTATAGGGGTTTCCCACATGCAATGGGATAATCATTAGATTTCTCACCGCCGTGGTTCGAGTCTCGCTTGGGTCAAATGTGAGATGGTCAGGTGGTTATTTTTAGAAATTTATCACTTTTTGCAAACAGTGAAGGCCCTGGTCAGACACCACATTCTGCAGCATCTGAGCGAGGCCTGCACTTTCATTCTGAGATTCTCCATATAAAATGGGTTAACCCTGAAATTGCCAATCATGGTTCTGGCAGATAACATTTTAAAATCTATCTGTCTTATTTTTCAGCAAAAATAAGTCCTTGACACTTTTTGTAATTCAAGTTATTTGCTATCTGCAGACAGTTCACATGGAATGTCAAGTCTGAAAAAATGATTTAAACTTTAAAATCTAATGAAATAATGCATCTGAAAAAATAATGTTGTCTGTTTATGTCGTCTGCTGAAGCTTTTGCAAACTTTTTAAACATACTGTTGCATGCACACAGGCATGCAGTGCTGACCCTAATCAGTCTGACCGTATGCCAAAATGACTCAAAATAACTTGCAGACATCAAGCAAACAATAATTGTTGTGATTGTCATGTCATTTTATAGAATGTCTGCTTTACAGTTTCGCTTGGTGCTTTAACCCTTAAGGTGTAAATCACAACAATTGTCATCTATATTGTTGTCTGCTTTCTTGTTATTTTAATTTTTTAATGATTGTTGCAAACTGTGTGGACCCAGATCAGACTGCTCCTCTAGGAGCAGATTCTCTATTTGCCTGAATGCAAAAGTAGGTTGAAAGTATACAGCAGAAGACATAAGACAGATGACATCTACAGATGCAATTTTTCCTTGTATCTTAACCCTTCTCTTGCTGAATATTCATTTAAGCCACACCCATTTCTGTATATCAACCAATCAAATTACTTGATGTAATTTATTGCTACAAATTCATAAACTGAATACCAAACAGTGTAGATCCTGATCAGATGGCTTCTTCAGAAGCCATCTGATCTGGATCTACAATGTTTGCAAAGATAGGGGTTGTCGTCAACAGCAAGATAAGGGTTAACCCTTAAGACGCCGAGAAAAACTACATCTAAACATGTTGTCTGCTTATGTCATCTGCTTTTGTTGTCTGCTGAATTTTCTTGCAAACTTTTTAAAAATAATTTTGCATACAGGTAAACAGTGTGGACACAGATCAGACTGCCCCAAAAGGAGCAGTCTGATCTGGGTCCACACTGTTTGGAAAAATGACTTTTAAAGTAACCGGCAGACGACAAAGCAAACGACAGTTGTCGTGATTGGCATTTTATGGGTTAAGGGTTACTCTGAGAAACTGGTTTTTAAAAGCATTGATGTCTACGATGACCGAGTCTGTGTTATTGAGACAGATAATTGCTAGAGTATGTAAATGTCACTTTAATTGATATAACATTTATAGTTGGAAATGTTGATATTTTAAAATAGAAAATTGTTGGGAGTCAGTAGTTTATTGGATGCACCGACTAGAACAGTGAAAATTCAGAGATGAAAATTTGAAAAAAAAATAAATAAATAAATAAATAAAATAATAAAAAAAAATACCAGTCTAATGTATTGAAAAGTGGGGACATTCGCGAGAGTGGGGACATACGCAAGACTACATTAGTTTTATAATGTTCTGTAGTGACTACTAGTACTCTCAATAGCATGACGTGGAGGACATTCAACAGAAATGGATGTTTAAGTGAACTAAATTTGTGAAAAACCTGGATAATGATAGAATGTAAAAATGAGACAAGTAGGCGTTTAGTTCATTTACTGTTTTAGCAGGAATCAACTATTTCAGAAATAGGTCTGTCTCCCATATCAACAGGGGTCTACTCTTAAAGGAAAGAATTTGCTCCTGACAGGAGCAAATTCTTTCCCTGAAAAGTAGAACCCTTTCAATGATGGCTTGTATACACGAGAACATGGGCCTCCATGGCCTAATGGGTAAGGGTGCTAGGTCTGTCCAGGTGCTCCGGTTTTCATCCACCTCAGATTTACGTTTATCAGCTGGATATAAGTGATATAATCTTGAAAGGGTCGTAAAACCGAAACAAAAAAATAATAAAAATTACAGGAGATCAAAACACTGTCACAGTAGTTGTCTCCCTTGTTTAGCAAAATGGCAGACAATCATGCATGATAAAGGTTTCTTAGACTCAATATGAACCTCAGCTGCAATGAGAAAGCCCGTTATCAGGGTTTTTGACTGAGTAAGACACAAATTGACCTACTCTAAGGCATCACAGACTGGCAAGTGTCTTGAAATTTTAACTTTCGTCTGTTTTGTCAAATGTCGTCTGCCGGTTATTTTAAAAGTCATTGTTGCAAACATTGTGGACCCAGATCAGACTGCTCCTAGACGAACAAAACACTGTAGACCCAGATCAGTCTGCTCCTGATCAGGGTCCACAAAGTTTGCCTGTATGCAAAAATATTGTTAAAAGTTTGTAAGAAGACCCAGCAGACGACATAAACAGACATTTCAGATGCAGTTTTTCTTGGCATCTTATATACAATTAAGCATTAAATACATAAGCTAGAAATATTATTCTGTCAGAGTCGGGAATACAAAGGGGCTGATCAGACTTCACAGATCCACTGGCTGATCTGCACCTTTCATGTTCCTGAACTGGCAAAAACAGGTTTTCTCTTGGTGTGTCTTATAATTATATTAACTTAAAAATATTTTTGTTCTGTGTTTCAGCCTTAGACGGTGACCAAAGAACCAGCAGTGTCCCCGACTTCTCCTCACTTGGCCCTGGGGCGTACGGGCAGGGCCCAGCTGACAGCCTGGGTGTGGCAGGAGTCCCAGCATATATGGAGAGAATGTCAACTGATATCGGAGCTCTCAAGAAACAGTATGCCAAACTGAAGCAGAGGCAACGACAAGCTCACATCATATTGTCCAGTAAGTGTCTTTTTTCAGCGGAATGGAACCTTCCACTATATGCATATTGCAGGAGTCAGGGCCTGACAAATCCATTGCCCGGATGCCTAGGACAACTCCAAATTTTGGCTGGGTAAGTGATTTTTGATTTCACTTGCCCAGAAACATGTATAGAATATGTAAGAAAAATTGTTATTTCAAGAAATTTCCAAGATGCTGTTGTTTGCTCGGCAAGTGGTTAAACTTTGGATTTGTCAGGCCCTGCGGAGACCATTTTTAACCCTTATCTTGCTGTTCACGACAACCCCTATTTTTGCAAAGTGTAGATCCAGATCAGATGGCTTCTGAAGAAGCCATCTGATCAGGATCTACACTGTTTGGCATTCAGTATATGAATTTGTAGCAATAAATTACATCAAGTAATTTGATTGGTTGATAGACAGAAATGGGTGTGGCTTAAATGAATATTCAGCAAGATAAGGGTTAAGTTATGGGGTGTCAGGTTGAGTTCCTTTCAGGTTTAGAAAGGGATTAAGCATTTTGCAAAGAGTGAAGGCCCTGATCAGACACCTAATCTGCGGCATCTGATCTTGGACTGCACTGTTTTCTTTTGAACCCCTTTTTGTGGAGTCTCCCATCTGATAAAAGGATGGGTATGGGAAAGATTTGATGCAAGTGTCAAAATAAAAGCATAGCTTTTAGATTCTCATTGGATCTATGCCATCAAGAAGCCATCTGATCAGGATCTACACTGTCATGCAGTTTGTGAATTGAACGAATACAGTATATCAAGTAATTTGCTTGGCTAGAAGTCAGCAATGGGTGTGGCTAATTAAATTATTCAGCGGGATAATGTTTGTCATTGGCAAAACCTGGTTTTGTTTGTTTGTTTGATTTGAGGTTTAACGTCCCTGTCAATACTGTATAGGTCATTTTGGAGACATTGCTTCCAATTTTGTGGTACTTTTACCCAACATTTTTACCCAACATTGAGATGAAATGACATCTCAAGCCCTGTCGACCATGGAATGAAACAAATAGGGTTTATAAGCATGGATGTTCCGACTCACACCACTTTGCCTAGGCAGGCTTAGACCTTCTAAGCCATTTACTAGTACTCATGTGTGGTCAGTTTCAGCTCTGCATGGGCTTCATGCCTCTGCGTGGAAGCATCATGCAGCCCATCTATTCTTCAAGCACTGATGGGCTTGGGCTGTGGCAAAACCTGGTATCATTTGAGCTATAATTGCACAACAAATACAAAAATTAGTAGACATAATGTCATGTGTATCTGTTCTTACATCTTTCACAGAGCTCTATGGCCCCCGCCCATAGGGGCTGGAAGAAATATATGGGCTGCATGATGCTTTCACGCAGAGCTGAATCCGGCCCACACACTAGTACTGGTAAACCGCTTAGAGGATCTAAGCCTGTCCAGGAACCGCGATGCGAGGCGGACCGTCCATGCTAATAAACCCTATTGGTTTCATTGGGCGACAGGGCTTGAGATGTCATTTCATCTTAATGTCGGGTAAAAGTCCCACAAAATTGGAAGCAACGTCTCCAAAATGACCTTTACAGTGTTGACGGGGATGTTAAACCTCAAATTAAACAGAAAACAAACTTTCACAGAGCTCAGCATCAGTAATCTGGTCCAACTCAGTTATAAAACATTTTTCATGCTCATCTGAAGAGAGCATGAAATTTGTAGAGCTTGTAAAATGAAAATACAAAGAAAGGAGTTTATTAGGGCCCCGCACTGAAAGTGTGGGTGCCCTATAGTAATCACTCTGTCTGTCCGTCTGTCCGTCTGTCTGTCTGTCCGTCTGTCCATCCACAAATTTTCCTACTCCTCTGATAGCGCTGCCGGGGCCCTAGTCAGTTTCACTGACAGCTCTAGTTCCTTCAGTTCAACAGAGAATGTTATTTGTTTTGCTCATAAATTTTAAAATGCCAACTATTATTGGCCTTCTAAAATTTATGAAGAGGACATATTTAATGCTCAAATGAGGACAATATAGGCCATTACCGTGTTCATGGATAATGTCATTGTCAGATTGCCCCGTATGGTTCTTTCACCGCCCTGCTTTGGTACAGGTGAGACACCCATGGAAGGCCAGGTATTTTTTTTTCTGGCCACTCCAGTTTTCGTCCATTAATGACTGTCTGATTAATGACTGGCTTGATAGTAAGTCTTAAATGCAAGTAAAAAACAAAATGAAAATAGGCAGTTGTTGAACATGCCAAGTCTCTATCACGAAAACATGCCTATGTAATTTTGACCCCTGAAACCCCACTTTTATGTTGTAAAAACTGGGGTGTACAGGGGTATACATTATTTTTCTTATTTCCGCTCAAAGACATAGATTGGTTCTAACTACCCTAAGTCTATGTTTTGAGCAGAAATATGAAAAATATCAGGATTTTTATCTGAAAAATTTCATATTTTGGTGGTAAAATTTTACCAATGTATTTGAAAAGGCGTGTTTTCGTAATGCCCAGTTTTTGTAAAACTCTAACTTTTGCATATACACACACTTTTAGGTTTTCAATCAAAGTAGGTGTCTACATTCTAAACCAGGATATGCTTCACCTCGGGACCCAGTGATCATCAAAATTCTACTGTATTCCATGTTTCATGTTATCCCATAATAATTTGTAATGCCTACTGTCCTAAAAGTGGGATATTGTCAAACAATGTAGACCCAGATCAGATGCCACAGAATGTGGCATCTGATCAGGGTCTGCACTGTTTGCTTGAAGCAGGGAGAGTTTTATAAATCTTACAACAAATAAAACAAGACAGGGCCTGACAAATCCAAGTTTCAATCACTTGCCCAGCATCTTGAAAAATAGCTGAGATTGACAGTATTCATTGCATGTATACATTCTATACATTTTTATGGGCATGTGAAATAAAAGATCACTTGCCCAGCCAAAATTAAGTCCTGGGCAGCTGGACATTGGATTTGTCAGGCTGTGCTAGTCTGACACCCCTTAAATCGGAAATGGAATTGTCAAAAGCTATGTAGTGGAAGATTCTATGACTCATATAGATGTTAAAGTTTGAGTATCGGTAATTATATGAAATTAAAGCCATTGATACGGTGAAACTGACACCATTGCAGCTTGTTCTGGACCAAATACTGAAAACCAATGAGTTTGACATACATATCACACACATATATATGAGTCATAGGGTAACATATTATCTGGCATTTGCAGGCAATGAAGAGACAAATCAGCCTGTGCAACCATGCATTGTTGTTCGGGCCCTTCACAGCCCAACAGAATGCAGTACACTGCCCAAAGAAATGACAGTTCTTTCAAAAATACACAGTATGGCCAAAAAACATGCCATATGAGGTCTATTTTAACCCTTAACATGCCGAGAAAAACTGCATCTGAAGATTTTTTGTTTGTTTGATTTGAGGTTTAACGTCCCCGTCAACACTGTAAAGGTCATTTTGGAGACGTTGCTTCCAATTTTGTGGGACTTTTACCCGACATTGAGATCTTGTCTGTTTATGTTGTCTGTTGAAGCATCTTGCAAACGTTTTGAAAATATTTTTACACACAGGCAAACAGTGTGGACCCAGATCAGACTGCTCCTCTGGGAGCAGTCTGATCTGGGTCCACACTGTTTGCAACAATGAAGTAACTGGCAGATGACAAAGCAGACAACAATTGTCGTGATTTGCATTTTATGGGTTAAGCAGAAACTATCGTGTTATAATGAATAGTGTTATGAAGAATTTTTTGTTTATTTCAAGTTCACCCTTAACCCTAATCCTGCTGCATAAATTAATTAAGCCACACTCATTTACATTTGAACCAATCAAATGACTTGATGCAATTTATTCATTCAAATTCACAATCTGATTGATGAACAGTGTATATCCTGATCAGATGGCTTCTGAAGAAGCCATCTGATCTGGATCTACACTGTTTGCAAAGGTAGGGGTTGTCTCTAACAGCAGGATAAGGGTTAAGATGCCAATCACAACAGTTATCATCAGCTGGTTACTTAAAAAGTCATTGATGCAAACGGTGTGGACCCAGGTCAGACTGCTCAGAAGCATAGATTAGAACCGACGCCATGCTAGGGATCTATGTTTATAGCAGCAATAAGTAAAAATATTGCAAACTATTTTTTATTTTTAGTGCTATGAAAGAATGCCTGATCTCAAACAAGTTTTTTTGCTGGCCTCTGTATCTCAGTTGGATGCAGGTCTGATTGATGATCAGGACGCAGGTTCGATACCTGCCAGGGTCGTTAACATTCTTTCATGGAGATTGATCTTGAAATCTTTTCTATGGTCATTCTCTCCCTTCCGCTGATTCAAGAAGGGCAGTTGTCAGTTTCTGGCGAAAGAATGTGCACTGTACTGGTTACTGCTTGCATATTAGCTTGCCCCGGAGAAGTGTGGATAGGTAAATTGACCGGCTCAAAAATGACCTAAATAGTGTCGACTGGGCTGTTAGACTCCAATACAAACAAACATGTGTTTTCAAATGGTTCTTTTTTGACAACTTTTTCAGCTGCTTCAGCCAAACAACAGTATGCTGCAAAGACTAAACCTATAGTTCCAAAGATTGAAGTGCCTACTGCCGTGAACCATTTGTTTCTTTCCAAATCAGGAGCGCACGGTAAAAATCGCTACATCGCAGCAGGACCAAGGATAGCAAATATGTATCCAGTGACTCAGGCAGTCCCTGTAGAACAGAGTCAAAAGTCAAACCAACCAATCACACCTCATGTTGTCGGAGACACAAGGTGTAAATGGATACAGAAACAGAAGAAAGAACCAGACAGGACAACAAAAACACCAGTTAGTCCTAAGAAAAGTGAGACATTAACTGTCATTTCAGAGACAGACAACAGCAGCAATAGGGCTGTCAATCAAGAATCAAATAATCTCAAGGCAGTTAAAGAGAAAAACAATAATGACAGTGGTGTCAGTAATAAACAGGAGTTTAATGAAAGTTTAGATGATTCTGGTTTTGAGACATCTATTCATGGTCCTGATGGGACAGTTTCTGCTGGAGCTAACCATATGGAAGTAAGTCTGGGTGTAAAGTTTGAAAGTGAGCATAAGACAGACATTGTTAAAGAAAGTTCAGTATTAGAAAATTTAAATGCAGACAAATTAAAAATCAGTAGCATTGAGAATGCAGGTGCACTTAATGTGACTGAAAATGATGAATGTGACAATGTGACTGAAAATGATGAATGTGACAAAGAAAATTCTATGCATCATTCTGAGTGTCCAGAGTTGGAGAAAGCAGACATTACAGTAGATGACTTGGAGTCTTTAAGTGCCAGTGATTACCAGTGTAGCGATGTAAATGATTCAGGAATAGACACCAGTAATAAAAGGGAGAGTGAGTCTGGTATGACAGAAGGAAACCATTCATCAGCAGTAAATGGTGCTGTATCAGTATTAACTAAACAGAACCATAATAAAGGTGATTTAGGTGCTGTACTTGAAGAAGATACCATTCACCAGGTAGCCAATGGTGACATAAAAAGATCTCACTATGACAAACTTGCAGTTGAAAGTCAGGAAATCCAGTATACCACTGCAGGGAATATCAATAATAATTGTGTATCTGATGTTGGTGAAGGGCAGAATAAACCAAAGATAGTATTAGCAAACCACTCATCAGCAAACAAAGATGGTAACGGAGACCATAAACAGCCCCGCTCAAAATCTGTGACTGAATTCAAGGGGCCAGATGCACAATCTGAGTCAGTAGATCTGTACTACTCCAATAAGAAAAACTTAGCAGCAAAATCGAGCTCATTTGATGATCATCTACGGACATACAGAGAAACGAAGAAGTCATTCAATCCATTCCCAATTAAACATGTCAATACAAATCGTGCCAGGACAGGGGTGAAGTTGGGGTTATATAAACAGTCCACACTTGATGAATTTGAAAGAAATCTTAAGAAGCCAGTTTGGGGAAAATAATGTTAGTGTTTGTTTAACGGGAAAAGCATGGATACACCAGATCTATTTTCTGCCCATTTCGCAAGGGGAACAAACTTCAGGACTTCCTGTGGGCAGTTGGCTTTATCTAGAAACAAAGACATTAAAAAAGGGGTCTATTCTTAAAGGAAAGAATTTGCTCCTGAAGAGCAAATTCTTTCCTTTAAGAATGGGCCCCTATTGATTTTGTTTGTTTGATTTGATGTTTTAATGTCCCCGTCAACACTATGAAGGTCATTTTGGAGACGCTGCTTCCAATTTTGTGAGACTTTTACCCAGCATTGAGATGAAATGACATCTCAAGCCCTGTTGCCCAATGAAACCAATAGGGTTTATAAGCATGGACAGTCCGACTCGCACTGCTTTGCCTGGGCAGGCTTAGATCCTCTAAGCGGTTTATCAGTACTCGTGTGCAGGTCGGATTCAGCTCTGCGTGGAAGCATCATGCATGCAGCCCATTTATTTCTTCAAGCTCCAATGGGCGGGGGCCCCTATTGATAAGGGGTACAAAACTGATATTGGACGAGTTGCCTTCCCTTTTACATGCTAGATATTTCTGATTGAACGTGGGTACCTAAAGGAACCGTCTGATCAAGGTCATCTACACCACTATAGCAGTCACTCAAAGCTCCAGATAGGCAGATTATAGAGGATTTGTGATCATTTTTTATATGTGCCTGGAACAACACAGGAGTAGGATTTTCCATCCGTTCATTCATCCCATTGTCCGTTTGTCAGTCTGTTAGCAATTGTGTCAGTATTAGCATACACCCAAATGTTCAAGTTCATTTCAAAGGCATGGCGTTTCTTGTCTCTGTTGAACATAAAAACCTAAATTATGGGTACTTGTTAGGATCACTTGTCAGTGTTTCTGTTGAGTACCCACAACATATGATTTTAAAGGAAATATGAAAAATTATTTCCAATCAATGTTACTCTATTTTAACTGGAGCTTTGACTGTTTATCAGCCTGTTTCTTTATGGGTAGTGTGATTAGGGTCTATATTTTTAGCTCACCTGAGCACGAAGTGCTCAAGGTGAGCTTTTGGGATCGGCCTTTGTCCGTCGTCCGTGCATCCGTGCGTCCGTCATCAAAGTTTGCTTTAAACAACTTCTCCAAAACTGCGGGACAGATTTTGATCTAATTTCACAGGAATGCTTCTTGGGTGATCCTCTACCACAATTGCTCAAACTGTTCCACTCGGGTGAACAAGATGGCCGCCAGAGCTAAAAATAGAAAAACCTTTAAAAGACTTCTCCTGCTTAACGAATGGATGGATTTTGAAATTATTTCACAGGAATGTTCCTTGGATGACCTTCTAACAAAATTGCTCAAACCGTTCCGCTTGGGTGAACAAAATGGCCGCCAGAGCTAAAAATCGAAAAACCTTTAAATGACTTCTTCTCCTTAACCAATGGATGGATTTTGAAATTATTGCACAGGAATGTTCCTTGGGTGCCCCTCTACTAAAATTGCTCAAACTGTTCTGCTCGGGTGAACAAAATGGCCGCCAGAGCTAAAAATAGAAAAACCTTTAAAGGATTTCTTCTCCTTAACCAGTGGATGGATTTCAAAATTACTTCACAGGAATGTTCCTTGGGTGATCCTCTACCAAAATTGCTCAAACCCTTCCGCTCCGGTGAACAAGATGGCCACCAGAGCTAAAAATAGAATAACCTTTAAACGACTTTTTCTCCTTAACCAGTGGATGGATTTTGAAATATTTCACTGGAATGTTCCTTGGATGACCTTCTACCAAAATTGCTCAAACCGTTCCGCTCGGATGAACAAAATGGCCGCCAGAGCTAAAAATAGGAAAACCTTTAAACGACTTCTTCTCCTTAACCAGTGGATGGATTTTGAAATTATCCCACAAGAATGTGACATGGGCGCCCCTCTACCAAAATTGCTCAAACCATTTCGCTCGGGTGAACAAAATGGCCGCCAGAGCTAAAAATAGAAAAACCGTTAAAGGACTTCTTCTCCTTAACCATTGGATGGATTTCGAAATTACTTCACATGAATGTTTATTGGGTGCCCTCTACCAAAATTGCTCAAACCATTCCGCTCGAGTGAACAAGATGGCCGCCAGAGCTTAAAATAGAAAAACCTTTAAACGACTTCTTCTCCTTAACTAGTGGATGGATTTTGAAATTACTACACAGGAATGTTCCTTGGGTGACCCTCTAACAAAATTGCTCAAACCGTTCTGCTCGGGTGAACAAGATGGCCACCAGAGCTAAAAATAGAATAACCTTTAAACGACTTTTTCTCCTTAACCAGTGGATGGATTTTGAAATTATTTCACTGGAATGTTCCTTGGGTGACCGTCTACAAAAGTTGCTCAAAACGTTGCGCTCGGGTGAACAAAATGGCCACCAGAGCTAAAAATAGAAAAACCTTTAAAGGACTTCTTCTCCTTAACCAGTGGATGGATTTTGAAATTATTTCACCGGAATGTTCCTTTGGTGAATCTCTACCAAAATTGCACATACCGTTCTGCTCGGGTGAACAAAATGGCCGCCAGAGCTAAAAATAGAAAAACCTTCAAACGATTTTGAAAATATTTCACAGGAATGTCGTTTGGTGTCCTTCTACCAAAATTGCTCATACTGTTCCGCTCGGGCGAACAAAATGGCCACCAGAGCTTCTCCTGCTTAACCAGTGGATGGATTAATAGCCCTGGGGCCAAAAACGGCCCCGCCCCGGGGCCCACTGGTTTTACATAGGCTTATATATGAAAAACCTTTAAAAATCTTCTTGTCTGAAACGAGAAGGCTCAGGTCTTTGATATTTGGTATGAAGCTTCATCTAGTGGACCTGTACCAAGATTGTTCAAATTTTAGCCCTGGTGCCAAAAACAGCCCCGCCCGGGGCCCACTGGTTTTACATAGGCTTATATATGAAAAACCTTTAAAAATCTTCTTGTCTGAAACCAGAAGGCTCAGGTCTTTGATATTTGGTATAAAGCTTCATCTAGTGGACCTCTACCAAGATTGTTCAAATTATAGCCCTGGGCCAAAATCGGCCCTGCCCCGGGGCACACTGGTTTTACATAGGCTTATATTGGGAAAACCTTTAAAAATCTTCTTGTCTGAAACCAGAAGGCCCAGGTCTTTGATATTTGGTAAGTAGCTTCGTCAAGTGGACCGCTACCAAGATTGTTCAAATTATAGCTCTGGGGCCAAAAATGTCGCCACCCAGAGACCCTTTGGTTTTACATAGACTTATAAAGGGAAATTTTTAAAAATCTTCTTCTCTGAAACTGCAAGGCCCAGGTCTTTGATATTTGGTATGGAGCTTCATCTAGTGGACCTCTACCAAGATTGTTCAAATTATAGCCCTGGGTCCACAAATTCCCCCCATCCCGGGGCCCTTTGGTTTTACATAGTGCATAGGCTTATGTAGGGAATATCTTTATAAAAATCTTCTTCTCTGAAACCGCAAGGCCCAGGTCTTTGATATTTGGTGTGTAGCTTCATCTAGTGGACCTTTTCGAAGATTGTTCAAATTATAGCCTTTGTTTTTGTTTGGTATAAAGCTTCACCTTTAAGACCTCCCTCAACATTATGCACATTAAAGCCCTTCGGCCAATAATGGCCCTCCCTGGGGCCCACTTGTTTCACTACGGATCAGGTGAGTGATCCAGGGCCATTATGGCCCTCTTGTTTTGCTCAGGCAAAGGAGCCAATGTGTATCTATATCTACCGTAAAAATACTAAAAATTGAGACACCTCGAGAACTTGCTGTAATTCTCCTAAAAGTTTTACACATTCGTTTCATGATCCAGCAAGGAATCCAAAAGGTGCAAATTGAATGGCAAATGGTGTAGACCCTGATCAGACTTCTCCTGGCAGTCTGATCTGGGTCTGCACTGTTTGCTTAGGCCTGTGAGTCTCAATACTTAGGATCATTATGGTTTAGAATAAATATTGCACCACAGTGCAGACACAGGGTCAGAGGTTAAAAAACTTTTCTTCCTGCTCAGCTCAACTGAGCATGAAATGTCCTGCTCATAAATATTAAAATGCCAACTATTGTTTTAATATTTATGTACTGGACATTGTTTTCTGCACCTTTGAGCATGGAAAACACCATTGTTACTGGTATTCTGTAGTTTATAAGCAATAAAAATTACATGCTCATTTACATTGAGCATGAAAAAGTCTTATATGCTGGGGACCCAGTGTCTCTGCTTGCATAATTGGGGAGATATTTTACCCTTATCTTGCTGAATATTCATTTAAGCCACACCCATTTCTGTCTATCAGCCAATCAAATTACTTGATCTAATTTATTGCTACAAATTCATAAATTAAATGCCAAAAAGTGTAGATCCTGATCAGATGGCTTCCGGCCATCTGATCTGGATCTACACTGTTTGCAAAGATAGGGATTGTCATGAACAGCAAGATAAGGGTTAAATGATCATTTTGTTTTGTCATTTGCATTTATGCCATGATGGTGTAGATTTATTTTGCTTGATAAATTTTTATTGCCTTGTCTATGCCTTTGGGGGTTGTTTGGTTGTATCCTGCTTGTCTTTCATACTTTGTTTTACCATAAAAAGCATTAATTTTCAACTTAATTTTTATAGGGCTAAGAAGGACAAAATTTATTACATTTTTTTTTTCAGTTTAATGCTTTCTCTGCAGTTTTTTTGGTCTGAGCAGGATTTTATATACAATTTTCTCATTATGAAAACATGCCTATACAAATACATTGTAATACAGATGAAAAATTTTGATATTTTTCTTATTTCTGCTTAAAATATAGATTGTGGGTACTCCACAATCAATATTTTAGAGCAGAAATAAGAAAGATAAGGTTTACTCCTGTAAACCCCAGTAGTACTGTATAAAAGTGGGGTTCAAGGGGGTCAATATTATATAGGCGTGTTTTCGTGATGTGTTAAAAATATATTTGGTGATTATTATATTTTGGTACTCCTCTGATCATCTTGAAACTGAATGTGCCAAAATAAAACACTGCAGCCAATATGCATATCATGAAAACACGCCTATATAACTTTGCCCCCTTATACCCCACTTTTGTATGATAAAACTGGGGTTTACAGGGGTAAACCTTATTTTTCTTATTTCTGCTCTTAAATATAGATTGTGGGTACTCGCCCTTGATGAGGCAGTTCTAACAAGTACCGACAATCTATATTTTGAGCAGAAATAAGAAAAATATCACAAAATTTCATCTTAAAATTTTCATTTTTTGTCCGATAAAAATTGTTTTTGTATAGGCGTGTTTTCTTAATGGTTTATATTCTTAAAGCACAAACCATGACTAGTTAACAGCAGTTTCAAGGCATGTTTTTTTTTTTGGCAAATTTCTCAGAGAAAATAAGGCTTGAAGTTGTGCATCATCTGCTGGGTAGAAGATTCACATGAAATGTCAAGCCTTATTTTCCATGAAAAAAAAAAAAAAAAAAAATTGTTGCCATCTCTAGAATTTTCCTTGATGCTTTTGTGGGCATCTGGGCCCAGCTGTTCAAAACTAACAATGTCATTAAAACTAACAATGTCATTAATGTATTATTGAAACTTCCATTACGAAAACACTCCTATACAAATACATTGTAAAAATAACCGCCTCAATGACGAAAATTTTCAGATGAAAAACTGTGATATTTTTCTTATTTCTGCTCTAAATATAGATTATGGGTACTCGTCAGAATCGCCTCCTCGAGGCAGTTCTAACGAATACCCACAATCCATATTTTAGATCAGAAATAAGAAAAATAGGGTATACCCCTGTAAACCCAGTTTTTCTATATAAAAGTGGGGTTCCAGGGGGTCCAAATTATATAGGCAAGTTTTCGTGATGGTTCATATAATATCATGGCAAATATACTATTTTTGCTGCAAAAATGTGAGCAGCTTTTGCAAATGCAAAAACTGCTCACATTTTTCCAGCAAAAATACCAGTCTTAGATTTTTTACTTGCTAGAACAGTTAGCTTTAAGCTACCCATCACATGAACAAGACGGTGAAATAAAGACCCCTAAACCCCACTTTGAATAGAGAAAACTGGGGTTTACGGGGGTAAACATTATCTTCCTTATTTCTGCTCCAAGACATAGGTTGTGGGTACTCGTTAGAACCGACTCAATGAGGCGGTTCTGACGAGCACCCAAAACCTATGTTTTGAATAAAATTAAGAAAAATATCACAAATTTTCATCAGAAAACATAACTTTTAAATGCAATATATCACACGGATGTGTTATCGTAATGTGTGCTTTGAACAACTGGTCCCTGATAATATTTTTCTGTCTCACAAACAGAGGTCCCATCTCCATATGGCTTTAGTTAGCAGG
Organism: Lucinisca nassula; assembly: GCA_963580285.1. Classification (NCBI taxonomy): domain Eukaryota; kingdom Metazoa; phylum Mollusca; class Bivalvia; order Lucinida; family Lucinidae; genus Lucinisca; species Lucinisca nassula. Next base: position 86,351,074 of record OY757016.1, on the reverse strand, counting down.
ACGTAAAATTTAAACACAAACACGCCTTTTCCTGAGCCCTGACCCAATTTTACTTCAGGTTGTGACTATGAAAAGTGGAATCATTTCAATTACCATTTGTTTGATTTGATGTTAAGTTTAGATTTCTACTATTTTCAGATTCATTACTTTTTATTTACAGAATCTCAAATCAATTCTTCAGGGTAATGGATACACCAGGCATACACTGCTCAAAATAATTAAGGAAACACAAACTTTTTGAATGCATATTTTACCATTTCAACTGGATACTTGGTTTTTTTTTTTTTTTTTTTTTTTTTTTGGTTTGGGTTTTACGGCCCTTTCAAGATTATTTCACTCATATCGAGCCGATCGTTAATCAGAGGTGGGCGAAAACCGGAGTACCCGGAGAAAAACCACCTGACCTTCCGTTGCAGAACTTGGCGTCTCACACGTGGCCCGAGCGAGGCTCGAACCTACGGATACTTGGTTTTAAAGCTTGGCATAGGATGCTGATGTTGTGTACATGTTTTGACACTTCAATTTTCTCAGTGTTGGCTCAAGTGACTTAATGGTAAAACTTTTCGATAGGCCACGACTCCTTAAATGGAACTTCTTCTTCTTCCATTTTAGTGCATAACTTTCACTGAAGCATTGTCTCACAGTGAGCAATGTCGCACTGTGAACTACCATAGCCTTTTATATATGGAAATGATTGCACACATGAATCATCATAAAATAAAACCATGTAATTTTGATTACCATTTTTTCCCATGGGAAATTGTGGAAATGTTACCTTTTCTGAAATGCACTTGGAAGAATGAGAAAGGTGGGAGCTTTTCCTTTTACTGGCATGACTGAAAAGGGATAGGATCTTTGTAAAACATCTTACCTTGCAACATAAGATTCTGGAGTTACTTTTGTTCAGATTTTACTGTTCCTTTAATTATTTTGAGCAGTGTATTTTCTGCCATTGTTGTGCAAGGGAAACCACTTTTGTGACTTCCAGTTAGCTTTTCCTGTTATCTGAGCCCCGTCTAACAAGGGGTCTTGAGGAGTTCCTGAGGAGCAAATTCTTTCCTTTGAGTGTAGACCCCTATTAATAAGGGAGACGCACGGGCCTCCGTGGCCTAGTGGATAAGAGCGCTGACTCTTAGTCATTAGGTCTCTCACCACCGTAGGTTCGAGCCTCGCTTGGGCCACGTGTGAGACGCCAAGTTCTGCAATGGAAGGTCAGGTGGTTTTTCTCCGGGTACCCCGGTTTTCGCCCACCTCTGATTAACGATCGGCTCAATATGAGTGAAATAATCTTGAAAGGGCCGTAAAACCCAAACCAAAAAAAAAAAAAAAAAGGGAGACGCAATATTTTTGTAAGAGTTGTGTCCCCTGAAAGTGTACCTGTTCCCCTGAAGATGTAATTATTTACAAGGTATGTCAGTGTGATCTAGTCTCTTTTTGTCAAACTTACCGTAATGATCCTAAGTATTGGGACAGACTGGCCTAAGCAAATAGTGCAGACCCAGATCAGACTGCTCCTGAAGGAGAGTCTGATCAGGGTCTACACTTTTTGCCATTCCATCTGCAGTTTTTGGACTCCTTGCAGGATTGTGAAACAAATTCGTTAAAATTTTAGGAGAATTACAGCAAGTCTTCAAGATGTCCAAATTTTTAGGATTTTTACGGTACATTTCATGTACTTTCTATTCTTACTCATTTTTGGGGCCATATTTGCTCTGTGGCCCTGTGGTTTTAGCATGTTTTTCATGTTCAATTTTTGTTTGTTTGTTAGATTTGAGGTTTAACATCCCCATCAACACTGTATAGGTCATTTTGGAGACATTGCTTCCAATTTTGTGGGACTTTTACCCAACATTGAGATGAAATGACATCTCAAGCCCTGTCGCCACATGAAACCAATAGGGTTTATAAGCAAGGATGTTCCGACTCATACTGCTTTGCAAGTGGAAAGGCTTCATTAGGTTTTCAGGCAGATCTGAGTGGAACTCTGGTTGCCATGGCAACATCTAGCTCCCATAGACTTCACATAGGAAAAAGCTTGTCATCACTCTAGCTCCGTCAATTTTTTTCTGATCGACTTCATTCTTGCAGATAACGAGGACAGGCATGAAATCTCGATCAAGTTCGATTTTGGGCTGAATCGGATTATTCACTCAGGAGTTACGTGCCCTTGAGCGTTCTTAACATAGGAAAAAGCTTGTCATCACTCTAGCTCCGTCAATTTTTTTCTGATTGACTTCATTCTTGCAGATAACGAGGACAGGCATGAAATCTCGATCAAGTTCGATTTTGGGCTGAATCGGATTATTCACTCAGGAGTTACGTGCCCTTGAGCGTTGAAAAAATTGCCTATTGACTTAACATGGGGAGAATGTTGTCATCACCGTAGCTGCTTCATTTATTTTCAGATTGGCTTTATTCTTGCAGATAACCAGCACAGCCATGAAATCTCGGTCAAGTTCGATAACTGGCAGAATCGGATCATTCACTTAGGAGTTACCTGCCCTTGTGTGTTTTTGCATTAGGGTTAATGGGAATTTCAAAAATGTATATCTTAAAGACTACTTGGCCAACTTTGATCAAATTTCATGTGTCGCATTATTGGGCAAGTGGAAAGGCTTCATTAGGTTTTCAGGCAGATCTGAGTGGAACTCTGGTTGCCATGGCAACATCTAGCTCCCATTGACTTCACATAGGAAAAAGCTTGTCATCACTCTAGCTCCGTCAATTTTTTTCTGATCGACTTCATTCTTGCAGATAACCAGTACAGGCATAAAATCTCGGTCAAGTTCGATTTTGGGCCGAATCGGATTATTTGCCTTGGAGTTACCTGCCCTTGAGCATAAAAAAATACGTTGTGACCACGATAGGAACTTTATTTTTATTCAGATCAGCTTCAAACTTGCAAGTAACGTGGACAGGCATAAAATGTCAGTTAAGTTCGAATCGGAATATTGACCTCGGAGTTACATGACCTTGAGCGACAAAAAATTTGCCCATAGACTTTACATAGGGAAAATGTTGTGACTACGATAGCGACTTGAATTTTTTTCAGATCAGCTTCAAACTTGCAGGTAACGAGGACAGACATAAAATCTCGGTTAAGTTCGATTTTGGGCCGAATCGGATTATTTGCCTTGGAGTTACCTGCCCTTGAGCATAAAAAAATATGTTGTGACCACGATAGCAACTTTATTTTTATTCATATCAGCTTCAAACTTGCAGGTAACGAGGACAGGCATAAAATCTCGGTTAAGTTCAATTTTGGGCCGAATCGGAATATTGACCTCGGAGTTACGTGACCTTGAGCGACAAAAAATTTGCCCATAGACTTAATTAGGGAAAATGTTGCGACTACGATAGCGACTTGAATTTTTTTTAGATCAGCTTCAAACTTGCAGGTAACGAGGACAGACATAAAATCTCGGTTAAGTTCGATTTTGGGCCGAATCGGAATATTTGCCTTGGAGTTACCTGCCCTTGAGCATAAAAAAATACGTTGTGACCACGATAGCAACTTTATTTTTATTCATATCAGCTTCAAACTTGCAGGTAACGAGGACATGCATAAAATCTCGGTTAAGTTCGATTTTGGGCCGAATCGGAATATTGACCTCGGAGTTACGTGACCTTGAGAGACAAAAAAATTTGCCCATAGACTTAACGTAGGGAAAATGTTGTGACAGAAATAGCGACTTGAATTTTTAGCTCACCTGAGCCAAAGGCTCCAGTGAGCTGATAGTATACCAAGGCTGCGGAGTCCGTCGTCTGTCGTCCGTCCATCCGTCGTCCACACTTTCAATGAAGCATATCTCAGAAGGCAGTCGACCAATCTTGTTTAAATTTTATGTGTAGCACCATTGGGCAAGGGGAAAGGCTGCATTAGGTTTTGGAGCTAGTCTGGTTCATTTGTTCCTTCATTTTTCTTTCTCTCCATATAGAGATAATAGACCAATGTTAAATTTTTAATCAAAGATTTCTCAGGAACTATAAAAGCTAGAAGCATCAAATTTGGTATTCAATAGAATAATGATGACTTATTTTGTGTAAGAGACATTGGGCTTTCTCAGCTTATTTGTTCATCTGTTCTTTCATTCTTCTTTCTCTCCATTTTGACCAATGTTAAATTTTCGTCAAAGATTTCTCAGGAACTATAGAAGCTAGAAGTCTCAAACTTGGAATGCAATGCAATAATGATGACTTATATCCTGTAAGGGTCAATGGGCTGGATTCTATTAGCAGATTTAGTAGTCAAGTCTGTGAATTGTTAAAACTTAAGTTCCTCAGGTGAGCGGTTTAGGCTCATTGAGCCTCTTGTTTGGGATGCTAGGCAGATATGTGGTTGGTCGAAAAGGAGAAAATACTTTAGTTTTGGAAGGGACACAGGTAGATTTATAAGATGAGATGGAAAAGTGGAATTTTACCCAATTTAAAAAGGGAAAGTTTTCCATGTATCCCCTCTGTATCTGATGTAGAACTATGCTGCCATTTTTTATTTTTTATTTTTTTTTTCTTTTTCAGGAAGCATATGTGTATACGAGTCTATTTAAGCATCACATTAACAAGTCTGTAGAATAAACACCCCTGTAATCCACTTTACGTAGAGAAAACTGTGGTTTTCAGGGGTATATATTGTTCATTTTTGTTGCGCCTGCTATTAGCATGGCGCGATATAGGCGCCCGGTTTTCCGTCCGTTCGTTCGTCTGTCCGTTCGTCAAGGCGTCAACATTTGCGACCACCCTAGCGTTCACCCTAATGGTCAAGTTTACCACAGGCGCGACATAGCCTTCGGCGGAATTCTTGTATTACTCTGTGGGTACTTGTTAGAACCGCCTCCAAGTCCGGCGGTTCTAACAAGTACTCACAATCTGTATTTGAAGTAGAAATAAGGAAAATATCACAAGTTTTTGGCAGAAAAAATATCAGTTTTGGAGATATGAAAGAATTCACTATAGCACATGGATATGCTATCCAAATGGATTGTTTTATATTCTGTTTATGATTGAAAAATAACTAAAAATATCGTATGAGCTCTGTATCATGAAAAAAAAAAAGTTTTTGCAGTTTTAGAGCATGCTGGTACAGGTCAGTCTGCCCATCTGCCCAGACTAGTTTATCATCATGAAAACACACCTGTATTGTTTATCCCTCCTTGAACCCCAATTTTATACAGTAAAACTGTGGTTTACAGGGGTAAACCTTATTTTTCTTCTTTCTGCTCTAAAACATGGATTGTGGGTACTTGGTAGAACTGCCTTGATGAGGCGGATCTTAAGTGTACCCTAAATCTATATTTTGAGCAGAAATCAGAAAAGATCACAATTTTTTCAGCTGAAATTTTTTGGGTTTTTTTTTTTTCGGCGGTAAAATTTACAATGTATATGAACAGGCGTATTTTCGTAATGTTTTTTCTGGTCCCAAACCCATAAGACATGTTTTCTTACGACATGCGTGGTATTAAAGGGCTTTTCAAAAACTCGTTCTATAAAATAACAATGTTAAAGCTGGCAGGCAGGCTGTCAGTTAGGTGGGCATCGTCCGGCAGGTTTACCATTTCATTAACCATATTTGAAAAATCTGTCCTGAATGCCTAAGACAGACAATGTCCTAAGGCATTTTTCCGGTACCATACTGATCCTAAGTATTGGGACAGACAGGTTTAAGCAAACAGTGCAGACCCCGATCAGACTGCTCCTGAAGGAGCAGTCTGATCAGGGTCTACACTGTTTGCCATTCCATCTGCACTTTTTGGTCTCCGTTCTGTATCGTGAAACAAATTTGTTAAAATTTTAGGACAACAAGTCCTTATGGTGTCCATATTTTTAGGATTTTTACAGAATTTACTCTGTGTTTGGCAAAGATTAAAGCATATCTACTTTGTTTATGTAAAACAACTCTATACAATGTTCTATGATAGAACTATTTGCTTCATTCAAATATGTTTGATAGCAGCAGGCTCTGCACTTAATTAAGTGTCTCATTTGGCTTATTTAATGATGGTCATGTTTTAAGTTCTAAGCACACTCTGTACTAATTACAGCAAATTTGGTATGTTTGCTTGATGAGCCCAAAGTCCATTGAACCCAATTTGTTCTTAATGGACTCTTCTTCTTAATACATGTACACTGTTCAAAATAATTAAGGGAACACAGATTTTTCGAATGAATATTTTATCGCTTCTGCTGGTCAAGAGACTTTGAGAACTGGAACTGAATGTTAACTCTCATCCTGTTGTTCATGACAGCCCCTATCTTTGGATACAGTGTAGATCCAGATCAGATGGCTTCTGAAGAAGCCATCTGATCAGGATCTACACTGTTTGACATTCAGTTTATGAATTCGTAGGAATAAATTACATCAAGTAATCTGATTTGTTCAAAGTCAGAAATGGGTTAGGCTAAACTGAATATTCAGCAAGAGAAGGGTTAATGTTGTGTAAATTTTTTACATGGATTTTTTTGCAGCTTTATCCCTAATGCTAAAGACATGGGTCGAAAATTTGAACGGTTTATGACTCTATAAATGAAAATAGAAATACAGTAACTTTTTATATATGGAAATGTTCATGCAGAGGAGGCATTAAACAAGTAAAACCAAAGAAGACTGCAAGAGCTCATGTGGCTGGCCCTATTACAGAGAAACTTTGATGGCTCGTTTACCACAGCTGTTGAGTACTCTTTTTCTTGACTCTGAGGAACATTATGCATAACTGCAGCCAGACTTTCAGATGAGTCTTAAAACTGGAGTATTTAAACCGAGGTCCCGTCTCCGCATGACCTTAGCTGTTGGCAAGACGTAAAACTCAAACACTTCACTTCCATAACTGCAGCTTTGACTATATTTGTTAATTCATCTGGAATATGTTACCATAATGATCCTATGTGTTGGGACAGACAGACCTAAGCAATTTGTGCAGACCCTGATCAGACTGCTCATGAGGAGCAGTCTGATCAGAGTCTACACTGTTTGCCATTCCATCTGCACCTTTTTACACTCTTTTCAGGATCGTAAAACAATTTTGGTAAAATCCTAGGAGAATTACAGCAAGTCCTATAGCTGTCCAAATTTTTAGGAGTTTTACAATATGTTGTTTGTACTCATTGGAATCGCTTTGATGAGACGATTTTAATGAGTACTCACAACATACCTTTATTTTATAGCAAATCAAAAATATACATATCTGTTCCTGGCAGTATGATTAACCCATTGCATGAGGGAAACGCCTAACGGGGTACCTTGGCAAACAGTGCAGGCCCAGATCAGACGCCGCATTCTGCGGCGTCTGATCAGGACCTGCACTATTTGCTAACAGAATTTTCCATCAAAAGTAGAACAAAAATGAAACAATAGGTTTGCCACCCCTTATATGACAAAATAATGGACTTGTCCAATATATAGCAATGGAAGAGTTCACTAGTATATAGTGTGTTAACCCATTTAGTACCAGAAACCCCAAAATGGGTACCCTGGCAAACAGTGCAGGCCCAGATCAGACACCACATTCTGACACCGCAGAATGCGGCGTCTAATGCAGCATCTGATCAGGGCCTACACTGTTTGCAAAAAGTTCAGCATTTTTCCAAATAAAATTTGAAGAAAACACAACCTGACACCCCTAAATTTTGAAATGGACTCCTGCTATATACAAGGGGGAAGATTCCATTTGGTACAAAAATGGTTAACTCTAGGTGGTGGCTCCAACTACCCTTGTCTGGAACACATTTTCGTGGTCCCAAAAATGTTCGAGCCATTTAGGGGATAACTATTCAAAATTGTCGTTTGGAGAGGTAAATTGGAGGTTTTAGGGTCAGAAATTTTGTTTTACTGCCATGCAGTAGCGGACCTGTAAAATGGAATTTGTGACCGTAAAACCAATGATTTACCTCCCCATATGACAATTTTAATATTTGCCCCTGCCCAGGGGCTTGAGGAAATAGACAGGCTGCATGATGGTTCCACGCAGAGCTGAAACCTACAGCACATTTGTACTGGTAAACCGCTTAGAGGTTCTAAGCATGCCCAGGAAAAGTGGTGTGAGTTGGACCGTCCATGCATATAAACCCTATTAGTTTAATTGGGCAGAAGGGCTTGAGATGTCATTTCATCTCAGTGTTGGGTAAAAGTCCCACAAAATTGGAAGCAATGTCTCTAAAATGACCTATACAATGTTGACAGGGACATTAAATCTCAAATCAAACAAAGACAATTTTAATACGGTTATCCCCATTCTATTGGACTTATTCTCTCGTATCATTTAAAAAATTTCCTTTTTGCCAAAAAAAACGCCAAGCACAGTGAGCTTTGTAAAATCAAATACCAACCAATGAAAAGGAATGTTATGTGATGATGGCAGGTTTCCGACAGTATATTGCAGAATATACTGTAGCAAATTTTTGTTGTTATCCAATCAAACGACGCGTTACATACGCAAGCATATTAGGATGAAGTTTGACTACAGTTGGCTGGGCATAAAAAACATGAATCAGAGAATGCTATGAGTTCTTTTCTAATTGGTCCACTTATCCCTTGTCCTGCTGAATATTCAAATATGCCACACCCACTTCTGATTATCAACCAATCAGATTACTTGATGCAAATTATTGCAACAAATTCACAGTCTGAATGACAAACAATGTAGATCCTGATCAGATGGCTTCTTCAGAAGCCATCTGATCTGGATCTACATTGTTTGAAAGGTAAGGCATATCCTGGCTCAGTAGGACATGGGTTAAATATATTTACATTTGTGACTGAAATCCAGCTTACATTCCAGTTTTGTGATGTTCATTTTTCTATTATTTACAGAATTCTTCATTTATTTTTTCTTTGTAAACAAATTTTAGATACAGAGAAATAGGACTAATGTGTGTGTGTATGCAGTCTTTTATCTGTGATCAAGTGAAATCCATTTTCTTTGCTTTGTTTTTGAGATGACTGCCATTCTACCCAGTTACTAAGCACAGGAGCTTTACAATTACTGATGTCCCCGTGACTATCGAAATCCAGTAACGGTCATCTATAGCCATACTGTTCTTATCATTGTGAGGTCAGACTGTGATGTTAAATGGGTCTTGTAGAATCAGTCTGTTGGCCCCTGCCCATTTGGGCTTGAAGAAATAAATGGGCTTCCATGCAGAGCTGAATCCGACCGCACACACGAGTACTGGTAAACCGCTTAGAGGCAAAGCCGTGCGAGTTGGCCTGTCCATGCTTATAAACCCTTTTGGTTTCATTGGACGACAGGGCTTGAGATGTCATTTCATCTCAATGTCGGGTAAAAGTCCCATAAAATTGGAAGCAACATCTCCAAAATGACCTATATAGTGCTGACGGGGGATCTTATATACTCAGTCAAAAAAGTTCCTATACCTAAAATTGCTTCTGTTACTATAGCTACTACAGATAAAAACTACACAAAGTTTGTTATGTTTTGATAAGAAGACTCATTTTTCTGTGCAAAAGCACCATTCGTTTTTGTTTTCGTAAACATATCATCAAAGACTATTGCTTTAAACACCAAAGGGGTCACTGTGTCATTTTCGCAGAGAAAAATCATTAAAACATGCTATGATTTAACATCACAAAATTTCCCTGTACCCTACATTTCTAAAATTAGGTATATGTAACATTTCTTTAGATACCATTTGCGTCTATTCACAAAAGATTTGGACATTTGGTTGCATCAGCTACGAGAAACAGGCTATCACATATTGACCTCCAGTTCTTAGAAGTTGTGTGCAAATGCTGCTTTCAACGGGTACTCCATAGAAAATCGCAATCGATAGTGCTACATGCTACATGAATTTTCTGTATTTTTTACTATCATGATGAACAGCAATGGTAGACACAAAGCGTTTTTTGAAAAAATGGCAAAATTTTTTTGACGGGAATGAAAATTACAGCAGTTCGAAAATTGCTATATTTTTAATTGCAAGGGAGATAATTTGAGAATTTCACAAATTAAAACTTCGCTTATAATGCGAGATCATGAGATATTGTAAAAGTAAAGTGTTATCCAATGTTCAGAGACTATTGTCTTCCATCTTAGAGAAAAAAGAACTTTCTGCGCATGCGCAATGTCCATCTTCTACCAAAATCTTTCTTAGCACATATTGGAAGACAACTCTTGAGCAGAAAGGTATGGACAAATGCAAGTTTGAGCATTCTCTAGCTAAACGTCCGGTTTAAATGTCTACAGCCAAATTTAGCTCAATAGCTGCCTGATATCTAGTGAGTTTCACCCGAAAGTTGGTATAGTTACTTTTTTGACTAAGTATATGGTTCCATGGAGAAATAAGAAAAACATTATCTGGGGTTGTGACCACTTACATGTACCTGTCTTGAAGCGCAAAATATTCAGACAACCAAAAAGTCATGATCTGAGTTTGAGCAAACAGTGTATACCCTGATCAGACTGCTCCTAAAGGAGAGCAGTCTGATCAGAGTATTCACTGTTTGCCATCCAGTAGAAGATATTGTGGCCTTACTTTACAGTAAAACTTATTATAAGTGGTCACCTCTATATTATAAGTGGTCACCTCTATTAAGCTAGCAACCTGTCTTTAGCAAGCCTACATTCAGTTTTAGACAAAAGCAAATGCATTAAACTAACCTGTTTTAAGGAAGCACCTGTCTTCAGCAAGTACCTTTTGTGCTTGCATAGTACAGGTTCAACTTTATAACAAATATTTTTGATACTTTAAAGCTCGTTTAACCCATTTTGTACCAGAAACCCCAAAACGGGTACCCTGGCAAACAGTGTAGGCCCAGATCAGATGCCGTATTCTGCGGCATCTGATCAGGGCCTCCAGTTTGCTAAAAGTTAGTCATTTTTATGCCCCCAACTTCGAAGAAGTTGTGGGGGCATATTGGTTTTGCCCTGTTCGTCCGTCCGTCCTTACGTCCGTCCCACTTTTTACTGCATAGCATAACTTTAGAACCATGGGTGCTAGGTTTTTGAAATTTCATATATGGATTCCTCATGAAAAAATAATTGACCCGTGTTTTTTTTCTCGTCAGGATTATGCCCCTTTTTTGAGTTATGCCCCTTTGCAAAAAATACTATGAAATCTTGTAAGCAAGATATCTCAAAAACTGTTTGAGCTATTGCCCTGAAACTTTACATGCTGGTTGGGGATGATGAGTAGATGAACTGATTAACTTTTGAAAAAAATCCGAAATTTTTTTCTTGAGTTATGGCCCTTTGAAATTTTTCGCGTTTTAAGTTTGTAAGCAAGATATCTAAAAAATATATTTGAGGTTTTTCCCCGAAACTTCACAGACTTGTCGGGGATGATGAGTAGATGAACTGATCAACTTTTGAAAAAAATCCGATTTTTTTTTCTTGAGTTATGGCCCTTAGATTTTTTTCGTGTTTTCAGCTTGTAAGCAAGATATCTCAATAATTGTTTGAGCGATTGCCCTGCAACTTTACAAGCTGGTTTGGGATGATGTGTAGATGAACTGATTAACTGTTGAAAAAAAATCCTATATTTTTTTCTTGAGTTATGGCCCTTTGAAATTTTTCGCGTTTTAAGTTTGTAAGCAAGATATCTCAAAAACTATATGAGGTTTTTCCCCAAAACTTCACAGACTGGTTGGGTATGATTAGTAGATGAACTGATTAACTTTTGAAAAAAATCCAATTTTTTTTTCTTGAGTTATGGCCCTTTGATTTTTTTCGTGTTTTCAGCTTGTAAGCAAGATATCTCAAAAATTGTTTGAGCTATTGCCCTGAAACTTTACAGGCTGGTTGGGGATGATGAGTAGATGAACTGATTAACTTTTGAAAAAAATCCGAAATGCTTGCTTAAGACAGGTTGCTCGCTTAATAAAGGTGGCCACTAAGACAAGTTTGACTGTATCTCTAAAACTGTATGAGCTATTATCCTGTAACTTAAAAACTAGTAGGGGGTGATAAATAAACGACCTGATTAACTACAGCTTTTCTTGTTCAAATAAATTTTAACCCTTTTTGTACCAAATGGAATCTTCCTCCTTATATACAGCAGGAGGCCATTTCAAAATGTAGGGGTGTCAGGTTGTGTTTTCTTCAAAATTGATTTGGAAAATGGCTGAACTTTTTGCAAATAGTGTAGACCCTGATCAGATGCCGCATTCTGTCGCATCTGATCTGGGCCTGCACTGTTTGCCAGGGTACCCTCTTTGGGATTTCGGGTACAAAACGGGTTAATGAAAGTACAACCTATTTTGTTACATCCCTAAATTTTGAAATGGACTCCAACTGTATATCAGGAGGAGGATTCCATTTGATACAAAAAGGGTTAAAAGTGTCTGAATATGTAGGGTGAATACAGCATGCAAATGAAAGTTGCGACATATTTCAACCTCAGTTGCATCCCAGTGACAATTTTGTTTGATTTGATGTTTAACGTCCCCGTCAACACTGTCAAGGTCATTTTGGAGACGTTGCTTCCAATTTTGTGTGACTTTTATCGGACATCGAGATGAAATGACATCTCAAGCCCTGCGGCCCAATGAAACCAAAAGGGTTTATATGCATGGATGGTCCAACTCGCACCTTTTTGCCTGGGCAGGCTTAAAACCTCTAAGCGGTTTACCAGTACTCATGTGTGGGGTCGGTTTCAGCTCTGCGTGGAAGCATCATGCAGCCCAATCTATTTCTTCAAGCCCTGATGGGTGGGGCCACCAAATAATGAGGGTGAGCAGAGTACACAAAATGATAGTAGTGACATATTTCAGCCTCAGTTGGATCCCAATGACAAAATGTGCTGTTATAGTATATATTTATTGCATGAAATAAAAATCCAGTTTATTGTTATATAAGAGGGTATTTATCTTCCGTTATTTCTGGTTATGGCGATTGGAATAAATTGTTGAACATAAATCTGTTGATGTTTTCTTACTTCCCGGGCAGATTTGATGCAATTCAGTCCATTTTCAACTAAATGAAACCTTCCACTCTAAAAATGACAAGGCCTCTGTGGCCAAGTAGATAAGTAATCATTAGGTTTCTCACCGCTGTGGTTCGAGCCTGGCTCCGGTCATGTAGGACGCCAAATTCTGCAACAGAAGATCAGCTGGTTTTTCTCCAGGTACTCTGGTTTTTGTCCACCTCTGATTAACGATCAGCTCAATATAAGAGAAATAATCTTCAAAGGGCCATAAAACCAAAATAAAAAAAAAATCCACTCCATACAAAGGATGAGTCTATTTTGACATTGAGTTGTCAGATGGTGTTATTTTTAGTGACTGGAAATTGCTGAGCTTTTAGAAAACAATGCTCTGATCAGACACTGCGATCTGCTCTGCCTGATCTGGGCCTAAACTTTTGGCAATTATCCTGTTTCATTTTTTTTCACCTCAAAAACAGTTACATGTGGGACGCCAAGTTCTGCAACGGAAGATCAGGTGGTTTTTCTCAGTGTACTTCAGTTTTCGCCCACCTTTCATCAATTATAGGCTCGATATAAGTGAAATAATCTTGAAAAGCAAAAGTAAAAGCAAAACAAAAAAAAGAAAAAAGGAAAAAAAAATATCCAAAAAGCAAAAAGTAAAAGCAAAACAAAAAAAAGAAAAAAGGAAAAAAAAAATATCCAAACTATACAAAGCATGAGTCTATTTTGACAATGGTGGGGGGGTCAGATTGTGCTATTTTTAGAAATTGGATTACAAATAAAGAAAAAATGCTGAGCTTTTAGAATCATTGCAATCTCCTGTGCCTGATCTGGGCCTAAACTGTTGTCAATTATCCTGTTTTAGTTTTTCACCTCACATATGGTTTGACATAGTAAGTTCCGTAATGATCCTAAGCATTGGGACAGATAGGCCCAAGCAAACAGTGTAGACCCAGATCAGACTGCTCCTGTCTGATCAGGGTCTACACTGCCATTCCGTTGGCACTCCTTGCAGGATCCTGAAACAAATTTGTTAAAATTTGAGGAGAAATACCGCAAGTTTGTCAAGGTGTCCAAATTTTTAGGAGTTTGACATTGTATTGTTTTAATCTATAAATCACCAATGATGCTAACTACCTATAGCAAACATCCTATTCATTTTTACGTCATCATTTTTAACGGGGATGGGCCCATAATGATGTCCACATAACTGTCCAGTCATACTTTCTTATCCATATGTATGAAAAATGGTTTCCATTCAGTGTCGTTTGAAAATATTAGTGTATTGGGTTCATATTTTACGCATAGGTGGATAATAATAAAATACAGATCAAACTTGAATCAGGGTAAAATCCACATTATCATGGGAGTTATGGCCCCTTTATACAACTTCATTTTCCGCCTGTATGTACAAAAAATGGTATGTTTGATAGCTTCTTAAAGGTGCATTATTGAGCTATCTGGAAAAAATGCTTCCAAAAATAAAATACATATAGCCGGTATTTTTCTTTAAAACAATACAAATGAATGCATTTTATGCAAAAATGCGAACAATTAGGATGACAGGTAAACGAGTTTGAGAGGGATTCCCTAACTAGGTTTCGAACACTAGTTAGATCTATTTTTAGTTCGTGACAAAAATAGAATCCCCATATATGACGTTATGCGACGTTCATTTTTGGCCTTGTTTACTTAGGCCATGCCTGAATCGGAAAAAAATATGACGCTGAATACCATGCCATAAGTAACGACAGACGATACTGTCGCCATGTATGTGTAAAGTGACAGATTTATTTTTAGAACAGAAATTCCGAACACATGTTCTGAGCGAAGGGTAAACACGGATGAAAACGACCATTTTCACAAAGTTCTGAAGCTGTATTTGGCTCCAAAAGTGTACACATGACAAAGGAGTATGCATTGAAGATAAAAACCAGAAAAAAAAAATTGAGACCCAGTAGCTCAATAATGCACCTTTAAAGGCTGGGGTTGGCAACACTCTTTCATGGAAATTGATCATGAAATCTTTTCTATGGTCATTAGAACTCCTGTGGTGTAGTGGTTATGCTACTTGCCTCATAAACCAGATCCCGGGCTTCTACAGGCTCTTGGATGAGTCTTTTGACCGAAATCCTGTGTCCATATGACCTTTGCTGTTGGTAGGATGTAAAACTCATACACATTTCTGTGGTCATTCCCTCCTTTCAGCTAATTCAAAAAGGGCTGTTGTCAGTTTCTGGCAAAAGAATGTGCACTGTACTGGTTAACCGCTTATGTATAAACCTGTCCAGGAAAAGTGTGGCTTGGTAAACTGACCAGCTCAATGACCTAAACATCGTTGACCGGGCCTTTAAACTCCAAAGCAGAATAAAGAAAGATTAGTGTAAAACTTTCTCAAAGTCTGTGACCTTGACCTCAAGTTTCATGGACATGGGCCAGGGTATTGCTGAATTAAACCTCGTACCTATATCTGTCATCATACACAGTAAACGAGACTGGAGATGGAGTTAATTCAGACAAGCTAAAAGCCTGAAAATTAGCGGTGAATTCGGTGATAAATCAACTTGAAGCTATGTTGAATCAACGTCTATTTTTATGTCATGGAATTCATGTCGTTTGATGATGCTTTTAGTTCACCTGGCCAAAGTCAAGAAAGTTAATAGACTATTTGGTAGAGGGTATAGTATATAGGTGGGAAGTTTTATTCAGTAATCCCCGGCTCACACCCATGACCTTAATGTTAAGGTCACAAACTTTAACCCTTTTTTGTACCAAATGGAATCTTCCTCCTTATGTATACCAGTTCATTTCAAAATTTAGGGGTGTCGGGTTGTCTTTTCTTCAAAATTTATTTGGAAGATGGCTTAACTTTTCGCAAACAGTGTAGGCCCTGATCAGACGCCGCATTCTGTGGCTTGTGATCTGGGCCTGCTCTGTTTACCCTGGTACCCGTTTTGGGGTTTCCAGTACTAAATGGGTTAATTATAATAGACATTTCATGTTACAGCTGAAATATAAATTCATTTCTTTCTCAGATGACTGAAGCTGTTGAAACATCATGTGAACATGTCTGTTAAATGAAAAAACCCCTAAACCCCAGTTTATATGGAGAAAACTGGGTTTATGGGGGTATACATTATTTTTACTTCTGTTCCAAGACATAGGTTTTGGGTACTCATTAGAACCGCCTCAATGGGGTAGTTCTTACGAGCACCCATAACCTATGTTTTTTGTTGCAGTATAAATAAGAAAATATCAGATTTTCACCAGAAAACAAGAAATCGAGATGTGAAAAAATGCACAATGTGGCACGGGTGTGTTAACGATGAAAGTCTATCTCTCAACAACACAACTTGTGGCTAGAGCAGTTTTGAACCCTTTAAGTGCTGCAGAAAATTCGAAAGCAGATAGCAATCTATTTTTTTTTTTTCATTGTTTTTCAGCGAAAAATATGGCTTGACATTTCATGTGCATTGTCTGAAAAATGAAGTTTCACATGTAATATCAACCCTCAATTTAACTGAAAAATGAAGTTTCACATGTAATATTAAGCCACAATTTAACTGAAAAATGAAAAAAAAAAAACAGAAAATGCTGTAGGCTAAAAGTGCTTAGATCTTCAACTTCTATTATACATTGCCACATAATTTTTATGGATTTGTTGACAAAGGATAGTCCATAAATTCATCATTTTCCAAGACACTGAAGTGGCCACTGCAAAAAGTATACCTGTTTTGTTAGAGTTGAGGTTTTACATTCCCATCAACACTATTTAGGTCATTTTGGAGATGCAGGTTCCAATTTTGTGGGAATTTTACTGGACACGGAGATGCAATGACATCTCAAGCCCTTCCACCAAAAAAGAAATGCTGGGGTTTAAGGGTCGGTTAGACTGGCCCACTTTGCCTGGGCAGGCATAGGCCACCTAAGTGGTTTACCAGTACAAGTATTTAAATGTTTCGGTTTCAGCTCTGTGTGGAAGCACAATGCACCCTAACCCATTTATCCAGATCCCCATGGGTAGGGGCACGGTAGCTGCTGCTATACATTACCACATAATTTTTATGGATTTGTTGAATAATTGGCCCTGTTAATTAATAGACAGTCAATAAAATCATCATTTTCCAAGACCCAGTGAAGTCAACATCATAAAAAGTATGCTTGTACTAGGAGTCATATACCGTATTTACCCTAAATATTCTGACACCTTAACTTCTTACCATACTTGTTCTAAAATTTGAACAAGTAAAATTAACTACCTGATGTGGGGCCTTAATACAGCTGAATGAGTGGCAAACAGTGTAGACCCTGATGAGATGCCGCATTCTGGGTTTACACTGTTTGATTGGGCCTGTCTGTCCGAACACACATATGGTAAACACGGTAATAAGAAACTTATTGGATGGAAGTCAGCAAAGAGAATGTAATCAAAAAAGCACTTTATTTATATAAGATACAGATAAATAGCTTTAACAAACAAAGAACTTTCCTATTCAGACAAAACTATCAATATGCACCAGGTTGCATCTTAAGGTCAGACCACCCACTCATACACAAGCTGTGTCATTTTTAAAGGAAGCTGGCCACAACAGAATCATTTCTTCCGTCTGGAAGGGGAGACAACTTTGATGATTGGTTTCCTGTAACCTGAAGGTGTAGTCATTGCCTTTAAGGGGAATGGATACACCAGTCACATGTTCTGCCAATTTTTTACAAGGGAAACTACTTTTGTTAACTCCTGCTCGTTTTTCTGTCTGTAAAGCCCCTATGAAAAATGGATCTACTCTTAAAGGAAAGAATTTGCTCCTTAGGAGCAAATTCTTTCCTTGAAGAGTAGATTCCTTTAGATTTGTTTGAATTGGGATTTAATGTTTCCATCATCTATATAGGTCTTTTAGACGTTAGTTCCAATTTTGTGGGACTTTTACCTGGAATTGAGATGAAATGGGTGGTGGCCGACATTCCTTTAAATAAGGGAAACAAAAATATTCTTGAAAGAATTGTCTCCCTTAATGATGTATCGAGTCCCTTTGAACCCGTGAACATTGCTTTGTTTGTCATCCTCTCAAACAGCCAAGTCAACAACACTAAGGTCATGTTGAGAAGGCCAGTTCACTCTATGACACAAGCCGGCCCTCTCAGCTCAGTATGATGCATGTCTGATTGGTAACCAGGTTGCAGAGTCAGCAACATTCTTTCGTGGAGACTGATGATGGAATCTTACTGTCATTCTCTCTCTTCCACTGACTCAAGAACGGCATTCCACTGACTCAAGAAGGGCAGTTGTCAGTTTCTGGCAAAAGAATGTGCACTGTACTGGTTAACTGCCTACCCAGGAATGTGGTTAGTTAAATTGATCAGACAGGCATGACCTAGTGTTGACTGGGTCAACTACATAACAAACCAAACCAAAAACCCAACCACTGAGCAGGTCAGATCTAAGCAGTTAATCAGTACAGGGTACATTATTTTGCCAGTAACTGACAAAGGTCCTTCCTGAATCTAGATAAGGAAAAGAACAACCATAGACAGTATGTCATGAATGAAGCCCGAGCCCTCTTTCTTGCTCATCAGCTGGCCAAGCATACCCCTACTGATTAGGGAATCTAAAATATTAGGGAATCTAACATACGGTACTTGGAATGGTTACCTCACCATGATATCAACCCATGTCCCTTATTGCAAAACGTATCTTAGTCATTTACACAAGCCATATGTTCAAGTCCCATGAATCCCTTTTAACCCTTTCAACAATGCAGACTGATACCGATACCTATGCAAACAGTGTAGATCCCAGATGAGACGGCTCATACTGAGCCGTCTCATCAGGATCTACACTGTTTGCCATCCTAATGATGATTTTTGACTGAAAACCCCCTATTTGCAACAATGGAATTGTCCAAAGTCCAAGATGGAAGAATCCATTTTAGAAACTCAAGTTAGAAAGGATAAACAGTTGACCAGTACTTCCTTAACCCTATTTGTACCAAATGGAATCTTCCTTCTTATATATAGAAACATGTCCATTTCAAAATTTACGAATGTGACAGTTTGATTTCATCAAAACTGATTTGGAAAATCGCTTAACTTTTTGCAAACAGTGTAGGCCCTGATCAGACGTCGCGTCCTGCGGCGTCTGATCTGGGCCTGCACTGTTTGCCCTGGTACCCGTTTTGGGATTTCTGGTACTAAATGGGTTAAAAGGAACAGATGTTATATCAGTGCCTATAAAAAGGAAATTGTTCCTATTATTAAAAGTAAAATCACAGGCTGTCTCGGTACAAAATTTTATCATCAACATTTTTATATAATAAAAAAATCTTATGAAAACATAACCTGCACTTGTCAACTTCTTTGATGATAATAGACAGAGAACTGCAAGAAATCACTGACATACGAGCTTTGGCAAGCAAAACCAAGTCTGTGGATTTGCATGCAGTAAAGACTCAGATAAGCCTGCACATTCATGCACTCTGATCAGAGTCTTCACTGTGTGCCAGTATGCATAAAGTATGGGTTGATGTTTTCTGAGTTGGTAAGCATGATTTTGTGTATTTTTTGTTGTTGTTGTTTTTTTTTGTTGTTTTTTTTGACATTTTTTATTTTATTTTCTATGGCTTTTTTTTAGGAATATTTCACTTTGAGGTGGTCAAAGGCCAGAACATCCAGAGAAAAAAAACTTAAGTTTTCAAAACTGTCAAATTATCCAATGTAGTCCTGCACAGATAGATGCATTCAACAATAAAAAAAAAAAAAACTCTGGCCGGTCCCTGTGGCCTAGTGGGTAAGAGCAGTTGGTGCCAGCCTCGCTGGAGTCACAAGTGAGATGCCAAGTTCTGCAAATAGAGGTCAGATGATTTTTCTCTGGCTGATCTGGTTTTTGCCCGACTCTGATGAACGAGTGAAATAATCTTGAAAGGGCCCAAAAATAACCCTGGCCAGACTGTCAATTGTGATGACATGATTCATTACTTGAGCAGAAAATTGACTACAGAAGCTGTTTATCAGTTTATCTTTCCCACACATAAACAAGTTCAATAACTAAACTATAATGTTCAATAAACTAAAAAGCATCAATCACAAATGTAACAGACAATGCATTCAAACATTTTTACGTTATTTTTCAATGGAAAAAAAATATATGTCCCAGGCATCATGCCGATGGCGGGAGCATGAAAAGGCTTGACATTTCATGTGGATTGTCTGCCCAAAAAGGTCAAGTCTGAAAAAATCAAGTTTCGCAGACAATTCATAGGAATGTCAAGCCTGGTTTTCTCTGAAAATTAGCAAACTGGGGCCAGTTGTTCAAAACAAATGACGTCGTTAGTTAACGTATCGTTAAAATTTTGATCATTTATTATGGCAAATATGCTAAGATTTTTGCTGAAAAAATGTGAGCAGCTTTTGCTCCTGCAAAAGCTGCTCACATTTTTTCAGCAAAAATACCAAATTTTAGATATTGTACTTGCTAGAACCACTAACGACCACTAACGAGCTTGTTAAGCTAATGATGCTTTGAACAATTGGGCCCAAAATGTTGTCTACTGTTTAATTTTAGTTGGTGCTCTTATTCTTTAAAACACTATCAGTTCCTCTGGCTGTCACGTCTTGATATCTCCTCTGGCAAACAAGGCATTCTGAAACAAAAATACAATTTATGCTGTACTATAATGTTAAAAATCAAGTAATTTCGTACTGGCCTAGTTGCAGGTCTGAGGTCTGCTGTATTGGCCCGAGGCCGAAGGCCGAGGCCAATACAGCTGACCGAGGACCTGTTAACTGGGACAATACGAAGTTACTTGATTAATGACAATTTTATTAATTGACACCATCACAAACATGATTATTGATTTGTGATCTCAGTGTTAATTGTTTGTTTTATTTGAGGTTTAACATCCCCGCCAACACTGTAAAGGTCATTTCAGAGACATTGCTTCCAATTTTGTGGGACTTTTACCAGACATTGAGATGAAATGACTTCTCAAGCCCTGCCGCCCAATGAAACCGATAGGGTTTATTAGCATGGACGGTCTGCCTCGCACCGCGGTTCCAGGACAGGCTTAGATCCTCTAAGCGGTTTACCAGTACTAGTTTGTGGGCCGGATTCAGCTCTGCGGGGAAGCATCATGCGGCCCATATATTTCTTCAAGCCCCAATGGGCGGGGGCCAGATCTCAGTGTTAATACGGATGACTTCCAACAATACAGGATAGTCAATTAATAATATATCACAAATAGGTGAACACCTTTTGAATTCCACATTTATAAGGCCTTAAAGGAAAGGGGTCCTCTAGCATGGAGGCTAAGCTAAGTCTCTGATAAGCCCATACACAAACTTAGTCAGAATACAACTGTCTTTGACTGCATGAAGTAGCCTTGTTTCCGTGGTCATACATATAGTGCACAGTGAAGACTGATCAGACTGCACAGATGTCCAGACTAACCTGAGCCTTCCCAGGCATACATGCTTGAACACTTCTTTAGCTTGATGTGGCACTTAATTGATCCTGAACAAGTTTGTCTACATTAAGCCTTAGTTTTTTCTTACAGTCAAACTATAATGGCTCGATAACCTTTGGGACCTCGAAAATCTGTTCGAGACATGGGTAGTTTGAGCCACTGAGGGTTACTGCCAGGAGGCATAAGGAGATCCTTGTTGACAACTTTTCTGCGCTCTATAATGAAAATGTATGCTGTGTGTACTCATTTGAATCGCCTCATCGAGGTGATTCTAATGAGTACACACAGGATACATTTGCAAAATAAAATTACGAAAAACTCCTAAACTATGCCCCATTATTTCTTATGTAGAGGATTTCTCTAGGGACTCAAGAACGGGTTCGAGTCAGCCATGGTAAACGAGCCATCAGTGTTCGAGCTATCGAAGGTCTACTGTATTGTGGTAGCCTGGTAGGTCATCTTTGCATGTACGTATTGCTATTTTTCTTTTATTTTGGATAGCCCTTTGGCCATTTTGTTGGAAAGTAACTGTCCTTTTGGCTTTCTGGTTGTGATGTTTTCATTATGGTGAAGTTATTTTATGTTTGGGTTTCTTTCCTTTGGTGTCTTGGACGGTACGTGTGAGGTAATTGTACCGATCATTGCCTTCACTGCTATTTTGTGAATTACAGTAAAATTCCAATATTAAGACCACCTTTGGGACTGTTCAAAAGTGGTCTTAAAGATTAAGACCACCTTTGGGACTGTTCAAAAGTGGTCTTAAAGACCACTTTTGAACAGTCCTAAAGGTGGAGACAGACCACCTTTGGGACTGTTCAAAAGTGGTCTTAAAGACCACTTTTGAACATTCCTAAAGGTGGTCTCTTATTGGTAGACATTGGGTGTAGAAAACACAAAGAAAGAATAACTGGAACTGTCTCAATAAGCTTTTAAAACCAGATTTAGTCTTAATTTTATGTGGTCATAATAGCGTGATTTTACTGTAATTTGATTCAATGAATGCAGTTTGAACCATATAGTCACCCCTTCCAGATCAGCTTGCTCCCTATGTTGTCCCCAGTCGGCACACAAAATGAATGCAAAGTCCTATAAACGCCAATCCAATGTCAGGATACTGCATTGACTTTGATTTGATGTTTTGCATTGAGGTCATGTGCCCCGGGGCCAATAGTCTCATTTACTTAACGGTAAGAAATGTGTCATAAAATCTAGAGAGCATTTATGCTGACAACTCTATATATCAGGTTTACCATTAGGTGACGATACATCTGATATCTTACGGCAATGACGTTGTGTGAATAATTTGTTATGCACTTGTATATATAGAGGATCTTACTTGAGTGCTAAAATGTATTATTGAATTTATTAAAGAAGTTGAGAAAAAAGAACAAAATGCAAGGCTTTCCTGAGAATTTTATGCATTTTCCTCAATGAGTTTAATAAATTCAATAAACATGAGCATGAATGCAAGATTCTATTTATCATATGATATTTAAAGTGAATTATCCACAATTGTTTTAAAAAAAATGTCAATATTCCACCATCAGAAAACGTGACGTCGTTTAGGACGTCCTACATGTAACGTTACGAGGCGTATCTTTTTAATTTGCATATTTAATCAACCAGTGGATTACCAAATTTATTACATGGCTTTAGAGCATTCTCAGGCACAATGTCATATGATAAATTCTCATAAAATGCATATTTTGAGAATAAAATAACTAAAAAAAAATGACAAAAAATCTTTATAACTATATAACACAGTCAACCCTCTTTATTCCGATATTTGACATAACCACACTCTCGTTACAATGATAATTTCAATGGGAACAAATCCTTGGCTTAAGATGGCATGTGAAAATGGAGGTATTAAATAATATTGAAAACAAATGTCCACAGTATTTGTTTCTTGGGATGCCTTGGCAAATGGATTCTAACAAATGTCCAGAGCATTTGTTTCTTGGAGTAAAAGGATAAAAGGCCCTTTATCCCATATCATACTACTCCTTATCGAGATTCTTTATATTGGCATATTCTTTATAAGGCAAAAATGTTTGGGAACAAATACTGTCATTATTACGAGGGTCCACTGTAGAAGTGTTACTGAAGAGACAATGGTTAATATTGTCCACCGTTTGAATACTGAAGGACATTTGCATATTTGTGTCCTTTAGTATCCCAATTCGTGAAAAAATTAATTAAAGTATTGTTAAAACTTTGATCAGTGAATACGACAGATGTGCTTATATTTTTGCTGAAAAAATGTGAAAAATTGCTCTCATTTTTTCAGCAAAAATAATGCTATGTTAAATAGTATACTTGCTAGAACAGTTAACAATTTCACCACTAATGCACTTGTTAAGCTAACAATATTTTGAACACCTGGTTCCTGGAATCTAACATTTTAAGTTGTGGCAAGCAGAATTACTATACCAACCTGTCTAGCTTTCTCCACAGCTGTTGTAAAAGCTTTTACTTGTTGAGAGCAGTTTAAAGGTTCACTGGGGTTCTTCTGGTAACAATGATACACCTCATCTTGCAGATCCTGGCACACCGGGGAACCAGTCTGCTTACTGGAAGAAAAACAATCATAATTTCATAATTCTAAGAATATTAGGTATTAGGCAGCCTTTGGAAACAAGGTTCACACACAAACAAGAATGGAATTCGAGAAACAAGCCTTCTTGGCCTGACTAACATACAGTTGAACTTCAATGGCTCGAATACCTTTGGGCCCTCGAAAATCTGTTCGAGACAGGGGTAGTTCGAACCACTGATGTTTACTGCCAGGAGGCATAACGAGATACTTTTGGATATCTTTTCGGTGTTCTAGAATAAAAATGTATGCTTTGTGTACCCATTAGAATCGCCTCATCAAGGCGATTCTAATGAGTACACACAGTATACATTTTCAAGATAAAAGACTAAAATCTCCTAACTATTTCTTATGTAGAGGAATTCCCTAGGGACTCAAGAACAGGTTCGACTCAGCCATGGTTAACAAGCCATCGGTGTTCGAGCCATCGAAGTTCTACTGTATTCAGAAATATCAACTCCTAATCATACATCTTCAAAATTTGAACAAGTACCGGTATATTGTGTCGAAAAGTATCTGGCGGAGTGATTTGCAGTGTAAACCCTGATGACACACCACATTCTGCAGCATATCATCAGCCGGGTTTACACTGTTTGTTCAGGCATTTGCAAAAGCTACTCACATTTTTTTCAGTAACTAGAAATGTCGATATGACACAGATTCCACTGCCGTCCTCACCCCTAAAATAGCATGTTTTAACAACAGCTGTAATCTGCAGCATACATGTAGCTCGCCTAAAAAAGTGTCCTTGAGGTCATAGGCATAGTGGGGGAAAGGGGTTGGGGGCTTCTTATTTCTCCATATAAACCTATGTTGTGGTATTCATTTGAACTGCCTATGTCACAGAGGAAGTTCTAATAATGTCCCACACCAAAGGTCAAGCCAAGGTAGTTCAAATGAATACCCATAACATAGGTTTTTATGGAGAAAAAAAACAACAAAAATTATCAGGCCATAATCATCTAATACCCACCTCTTCTGTTTCTATGGAGATGCATGCAAACAACAAAGACTGAATAAAATGCATACACGTGCCAGAGGTGTAAAATTTCCTCAAAACTTACTCGCCCTATTGGTCCAAACTTTTCATTTAGATGCTAAAAATGAAGAAAAATTGAAGTCAGTTCTGAAAATCTCACTCGCCCTGCCTTAAAATTTACTCGCAAATGCGAGCGGGCGAGTGGAATTTTACACCCCTGCGTGCATGCTGATCTGAGTCTTCATTGGCTGCACAGGTCTGCTTATAGATTTTGCCTTGCCCCAGCTGAAACCTTCACAGAACACCTATAGTCCTATACTGATAGAGCTGAACCTGTCTACAAAAATCACCACTAGGAATTTGATTTTATGACCTTGGTCAGTTAGTTGTTATTCAAAGGAAATGTGGGATTTGCCGCTGAGCTTTAATAGGCAGGGTGGCTGTCATATGGGGGTGACTGCATATATTTGTGGCAGGCAAGGCTTTCTGATGTTCTCTCCTAGATGTTTTTATGTATATCATAAGTTTAACCACTATCAAGTTTTCTAAAGACATGGTCAAAAACATTTAATATTAATAAACCTAGAATTTGCATGTTTTTTTTTAACCATTAAATATCTGATTCTATTAGCACATTTTAATGTTAATTCTGAATAAGGCTAAAACAGCCATGTGGTAATATATCTTAACATTACATTTTTTTCCTGAGGATAAATTTGTGATATTTTTTTATCTTTTTGTGTTGCAAAACAAAGATTGTGGGTGCTTATTAACCAACTCACCCAAGCAGTCAGTTCTAACGAGAATCCATTATATATTTCCAAGCCAAACTATTGAAAACTAGAGCTGTCAGTGAAACTGACTAGGGCCCCGGCAGCGCTATCAGAGGAGTAGGAAAATTTGTGGACGGACAGACGGACAGATGGACAGACAGACGGATGGACAGAGTGATTACTATAGGGCACCCACACTTTCAGTGCGGGGCCCTAATAATGACTTTGTTTGTTTATTTGAAGTTTTATGGCCTCTGTTAAAGGTCATATCAAGCCCGTCAGTTTACCTATCCACACTTTTCCTGGGCAGTTAACCAATACAGTGCACATTCTTTCGCCAGAAACTGACAAGTGCCCTTCTTGAATCAGCGAAAAGGGAGAGAATGACCATAGAAAAGCTCTCATGATCAATCTCCACGAAAGAATGTTGCCGACTCCGACAGGTATCAGACCGCGACCTCCTGATCACCACCAGTCAGACGCGTATCCAGTTGAACTACCGAGGCTGTTGAAAATCATGTTTATCCTTGAAAAGCCAAACAAACTGCTAGACCCTACAAAACATCATGAAAACACACCTATATGGTTTTGACCTCCTTGAACCCCACTTTTATATAGTAAAACTGGGGTTTGCAGGGGTAAACGTTATTTTTCTCATTTCTGTTCTAAAATATATATTGTCGGTACTTCTTAGAACCGCCTCGATGAGGCTGTTCTAACATGTACCCACAATCTATATTTCGAACAGCGATAAGAAAAATATCACAATTTTTCATCTTAAAATTTTGCTTTTTCCGGTGATAAAATTTACACTGTATTTGTATAGGTGTGTTTTCGTAATGATCACTTACATGAATTTACTCTCGACTTCCTGTACGGCTTTGGCAAACTGTTCTGTTTGTATCTTGTGCAACTCAACATTCTGCAAAGAAACTGTTTGTTTGATTTGAGGTTTAACGTCCCCGTCAACACTGCAAAGGTCGATCATTTTGGAGACGTTGCTTCCAATTTTGTGGGACTTTTACCCAACATTGAGATGAAATGACATCTCAAGCCCTGCCGCCCAATGAAACCAATAGGGTTTATAAGCATGGACTGTCCGACTCTCGCACCACTTTGCCTGGGCAGTGTTTACCAGTACTCGTGTGTGGGTCGGTTTCAGCTCTGCGTGGAAGCATCATGCAGCCCATCTATTTCTTCAAGCCCTGATGGGCGGGGGCTGTCTGCAAAGAAATACAGCCCAAACTGTAAGGGGTCCTCCTTATGAATGTAACTACAGTAATTGTTCCCTAACCCTATATACCGTTCTAAAGAATTTGTCACTATAAAGAATCTCAATAAGTAGTATAACAGTCAGTTACTCTAAGAACCAAATTTTGTGGATATCTGTTAGAATCGCCTCTGTGAGGCGATTCTTACAAATATCCACAAAATTTGTTGTTTTGTTTTTTTTAGAAACAATTTCAAAAGTCATGAATAAGGCTTAATTTGTTTCAGCTGCAACATTCTTTTTTTTTTTTTTTTTTAGGCACTGCTGGCAAATGTTTCTTTTCTATTTAAAGATCAAAGATCTGAAAAGCAATCAAGTTTCTCTTATCTGAAATGTTTGACAATCAAAAAGGTTCCCTGTACTAGTTCAAGAGCACACCCACTTGTCATTGATTACCAACTGTACATGAGTACTGGTAAACCCCTTATAAGGTCTAAGCCTGCCCAGGGAATTGGTGCGAGTTGAACCATCCATGCATAAAAACCCTATCAGTTTCATTGGGGGTATAATCTTAAAAGAATTTGTTCCTAAATAGCATTTTGTTTTTCCCTTTACAGGAGACCACTACTGGTTATCATCATATTAACATGTTACTACAATAAGCACCCCTCTTAACCCCACTTTACAGAGAAAATCAGGGTTTACAGGGGGTACTCATTATTTTCCTTATTTCTGCTCCAAGACATAGGTTATGGGTAGGGCTGGCTAATCGGAGCTGAAAAGTAATCGATTATCATTATCGATTAGTAATCGCTGAGGTTTTTGTCATAATTATACCTATCTGGCTTTCTGTCTGAGCATGACTCTTACCATATGTTGCACTTTACCATATGTATATTTGAACAGACAGCCTGAACAAACAGTGTAGACCCAGATGAGACGCCACAGAATGCGGCGTCTCATCAGGGTCTGCACCGTTTGCCACTCATCCAGCTATTTTAGGCATAACTTGTACTTATAGTAAATTGTACCTATCAAGTAATCGATTCAAAGCAAATCAGAAATGATAATCATTTTTGTTGAATTTATCGATTGAATAATCGATTATACGATTAATCGTGTCAGCCTTAGTTATGGGTACTTGTTTGAAAAACATTGATAAGGCAGTTCTAATGAGCACCCACAACCTAATTTTGAAGTAAAAATAAGAAAATATCACAAATTTGCATAAAAAAATCACAGTTTTGGAGGTATGAAAGAATGCACTACGTCCCAAGGATGTATTATCATAATGTTAAGACTATAAGAATCTTATATGGGTGTGAGGGGTGGATGGAAAAATCTGTCCCGAGGGTCTTTAGGATGAGTCTTTAAACCAAGGGACCGTCTCTTATGACCTTAGCTGTTGCTGAGACGTAAAACTCAAACACTCACTCACTCAACCACCTCAACGAGGTGGCTCTAATGTGTACCCACAATCTATATTTTGAGCAGAAATAAAAATAAATATCACAATTTTCACTTGAAAATTTTCAATTTTGGGCAGTAAAATTTACAATGTAATGTAATAGGCATGTTTTCGCAATGGAGGGGGTATCCGCAAATTATTATTTTTTATTTCTGCACAAAAACATAGGTTGTGGGTATTCTTTAGAAGCGCCTCGGTTGTGGGTATTCATTAGAGGCGCTTCTAATGAATATCCACAAAATATGTTTTTGTGCAGAAATAAGAAAAATATCGGCACTTTTCGGATGAAAAAGCGTCTTATCTGGAGCTATGAAAAGTATGAATTATCTCCCTTACTGTACTATATATCTTCTGTCTATATTCCTCCTCAATCTGCCTCCTAATTGCCTCCCTTTCCTCAGCTGTGATGGGTGCAGCCTGAACTTCAGATGCTGAAACATAAAATGACATTTAAACTTTGTTCTGCTGAATAAAATGATTTTGACACACCCATTTTGACCATCAACCAATCAAATTCAGCAGCTGGCTGACAAACAGTGAATATCCAAATCAGATGGCTTCACCAGAAGCAAGTTGATCTTTATTTACACTGTTTACCATGTACTGGTATACTGGGTCAGCAATATATGGTTAAGCCACTATAAATAGAAGTTTGACAGGTCATAGCAAATGTACAAGAGTGAGTCCTAAAAATTGGTACAACTTGAGGACTTTCTGTAATTCTCCTTCAATTTTAATAAATTTGCACTATGATCCAGCAAGGTGTCCAAATGGTGCAGATGGAATGACAAACAGTGTAGACCTGATCCTTTAGGAGCAGTCTGATCTGGGTATCTGGACTTGCACTAATTACCTAGGCCTAACTGTTTCAGAAGCTGTTTGATCCAGTTCAACATGACAAGGGTTATCCAGAACTTATCCCAATACTACTCCAAATGACCCAGGCCACAGCAGGTCAGTCTTTTCATTCGTAAAGCTAAGTCCGTTTTTACACATCAACGCCGAAAAAAATTCATAACTTCACTCATCCTGCTAGAGCAAGGGCATGTAGATTTTGGAAAATTCCATAGGGAAGTGACAAAATTTTTACTCGTCCGAAGATTTTTACTCACCATGGTGAGTGGAAGAGTGGAATTTTCCAGCACTACACATTGCCATAAGTAACCAAAACTGATAACTCTACTTACATGTATATCATAATAGTACATATATTACATAAGAGAATGGGTGTTGGCAAATTGTAACCCTGGAGTGGGCCTTGTGTGTACATACATGCTGTCTTAAAAATCTTTAAATGTCAGTTTCTGGCAAAAGAATGTGCCATGTACCAGTAAACCACTTATGTATAAGCCTGCCCAGGATGATGATGTTTTCGTGTTTATAGATGAGACAACCCTCTTTCTGGGTCAAGCCTGCCCCAGAAGTGTGGTTAAGTGAACTGAACAGCTCAGTATGACCAAAATAGTAGGACAAAAGACATGTATACCAGGCCAGGCAAGCTAGCTTGGTAGGATATGTGTCTGACTGACGATCAAGTTCAATATTTCGGCCCAGCACCATTCTTTGTTGGGACTGAGCAAAAAGTAGTTTCTACAGTCAATATCCACGAGGAATGCTCATTCCGCTTCCTTCCTGTTTTGATCCGTGTTGCAGACATCCTTCACGATCAGCACCACTTCCTTATGGATCGAAATATGGAACCAATACACCCAAATCCACATACAATGGACAAAAACAGTGAGATTAAAAAAGGTAGGTAAAGCTTTCTACCAGATGACAGACTGATGAATAGCCAATTTTGTTTTTAATTTCTGCATCAAGCAGATTCGAAAGTGGTAACATTCCAAAGCATTGAAAGTGAAGCTTTGAAGGGGCTTTTTGAACAAACTATTACTTCATAATGAAGCAGTGACATGTTTTAACATAAGTGCACATCCTCCGAAGCATTCTATATCAATAAGGATACACCTGATGATGATTTTTGATGTACCAATGACACAAAGAGCTTGGTGTTTTTTGCCTGTAGTGTAATGGGTTGAGCTACACTCTTATAAGACTTCAGGGCTGAAAGAAGGTCCTATTTTCTTGAAAATCCCAAATGGGTCACAAGAGAGGAGATGAACTTCATAAGCTACATGTAGTTTCTGTTCAAATCCCTGGACATATTGTAAACGTTATCATTTGTCTTGTCATGGACTGCTTAAACTAATTAAATGGGTCACAAAGATTAACCCATTTTGTACAGAATGGAATCGTCTCTCTTATATACATGCACATGTATAGCACAAGTCCATTTCAAAATTCAGGGCTTTCAGGTTGTGTTTTCTTCAAAGTTATTTGGAAAACGGCTAAACTTTTTGAAAGCAGTGTAGGTCTTGATCAGACAACGTATTCTGCTGGGTCTGATCTGGGGTTGCACTGTTTGTCAATTACCCATTTTGGGGTTTCCAGCACAAAATGGATCAAGATGCCTAAAATTTTAACACTTATAAAGACGCCGAGAAAAAAAATACATCTGAAAATGTTGTCTGTTTATGTTGTCTGCTGAATCTTTTTGCAAACTTTTTAAAAATATTTTTTGCATGCAGGCAAACAGTGTTTGCAAAAACAAAAAAATATTTTTAAAGTTACTAGCAGACGTCAAAGCAGACAACAACTGTCTTGATTGGCATGTTCACAACTTGTACAGGAAAACCTCTAGAAATGGCCACCTCTTTTTAGCAGCCACCTCCCTTTAGCAACCACACCAATTCCTCCCAAAGCATTTTGCTATATATCTAACCTCTGCTCAGCAGCCACCTCTCTCCTCAAGCCAGCAGCCACTTTACTAAAATCTAAATTCCCCCTGTTAAACAGTCAGATTCATTTGTCAAACATTAGAAGTAAATGTAGGAATATTTGCTTTCTGGTAGAGGTGTCACGATTCACCGAAAACTCGATTCACCGCGGTACAAGGGCTTCGGTTCGATTCACGATATTGTTTTCTTAATTTTCGGTACGATTCGGTTCGAATGTCAGGGCTGAAATGTCCGGCGGCTTAAATCAATTAGTGGAAGAAAAAGAAATAAATCTAGCGAAGATCTGCCTTCGAAACAGTTCGGATAATAATGTTTGTCGATCTTCTTATATATTTTTGATGTAAGAAGGCTCAGTTTTAAAAAAATTTATGTCCAAAAAGAAAAAATAATTTTCGATTTTTTCGTAACATGAGCGGTATTCAAATCGGAAAATGGTCGACCGGGGAGTGAGGGAAACTCGTGAAATAGAAGATGCGCCAGCAAAGTTTAAATCCGTACTTTGGACATACTGTGTTTCAGGGATACTACAACTCAGATCTCATGTGTATAAGCTAGTCATTGCTAACTATTAAAAGACAATTTTCAAATTTATCCTTCAATCATCACCAAATACCCATACTTACCTATAGAATTTTACTTAATTAAGTTTTTAAAGTTTATTGTTACATTAAATTTAGTTTTGTTTCACTTTCACCTTTGTTTTCCAACCAGTGATCCTTCATAAAACGTATCACGATACGTATCGTATCGTGAGACAAGTATCGCGATACGTATCGTATCGTGAGGTAAGCGTATCGTGGCAGCCCTACTTTCTGGGGTGTTTATTTCGCTTAAAATTACCATTCTTATATCATTTTAAATGGTATGTAATTAAATGAAAATAAACATAAATGATGGAGAGGTGTCATCTGACACCTCTCCATCATTTATATTTCTTTTTAAATATCCAAAGTGAGTTGTCTTCAGTTATCACTCATTTTGTCTGTCTGTATCAGGTAACAATAACATCATCTCACAACATCTCCCTCTACAAAACAGCCACCTCCTTTAAGCAGTCAGTTTTGGAGTTTTTCATTGGTGGCTGCTTCCTTTCTGGGGTGTTTATTTCGCTTAAAATTACCATTCTTATATCATTTAAATAATATGTAATTAAATGAAAAGAAACATTAATGATGGAGAGGTGTCATCTGACACCTCTCCATCATTTACATTTCTTTTTAAATATCCACAGTGAGGTGTCTTCAGTTATCACTCATTTTGTCTGTCTGTATCAGGTCAAACATCATCTCACAACATCTCCCTCTACTAAACAGCCACCTCCTTTAAGCAGTCAGTTTTGGAGTTTTCTATTGGTGGCTGCTTAACAGAGGTTGCACCGTACCTTTTACTAGTTCTGATTCAGGTACACCAATCAACCTTCCTACCACTGATTCTGTCACCTGAAAAAGAAAGGGAAACACCATATTTACAGTACTTTACAATGTTACACACACACTGGATCCCAAATGCAAAAAGTGGCACTAACAAGGATTCTTCCTTCCCTGAAACCATTCAAGATGGGACTGATTCATTGTGTTGGGGTCCCACCTTACGCCCACCCTTGTCGGTCATTTTGTGTTGTCTCCCAGAATAAGGAAAAAAAGAGACAGAAGAGATAGTAGAGGAGATGAAAAAGAGGGATAGGAAAGGAAGTGGAAAATGAAAGAAAGTGGAGAAGCAGAACCTGACCAATTGTATTGTTTTGCTTGAAGTTTAACCCTTTTTGTAACAAAGGGAATCTTCCTCCTTATATTTAGCAGGAGTCCATTCCCAAAATTAAGGGGTGTTGGGTTGTGTTGTCTTAAAAATTCACTTGGAAAATGACTTAACTTTTTGCAAACAGTGTAGGCCCTGATCAGATGCTGCTTTCTGCGGTGTCTGATCTGGGCCTGCACTGTTTTGCCACCTACCCCTTTTGTGGTTTGCGGTACCAAATGGGTTAATGCCCCCATGATCAACACTACATAGGTCATTTTGAAGATGTTGCTTCCAATTTTGTGTGACTTTTACAGGACACTGAGATGAAATGACATCTCAAGCTGTGTCGCCCAATGAAACCAATAGGGTTTATTAGCATGGACTCGCACTGCTTTGCCTTGGCAGGCTTAGATCCTCTAAATGGTTTAGCTCTGCCTGGAAGCGCCATGTAGCCTGTCTATTTCTTCTAGCCCCGATGGGCTGCCTAACTTTAAGCCAATAACAGTCAGAAACGACACCCAGACAGGACTGATAAAAATTCCACTTGTCTACTCGCCATGATGACGAGTAAAAATTTTGTCTGGGTCCTATCAAATATACCTGTCTGCATGCCCTTGTTCATGAAGGAAGAGTAAATTTTTTGAAGAATCTACAAGCCCTGCGGCAGATGACAAAAGATAATGACATCTTCACCCCAACCAACCACCGCAATGTTACGATAACACATCCATGTGACATAGCGCGTTCTTTCATATCTAAAAAAATGACTATTTTTCTGATGAAAATTTGTCAAAATTTTCTTAATAATGCCTCAAACACAGATTGTGTGTACTCATTAGAACAGCCTCATGGACGCGGTTCTAACGAGTACCCACAACCTATGTCTTGGAACAGAAATAAGAAAAATAATGGATACCCCTGTAAACCCCAGTTTTCTCTATATAAAGTGGGTTTAGGGGGTGTTCATTTTACGGACTTGTTCATGTGATGAGATAGAAATGCCCTTCCACCGGATCTCACCAGATTTGATGCCACCCCCGCCCATCGGGGCTTGGAGAAATAGATTGGGCTGCAAGATGCTTCCACCCAGAGCTGAAACCAACCGCCCACAATGAGTACTGGTAAACGGCTTAGAAGGTCTAAACCTGCACGGGCAAATTGGTGCGAGTTGGACCGTCCATGCATATAAACCTTTTGGTTTTATTGGGTGGCAGGGCTTGAGAAGTCATTTCATCTCATTGCCGGGTAAAAGTCCCAAAAAATTGGAATCAATGTCTCCAAAATGACCTAAATAGTGTTGACGGGGACATAAAACCCTAATCAAACAAACAAACCAGATTTGATTATTTCCACCACTAAAGCTGCAGAGGCTAGTGCAGCTAAGTTTACCTCTTTGGTTGAGAGTTAGTGACTGACTTCCCACAATGGCCACATCTTAAGGATGGCCAAGCATTTTTTTCAATTTGTGACTGAAATGAGGGTAGGGTAGAAAATTTCACCCTAAAAACTTATCTTTTGGTCCCATTAGCCTTGTCTTACCCTGATAAAATGTCCTTAACAGTACTTGCATGTGAAAACAATATTTCTGATGATGTAATAGGTTATTGCATATGGGTCACCTTGAGTTTTAGCTAAAAAAATGCAGGTACCTTTTTTGTGATTTCTCCACATTAATTTTTCTCCTCCTCGATTTTTAACCCACCCCCTCCCCACACCCACCCTTTATATCACTTTATCTACAGTTTCTACCCAAGAATTAACAGGCAATTTTCAGTTCTAACTTACTCAGTATTATAAAATAAACTGGAATGCAGTCAATGGCACATCATCGCAAATCCCCACGCTTTCTCCACAAATAACAACATGTACATGTATTTGCAATTGAATATGACTGACATGTGACCTTTTCATCCCTCCCCCAGGGCACCAGTCTGACCCAAGGGTTAAAATTTTGCATGTATCATATCATACTAATCATACCGTTTGATATGCCACATGACTATGTTAAAAAAAATTAATTTCGACCCCCCCCCACCCAAAAAAAATCCTGCATGACAGTTAAAGGGTTTTTGGCCATTTGGTTCAACAGAGCAGAACCATTTTAGCAGTTTTTGTAGAGGGTTTCCCAAGGAGCCTTCCTGTGAAATTATTTTGAAATTGGACCATTAGCCTAGGAGGAGATATCATTTAAAGGTTTTTCTAATTTTAGCTCTGGGGACCATTTTGTTCAGCCGAGTGGAACCATTTTAGCAATTTTGGTAGAGGGTCACCAAAGGAACATTCCTGTGAAATTATTTTGAAATCAGACCATTA
Organism: Lucinisca nassula; assembly: GCA_963580285.1. NCBI lineage: Eukaryota > Metazoa > Mollusca > Bivalvia > Lucinida > Lucinidae > Lucinisca > Lucinisca nassula. Next base: position 86,315,865 of record OY757016.1, on the reverse strand, counting down.
GCCCAGGAGGAGATGTCGTTTAAAGGTTTTTGTAAGTTTTTCTACTTTCAGCTCCGCCGGTGGCTATTTTGTTCAGTGGAGGGGAGCCATTTTATCAATTCTGGTAGAGAGTCACCCAAGGAACAGCCCTGTGAAATTATTTTGAAATTGGACCATTACCCTAGGAGGAGATGTCGTTTCAAAGTTGTTTTTTTTCTATTTTAAGCTCTGGTGGCCATTTTGTTTGGCAAAGCTGAATTATTTTAGCAATTTTGCTAGAGGGTCACCCAAGAAATATTCCTGTGAAATAAGGTTTTTTCTATTTTTAACTCTGGTGGCCATTTTGTTTAGTGGATTGCAACAATTTAACCCTTTCACACTCAGAACATTAGCCAATACAGCATTCTTTACAGAACACTGATATAGGTAAATCAATAGTCCATGTATGGCTGATAGGCCTGACCGTCTTATCTGAAAAGAGATGTTGACATTTCTGTGTGATTTACGCCCTTATGTTACAAAAATGATTATTTTAGTATATTCTGTACATTTGACAGTTTGTTTGATTTGATGTTTAACGTCCCCGTCAACACTATATAGGTCATTTTGGAGACGTTGCTTCCTAATTTGTGAGACTTTCTTCCGATACTTCTTAAACCAATAAGAGGACAACAGAAGGGTATCTGGTATACCAAGTGCTAAAGGGGGTTAGCTGAAATAAAAGGTAAGCAAAGTAGGTGAAATGAGTTTGTACAGTGCGAAAAAGAAAGTGAGTATAGTTAAAAGATAAAACAGAATCTGGTGGCTTTAGGGGGACACATGCACCACCCTGCAGACAACATGACAGAACTGTGCCATGGTTGGCAGCAAGACAATATAGGCTGGGAGAGCGTTCCAGTGTATAACTGATCTTGGGAAGAAGCTATACTTGTGATAGTTGGTCTGGTCGGGGATTTGCTTGTATGCCAAAGGGTGGATAAATTTCGACTCTCTGCGATTTGGTGTGAGGTAAATCTGAGACAGGGATCGCAACAAGGTCATGTGTGACCTTGTATAGCATGATAAGGCGAGTATTGATGCGTCTCTGATCTAGTGGACGCCATTGGAGTTTGCCAAGCATAGCTGTAACACTTGATGTGTACCTATAATCTCGTGTGGCCCACCTGGCAGCTCTGGGTTGGACAGATTCGAGTTTGTAGATATCTGTAGCTGTATGGGGTGACCAGACACTGGAAGCATATTCCAATTGCGGTCAGACAAGAGTTTTGTATGCTGTGGACTTAAGGTCTTGGTTGTGTACTGTGATATTTCTTTCGATAAAGCAGAGGGTTTGATTTGCCTTTTTGTGATATTGTCTAAGTGCGTTCCCCAGCTGAGGTCGTCAGATATGGTGACCCCAAGGTACTTTGCAGCAGACACACTTTCAAGTTCAGTGTTATGGAGAAAGTATTTGGCGGGAATGGATGTCTTCAGCCCGGTGACATGTAAAACCTGACATTTTGTCGGGTTGAAGTTCATGTCCCAGGCCTTTTCCCATAGGCTATGAAGCAACCCTCCTTCAAGAAGATCTCTGTAAATTAGAGCTATTAGCTCTAATTTACAGAGATCTTCTTGAAGGAGGGTTGCTTCAGACAAGGAGTAAGCATAAGTACATTGCTGTGTCGTCACCAAAGAGTCGGACTTTTGACCTAACCTGCTCTGGGAGGTCATTTATGTATGCAAGAAACATTATAGGTCTGAGAACAGAGCCCTGCGGGACACCAGAGGAGACCGGGATAATGCGGGAGTTGGTGCCATTAGTGACAACAGACTGTGACCTGTTGTCTAAGAAATTTTTGATCCAGTTTAGAGTGCCGCCCCTGATGCCATAGTAGTGAAGTTTTTGTAAAAGTTTTTCGTGGGCGACTTTGTCTAAAGCTTTGCTAAAATCCAGTAATATTAAATCAGCCTGTTTTCTTTATTGCATGTTTCTAGATAATTCATCTATCAACATGATTAATTGGGTCTTGCAGGAACGCTTTTCTCAGAACCCATGCTGTAGTTCGTAAATGTTCTGGCTGTTGAAGTGCTTGGACATACTGGAGGCGACAATGTGTTCTCTAGCACTTTGCATAGAACATATGTTAACGGGCCTCCGTGGCCTAGTGGATAAGAGCGCTGACTCTTAGTCATTAGGCCTCTCACCGCCGTAGGTTCGAGCCTCGCTCGTGCCACGTGTGAGACGCCAAGTTCTGCAACGGAAGGTCAGGTGGTTTTTCTCCGGGTACTCCGGTTTTCGCCCACCTCTGATTAACGATCGGCTCGATATGAGTGAAATAATCTTGAAAGGGCCGTAAAACCCAAACCAAAAAAAAAAAAAAAGAACATATGTTAGGGAGATAGGGCGATAGTTGGCAGGATCAGTGTTATCCCCCTTTTGAATATGGGGGATACATTGGCCTCTTTCCATATGGTGGACAATTTTCCCTGGTCAATAGACTTTTGGAAAATCACTTGGAGGATTGGGGCTAGCTCTTTGTGGAGGTTTTGAAGTACTATGGGTTTCAGCTGGTCTGAACCTGATGCCTTATGGGGGTTGAGCTTCTTAAGACTTTTACCTGACATCGAGATGAAATGACTTCCCAAGCCCTGTCACCCAATGAAACCAATAGGGTTTATAAGCATGGACGGTCCGACTCGCACCGCTTTGCCTGGGTTGAAATTTCTAAGGTCGAAATAACTGGTGCCTATACACTGGATTGCGCTGCGCAACTCGCCCGGTGGGGTCCATAAGGTTGGTGTGAGGGATGCGAGAGGGATAGTTTGGTGGAATTGTTTAGGGTTTGGGATATTTAAATTGCTGTATTGAGCCCATATCGGTTTGGGACAAATATTTTATTCTGTTGCACCCCACTCGGTGGGGCCCACCTGGGGTGGTGGGTGGGTCCCACAGTATTGTGGGTGCGGGGATGAAAAACAATGTTTTTTCCCAAAATCCCCATTCTCAATACTACTTGTGCTATCGTAATGTACACACTATTTATCGTCTTCATCGTCTGAAAAAGGGTCAGGAGTCTTCATAGACTGTAAAGTTGACCTGTATATATGCTGTTTTCTTCCTGATTCGTGCCCCTTAGATGTTTAGCATACGAGCTGCACACTGTAAACAAACTGTCATTATTTTACAAATAATCAGAATTTACTTCAAATTATTAATTTTAATTAGAAAATCAAAAAGACAACAAAGCAAGATAGTTTCTACAAATTACATGCCTGTAATGACATCACTATATCGATCATGATCATCCAGAAACTTTCTCCTTAAATTCATGCCCTTTTGAAAAGCCTGTTTGGATTGTTTCCCTTTGACCTGTGTAGCTTTATTACACTTTGCCATGAAAGGAATAACTCTCTCCCACCTGACCAAAAGTTTTCTGATGCCTGTATAAACATGGTAGAGCCAATTTACTGCTGTAAGTCACTAAGGCTTACATTTATTAAAAATGGTAAGAACTTAGGATGAAAAATCTTAGTAGGTGCAGACAGCAAGATAAACAACCACAACAACAACATCATATCCAAGCGCCTGACTGTCACAGAGGACGTCCTTGACCTCTAATGTTGTTGAAATGAATCTTGACAAGTGAGGCAGAAGCGCACATGTACTTTTCACGCGCTCTTCAAAGGCACAAATTCAACAAGAAGGCATGAATCAAGAAGAAAGAGGCATATATATATATGTGTTCTAACAGGGCTTCCGTTAGGCGGACGTACGGCGTATATTACGTCCCGAAATCGCTTCCGGACGCCCAAATTAAACATCAAAGGCGTCCCGCGGACTCCAGAAAATTTCTCTGTACGGCCAAAAATCTTTACCGAGACGTTTAAACCCGCCCACTTTTAGCGGTTTGTAAAAAGTTTGCTCGCCTTCTTAGCTGGCTGAAACTGCTTTCTGTGTTTATTGAGTACTAAGGACGTCCCATTTTCTGCCTGCGCGGTATTATATTGACAGTCAGAATCATGTGCGTCAGCACACCGTTGATCGTCATCCGTGTGTGAAAAACGTGTCGAGGTGATTGCTCGATGTTTGCATATAATTAAACGGATTAGTAGTTGAGGATAACCTAATTATCTCATTGACGATAAGAGTTTTTAATCATGTAAACGTGTTATTATTAAAATTAAAGCGGGTCGTAATTTAAGTGTTTGGTAGTGAGATTATCATTAGCGATGCAAAGTGTGACAATAATTTTAAAGATAGTTAGCATTTTTTTCTTGAGTAAATAGCAGGTGTTCACTAGGTGAACAGACAAAATTAATTTTTAAAATCCCAAAATGTCACCGCGGTCGCTCATTGATTTTGGCGCCTCTGAAATACGTAAAACCAGCGAATGTGACCAGGCCGGTTCGTCAGGGTACGAGCCGCAGTCTGATCTGTCCGTTAGCCAAAAAGCAAAAAAAAAAAAAAAAAAATACCGCGGACTCGTCTAAGTCTGCTCCAATTGACCAAAGTTGCATGTGTTTCTGTCTGTCTGACGCAGTTCCGAGTGTTTTGAGTACAATGAAGACTCGAAGCGTATGTTCTGCAAAGTTTGTCAAAAATCTTTTACAAAAGAATTTTTCTTTATTTCTTTTTAATCCATATATGACAATTTGTGTCAGGTGTGTTTTATTTGTGTTAAGTTCTACAAACAGTGTAGACAGATCAGACGCTATGTTCTGGGGCATCTGATCTGGGTCTACACGGTTTGCTAATGAACCAAAAATGGGCCACTAGGCATATATGGGGATGGGTAATGCTATTTTTTTTTCTTTACTTTTAATTTATTTATTTTTTTGTGGGGGGGGTTGAGGGAGTTTCACTTGGAATTATACAGGCCAAGCAAAAATATTTTTCTTTTTTTTGTATGCACTCCTCTGCACTTTATTGACCGCATGTATGTCACATAGTTATGAGTAGTTTTGAGTTTTAACGGCCCAGTCAACACTATTCAAGTCTTTTTTGAGCCTGTCAGTTTACCTATCCACACTTTACTAGCCATCTAAAAGGATATACAGGTGATTAAAAATGCAAACAAGAGATTCATAGATTAAATAATATATATTTCTTCATCAAAACAATTTTACGATCCACAAACACCTTGCTTCAAAATTGGGACTTCCTGAATTTTCCAGTGGGACTTCCAGATTTCAAGGGTAGGAAGTCTGGGACTTCCTGAATTTGGGAGTTAATGGAAGCCCTGTTCTAAAGTTCAACTTATCCGAAAGTAGATTTTTTTAAACTAAGGTACTTGTTGCCTTAGGTACGAGTTGACCAAAAACAGGTACGAGTTGACTAAGGACTAAGGTACGAGTTGACATAGGTACGAGTTGACCAGAAACCAACAATTCTGATGAAATTACCCCACCACACAATATCACCAATGTAAACGACTGGCAGCTAGTCGAAATTTACACATCCACATAATGTATGGCCTTGACCGTTAGAAAATATGTACCCTGATATTGTCTGTTCCTTCTACGATGACTTTTCTTGTACTCTGTGATGCACCCATTATGGTTTTTTACAATAATTTAGCCGGTGCCCTTCCACCGACACAAAACCGGAACTTGGCTAATAGGAGCTATCTGCACAGATAACGTGTCATGCACATATCCGTGTTACGGACAAGGGTCGTTTCGCCCGTGAGTCGTGTCGCCCGTGGGTCTTCGCCTGGAGTCATTTCGCCCTGGGTCGTTTTGCCCGTGGGTTATTTCACCCTCCGGATAAACAATTAAGTTTGACTATACACTTCACCAGCAAATTTTGGAGCAGGTTCAATCCGCCAAATATCTTGGTATCACCATCACTGACGACCTTGACTGATTTTGTTTGTTTGTTTGGTAGAAACCAAAATGTAAATTGTAGTCTTCGTTTATGAACTTATTCATAAACATGCTGGTGGTCACCGTTTACTTTCGGCGTTTTTGCACAGCCAAAAGCAAGTCGACAATGCTACTACAGGTACAAAATTATGAGAAACACAAACAGCAATGAAGTTTAATAGATGTACTGAAATAATATTAAGATTACCAAGAAATTTCATTACGATAACACACCCGTGCGACATACTGCATTTTTCACATCTCCAAAATGACCATTTTCCTGATGAAAGTCCGTGATATTTTTCTTATAAATACTGCAAACATAGGTTGCAGTTGCTCGTTTGAACCGCCTCATTGGGGCGGTTCTAACTACTAAAGTCCCTGAAAAAGGATGCGTTTGGGATCACTTCGCTAAGGGAAAATGGAATTCTAAAAACAGATGCGCGCGATAAGGCTAATATTTGCAATAAACAGTTTCAATCAGCATTTACGCGTGAAACTGATGGTGAGCTACCATCTAAAGGTGCAAGTTCGTTCCCCTCTATGGGGGACATAACAGTTGACCCCAGTGGGGTCGCTAAACTGTTAGGTAAGCTCAAGATACATAAGGCATCTGGGCCCGATGACCTGAATGCCAGGGTACTTAAGGAATGCAGTGCTGAAATATCTCCTGTGTTGGCCTTTATCTTCAATCAATCACTTGCCCAGGGCACTGTACCAGATGACTGGCGACAAGCAAATGTAACCCCGGTCTATAAAAAAGGAGAAAAATATGATGCAGCAAATTATAGACCAGTGTCGCTAACATGCATCTGTTGCAAAACCTTGGAGCATATATTAGTAAGCAACATCAACAAGCACTTAGCCTTTGAGAGCATTCTTGCTGACTGTCAACATGGTTTCCGGAGTCAAAGGTCTTGCGAAACGCAGCTTGTTCAATTTTACCATGACATTGTGAGCAATCTGGATGGGGCCATAAATCGTGGCCACAAACAGACTGACTTGATCATCATGGACTTTGCTAAGGCCTTTGACAAGGTACCTCACAGAAGGCTATTACATAAACTGGAGTACTATGGGATAAGAGGATCCACGCATAGGTGGATTAGCTCATGGCTCTCTGGGCGCTCACAACAAGTTGTACTTGATGGCCAAGCGTCTGATCCAGTCCCTGTTTTATCTGGAGTCCCCCAAGGTTCGGTCCTTGGACCGGTCCTTTTCTTGGTTTTCATTAATGATCTCCCCGACAATATCAGGTCATCGGTCCGTTTGTTTGCTGATGATTGTGTCCTGTATAGGAACATATATTCTCCTTCTGACTGTCTTATTTTACAAGATGACCTGGACCAACTTGCACAGTGGGAGGCCGATTGGCAAATGAAGTTCAATGTGGCCAAATGTCACTCAATGAGAGTGTCACGACACCCTCCGGACAAGCAAATTAAGTTTGACTATACTCTTCACCAGCAAGTTTTGGAGCATGTTCAATCCGCCAAATATCTTGGTATCACCATCACTGACGATCTTGATTGGGGTCAACATATCTCAGAGATTACATCTAAAGCAACTAGGACTTTGGGATTCCTTAGACGGAACTTGGCTTTTGCACCTAGGCAGACAAAGGATGTTGCATATAAAACATTGGTTCGCCCTCAACTCGAATATGCATCACCCATTTGGCACCCCTATGTTAAAACTCAGACTCAGCAGGTGGAGAAGGTGCAGAGGACAGCTGCTCGATGGACCTGTAGGCGATGGCGAAATAGAAGTAGCGTCGGTGACATGCTTAATGAGCTAGAGTGGCCGTCCCTGGAGGCCCGTCGTGAGCAGTCCTCTTTAACCTTCTTCTACAAGATACACTCTGATTCAGTGTCTATTGATAAAGATAGGTACTTGACCCCTGTAACACTGTCGACCCAAACAAGGGCATCAAAATTAAACGACTCACAATATCGTAGATACCAGTCCTATAGTGATGCCCTGAAGAACTCGTTTTTTCCTAGAACTATTCCCCAATGGAATAGTCTTCCCTCCTCTGCGGTGAATGCCAAGTCCGCAGAAGAGTTCAAAGCCCGCACAGTGTAAGATTGGGTCTCAGAGGTATGCGTTTTAGGATACCTCTGTTATGCAGATTGTAAATAGTTTTAAGGACGCATCCAGTGCCTCTCTTTTTTTTTTTTTCAGCTAAATTCTAAATTTAGCCACCCAATCAACTGAGGTAATGGCCAGATATGACCGACTCAGTATAAGAAGATAGATAGATAGATACTACCAAACTTATGTCTTGGAGCATAAATCCATAAACCCCAGTTTTCTCTATATAAAGTGGGGTATGGGGATCAGAATTGTTACTGGTGACACGTCAAATGACATTCATACACCAGGACCTGTAATGTGAGAAGTTAGTCCCTAGCTCTAACCAAAGATGTTAATTTAGCTACACAATCATCAGCCCCTTCAGCTGTCGAAATAATCGAATCGGGAAGGGCATTCCAATCTCTAATGGTTCTGGGGAAGAACGACTCTTTATAAATGTCAGTTCTTGCAGTAAGGGTCTGAAACGCCAATGCATGGTGATTTCTACAGTGTGTAGCTGGGGTTACAAGGTCATCTGTTGGAATGCTGGCAGCACCCTTTAGACCTTTGTATAAAATGATTAGCCTACTGTCTTTTCTCCTACTGTCTTGAGAGACTCCCATTTCAATTTTCCAAGTATTCCAGTCACGCTCCCAGTTTCAAAGCAGTAATTGCCTGTTACAAATCTAGCAGCTCTATTCTGAACTTTCTCAATTTCATCGTTAAGGACCACTCCACTGGGGGTCCCAGATACAACTACCATATTCCAAGATTGGGCCAACAAGACCTTTAGATGCTACCTCTTTTACATCCTGAGGGCACTGATGAAGATTTCGCCTCAGGAAATCAAGCGTTCTATTTGCCTTAGTACACATGTTGCAAATATGAGAATTCCATCTCAAGTTGTGTGAGATTGTCACTCCAAGGTATTTAATGGAGTCCACACTCTCGAGGACCGTTCCCTCTAAGGTGTAAGAAGCCTCAAATTTATTAGATCTCTTCCTAGTTATCTGCATAATATTGCATTTAACTGACTGAAATCTCATGCACCATTTTCGGGCTCAACATCCTAATCTATCTATGTCAGCCTAAAGTTTCAATGAGTCATCTGTATCTCTAATTTCCCGGTAACAAACACAGTCATCTGCGAACAGTCTTATTACTGAGTCAATGTCAGTGGAAATACCATTGATGTACATGGACAACAAAAGTGGACCAAGAACGGTCCCTTGCGGGACTCCAGACAAAACTGGAGGCCACTCTGAAGATTCACCATTAACAACAACCCGCTGTATTCTGTAGCAAAGGACGGAATCTATCCATTTGAGGTCTTTCCCCCAATTCCATAACCAAATAACTAAGATTTGAGTAGTTCATGAGGAGGGGTGTCAAAAGCCTTCTCGAAGTCCAGAATAAATGTGTCCACCTGTCCCCCTTTGTCCAAGATTTTTGCCCAGTCATTAATGACTGTGCTTAGCTGAGTTTCACAACTATGCATTTTCCTAAATGCATGTTGTCTGTCTGACAAAAGTTAATGTTCGTCCAAGTGGGCCATGATGTCTGAGCAGACTATATGTTCCAGCAATTTACACAGAACAAGTCGACACAGGGCGATAATTACGGACAAGAGCCCTATCTCCTTTTTTGAAGAGTGGACAGATGTTTGCTAAAAGCCATTCTTTCGGGATTTCACCCGTATCAAGAGACTGTTGAAACAAGTGTGCGAAAACTGGCCCCAACTCATTTGCTAATTCCTTCAGGACTCTAGGATGAAGCTCATCAGGTCCTAAGGCTTTAGTGGGGTTTACGCCTTGAAGTAACTTGATCACTCCTGCAGTTGTCACAACAATATTATTCATGAATGGGGCCGATCTTCCAGTCAATGGAACCTCCTTGAATTCAGTTTTATTAAACGCATCATTGAATTGACCAACTAGTTCCTCTACCCTTTCAGAGTCTGATTCAGCAGCCCCGTTCTCTCCTCTTTTATTAAGGGGCGGGATACATTGCCTGTCTTTCTTCTGGCTATTGATATATCTGTAGAAGTCTCTGGGATTCGCCTTTACATCACCTACCAAGTTATTCACATACAAATAATGCTGATTTTTTATATCAGTCTTGATTTCAAGTCTCAAGTTTTCAAATTTTGTCCGGGTCTTCATTTCACGGACTTGTTCACATGATGTAACGCAATTTTGTATTTTTTCTCCTGTTTCAGTAGCATACGTAGAAGTTTATTGCATTTGTTCTTCTCAATTCGTAGTTTAAAGTAGAAAAACGTGGCACCTTTCCTCATCCTTTACACATTTAACCAGAAGCCTCCGTGCTGTAGTTGTTATGTTACTCGCCTTGTAAACCAGGGGTCGCAGGATCGACCCTGGGCTTCTCCAGACTTTCGGATGAGTCTTTAAACCGAGGCCCCGTCTCCGTATGACCTTAGCTGTTGGTAAGACGTAAAACTCAAACACTCACTCACTCAAACATTTAGCCAACAACACGCTGATATATTCCAATTTAATGCACCGATTCGGCCAGTCACCGTAATATTTGTCGTTTCCAGAACATGTCGCTTTGTCGTCTCGGAACAGTTTGTGCATTGACGGGGGTGTGCAAGTATCTTTTGCAGCAAAGGCCCTGGTAAGACAGCGCATGCGCAGACGCGCTTGAAGCTTTGCAGGTCGACTATGCGATAATGACCATTTTCACATGTGCTGGCAGCTTTTGTTTTAAATAACGTAGATGTTTTAGTGCGTTCGACTTCGGAACTAAAGGTCGCAGGTTCGAGCCTCGCACGGACCACCGACTGACAAACTACGAGTCTGTTCACCCAACAGTTAATGGCTCCGGTACCTGATTTACTTCTGGGGTTTGGGGATTAAAGGCAGCGGAAAGAGATGTTGTCGTGCGCTAGACACAATGGGCTCTAATACCCGCTACCCGACGCCCACACCTTAAGCTTATACTGCTTGAAAAGATAAAACATTGTGAATGTCGGGCAAAACTCCCACAAAATTGGAAGCAACGTATCTAAAATGACCTATGCAGTGTTGACGGGGACGTTAAACCTCAAATCAATCAATAAACAATCAACATGGGAGACGTCTGTTTGCATTCGGCTACGGCTTTTGAGATGCTTGACATACATGTTCACAAGGGAAACAACTTTCATGACATTTGCTATCCTGCATAACGATAACAAGTCCGTGCAACGAACATCCATTGAAACCCCACTTTATATACAGAAAACTGGGGTTTGCGTTGATAGAGAACGTTCTTCTCTTATTTCTGCTCCAAGAAATAGATTGTTGGTACTCGTTAGAACTATCTCAGTGAGACGGTTCTAACCAGCAGTCTCAATTAAGGCATTCGAACGAGCACCCTCAACCTGTGTTTGGAGTATAAAAAAGAAATCATCAGAAAAGTGACCATTTAGGAGATATGAGAGAATGCACTAAGTCACACGGGTGTGTTACTGGGTCGACTGTGAAAGGAAAGTAGACTGCTACACAGACTTCTATTTTAAAATAAACGTCCTCAATTTATTAATAGATGGTCTGTGTAGCAGTCTAAATGGAAAGTAAATTTATTTAACATGTTTAATAGCAGTCGATACCTGTTGCCAAGGTTTGTTGGTTTGTTTGATTTGAGGTTTAACGTCCCCGTAAACCCTGTATAGGTCATTTTCGAGACGTTGCTTCAAATTTTGTGGGACTTTTACCCGACATTGAGATGAAATGACATTTCAAGCCCTGGCGCTAATGAAACCAGTAGGGTTGATAAGCGTGTGCGGTCCGACTCACACCGCTTCGCCTGGACGGGCGGTTTACCAGTACACGTGCACGTGTGCGGTCGGTTTCCGTTCTGTGTGCAAGCATCATGCAGCCCATCTATTTCTCCAAGCCCCGATGGGCGGAGACCGCCTGTTGCCAAGGTAGATAAAATATTTTGAAAGGGTTGCTTCCCCTGTAACAACGGTATTCATCCGTGACGGCGTCTCTGATGGGAGCTGTGGGATAATTATATCGATTCCTGAGCATTGCCTTCACTTCAGTTTTACTGAGGTATGCCGATTTCTATTCAGACTCTTCAGCCTCCCTTCGTTGGTGCAGAATTGACAACTAAAAGAAAATAAGAAAAAGAGAAAAGAAATTTACACCAAACGGCTACTCCCAATGAAGATGTATTCATTCCGCTTAACGCCGACTTTTGACGTTGGAAGAAGTTTCTTTTTTTTTTTTTTTTTTCTTTTTCTTTTTGTTCGGTTCTGATATTTTCTCAATGATCAGCCTCTTAACAAGAGATAACACATTACAAAATTGAATTGTTAAAAAGCACCTACATTAGCCCCTATGGGGCGCCTCAGCTAAACATAGCGCAGACTGACCTGAATACCTAGCGGACAGTTCCACAATCGCACGATTGTTAACCAAATTATTGATTTTTTATACTAATAGAGGGTAATAGATGAAACAGATTTCGAGGCTATCCGTGCTTTTTAGCGCATTCTCTGCTTTCGAAGGTTGATGTTTTTGCAAATTATAAGTCACATTTTCAACACCAAAATGCGCGTGATATTTGCACATGCGCAATGCCCCATAGGTCATGTGTACAAAATAAACAGGTGTATTGGGAAAACGGGGTATAAAATCCGATGACATTACCTTTCGTGACGGATTTTCCGCGGATATCAAGAACAAGAAACAAGCGCCTGGAAAGATATTTTCCTTGGATCCAAAAGTGCCCAAAAAGCAAGCGTTTACGGGAACTGCCGATAACTACTACCTGCCGATAACTGCTCGGACACGAGTACATGTACATGAATCAAGTACACCCATCTAACGCACTGAAGACCCTGACGATACTCAGATTAATTGGAGTCTTTCTCGAAGACCCAATTTCGTTTGGCTCAATCCAGTCAATATGATTTGTTTGTATTCAGGTTTAACGTCCCCTTAACCACTATTTTGTTTATACTAATTTATTTTAGTTCGATTGCGATGGAAGCTTCAAGCCTATTTAATTTGTAAGATTTAGAGTCCATAATAAGGGATGAGATGTTAATTCATTTGGAAAAGAACAATCTTTTGTCAGAGCATCAACATGGCTTTACAAGTCACAAGTCTTGTCTCACAAATTTGTTAGAAACGTTGGAGGAGGTAACTTCCGCATTGGATAATGGTGAAGGAATAGACATGGTTTTCCTAGACTACAAAAAGGCCTTTGACAGTGTCCCTCACAAGCGTTTAGTATATAAGCTATCTAAGTATGGTTTTGGTGAAAAGTTTACCAATTGGATATCAGACTTTTTAAGTAGCAGAACCCAAACTGTTCATATCAGAGGTCATTTTTCTCATCCAGCGAAAGTAATAAGTGGAGTCCCTCAAGGGTCAGTCATTGGACTCCTTTTGTTCATTTTATATGTAAATGAAATACCGGAACTAGTCCAAGGTACTGCTAAGCTCTTTGCAGATGATGCAAAGATTTTTGATAAAGATTACAATAAAGACTCTCTTCAGAAAGATTTAGATATACTTTATAAATGGTCCAGTCAATGGCTATTAAGATTTAATGAATCAAAATGTAAGATAATGCATATTGGCAGAGATAATCCAAGAAAAGATTACACAATAGGAAGGACTATATTACAACAGATATCAGAAGAACGTGACCTAGGAATATATATAACAGAAGACTTGAAGCCTAGTTTACAATGTGTTAAGGCAGCCAAGAAAGCATCTTCTGCTCTTGGTATTATTAAGAGATCTTTTACTAACTTTGACGCTTCTAGTTTTGCCTTAGTATATAAGACATACGTTCGGTGTCATATGGAATACGGTGTACAGGCATGGAATCCGTATTACAAGAAAGATATAGAAGTTTTAGAGAAAATTCAGAAACGAGCAACCAAGTTGGTACCAGAATTGAGGAACCTATCATATTGTGAAAGATTAAAGAGATTAAAGTTAACTTCTTTAACAGATAGACGCAAACGGGGTGATTTGATAGAGGCTTATAAGATAATAACTGGAAAGGAGAATATAAAAAGAGATAAATTTTTCAAGTTTTCATCAGATCAGTGCAGTAAAACAAGAGGCAATTCTATGAAATTATATAAACCTAGACTAAACAAGAGTATTCTACAAAGAGTCAATTTCTTCAGTAATCGTGTAGTGAATTCTTGGAATGCGCTTCCAGAATACGTGATTTCAGCTGGCTCAGTCAATACCTTCAAGAATCGACTGGATCGATACCTCCAATCCAGATATGGGGCACAAGGGGCATCGCCCATTAATTAACTCCCCCATTAGCCTAAAGTAAAGTAAAGTAAATCGCTCTCGAACACTCATTCTGGATGTTTTCACGCGCGCGAGAGAGAGGCAGTGACTATTACACCACTGCTACCCATTTACACCTGGGTGGAGTGAGGCAGTGTCATTACGTGTCTTGCCCAAGAACACACCTCGATACCTGGTGCCGGATTCGAACGCACAACTACTCGATCTCGAGTGGAACGCGTTAACCACTGCGCTATCGAGGCTGATCATTGCCTTCGCTTCTGTTAAACACTATTTAGGTTATTTTGGAGACGTTGCTTCCCACTTTGTGGGACTTTTGCCCGACATTGAGACAAAATGATATCTCAAGCCCTACCGCGCATAGAAACCGCTAGGGTTTAAGGAGCGGCGCGACTCCCTTCACTTTTCCTGGTCAGCCGAAGACGTAAGCGGTTTACCAGTACTCAAGTTCTGTCGGTTTTAGGTCTGCTCGGAAGCATCATGCAGCCCAGCCCCGAAGGGCGGGGGCACCCCGGTCACCATAAAAGTTGTAAAATGAAATTGCAATGACAACTATTTTATCCCAAAACAAGAAATATCTTTAAAAAGATATGCGGCGTAGATTTAAATGGAAGGCTGTTTTGAAATATGAGCTACAATATTAATAGCAACAACGGTCTAGCTATGAAATGGTTTACTGTATTCTAACAATTCAGCTGTCACGCGAGAAAAACAAGAGCTTTGCAGAGGGCGGCGTCCCGCCCATCTGAGTTAAGGTCAAGGTGAAAGGTCAAGGCCAAAATCATGACCTCATTTCAAGAGCATTTTTTTTTTTTGGTTTGGGTTTTACGGCCCTTTCAAGATTATTTCACTCATATCGAGCCGATCGTTAATCATAGGTGGGCGAAAACCGGAGTACTCGGAGAAAAACCACCTGACCTTCCGTTGCAGAACTTTGCGTCTCACACGTGACCCGAGCGAGGCTCGAACCCACGGCGGTGAGAGACCTAATGACTAAGAGTCAGCGCTCTTATCCATTAGGCCACGGAGGCCCGTCATTTCAAGAGCATATGATCCCAAGAGCATATGATCTCAAGTATATGCATGATAAATAGGAAAATTTTATCTCACAAATTCTAGGGTCAACATTTACGGCTATGGTGCACGTAAATGCACAGACGGACGAACAGACAAACGGACGGAAACTTGATCTTATGTGGTCCTAACTAAAACTCAAATTACCCTTAATTATTCCTTTTCAGAATTTATATTACAGTAACGATTTTCGAAAATATTCATTTTGTGTTAAAATGGACATAAAGAAAAATGAAGAAAAATGATACACTGAAACTTTTATTGCGCATATTTTGTAAATTAAACATCTGTCAATCTGTAATGCGATTATTACATGTTTTTGTTATGCTATATCTATTTATTATAAGTAAAAAAAAAAAAAAAAACTTCCTTTCGTAAAAACAATCTTTCTTTCGCGAAAGGAACCTGCCTTTCGCGAAATGGTTCCTTTTGCTATATAGACCAACCGCGTAAAATTAGGTCAAAATACACCGCAGCAATAGTACAGAATTCACTAGAAACACAACTATGCATATGACATATGGTCATCAAAGGACAAGACTGTTTAAGAACAAGGTGAGCAAGTCGAAACTGTATATATTTTTCATTCATAACTCACATAAACAAGAGGGCCCACAGGGCCCTGGTTCGCTCACCTGTTTGTCACTGTCTCGAGTACTTTCTATTTTTAGCTCTGGTGGCCATCTTGTTCATCAGCAGAGTGATTTTAGTTTATTTGGTAGGGAGTAACCTAGGCAACATACCTGTGAAGTTTGAATCAAATTGGCCTTAGGGTTTAGGAGGAGTTCATGTTTGAATCAAATTTACAATATTTTTCTATTTTCAGCTCCGGTGGCCATTTTGTTCATCGGGGCGGGATCGTTTTAGCCTTATTGGTAGAGGGTCATCTAAGCAACATTACTTCGAAGTTTGAATGAAATTGGCCCAAGGTTACAGAAGGAATTGTCGTTTGAAGATTTTTATTTTATTTTTAGCTCTGGCAGCCATCTTGTTCATTTGAGTGGAATGAGTTTTAACAATTTTGGTAGGCAGTTCCCTAGGCAACATTCCGGTGAAGTTTTAAATCCAATTGGCCCAAGGGTTTAGAAGGAGTTCGCATTTGAAGCTAATTTACAATGTTTTTCTAATTTTAGCTCTTGTAACCATTTGTTAATCGTTTATGCTATTTTCCTAGAGGGTCATCTACACAACATGGTTCAAAAGTTAAAATAAAATAGGACAAATGTCAAGGAAAAAGGTCAAATATCATTTTATGTATGAATAGAAAGCCCTTGTCGCAAGGAACCTACATGCCAAATATGAAGGCTGTATCTCAAATGCTTCAAATGTTATGACAAAGTAGGTCAATGGTCAAGGTCATGGGTCAAAGGTTTTGAATGGTTGAGAAAACTTGTCACAAGGAACATACATGCCAAATATGAAGGCTCTATCTCATATGGTTCAAAAGTTATGATAAAGTAGGTCACAGGTCAAGGTCACAGGTCAGATCTTTATATGAGTGGGAAGCCCTTGTCACAAGGAACCTATATGCCAAATATGAAGGCTCTATCTCAAACGATTTAAAAGTTATGACAAATTAACCTACGGATCTACTTTTTGATTTGCCATGACCCATATTCGAACTTAACTGAGATATTGTCCAGATGATCATTCTGAGCAAGTTGAATGGTGATTTGACTAAAACTGTGGCCTCTTAGAGTGTTCAAAACGTTTTTCTATGATTTGACCTGCTGGCCTACTTTTTGACCCAACATGACCCATATTCATACTTGACCCAGATATTGTCAAGATGATAATTCTGAGCAAGTTTGATGATGATCGGACCAAAACTGGGACCTCTAGTGTGTTCACAAGGTTTTTCAAAAATCTGACCTACTGACCTTCTTACTGACCAGACATGACCCATATTCGAAATTAAGCGAGACATGGTCAAATGATCATTTTGAGCAAGTTTGATGATGATCGGACCAAAAATGTGGCCTCAAGTGTGTTCAGAGGGTTATTCTATGATTTGACCTACTGACCTACTTTTTGACCAGTCATGACCCATATTCGTACTTGATTGAGATATTGTCAGGATGATCATTCTGGGCAAGTTCGATGATGATCGGACAAAAACTGTGGCCTCAAGTGTGTTCACAAGGTTTTTCTATGATTTGACCTACTGACCTACTTTATGACCCGACATGACCCGTATTCGAACCTGACCGAGATATTTTCAAGATGATTATTCTGGGCAAGTTTTATGATGATCGAACCTAAACTGTGACCTCTAGTGTGTTCAGAAGGTTTTTCTACGATTTGAGCTACTAACCTACTTTTTGACCGACATTGCCCATATTCAAACTTGACCGATATATTGTCAAGACTATCATTCTGAGCAAGTTTGATGAAGATCGGACCAAAACTGTGGCCTCTAGCGTGTTCACAAGGTTTTTCTATGATTTGGCCTACCAACCTACATTGTGTCCCGACATGACCCATATTCGAACGTGACCAAGATATTATCAAGATGCTCATTCTGAGCAAGTTTGATGATGATTGGACCAAACCTGTGGCCTCTAGTGTGTTCACAAGGTTTTTCTATGATTTGGCCTACCAACCTACATTGTTACCCGACACGACCCATATTCGAACGTGACCAAGATATTATCAAGATGCTCATTCTGAGCAAGTTTGATGATAATTGGACCAAACCTGTGGCCTCTAGTGTGTTCACAAGGTTTTTCTATGATTTGACCTACAGACCTACTTTATGACCCGACATGACCCGTATTCGAACTTGACCGAGATATTTTCAAGATGATCATTCTGGGCAAGTTTATGATGATCGAACCTAAACTGTGGCCTCTAGTGTGTTCAGAAGGTTTTTCTCTGATTTGACCTATTGACCTACTTTTTTCACCCAACATGACCCATATTCGAACTTGACTGAGACATTGTCAAGATGATCATTCTGGGCAAATTTGATGATGATTGGACCAAAACTGTGGCCTCTAGTGTATTCACAAGGTTTTTCTATGATTTGACCTACCAACCTACATTGTGACCCGACATGACCAATATTCGAACGTGACCAAGATATTATTGAGGATGCTCATTCTGAGCAAATAAAAATAAAAAATTTGATGATGATTGGACCAAACCTGTGGCCTCTAGTGTGTTCAGATGGTTTTTATATGATTTGACCTACTGACCTACTTTTTGACCCGACAACACCCATATTCGAAGTTTACTGAGATATTGTCAAGATGATCATTCTGGGCAAGTTTGATGATGATTGGACCAAAACCGTGGCCTCTAGTGTGCTATCAAGGATTTTCTCTGATTTGACATACTGACCTTTTTTTTTGACCCGACATGACTCATATTCGAACTTGACCGAGATATTGTCAAGATAATCAATCTGAGCAAGTTTGATGATTATCGGACCAAAACTGTGGCCTCTAGTGTATTCACAAGGTTTTTCTATGATTTGACCTACTGACCTACTTTGTGGCCCGACATGTCCCATATTCGAACTTGTCCCAGATATTGTCAAGACGATCATTCTGAGCAAGATTGATGACGATCGGACCAAAACTGTGGCCCCTAGAGTGTTCACAAGGTTTTTCTATGATTTGACCTACTGACCTACTTTTTGACCCGGCATAACCCATATTCGAACTTGACCGAGTTATTGTCAAGATGATCATTCTGAGCAAGTTTTATGGCGATCGGCCCAAAACTTTGGCCTCTAGAGTGTTCACAATGTTTTTCTTTGATTTGACCTACTGACCTACTTTTTGACCTGCCATGACCCATATTCGAACTTGACCGAGATATTGTCATGATTATCATTCTGACCAAGTTTGATGATGATAGGCTCAAAACTGTGACCTCTAGTTTGTTCACAAGAAACGTTTACTGACGCACGCTCGCACGGACGAACGCACGACGGACGACGGACAAAAAGTGATCCCAAAAGCTCACCTTGTCACTACGTGACAGGTGAGCTAAAAATGAAACATTTCCTAGGTTAAAACTTGGGTAAACTGTCGTATTTTTATGCAAATCATTGGCCAATGAAATGGTCGTCTTCTCGAACACGTGGTTTTATTGGCCAATAGAATAACGGAAAATGTAGAACAAAACCAAAAACATAACGGCTACGCCGTGGAGTCTTTGCATGTTGCTCTGCGAATTGAACAAGACAAAACTTAATGTACTCATTAAAAGCCATAAGCAAAGAACACAGCCATCAAGCGCCCCCGAACTGCTGATAAACTTTTTTGTTTTGTTTGATTTGAGGTTTAACATCCCCGTCAACACTGTAAAGGTCATTTTGGAGACGTTGCTTCCAATTTTGTGGGACTTTTACCCGACATTGGGATGAAATGACATCTCAAGCCCTGTTGCCCAATGAAACCAATAGGGTTTATTAGCATGGACGGTCCGCCTCGCACTTCGGTTCCTGGACAGGCTTAGATCCACTAAGCGGTTTACCAGTACTAGTGTGCGGGCCAGATTCAGCTCTGCGTGGAAGCATCGTGCAGCCCATATATTTCTTCAAGCCCCTATGAGCGGGGGCCGTCTGATAAACTTCTTATCACGATAACACACCTATATAAATTTGACCCCCTTAAACCCTACTTTTATATAGTAAAATTGGGGTTTGCAGGGGTATACATTATTTTCATTTTTCGGTGGCGAGGAGCAGCTATAGTACCATTTTTAATGACTTTGGTTTGTCGCGGCCCGGGAACGAACCAGTGACCTCCCGTTCCCCGGAGCGGACACTCTACCAACTGAGGTATAGGGGCCGGTACACTTTATGAAGAAAACGTGTGGTTTACAATGGTATACATTGTTTCCTTAATTGTTTGTGGGCTCGTTAGAACCGCAACTGTTTCATGTTTCTGCATACAAATCATCGAGCAAACACGCTTGTATAATTTAGACCCCCTTAAACCCCACTTTTTATAGTTAACTTGGGTTTACAGGGGTATTCATAATTTTTCTTATTTCTACTGAAAAACACAGATTGTTGGTACTCGTTAGAACCGCCTCGCCGCGGGCGGTTCTAACGAGTACCCACAGTCTATGTTTTGAGCAGAAATAAAAAAAACACATCACAAGTTTTCATCTTAAAATTTAAGTTTTTTTTCGGCGGAAAAGTTTACAATGCATTTGTATAGGCGTGTTTTCGTAATGAACAAAAATATTATGAAATTTCATTAGACAGATACTATCTTCACAGCCATAAAGCATGGGGTTCTGTTGTAGATGGGCGTTTCCTACCCTCGGGATGACCGTGCTGAGCGCGGTCATCCCGGGGCTTGGAAACGCCTATTTACAACAGAACACCATATTAGATTCTTTTTCTTGCACAACGCTACCGAAAATTTTCATATTACTTTATTTAAAGTTTTATTTTTCGCGCACTATATATATCATATTTAGTTTGCCAGGGTAAGACCAGAATTTCTATTCCAGGCTAAAACCACGGATTTCCTTATCTGGTGTGCAAGAAAGCATTTTGTTGCATGCAAGATAAGAATATCCAACAATGACACAGCCGCGTGGTAGAGAGCGACGACAAAACTGCAACTGAAACGTTCGCCCCCGCCCATCGGGGGTTAGAGAAATAGATAGGCAGCATGGTGCTTCCACGCTTAGCTGAAACTGACCACACATGAGTACTGGTAAACCGCTTAGAAGGCATAAGCCTGCCCAGACAAAGTGGTGTGAGTCAGACTATCCAATGCATATAAGCCATTTGCTTCCATTGAGCGGCAGGGCATGAGACAAGTTATTTCATCTCAATGTCGGGTAAAAGTCCCACAAAATTGGAAGCAACGTCTCCAAAATGACCTAAATAAAGTTGACGGGGACGTTAAACATCAAACAAGCAAAAACAAAACAACTGAAACGTTGCATTTAATGCATTAACCAATTTATGCTACAGTATATAATTGCAACACGCAACACTATGACCTTGTCCAGAACAGTCCTTCGTGGGCACACACTGTCCGTGTTGGGGACATTGCATTTCTGTTGAATAGTTGGCGTGTCATACTAAGTTATTTATAAGACTTTCAAGGGGCGTAACAAATCAAAACGAACAAAAAATCAACACTCTGCATATTTTGCAATAGTTTGGTTAATCACTTTAATTTTGATTAAAGGATTTCAATTAAAAAATACATAAAAATATGCCTAACATAAAGTTTTATGAATCTATTCCAGTTTGTATTGGTGACAAAATATTTGCTGGTAATAAACCTTTTCATAGTTGAAATTATTTTGATACTAATAGTAAGTTGCGGTCCTCCTTGCCATGTCAGGGGTGGAGGCAGAGAATAATGGAAGCCAGAACTGATAATGTATGTTAGTTTTTTTCCTCGGCCAGACATTCGAAAACAGGGCTGTGCTCTGACACATTTGGCAGTCGAAATTGGCAACACGTCATCACATACTAGAGCCCGTCTTTGGTCTGATTCCTGCACTCAAAATTCTAAAATCGCTATAGCTCTGTTATTAGGACAAACGCTGTACCTTGGGTGCGATTTGTGCCTTCCTCCGATTAAGAGTTCAGTATATTCCCATTGGTCAGCTGACACCTGTCGAATTGACAAGTGCCAGCACATTGGAGGCCCTGGAAAGAGCAGTTCATAAACTAATCCCATTTAGCGAGATGGGGGTAGCCCCTATGTGCTTTTAGCGCCCGGTTACCTTACAAAATCTATCAAGTCAAGTCAAGTCCGCGAAAGAAGTCACCTAGCTCCCAATCGGCTAGCTGATAACTGTCAAGCATACAGGAGTCAGCATATTGGCAGCCTAGGGAAAAGACCTACAACTAATCCCAGCTGGCGAACTGGGGGGTAGCCCCTATGTGCCCTTGGCGCCCGGTTACCTTAAAACATCCGTCAAGTCATCTATTTATTTTGCATCAGGACAAAGAAGAAGAACAGCGTTGAATTCGATGGGATGTTTTTATTGTATCGTGATCCCAAATGAATATCAAAGGAGTCAGTAAAATGGCCATTTAAAGAAGCATTTAACCCAGCTAATTAAGAATCAATTAGTCCTTACAAAAGAAACATTCTGACTAAAAGACAAAAATTATTCTATTGTGGAAGCAGGCTACAAACCGCATACAAATCCATACACTTTCCACTTGTCTGGAGCAAAATAATCCGTAATCAAAATTTGCCGCATGACGTTAAATTAAACTGGAAATTTCTTCTGACGAAACGTCAACTTTCAACGTCATTTTCCACGTTTTACGCTGATACTCGTAACCGCTGATACTCCTTTTCAGCATTTCTTTTAGGGCTACTGATGAGGCCTTGATGGCCGAAACAAGCTTGTCTGGCCCAAACAGCAAATGGATTCTGCTATTTTCGTTTTTGAATGCGTTCGTGGTTCTCAAAGGGCATCCCTTTTAGCCTTATTTAATACACATGATTTAAAGCAAACTAGACATTTGAACAATTTCCTGCAATTGTTTTTAGCGATTGGTGGATTCTATACATGGACTCCTTTAATAGATTGTTCCCAGCAAGGACAATTTATATAGGTATGTTTAATAGACTGTTCCCACCAAGGACACTTTCTGTAGGTATGTTTTATAGACTGTTCCAAGCACAGACACTTCTGTAGGTATGTTTATAGACTGTTCCCAGCCCGGACAATTATATAGGTATGTTAAATAGACTGTTCCCACCAAGGACACTTTTCGTAGTTATGGTTAGTAGACATTTTCCAGCACGGACACTTTCTAAAGCTTTCATTAAAAGACTGGTCCCAGCATGGACACTTTCTGTAGGTATATTTAAAAGACTGTTCCCACCACGGACACTTTCTGTAGTACGCTTCATAGTCTGTTCCCAGCACGGACACTTTCTGAAGCTATGTTTGATAGATTGTTCCCAGCACGGACATTACTGTAGATATGGATAATAGACTGTTCACACCAAGGACACTTTCTATTTTAATAGATTGTTTGCAGCACGGATACTTCTGTTGGTATGTTTAATAAACTGTTTCCAACAAGGACACTTTCTATACGTATGTTTAATAAGAAGTTCCCACCAAGCACACTTTCTGTAGCTATGTTTAATAGACTGTTCCAAGCATGGACACTTACTGTTGCTATGTTTAATAGACTTTTCTCACCAAGGACACTTTCTGTAGCTATGTTTAATAGAATGTTCCTACCAAGGACACTTTCTGTAGCCATTTATAACAGATTGTTCCCACCAAGGACACTTCATGTAGCTATGTTTAATAGACTGTTCCCAGCATGGACACTTTTTGTAGCTATGTTTAATAGGCTGTTTCCAGCACGGACACTTCTGTATATATGTTTAATAGACTGTTTCCAACAAGGACTCTTTCTATACGTATGTTTAATAAACTGTTCCCACCAAGGACACTTTCTGTAGCTATGTTTAATAGAATGTCCCCACCAAGGACACTTTCTGTAGCCGTTTTTAACAGACTGTTCCCACCAAGGACACTTCATGTAGCTATGTTTAATAGAATGTTCCCAGCATGGACACTTTTTGTAGCTATGTTTAATAGAATAATCCCACCAAGGACACTTTCTGTAGCCATTTTTAACTGACTGTTCCAACCAAGGACACTTCATGTAGCTATGTTTAATAGACTGTTCCCAGCATGGACACTTTTTGTAGCTATGTTTAATAGGCTGTCCCCAACAAGGACACTTTCTGTAGCCGTTTTTAACAGACTGTTCCCACCAAGGACACTTCATGTAGCTATGTTTAATAGACTGCTCCCAGCATGGACACTTTTTGTAGCTATGTTTAATAGAATGTTCCCACCAAGGACACTTTCTGAAGCCATTTTTAACAGATTGTTCCCACCAAGGACACTTCATGTAGCTATGTTTAATAGACTGTTCCCAGCATGGACATATTTGTAGCTATGTTTAATAGGCTGTTTCCAGCTAGGACACTTACGTTTAATAGACTTTTTCCAACAATGACTCTTTCTATACGTATGTTTAATAAACTGTTCCCACCAAGGACACTTTCTGTAGCTATGTTTAATAGAATGTCCCCACCAAGGACACTTTCTGTAGCCATGTTTAATAGACTGTTGGCACCAAGGACACTTTCTGTAATTATGTTTAATAGACTGTTCCCGACAAGGATACTTTCTGTAACTATGAATATTAGTCTGTTCGCAGCACGGACACTTCTGAAGTTATGTTCAATAGACGGACGGACACTCCTGTAGGTATGTTTAATAGACTGTTCCCACCAAGGACACTGTCTGAACCTATGTCAGGTAGACTGTTCCCATCACGGAAACTCACTGGAGCTATGATTTATAGACTGTTCCCATCACGTACACTTCTGTAGGTATGTTTAATAGACTGTTCCCAGCACGGACGGTTTCTGAAGCTATGTTCAATACACTGTTCCCACCAAAGACACTTGTTTCATATGTCGGGGGCTGGCAAAACGTATATGTGACGGGACAACACGAGGGAACCTCGAATCTATGTCCACTTGTGGGGCACTAACGCAAAGGAAATTCTAAGATACTTAGAATCCTTTACAATATTTATATGGAATAAGTCTAATATTTATAAACAGCACTGGTTACATAATTTTACAAAGACAAACTTAAAGGGACAGTTGACTCGCAATCTATTCCACTTAGGTTAAGACAGAATGAAAATTAGTCTGGGCCAAATTAAATTTCTGTCTTAATACAAGTGGAATACACTTGAATCACACTTGAATTACACATGAAGTACACACACTCATTCACACCCTCACATACTTAACATAATGTTCTTTCTCCCTTCCTGTTGATGATAAGGACCTGATGAGTGTTTATGGCACCATAATGTTTTATATAAACTTTATATTAACCAGTATATTCACAGTAATGACTGTTTCACCAACCAGTTTTTGCCTCTGTGTTATACCGTGGCGATTACATCTATAGCTGCTCACCGCCGAATAAAATGTAGTAACAGGGGTGGGGGACACATAAACCCCTTTACATCATTCTATACTCATCATCCATATCATCACTGCCTCATATCACTGATGCCTCATATCACTGATGCCTCGTATCACCGTTGTCTTATATCAACGATGCCTCATATTAACGATGCCTTATATCAACAATGCCTCATATCAATGATTGACGTCAGGTGAGCGATTCAGGCTGCAATGTTGATGTTCTATAAGTGTAACTGCAATGTCTCCAACACGGACAGTGGGCGCCCACGAAGGACTGTTCCGGACAAGGTAATAGTGTTGCGTGTTGCAATTATATACTGTAGCCTGTATTACGTGCTATTCGACGTTTAACATTGACAGAGTGCAAATGCCATTTGTAGTTTTGCTTTTTTGTGCTTCATGTTAGCACGTATGGACATGAAGTTGTAAAACAATAAAACAACGGGCTAAATCCCGCCCACAATATCGCAACATTTTCTGACTCCGAGAGAACGCATTGTTTGAAGAAAGGATAGGCATGCCCTCTGCCAGGCTGATCAGGCTCGGAAGAGCCCAGAGGGACCTAAGGTCCGTGTCAATGAATGCGTCTTAAGGAACAGGAGAATATATGATTTAAGGTTGAGGATCCGAACGGTTTCTTATATAAGGACTTTCATGATAAGAGGGGTGGGTCATGCCCCAGGGGACCCCGGTGTATCCAAGGTCAATGTCGTTAAATGCATCTGACCATAAGAAACAAGAATACATTGTTTATGGGTGGGGATCATAAGCAGTTTCCGAGTTATTGCACATTTTATGAAATGAAGGGGTAGGACATGCCCACGGGTGACCCATTGGGAACCAAGATCTATGTCAGTATATGTGGTTTATCATAAGGAACAAGAATATAATATAGTCTATAGAGTGTTCCATTAATTCTGTCACTGTTTCGTGACCATACTGCACTAAAAGAGTAAGGGGTGCAATAAAAAACAACAAGAGGACCATTATGGTCCTGTATCGCTAACCTGAGTACAAGTCTGTTCAACACTTCCTCAGAATAAACAATTTGAAGTTTTCCACAATTGGCCATTATGACCTACATAGTGGAACCAGGTGAACGAATCTGAACAAGGTCGATGTCAGGATGTATCTGACCGAGTGTGATCAAAATCCATGAGAAAAATCCGTTTGAAAATTTCCACCATGTCAGCCATAATATGACCTGCTTATGAACTGGAGCAGAAACATTTGAACAAATCTGAGAAAGATCAATGTCAGGATGCTAATGACCACGTTTGATCAAATTCCAATCAAAGGTTCATGAGAAGTTGTTTGAAGTTTTTTATGATGTCAGCCATTTTGATACTGGACTGGATAAATGTGCATAAATTTGAGACTGGTCCATAATTATATGGATGCTTCTGACCAAGTTTCATCAAATTCTGTTTATCTGTTCATGAGAAAAAGCCATTTTATTTTTTTCAAGATGACAGCCATTTTGACCTACTTATGCAGTAAAGTGAAAAAGTTCAGAATAGAGCTGCTAGATTTGTAACTGGAAATTATTGCTTTGAAACTGGGAGCATGACTGGAATTCTAGGAAAATTAAGATGGGAGTCTCTCAAGAAAAGGAGAAGAGACAGTAGGCTCATACTCTTATACAAAGGTCTAAAGGGCGCTGCCAGCATTCCAACAGATGACCTTGTTCCCCCAGCTAGGCATTGTAGAAAACACCATTCAATGACGTTTCAGACCCTTACTGCAAGAACGGATATTTATAAAGAATCGTTTTTCCCCCGAACCATTAGAGATTGGAATGCCCTTCCCGATTCTGTTGTTTTGACGGCTGAAGGTGCTGAGGATTGTGTAGCTAAGTTTACATCTTTGGTTAGAGCTAGGGACTAACTTCCCATATTACAGGTCCTGGTGTATGAATGTCATTTGACGTGTCACCAGTAACAATTCTGATTCTGATTCTGATTCTGACCATTTGCATAAATTTGAGACTGGTCCAAATAAGGATGCTCTTGACCAAGTTTGATCTGTTCATGAGAAAAAGCCATGTAAAGTTATTTCAAGATGGCGGCCATAATGACCTACTTATTCATTGGAGAGGGCTCATTTGAATAAAACTGAGAAAGGTTGATGCCAGGATGCTTCAGGTCAAGTTTGGACATTAGTTTTTGAGGAGCTGTTGTTTGAACAAAATACACTTCGTAAATACAAACTATGTCACTGTGACCTAATTTCACTACAGATTTGGATGATATGAATAATCTTGAGAACCAAGGTCCCAACGATGTCTCATACCAATTTTGAGTCAACTATACCAAGCTTTTTCGGATACTAAGTCAATTTAGTTGTTTTGCTATTTTTAACTCACTGAGACGAAGTCTCAGTGTAGCTATTGTGATCACTTTTTGTCTGTCCGTCCGTCCGTCCGTCGTCCGTAAACACTTGTTCAAACGACTTCTTCTCCGAAACCACTGCACCTACGACTCTCAAAATTTATATGCAGCATGATCAGACTCGAGACTTACAAGTTTGCGAAAATTATCCGGGTCGACAATCCAAGATGGCCGCCGTTACTAAAAATAGCAAAAACAACTAAATCGACTTTTCTCTAGAACCGCATGGTATAATTGGCTGATTTTTGTTATTGAGCTTCGATGGGAACTAGGTTCTCAAATTTATATACAAAAACTCTGTAGTGGAATTAGGTCACGGTGACCAACTTTATATTTACGACATATATTTTGTTCAAATGGCATCTCCTCGAAAACCAATGCTCAGATTTGATCAGACATGGTCAGAAGCATCCATGCATCAACCAGTATTAGATATATTCAAATGGTTCCACTCCGATGCATAAGTAGGTCAAAATGGTCGATATCGGGAAAACTTCAAACCGCTGATTCTCGTGAGTGGATGAACAGAATTTGATTAAACATGGTCAGAAGCATCCTTACATCAACCTGTATCAGATTTATTCGAATGGTTCCACTCCGATGCATAAGTAGGTCATAATGGCTGACATCGTGAAAAACATCAAATTGCTGATTCTCATTAATGGCTGAACGGGATTTGATCAAACTTGGTCAGAAAGATCCTTACATAAACCTGTTTCAGATTTATTCAAATGGTTCCACTCCAATGCATAACTAGGTGATAATGGCCGACATCATAAAAAATTTTAAACTGCTGATTCTCTTTAATGGATGAACAGAATTGGATCAAACTTGGAACCGTCTATTAAACATACCTACAGCAGTGTCCGTCGTAGGAAGAGAAAGTGTCCTTGTCGGGAACAGTCTATTAAACATAACTACAGAAAGTGCCCTTTGTGGGAACAGTCTATTAAACAGACCTAAAGAAGTGTCCGTGCTGGGAACAGTCTATAAAGCATACCTAAAGAAGTGTCCTTGGTGGGAACAGTCCATTAAAAATACCTAAAGAAGTGTCCGTGTTGGGAACAGTCTATTAAACATAACTACAGAAAGTGTCCTTGGTGGGAACAGTCTATTAAACATACCTAAAGAAGTGTCCGTGCTGGGAGCAGCCTATTAAACATAACTACAGAAAGTGTCCTTGGTAGGAACAGTCTAATAAACATACCTAAATAAGTGTCTATGGTGGGAACAGTCTATTAAACATACCTAAATAAGTGTCCGTGCTTGGAACAGTCTATTAAACATACTTTAAGAAGTGTCCGTGCTGGGAATAGTCTATTAAACACCACAGGACCATTGGTCCTGAATTGCTCACCTAACGTCAGTCAGCCCAGCGGTTCCAGAGGAGAAGACATTTAAAAATGTTGACACACAGACGCACGACAGACAAACTCTGACCACCCTATAAGCTCACCAATGAGCCTTCGGCTCAGGTGAGCTAATAACTACAAAAAGTGTCCTTGGTGGCAACAGTCTATTAAACATGGCTACAGAAAGTGTCCTTGGTGGGAACATTCTGTTAAACATAGCTACAGAAAGTGTCCTTATGGTGGGAACAGTCTATTAAACATAGCAACAGTAAGTGTCCATGCTTGGAACAGTTTATTAAACATAGCTACAGAAAGTGTCCTTGGTGGGAACATAAACATGAATCCTTAAGATATTTCTAAGTAAAAAAGTTTGTTCTCAAAAAAATAATCTTACCAGATCTCAATAAAATTTTTGGAGTCTGGGTGAAAAATAGTGGGTTGTTCTGGGGACAGCAAGCAAACATTTTTTTATGGATGGCCTCAGCTCCGTTTTCAGGAATGTACACTTATTTGGACTTTCTCCTACACATAACTACAGCAGTGTCTGTGATGGGAACCGTCTATTAAACATACCTACAGCAGTGTCCGTCGTAGGAAGAGAAAGTGTCCTTGTCGGGAACAGTCTATTAAACATAACTACAGAAAGTGTCCTTGGTGGGAACAGTCTATTAAACAGACCTAAAGAAGTGTCCGTGCTGGAAACAGTCTATAAAGCATACCTAAAGAAGTGTCCTTGGTGGGAACAGTCCATTAAAAATACCTAAAGAAGTGTCCGTGTTGGGAACAGTCTATCAAACATAACTACAGAAAGTGTCCTTGGTGGGAACAGTCTATTAAACATACCTAAAGAAGTGTCCGTGCTGGGAAAAGTCTATTAAACATAACTACAGAAAGTGTCCTTGGTAGGAACAGTCTATTAAACATACCTAAAGAAGTATCTGTGCTGGAAACAGTCTATTAAACATACCTAAATAAGTGTCCGTGCTGGGAACAGTCTATTAAACATACTTTAAGAAGTGTCCATGCTGGGAATAGTCTATTAAACACCACAGGACCATTGGTCCTGAATCGCTCACCTGACGTCAATCAGCCCAGCGGTTCCAGAGGAGAAGACATTTAAAAATGTGGACACACAGGCACACGACAGACAAACTCTGACCACCCTATAAGTTCACCAATGAGCTTTCGGCTCAGGTGAGATAATAATTACAAAAAGTGTCCTTGGTGGGAACATTCTATCAAACATAGCTACAGAAAGTGTTCTTGGTGGGAACAGTCTATTAAACATAGCAACAGTAAGTGTCTATGCTTGGAACAGTCTATTAAACAGAGCTGCAGAAAGTGTCCTTGGTGGGAACATAAACATTGAATCCTTAAGATTTTTCTAAGTAAAAAAGTTTGTGCTCAAAAAAATAATCTTACCAGATCTCAATAAAATTTTTGGAGTCTGGTTGAAAAATAGTGGGTTTTTCGGGGGACAGCAAGCAAACATTTTTTATGGATGGCCTCAGCTCCGTTTTAAGGAATGTACACTTATTTGGACTTTCTCCTACACATAACTACAGCAGTGTCTGTGATGGGAACCGTCTATTAAACATACATACAGCAGTGTCCGTCGTAGGAAGAGAAAGTGTCCTTGTCAGGAACAGTCTATTAAACATAACTACAGAAAGTGTTCTTGGTCGGAACAGTCTATTAAACAGATCTAAAGAAGTGTCCGTGCTGGGAACAGTCTATAAAGCATACCTACAGAAGTGTCCTTGGTGGGAACAGTCCATTAAAAATACCTAAAGAAGTGTCCGTGTTGGGAACAGTCTATCAAACATAACTACAGAAAGTGTCCTTGGTGGGAACAGTCTATTAAACACACCTAAAGAAGTGTCCATGCTGGGAAAAGTCTATTAAACATAACTACAGAAAGTGTCCTTGGTAGGAACAGTTTATAAAACATACCTAAAGAAGTGTCTGTGCTGGAAACAGTCTATTAAACATACCTAAATAAGTGTCCGTGCTGGGAACAGTCTATTAAACATACTTTAAGAAGTGTCCATGCTGGGAATAGTCTATTAAACACCACAGGACCATTGGTCCTGAATCGCTCACCTGACGTCAATCAGCCCATCGGTTCCAGAGCAGAAGACATTTAAAAATGTGGACACACAGGCACACGACAGGCAAACTCTGACCACCCTATAGGTTCACCAATGAGCTTTCGGCTCAGGTGAGATAATAACTACAAAAAGTGTCCTTGGTGGGAACATTCTATCAAACATAGCTACAGAAAGTGTTCTTGGTGGGAACAGTCTATTAAACAAAGCAACAGTAAGTGTCCATGCTTGGAACAGTCTATTAAAGAGAGCTGCAGAAAGTGTCCTTGGTGGGAACATAAACATTGAATCCTTAAGATTTTTCTAAGTAAAAAAGTTTGTGGATGGCCTCAGCTCCGTTTTCAGGAAAGTACACTTATTTGGACTTTCTCCTACACATAACTACAGCAGTGTCTGTGATGGGAACCGTCTATTAAACATACCTACAGCAGTGTCCGTCGTAGGAAGAGAAAGTGTTCTTGTCGGGAACAGTCTATTAAACATCACTACAGAAAGTGTCCTTGGTGGGAACAGTCTATTAAACAGACCTAAAGAAGTGTCCGTGCTGGGAACAGTCTATAAAGCATACCTTCATAAGTGTCCTTGGTGGGAACAGTCCATTAAAAATACCTAAAGAAGTGTCCGTGTTGGGAACAGTCTATTAAACATAACTACAGAAAGTGTCCTTGGTAGGAAGTCTATTAAACATACCTAAAGAAGTGTCTGTGCTGGGAACAGTCTATTAAACATACCTAAAGAAGTGTCCTTGGTGGGAACAGTCCATTAAAAATACCTAAAGAAGTGTCCGTGTTGGGAACAGTCTATTAAACATAACTACAGAAAGTGTCCTTGGTGGGAACAGTCTATTAAACATACCTAAAGAAGTGTCTGTGCTGGGAAAAGTCTATTAAACATAACTACAGAAAGTGTCCTTGGTAGGAACAGTCTATTAAACATACCTAAAGAAGTGTCTGTGCTGGGAACAGTCTATTAAACATACCTAAAGAAGTGTCTGTGGTGGGAACATTCTATTAAACATAGTTACAAAAAGTGTCCATGCTGTGAACAGTCTATTAAACATAGCTACATGAAGTGTCCTTGGTGGGAACAGTCTGTTAAAAATGGCTACAGAAAGTGTCCTTGGTGGGAACATTCTATTAAACATAGCTACAAAAAGTGTCCATGCTGGGAACAGTTTATTAAACATAGCTACATGAAGTGTCCTTGGTGGGAACAGTCTGTTAAAAACGGCTACAGAAAGTGTCCTTGGTGGGAACATTCTATTAAACATAGCTACAAAAAGTGTCCATGCTGGGAACAGTCTATTAAACATAGCTACATGAAGTGTCCATGCTGGGAACAGTCTATTAAACATAGCTACATGAAGTGTCCTTGGTGGGAACAGTCTGTTAAAAATGTCTACAGAAAGTGTCCTTGGTGAGAACATTCTATTAAACATAACTACAAAAAATGTCCATGCTGGGAACAGTCTATTAAACATAGCTACACGAAGTGTCCTTGGTGGGAACAGTCTGTTAAAAATGGCTACAGAAAGTGTCCTTGGTGGGGACATTCTATTAAACATAGCTACAGAAAGTGTCCTTGGTGGGAACAGTTTATTAAACATACGTATAGAAAGAGTCCTTGTTGGAAACAGTCTATTAAACATATATTCAGAAGTGTCCGTGCTGGAAACATCTTATTAAACAAAGCTACAAAAAGTGTCCATGCTGGGAACAGTCTATTCAACATAGCTACATGAAGTGTCCTTGGTGGGAACAGTCTGTTAAAAATGGCTACAGAAAGTGTCCTTGGTGGGAACATTCTATTAAACATAGCTACAAAGAGTGTCCATGCTGGGAACAGTCTATTAAACATAGCTACATGAAGTGTCCTTGGTGGGAACAGTCTGTTAAAACGGCTACAGAAAGTGTCCTTGGTGGGAACATTCTATTAAACATAGCTACAAAGAGTGTCCATGCTGGGAACAGTCTATTAAATATAGCTACATGAAGTGTCCATGCTGGGAACAGTCTATTAAACATAGCTACATGAAGTGTCCTTGGTGGGAACAGTCTATTATACATATATACAGAAGTGTCCGTGCTGGAAACAGCCTATTAAACATAGCTACAAAAAGTGTCCATGCTGGGAACAGTCTATTAAACATAGCTACATGAAGTGTCCTTGGTGGGAACAGTCTATTAAACATAGCTACATGAAGTGTCCTTGGTGGGAACAGTCTGTTAAAAATGGCTACAGAAAGTGTCCTTGGTGGGAACATTCTATTAAACATAGTTACAAAAAGTGTCCATGCTGTGAACAGTCTATTAAACATAGCTACATGAAGTGTCCTTGGTGGGAACAGTCTGTTAAAAATGGCTACAGAAAGTGTCCTTGGTGGGAACATTCTATTAAACATAGCTACAAAAAGTGTCCATGCTGGGAACAGTTTATTAAACATAGCTACATGAAGTGTCCTTGGTGGGAACAGTCTGTTAAAAACGGCTACAGAAAGTGTCCTTGGTGGGAACATTCTATTAAACATAGCTACAAAAAGTGTCCATGCTGGGAACAGTCTATTAAACATAGCTACATGAAGTGTCCATGCTGGGAACAGTCTATTAAACATAGCTACATGAAGTGTCCTTGGTGGGAACAGTCTGTTAAAAATGTCTACAGAAAGTGTCCTTGGTGGGAACATTCTATTAAACATAACTACAAAAAGTGTCCATGCTGGGAACAGTCTATTAAACATAGCTACATGAAGTGTCCTTGGTGGGAACAGTCTGTTAAAAACGGCTACAGAAAGTGTCCTTGGTGGGGACATTCTATTAAACATAGCTACAGAAAGTGTCCTTGGTGGGAACAGTTTATTAAACATACGTATAGAAAGAGTCCTTGTTGGAAACAGTCTATTAAACATATATACAGAAGTGTCCGTGCTGGAAACATCTTATTAAACAAAGCTACAAAAAGTGTCCATGCTGGGAACAGTCTATTAAACATAGCTACATGAAGTGTCCTTGGTGGGAACAGTCTGTTAAAAATGGCTACAGAAAGTGTCCTTGGTGGGAACATTCTATTAAACATAGCTACAAAAAGTGTCCATGCTGGGAACAGTCTATTAAACATAGCTACATGAAGTGTCCTTGGTGGGAACAGTCTGTTAAAAACGGCTACAGAAAGTGTCCTTGGTGGGAACATTCTATTAAACATAGCTACAAAAAGTGTCCATGCTGGGAACAGTCTATTAAATATAGCTACATGAAGTGTCCATGCTGGGAACAGTCTATTAAACATAGCTACATGAAGTGTCCTTGGTGGGAACAGTCTGTTAAAAATGTCTACAGAAAGTGTCCTTGGTGGGAACATTCTATTAAACATAACTACAAAAAGTGTCCATGCTGGGAACAGTCTATTAAACATAGCTACATGAAGTGTCCTTGGTGGGAACAGTCTGTTAAAAACGGCTACAGAAAGTGTCCTTGGTGCGGACATTCTATTAAACATAACTACAGAAAGTGTCCTTGGTGGGAACAGTTTATTAAACATACGTATAGAAAGAGTCCTTGTTGGAAACAGTCTATTAAACATATATACAGAAGTGTCCGTGCTGGAAACAGCCTATTAAACATAGCTACAAAAAGTGTCTTTAGTGGGAACAGTCTGTTAAAAATGGCTACAGAAAGTGTCCTTGGTGGGATCATTCTATTAAACATAGCTACAAAAAGTGTCCTTGGTGGGAACAGTTTATTAAACATACGTATAGAAAGAGACCTTGTTGGAAACAGTCTATTAAACATATATACAGAAGTGTCCGTGCTGGAAACAGCCTATTAAACATAGCTACAAAAAGTGTCCATACTGGGAACAGTCTATTAAACATAGCTACAGAAAGTGTGCTTTGTGGGAACTTCTTATTAAACATACGTATAGAAAGTGTCCTTGTTGGAAACAGTCTATTAAACATACCAACAGAAGTATCCGTGCTGGGAACAATATATTAAACATACCTACAGAAAGTGTCCTTGATGGGAACAGTCTATTAAACATAGCTACAGAAAGTGTCCTTGCTGGGAACAGACTATGAAGCGTACTACAGAAAGTGTCCGTGGTGGGAACAGTCTTTTAAATATAGCTACTGAAAGTGTCCATGCTAGGACCAGTCTTTTAATGATAGCTTTAGAAAGTGTCCGTGCTGGAAAATGTCTACTAACCATAACTACGAAAAGTGTCCTTGGTGGGAACAGTCTATTTAACATACCTATATAATTGTCCGGGCTGGGAACAGTCTATAAACATACCTACAGAAGTGTCTTTGCTTGGAACAATCTATAAAACATACCTACAGAAAGTGTCCTTGGTGGGAACAGTCTATTAAACATACCTATATAAATTGTCCTTGCTGGGAACAATCTATTAAAGGAGTCCATGTATGGAATCCACCAATCGCTAAAAACAATTGCAGGAAATTGTTCAAATGTCTAGTTTGCTTTAAATCATGTGTATTAAATAAGGCTAAAAGGGATGCCCTTTGAGAACCATGAACCATGAACGCTTTCAAAAACGAAAATAGCAGAATCCATTTGTTGTTTGGGCCAGACAAGCTTGTTTCCGCCATCAAGGCCTCATCAGTAGCCCTAAAAGAAATGCTGAAAACGAGTATCAGCGGTTACGAGTATCAGCGTAAAACGTGGAAAATGACGTTGAAAGTTGACGTTACGTCAGAAGAAATTTCCAGTTTAATTTAACGTCATGCGGCAAATTTTGTTTACGGATTATTTTGCTCCAGACAAGTGGAAAGTGCATGGATTTGTATGCGGTTTGTAGCCTGCTTCCACAATAGAATAATTTTTGTCTTTTAGTCAGAATGTTTCTTTTGTAAGGACTAATTGATTTTTAATTAGCTGGGTTAAATGCTTTTTTAAATGGACGTTTTAATGACTCCTTTGATATTCATTTGGGATCACGATACAATAAAAAACATCCCTTCGAATTCAACGTTGTTCTTCTTCTCTGTCCTGATGCAAAATAAATAGATGACTGACGGATGTTTTTTAAGGTAACCGGGCGCCAAGGGCACATAGGGGCTACCCCCAGTTCGCCAGCTGGGATTAGTTGGAGGTACTGCTCTTTTCCCTAGGCTGCCAATATGCTGACTCCTGTCTGCTTGATAGTTATCAGCTAGCCGAT
Organism: Lucinisca nassula; assembly: GCA_963580285.1. Taxonomy (NCBI): domain Eukaryota; kingdom Metazoa; phylum Mollusca; class Bivalvia; order Lucinida; family Lucinidae; genus Lucinisca; species Lucinisca nassula. Next base: position 86,279,582 of record OY757016.1, on the reverse strand, counting down.
TGGGAGTTAGGTGACTTCATTCGCGGATTGTTGTTGTTTTCCAGTTTCCCCGTGTCGCGGGTCGTCAGCTGGTGGGGTCCCAGGGAACGAATCCATGCTGGCACTACACCGTAGCCGTTCGGTGGTACCCCTATTCCCCGTTGCCGGTGAACAGGGAGACCATCGCTCGGCTCCAGTCCCGTCCGTCCATGTTTGTCGTCTCACGTCTCAGGTGTCTCCGAGCCCACGGGCATCCCCTTGCCCTGTAGCCAATCGCCGAGCTCCGTCCTGAGAGGTTTGTGAAACGGTGCCGTGACCTTTCCAGGTCTCGGTGGGGCTTATATTTTGTCTTCCCGTTTGCTTCAGGAGTACATGTGTCCTGTCGCTAAAGGGCATCTTTAAATGTAGGAGTTTCTGGGCTAGGCGTGCTTCATATTTCAAGGGCTGTGGATATGTTGCACAGTTCCAATGTGAGCCTTTGTTTTTGTGCAACATAGTTTAGTTGTAGTAATTTGGAACTCCATTCTAAAGGTTTGGCTGCGTGATTGCACTGCGTTTAAGTTATAGCAGTGCTGTGCCTTGGGTTTTTGCGGTTTGCCGCAAAGGGGTGTGGGTTGTTTTGTGTAACAGGGTAGGCTCCGAGTTTTAACTTATCATTAAGGGGATCGTTTAGCAGTTAATTTTGTTTGAAAGTTTCATTGCGATTTGGAAGACGTTTCTAAAGATTGCTATACACGTTTCCATGTTACGTGTTATGCACCTTATATTCAATCAGGGGATTCGAGACAAAGTTTTTTAGCCATTTTGTGGTGCTTATTTGCACCACAAAATTGTAGAGTCCATCCATTTCTTTCTTCTAGCTTGTAGCTTCAGCCGCATCTACACCCTCACGCCAGCACCATGTCTATGGATGTCGTCTACGCTTTTTGTATCAATTTTGATATTGGTATTTTTGTTTTTTATTTTTTTTTGTTTGATTTTTGCATATTGTTGTAACGTATGTACATTTTTACATTATTTGGTCTGTGCCCCCAGCTTATTGAGTATATATGCGGGCGGATGTGCTCGCCCCGCCACGGACCTGTCGTGTCTGTTTTTCTTGTGCTTTAAAGATGGTGTTGTCCGTTTTGGGGCAAGCCCACCCGCTCTCTTATGCTGGGTAGGACAGTTTTTGTACCTGCAAGGTTGTGCTTGTAGATTATATTTTGTGATTTTTGTTTATTCTGTACATACAACATATAGTATAGTGTGACGGCCTCCGCCGTCTCGGACCCAAGTTCGTGTTTATTTTAGTTTGTGGGTGACCTCTATCGCGGAGGATGTGGAAGTAGGTCAATCTCCTTTTCTGCATTTTTTTGTTAAAGTTAGGAAAATGTGGTGCCCTCCTCCACGTAGGATGTCATATTCTGTGGGACCGTAAGTGGGTCATTCTGAGTCGCCATGTTTACATGTCATTATCAAATCCTACTTGAAGGAAGGCACCATAGGAGGAATTGTATTCCTACCTAGTCGTTTGAGGGCCCGAGATATCATGTGCCGATCTCGTTAGCAATGTAGTTAGTACAAATGCATATAATCATGTAGGTCGCATACAAGCGGCCGCCTGCGCATGTGCGCAGTCGAGCACTCCTATGCGATCTTGTTTTTATGTGTCATATTTACAGTTAACAATGTTTGAAATCGCTTTTTGGGAACTAAACTCTTCTTCTTCTTCTTCTATCTCCAGATTTTTGATCTCTCTTTTCCTATACTATCCTCTCTACGGGATTCCTACTCTACAACTATTCTACAACTATCGCTTTATCTACCTAATTGAGCATTGCGTGGGTGGATGTATGTTGTTTTAGTTTTGCGTGGGTGGTTGTGTGTTGATGCCCTCCTTCAGGGTCGCGCTAAGTCATGCCCTAGTTAGTTATATTATTTCCCTTATCTGTATAAATATATGGTCGTCTTGACCGTCCGTTTTAATTACGGTCATGGCGCGATTTGCTGTTTTTTGGTGATTCTTATGTTAAACGACAAGGGCAGTACCGAGGGCTGTTTGATGTACCAGGCGAGGTTCGGTTTTTCGGCCATGGTGGTATGCGCGTGGCGAGCTATGATGTTGACTTGTGGGACTGCGTTTCATATTTTCCGAAGGCAAAGTTGGGACAGCGATGGCCGCCTCCACAGGCACTATTATAGGGACCGTATTCATTTGTCAAGAGAGGGACAGAAGCAATACCATGTGTGCTTAGAGAGAGCCTTCCTGTGATTTTTCTGCTAGTCAGGTGTTTATAAAAGGGTCCTTTTGTGGCCCCCAGATCATTCCGTTTGGGTAACCTTATAATGTACATCCTTTATTCGAAAGCGAAAAAAAAGAAAAACAAAGAGATGTGATAAGGCCTATTGTTTCTTATTTCTGTCCCACTAATCTATGTGCATTCCTGAAGGAGAGCCTTTTGTTTGCTAGTGTGTTGGTGTGCCGTTCTCCTTTGGGTTGTGTGGCTCTCGATCAGCCAGGATTTTGACGCAACGCTGCTCAGTGCCAAAGTCCTAAGACCGCAAACCCCAGCGTTACACCTCGTCCTGATTTCCCGTTTGCCTTCATATATATAGATAGTGCCGGTTTTGAGGTAATTTGTTCTCTACCCTCACAAATCACCTCTTCAACCAGCACTATCTATATATAAACACATCTTACCACATATATATTTTACCGCAGTATTTTGAGCAGACAGATAAACCGACTATTACATGTCAATTTATCTTTACCACACTGATAGTTGGACATCAAAGTCCAAAAGGGAAATCACCTACGGACTATTTCAGTATTTAGAAAACCATTCACTGGACAAAAAACTAGTCATTTATTTACGTTCAATTTCTTACTATTCTAGTACAAGCCGTGATAGCCGAGTGGTCTAGATGGTTTGGACTGTAAATGGTGGGGTTTTTTTGGGGCATGAGTTCGAATCCCGGAAATGACATATTTTTATGTGTGTTGTTGATGGAATATTGAGTAAAATGTTATACGCCGTCATCGGTTTAAATAAAAAGTGTTGCTAAGCGATAAAAAAAGGTTGAAAAAAAAAAAAATACATAAAAATCCTGGTAACACTGTAATCGGTTTAATTAAGAAAGGTTGCTAAGCAACTCGATAAACAAGAACCATATCTGGGCATTCTAAAAATAAATTGTAGAAAACTCTTACAAACTATATCGCCGACTTGAGCATAAAAAAATTAAATTATCATCCTCAACACTCTATCATACTCAATCTCTTTATCTCTTCCTTATAAGGTTTAATATGACAATAACTTGTTGATGATTATAGTATAATCACCAATAAAGTATTGCTATAAACAATCACTGATATATAGGTCAAATTGCTTACAGCATAATTATTTTGACCCAGTTAATGGTGCATTTAATTTACAAATATATTGTAGTATGACAATAATTTGTTGATGATTATCGTATAATCGCCAATAAAGTATTGCTATGTTCAGATAACAATAATTAGAGGTGATTTTAAAAATCTGCTCCGACAAAAGTCGCGGATAGACACTATATAGAAACATTTTAAAAAGAATTTTGAAAATTCCACTTTGGGGCAAAAACTTTAACCCCTCCTGAAAGTGCCTTTACATAATCCAATGACCACCAGATTTTGCACATATAACAAGACTTTAAGGCTGTATAACATATTAAAATTCCAAGTTCCTATGACAACTTTTGGAATTTCTGAAAGTCTTTGAGTCTTCCTAAAAGTGGAATCCCATCAACCGATTAGTCTTAGATTTTGCATTTGTATTTGGGTTGCATATATACATATTATCACAAAATTTCAAAGTTCTAGCATCATTTTGGAATTTCCTGCAAGTCTTTGAATTGTTGTAAAATAAGATTGGTTCAACTAATTACCACCAAACTTTGTACATTTGTTTCAACATACAAAATGCACATTCTTATAAAATTTCAACATTGTAGGCCAACTGGAAGTGAAGCAAAAAAAATATTAACTTTCATATTTCGGTGGTGGGTCATTTACTATTGTAATTTTATTGAATAAAATCAAGCATTTTCTATCTTTTTTTTCATTTCATTCTTCGCTTGAGCCTTACCTTCCTCAATAAGTTTCTTTCTCTCTGCCTCACTCAATCCTGTTTGTTTTGAATGTATATTGTCTTTGAGTTTGTTATATTTGTCCAACTCATCCAACACAAGTTTAAATTCATTCTCAGATATCTGTCCGTCTGTCAAAGCCTTAGAAATCAAATCCTTTATACTATTCAACTTACTATCAGCAATAGTTTTAATCTTATAATGTTTATGTGCTTTTGAAGTCATTTTACGCCTAATTAGTTTAACACACACACCCAAACTCCCACACACAACAGCAACAATCTCTAAAGGCAACATAATTGGAACAGTTAATCCAACACCTGCCAAGATAACACTTGTTGATATCAAACCTGTATCAACTCCATCAGTAATATTTATTCCACGCTTATATTTCTTGTATAATGCTTTTCTCACATCTCTCTCATTAATTAATGTCTTCTCTATCTCAGATATCTTCTGTAATCTATAGTTCTGCCCATCTTCAACAGGCAATTCAGGATATAATGGTGCACTTGGTTGTTTCATTTTTTTCTTGATAACATATATTTTTTTTATTCAATAAATAATTCAATTATCATCGAAGCCACAGTATTGACACACGTAGCATTATTAGTCTGGCAAACAAAATCAATTGCATCACCAGCCTTAACCTTTAACGGTGTAGCAAAGTTATCGTGTTTCCTTAAAATATTATTCAATGATATACCATATCCTGCTTGTGGATTTCCATTAATTGCAATCGCCACAGACACATCGCCTTTTGTTCTTTTACTCGACAGTCCAACACCTATTATCTGGCCAGGAAAGTTCATCACATATCCAACACCTACTTCTCTACCACCATTTCCAAAGCCAAACACTTCATTCTTCTGTAAGGAACCTTTACTCTCCGCACAAATGCTTATCAATTTTCTGTCTGACATATTATCAACCTTATTATATAATAATCGATGATTGACATACATATCCCGAAATCTATCTTGAAGTCCTGTATGTCTATCATTCAATGTATTTATTTGTGTAAATGCTTGACTTCTCATATTAAATATTTCTTGTTTCAGCCTAAATGCATCTACGTGTTTTCTCTTAGCACCAAATATACTCATTTTTTTATTATAATTATATAATTTCCAAAACGCAATTAATTGGTAGATGATTAATTACCTTGTTGTTATTTTCATCCCTGATTTCTAATTTCAATTCTGCTATAGCATCATTCACCAAACACTTATATTCTGGATGCTCAAATCTCACTGTTGTTATCTCTCCAAACTCTTTATTTTCCACTGGAACAACAGCCAACACAGTACTCGGCATACCATCTAAATAATTATTTGAAGTATTAATCTGTTCCAAATGAACATACAATGATTTATAAACAGCAAAATCTACAGCTCTCTCACCATAATGAGTTTCATTAACAGCAAACTTTCGCTTATTTCCAAACCCCAACATTTGTTTTAAGCCCTTGCTTATCTTCAATTCATCCGGTGTAATTAAAGAAGCAATTCCATTTGTTTCATTTACAGATAATGTAATATTATTACTTTGAAATAAATCTGCTATTTGTTGGAAACTATAATAACCATCTATAATCTTATGAGGTCTCTCTTTAGTCTTCTGCAAATATTCATCAACAACATTATACCATCCAACACCATATGTTATAGATTTCAAACCAATACGTTTATTCGCATCTCTGTTATCAATGTATTGTTGCAAGTTTATTGTCTTGTCAATATTCGAAATTGTATGATACATTTTTATTTTTTATATATAATCAATAATAAAAATGATACCTAAAGAATTCAAGTACAATCCCAATGCATCATATAACCCCAATACTAAATATACCGAAAAGAATATTGAACTTATAAAACAAACGATTTATGTTAACAAAGACGACCATTTTCCAGTAACGTTTCCCGACTTATTTCAAAACTATCAAAATCCAACATTACACACCAATGAACCGTGGAATACATGGCTTCATTCATCATTTGACTGGTGGCAATGTCAATTAAATTTTGCTGTCTGGTGTGCCACTGCAGGATGTGGAGTAAGTTATCAAGACCATTTGCAAAACACTTCAGGACTAACTAAAACAGCATATACATTTCATGTTTATTATTGTATTGCTCGTATTTTGAAAGAACTTCAAACACCTTTACCAACAGATGAATCATTTTGTTATTACAAAAACCCATACGACAAAGCAACCTATCAAAAGTTATGCAATGAATTCAATGTTTCACCTAATACAGATTGGCGTCAAAAATTAGAAAGTAGTTCTAAATGCAGTGGTCTAGGGAGTTACACACAATATTTTAAACCAGATGGAAAATACAGACAAGAACATCGAAGTGAAGGTCCATTCTTTAATCCAAATGATAAAATAGAACATACAGTAGATATAAGTGACGCCTGGACAATGTTTATATTAGACAAATCAAAAGGATTAACAAAAACAGGTATTGAACGAATTAACGAAAGTATTAGAATGTTTGTATGGGCACTATTAGCAGCACAATCTCAAACACGTGTAGAAATTCTAAAAATAGGCACAGGATTTGATGCTCAGAAACAATTTCTTGCTAACATTGAAGATGCTATTAATAGTCCAGTTGATTTACCAAGTCAAATACAAAGATATCAAAACACACTCAAATATGCAAGAAGTAAAGTAGATTTTGTTTATGGTATTGGATTATATATGTCTCCCAGTGATATGGTTTTACAAGTTGGCACTATCGCTGGATATAATAATAAAATTGTAATTGCAACAGAAAATCAAACACTTGGTTTCAATAGTGATGTAAATGTTAAACCTGTTGCACCTACTACACAACCTGCAACTATACAAGGCACACCAACAAAGAAATCTCTACCAGAACCAAAACATCAGGAAACAAAGAAATCTCTACCAGAACCAAAACATCAGGAAACAAAGAAATCTCTACCAGAACCAAAAATCAAATCTCTACCAGAACCCGTTGAAAAAAAAGAAGCAATACAACACGAAGACAACAAAACAGCATTAATAGTTGGTAGTATTGCAATTGGACTATTAATTATGTATGAAATTTATTAAGCTCTTTTTTTTCTTATAAACTCTCTCGCAGATGCATATAACAATCCAGCAACCAATACAACTAATGCCCATAAATGTTCTCCAAACCAACCAACAACTTTACCCGCAGAAGACAACAACCAAGACACAATAGAACCAATAACACCTGGTAATGCAGTAGCTACTTTTCCTGCAAGGGTAGAAAGTAATTTACCAAGATTTGATAATTGTTTCTTAACCCAATCTTTAACACCACCTTTTGGTGGAGAAGGAGGGGTTGAAGTAGTACCACCACCAGTAGGAATAACAGCCTCAACAATAACTCCAATAATCATTCCAAAAGCGGTTAAAATACTAACAATTGTAATGCCTTGTTCTCTGAATAATGTTCTAATTCTTTCACCCAATGTAGTGTCTTCTTTTAATACTTTGTTTATAGTCTCTTTGATTCTATTTACCTGACTACGTAGTTTTTCTTTATTAACATTAATAACTTCCAATCTTGCACTTCTCTCACTTTCTAACTCTTTGATTCGACTACTTATCCTTTCTATTTGAAATTCATCATTGTCTGCTTTGGCTTGTTCTAATTTTGTATTTTCTTTTGCTAAGTCTTTATTTGTTTCATTCAGTTTTGCCAATTCATTTGCTATCTCTTCTTTGACTGTTGTCATTGCATTTGCTATTCCATCAATCTCTCTTTTTGTCCAATCTGTTTGTGTTTCTTGTTCATTAGTAAATGATGTCTCCAATGTTTTCACAGCAATTTCTACATCAACTGTTGTATTTAATAGTTCTTGAGTTTGTTCTTGTGATGATATATCTTGTAAAGGTATTTCTTCTTCTGTTTGTGTTATTTGAGTTCTCGTTTGAAGTAATTGTGCGAATGCTGTTCTACCTTCTTTAAGTCTTGTAGCAGATGGTTTAAAATCATCTACACCTAATACATTCCTAACAAAATCAACACCATATTTCCTTTGCAAAGTATTAAATGATAAAAATGTTGCTATTTCATCTGGTGCATTGGAACGATAATATGTTAATGCAATATCCTTTCCACCTTCATCTTTAACATATAACATTGGTCTCCCTACATCATCTTTCTTGACAGACAAACCTTTGATTTTACGTTTAGGTTCTTCATTCCTTTCGTAAAATCTATCTATCATTTTTTTACCTATGCTATTACGCAGAGTTTTCCAATCATCACCGGTTAAATCATTCAAACCAGCAAACTGACTATTTAATGTTCTCTGAAACTCTTCTTCATCTGTAAAAGATGTTTCTGCTTCTTTATCATAATCCTCCCTGTCATACTCAGGATTTTCATATTCAGCCATTATTTATTTATTATTTAAAAATATTTTTTTATCTTTTAAAAAAATGTCAGCTTACGGAGATAAACTAAACCCTTACAGAAAATTAAGAGAACCACGAGGTGTGAGAGGCATCCGCCAAAGTGTAGTAATAACAAATAACCCTTCAACTATTGACCAAAATCAACAATTGTTAGTGAGATTTCCTAATCTAAGTGGTAATGATGTTATTGTTCCCGGAACAGTCAAATTAGCATTTGAAATTGAACTAACCTCTAAAGATGCAAATGCAACTATATTTCAAAACATAGGAAGAGCAATAATTAAGAAAACAACAATTAGAATAAGTGGAAATGAAGTTATGTCCATTGACGATAGTGACATCTATCATTGTTATATTGATTTATGGAAGACTATTACAGAACGTGTAAATATGGTATATCAAGGCGTTGGCAAAGAGAACATGTTGAAACATAGAGTGGGTGCAGGAAACGCAACAGCAGATAAAGAAGATCAAGCCATCGCAAAAGCATATGGAAACAGGTTTTGCATCCCACTTGATTTTGAATTATTGGAAACCCATATGCCTTTTTATCAAGCAGGATTAGGAGATAGACTTGAATATGAACTTACATTCAATGATTATAATAAAGTAATTAAATCAGGCGATGCAACTTCAACTTATACAATCAAAAATATTTGTTTGGAATTTGATATTGTTTCTGATACTGAATTAGCAAGACAAATAAGACAGCAAGTTGATGGTAAAATGGTTATTTTGTATGACAGAATACTAAGACACAGAAAAATAACTAAAAACAAATCTGATACACTATGGAATATCAATCTAAATGTTCCTGCAAGAAGTATGAAAGGAATTCTTATGCTATTCGAAGATCCTGAAAGGGCCAGCACAGAAGAATATTATAATCCAGAAATTACAAAAGTGGAAATGACAATAGAAGGGATTCCGAATCAATTGTATAGTCAAGGAATGAAGTCCCACCAACACTGGGACGAAATAAATAAATTCTTTGCTTTGAATTCAAAAAGAAACAAAGAAACAAGTATGGTCGTTAAAGATTTATATTTTACTGATACAACAATAGAAAAATATCTAACGAACAGGTATGCTTTATGGTTGGATTTACGTTCAACTGATGATAATACACTTCATGGTTCTGGAAGAAGAATTGAAAATGCATCAGAAGGTATCACAATACAAATAACGAAAGAAGCAGGAGCAGATGAACCAATCAATCTTTATTTGTTTGTTATACAAGATGCACAAATCAACTTCGAAGATGGTAGATTTAAAGAAGTCAGTTATTAATATTTTTTTTTTTTTTACAAATAAAAATGGAACTACCAAAATATCCTCATTGTGCTATTATATGTGGTCAAACTGGATGCGGGAAAACAGAGTTTGTCCTTGACCTTTTGGAAGAGGAATATCGTCAAGTATTTAAACATATTGTTATACTTTGCCCAACCATTCAATGGAACAAGGCTTATAAAAATCGTGAGTGGATTGGTGATGTTAGGAAACCTAAAACAAAAAATATAACAATTGTTAATCCTATTGTTAATGGAGAAGAAAAACTACAAGAACTACTAAGAATGTTCTTTAATAAATATGCTGGTCATTCTACTCTCTACATTATTGATGATTGCAGTGCAACGAAAGAACTAACAAAGAAAAAAGATATGTTATCAGAATTAGCATTTTCTGGTAGGCATGCAGAACAATCAGTGTGGGTTATTTCGCAGAGATATAATTCTGTGTTAAAAGATTTAAGAGAACAAACAAAATGGCTATGCATGTTCTACACAAAAGATAGAGATAGTTTTGAAAATTGTTTAAGAGAGAATGATGTTATTCCTACTTTGGAAGAACGACAGAGAATAAAAGAAGAACTGAAAAAAAAGAAGCATCGTAAGTTAATTTTGAAGACTGACCAGCCTACTGGTTATTGGTTGGTTGATTGATAGCAATGATTAAGTAATGCTTATTCAATGCTGTAGCAAATCTTAAGTAATGCTTATGCAATGTAAAATAGCAATACTAAAAAACAATGCTGTTAGAAATATTATCAATCACTGCAATCTTATCAATAATCATAACAAACACTGTAATCTTATCAATAGTCGGATATGCGATGTTTTATTTTTTAAAAATAAAAAATAAATTACATAAAATAAAAATGAATGCTGAAGAATTATTACAAGACATTGAATGTGAAAGCACTTATGTAGAAAATAATGAACAAGAAACAAAACGTGAGCGATTATCAGCCATTGTTGCTGGTGGTGGTAGTAAGCAGTATCTTGGTAAAGACTTACAACTATCAGACATTGATACAATGACAGCAGAACAAATAAACAAACTTTACTGCAGATATGAAGCAAGATTGGGAGCAAGTATGACTAAGACATTAGGTAATTCTTTTATTAGCTTATATGTGATGGGTGTATCAAAGTATTTCAATGTTGTTAATCCACCTAAACTGATACAAGACTTAGAGGAAGACCCTTTTATCAATCACGCTTTGACAAGTTCGTGTTGTGAATTGTATTATAGATATGGAATGTATCTTGCTCCTTTAACTACAATGCTAACAACAGCAAGACATATTGATTTTAATAAAAAAGAAAATATCCCCTTAGAAAAAAATGAGTGATACTGAAGTTAAAACAAAAGACCCAAGACGAGTATCTGCTGGTAAGAAAGGTGCAGAAGCAAGAAAAAGAAATGCAGAATTAAGAAGAAAGGAGACTGAAACTATAAAGAAAGAAAACATGGAATTAAAATCTATAACAAAAGATGATGAAGTCGGCTCTCCAAATTCACAGAATATAAATATATACAAAAATTATATACCATTATGCATAACAGTTGGAGTTGTTGGAATAGGATTGTATATGTACAAGTCTAAACAAGTTGTACCACAACAACCTATGATGCAACAACCTATTATACAACAAAAAGAAATTGACCCATTTGAATTTAATTAATTTAAAAAAATAATATTCTCATTAAAAAAAAAAAATGACAACCTCAATAGACGGAAAACAAATTGCAAACATGTTATATCATGCTGGAGTGGAAACTGTATTAACTGTTGGATATTCAGAACTTGGTAGAAAACTATTGAAAAGACCAGCACCAAAAGTAGATTTTAATATGACTGATATAGGTATGTTGTCCATTGATATATTACTTGCAATGGCAACAAAGGATATGCTTGTTAAGCAAGGTATTATTCCTGCGGATATTATGAAGTAATTTTAATATTTTTTTTATCCATTATATAAAATGGGAAGTGCAGTAGCATTAATGGTTGGAGGAGCAATTACAAACGCCGTAGCCTTTTCAGGTAGTAATTATTTATTTTCACATATGGGTAGCAATAGTGATGAAGAGAGAAAGAGGCATGATAAGGCGATGGAACAATTAGAATCAGCAACAACTGCGTGGAATGAGAAGAGAACAGAAAGATTGGATTTTATTAATGAACAGTTAAAAAAGGAACATCATGCTTTGAATGAGTTCAGTGATGCTGATACTGCTATGAAAGAGTATTACTATATTACAGGAAAACAATTGCCAGATAATTTATCTACACCATTACCACCAAAACCTACATTAAGTGATTTTTACACTCCATCAGAAGACCAGAAAAATAGAGAGATTGCATTTGTTGTTGGTGGTATGGCATTGACAGGATTTGTTGCTTGGAAGTTGATGTAGGTAAAAAAAAAAAATAATCTTTATGCATGTAATTCTTTCTTTGGAAAAACTAAATCATAAGCATGATATTTATTTTTTTTATTATTCTTACATGGTTTCAAACCAAGTGGTCTTACATAAAATGGTGGTTCTTTACCTTCTATCTTCTTTGTGAGATGTGCAGGACTCCATACTTCACCATTGTCTTTGAGAGTTAAAATTACACTCACACCATTGTCTGTGTTAATTTCTCTGTAGTCAGTGATTGTATAAATGTTGTTGATTTCTAAATCAGTCCATTTCTTTGTGTCAAATTGACTTTGTTCTTTTAACAACGCTTCAAACTCTTCTTTTGTAGGTGTATAGTCATCATCAAGCAATTGTGCTATATTTTGCGTTTGTGCATTCTTTGACATCTTTTTATATATAAATATTTTTTCTTAAATAAAAATAAATGGAGAAGATATACTATAGTCCAAAAGGTTTCTGGAAAGGACACTCAGCAGTTAGTAAATTAGCAAAAGAAGCAAAGGTTAGTCAGAAACAAGCATTAGAGTTCTTAAAGAAACAAGCAATTTGGCAAATATATTTACCTGCACCTAAGAGAATAATAAGACCAAAATTTGATGTGTCTGCAGAGAATGAAGTTCATCAGGCTGATTTATTGTTTTTACCTCATGACACTATTGGTAGAAAAACATACAAGTATGCATTGACAGTGGTTGATATTGGAACAAGATATAAAGAAGCCGAACCTTTGACGTCGAAAGATAGTAAAGAAGTTGCAAATGCTTTTGAGAAGATTTATAAAAGACATTTGAAGTATCCTAAACTATTGCAAGTTGACCCTGGTAGAGAATTTATGAGTTCCGTTTCAACTTTGATGGAAAAGCATAATACCAAAATAAGAAGAGGTAGAAAAGAAATACACAGAGACCAAGGAATAGTAGAAAGATTTAATAGAACCTTAGCAGAAAGATTGTTTGGTTATCAGTATGCTAAAGAGATTGATACTAAAAAACGAAACAGAGAATGGGTTAAGAGATTACCTGATGTTATTAAAGCATTAAATAAGGAGACGAAAAAACCTCCTCCAATTATAACAAGAAAAGTTGATGCTGAAATTTGTCCTTATGCAAATGTTAGATATTTGTATCAACCTGGAGAATTAGAAGGTGGTGGAAAGAGAAGGGCTACTGACCCAGTATGGTCTGTTGATATTCATAAGATTGACTATCATATTATAACGCAGGGAATAAGAGTTTATTATTTGAAATCTCCTGCACCTAAGAGAGGGTTTGTCAAAGAGGAATTACTTATTGTTCCGGCTGATACCCATACGCGTATGTCGTAATGCCATCGTCAGTTATGTATCTTTTTGTGTCTAAAGGAGAAAGTGTAGTCTTATTTACTTTTAATCCATATATGTTGTGATGCATTGAGCGTAGCATGTTCATTGAGTGTGTGTATTTCTTTTTGTTGAATAATGCATCTCTGTAGTTTTCAAAATTGATTTGTTTTTTTATTACATATTTTTTTGTTCCTTTCGCTTTTTTGATGACTTGTTCATCTGCTCTTAATACTGAATATAGTTTAGGACGAAGACCAATATATTCTGATATTGGAACACCAGCACATTCATCCTTCATCTTACCTATGACCTTCTTGTTTGTTTCATCGTATAGTGGATGTTCTTTTGGATAATCTGAGAAATCATATTCACCTTTCATTTCAGACATATCTTTGTAAGCATCTTTGGTTTTGATATCTACTAATAAACTGTCTGTGTCGGTGTACAACAAGGTGCAGTTATTACCATACTTCTTTTTCAATGTATTATAATACCAATCATACATAAGATGTTTTGATAAATCTAAAACACAGAAGCCAACATATATTGGTTTATTGAGAGTTAATCTTGTTTTATTCACTTGGATTGCAGATAACTCATTAGAGAACTTTATTCTACGATTGAAGTTTGGTTTGGCTATTATCTTGCGGATTTTTTCATTTTCACTGCCATCTGTTTTGACTAATTTAATATCAACTCTTTTACGTATGTTTTCCATTGTTTTGCCAAATACTGAGTTGTTCATAAGTTTAAAGAAATCTTTTTCAAATGTAGTCTTTGCTTTTTTACGTAATTCTGTATTCAGACGTATGTAAGGTTCCATCCAAGGTTTCTCATCAAATTCTAATATTCTGTGTATTTTTGTTATTTTCATACCAAGTTGTTTGTATAGTCTTAAGTTTTTGTAATGTACTACATATTTCTTCTTATCCATTAGATTGGGAACAAGTTTTTCTGTTTTTAACATACTATTTTCAATTAGTTCATTTTGATAGTCGGATAACCATTCTTTTTTAATTGCTAATTTTTCAGGTGCAAGTGGATAGTCGTTATGTAGTTTATGTAAATGTTTGGGATATTCTAAATCTACTTCATATATTCTTCCTCTACCTTTTTGTAATTTTGGAAGTTTTCCATCTATTAAATCTTTATTAGTTATCCATTTGAAACCACCATATGGAAGTGCTTGACTCATTGAATGACCATATAAGTTATTTGCATCTAAATACATTATGTAATTGTCTTCTTTATCTGGATTATAATCTGCTACATATTTATTATTTGCTTTTGCGTGTCTTTTAGAAACCATACTTATTCCACCTCTCATTCCTTTTTCAATGAAAAGATGCATATCCAAATCTGATAGAAGTTGTAATTCTATTTCCGTGTATTTTAGAAGAGCATCCCAAGATAGACCAGGTGCAGTGTAGTAATGTAGAGGGTCAAGTTTATAGTTATTCATACAGGTTTCTCTAAACTTTTGAAAAACATCTGCAAGTAAGAGAACATCTGTTTTGAGGTATAAGTCATGATAATCACCTAATGTTTTACAGTTAAATTGTTTCCATACTTTTTGAGCGTGTTCATAGTCTTTTTGTTTTATACTTTCATCTGTAAGACTGCTGTAGAATTTGTCTATGGGTGGTAGTTGTGTTTCATCAAATCTATCAAAACTGTCAATATATTCATACGGATATACACCTTTACGCAAAAGTAAATCAGTCTTATCACCAAATTGAGATTTAGTTATTTTAAAATCAGATTTATCTGTTGCGTCTACCAACTTTTCAAGAGAGGAAGCCATAAATTGAAAACTGTCTAAAAATTTGAGTTGTCCAATACTGAATGAGATGAATTTCTCTGCATTATTTGCAATACAAGTAATGTTTCCACTTGCTTTGTGTATTTTCTGCATTATTAGATGGCTATCATAACCTTTTAAGTTGTGGAAGACAACTGGAATTTTTGTTTTATTTGGTTTGATTGCAAGTTTTAGATTACAAGATTTGTGTGCTGGTCCTCTATATTCTCCTGTGAAATGACAGTGGTCTTTTACTTTTGGATTATTTTCATCATCAATTTCTTTTTCACATATCCAACAATGAGTAGCCTCTTCATAATCTTGTATGTTCTTTTCTGTCATTATTATTTTTTTGGGATGTTTGAAAACGTTGTTAATGTTTTCTACTTCACATTCTAAATGATTTAGAAAAACCTCTGCAACATCTTCACCTCTGTATATTACTGGTTTGTCTGCTTTACCATCATATCTAACAACTTGATATCCAAATCCACATGCTTCATGTTCGCTTGTTATTTCTGATTTGTCTCCTTTTTGTTGTGATTTGGGTTTGATTATGCTTTCAAAGTCAGCATAGATAACATATGGAACGGGCATTTGATTTTGATGGTTTTTAAACTTGATAAGACCTTTTGATGGCATTTCTATTCGCATTGGAGATTTATTTATGCCTTCACAGTCTTCTTTGTGTTTGATTAGTAGGTCTTCTCTTGTAAAACCATAAAGACATCTATCACAGAAATGTGTTTTATGTTCGTGTTTATTGTTCTGATTGTAAAGTAATCTATTAAGGTTTTTAATAAAACAGTAGTGATATTTTGTTTCTGTTTTTGGCTCATCAGGATTATAATTTTCATCTATTTCTTCATTATCATCAATTTCCTCTTCAACATCTTCAGTTATCAAAAGCAGATTAATTCGTTCTTTATCATTTGGTTGATTTGAAATATGATATGGAAATATAGTAAGTTTCTCTGTCTTTTTTGTTAATGTGTATCCATAAACATTGATTGCTATATTGTTTTGTTTCTCAACTTTTGGTATTTGTGAGATTGGTGTGGGAAAGTCTATTCCTTCCATATTTAATGTGCCTAAATATTTACGATAACTTGATAACTTACTTGGATTGTTTTTCTTTGGGTATTTAGAAGCAAGTATATGCCATTCTAAACATCTATCATCATCATTTGATAAATTAATTATTGCTTTTTTATTTGCTATTACACTTGGAAGAGAAATATACGAAGAACCTTTGAGTGGTTCATATTTTGCTATATTAAGATAAAGTTTGATACAATGGTCAATTTCTAAACCTGTTGCGGTATTTGTGAATTTTTCAATCCATGTTTGTATATAAGTTGTTTGTTTGTTATAGTTTTCATCTAAATTATTTTCATTAAGAACTGCACATTGTTCTCCGTGTGATGCACCGATAACTTCTTTTCTTTCACCATTAAGTTCATCTTTAAAAAACTTTATAGATAACCCAATTGAAAATTTAATACCATTGTATTCTTTAATGTTTTCATTAATTTTATCTATAATGACAGATTTTTTATCATTAAACAAAATATTTGGGTCTTTATATTTATGAGCATCTATTTCATACGCTTTGAAGTAATTGCATAATGGTTTATCAACTAATTTCAGAGCACTTTTCTCTTCTTTAGTATCATCATCTATATCTTCATTATTAATTTTTTCACTTGTTTTAACAGCATTTTGTTGCTGTCGTTTTCTTTTCTTTTTATTTCTACGTCTTTTACGCAGATTATCTAATGCAGAAGTTTGTTGTGGTGCATCACTCTTCTGTTTCTCAATATCTAAGGATTTAAGACCCTTGTCTAAAGCCTCATCACTAATTCTTCCTTCACTATGCAATTGTATTAGTCTCTCTACAGAACTCATTTTTTGTTTTCTTTTAAACTATAAAAAAATTTTTTTAAATATAATAATAAAAATGGATATAGAAAAAGCAAAGATGCAAAATATATGTGCTATGTTGCCGTTAGGTTCAAATAAACCATGTAAAAACAAATCAGTAAAGCATTCTATATACTGCAAGGCTCATAATTTTATTATAAAACATAACAAAAGTAAAGTAGTGAAATGTTTGCAATGTGGTAAAGGTACTACAGCAAAATATCAAATCTGTGATAAGTGTGGTGGAAAGAATTTTAGAGAAAAACAGAGATATTTTAACTCTATAAAACCTTTTAAGCAGGAAATTGCAAGATTGAGTATGATAGAGTGTTGAGGATGATAATTTAATTTTTTTATGCTCAAGTCGGCGATATAGTTTGTATCACCGTTGGAAAATTGTGGTATAATATATAGATTATGCTCCAATCGGCGATATAACGAACGAAAGTAAGAGTTTTCTACAATTTATTTTTAGAATGCCCAGATATGCTGCCTGGTGACGGTTCTTGTTTATCGAGTTGCTTAGCAACCTTTCTTAATTAAACCGATTACAGTGTTACCAGGATTTTTTTTGTATTTTTTTCTTTTTTCAACCTTTTTTATCGCTTAGCAACACTTTTTATTTAAACCGATGACGGCGTATAACATTTTACTCAATATTCCATCAACAACACACATAAAAATATGTCATTTCCGGGATTCGAACTCATGCCCCAAAAAAACCCCACCATTTACAGTCCAAACCATCTAGACCACTCGGCTATCACGGCTTGTACTAGAATAGTAAGAAATTGAACGTAAATAAATGACTAGTTTTTTGTCCAGTGAATGGTTTTCTAAATACTGAAATAGTCCGTAGGTGATTTCCCTTTTGGACTTTGATGTCCAACTATCAGTGTGGTAAAGATAAATTGACATGTAATAGTCGGTTTATCTGTCTGCTCAAAATACTGCGGTAAAATATATATGTGGTAAGATGTGTTTATATATAGATAGTGCTGGTTGAAGAGGTGATTTGTGAGGGTAGAGAACAAATTACCTCAAAACCGGCACTATCTATATATATCCTTCCCCCCTCCGGAGAGGCCGGGCGATGGATTTTCCTTGTGATGGATCCATGCCCAGTTCCGGCGTGTTCTCGTGTGATCCTATTTCGGGCAGTGTGGCTCCCGATCAGCTAGGATTTTGGTGCAGCGCTCATAAGTGCAAAGCCAGTGGGCCGCAACCACAACGCTACACCTCGTCTTAACCTCTCGCTTGCCACACCCCTTTGGAGGGTGGGTCGGGGCTATGGATTTTCCTTGTGGTGGGTCCATGCCCCGTTCTGTTATGGTCTTCTCACAGTGATCCAGGGATCGCTGTCACCGTTAGGCACTCCTAAGTGCAAAGCCGAGGCCGCAAACCACAGTGCCTACCGTTGACTTTGTTCCCCTTTTTGCCGTGAGACGGCCGCCCTTTGATACTTTTTGGTTGGTAGCGTCTAAGGTGCGGTTATTAGCTCACCTGAGCCGTAGGCTCATTGGTGAGCTTATAGGGTGGTCATGCTGTCTGTATGTATGTATGTATGTATGTATGTATGTCAACATTTTCAAACATCTTCTCCTCTGGAACCGCTGGGCGGACTGAAGCCAAATTTCATGTGGGGCCTCAGTGGGATAGGGGAACGAAAGTTTGTTCGCGGGGTCCAGGTCACATGACCAAGATGGCCGCCATGCCCATATATGGTAAAAACCCTTCAAAAATCTTCTGGAACCGCTGGTCAGATTTTCACCAAACTTGGTATGTGGCCTTTGGTACTCGGGCCTATCATAGTTTCTTCAAATAATGGCCCTTGGATGACCTTGACCTATTTTATGCCAAGGTCAAATTTGGTAATGTAGGCTTTTGAATGGCAAAAAGTGAAAACGGTGGATTTTTCGAAAACTGTTGCAGCCTTTGGCCTGAAAGTTGGTAGATGACATCAGCTAAATGAGTTAATAAGTATATATGAGATTTATAGGTCAAGGTCATTCCGTGACCTTGGGTCATGTTTTTTAATATGTCAAACTTTAAACTTATTTTTCAGGGAAACTACTTGGTCAATTTTGACCAAATTTCATATGCAAGCTTTATGGGAGAAGGACATGTAAATTAAGTTGATGATGTTGGGTCACATAACCAAGATGGCCGCCATGCCCATATATGGTTAAAACCCTTCAAAAATCTTCTTCTCTGAAACTACTATACGGATTTTCATGAAACTTGGTATGTAGCATCTGGGACGCGGGCCCATCATAAATTCTTAAAATGGTGACCCTCGGATGACCTTAACCTATTTTATGCCAGGGTAAAATTTAGTCACATATGCATTTGTATGGGAAAAAGTGAAAATGCATTATATCTAACAAACCGTTCAATATTCCACCACTAAATCATATATATTCTTGTTCCTTAAGATAGGGCGCATTTATTGACATGGGGTCCACCAGGTCCCTTAAAAAAAAACTTCAAAAATCTTCTTCTCCGGAACCGCTGGGCCGATTTCCACCAAACTTGGTATGTAGCCTCGGGACTCGGGGCCCATCATAGTTTGTTCAAATAATTGCCCTGGGATGACCTTGACCTATTTTATGCCAAGGTCAAATTTGGTCACATTGGCATTTGTATGGGAAAAAGTCTAAATGGCTGATATCTTGCAAATGGTTGAGAATACCACCCCTAAACCATATGTATATTCTTGTTCCTTGTGATTAAGCATGTTAAATGACATGGACCTTGGGAGTCTAGGGGGTCCCCCGGGGACATGCCCCACCCCCTTCATTTCAAAAAGTGCCCAATATCTTGGAAACTGTCCAGATCCCCACCCATAAACAATATATATTCTAAGGGGCTTTAAGTGACATGCATCTTGAGACCCTGGGGGCATGCCCCACCCCTGCATTACATAAAATGCATCAAATCTCAGAAACTGTTCAGAAATAAATCATATATTTTCTTGTTTCTTGTGATAAGGGGCATTTAGTTACATGGATCTTTGAACACCATAGGTTAAATTGGGGGCCGACACCCCCTTTAGAAATGGTTAAGCTCTCCACCCATTAACCATATATTTTCTTGTTCCTGACCTTTTAGCTCATCTAAGGCTTTATCTTGGCTAAATATAACTGAAAATTCAAACTCAAAAGTTTTCCAACTGATCTTCAAGAGTCAGGAATGTGATTAAGGACCACTTGGTCATACAGCCAGATGCATTTAGTGACATGGACCTTAATTTGGGCCCCTGGGGGCATGCCCTACCCACATCATTTTATAAAATGCGTAATATTTCCCCACCCATTAACCATATATATTCTTTCTCTATATACTAATGTGGACATTTTCTCTTTTGATAATGGGTTTTCAGAAAAAAACTCAATAAAAATTACATCAGGATAAAGAACAAGGTTTAAAACAACTAGCGTTGCAATAATTTAGAAAATCTGTTGTCAAATAAGGATTTTATAACCAAAAACACATTTGAATAGGGAAATTTCCTTTGTTAAATTGCTAGCAAGGGAGGTAAATATTTCCCCGCAAACTTTCAATTTCTTCATACACTGTTACTAAATAACTGAAATAATCATAAATGATGCAAAACACATCATGAAGTTCAAAACATTTAAATCGAGGCCAAAAAGATTCCAGAATCAAAACTTTATGATCATGGATTATCTCCCCTTTCAATGTAAAATCTCTATTCAAATCTTATTTTGGTCATAATTTTTTAAATAGTGAACCGATTTTCAAAATTTTTGTGGCACATGTTTCAAGAAATTTATAAGCAACTTTTGCTAAAGAAATCATCAATCCTTGTCTTTGTTTACTATAACGAATCTCTGAAATATCATTATCAGAGGACAAAAACAGAACATTAAAACACGTTTGGTGACATTCATCTTAGATCATAAGAGGTCTAGAGGGACCTTGGGTGCATGTCCCTTAGCCCTTTAGACCTAAGGCTGTCAGGTGAGCGTCTTCAGGACCAATGGTCCTCTGGTATCATTTATTGTTTCTGAAATCGGGTCTGTAACGGTTTTGGTTTCAGGCATGCTTGTGTGTAACCTCGTACGGGGTGTGTCTCTCGTAACAGTGCAATAAATTTAGTCTGCGCCCTTAGCTTTCCCTTATATTTTGTCCAGGTAGTTTGTTTTCTCAAAGAAATTGAAAACCGCGTCCCTCATTTCCTGTGACATTAGATTGAGCAAAGAAATCGCGTTTATCTCCCCTTGGTATCCTAGTGCTGTCAGTTTTAGTTCCCTCCTAGCGGGGCCGTTCGCGGAGGACCGCAACTTACTATTAGTATCAAAATAATTTCAACTATGAAAAGGTTCATTACCAGCAAATATTTTGTCACCAATACAAACTGGAATAGATTCATAAAACTTTATGTTAGGCATATTTTTATGTATTTTTTAATTGAAATCCTTTAATCAAAATTAAAGTGATTAACCAAACTATTGCAAAATATGCAGAGTGTTGAATTTTTTTTGTTTGTTTTGATTTGTTACGCCCCTTGAAAGTCTTATAAATAACTTAGTATGACACGCCAACTATTCAACAAAAATGCGAGGCGTTATCAAATTTCATAACAGTCATAAAAATAAATAACTTTTAATAAACGACGACTGTTATTCGCTTGACCCAAATGAAGAGAATAGAACACGATACATTTAAATTAATATGCAAAGATAACCCAAATTTTACGGTTTTCTGTATCTACAACTGCTAATTTCCAGTGTCCCCACCACGGACACTTTGTTCCGGCGAACGACTGTTCCCACGAGCGACATCATGTTGTGTGTTGCAAATATTACAGTATATAATTGCAACACGCAACACTATGACCTTGTCCAGAACAGTCCTTCGTGGGCACACACTGTCCGTGTTGGGGACATTGCATTTCTGTTGAATAGTTGGCGTGTCATACTAAGTTATTTATCAGACTTTCAAGGGGCGTAACAAATCAAAACGAACAAAAAATCAACACTCTGCATATTTTGCAATAGTTTGGTTAATCACTTTAATTTTGATTAAGGGATTTCAATTAAAAAATACATAAAAATATGCCTAACATAAAGTTTTATGAATCTATTCCAGTTTGTATTGGTGACAAAATATTTGCTGGTAATAAACCTTTTCATAGTTGAAATTATTTTGATACTAGTAGTAAGTTGCGGTCCTCCTTGCCATGTCAGGGGTGGAGGCAGAGAATAATGGAAGCCAGAACTGATAATGTATGTTAGTTTTTTTCCTCGGCAAGACATTCGAAAACAGGGCTGTGCTCTGACACATTTGGCAGTCGAAATTGGCAACACGTCATCACATACTAGAGCCCGTCTTTGGTCTGATTCCTGCACTCAAAATTCTAAAATCGCTATAGCTCTGTTATTAGGACAAACGCTGTACCTTGGGTGCGATTTGTGCCTTCCTCCGATTAAGAGTTCAGTATATTCCCATTGGTCAGCTGACACCTGTCGAATTGACACTTTCTGTAGGTATATTTAAAAGACTGTTCCCACCACGGACACTTTCTGTAGTACGCTTCATAGTCTGTTCCCAGCACGGACACTTTCTGAAGCTATGTTTGATAGATTGTTCCCAGCACGGACATTACTGTAGATATGGATAATAGACTGTTCACACCAAGGACACTTTCTATTTTAATAGATTGTTTGCAGCACGGATACTTCTGTTGGTATGTTTAATAGACTGTTTCCAACAAGGACACTTTCTATACGTATGTTTAATAAGAAGTTCCCACCAAGCACACTTTCTGTAGCTATGTTTAATAGACTGTTCCAAGCATGGACACTTACTGTTGCTATGTTTAATAGACTTTTCTCACCAAGGACACTTTCTGTAGCTATGTTTAATAGAATGTTCCTACCAAGGACACTTTCTGTAGCCATTTATAACAGATTGTTCCCACCAAGGACACTTCATGTAGCTATGTTTAATAGACTGTTCCCAGCATGGACACTTTTTGTAGCTATGTTTAATAGGCTGTTTCCAGCACGGACACTTCTGTATATATGTTTAATAGACTGTTTCCAACAAGGACTCTTTCTATACGTATGTTTAATAAACTGTTCCCGCCAAGGACACTTTCTGTAGCTATGTTTAATAGAATGTCCCCACCAAGGACACTTTCTGTAGCCGTTTTTAACAGACTGTTCCCACCAAGGACACTTCATGTAGCTATGTTTAATAGACTGTTCCCAGCATGGACACTTTTTGTAGCTATGTTTCATAGGCTGTTTCCAGCACGGACACTTCTGTATATATGTTTAATAGACTGTTTCCAACAAGGACTCTTTCTATACGTATATTTAATAAACTGTTCCCACCAAGGACACTTTCTGTAGCTATGTTTAATAGAATGTCCCCACCAAGGACACTTTCTGTAGCCGTTTTTAACAGACTGTTCCCACCAAGGACACTTCATGTAGCTATGTTTAATAGAATGTTCCCAGCATGGACACTTTTTGTAGCTATGTTTAATAGAATAATCCCACCAAGGACACTTTCTGTAGCCATTTTTAACTGACTGTTCCAACCAAGGACACTTCATGTAGCTATGTTTAATAGACTGTTCCCAGCATGGACACTTTTTGTAGCTATGTTTAATAGGCTGTCCCCAACAAGGACACTTTCTGTAGCCGTTTTTAACAGGCTGTTCCCACCAAGGACACTTCATGTAGCTATGTTTAATAGACTGCTCCCAGCATGGACACTTTTTGTAGCTATGTTTAATAGAATGTTCCCACCAAGGACACTTTCTGAAGCCATTTTTAACAGATTGTTCCCACCAAGGACACTTCATGTAGCTATGTTTAATAGACTGTTCCCAGCATGGACATATTTGTAGCTATGTTTAATAGGCTGTTTCCAGCTAGGACACTTCTGTATATACGTTTAATAGACTATTTCCAACAATGACTCTTTCTATACGTATGTTTAATAAACTGTTCCCACCAAGGACACTTTCTGTAGCTATGTTTAATAGAATGTCCCCACCAAGGACACTTTCTGTAATTATGTTTAATAGACTGTTCCCGACAAGGATACTTTCTGTAGCTATGAATATTAGTCTGTTCGCAGCACGGACACTTCTGAAGTTATGTTCAATAGACGGACGGACACTCCTGTAGGTATGTTTAATAGACTGTTCCCACCAAGGACACTGTCTGAACCTATGTCAGGTAGACTGTTCCCATCACGGAAACTCACTGGAGCTATGATTTATAGACTGTTCCCATCACGTACACTTCTGTAGGTATGTTTAATAGACTGTTCCCAGCACGGACGGTTTCTGAAGCTATGTTCAATACACTGTTCCCACCAAAGACACTTGTTTCATATGTCGGGGGCTGGCAAAACGTATATGTGACGGGACAACACGAGGGAACCTCGAATCTATGTCCACTTGTGGGGCACTAACGCAAAGGAAATTCTAAGATACTTAGAATCCTTTACAATATTTATATGGAATAAGTCTAATATTTATAAACAGCACTGGTTACATAATTTTACAAAGACAAACTTAAAGGGACAGTTGACTCGCAATCTATTCCACTTAGGTTAAGACAGAATGAAAATTAGTCTGGGCCAAATTAAATTTCTGTCTTAATACAAGTGGAATACACTTGAATCACACTTGAATTACACATGAAGTACACACACTCATTCACACCCTCACATACTTAACATAATGTTCTTTCTCCCTTCCTGTTGATGATAAGGACCTGATGAGTGTTTATGGCACCATAATGTTTTATATAAACTTTATATTAACCAGTATATTCACAGTTATGACTGTTTCACCAACCAGTTTTTGCCTCTGTGTTATACCGTGGCGATTACATCTATAGCTGCTCACCGCCGAATAAAATGTAGTAACAGGGGTGGGGGACACATAAACCCCTTTACATCATTCTATACTCATCATCCATATCATCACTGCCTCATATCACTGATGCCTCATATCACTGATGCCTCGTATCACCGTTGTCTTATATCAACGATGCCTCATATTAACGATGCCTTATATCAACAATGCCTCATGTCAATGATTGACGTCAGGTGAGCGATTCAGGCTGCAATGTTGATGTTCTATAAGTGTAACTGCAATGTCTCCAACACGGACAGTGGGCGCCCACGAAGGACTGTTCCGGACAAGGTAATAGTGTTGCGTGTTGCAATTATATACTGTAGCCTGTATTACGTGCTATTCGACGTTTAACATTGACAGAGTGCAAATGCCATTTGTAGTTTTGCTTTTTTGTGCTTCATGTTAGCACGTATGGACATGAAGTTGTAAAACAATAAAACAACGGGCTAAATCCCGCCCACAATATCGCAACATTTTCTGACTCCGAGAGAACGCATTGTTTGAAGAAAGGATAGGCATGCCCTCTGCCAGGCTGATCAGGCTCGGAAGAGCCCAGAGGGACCTAAGGTCCGTGTCAATGAATGCGTCTTAAGGAACAGGAGAATATATGATTTAAGGTTGAGGATCCGAACGGTTTCTTATATAAGGACTTTCATGATAAGAGGGGTGGGTCATGCCCCAGGGGACCCCGGTGTATCCAAGGTCAATGTCGTTAAATGCATCTGACCATAAGAAACAAGAATACATTGTTTATGGGTGGGGATCATAAGCAGTTTCCGAGTTATTGCACATTTTATGAAATGAAGGGGTAGGACATGCCCACGGGTGACCCATTGGGAACCAAGATCTATGTCAGTATATGTGGTTTATCATAAGGAACAAGAATATAATATAGTCTATAGAGTGTTCCATTAATTCTGTCACTGTTTCGTGACCATACTGCACTAAAAGAGTAAGGGGTGCAATAAAAAACAACAAGAGGACCATTATGGTCCTGTATCGCTAACCTGAGTACAAGTCTGTTCAACACTTCCTCAGAATAAACAATTTGAAGTTTTCCACAATTGGCCATTATGACCTACATAGTGGAACCAGGTGAACGAATCTGAACAAGGTCGATGTCAGGATGTATCTGACCGAGTGTGATCAAAATCCATGAGAAAAATCCGTTTGAAAATTTCCACCATGTCAGCCATAATATGACCTGCTTATGAACTGGAGCAGAAACATTTGAACAAATCTGAGAAAGATCAATGTCAGGATGCTAATGACCACGTTTGATCAAATTCCAATCAAAGGTTCATGAGAAGTTGTTTGAAGTTTTTTATGATGTCAGCCATTTTGATACTGGACTGGATAAATGTGCATAAATTTGAGACTGGTCCATAATTATATGGATGCTTCTGACCAAGTTTCATCAAATTCTGTTTATCTGTTCATGAGAAAAAGCCATTTTATTTTTTTCAAGATGACAGCCATTTTGACCTACTTATGCAGTAAAGTGAACCATTTGCATAAATTTGAGACTGGTCCAAATAAGGATGCTCTTGACCAAGTTTGATCTGTTCATGAGAAAAAGCCATGTAAAGTTATTTCAAGATGGCGGCCATAATGACCTACTTATTCATTGGAGAGGGCTCATTTGAATAAAACTGAGAAAGGTTGATGCCAGGATGCTTCAGGTCAAGTTTGGACATTAGTTTTTGAGGAGCTGTTGTTTGAACAAAATACACTTCGTAAATACAAACTATGTCACTGTGACCTAATTTCACTACAGATTTGGATGATATGAATAATCTTGAGAACCAAGGTCCCAACGATGTCTCATACCAATTTTGAGTCAACTATACCAAGCTTTTTCGGATACTAAGTCAATTTAGTTGTTTTGCTATTTTTAGCTCACTGAGACGAAGTCTCAGTGTAGCTATTGTGATCACTTTTTGTCTGTCCGTCCGTCCGTCCGTCGTCCGTAAACACTTGTTCAAACGACTTCTTCTCCGAAACCACTGCACCTACGACTCTCAAAATTTATATGCAGCATGATCAGACTCGAGACTTACAAGTTTGCGAAAATTATCCGGGTCGACAATCCAAGATGGCCGCCGTTACTAAAAATAGCAAAAACAACTAAATCGACTTTTCTCTAGAACCGCATGGTATAATTGGCTGATTTTTGTTATTGAGCTTCGATGGGAACTAGGTTCTCAAATTTATATACAAAAACTCTGTAGTGGAATTAGGTCACGGTGACCAACTTTATATTTACGACATATATTTTGTTCAAATGGCATCTCCTCGAAAACCAATGCTCAGATTTTGACCAAACTTGATCTGAAGCATTCTGATATCAGCATTTCTCAGATTTGTTCCAATGGTTCCGCCTCGATGCATAAGTAGGTCATAATGGAAAAACTTCAAACTGCTAATTCTCGTGAACTGGTGAAAGGGATTTGATCAGACATGGTCAGAAGCATCCATGCATCAACCAGTATTAGATATATTCAAATGGTTCCACTCCGATGCATAAGTAGGTCAAAATGGTCGATGTCGGGAAAACTTCAAACCGCTGATTCTCGTGAGTGGATGAACAGAATTTGATTAAACATGGTCAGAAGCATCCTTACATCAACCTGTATCAGATTTATTCGAATGGTTCCACTCCGATGCATAAGTAGGTCATAATGGCTGACATCGTGAAAAACATCAAATTGCTGATTCTCATTAATGGCTGAACGGGATTTGATCAAACTTGGTCAGAAAGATCCTTACATAAACCTGTTTCAGATTTATTCAAATGGTTCCACTCCAATGCATAACTAGGTGATAATGGCCGACATCATAAAAAATTTTAAACTGCTGATTCTCTTTAATGGATGAACAGAATTGGATCAAGCTTGGAACCGTCTATTAAACATACCTACAGCAGTGTCCGTCGTAGGAAGAGAAAGTGTCCTTGTCGGGAACAGTCTATTAAACATAACTACAGAAAGTGCCCTTTGTGGGAACAGTCTATTAAACAGACCTAAAGAAGTGTCCGTGCTGGGAACAGTCTATAAAGCATACCTAAAGAGGTGTCCTTGGTGGGAACAGTCCATTAAAAATACCTAAAGAAGTGTCCGTGTTGGGAACAGTCTATTAAACATAACTACAGAAAGTGTCCTTGGTGGGAACAGTCTATTAAACATACCTAAAGAAGTGTCCGTGCTGGGAGCAGCCTATTAAACATAACTACAGAAAGTGTCCTTGGTAGGAACAGTCTAATAAAAATACCTAAATAAGTGTCTATGGTGGGAACAGTCTATTAAACATACCTAAATAAGTGTCCGTGCTTGGAACAGTCTATTAAACATACTCTAAGAACTGTCCGTGCTGGGAATAGTCTATTAAACACCACAGGACCATTGGTCCTGAATTGCTCACCTAACGTCAGTCAGCCCAGCGGTTCCAGAGGAGAAGACATTTAAAAATGTTGACACACAGACACACGACAGACAAACTCTGACCACCCTATAAGCTCACCAATGAGCCTTCGGCTCAGGTGAGCTAATAACTACAAAAAGTGTCCTTGGTGGCAACAGTCTATTAAACATGGCTACAGAAAGTGTCCTTGGTGGGAACATTCTATTAAACATAGCTACAGAAAGTGTCCTTATGGTGGGAACAGTCTATTAAACATAGCAACAGTAAGTGTCCATGCTTGGAACAGTTTATTAAACATAGCTACAGAAAGTGTCCTTGGTGGGAACATAAACATGAATCCTTAAGATATTTCTAAGTAAAAAAGTTTGTTCTCAAAAAAATAATCACCAAATCTCAATAAAATTTTTGGAGTCTGGGTGAAAAATAGTGGGTTGTTCTGGGGACAGCAAGCAAACATTTTTTTATGGATGGCCTCAGCTCCGTTTTCAGGAATGTACACTTATTTGGACTTTCTCCTACACATAACTACAGCAGTGTCTGTGATGGGAACCGTCTATTAAACATACCCACAGCAGTGTCCGTCGTAGGAAGAGAAAGTGTCCTTGTCGGGAACAGTCTATTAAACATAACTACAGAAAGTGTCCTTGGTGGGAACAGTCTATTAAACAGACCTAAAGAAGTGTCCGTGCTGGAAACAGTCTATAAAGCATACCTAAAGAAGTGTCCTTGGTGGGAACAGTCCATTAAAAATACCTAAAGAAGTGTCCGTGTTGGGAACAGTCTATCAAACATAACTACAGAAAGTGTCCTTGGTGGGAACAGTCTATTAAACATACCTAAAGAAGTGTCCGTGCTGGGAAAAGTCTATTAAACATAACTACAGAAAGTGTCCTTGGTAGGAACAGTCTATTAAACATACCTAAAGAAGTATCTGTGCTGGAAACAGTCTATTAAACATACCTAAATAAGTGTCCGTGCTGGGAACAGTCTATTAAACATACTTTAAGAAGTGTCCATGCTGGGAATAGTCTATTAAACACCACAGGACCATTGGTCCTGAATAGCTCACCTGACGTCAATCAGCCCAGCGGTTCCAGAGGAGAAGACATTTAAAAATGTGGACACACAGGCACACGACAGACAAACTCTGACCACCCTATAAGTTCACCAATGAGCTTTCGGCTCAGGTGAGATAATAATTACAAAAAGTGTCCTTGGTGGGAACATTCTATCAAACATAGCTACAGAAAGTGTTCTTGGTGGGAACAGTCTATTAAACATAGCAACAGTAAGTGTCTATGCTTGGAACAGTCTATTAAAGAGAGCTGCAGAAAGTGTCCTTGGTGGGAACATAAACATTGAATCCTTAAGATTTTTCTAAGTAAAAAAGTTTGTGCTCAAAAAAATAATCTTACCAGATCTCAATAAAATTTTTGGAGTCTGGGTGAAAAATAGTGGGTTGTTCGGGGGACAGCAAGCAAACATTTTTTTATGGATGGCCTCAGCTCCGTTTAAAGGAATGTACACTTATTTGGACTTTCTCCTACACATAACTACAGCAGTGTCTGTGATGGGAACCGTCTATTAAACATACCTACAGCAGTGTCCGTCGTAGGAAGAGAAAGTGTCCTTGTCGGGAACAGTCTATTAAACATAACTACAGAAAGTGTCCTTGGGCGGAACAGTCTATTAAACAGACCTAAAGAAGTGTCCGTGCTGGGAACAGTCTATAAAGCATACCTACAGAAGTGTCCTTGGTGGGAACAGTCCATTAAAAATACCTAAAGAAGTGTCCGTGTTGGGAACAGTCTATCAAACATAACTACAGAAAGTGTCCTTGGTGGGAACAGTCTATTAAACATACCTAAAGAAGTGTCCATGCTGGGAAAAGTCTATTAAACATAACTACAGAAAGTGTCCTTGGTAAGAAAAGTTTATAAAACATACCTAAAGAAGTGTCTGTGCTGGAAACAGTCTATTAAACATACCTAAATAAGTGACCGTGCTGGGAACAGTCTATTAAACATACTTTAAGAAGTGTCCATGCTGGGAATAGTCTATTAAACACCACAGGACCATTGGTCCTGAATCGCTCACCTGACGTCAATCAGCCCATCGGTTCCAGAGGAGAAGACATTTAAAAATGTGGATCCACAGGCACACGACAGACAAACTCTGACCACCCTATAAGTTCACCAATGAGCTTTCGGCTCAGGTGAGATAATAACTACAAAAAGTGTCCTTGGTGGGAACATTCTATCAAACATAGCTACAGAAAGTGTTCTTGGCGGGAACAGTCTATTAAACATAGCAACAGTAAGTGTCCATGCTTGGAACAGTCTATTAAACAGAGCTACAGAAAGTGTCCTTGGTGGGAACATAAACATTGAATCCTTAAGATTTTTCTAAGTAAAAAAGTTTGTGCTCAAAAAAATAATCTTACCAGATCTCAATAAAATTTTTGGAGTCTGGTTGAAAAATAGTGGGTTTTTCGGGGGACAGCAAGCAAACATTTTTTATGGATGGCCTCAGCTCCGTTTTAAGGAATGTACACTTATTTGGACTTTCTCCTACACATAAGTACAGCAGTGTCTGTGATGGGAACCGTCTATTAAACATACATACAGCAGTGTCCGTCGTAGGAAGAGAAAGTGTCCTTGTCAGGAACAGTCTATTAAACATAACTACAGAAAGTGTTCTTGGTCGGAACAGTCTATTAAACAGACCTAAAGAAGTGTCCGTGCTGGGAACAGTCTATAAAGCATACCTACAGAAGTGTCCTTGGTGGGAACAGTCCATTAAAAATACCTAAAGAAGTGTCCGTGTTGGGAACAGTCTATCAAACATAACTACAGAAAGTGTCCTTGGTGGGAACAGTCTATTAAACACACCTAAAGAAGTGTCCATGCTGGGAAAAGTCTATTAAACATAACTACAGAAAGTGTCCTTGGTAGGAACAGTTTATAAAACATACCTAAAGAAGTGTCTGTGCTGGAAACAGTCTATTAAACATACCTAAATAAGTGTCCGTGCTGGGAACAGTCTATTAAACATACTTTAAGAAGTGTCCATGCTGGGAATAGTCTATTAAACACCACAGGACCATTGGTCCTGAATCGCTCACCTGACGTCAATCAGCCCATCGGTTCCAGAGCAGACAACATTTAAAAATGTGGACACACAGGCACACGACAGGCAAACTCTGACCACCCTATAAGTTCACCAATGAGCTTTCGGCTCAGGTGAGATAATAACTACAAAAAGTGTCCTTGGTGGGAACATTCTATCAAACATAGCTACAGAAAGTGTTCTTGGTGGGAACAGTCTATTAAACATAGCAACAGTAAGTGTCCATGCTTGGAACAGTCTATTAAAGAGAGCTGCAGAAAGTGTCCTTGGTGGGAACATAAACATTGAATCCTTAAGATTTTTCTAAGTAAAAAAGTTTGTGCTCAAAAAATAATCTTACCAGATCTCAATAAAATTTTTGAGTCTGGTTGAAAAATAGTGGGTTGTTCGGGGGACAGCAAGCAAACATTTTTTTATGGATGGCCTCAGCTCCGTTTTCAGGAAAGTACACTTATTTGGACTTTCTCCTACACATAACTACAGCAGTGTCTGTGATGGGAACCGTCTATTAAACATACCTACAGCAGTGTCCGTCGTAGGAAGAGAAAGTGTCCTTGTCGGGAACAGTCTATTAAACATAACTACAGAAAGTGTCCTTGGTGGGAACAGTCTATTAAACAGACCTAAAGAAGTGTCCGTGCTGGGAACAGTCTATAAAGCATACCTTCATAAGTGTCCTTGGTGGGAACAGTCCATTAAAAATACCTAAAGAAGTGTCCGTGTTGGGAACAGTCTATTAAACATAACTACAGAAAGTGTCCTTGGTAGGAAGTCTATTAAACATACCTAAAGAAGTGTCTGTGCTGGGAACAGTCTATTAAACATACCTAAAGAAGTGTCCTTGGTGGGAACAGTCCATTAAAAATACCTAAAGAAGTGTCCGTGTTGGGAACAGTCTATTAAACATAACTACAGAAAGTGTCCTTGGTGGGAACAGTCTATTAAACATACCTCAAGAAGTGTCTGTGCTGGGAAAAGTCTATTAAACATAACTACAGAAAGTGTCCTTGGTAGGAACAGTCTATTAAACATACCTAAAGAAGTGTCTGTGCTGGGAACAGTCTATTAAACATACCTAAAGAAGTTTCTGTGGTGGGAACATTCTATTAAACATAGTTACAAAAAGTGTCCATGCTGTGAACAGTCTATTAAACATAGCTACATGAAGTGTCCTTGGTGGGAACAGTCTGTTAAAAATGGCTACAGAAAGTGTCCTTGGTGGGAACATTCTATTAAACATAGCTACAAAAAGTGTCCATGCTGGGAACAGTTTATTAAACATAGCTACATGAAGTGTCCTTGGTGGGAACAGTCTGTTAAAACCGGCTACAGAAAGTGTCCTTGGTGGGAACATTCTATTAAACATAGCTACAAAAAGTGTCCATGCTGGGAACAGTCTATTAAACATAGCTACATGAAGTGTCCATGCTGGGAACAGTCTATTAAACATAGCTACATGAAGTGTCCTTGGTGGGAACAGTCTGTTAAAAATGTCTACAGAAAGTGTCCTTGGTGGGAACATTCTATTAAACATAACTACAAAAAATGTCCATGCTGGGACCAGTCTATTAAACATAGCTACATGAAGTGTCCTTGGTGGGAACAGTCTGTTAAAAATGGCTACAGAAAGTGTCCTTGGTGGGGACATTCTATTAAACATAGCTACAGAAAGTGTCCTTGGTGGGAACAGTTTATTAAACATACGTATAGAAAGAGTCCTTGTTGGAAACAGTCTATTAAACATATATTCAGAAGTGTCCGTGCTGGAAACATCTTATTAAACAAAGCTACAAAAAGTGTCCATGCTGGGAACAGTCTATTCAACATAGCTACATGAAGTGTCCTTGGTGGGAACAGTCTGTTAAAAATGGCTACAGAAAGTGTCCTTGGTGGGAACATTCTATTAAACATAGCTACAAAAAGTGTCCATGCTGGGAACAGTCTATTAAACATAGCTACATGAAGTGTCCTTGGTGGGAACAGTCTGTTAAAACGGCTACAGAAAGTGTCCTTGGTGGGAACATTCTATTAAACATAGCTACAAAGAGTGTCCATGCTGGGAACAGTCTATTAAATATAGCTACATGAAGTGTCCATGCTGGGAACAGTCTATTAAACATAGCTACATGAAGTGTCCTTGGTGGGAACAGTCTATTATACATATATACAGAAGTGTCCGTGCTGGAAACAGCCTATTAAACATAGCTACAAAAAGTGTCCATGCTGGGAACAGTCTATTAAACATAGCTACATGAAGTGTCCTTGGTGGGAACAGTCTATTAAACATAGCTACATGAAGTGTCCTTGGTGGGAACAGTCTGTTAAAAATGGCTACAGAAAGTGTCCTTGGTGGGAACATTCTATTAAACATAGTTACAAAAAGTGTCCATGCTGTGAACAGTCTATTAAACATAGCTACATGAAATGTCCTTGGTGGGAACAGTCTGTTAAAAATGGCTACAGAAAGTGTCCTTGGTGGGAACATTCTATTAAACATAGCTACAAAAAGTGTCCATGCTGGGAACAGTTTATTAAACATAGCTACATGAAGTGTCCTTGGTGGGAACAGTCTGTTAAAAACGGCTACAGAAAGTGTCCTTGGTGGGAACATTCTATTAAACATAGCTACAAAAAGTGTTCATGCTGGGAACAGTCTATTAAACATAGCTACATGAAGTGTCCATGCTGGGAACAGTCTATTAAACATAGCTACATGAAGTGTCCTTGGTGGGAACAGTCTGTTAAAAATGTCTACAGAAAGTGTCCTTGGTGGGAACATTCTATTAAACATAACTACAAAAAGTGTCCATGCTGGGAACAGTCTATTAAACATAGCTACATGAAGTGTCCTTGGTGGGAACAGTCTGTTAAAAACGGCTACAGAAAGTGTCCTTGGTGGGGACATTCTATTAAACATAGCTACAGAAAGTGTCCTTGGTGGGAACAGTTTATTAAACATACGTATAGAAAGAGTCCTTGTTGGAAACAGTCTATTAAACATATATACAGAAGTGTCCGTGCTGGAAACATCTTATTAAACAAAGCTACAAAACGTGTCCATGCTGGGAACAGTCTATTAAACATAGCTACATGAAATGTCCTTGGTGGGAACAGTCTGTTAAAAATGGCTACAGAAAGTGTCCTTGGTGGGAACATTCTATTAAACATAGCTACAAAAAGTGTCCATGCTGGGAACAGTCTATTAAACATAGCTACATGAAGTGTCCTTGGTGGGAACAGTCTGTTAAAAACGGCTACAGAAAGTGTCCTTGGTGGGAACATTCTATTAAACATAGCTACAAAAAGTGTCCATGCTGGGAACAGTCTATTAAACATAGCTACATGAAGTGTCCATGCTGGGAACAGTCTATTAAACATAGCTACATGAAGTGTCCTTGGTGGGAACAGTCTGTTAAAAATGTCTACAGAAAGTGTCCTTGGTGGGAACATTCTATTAAACATAACTACAAAAAATGTCCATGCTGGGACCAGTCTATTAAACATAGCTACATGAAGTGTCCTTGGTGGGAACAGTCTGTTAAAAATGGCTACAGAAAGTGTCCTTGGTGGGGACATTCTATTAAACATAGCTACAGAAAGTGTCCTTGGTGGGAACAGTTTATTAAACATACGTATAGAAAGAGTCCTTGTTGGAAACAGTCTATTAAACATATATTCAGAAGTGTCCGTGCTGGAAACATCTTATTAAACAAAGCTACAAAAAGTGTCCATGCTGGGAACAGTCTATTCAACATAGCTACATGAAGTGTCCTTGGTGGGAACAGTCTGTTAAAAATGGCTACAGAAAGTGTCCTTGGTGGGAACATTCTATTAAACATAGCTACAAAAAGTGTCCATGCTGGGAACAGTCTATTAAACATAGCTACATGAAGTGTCCTTGGTGGGAACAGTCTGTTAAAACGGCTACAGAAAGTGTCCTTGGTGGGAACATTCTATTAAACATAGCTACAAAGAGTGTCCATGCTGGGAACAGTCTATTAAATATAGCTACATGAAGTGTCCATGCTGGGAACAGTCTATTAAACATAGCTACATGAAGTGTCCTTGGTGGGAACAGTCTATTATACATATATACAGAAGTGTCCGT
This sequence comes from Lucinisca nassula, assembly GCA_963580285.1. Lineage (NCBI taxonomy): Eukaryota > Metazoa > Mollusca > Bivalvia > Lucinida > Lucinidae > Lucinisca > Lucinisca nassula. Next base: position 86,243,739 of record OY757016.1, on the reverse strand, counting down.
GCTGGAAACAGCCTATTAAACATAGCTACAAAAAGTGTCCATGCTGGGAACAGTCTATTAAACATAGCTACATGAAGTGTCCTTGGTGGGAACAGTCTATTAAACATAGCTACATGAAGTGTCCTTGGTGGGAACAGTCTGTTAAAAATGGCTACAGAAAGTGTCCTTGGTGGGAACATTCTATTAAACATAGTTACAAAAAGTGTCCATGCTGTGAACAGTCTATTAAACATAGCTACATGAAATGTCCTTGGTGGGAACAGTCTGTTAAAAATGGCTACAGAAAGTGTCCTTGGTGGGAACATTCTATTAAACATAGCTACAAAAAGTGTCCATGCTGGGAACAGTTTATTAAACATAGCTACATGAAGTGTCCTTGGTGGGAACAGTCTGTTAAAAACGGCTACAGAAAGTGTCCTTGGTGGGAACATTCTATTAAACATAGCTACAAAAAGTGTTCATGCTGGGAACAGTCTATTAAACATAGCTACATGAAGTGTCCATGCTGGGAACAGTCTATTAAACATAGCTACATGAAGTGTCCTTGGTGGGAACAGTCTGTTAAAAATGTCTACAGAAAGTGTCCTTGGTGGGAACATTCTATTAAACATAACTACAAAAAGTGTCCATGCTGGGAACAGTCTATTAAACATAGCTACATGAAGTGTCCTTGGTGGGAACAGTCTGTTAAAAACGGCTACAGAAAGTGTCCTTGGTGGGGACATTCTATTAAACATAGCTACAGAAAGTGTCCTTGGTGGGAACAGTTTATTAAACATACGTATAGAAAGAGTCCTTGTTGGAAACAGTCTATTAAACATATATACAGAAGTGTCCGTGCTGGAAACATCTTATTAAACAAAGCTACAAAACGTGTCCATGCTGGGAACAGTCTATTAAACATAGCTACATGAAATGTCCTTGGTGGGAACAGTCTGTTAAAAATGGCTACAGAAAGTGTCCTTGGTGGGAACATTCTATTAAACATAGCTACAAAAAGTGTCCATGCTGGGAACAGTCTATTAAACATAGCTACATGAAGTGTCCTTGGTGGGAACAGTCTGTTAAAAACGGCTACAGAAAGTGTCCTTGGTGGGAACATTCTATTAAACATAGCTACAAAAAGTGTCCATGCTGGGAACAGTCTATTAAATATAGCTACATGAAGTGTCCATGCTGGGAACAGTCTATTAAACATAGCTACATGAAGTGTCCTTGGTGGGAACAGTCTGTTAAAAATGTCTACAGAAAGTGTCCTTGGTGGGAACATTCTATTAAACATAACTACAAAAAGTGTCCATGCTGGGAACAGTCTATTAAACATAGCTACATGAAGTGTCCTTGGTGGGAACAGTCTGTTAAAAACGGCTACAGAACGTGTCCTTGGTGCGGACATTCTATTAAACATAACTACAGAAAGTGTCCTTGGTGGGAACAGTTTATTAAACATACGTATAGAAAGAGTCCTTGTTGGAAACTGTCTATTAAACATATATACAGAAGTGTCCGTGCTGGAAACAGCCTATTAAACATAGCTACAAAAAGTGTCCATACTGGGAACAGTCTATTAAACATAGCTACATAAAGTGTGCTTTGTGGGAACTTCTTATTAAACATACGTATAGAAAGTGTCCTTGTTGGAAACAGTCTATTAAACATACCAACAGAAGTATCCGTGCTGGGAACAATATATTAAACATACCTACAGAAAGTGTCCTTGATGGGAACAGTCTATTAAACATAGCTACAGAAAGTGTCCTTGCTGGGAACAGACTATGAAGCGTACTACAGAAAGTGTCCGTGGTGGGAACAGTCTTTTAAATATAGCTACTGAAAGTGTCCATGCTAGGACCAGTCTTTTAATGATAGCTTTAGAAAGTGTCCGTGCTGGAAAATGTCTACTAACCATAACTACGAAAAGTGTCCTTGGTGGGAACAGTCTATTTAACATACCTATATAATTGTCCGGGCTGGGAACAGTCTATAAACATACCTACAGAAGTGTCTTTGCTTGGAACAATCTATAAAACATACCTACAGAAAGTGTCCTTGGTGGGAACAGTCTATTAAACATACCTATATAAATTGTCCTTGCTGGGAACAATCTATTAAAGGAGTCCATGTATGGAATCCACCAATCGCTAAAAACAATTGCAGGAAATTGTTCAAATGTCTAGTTTGCTTTAAATCATGTGTATTAAATAAGGCTAAAAGGGATGCCCTTTGAGAACCATGAACCATGAACGCTTTCAAAAACGAAAATAGCAGAATCCATTTGTTGTTTGGGCCAGACAAGCTTGTTTCCGCCATCAAGGCCTCATCAGTAGCCCTAAAAGAAATGCTGAAAACGAGTATCAGCGGTTACGAGTATCAGCGTAAAACGTGGAAAATGACGTTGAAAGTTGACGTTACGTCAGAAGAAATTTCCAGTTTAATTTAACGTCATGCGGCAAATTTTGTTTACGGATTATTTTGCTCCAGACAAGTGGAAAGTGCATGGATTTGTATGCGGTTTGTAGCCTACTTCCACAATAGAATAATTTTTGTCTTTTAGTCAGAATGTTTCTTTTGTAAGGACTAATTGATTTTTAATTAGCTGGGTTAAATGCTTTTTTAAATGGACGTTTTAATGACTCCTTTGATATTCATTTGGGATCACGATACAATAAAAAACATCCCTTCGAATTCAACGTTGTTCTTCTTCTCTGTCCTGATGCAAAATAAATAGATGACTGACGGATGTTTTTTAAGGTAACCGGGCGCCAAGGGCACATAGGGGCTACCCCCAGTTCGCCAGCTGGGATTAGTTGGAGGTACTGCTCTTTTCCCTAGGCTGCCAATATGCTGACTCCTGTCTGCTTGATAGTTATCAGCTAGCCGATTGGGAGTTAGGTGACTTCATTCGCGGATTGTTGTTGTTTTCCAGTTTCCCCGTGTCGCGGGTCGTCAGCTGGTGGGGTCCCAGGGAACGAATCCATGCTGGCACTACACCGTAGCCGTTCGGTGGTACCCCTATTCCCCGTTGCCGGTGAACAGGGAGACCATCGCTCGGCTCCAGTCCCGTCCGTCCATGTTTGTCGTCTCACGTCTCAGGTGTCTCCGAGCCCACGGGCATCCCCTTGCCCTGTAGCCAATCGCCGAGCTCCGTCCTGAGAGGTTTGTGAAACGGTGCCGTGACCTTTCCAGGTCTCGGTGGGGCTTATATTTTGTCTTCCCGTTTGCTTCAGGAGTACATGTGTCCTGTCGCTAAAGGGCATCTTTAAATGTAGGAGTTTCTGGGCTAGGCGTGCTTCATATTTCAAGGGCTGTGGATATGTTGCACAGTTCCAATGTGAGCCTTTGTTTTTGTGCAACATAGTTTAGTTGTAGTAATTTGGAACTCCATTCTAAAGGTTTGGCTGCGTGATTGCACTGCGTTTAAGTTATAGCAGTGCTGTGCCTTGGGTTTTTGCGGTTTGCCGCAAAGGGGTGTGGGTTGTTTTGTGTAACAGGGTAGGCTCCGAGTTTTAACTTATCATTAAGGGGATCGTTTAGCAGTTAATTTTGTTTGAAAGTTTCATTGCGATTTGGAAGACGTTTCTAAAGATTGCTATACACGTTTCCATGTTACGTGTTATGCACCTTATATTCAATCAGGGGATTCGAGACAAAGTTTTTTAGCCATTTTGTGGTGCTTATTTGCACCACAAAATTGTAGAGTCCATCCATTTCTTTCTTCTAGCTTGTAGCTTCAGCCGCATCTACACCCTCACGCCAGCACCATGTCTATGGATGTCGTCTACGCTTTTTGTATCAATTTTGATATTGGTATTTTTGTTTTTTATTTTTTTTTGTTTGATTTTTGCATATTGTTGTAACGTATGTACATTTTTACATTATTTGGTCTGTGCCCCCAGCTTATTGAGTATATATGCGGGCGGATGTGCTCGCCCCGCCACGGACCTGTCGTGTCTGTTTTTCTTGTGCTTTAAAGATGGTGTTGTCCGTTTTGGGGCAAGCCCACCCGCTCTCTTATGCTGGGTAGGACAGTTTTTGTACCTGCAAGGTTGTGCTTGTAGATTATATTTTGTGATTTTTGTTTATTCTGTACATACAACATATAGTATAGTGTGACGGCCTCCGCCGTCTCGGACCCAAGTTCGTGTTTATTTTAGTTTGTGGGTGACCTCTATCGCGGAGGATGTGGAAGTAGGTCAATCTCCTTTTCTGCATTTTTTTGTTAAAGTTAGGAAAATGTGGTGCCCTCCTCCACGTAGGATGTCATATTCTGTGGGACCGTAAGTGGGTCATTCTGAGTCGCCATGTTTACATGTCATTATCAAATCCTACTTGAAGGAAGGCACCATAGGAGGAATTGTATTCCTACCTAGTCGTTTGAGGGCCCGAGATATCATGTGCCGATCTCGTTAGCAATGTAGTTAGTACAAATGCATATAATCATGTAGGTCGCATACAAGCGGCCGCCTGCGCATGTGCGCAGTCGAGCACTCCTATGCGATCTTGTTTTTATGTGTCATATTTACAGTTAACAATGTTTGAAATCGCTTTTTGGGAACTAAACTCTTCTTCTTCTTCTTCTATCTCCAGATTTTTGATCTCTCTTTTCCTATACTATCCTCTCTACGGGATTCCTACTCTACAACTATTCTACAACTATCGCTTTATCTACCTAATTGAGCATTGCGTGGGTGGATGTATGTTGTTTTAGTTTTGCGTGGGTGGTTGTGTGTTGATGCCCTCCTTCAGGGTCGCGCTAAGTCATGCCCTAGTTAGTTATATTATTTCCCTTATCTGTATAAATATATGGTCGTCTTGACCGTCCGTTTTAATTACGGTCATGGCGCGATTTGCTGTTTTTTGGTGATTCTTATGTTAAACGACAAGGGCAGTACCGAGGGCTGTTTGATGTACCAGGCGAGGTTCGGTTTTTCGGCCATGGTGGTATGCGCGTGGCGAGCTATGATGTTGACTTGTGGGACTGCGTTTCATATTTTCCGAAGGCAAAGTTGGGACAGCGATGGCCGCCTCCACAGGCACTATTATAGGGACCGTATTCATTTGTCAAGAGAGGGACAGAAGCAATACCATGTGTGCTTAGAGAGAGCCTTCCTGTGATTTTTCTGCTAGTCAGGTGTTTATAAAAGGGTCCTTTTGTGGCCCCCAGATCATTCCGTTTGGGTAACCTTATAATGTACATCCTTTATTCGAAAGCGAAAAAAAAGAAAAACAAAGGGATGTGATAAGGCCTATTGTTTCTTATTTCTGTCCCACTAATCTATGTGCATTCCTGAAGGAGAGCCTTTTGTTTGCTAGTGTGTTGGTGTGCCGTTCTCCTTTGGGTTGTGTGGCTCTCGATCAGCCAGGATTTTGACGCAACGCTGCTCAGTGCCAAAGTCCTAAGACCGCAAACCCCAGCGTTACACCTCGTCCTGATTTCCCGTTTGCCTTCCCCCCTCCGGAGAGGCCGGGCGATGGATTTTCCTTGTGATGGATCCATGCCCAGTTCCGGCGTGTTCTCGTGTGATCCTATTTCGGGCAGTGTGGCTCCCGATCAGCTAGGATTTTGGTGCAGCGCTCATAAGTGCAAAGCCAGTGGGCCGCAACCACAACGCTACACCTCGTCTTAACCTCTCGCTTGCCACACCCCTTTGGAGGGTGGGTCGGGGCTATGGATTTTCCTTGTGGTGGGTCCATGCCCCGTTCTGTTATGGTCTTCTCACAGTGATCCAGGGATCGCTGTCACCGTTAGGCACTCCTAAGTGCAAAGCCGAGGCCGCAAACCACAGTGCCTACCGTTGACTTTGTTCCCCTTTTTGCCGTGAGACGGCCGCCCTTTGATACTTTTTGGTTGGTAGCGTCTAAGGTGCGGTTATTAGCTCACCTGAGCCGTAGGCTCATTGGTGAGCTTATAGGGTGGTCATGCTGTCTGTATGTATGTATGTATGTATGTATGTATGTATGTATGTATGTATGTATGTATGTATGTCAACATTTTCAAACATCTTCTCCTCTGGAACCGCTGGGCGGACTGAAGCCAAATTTCATGTGGGGCCTCAGTGGGATGGGGGAACGAAAGTTTGTTCGCGGGGTCCATGTCACATGACCAAGATGGCCGCCATGCCCATATATGGTAAAAACCCTTCAAAAATCTTCTGGAACCGCTGGTCCGATTTTCACCAAACTTGGTATGTGGCCTTTGGTACTCGGGCCTATCATAGTTTCTTCAAATAATGGCCCTTGGATGACCTTGACCTATTTTATGCCAAGGTCAAATTTGGTAATATAGGCTTTTGAATGGCAAAAAGTGAAAACGGTGGATTTTTCGAAAACTGTTGCAGCCTTTGGCCTGAAAGTTGGTAGATGACATCAGCTAAATGAGTTAATAAGTATATATGAGATTTATAGGTCAAGGTCATTCCGTGACCTTGGGTCATGTTTTTTAATATGTCAAACTTTAAACTTATTTTTCAGGGAAACTACTTGGTCAATTTTGACCAAATTTCATATGCAAGCTTTATGGGAGAAGGACATGTAAATTAAGTTGATGATGTTGGGTCACATAACCAAGATGGCCGCCATGCCCATATATGGTTAAAACCCTTCAAAAATCTTCTTCTCTGAAACTACTATACGGATTTTCATGAAACTTGGTATGTAGCATCTGGGACGCGGGCCCATCATAAATTCTTAAAATGGTGACCCTCGGATGACCTTAACCTATTTTATGCCAGGGTAAAATTTAGTCACATATGCATTTGTATGGGAAAAAGTGAAAATGCATTATATCTAACAAACCGTTCAATATTCCACCACTAAATCATATATATTCTTGTTCCTTAAGATAGGGCGCATTTATTGACATGGGGTCCACCAGGTCCCTTAAAAAAAAACTTCAAAAATCTTCTTCTCCGGAACCGCTGGGCCGATTTCCACCAAACTTGGTATGTAGCCTCGGGACTCGGGGCCCATCATAGTTTGTTCAAATAATTGCCCTGGGATGACCTTGACCTATTTTATGCCAAGGTCAAATTTGGTCACATTGGCATTTGTATGGGAAAAAGTCTAAATGGCTGATATCTTGCAAATGGTTGAGAATACCACCCCTAAACCATATGTATATTCTTGTTCCTTGTGATTAAGCATGTTAAATGACATGGACCTTGGGAGTCTAGGGGGTCCCCCGGGGACATGCCCCACCCCCTTCATTTCAAAAAGTGCCCAATATCTTGGAAACTGTCCAGATCCCCACCCATAAACAATATATATTCTAAGGGGCTTTAAGTGACATGCATCTTGAGACCCTGGGGGCATGCCCCACCCCTGCATTACATAAAATGCATCAAATCTCAGAAACTGTTCAGAAATAAATCATATATTTTCTTGTTTCTTGTGATAAGGGGCATTTAGTTACATGGATCTTTGAATACCATAGGTTAAATTGGGGGCCGACACCCCCTTTAGAAATGGTTAAGCTCTCCACCCATTAACCATATATTTTCTTGTTCCTGACCTTTTAGCTCATCTAAGGCTTTATCTTGGCTAAATATAACTGAAAATTCAAACTCAAAAGTTTTCCAACTGATCTTCAAGAGTCAGGAATGTGATTAAGGACCACTTGGTCATACAGCCAGATGCATTTAGTGACATGGACCTTAATTTGGGCCCCTGGGGGCATGCCCTACCCACATCATTTTATAAAATGCGTAATATTTCCCCACCCATTAACCATATATATTCTTTCTCTATATACTAATGTGGACATTTTCTCTTTTGATAATGGGTTTTCAGAAAAAAACTCAATAAAAATTACATCAGGATAAAGAACAAGGTTTAAAACAACTAGCGTTGCAATAATTTAGAAAATCTGTTGACAAATAAGGATTTTATAACCAAAAACACATTTGAATAGGGAAATTTCCTTTGTTAAATTGCTAGCAAGGGAGGTAAATATTTCCCCGCAAACTTTCAATTTCTTCATACACTGTTACTAAATAACTGAAATAATCATAAATGATGCAAAACACATCATGAAGTTCAAAACATTTAAATCGAGGCCAAAAAGATTCCAGAATCAAAACTTTATGATCATGGATTATCTCCCCTTTCAATGTAAAATCTCTATTCAAATCTTATTTTGGTCATAATTTTTTAAATAGTGAACCGATTTTCAAAATTTTTGTGGCACATGTTTCAAGAAATTTATAAGCAACTTTTGCTAAAGAAATCATCAATCCTTGTCTTTGTTTACTATAACGAATCTCTGAAATATCATTATCAGAGGACAAAAACAGAACATTAAAACACGTTTGGTGACATTCATCTTAGATCATAAGAGGTCTAGAGGGACCTTGGGTGCATGTCCCTTAGCCCTTTAGACCTAAGGCTGTCAGGTGAGCGTCTTCAGGACCAATGGTCCTCTGGTATCATTTATTGTTTCTGAAATCGGGTCTGTAACGGTTTTGGTTTCAGGCATGCTTGTGTGTAACCTCGTACGGGGTGTGTCTCTCGTAACAGTGCAATAAATTTAGTCTGCGCCCTTAGCTTTCCCTTATATTTTGTCCAGGTAGTTTGTTTTCTCAAAGAAATTGAAAACCGCGTCCCTCATTTCCTGTGACATTAGATTGAGCAAAGAAATCGCGTTTATCTCCCCTTGGTATCCTAGTGCTGTCAGTTTTAGTTCCCTCCTAGCGGGGCCGTTCGCGGAGGACCGCAACTTACTATTAGTATCAAAATAATTTCAACTATGAAAAGGTTAATTTCAACTATGAAAAGGTTCATTACCAGCAAATATTTTGTCACCAATACAAACTGGAATAGATTCATAAAACTTTATGTTAGGCATATTTTTATGTATTTTTTAATTGAAATCCTTTAATCAAAATTAAAGTGATTAACCAAACTATTGCAAAATATGCAGAGTGTTGAATTTTTTTTTGTTTGTTTTGATTTGTTACGCCCCTTGAAAGTCTTATAAATAACTTAGTATGACACGCCAACTATTCAACAAAAATGCGAGGCGTTATCAAATTTCATAACAGTCATAAAAATAAATAACTTTTAATAAACGACGACTGTTATTCGCTTGACCCAAATGAAGAGAATAGAACACGATACATTTAAATTAATATGCAAAGATAACCCAAATTTTACGGTTTTCTGTATCTACAACTGCTAATTTCCAGTGTCCCCACCACGGACACTTTGTTCCGGCGAACGACTGTTCCCACGAGCGACATCATGTTGTGTGTTGCAAATACACCCTACTCAATTTATGACAAAGGAATCTTCCACATAGTAAGTTTGGAGTGGTCCATGTCCAATTATCGGGATGTCAGGTTTGTTTATGTTTGTGGCAAATCTTACAAAAATGAATGTTCTTAAAGCAAACAGTGTAGCCCCAGATCAGATGCCGCGTTCTGCGGCGTCTGATCTGGGACTGCACTGTTTGCTACTGTCACAGAAAAGGGCCACTAGACATATATGGGTTAAAAGCACAAAAAATTAAATACACCGTAATGATCTTAATCGGAACCGAGGCTAACCGAATCGATCGCAAACTCGCCGATCGGCCAGGTCTTTCCTCAGGAATGTTTGTTTGTTTGTTTTGATGTTTAACGTCCTCGTCAACACTATAAAGGTAATTTCGGAGGCGTTGCTTCCAATTTTGTGGGACTTTTACCCGAGATTGAGATGAAATGACATCTCAAGCCCTGTCGCACAACCAAACTAAAAGGGTTTATAAGCATGGGCAGTCCGACTCGCACCGCTTGGCCATGGCAAGCTTAGATCCTCCAAGCGGTTTACCAGTACTCGTGTGCGGTCGGATTCAGCTCTGCGTGGAAGCATCATGCAATCCATTTATTTCTTCAAGCCCCAAGGGGCGGGGGCCGCCCTCAGGAATGTGATCGCCTATATTGAATCCTTACTCATGTAGGGTTCTTTTAAGCCCACATATGTGGGTAATCATATTGTAGTGGAGTATCATGTATTTTAATCTTATTCGCATGGAGGATTCCTGTAGTTCTACAGGATGTGCTTCATTTCCTTTATTCAGACCACATTTGGGGCTTCAGACCACCTTCAGGGCAGCCAAGTACTGTTCATTTCCTTTATTAAGACCACTTTTGGGACTGTTCAAAAGTGGTCTTAAAGACCACTTTTGAACAGTCCCAAAGGGGGTCTCTTACTATAGAACATTGGGTGTAGAAACCACAGACACAGAAAACTAAAATCTTTTAAATGTGTGTTTATAAGAAGACTTAGTCTTTACTTTAACAAAGGTAGCGAAATTTCACTGTACACAGTAAAATAGTTATGAGCGAGATTTTTCTTAAAGAGGAACACCCGCCATAAATATAACTTAAATACCCATTTGACCTTCAAAACGAGGTCTAGGTCACCAAAATCTAATAAAATCTTTGGCAGGCTTGCGCTTCACATCTGAACACAATTCAGTATTTCATTTTGGAGTTAAGGAACCATCGAACTGACAGTTTTCGGGAGTCTGTGACCTTAAAATAGGCCAAGGTCACCAAAATCTAATAAAATCTTCGGCCGGTTGTAAGGTACCAAGATTGACCAATCAATTCGCTCATGAGCTTGGGTGCAAAATTGACAGTTTTGGTGAGCCTGTGATTTTGAAAATAAGATCAAGATCATAAAAATATAATCAAATCTTTGGCAGGTTGTAATAATATAATTTTACCTAGTTTGATCATTATTCATCCATTCGTTTATCAGATAGGGTGCAGACAAGCCATTTAATGGCTCGAAATCGACTGTTTTGTGTGCGTGTCTGTTGGGGTTTGGGGTAGGGTATGCCCTTGAAAAATGAGGCTACGGCCATCAAAACCTAATGACTGTTGTGTAACCATGCAAGTTTGGTCAGTATCCATCTGTAGGTTCAGAAGATATAGAGCTTCAAACAGGCTACGTCGACGCCAATGCCTACACCGACACCAACGCAAACGTGATTTGCATCGAAAACAATGCCCCCCCCCCCCCACCCCCGTCCCCTTGGAGACATTGAGCAATTTCAGATTCTGAGAAGAGGACTCGTCAACAATCTGTTGCTAGATCAGAAGAAAGCCACCGCCTGTGAGGGGGCAATGGAGTACCGGTATCACGCATAACGATCTTATCCGCATGGGGGATTCCTACTGCTCAACAGTGAATCCTGACACCCAGGGCCCAGTTGTTCAAAGCCTCGTTATCTTAACGAGCTCGTTAGCGGTCATATTGTTAACTGTTGTAGCAAGTTCAATATCTAAAATTTTGGTATTTTTGCTGAAAAAAAAATGTGAAAGGCTGCTCACATTTTTTCAGCAAATATATTAGAATATTTGCCATAATAAATGATCAAAGTTTTAACGATACGTTAACTAACGACGTCGTTAGTTTTGAACAACCGGCCCCAGGTATACAGTAAAACAGCTATGATTTATGAATTGGCGTTGAGGGCTTAGCAACAAACTGATACCAGAGCAAAAGAAAACCTAAGTTAGAGCATGGAGGGTTGAACCAGTGACTGGAATCAACAGCGACAAGGAAGAAGTCTCACAGGAACAATTTTTTTTTCCTTTGAGAGTAGACAACTTTTAAATGGCACAAACTGTAAGCAGTTAGTAAAACAGACAAAGACGTTCACAGAACTGGTTGATCGATCGTCTCTGACTCTGGGCTGGCGAGGACAAAGACGGTTTCGTTTAAGGGGAATGAGAACACCTTCAGGGGAGGTAACTCTTGCAAAAATATTGTTGTCTCACATGTCAATTGGGGTCAACTCTTAAAGAAAAGAATTTGCTCCTGAGGAGCATTTTTTCCCTTTAAGAGTTTACCCCTTTTTCCGTGGAACAGAGTTTATAGAAAAGCGAACAGGAAGCCCCGAAAGTTGTCTCCCTCTGAAAAGTGGCGGTAAATCTGCCAGGCGTTCCCATTTCCCCTAACCCCCTTAAAATTCCAGTTTTTAAGCAAACACAGTATACCCACCGTGTTCTGCGGGATTTGATCTGGATCTACACGGTTTGACAATGTCCCAGCACATGAGCCCAGCCCAGGTTTTACAGATAACCCTCTATACCCAACACAGTGATGTCACAGCGACAAAAATATTATGGCTATAAATAACCGTTACCTGGACTTTGCACAAATCTATTTGCGCGGTCTAACTTATTGGTCAGCGATAGTCACGTGGAAAATAGCAATACTGTTCAGAACCATTAGTAACTTTGGGGCGATTGTTTGTTTGTTTGATTAGAGGTTTAACGTCCCCGTCAACACTGTATAGGTCATTTTGGAGACGTTGCTTCCAATTTTGTGGGACTTTTACCCGACACTGAGATGAAATGACATCTCAAGCCCTGTCGCACAATGAAACCAAATGTGTTTATATGCATGGACGGTCCAACTCGCACCAATTTTCCTGGGCATGCTTAAAACAACTTAGCAGTTTACCAGTACTCGCGTGCGGTTGGTTTCAGCTCTGCTTGGAAGCATCATGCAGCCAATCTATTTCATCAAGTCCCGGTGGGCGGGGGCGGTTGGGGCGATTGACAAACAGTCAACCCTGTTAAAAATGGCGGGAAAATCCCTGATATATCCAGCCGTCTTTTATTGTTTTCTTGGCGCTAACAACCAGCCACTGAATGTTGAAAATCCGTAACCATGAACTCTCCCAGCTCCGTGGGGAGGGGTTGAGCCAAGTATGGTCCGAATCCAGACTTTAGAATCTTTTTCAAGTTCAAGAGTAACAGTTCTAGTGCTCGACGTATAAAGCGTGGTCCCACGTGTATGACCGTAGTTCAGCAATATACTCCGCCCGTCTTTCGCAAACTCGACATACTGAACCATATCCGGGGTGACCATAAGGGCCATCTCGAAAACATACACACCTTTCACGGGTGCCGTAAATACGCCGGTTATATTGTCGTAAGCATTTCCAACATTTGTTATTACTTTATCAAACAAAATGGTTTGTCCAGCTCCTAGGTTTGTCAGATCTTGAGGAGTTACAACTGCCGTAAACGCGACTATCACATCCTCTGCCCAAGCTGAAAAAAAAAATCAAAGCAATAGCAGCACTGTTGGGTTGATTGTCTCTGACCGTAGGCTGGGAAAATGAACTGAGACTTAAGCCCAGGCTACATGATACAACTTTGGTATATAGCCCCCGCCCATAGGGGCTTGAAGAAATGTATGGCCTGCATGATGCTTCCACGCAGAGCTGAATCCGGCCCGCAAACTAATACTGGTAAACCGCTTAGAGGATCTCAGTCTGCCCAGTAACCTCGGTGCGAGGCGAACCGTCCATGCTAATAAACCCTATTGGTTTCATTGGGCGACAGGGCTTGAGATGTCATTTCATCTCAATGTCGGATAAAAGTCCCACAAAATTGGAAGCAACGTCTCCAAAATGACCTTTACAGTGTTGGCGGGGACGTTAAACCTCAAATCAAACAAACAAAACAACTTTGGTATATATGACTTGATGAATGAATCGCGATAGAGCGGGTAGCCCACACTAAAACTTTGTAACATACAATTTCTTGGAGATGGATCCAACACATTTTGGAATAGAGCACATTCTATTTTATAAAACTTGATAAAACAACTTTTTTCTTGCCCAATAAAAATTCAGGTCATCATGAGTCGAAAATGTGGACATTCTGGCATTTCAGAAAAGAAGTAGGACACAAAATACACAACACTGACCCTTGTTAACCCTTTTCCTGATGAACAGGACAATGCCTATCTTTGCAAACAGTGTAGATCCAGATCAGATGGCTTCTGAAGAAGCCATCTGATCAGAATCTACTCTGTTTGCCATTTAGCTAAATACATTAAATAAAATAATTTGGTTGGAAGATAATCAGAATTGGGTGTGGTAAAATTAATCTGTTCAGCAGGACAAGTGTTAAGTAACGATTATTTCATCAGCATCAGGGGTCTGCATTTCGGCAGTTTGTTATACTGGGTGGGTACTGAAGTTGTATCTTGTAGCCCTGAGAGGAATATGAAACAAAAGTAGTATAAATCGAGTTTTATAGATCTTGTTCTATCGGGTAGCCTGGGCTTTAGGCCTGAATTTCCGGTATTTTAAGTAAACAGTGTAAACGCGTTTTGCGATATCTGATCTTGGTCCAGACTGTTTACCAATGTCCCTGTGCACGAGCATAGCCATTTTCCACCAAAAGTTTTATTAACCCTGAAGATGCCGAGAACAAAAATACATCTGAAAATGCCGTCTGCTTATGTCGTCTGTTGAATTTTCTTGCAAACTTTTTAAAAATATTTTTGCATACAAGCAAACAGTGTGGACCCAGATCAGACTGCTCCTGCAACAATGCGTCTTAAAGTAACCGGCTACGGGCCTCCGTGGCCTAGTGGTTAAGAGCGCTGACTCTTAATCATTAGGTCTCTCACCGCTGTGGTTCGAGCCTTGCTCGGGTCACATGTGAGACGCCAAGTTCTGCAACGGAAGGTCAGGTGTTTTTTCTCCGGGTACTCCGGTTTTCGCCCACCTCTGATTAACGATCGGCTCGATATGAGTGAAATAATCTTGAAAGGGCTGTAAAACCAAAACCAAAATAAATAAATAAATAAAATAAAGTAACCGGCAGACGAAAAAGCAGATCACAGTTGTATTGAGTGGCATGAGCATCACCAACAGAACTGTCTTCCTCTACAGTCTGTTGCTCTATCTGCAGCTAGAATCGGTCTCATCAGCCATCTTAGAACACACAAACAGTAACATTTTTCAAATATGAATAAGATTGGTCATTGTCAGTAATGACAGAAAATTATTATATGGGTTAAGGTCTATAGTTACAACATATCACATGTCACATTTATTTCTTTTTCTTTGGTTTACAACAATGTTCGTACTTTGGGTAAACAGTAAAGACCTTGATTAGACATCGTGTTCCTGTGGCGTCTGATCAGGGTATTCAGTGTTTGTCATCGTCCCAGTTTGAGACGTTAGGCATATATTTACATGAATAGTACATTTTGGAACGGATGAAAGGTCTTTCGAAGTTTGGCAGGCACTTACCATTAACCCACCTATTAGCCATACTCCACCCACCATCCGCATAGAAAGGCGGAAATTTCCCCAGTTGAAGTTTAGATTAGCAGCAAAACCAGCGGTCATTTGCAATCGTTTGCAGTGGACTTTTACAACCGCCTGTGCAGCGCTATTCTTCGACTACTCACAAATTGCCTCAAGTTTATTTACCTATGGGTCGCGTCCGGCAAAAATGTGCCCTCGGAAACCTGGGCACAGCTAAGGATCAGATCAGACTGCGTGGATGCGCAGCCTGATTTGAGCCTTCGCCGTGCGATGTATGTGTTCAAACACGGACCCAGAGGATTGAGCTAGTTTGAGTGGATTTTTGCTTTCCTTACTGGCACTTTCGCTGAGTACACATGTTCGAAATTTGTTTATTTTGGAGTTTAACGACCCAGTCAACACTACTATGGTATGTAGCCGGTGAGTTTACTTAACCATACTTCTGGGCAGGCTTATACATGAGCGGTAAGCCAGTGCAGTAGTTCACTTTTTTGCCAGAAACTGACGACTGCCCATAAGGGAAGTACCCCAGAAAAATCATGATCAACTATACGAATAATGTATCGAACCCCAGCCCTCCTAGTCACCAGTCAGACGCTTAACGATACCTGTCTTAAGGCGAATTTTCTCTTGTTGCGGCTCATAATGAACCCTTTCATGCCGGGATTTGCAACCAGGAAATATCCAGATTGGGTACTCGGTTACATGGACTAATGTGAGATATAGAAACTGTATTTTACTATCAAAGCTACGAACACAAAGTTGCTGGCTGCGCAGGCTGTTCTGCAACATTGTTGTTCGCAAATGACAAATTTTTGTCATTTGCGAACAACAATGTTGCAGAACAGCCTGCGCAGCCTAAAGCAACGTTTCTCATCCCTGCGGGCACATGACGCCTAAGCAACGGTACATCAACGTCAATGCAACGTCATTCAATACAATGTTGCATCGATGCATGTTGATGCGTTGTTTGCCCGCTGGGGTATATCATATCGCCAAATAGACATCCTTACCTTTTGAAGTCTCCACTTTATCACTTTTCAAAGCCTTCAGTTCTTGCTTTGCCTTTTCTATTTCTCGCCGAAGGCTCTCTTTTGTATCCCTCTGATTGCGTACTCGCTCAATCTCCTTCTGTATCAACTCTAACTCATCTCGCATCTCTTTAATGTCTCTGAAGTCTTCGGGGCCCCCTTCTGCCATTTCTCAACCTCGCTTCAACACAATGGGCATTGAGTATTGAATGATATTTATTTGATACACACATACACTTTACACGTCTTTACACAATGTTGAAATTTCAACCCAGCCATGACTAAGTTGAAGTATAACCTCCCCTTCATCACTATTTAGGTAATTTTTGGAGATGTTGCTTCCGGTTTTGTGGGACCTTAAACGCGACATTGAGATGAAATGACTGCATGGACGGTCTGACTCGCACCACTTTGCCTGTGGATGCTTAGCGGTCTGCCAGTACTCATGTGTCGTCGGTTTCAGCTCTACGTGGAAGCACCATGCAGTCCAATCCATTTCTCCAAGCCCCGATCGGCGGGGCCCCAAAGGGTGTCAGGTAAATTTTATCATTTATTGTAGGTTTCCTAAAACTGTACAGACCAGGATCATGAATTTAGTCTAGCTTGTTTTGCATTGTCAATTTGGGACACTAGGCATACTACTGTGGCATGCCCATAGGGGCTTGAAGAAATATATGGGCTGCATGATGCTTCCACGCAGAGCTGAATCTGGACCGCACACTAGTACTGAGAACCGCTTACAGGATCTAAGCCTGTCCAGGAACCGCGGTGCGAGGCGGACCGTCCATGCTATTAAACCCTATTGGTTTCATTGGTGACAGGGCTTGAGATGTCATTTCATCTCAATGTCGGGTAAAAGTCCCACAAAATTGGAAGCAACGTCTCCAAAATGACCTTTACAGTGTTGACGGGGACGTTAAACCTCAAATCACTCACTCACTGTATTGGTTGCTACCACCCCATGAATACACGCCAGTTTGTAAACGGGTTGGAATGTCAAATGTATTGTACGTATGCACTGATGTATGGACCTACAGATCATATGACCCACCTATATAGTTTTGACGCCCTTTTATATAGTAAAACTGGGGTTTACAGGGGTAAACACGAATTTTCTTATTTCTGCTCTAGAATGTAGATTGTTGGTACTCGTTAAAACCGCCTCGATGAGGCGGTTCTAACGAGTACCCACAATCTATATATTTAAGCAGAAATATGAAAAATATCACTTTTTTTTTTTCCTCTCAAAATTTTCGTTTTTTGGCGGTAAAGTTTACAATGTATTTGTATAGGCGTGTTTTCGTAATGCTCAGCACAGACAAAATTAATCCATGTGAATCCATGGGAGGTTGGGTCGGTGTGACGGTGCTGTGTAGCTTTTAGTACCGCGGCGTTCTACTGCCTGGCTTTAGTAGGACAAAGGACTGTGTTGCTTGCAGCAGGTGCGGGTCGGGGGCTGTTTTTTTTCTACACTTTTTTTTCTTTCTATTATATCGTTCCTGTTTCTAATGCCCTATCTCTTTGCTTGAGATGGACGGTTGCTGGAGGACTCAGCCGTTGACTCAGCTATTGTCAGTTTCTGTCGGTGGCGATCTCGCTCAGTGGGTCTAATCCTGTCCAGGTACAGGGAAGGTAATTGACCGACCCATAAACATAGGACCTAAGGGGAAAGAATACCACTTCATGGGAGGCGACTCTTTTAAAATGATTGATTGTGTACATGAGGTTTTACGACACGACAACCCTTGTGGGTCATTTTGTGTCGTCTCCCAGGGAAAGGTATAGAAAAGAGACAGAAGAGATAATAGAGGAGATGAAAGAGAGAGGGATACGAATGAAAGAAAGTGAAGAAACAGACGAATAAAAACATTCTCCTATATGCACATGTAACTAACCTTCTGCAAGGATAGCTGGCGAAGAGTCGACTAGCATACAATGGGTTAAGAATAAACCCCAATTTTTCACTGATGCTGGTTATAAAGGGAAGAAAACTTGTAACACTGGCGGGAATGTCAGGTATACCAATTTCCCTTCATTGCAAACATTACGAAAACATGCCTCTGTAACTACAGTGTAAATTTTACCGCCGAAAATCGAAAATTTTAAGATGAAAAATTGTGATTTCTTTTTCTTATTTCTGCTCAAAAAATAGATTGTGGGCACCCGGTAGAGGCGGTTCCAACGAGTACACACAATGTATATTTTAGAGCAGAAATAAGAAAAATACGGTTTACCCCCGGAAACCCCATTTTTACTCAGTATACAAAAGGGGGGTTAAAGGGGGTAAAATGCGTTTGCTCACACGTACAGGGAAAATGAAAAGGATTCGAAATTCAGTTTTGAAGCCATTTTTTTTTTTTTTTGTGGAAAGGCTACTGCAAACAAGGATAGCATACCTACAATACGTTCGATGGCAGAATTCAATCTTTGATGGTGTAAGGATTTCATATTTCAATTAAAAAAAAACTGTTGATAGTATGCGTCCGTATACACACAGATTTTTTTTTTTTTTTTTTTTTTTTGGGGGGGGGGGGGGGGGGGGTTGTAGACGCAGTCAATTTGAATAATATATGAGTATGACGTAGTGCATTCATTAATACCATATATTATATGATGAAAAACTGTCATTTTTTTTTTAGTATTTCTGCTCCAAACTTAGATTGCAAGTGCTCGTGAGAACCGCCTCAGTGAAGTATCAACACTATATTTTGGAGCAAAAATGAGAATGATACCAATGTAAATCTCAGATGGTTGTTGACGTCATGTTACACTGATACAGGAATATGACATTTTATAACCCAGCAATCGTCGCACCGCATTGCCTGGGCAAGCTTAGATCCTCTAAGCAGTTTACCAGTCGGTTTCAGCTCTGTGTGGAAGCATCAGGCAGCCCATCTATTTCTTCAGGCCCCGGTGGGCGGGGACGTAAGATAGTAAAATATCATATATCGTGTATTTTTTTTTATCTAATCACTTTCAAACCTATCTTTATTATCATGCTTATCAGCTTATTTAATAGTGGGTGCTGATGGAAAAAGAGCATTTTGTACAAGCGCTAAGTACTATCGTCACATGACCCCTGTTGTGCCTGTTATCTATAACTGCGCCGACGCACGACAAAACGCATAAGCAGACCCATGGGTGCGGCAGACTCATATCAGCCTAGCTGATCAAGATCCTCTCTTTCTGCAGAGCACATTTCATCTACAGAGCGAACAGTGAAGGTTCAGATCAGCATGCGCTTTCGCGCAAGCTGATATGAGCCTTCATTATTCGAAAAAAAAAATAACTTGTACAGTTTGCTTTGCCCGGGCTACATATGATATTTACTTCCATGTGTGTGACTGCATAAATCGACTTTAAAGTACGTCAAAAGTTCAAGAAATGTAAACAATTTAAACACAGGTAATTTCATACAGTTCGGAAGTGTAAAGTAAATTTCTTCCTTAACGGGTACGCAATTTGAAATCAATGTGTAAGTTGGATTATATGTAGGCCTTATTTACATTCAGGTATATGAACTTATATTAGCTTTTCGTCATAACCACTTTCATGACACACTTGGTAGTGCGGCTGCTCGAATCCCTGCTACGATTGCTCAGAATGACTGTCATTTATGTGACAGTAAAGGCCCCATCACACTCAGACAAAGACCTCAAAGACCACACTGCGTTCTTAAAACTTAAACTACGCAGGGAGAACGGGATGAAATGCAGGAAAAATCGCAGTTTTCAAGTTGGTTCTACGTCCTTACTTCGCCCATGTCAGGATGCCACTGCGTCTAACACACACAAGCTACGTTTTGTCGCGCGCTTGATCAGGCATACGCCACGTCCTTTGCGTTTTACTACGTTTTTACTACGTTCTTCCTAAGACCTTTGAGACAACACCACGTACTTAGTGCGCGTTTACCACGTTCTCACTGCGCCCTTCAAGATGTTATAAATTAAAGTCAACTGCCTCTGCGTTCTCATTCGTTCTGCAAGTTTCCTTAGTGAACAACCATCATAAACTATGCCCCCAAAAGGTCGAAAGCCAAGGGCGCACCCAAGAAGATCTAGGTTGCCTTCTATTCCTTCTCCGTCTTATCCTCCTTAATAACACAAGGGCGGCCTGCGCATCAACTCGCGCAGAGTTTGGTTGCCTTGGAACAACGCACACTGCAGAAGAACGTTTTGATTCTGTGTGTTCATGATAAAAGCTGAAACACAAGTGAAAATGTGAGAAATTCGGTGAAGTATTTATACTAAATTGCTTGACGTGACATGGACGCTATGAGAACTTGCTGCAAACGTAAAACGGACGTGTTAAGCACCGAACGAACGTGTAACAAACGTAAGGTTGTCTTGTACAACGTGGTATGAACGTACTTTTGCCTTTGCAGAAACGTGGAACGGTCGTGGTGGGTACGCGATTGACGTGGTATAAACGTCGAATGAACGTCGTATGAACGCACTGCAATCTTTTCCGTCCATACCAGGTTGTACTATGTCAATGTAGACCATATAGGTTCATGCTCCGTTGGTACTACGTCAATGCCGTTGTTTCCATGTCCCTACTGAGTCCTTACTTCGTCCTTAATCGATCACGTCCTCGCCACGTTTTTTTTTTTTTTTTTTTTTTTTGAACATGTTTAAAAATCATCCACGTCAGCCAAGACCATAAAGATCGCATCACGTCCTTATCGGTTTCTACTGCGTTCCTTCTACGTCGTACAAGTTCGTACTACGTCGGCCCGGTTTTACAGTGACGCAGTGGGAACTTGGACTAGTGTGACTAGGGTTTAACCAGGAACACCAAGAGTCGTAATGCTTAACAAACGGAAAAAAAAAATCCTCTGTTTTTTTTAGCAGCCTTTTTTTTTGACAGGTGAGTCACGTAGTGACGAGGTGAGCTTTTGTGATCACTTTTTGTCCGTCGTGCGTGCGTCCGGACGTGCGTCCGTCCGTAAACAATTTCAAATAAGTATATCTCTAATACCCCATGGTCAATCTTGATAAAATTTCATGAGAAGCATCATCAGGTAGTGGGAAAGGCTGCATAAGGTTTTTGGGCTGATCAGGTTGGAATTCTGGTTGCCATGGCAACATATAGCTTCCATAGACTTACAATGGGGAAAAAAAAATCTTCTTCTCTGAAACCCCAAGGCCCGGAGCTTAGGTATTGTCACCTACATAATTCCTGCCAATCATGCCCCTGGGGATCAAATTGGCCGCACCCCGGGGCCCCTTAGCTCCCATAGACTCATAATGGAAAAAAAAGCTTCAAAAATCTGAAACCACAGGGCCCAGAGCTTAGATATTTAGCATGTAGCAATGGCAAGTGGTCACCTACATAATTCCTGCCAATCATGTCCCTTGGTTCCAAACGGGACACGCCCCGGGGCCCCTTAGCTCCCATAGACTCATAATGGAAAAAAAGCTCCAAAAATCTTCGTCTCTGAAACCAAAGAGCCCAGAGCTTAGAAATTTAGCATGTAGCAACGGCAAGTGGTCACCTACATAATTCCTGCCAATCATGCCCCTGAGGTCCAAACGGGCAACTAGCTCCTATAAACTCTTAATGGAAAAAAGGTTCAAACAGCTTCTACTCTGAAACCACAGGGCCCAGAGCTTAGATATTTAGCATGTAGCAAGGGCAAGTGGTCACCTACATAATTCCTGCCAATCATGCCCCTGGGGTCCAAACGGGCCACGCCCCGGGGCCCCTTAGCTCCTATAGACTCGTAATGGAAAAAAGCTTCAAAAATCTTTTTCTCTGAAACCACAGGGCCCAGAGCTTAGATATTTAGCATATAGCAACGGCAAGTGGTCACCTACATAAATCATGCCAATCATGTCCCTGGGATCCAAATGGGCCACGCCCCGGGGCCCCTTAGCTCCCATAGACTCATAATGGAAAAAAGTTTAAAAATCTTCTTCTCTGAAACCACAGGGCCCAGAGCTTAGATATTTAGCATGTGGCAATAACAAGTGGTCACCTACATAAATCCTGCCAATCATGCCCATGGGGTCCAAATGGGTGACACCCTGGGACCCCCTTATCACCCCTAGACTCATAATTGAAAAAAAGCTTCAAAAATCTTCTTCTCTGCAACCACAGGGCCCAGAGCTTATATATTTAGCATGTAGCAACGGCAAGTCATCACCTACATATTTCCTGCTTACCATGCCCCTGGGGTCCAAATGGGCCACATCCCGGCGCCCCTTAGCCCCCATAGACTCATAATTGAAAAAAAGCTTCAGAAATCTTCTTCTCAGAAACTGTGAAGCACAGAACTTAGCTATTTAGTATCTAGCAAGATAAAATAGCCAGCTACATAAATCCTGCTAACCCTGCCCCTGATGTCAAAATTGGCCACGCCCGAGCTCATCAGTTCCAATAGACTTATAATGAAAAAAAAAAACTTAAAAAATCTTCTTCTATGAAACCATTAGGCCCAGGGCTTAGATTTTTAGTATGTTGCAATGTCAAGTGGCCACCTACATACATCCTGCCAGTTATGCCCCTGGGATCCAAATTGGCCACACCCCAGGGCTCTTTAGCTTCCATAGACGTACAATTGGAAAAACTTAAAAAATCTTCTTCTCTGAAACCACAGGGCCCTTATAATGAAAAAAAAAAAAAAAAAAAACACACACACACACACACACAAAAAAAAAAAAAAAACTTGAAATAGGGGAAAAAAATCTTCAAAAATCTTCTCTGAAACTGTAAGTCCCAGAGCTTAGGTATTTAGCATGTAGCAATGTCGAGTGGTCGCCTACATTAATCCTGCCAATCATGCACGTGGGGTCCAAATTGGCCAAATCCTGTGGCCCCTGAAATCCAACAAACTTATAATGGTAAAAAAGCTTCAAACATCTTCTTTGAAACCATGAAATACAGACCTTAGATATTTAGTATATCGCAACACAAAATGGTCGCCTACATAAATCCTGCCAACCATGCCCTTTGGGTCAAAATTGGCCAAGCCCCAGGGCTCATTAGCTTCTATAGACTTATACGAAAAAAAATCTTCTTTTCCAAAACCATAAGGCACAGATTTTGTTTGATTTGAGGTTTTACATTACTGTCAACACTGTATAGGTCATTTTGGAGATGTCTCTTCCAATTTTGTGGGACTTTTACCCGACATTGAGATGAAATTACATCTCAAGCCCTGTCGCCCAATGAAACCAATAGGGTTTATAAGCATGGACACTGTTTTGCCTGAGCTTAGATATTTAGTATGTAGCAATGTCAAGTGGTTTCCTACACTAATGATTTTCTGGTACACAGGTGAGCGATATAGGGCCATTGGGCACTCTTGTTTATTATTATTATTGCTTCCATGAAGGCTAGAGTTGTGTGAATTATTTAAAGTTTGAACCTTAACAGTTAACTGTAAAACATTACGATAACACACCCGTGTGTCATAGTGCATTTTTTTCACATCTCCAAAACGGTCAATTTTCGATATTATTCTAACGAGTATCCGCAACCTATGTGTATAGGAGCAGAAATAAGGAATATAAGAATCTTATATCGGTGTAAGGGGTGGATTGAAAACTCCGTCCCGAGGGCACGAGGCTTGCCGAGTGATGCCGGACAGTGATCCCGCGGGACGGATTTTTCTATCCACCCCTCACACCCATATAGGATTCTTTTTCTTGCATACCTTCCATTTCTATTGCGATTTTTTAATGCTGCTGTCACTTCAGTTACCAACGTCCGTCATTTTGTGATGACACAACAGGAATGTTTAGTGACGTCACGCATGACGACGTCGCACATGAGGTTGTAATCAACCAGTGCATTTATCAAACACGCGATTATATTCGATTTTGGGTCGGAACACCAGGGTCAGAACATAAATTTCTATCCCAGGGTAAAATCGCAGATTTCCTTGTCTGGTGTGCAAGAAAATAATGTATACCCCCGTAAAACTCAGTTTCTCAATAAAAGTGGGATGTAAGCGGGTGTTTATTTCAGGCATTTGTTAGCCTGATGTATGATTTTTTTTATCATATTTAATCTTATGCTTAATCATTACGGTAACACGCATAAGTGATATAGTGCATTCTTTCATATCTCCAAATTGGTATTTTTCTGACGAAATTTTGTGATATTTTTGTTATTTGTTATCCAAACAGTTGTGTGTGATCGTTAGAACGGTTCTAACGGGCGCCCACGGCCTATGTCTTGAAGCAGAAATATGAGCCAGCGCAGGACAAAACCTACAATAAGACATGTGCGCCCAGCGAAGTCAGATCAGCCTGCGCATCCACGCAGTCTGATCAGAGTCTTCACTGTGCGCACTAAGCATAGCTAAGGGCCCAATGTTTCTTAATGTAGCAAGAGGTCTTTGTTTGTTTGTTTGATTTGAGGTTAAACGTCCCCGTCAACACTGTAAATGTCATTTTGGAGACGTTGCTTCCAATTTTGTGGGACTTTTACCCGACAGCGAGATGAAATGAAATCTCAAGCCCTGTCGCCCAATGAAACCAGCATGGACGGTCCGACTCATGCGCACCGCTTTGCCTGGGCAGGCTTAGATCCTCTAAGTGGTTTACCAGTACTCGTGTGCAGGTCGGATTCAGCTCTGCGTGGAAGCATCATGCAGCCCATATATTTCTTCAAGCCCCGATGGGCGGGGCACAGAAGTCTCTGGTCAGACTATATTGATACGCAGTATGATCTGATTCTTCGCTGGTGCACATGTAAATTGTTGGAAATGCTGTGTCCCGGATTATGGAAACCCGAACTTTCTCTTTATAAAGTGGGGTTAAGAGGGGTGTTGATTATACAAATGTACGGACTTGTTAGCGTGATGACTTCAATTCTATTGTTACTGGTGATACGTTAATATAGGAAGTTAGTCCCAAACTCTAACCAAAGAGGTAAACTTAAGCTACACAATCCTCAGCACCTTCAGCTGTCGAAATAATTGAATCGGGATGGGCATTCCGGCTAATGATCCGCGGGAAGAAAGACTCATGTCAGTTCTTGTAGTAGGGGTCTGAAACGCCAACGAAAGGTGTAGGGTCAGGCAGCACGCTTTAGACCTTTGTATAACAGTATGAGCCAACTGTCTCTTCTCCTTTTCTTGTGAGACTCCCATCTTAATTTTCCTAGTATTCCAGTCGTACTCCTAGTTTCAAAGCAGTGATCTAGCAGCTATATTCCGAACTTTTTTCAATTTCTTCATTAAGGACCACTCCCCAGATACAACTATCATATTCCAAGTTTTTTTATATAATTGTTTTGTTTGATTTGAGGTTTAACGCCCCTCTCAACACTGTATAGGTCATTTTGGATACGTTGCTTCAAATTGTGTGGGACTTTTACCCGACCTTGAGATGAAATGACTTCTCAAGCCCTTCCGCCCAATGAAACAAATAGGGTTTATATGCACGGGCGGTGGACTTTTCCTGGGCTGGCTTAAAACCTCAAAGCGATTTACCAGTAGTCGAGTGTGGTCGGTGTCAGCTCTGCAGTCTAATCTATTTCTTCAAGCCCCGATGGGCTGGGGTCTAAGATTTTTATATGCTGCCTCTTTGACATCCTGAGGACACTGATTAAGATTGGAAACCATGCGTTATTAGCCACACCCATTTCTGACTACATGTATCAGCCAATCAGATTACATGATATAAACTTTTCGTTCAAATTCACAAAATGAACGACAAACGGTATAGATCCTGATCAGAGGCTGCCGCAAGTTCAGAAGCAATCTGATTTTGATATGTACTGTTTGCAAAGGTATAGGGCGTTGTCGTGAACAGCAGGATAAGGCGTAAAAAATAGCTGTGTTTCCACTAACATGCTGAAAACATTTTAGTCGGTAGGTAGGAGAAACTTTTTTTTAATATTTTATTTTTTCTTCCAAAAAAAAAAAAAAAAAACAAACAAAAAAAAACAAAAAAACAAGAGGGCCATGATGGCCCTGGATCGCTCACCTGATCCATAGAGTAACAAGTGGGCCCTGGGGAGGGCCATTATTGACCCCAGGGTTATAATGTACATAATGTTGAGGCAGGTCTAAAAGGGTGAAGCTTCATACCAAATATCAACAAAGGCTATAATTTGAACAATCTTGGCAAAGGTCCACTAGATGAAGCTACACACCAAATATCGAAGACTTTGGCCTTGCCGTTTCAGAGAAGAAGATTTTTTTTAAAGATTTTCCCTATATAAACCTATGTAAAACCAATGGGCCCCGGGGCGGGGGCATTTTTGTCCCCAGCACTACATAAGCCTATGTAAAACCATATGGCCCCGGGGCAGGGGCATTTTTGGCCTCAGGGCTATAATTTAAACAATCTTGATAGAGGTCCACTAGATGAAGCTTCACACCAAATATCAAAGACCTGGGCCTTGCTGTTTCAGAGAAGAAGATTTTCAACGATTATCTCTATTATAAGTCTATGTAAAACCAAAAGGCCCTGGGGCGGGGGCATTTGTGGCCCGAGGGCTATAATTTGAACAATCTTGGTAGAGGTCCACTAGATGAAGCTCCATACCAAATATCAAAGACATGGGCCTTGCAGTTTCAGAGAAGAAGATTTTTAAAGATTTTCCTATATAAGTCTATGTAAAACCAAAGGGCCCTGGGGCGGGGGCATTTGTGGCCCGAGGGCTATAATTTGAACAATCTTGGTAGAGGTCCACTAGATGAAGCTCCATACCAAATATCAAAGACATGGGCCTTGCAGTTTCAGAGAAGAAGATTTTTAAAGATTTCCCTATATAAGTCTATGTAAAACCAAAGGGCCCTGGGGCGGGGGCATTTGTGGCCCGAGGGCTATAATTCAAACAATCTTGATAGAGGTCCACTAGATGAAGCTTCACACCAAATATCAAAGACCTGGGCCTTGCTGTTTCAGAGAAGAAGATTTTCAAAGATTATCTCTATATAGGACTATGTAAAACCAAAGGGCCCTGGGGTGGGGGCATTTGTGGCCCGAGGGCTATAATTTGAACAATCTTGGTAGAGGTCCACTAGAAGAAGCTCCATACCAAATATCAAAGGCATGGGCCTTGCAGTTTCAGAGAAGAAGATTTTTAAAGATTTCCCTATATAAGTCTATGTAAAACCAAAGGGTCTCGGGGCGGGGGCATTTTTGGCCCCAGGGCTATAATTTAAACAATCTTGATGGAGGTCCACTAGATGAAATTTCACACCAAATATCAAAGACCTAGGCCATGTCACCGTGGTTTCATAGAAGATTTTAAAGATTTTCCCTATATAAGTCTATGTAAAACCAAGGGCCACGAGGTGGGGGCATTTTTGGTCTCAGGTCTATAATTTGAACAATCTTGGTAGAGGTCCACTAGCTGAAGCTTCATACCACATATCAAAGACCTAGGCCTTGTGGATTCAGAGAAGAAGATTTTTTTTCAAGATTTTCCATATATAAGTCTATGTAAAACCAAAGGGCCCCGGAGGGGGGCATTTTTGGCCCCAGGGCTATAATTTGAACAATCTTGGTAGAGTTTCACAAGATGAAACTTCATTCCGAATATCAAAGACCTGGGCCTTGCAGTTTCAGAGAAGATGACTTTTAAAAATTTTCCCTATATAAGCCCATGTAAAACCCAAGGGCCACGGGGCGGGGGCATTTTTGGCCCTAGCACTATATTTTGAACAACCTTGGTAGGGGTCCACTAGATGGAACTTCATACCAAATATCAAAGACCTGGGGTTTGGGGTGTCAGAGAAGAAGATTTTTTAAAGATTTTCCCTATATAAGCCCATGTAAAACCAAAGGGCCCCAGGGCGGGGGAATTTTTTGCCACAGCACTATAATTTGAACAATCTTGGTAGGGGTCCACTAGATAAAGCTTCATACCATTTATCAAAGACCTGGGCCTTGCAGTTTCAGAGAAGAAGATTTTTAAAGATTTTCCCTATATAAGCCAATGTAAAACCAAAGGGCCCCGGGGCGGGGATATTTCTGGCCCCAGCACTTTAATTTGAACAATCTTGGTTGGGGTCCACTAGATGAAGCTTCATACCAAATATCAAAGACCTGGGCCTTGCGGTGTCAGAGAAGAAGATTTTTACAGATTTTCCCTATATAAGCCCATGTCAAACCAAAGGGCCCCGGGGGGGGGGGGACATTTCTGGCCCCAGCACTATAATTTGAACAGTCTTGGTAGGGGTCCAATAGATGAAGCTTCATACCAAATATCAAAGACCTGGGCCTTGCGGTTTCAGAGAAGAAGATTTTTAAAGATTTTCCCTATATAAGCCCATGTAAAACCAAAGGGCCCCGGGGCGGAGGCATTTTTGGCCCCGGCACTATAATTTGAACAATCTTGGTAGGGGTCCACTAGATAAACCTTCATACCAAATATCAAAGACCTGGGCCTTGCGGTTTTAGAGAAGAAGATTTTTAAAGAATTTCCCTATATAATACCCATGTAAAACCAAAGGGCCCCGGGGCGGGGGCATTTTTGGCCCCAGCACTATAATTTGAACAATCTTGGTAGGGGTCTTCTAGATGAAGCTTCATACCAAATATCAAAGACCTGGGCCTTGCGGTTTCAGAGAAGAAGATTTTTAAAGATTTTCCCTATATAAGCCTATGTAAAACCAAAGGACCCCGGGGCGGGGGCATTTTTGGCCCCAGCACTATAATTTGAACAATCTTGGTAGGGGTCCACTAGATGAAGCATCATACCAAATATCAAAGACCTGGGCCTTGTGTTTTCAGAGAAGAAGATTTTTTAAGTTTTCGGTGAAAAAAAAAATCTATTTTTGGCTCCTGTGACCTAGATGTGCAGCAGACCAGAACCATTTGAACAAATTTGAAAGGGGTCCACGTAAGGATCATTCCTGTGAAGTTTGGTCAAAATCTGATCAGTGGTTTAGGAGGAGATGTCGTTTAAATAAAAAGTTTACGCACGCACACACGGACGGACGCACGCACGACGGACAAAAAGTGATCCCAAAAGCTCACCTTGTCACTACGTGACAGGTGAGCTAAAACCAACAAGAGCTGTCACTATAGGTGACCAATTTCAAGGGGAGATGATTCAGCCAAAAATGACAATAAAGTCATGTTCCTTGATCAGAATGTAGCCCTTGTGATGGTGAATAAGTGTGTGAAGTTTCTATTTTTGATGTTATGATCAAGGTTAAAGTTTTTGCGACGGACAAACAAACAAACAGACAGACGTGACTGACAGAAAAACAAACAGACAGACAGGGCAAATACTTTATGCCCCCCCCCCCAATCAAAGATTCTCGGTGGGCGGGGGGGGGGGGGGTGCATAACAACCTGGGTTATGCCTGTATTTTCTATGTGTTTTGGAGAAGCCTCCGTGGTGCAGTGGTTACGCTACTCGCCTTGTAAACCAGGGATCGCAGGATCGATCCCGGGCTTCTCCAGACTTTCGGATGAGTCTTTAAACCGAGGTCCCGTCTCCGTATGACCTTAGCTGTTGGTGGGACGTAAAACTTAAACTCACTCACTCTATGTGTTTTGGTTAATAAAATTGTCATGTTGAGACTTGCACTGTATATCATAATTCATTTTACATGCCGACCCCCGCCCATCGGGGCTTTGAAGAAATAGATGGGCTGCATGATGATTCCACGCAGAGATGAAACCGACCCGCACACGAGTACTGGTAAACAGCTTAGAGGATCTGAGCCTGCCCACGCAAAGTGGTGCGAGTCGGCCCGTCCATGCTTATAAACCCTATTGGTTTCAATGGCGGAAGGGCTTGAGGTGTCATTTCATCTCAATGTCGGGTAAAAGTCCCACAAAAATGGAAGCAACGTCTCCAAAATGATCTATTCAGTGTTTACGGTGACGTTAAACTTCAAATCCAACAAAAAAAAATCATTTTAGATGCTCAAAAAAGTCAGCTCTGTATTTTGGAAGGTACTTAATGCCAAAAACTACATAAATGTATTTTGAACAGTCCCAAAGGTGGTCTTAACTCTTATCCTGCTGTTCACGACAACCCTTTTCTTTGCAAACTGTAGATCCAGATCAGATGGCTGCCATCTGATCAGGATCTACACTGTTTGACATTCAATTTATGAATTTGTAGGAATAAATATCATCAAGTAATCTGATTGGTTCAAAGTCAGAAATGGGTGTGGCTAAACTGAATATTCAGCAAGAGAAGGGTTAATACAGGAATTTTATTGTGTTTTGATGTGTTTGAAATTATCATATGTGTTGATTTTGCTTGTTTGAAAACAGGTGTTTCACTATCTACTGAGAAGCGATAGAAGCGATCCAAAATTAATAAACAGAGATGCGAGTCGTTGAAAGCATAGCAAGATGACGTCAGAAGAAGGACTAAATTCTGGACAAGAAGTCCAGAAAGTACTGGCCGAAGAAGAAGAAGAAGCTTCCGCTTATGGACAAGATGGCATCCTTGACAGTGGACGGGACTCACCATTGATGTCATATCCGGCTGTTCTAACTTTGGCAGAGGTTGAAGATTTGGCAGGTAGAATGTTCAATATCACTATTTTTGACCTTATCCTTACGGATAAATATAGTTCAGAGAGGAAAACTATTCAGGAAAAAAATAACATAGCGTCCCAAACGTTGTCCCCTTTTGTAGTCCTGATGTAGGCGTCTCTTGCCTGATGCCTCCAGTTGACCTGTCTCAGGATCTGCGTCGGTCGGTGTGTGCTCGGAGGCTGGATGTGCTGTGTTTAACGGGACTTGTCCATCATCCGTTTCGGTTTCAGAACTTTGAGGTTGAGACTCACTGATGAAGATTAAATATCAGAAGGCCTCTGTGTCACTAAATTTGGTATAGTTACGCCTTAATTGCAACCACTGGGTCGGTATCTCTGCTGGTGGATGATTCGTTCGTCCCCGAGGGTATCATCAGCTCAGTATCAGTTCTTCAGTGCTGAGATTGATACCGCGGTGTTGACGTCAGTACTGAGGTACTGATTTAAATAACTATATTATATCTTTAATTTTTGCAGCATAAAATTCTAATTTTTTTTAAACTAAGACTGACTTGTCAGTTGAGACATGTATCTTAGCGGATTTGGTTGCCACTTTTTGTTATATTTTAAAATTTTGCAAGTCTCGCTACTTTGGACATCTCCTTCCTGATGCCCGGGACTTCCGTGGAGTGTGGGCCATGTTTGCTGATGTTGGCTCGGTGGGGGACGCCTATAGGTTCTCTGGTAGGCGTCTCTTGCCTGGTACCGCCAGTTGACCTGTCTCATGATCTGCGTCGGTCGGTGTGTGCTCGGAGGGGGATATGCTGTGTTTGCCGGGACTTGTCCATCATCCGTTTCGGTTTCAGAACTTTGGGGTTGAGACACACTGATGAAGATTAAATATCAGAAAGGCCTCTGTGTCAATAAATTTGGTATAGTTACGCCTAAATTTGAAAAAATGGCGGCAAATACACCAGGTACATCCATTCTCCATAAGGAAAATTTACTTCATTAAGACCACCTTTGGGACGGCTCAAAGGAGGTCTTTAAGACCACTTTTATTCAATCCCTAAGGTGGTCTCTTACCTGGAGGACATTTTTAAATGTATTTTAAAAGAACATCACGGGAACAAGTTTGTGAAATGAGCACCCCCACTAAACCCCCAGTTTATTGAGAAAACTGGGGTATACATTAATTTTCATAATTATGCTTGCCATTTGTATGGAGCAACAAATCTGATGTAGTTTTTTCATTGACTTGTCATATGTATGGAGCAACGAATCTGATGTAGCTTTGACGATACGGGTTATCAGAGAGTTAATGTGTTTAATCATACATATACACTTTACGACTGATATATTTTTTTCCCACAAATAACTTTATTGGTGCTTACTGGCTAATAATCATTTATAAATATGTTATAAGAAAGAGCTGTCCTTTGGAAGCAAAGAATACACAACAGAACTAAAGTGTAAAAGTTTTTCTGGGCCAAACTAGCTAGTTTCGGCCAATAAGGCCTCATCTTTCATCCTCAAATATTTTCAAAATTCCACAATGCAGCCATTGATCCCAAACGACAAGAAAATATCAACTACACAGTGATGAAGGACAGGGAGACTTTTTACGGCCGCCAGAGTACCAGAATACAACATGATACAAATGCAATACGAGAAATAATACAACTTTACCCTTCTCTTGCTGAATATTCAGTTTAGCCACGCCCATTTCTGACTTTGAACCAATCAGATTACTTGATGTAATTCATTCCTAGGAGTTCATAAATTGAATGTCAAACAGTGTAGATCCATATCAGATGGCTTCTTCAGAAGCCATCTGATCTGGATCTGCACTGTTTACAAAGAAAAGGGTTGTCGTGAACAGCAGGATAAGAGTTAAAACAAGGCAGTATAGTGGTGCGCAATGCAATACAGACCACTACGGTAAAACTAAGTGCAATGTAATACAATGCAGTACCAGAATACAATACAAATGCAATACGAGAAAAATACAGCTTAACACAAGACAGTTTAGTGTTGCGCAATACAGTAAAACTGAGTGCAATGTAATACAATGTTGTACCAGAATACAACACAATACAAATGCAATATGATAAACATACAGCTTAATACAAGGCACTATAGTGTTGCGCAATGCAATTCAGAACGGTACGGTAAAACTTAGTGCAATGTAATACAATGTTGTACCAGAATACAACACAATACAAATGCAATATGATAAACATACAGCTTAATACAAGGCACTATAGTGTTGCGCAATGCAATTCAGAACGGTACGGTAAAACTTAGTGCAATGTAATACAATGCAGTACCAGAATACAACACAATACAAATGCAATACGAGAAAAATACAGCTTAACACAATACAGTATAGTGTTGCGCAATACAATACAGAACGGTACGGTAAAACTAAGTGCAATCTAATACAATGCAGTCCCAGAATACAACACAATACAAATACAATACGATAAAAATACAGCTTAACACAAGACAGTATAGTATTGCGCAATGCAATGCAGAACGGTACGGTAAAACTTGGTGCAATGTAATACAATGTTGTACCAGAATACAACACAATACAAATGCAATACGAGAAAAAATACTAGGAAAGAAAAGAAAGAAAGAAAGAATGAAAGAAAAAAAGAAAGAAAGAAAGAAAGAGCACACGAACAAGCAGATAAAAATGAATAATTTTTTGGAGTGTGAATCGGAATACTTGCCAGAAATACGTTTGAAAGGAAAAGAGGTATATTCGGAGAATAAAAACATATCATACATTTGAAAGAAGAAGAAAACATCATTCATACTACGTACAGGGATATCATTATTTAGTACTTCAGATAAGAGGTAGGCGTGGATGGTAAAGAGGATAATTGAAAGAATACATCAGGTTTCATCATAGAACCTAGCCCCGAGTTTATAAATATTTTTTTCATGCTCATCTGATTTGAGCATGAAATTTGTCTTGCTCATAAATTTTAAAATGCCAACACTTGAAGGCCTCGGGCAATAGTACATCAGGTCATCCACAGCACCTCGGAGCAATAGTTTCGACAATACTCCAAACGAAGGCCTCGGGCAGTAGTGCATCAGGTCATCCACAGCACCGCGTGGCAATAGTTTTCACTATAATCCAAACGAAGGCCTCGGGCAGTAGTGCATCAGGTCATCCACAGCACCGCGTGGCAATAGTTTTCACTATACTCCAAACGAAGGCCTCGGGCAGTAGTGCATCAGGTCATCCACAGCACCGCGTGGCAATAGTTTTCACTATAATCCAAACGAAGGCCTCGGGCAGTAGTGCATCAGGTCATCCACAGCACCGCGTGGCAATAGCTTTGACTTTACACCAAACGAAGGCCTTGGGCAATAGTGCATAAGGTCATCCACAGCACCTCGGGGCAATAGTTTTGACTATACACCAAACGAAGGCCTTGGGCAATAGTGTATCAGGTCATCCACAGCACCGCGTGGCAATAGTTTTGACTATACTCCAAACGAAGGCCTCGGGCAATAATGCATCAGGTCATGCACAGCACCGCGTGCCAATAGTTTTGACTATACTCCACACGAAGGCCTCCGGCAATAGTGCATCAGGTCATCCACAGCACCGCGTGGCAATAAATTTGGCTATACTCCAAACGAAGGCCTTGGGCAACAGTGCATCAGGTCATCCACAGCACCGCGTGGCAATAGTTTTGACTATACTCCTAACGAAGGCCTTGGGCAATAGTGCATCAAATCGTCCACAGCACCGCGTGGCAATAGTTTTGACTTTACACCAAACGAAGGCCTTGGGCAATAGTGCATCAGGTCATCCAAAGCACCGCGTGGCAATAGTTTTGACTATACTCTATACGAAGGCCTCGGGCAATAGTGCATCAGGTCATCCACAGCACCGCGTGGCAATAGTTTTTACTATACTCCAAACGAAGTCCTCGGGCAATAGTGCATCAGGTCATCCACAGCACTTCTTGGCAATAGTTTTGACTACACTCCAAACGAAGGCCGAGGACAATAGTGCATCAGGTCATCCACATCACGGCGTGGCAATAGTTTTTGCTATACTCCAAACGAAGCCCGAAGACAATAGTGCTTCAGACCGCCCACAGCACCTCGGGGCAATAGTTTCGACTATACTCCAAACGAATACCTCTGGCAACAGTGCATCAGGTCATCCACAGCACCTCGGGGCAATAGTTTCGACTTTACTCCAAACGAAGGCCAAGGGCAATAGTGCATCATGTCATCCACAGCACCGCGTGGCAATAATTTTGACTATACACCAAACGAAGGCCTTGGGCAGTAGTGCATCAGGTCATCCACAGCTCCTCGGGGCAATAGTTTTGACTATACTCCAAACGAAGGCCGAGGACAATAGTGCATCAGGTCATCCACATCACGGCGTGGCAATAGTTTTTGCTATACTCCAAACGAAGCCCGAAGACAATAGTGCTTCAGACCGCCCACAGCACCTCGGGGCAATAGTTTCGACTATACTCCAAACGAATACCTCTGGCAATAGTGCATCAGGTCATCCACAGCACCTCGGGGCAATAGTTTCGACTTTACTCCAAACGAAGGCCAAGGGCAATAGTGCATCATGTCATCCACAGCACCGCGTGGCAATAATTTTGACTATACACCAAACGAAGGCCTTGGGCAGTAGTGCATCAGATCGTCCACACCACCGCTGGCAATAGTTTTGACTATACTCCAAACGAAGGCCTCGGGCAATAGTGCATTAGGTCATCCACAGCACCGCGTGGCAATAGTTTTGACTATACTCCAAACCAAGGCCGAGGACAATAGTGCATCAGGTCATCCACAGCACATCGGGGCAATAGTTATGACTCTACACCAGAAGGCCTTGGGCAATAGTGCATCAGGTCGTCCACAGCACCTCGGGGCAACAGTTTTGACTGTACTCCAAACGAAGGCCAAGGGCAATAGTGCATCAGGTCATCCACAGCACCTCGGGGCGATAGTTTTGACTATACTCCAAACGAAGCCCGAGGGCAATAGTGCATCAGGTCATCCACAGCACCTTGGGGCAATAGTCTTGACCTTACTCCAAACGAAGCAATAGTTTTGACTATACTCCAAACGAAGTCCTCGGGCAATAGTGCATCAGGTCATCCACAGCACTTCGGGGCAATAGTTTTGACTCTACACCAAACGACGGCCTTGGGCAGTAGTGCATCATGTCGTCCACAGCACCTCGGGGCAATAGTTTTGACTATACTCCAAACGGAGGCCAAGGGCAAGAGTGCATCAGGTCATCCACAGCACCTCGGGCAATAGTTTTGACTATACTCCAAACGAAGCCCGAGGGCAATAGTGCATCAGGTCATCCACAGCACCTCGGGGCAATAGTCTTGATTATTACCCAACCTACTATATAAGAAGTTTTTAAGCATTTTCGACTATCTAACACCTTTTCGCATGAAATCGGATTGAACCGGTTTTCAGAGAACTATCACACGGAGCACTGAACTATTGCCCGGTGCAGATAGTTTTAACTATCTCATGGTCACGTGATCACCTAGCAACTTGACAAGTAGTAATTGCTTATTGTGATCAAAATAACTCTTTATACGAGTTGGGTAATAAAACAACTATTTCATACCTCCAAGGGCGACAGTCAAAACTCGGGGCTGATAGTTTTGACTGTCGCCCAAAAAGGTATGAAATAGTTGTACACTATACTCCAAACGAAGCCCGAGGGCAATAGTGCATCAGGTCATCCGCAGCACCTTGGGGCAATAGTCTTGACTATACTCCAAACGAAGGCCGAAGGCAGTAGTGCATCAGATCATCCACAGCACA
The DNA here is from genome assembly GCA_963580285.1 of Lucinisca nassula. NCBI lineage: Eukaryota > Metazoa > Mollusca > Bivalvia > Lucinida > Lucinidae > Lucinisca > Lucinisca nassula. The sequence goes on along the minus strand of OY757016.1, from coordinate 86,207,381 downwards.
TTGGGGCAATAGTCTTGACTGTACTCCAAACGAAGGCCGAAGGCTATAGTGCATCAGGTCATCCGCAGCACCTTGGGGCAATAGTTTTTGACTATACTCAAAACGTCCATGAAACAACTGTATAATATAACAGTTTGGGTAAAAAAAAACTCACCATTTCTTATCTAGAACCTAGGAACTCATGAACAAGTTCGACTCAGCCATGGAAAACGTTCAGTTTTCAAACTCGAGTCATTGACGTTTGCATTACGAAAACACGCCTATACAAATACAGTGTAAATTTTTCCGCCGAAAAAAAAACAAAAGAAAAAAATTTAAGATGAAAAATTGCGATATTTTTCTTATTTTCGCTCTAAAACATATATTGTGGGCACTCGTTAGAACCGCCTCATCGAGGCGGTTCTAACGAGTACCCACAATCTATGTTTTAGAACAGAAATAAGAAAAATAAGGTTTACCCCAGTAAACCTCCGTTTTACTATAAAAAAATTGGGATTCAAGGGAGTCAAAATTATATAGGCGTGTTTTCGTGTTGACTTAGCAAGTGTTTATTTTATTTCCAGGGAACCTAGATGATGAAGATGATGAGACAAGGACCCAGATACTTAAAGCTATTGCCCTACTGCTAGTGATAAAACAAAGCTTTGAAGCCAGTGATCTTCTTAGAACTATCCGAAAACTAAATGCCCTCCTACAGAAAGCAACAAGTGAGTCACAAGCGCTGGGCGGGCCCCTCGGAGTCTAACTGTTGGTTTTCTTTTGCTCCAGCAATTCTGTTGTTGTATGCTGTCGAGTCCTCAACCTTGTTTCATCTCTGTAGTTTTTTTATTTGCATGTTCTCAGACATGTTACCCTGATGAGTTAGGAAGCCTTCATGCGGACTAAACACAATAAGTGTATACCGCGACAGAGGTAAGGGCGAGGATTATGGCCATGTAAAATCGATTTAAGCCCCCAGCGGAATTCTTTCCACTGACCGTTCCAAGGCGGTTCTTCTGTGGCGGTTTATTTATTTTGTTGTTTGTTACTTACTGTGTGTATCACTTGCTATTTTGTTTTGGATGGCCATTTGGCCATTTTGTGGGAAAGTAACTGTCCTTATGGCCTTCCTTTATTTAGGTTTCCATTATGGTCTGGTCGCTTCATGTTTGTGTTTCTTTCCCTTTGGTGTCTTTGATGGGTGGAGTAAGTTAATTGTATCGATTCCTGGTCTTTTTTTTACTTCTCCTTTTTATACCACGTTATCAAGTCCATTTAACCACCGCTTTACATATATACGTCTGAAAAGGAGGATTTCAATGGTTGATAGCATTTACCGTCGAACTTCATTGGCTTGAACGCCTTTGGGACCACGAAAATCTGTTCGAGACAGGGGTAGTTCGAGCCACTGAAGGTTACTGTCAGGAGACATAACGGGGATGATTTTTGGACTTCTTTTCGGTGTTCTGTAACATTAATGTATGTTGTGTGTACTCATTAGAATCGCCTCATTGAGGCGATTCTAATGAGTACACACAGCATATATTTGCAAGATAAAAGACGAATATATCCTAAGCTTTCCCTCACTATTTCTTATGTAGAGAAATCACATAGGGACTCAAGAACGGGTTCGACACAACCATGGTAAACGAGTCATCGGTGTTCGAGCCATCGAAATTCTATTACTGTATTTGTTTTGCCTAAAACATAGATTGTAGGTGCTCGAAGAGGTCTATTACATATCGGTCGTATTTTATTTTGGCATCTTGGAGTCTTCTGACCGCTAATAGCACGGAAGTAAATATGTTACCGGGAAATACAAGTGTTTGATAATATTTTTCGTATAATCATTGTATCTTACAGATGGACTAATACGGTTCATGGAAAACAACCAGACCCATCTACCGGTGATTGCAGCAATGAAACACATTCCTCATAACAGTGCCATACAGCAGGTAATATAGAAGTTCGGGGTTCGGGCACAGGCACTTGTTTCATAAAATATGAGCCCCTAGGGCGGGGGCTCATATTCTATGAAACAAGTGGCTGTGATATCGAGATATATATGAGAGAGAGAGAGAGAGAGAGAGAGAGATGTTTGTTAAATCGGAACAAATTTACACTTGTTGGAAGTTGGGAACATGCAGTGGAGTATTATTTTTCTACCTTAAAGACCATTACACAGAAACTTCATGATCCCCGCCCATCGGGGCTTAAAGAAATAGATTGGGCTGCAAGGTGCTTCACCGCAGAGCTGAAGCCAACCGCATATGAGTACTGGTAAATAGCTTAGAATACCTAAATCTGCCCAGGGAAAGTAGTGCGGGTCGGACCGTCCAGTGCATATACGCTCTACTGGTTCTCATTGGGCGACAGGGCTTGAGATGTCATTTCAACATATGTTTATATGGAGAAATAAGAAAAATCTATCCTTCAATTATCACAAAATACTCATCTTATCTGTTGCTATGACTGGTCCGCGATAGCCCCAGACAGATAACAGTATGTTTCTTGTTTCAGCACGAAAACGTATGTTAGAAGGACGTTTCAGACGAAGAAAGGGCCTTATCTTGAGCCATGAAACCCGCTTTTAAAAAGAAGAGAGAAAAAAAAAAAACTGTGGTGGCATGGGAATCTATTACAACCTGTTCATATTATGCACAGATAATATTTTCTTAAACGATTTAAAAATTAAAATTAACATTAATGTAACCAGACTGTATTTGTATATTTTGCACATTACCTAAAAGACTTATTTTATACTGAATTGTTACCAAACCGGTCCTAACCGGCTCCCCAGTTAACATGGTTAATATGTTTCAGGCACTGGTGCATCCTCTCTTCAACGCCCTAAACGCAAATTTGCAATCCATGCGCATTTTAAGAGCCAATTCATATATTTACTCCGGTACACACCTTTATATCCCATCGGGGCTTGAAGAAATAGATGGGCTGCATGATGCTTCCACGCAGAGCTGAAATCGACCGCACACGAAAACTGGTAAACCGCTTAGAGGATCTAAGCCTGCCCAGGCAAAGCGATGCCCATGCTTATTAAACCTATTGGTTTCATTGGGCGACAGGGCTTGGGATGTCATTATATCTCAATGTTGGATAAAATTCGCACAAAATTGGAAGCAACGTCTCCAAAATAACCTATACAGTGTTGGCGGGGGCTTTAAACCGCAGATCAAACAAACAAACAAACACACCTTTATAGAGGTTTTCCCGAAAAAAAAAGCAGCCGAATTTTAAATGTACATTGTCTTGCAGATCAGCTGTCAATTCCTGTGTCTGTGTGCGGAGAAATGTGAGGTACTCTTCGATGGTTTAGTTCGCTGTAGCTTCCACAAGTAAGTACTAAGCAAATATTAATGGGGCTTGAATGTAACTATTTCATTGATTCGAACACCGATGGCTCATTTTACCAAAGCTGATCTTTAACATTAGGAGTCCAAAGGAGATATTTGCCCGTACTGTAAAGATGTTTTGGATACTTTTTGAAAACTTTTCGTGTTTTAGCTCACCTAAACAACGTGTGCTCAAACTGAGCTATTATGATCGCCCTATGTCCGTCACGTGACGTGCGTCATGCGTCGTGTGTTGTCGCCAAGTTGCTTTAAACGACATCTGCTCCTTAACCAGTGAATGGATAAATAATTTCACAGAAATGCTTCTTCATGCGGACTGAACAAATTTTTTGTCTAAATCGCGACGGAAGTAAGGGCGAGGATTGTGGCCACGTAAAATCGATTTAAGCCCCCCAGTGGAAATCTTCCACTGACCGTTCCAAGGCGGCTCTTCTGTGGCGATTTGTTTATGTTGTTGTTTGTTACTTACTGTGTGTATCACTTGTGTCTTTTAATTTTGGATGGCCATATGGCCATTTTGTGGGAAAGTAACTGTCCATATGGCCTTCCTTTGTTTAGGTTTCCATTATGGTCTGGTCGCTTAATGTTTGTATTTCTTTCCCTTTGGTGTCTTTTATGGATGGAGTAAGTTAATTGTATCAATTCCTGATCTTTGTTTTACTTCTACTTTGGATGACCCTTTATTAAAAGTGCTAAAATTGCTCCGGTTCTCTGAACAAAATGGCCACCATAGCTAAAAACAGAAAATATAACCTGTAAATGGGTCAAAAACTCAAAGGCCCAGTTTCAAGATAAATTCACAGAAATGTTCCCTGGATGACCCTCAGTTTAGTGGTACTGCTCTGCTGTACAAAATGGCCACAGGAGCTAAAGAAAATAGAAGCGAAGGCAATGATCAGGAATCGATACAATTAACACACAGCTCCCAGCATGCCACCAAAGGGAAAGAAACACAAACATGAATTAACTAGACCCCAACCTTTAAACAACATCTTCTAGGTCAATGGCTCGATTTCAAAATTGTTTAACAGAATTGTTCCTTGGATGACCCTCTTCTAATTTGCTAAATTGGTTCTGCTACACTGGACAAACTTGTTGCTGGATTTTATATAAAAACAACTCTTTTTAACATATCTTCCTAGGCCAATGGCCCTATTTTAGGTCACATGAGCACAAAGTGCACCTGGTGAGCTATTGTGATCGGTGAATGTCCGTCGTGTGTCGTTTGTCGTGCAGCGTGAAAGTTACTTAGGTGACCCTCTACTAAACCACTTCGATGAGCAAGATGACCGCGCGAGGTATTATTGATCAAATCTTTAACCAGCAACTGCTCCTATAGACCTACGACAATTTCAATCCAACTTCATAGGAATCATGCTTAGAAGACTTTCTACCCAGCATCCGAAACAGGTTCACTCTGACGAACAAGATTGCCGAAAAGTCTAAAAATAGAAAAATCTTCAAATGAAAACTCATCCTATACCTTTATTTCATTCAAACTCCATAGAAATATTGCTGAGGATACCTCTACATAATAGCTGATACGGTTCTGCGCTGATAAGCAAGATGGCCACCAGAGCTAAAAATAGAAAAAGTCAACAATTTGCTTTAAATGCAAACTCATTCTAAGCCCTTTCATTTCAAAGGAATGTTGTCTAGTTGGCTTCCCGCTGAAATGAACAAAATGCCTGTCAGAGATAAAAATAGAAAAATCTTTAACTGCTAATTTCTCCGATAATTTTGGTCCCGTTTCATTCAAACTTCATGCGATTTTTGCTTAGGTGTCCCTCTTCAAACATAGCTAAAACAGTTCCGCTCCAATGAACAAAATGGCCGACAGAGCTCAAACTTGAATAAAAATCGCTTTACTTGTAAACGTTTGGTCCAATCTTATGAGAGTAAATAATAGACCAAGGTTTTGAATTGACACTTGAGAAAAAGCCCATCGTCTTTTTCCAATTTTATTTCTTGAAATGCGATTCTGGGGCAAACTAATAGGATAAGACAACCGACTCTTCCTTAACCCTTTTTCTACCAAAAGGAATCTTCTTCCTTATATATTCCAGGAGTCCATTTTAATATAAATGGGTGTTTTCTTTTTTTTTCAGTGGAAAATAGCTTATCATTAAGCAAACAGTTAAAGCCCTGATCAGACGCGGCGTCTGATCTGGGCTTGCACAGTTTGCTAAATACTAGGAGTGTAACGATGCATCGGACCATCGATGCATTGCGATAGGCACTGGGCCGATAGTACTGCATCGATGGTAATGTCAAACATCGATGACTATTGCCGATAGTGTTTTGAACTATCGATAGTTTCGATAGTTTTCTATATCACAAGTTTTTCAGATAATTCTCGAAGTTGTTTTCATTCTTAAATATATTCTTTATTACGACCTGCGTCTTGTACCCGGTCAAGCATCAAACTGTATATTGTCTTAATTGTAATCCAATAAATCTCCTGTGCCAGTGGGAGTCAACGTTTGCTTGCAACGGCTGCTTGTCGCGAGATAAGGGTAATAAAATTACTGCCAAATCATGATTCGGTGGTAGCCTACAGGTACACGGTGTTTATGCATCCTATTTGTTATGGATTATCCACTTAACACCAAATGTCGGTATAGAGTCAGTACCCTGAATATTCCTTCATTGAACTGGTAAATTTACAACTTTCTGAAGCGCATTTCAACAGTAAACACTTTAATGTTAATTGAGTTCGAAATAATTGACCACATATTTTGATTCGCTAATCTGCAAGCTGTCTGTAAGCTAGTGATAAGAAAAGCGATAATTAATGCGTGTGTACACAGTGGTATTTATTATCAAAGGGTGCCGCCCGCATTAGCACGTGAAGCATGGAAAGTCCGCATGTGTCATTACCGTTTCAAAAGGTGCAAAAAATTGTTCTGGTTGATGTTTTAGAGGATTCTTGTGTTTGTCAATAGCAGACATCAAAGGAAATGAAATACGTGTCGTCGTGCAAAGAACGTTTATAATTTGGGCATCCAGACAATGTCTGTACAGCCGAGGAATTAATTTAATTTTATATCTTGGACATCGTGCATTCAAAATATGCACAGGAAAATACAGCACTAGAAAACAATTAAAGAAAATGAAAACGTGGTTCGATTTTCTGTTTATTTGTATTGCTAAAAGATTTGACCAAACAACAAAAGAAATATACAAATGATTTTTGGAAAATCAATTCACAATAAAAATGATGGGCAATTAGATAAGTTGGCAGATGCAATAATGTCGGGGATGACATTATAAGGCATGTTCGGCACGGTACTGATGACGTCATCGGTCGGCCGGGGCCGATTTGGATTTAAAAATTTGTTAGCCCCAATTTCAATGGTGTTCCGTTTAACAAACGCATGCGATAGATTGTGTACCGAAACACTGAGACTTATATTAAAATTTCATCAGATTTTCTGCCAGAAGATTCAAATCTAACTTCCTGTATCACAGGTCCTGGTGTATGAATGTCATTTGACGTGTCACCGGAAACAATCCGATTCTGAATCGTGTGCATTGCCGACCTAGTTTCTCAGATATCTACTACCATTTTTAATGGGGCGTATTTCTTTCATAAAATGTGATAGCTAAACTGTTGTGGATAGAGAACGGAACTTTGCACAATTCCTGGATTATCCTCGGATGTATTATTTAAGTGTACGACTTTTCCCACCAAGCGCCTTCTATTTTGGCGCCAAAACATAACCATGCACGAGACAGTAGAATAGTCTGTTTCATATTTACATGCATACATCTACTGTTAGATGTAGCTAATCCTCTTAGGCCCGGAGCGATTTGATTGTGGATTAAATTTTATGATAGAGACATAACCTGATCTTATTTTCACACCTTGTCATGCGAAACGTTGTAGGCTTAACGATAGCGACGGAGGCTTGTGTTTTCAGTGTAATAGTAGAACAGACTGATCCGTGACAAATTCGGTCGGCGTTTATAACACGATTCGGTTAACTAACACGGTTGGTTGGACCCGAAGTTCTGTGTTATAACGAGCTTGAGGTGTATTTAGTCACTTTATCATGTCTGAAGTTGTTTTTGAAGACAAGCAAAGATTTCATTGCCTTCGTGAAGAGCTTACATTTATTTTGATTAAGAAACTGATGTTACATGTACATTCTCATTGTGAAATGATAAATGTACTTGGCTGGAATCTTCTTGGCTACTTCTAATAAAACGAGTTTCCCGGCTCTTCCAGGAGAATTTAAACTTAAAGAAAAAAGTTGCTCCTGGGGAGTTTTTTCTTCCTGTAGGGCAGACAGAAAAGCAAACAGGAGTTTACAACAGTTATCCCTCTGTGTAAATTATCTTGTTTATATCTTTTATGTAGATAAAACATACAGCAAAACAGTTTGAAGGTTTGAATAGTTTTTATTTCCATCTTAAACAAGAAAATATGTATCCGGCAATAGTATCGCAATAGTGTTGCAATAGTAGTCAGCAATAGTAATAGTATCGCAATGGCTCTTCTTGCAATGTCAATACTATCGCAATAGTCATTTTCTGACTATCGTTACATCCCTACTAAATACCCGTTTGGGGTTTCCGTGAGAAACATATTTCAAACATATTTCAAAATGCCATTTCAAACATACTTCAAAATGCCGTTTCATAAGAAACATATTTAAAACATATTTCAAAATGCCATTTCAAACATAATTCAAAATGCCGTCTGCAAGTAAAATGCCAACAAATTGTCTCCTGGATGACTGTGAGAGCTTACGCACATCGCCTGAACTACGCTTATCGCTAAGGCGATAAGTACCATTTCGCGGTCTGGCTAAAATTACATATACATGGTAAAGTAACGGATATTGATATATACCACTTTTACAGCCTTGCTATAAGAACCGGCTCTTTTAGCGACGCGGGTAGAGTGGTTCACTTTTTAACGAAGTTAAGGAACGGTTATCGCGGTTAGTACCTGGATGGGTAATCGCGTTGTTTGACTTCGTGGACGACCCGGCTGACATAACATTGGTGGCGGCGGCGTTGGGATGGATACAGTGCTGCTGTTGAGTTGCATAGACTCCGCCCTCTGGTTTGTCACGAAGTCAAGAGGTGAGGGGAAGAAATGTAACGGTTATTAATATATATACTACAGCCTTACTGTAGCGACGCGGCAAGAGTGGTTTTTTTTCGCGAAGTGACGGTTAGTAACCGGATGGATGACCGCGTTGGTTGACTTCTTGGACGAGCCGGCAAACGCTACAATAATGTATACGTTATTCAATAGCTTTTACTTACATGTTGCTAAACTAGGTTTTATGCCTCCGGAATCGAAGATTCGGGGGCATATAGTTTTTGGTCTGTCTCTCTGTCCGTCTGTTTGTCCATTTGTTTGTCTGTTCGCCAAAGCCTTAACATGGGGCATAACGTTTGAATGGTTAGTGATAGGGCTTTAATATTTCACATTTGTATTCCTTGTCAAAAGACTTTTCCAGTGGTACCATAATTTTTATATCGTGACCTTGACATTGATTACTGATAGGGTTTTAATAATTCACATGCGCTGTCCGGGGGCGTCAGTGTTTCAGAAACACATCTTGTTCTGTTCTGTATTTCAGAGACCTGATTCAAGTAATACATAACAACATTACAGACCCAGTCATTCAGCAGTCTGGCATGAAAATGTTTTCAATGCTCCTACGGTCAGGTAAACATATTAAAGACAAGTTCTTGTCTGATAACCAACTACATGACTGCACATCGAGTCAACCCTCTGTATATTGGCATTCGATATGGGGTGGTTGAGTGAGGCAAATACTGGCTTACAAATGGACAGGTGTGTCCAACCGATACTGGCTTACAAATGGGCAATGCCTGCTGTCCTTGTAGCAGGTAAGGGTAGAGGGAGACTGTTGTTATTTACTTTCACCTCATCTACTATCTCTTCTATCTTTTTCTCCCTTTCTCTTGGGGACGACACAAAATGACCCACAAGGGTTTACATGTCGTTAAACCAAAAAAACAACAACAGCAACAACAAAAAAACAAGCCTGGTTTCCCATGGTACCAAGGTACTTAGTGTTACAATATGAATATTTCAGTTAGAGCTATTCAGCACTAAAATAATTTTATGTTAAATTTCTATAGGGTCTCTTACAATTTGGGAGGAGTAATGATCACAATACATCGGCATGTATTTTAAACCTGTCAGATATGTAACTAGGCAGAATTTCTTACTGCTAACAGGCGTTCCCATGGTACCAAGGCACATGGAAAAGTGACAAATGTAAGAAACTGATTTGACTAAAAGTACATGTATTGGTATTCTATATTATTTAAAGCAACATACATTAGTTTTTCAGATAGGGAAAACGGCAAATATGATGTTAAATATTTTGACTGCTTTTACTAGTAATTCCGCAAATTGTATGTTGAAGTATGCTACAACTGAGACACAGGGGTACAGTTCAACACGAGGGTTATGTGAAATTCAAGCGAGACTGATTCATCATATACCTTCTAAGCATCATATAACTTTAAGCTTCTTAGTTTATCCTCAGAGGTTTCATTGGGGCACACAAATACCGGGAAAGTTTAAAGTGTTTTAATGAATGCATGCATAGACCATTCTGTGCACTTAAGGCTACACTTTACTTTCAATGCTAAAATAATACCTATAACTATAGAAGGCAGTATATATCAACATGAAACATGCATTTAGTGGTTTTTCAATATTTCAGTTTATAAGAACTGCCTGAGTAAATCTTAAGCCACAAAAGAAAAATATTGGGTGTTCTAAAAATGAATAAAATACGAATTTAACAACAAGGGTGTGAAGAGAAAATGTGAAAATTCATATTTCACCTGCTTTATAACTTTCTAGATATTTATCCAGATATTTATCATACCAATGTACTGAAATTTATTTCAATGGAAAGAGATATATACTGCTTTATTGATGTGACGATATTAAGCCCATAGGAATGGTACACGATTCAAAATGCAGCAAAATATTGTTTACCCCGGTGCCATAGAACCCTTGGTACCATGAGAACGAGCATGTTTTAATATATATGCTTCTGAATTATGAATAATACTGCTTATTGTAAAACAACGCAGAAATGACAAAATCCTGGGAAAAAAAGGTGTTTTTATCGATGTTTGAAAATTGAGATTTAAAAAAAAAAGTTCAATTTTCGAAGATGCCCCTTTCAAACCCCGACCATCTGATGTTTTACAAGCACATGTTAAATAGCATTGAATAAGAAAATGGTATAGGGTTAAAAGAAAACATTAAGCATGAACGATGATTAACTTTTGGTTTAAATGTTCTTGAAATTTGGCCAGCAGTCACGAAGGTACTGCTGATTAAAAATCACACTTGAGTCATGTCTGGATTAGTGCAGATTTACCTCCCTTTGGGACTGTTCTGAAGCTGATTTTGCGTAGTTTTGTTTTATTCAAATTTCAGTAGGGAACACATGTATATTTATATACACATGTGGTGTATGCCTTGCTTCCAAAGCATAACCCGTTGTAGAGCATATTACAAAAGGGGTTCAAAACTCGGCTTCAGAATAGTCTTAAAGGGGGATAATTATTAATCATTAATCAAAACATGATTCGATCGTTTTTTTTAATACACTGCAGCGCCTTGACTTCTGGCCAAATTTCGTTATAATTTAAAGCAGAGATTAATCACTGTTCATGCTTTGTGTTTTCTTTTAACCCAACACCTTCTCTCTTTCCAATGTCATTTTGCGATTACTTTTTGCACATATACCGAAAGTGCAGATACGGAAATCATTTAGACATTCAATTTGGCTTGAAAGCGGTCGTATGGATATGTTCCTTCAACCTATGCCGGTAAACATCAATTCGTCAGGTTTTAAAGAGGGGTCTTCGAATTTCGATCCATACCCTAATTTTTTTAAAACTGTCAATTTTCAAAAATCGATAAACACACATTTTCAAGGATATTGTTCGTTTTGGCATTGTTTTTACAGCATGGTATTCATTAAAAAGCATAAATGTTGCAATCCTTCATTCATGTTAACTCGCTTAATTTGCATACAAAATATAACTAATTAACATTTTATCAAAATTTTATGCATGGCTGCACATTCATTGTAAGCATTTGCTCATATAAAGAACTCAACCCTAAAAACCCTTGACGTTTTTCAGTGTTGCTTATTTAAGGTACAATATAATGGTACACAGTGGTGTGTTTTGAAGTCCTTCGCTATATATATAAGGATAAAGAATTCAAGGGACCCATGAACGAGATAAAATAAACCATGATAAATCGTCCAACCATCTGCGTAGCCATTTACGTTTCTCTATATTTATACAGCAACAGTACGTGAGCAGTTGAAACTGGATGATGAGGAAGGTCGGGCTCCACACTATGATGAAGAAGTCCTCCATTTAATCGCGGTTGCCATTCCAGCTTTCAGAGATGATTTAGAGATACAGATAGCTGCTGCAAAAGCACTTGCGCTTCTGTTAGCTGACGGTAAGCATGAATAAGTCACATCGCGAGAAAATCCGTCTCCAGGGTTTGCAACTAGGTAAGACACACACAGACCTGCTTAGCTTCACAGACCAGTTTTAAATATAGACCATTTAGGTACGCGTATTATCCTACATGTATTTGAAATAATGCTATTTTTCATTTCATTAAAATGACATTTTCACTAATGCCAGTGATGTTATTTTTCTTAATTAAGCCTCCATTATGGATTGTGGGCCTTGTACACACAGTATTCACAGGCTGAATTTCGCAGCTGAAATAGCAAAAAGCGAGGCTTTGCCGAGCATGTTATCCCTTTTTCTCAACGACTTTAATGAATTCAATAATACATGAGCACGAATGAAAGATTCTATTTATCATATGACATTTAAAACGTATTTTATTCACGATTGTTTACAAAAGTATCAATATTCCGCCATTAGTAAATGCGACGTCGTTAAGGACGTCGTACATGTAACGTTACGAACGTATCTAGGTAATTTGCATATTTAATCCACTAGTGGATTATCGAAAATAATACATGGCGTTATTACACTCTCAGACGCGACGTCATATGATAAATTTCGCAACTCATTCGTTTCGCTAGATTTTATCTCATGTTGACACTTTTAATAATCTGAATAAACGTCTTACTGCTAAGCTCCTTAAACAGGGCTATCGGTATCATAAACTTTTTTACATTTTATCGACGGCTCTCTGAACTAGTTGAAAAATACAAAGTTAATTTAAAGACACTTCGGTAACAGAGCATATCAGAAGCAGAGTTTTATGGAGATTCGGAAAAATTATGAAGTAATCTAATCCGAATCAATACAAAAAAGATAATAAAATGTAAATGCCATAGAAGAAATGGGGTAAAATATGTTATGCGACACACAGCATGCCTAGTTTTTAACCCAGTCATTATTGATGACTATGCTTCCCTCTTTTCATTGCACGACGGCCACAACTTAAAACTTTAAAACTTTATTTTATTGGTGGTTTGTGCCTGATGTTTTGTTTTTGGCTTGATTCTTCGCGGTCTTCCTGGTGGTTTTCATTAGCTCCAGCTTTCAGTATGTGAAATAAGCTACGAGCCCTCATCTTTAATCCATCACAGTTATTTAATTTGATTTGTATTTCAGCTTGCTGTATTTTGTAAGTACAGTCAAACTTCAATAGCTCAAACACCTTTGGGACCTCGAAAATCTGTTCGAGACACGGGGAGTTCGAGCCACTGAGGGTTACTGCCAGGAGGCATAACGAGATACTTTTAGACGCAATTTTGGTGTTCCATTATGAATATGTATGCTGTGTGTACTCATTAGAATCGCCTCTTCGAGGCGATTCTAATGAGTATACACAGCATACATTTGTAAGATAAAAGACTAAAATCTCCTTAAATTATCCCCCACTAGTTTTTATGTAGAGGATTTCGCTAGGGGCTCAAGAATGGGTTCGACTCATCCATGGCAAACGAGCCATCGGTGTTCGAGCCATCGAAGTTCTACTATAATTATGTGATGGTAGTTACCTTCAGGTAGACCAACTGTTTTGTGTGTTGTAAATAATATTAGAACCTAGGGTGAAGGTTGGGCCCATAGAATCAATTTAAACTCGTGGTTCCCGCTACTGACCGTTATAATGCGGTGGTTCTTATGTTGTTTATTTTAAATGTAGGTTTGTCGGATTTTTCGACGGGGCTCGTCATGTTGTATGTTTATTTTGGTCCCGTCAAGCGATTTTGGTACTTATCGCCTATGCGAGCAGCGAAGGTTCAGGCGAGCCTGCGCATCCGCGCAGTCTCGCCAGAACCTTCGCTGCTCGCTCATACAAGCAGTGAATCAAGAGGAGCCTTCAGACAGAAAGCCATATCCCTGGCCCCTCTGAATGGCTCGGCATGCGCAGTTAAAATTTGTCATGACGGAATGCTCGAAAACACAAATTCGCTTGGCGGGGCTCATTTAATTTTCATTAATTGTGCCTGTTGCACCTTGATCACCTCTTATGAGGAAGAGGGAGTTGGTTGCTGTGCTGTTTGTGATTCGTTTTAGCTCACCTGTCACGTAGTGGCGAGGTGAGTTTTTGAAATCACTTTTTGTCCGTCGTCTGTCGTGCGTGCGTGCGTCCGTCAGTGCTTAAACAATTTCTTCCAACGACATCTTCTCCTAAACCACTGATCGGATTTTGACCAAACTTCACAGGAATGATTCTTAGGTGCCCCCCCCCCCCCGTCAAAGTTGTTCAAATGGTTCCGGTCCGTTGCACATCTAGGTCACAGTAGCAAAACATAGATATTTTTACTGAAAAATTAAAAAATCTTCTCTGAAACCGCAAAGCCCAGGTCTTTGATATCTGGTATGAAGCTTCATCTAGTGGAACTTTACCAAGAATAATCAAATTATAGCCCTGGGGTCAAAAATGCCGCAACTTCGGGGCCCACCAGTTTTACATAGACTTTTATAGGGAAAGCCTTTAAAAATCTTCTTGTCTGAAACCAGACGGCCCATTTGTTTGATATTTGGTATGAAATTGTATCTAATGGAACTCTACCAAGAAATACCCCCGCACCGAGGACCACCGGTTTTACATAGACTTCTATAGGGAAAACCTATCGCCACATTGAGACGGATCTAACGAACACCCACAATCGAGAATACGAAAAATATAAAATACTTTCTTCCGAAAAATGTTTGTTATACTGATACGAAAAACGCCATTTTAGCACACCGATCTGTTTTTCATAATAATTATTGTTTGCAATAAAACTTGTTTTGACTATCACTCATCATAGTGTTTTCACAAGTACCGATTTCTGCCAATTTTGCACCATGTCTCTTTATTACGTCCGTTCAGTAAATACCCGTGTAAACCCAACTGTCGCCCAAGAATCAAAGAGTATTTCAAATACCGGAGGATCGAGATTTTTGACTGCTTAATTCCCAGGGAATGTCCACCATAAAAAAATTGGGAACTTATTGAAATATCCATACGTGCAAAAATGATTATAGCAAGTACTCTCCGAGAACGGGAGGTCACGGGTTCGATCCCGGGCCGCGACATACCAAAGTCGTTAAAAATGGTACTAGCTGCTCCTCGCTTGGCACTCAGACTTACGGGTAAAGCTAGGACTGGTCGACCCAGAGTCAGGATAATGTGACTGGGTGAAGGCCCCCGCCCATAGGGGCTTGGAGAAACATATGGGCTGCATGATGCTTCCACGCAGAGCTGAATCTGGCCCGCACACTAGTACTGGTAAACCGCATAGAGGATCTAAGCCTGTCCAGAAACCGCGGTGTGAGGCGGACCGTCCATGTTTATTTAATAAACCCTATTGGTTTCATTGGGCGACAGGGCTTGAGATGTCATTTCATCTCAATGTCGGGCAAAAGTCCCACAAAATTTGTAGCAACGTCTCCAAAATGACCTTTACAGTGTTGACGGGGACGTTAAACCTCGAATCAGACAGATGTGACTGGGTGTGGTATCATGTAATTGCCTGGGACATGATACTTCAGTGAGGCAGCACTATAAAAGTGAGCATTGAGCTCCCTGTTGCAACCAGACACCGTCGTGATATGACTGAAAAATTGTTGAAAGCCACGTTAAACCCGAATACACACACACACACACACACACACACACACACACACACACACACACACACACAGAGAGAGAGAGAGAGAGAGAGAGAGAGAGAGAGAGAGAGAGAGAGAGAGAGAGCAAGTACCCTAGATTACAACATATATCTCAGAATTACATACTGTTTCTTGCATTATTTATGCTTCAAAACATGATGTTTATGCTAATTAGAATCGCATAGTTATGTCATTCTTTCATATACTCACTGTTTTTGAGCCAAAGCAAGTAACATAACCTTTTTCCTTTTATATTTTTTTATCATATTAAGTGACATTCACAAGGGTTTAATTAATTGTTGAATCTGTTAGCTTTTCACATGACAATATCCACACTTCAGATCCAGAAACCCAGGAGCAGTTCATGACAAAGTCCCTGATAATCATTCTGGAAGTGCTGAAAGCAAGTACTGATGTTGATGTACAGATACACTTGCTGAATGTGTTCGAACTTCTGGCTAAAAATGGTAAGACAGAGAAGATTAAATTTTGCGCTGTTTTTAGTTACATACCTGGTAACAGAGTAGTATTTTTAAAAGTAAATTGTATCTTCAACCTTTACCACTCTTTAGGCTAATGCAGCAGATGGCAAATTGTTGATATTTTTCCTATCTTTTTTTCCAGAAGACAGGACTTGACATCTCATCTCTATGGAGACAATTTGCATGAGATGTCAAATCCTTCGTTCTTGGAAAATTAGAAAAAAAAATATTTCAAACTGTAGGCTGCTGCTAAAACACCCAGTATGCAGAGTGTTAAAGAAGTCCTGTGCCTGTTGTGTGTGCCTGGTGAAGACCATTACGAAAACACTCCTATACAACTCCATTGTAAATTTTACCGCCGAAAGATTGTTGATACACCTTAGACACCAGTTTAACTATATAATAGTGGGGTTAAAGGGGGTCAGAATTATATAGGTGTGTTTTCGAGATACTTACAGTTTAAACTCTGCACTATCTACATGACGCCTGGCATAAAGTTTCTTCACACCGATTGAGAAGGCTGTGTAACTGAATAGATCGATTTCCACTAATATTGCCCAATTGTTACCTTGGTAAGTGAAATGTGTAGAGTGCGAAATGAAACAATGAGCGCAGACAGTTGTTCCAAACTTACGACGTCGATAGTTAACGTATCATTTAAATTTTTATATTCCAATATTTTTACTAACACTGTTTGCTGCACTTGTAAAAGCTACTCACATTTTTTTTCAGCAGAAATACCAGAGTATTAGATAGTGCACTTATAAACCTCTTACAAACTGGTTAGCTAACGATGCTTTGAACAACTTGACCCAAGTTAATAACAGTTACTGTATATCCATATCACAACAAAAATCTGTCTTCGGGTTTTAAGACCAGATAAGAGTCAAACTGGCCTGCAAAGACATAAACTAACAAAAGACCTGAGATTTTAGATATAGATACAAGAAGTCTTGTACTATCCAAGCACAATCAACATCCTGCTGATCAGATTGATTTTTCGCACATGGTAAATATATTCTATAAAAGGGTAACCCTTTGGAAGCAAGGACTACATGACAAAATCGAAAACTGTAGAGTGTACAAGTTTTTTTCTGGACTAAACTAGCCAGTTTCGGCCAGTTAGGCCTCAACAGTTTCAAAGTTCCGCAGTGGAACTAGTGATCCCTAAGGACTAGAAAACTTAAAAAAGTTTTACTCATGACATGGCTGAAATTGAAAAGTTAAACCTTTTCTTTAAAGCAGATTTTATGGAATATGCACCACAGAAGAGCAAAACATAAACGGGACGCGATACAAGCAAACATGTCTTTGGACATATGTGCTCAACAAAGACTTGAATCAGCCTGCGCATCCGATATATCGGGCCGCAGCCCTCCAGTTTTGCGTCAGAAGCTTTGTATCCGATATACCAGGACACAACCCCTCTCTTCGCCTCGAAAGCTTTATATCCAATACATCGGGGTCCAACTTTCCCACTTCGCCTCAAAAGCTTATCCGATATATCGGGACACAAAACCATGTTTGATTAAAACGTTCTGTTATGTAGTGTAAAATTTAGAAAATGTGTTTTGTTTGATTCTTTTGACAGAAACATACCGACATGCACTGGTGGGTAATAATCTTCATTTATACCTCATAGATGTATGCAAGACATATCTAGAAAAATCCAGTCTCATGTCTGAGGCTTTAAAGATACTCTCACAGTTGTGTAAAACAGGTATGTTTTTGGCTGCACTTACATCAGGTCTGCCTCTATAGGATCTCGTCTTTTCCCCAACCGTAGACACTTGGTTGTTTGCTCTACGGAGCACCTTCTCTCTCTCTCTCTCTCTCTCTCTCTCTCTCTCTCTCTCTCTCTCTCTCTCTCTCTCTCTGTGAAAACTCAGTCGATTACGCCAGATAAGGAGCCGTAACGAGGATGATTTAAGGGAAATGGGAACACCAGGGAAGGCAACTCCTGCAAAAGTATGTTTGTCTTCCATGTCAATAGGGGTCAACGCTGAAAGTAAATAATTTGCTCCTGAGGAGCAAATTCTTTTCTTTAAGAGTAGACATCTTTTTCAATGGGGCAGGGCTTATAGAATAGTGAACAGGAAGTCCCGAAACTTGTCTCCCTTTGGAAAATGGTTGAAACATCTATCAGGTGACAGGTATCCCCATTCCCTTTAAGATTTTTTCTTATGTCTCCATATAACTAACATGTTTAGACTCCCCTCAGTGAGATGATTTTTATAAGTAACCGTATAATATGGTCCTAACAGGAAATACGAAATTTATCCCTTACTTACCCTAGTTCCTCCTGCTTAACTGGAACCATGCTCAAATAGTCGTTTCATCTTAAAAACAAAATAAAAAATGGTCCTTGCCTATCGGGGCTTGGAGAAATAGGTTGGCTTGTATGATGCTCCCACGCAGAGCTGAAACCGACCACACATGAGTACTGTCAGAACGTTTAGGTGCAGCCTGCCCAGGTAAATTGGTGCGAGTCAGACCGTCCTTGCATATAAACCCTATTGGTTTGTTTGGTGGATAGAACCTTAGGTTTTATGCAACTGAATGTCGGGTAAAAGTCTCACAAAATAGGAAGCAATGTCTCTAAAATGACCTTAATAGTGTTGACGGGGACGTAAAACCTCAATTTAAACAAATCAACAAAATCAACAAAAATGTCTTTCAGAGCCATAAGAGATATAGCAAACCGCACTTTCGTGGTCATTCCATTTCAAATTAAGGGGAATGGAAACACCTGGCACATTTTCCCGCCATTTGTTAAAGGGAACCGACTTTCGGGACTTCCTGTTCGCTTTTCTTCCCTGCCCAGCTGAAAAAGGGACCAACTCTTATAGGAAAGAATTTGCTCCTCAGGACCAAATTCTTTCCTTTAAAAGTACCCCCTATTGGCATGGGAGACAAAATACTTTTGCAGGAGTTGTCTCCCCAGAAGGTGATCCCATTCCCCTAATTGTCTTTTGAAACAAAATACACATTAATACAGCTTCAACAGCAGTCTATATGCGCCCTCTAGCATTAATTTTACGTAACGAGCCCAATTAATAATTTTGACATATACCGCGAAACTTCGATGGCTCGAACACCGATGCCTTGTTTACCACGGCTGATTCGAACTCTTTCTTCAGTCTATAGGAACCAAATTAACATAATATATTTTTGGTTAAATTAGCAAGGATTTTTATGGTTTATCTTAAAGCGTATAATATGTATACTCCGATGAGGCGATTATAGAGAACACATATGTCATACCTGCATTTTAAAGAAAACGAAAAGATAATCCTATTATGCTTCCAGGCCTGACGTCATAGTCAACTCCCAGTGAATAGAACATCTCTGTCTCAAACAAATTGAATGGTCCCAAAGGTGCATCACGAAAACAAGCATACAAAAACATAGTTTGACCCCTTGAACCCCACTTTTATATACATGTAGTAAAACTGGGGTTACATGGGTTAAACCTTATTTTCCTTATTTCTCGTCAAAATATAGATTGTGGATACTCGTTAGAACCGCCTCGATGAGGTTCTAACGTGAATCCTTAACCTTTATTTTGAGCAGAAATAAGAAAAATATCACAATTTTTATCCGAAAATTTTCAATTTTCGGCGGTAAAATTTACAATGTATTTTCGTAATGTTCCAAAAGCGGGCATTCCCTTGCAGTTTCTCAAATATATTAATTCTTTATCTTCTCTATCTTTATAATGTATTATCTTCTTGGTACGCATGTTGATTCGTGTTTCTGTGTGTGCCTTTGAATCACCGAGTCCCTCTGTTCTGGCTTGAAATAGGTGTGTTATTTCATCTTCGCTTTCCTGTATAACTTTATTTCGCTATTTTCATACAGAATATAATCTTTCATACAGAATATAATCTACATACATACATACATACATACATACATACATACATACATACATACATACATACATACATACATACATACATACATACATACATACATACATTTGCCCCCGCCCATCGGGGCTTGGAGAAATAGATTAGGCTGTGTGATGCTTTCACGCAGAGCTGTAACCGATCGCATATGAGTACTGGTAAACCACTTAGAAGGTCTATTTTGTTTTGTTTGATTTGAGGTTTAACGTCCCCGTCAACACTGTAAAGATCATTTTGGAGACGTTGCTTCCAATTTTTATGGGACTTTTACCCGACATTGAGATGAAATGACATCTCAAGCCCTGCCGCCCAATGAAACCAATAGGGTTTATAGGCATGGACGGTCCGACACTCGCACTGCTTTGCCTGGACAGGCTCAGATCCTCTAAGCGGTTTACCAGTACTCATGTGCGGGTCGGTTTCAGCTTTGCGTGGGAGCATCATGCAGCCAATCTATTTCTTCAAGCCCCGATGGGCGGGGGCCGTTAGAAGGTCTAAGTGGTGCGAGTCGGACCATCCATGCATATAAATCCTATTGGTTCCATTGGTCGGCAGGGATTGAGCATGACCTTAGTAGTGTTTTCGGGGACGTAAAACCTCAATTCGAACAAACACACGTGCGTTCGCACGTACAAACGCACGCACGCACACAAACACACACACACACACACACACACACACACAATTTGAAGTTTGACTGTTATTGTCACGAAGGTAAGAACCTGTTTATCATATGAAAAATTTCTCTGCATATTCTGATCTGTAAACTGACTCGATGAGGCGGCTCTAACGTGTACCCACAATCTATATTTTAGGCAGAAATAAGAAAATTAGCACACTTTTTCATCAGAAAACTGTCATTTTTTCCGCGGTAAAAGTTACAATGTATTTGAATAGGCGTGATTTCGTAGGGGAAAATCTTCCTCATACAGAAAGCCTGACTTATATAGTAGGAATGCAGGTGCAGTCTAGTTATCACTGAGAGCATATTACTTGTATGATTAAAACAAATGGACACACCTACCAAACTTTTAACGATTTTACACGGTAGACAACTTATGTTGCTTCCTTTTAATAGTACTGTGGAAAAAAGGTTTGCTGCCTGTGTGGGTTGTCTGTATATGCACCGAGAATGTAAATATAATTAATTGCAGATGTTTGTTATCCTTACAGAAGTGGTTCAGGAACTAGTAGCTAATGGTTTTGTTGAAGAATCTCTGGTGCCCGTTCTTGGCCAACACCGGACAAACGAAGCCATTCAGAACAGTGGCCTAAAGATCATATCTTACGTCGGTAAATATTGCTAGTTCGCGTATTACGATCTTAGGCTGACTGTCTATAGATAAACTTTCATCTCCTGGATTCTTATTTGAGCGAACTGTTGTGACGCCCTATTTGCTTTCAACTTATTTGAGCCTGCCCTAATGGTACATATCAATATGAGAAGAGGTCATAAAGAATAACTCACAAAGTCCATAAGCCCCGAAAAATTGGTCGAGACGAGAAAAAAAGTAAAAACACAAAGTCAAAGAAACGTATGGGCTAACATACCAATGAGCTTGATCACAAGAAAAAAAGTCTTCCATCATGTTAACACGTCCGTGTATTGAACACCTCTGTAAACACCAATACAGAGAAAATTTCTCCTTTAAGACATAGATTGCGGGTTCTAACGACCACCCACAATCCATATTTGGAGTATAAATGACCTTTGACATCTAAGTACGACCTTGACCTTGGTGGTACGGACCTGAATTTTGCAGGCGACACATCGTTTCATGATGGTTATCATTTCTGCAAAGTAATTTCAAAATCCATCCAGAAATAAGAAAGTTACTTACTGCGTTTAAGTTTCGAACGGACGAACGAACCCCTAAGGACGGATGAACGGACAGGGGCAGCGCTATATGCCCCTTCTACCATTCTTCGAATGGCAGGTGCATAAAAACCTACTTTTTGAGATACAAAGGAATGCATTTCCTTGCACACCAGATAAGGAAATCCGAGGTTTTACCCAGACAAACGACACAGTATAATGCGCAAAAAAGTAAACGTTAAATTAAATAAAATTAAGCCGGCCTCGGTAGCTCAGTCGGATACGCGTCTGACTGGTAATCAGAAGGACGCGGGTTCGATACATGCCGGGGCCGGCAACATTCTTTCTTGGAGATTGATCATGAAATCTTTTCTACGGTCATTCCCATCCCTTCCGCTGGTTCAAGAAGGACAGTGGACAGTTTCTGGCGAACGAATGCACACTTTACTGGGTAACCGCTTATGTATAAGCCTGTCCAAGTAAAGTGTGGATAGGTAAACTGACCGGATCACAAATGACCTAAATAGTTTTGCCTAGGCCGTCAAACTCCAACACACACAAAACAAACAAAAGTAAAATTAAGTGCAAATTAAAACCTTGTGTTGTGCAGGAAAAAGAATCTTATATGGTGCACTGTCATAGATGGGCGTTTCCAACATTTGGAATGACGTGCTGAGCGGAATTTGGGTGTATCCTCGGTTCAGCTCAGCAGTCATCCTTCAGATTGGAAACGCCCAGCTACAACAAAACGCCATATCAGTTCTGTCGAGGTTATTTTTGTTAGTTTGTCTTTGAATATATGTATGGCTATTCAATTTTTGTTTTTGACAGCCAACTGGTCATTTTGTTGGAATGTAACTGTTTTTTTGGCTTTCAGCTATTGACGTTTCCATTAGGGTCTAGTGATTTGCTGTTTGTTGTTGTCCCTGATGGACAGCATGGGTTAATTGTATCGATTCCTTATCATTGCCATCGGTTCTGTTTTTTTTATGTCACACGGATTTGTTATCGTAATGACGGTTTCTAGCAAGAGTCTATAAGTACATTTTATACAGTGAATCTTCACTGACTCGAACACCCATGTCTCGTTTACAATATCCGGGGTAAATAGCCGGTATAGTGTCTCGGGCACTGTATATGACTAGTTGTCCTTGTGATGTTCCGTGACAGGTTATATGCATTGGTAAAAAATAAAAATAACAAAAAATAAATCGGCCAGCAATGCAACTGGGAAAGGCATTTTATGATTTCAAGGACAATCAAGAAAAGAACTGAAAATCATTTATCTTCAAAGTTCAATTTGAAGTTGAAATTTTATCAAAATCAAAGAATTTATTTAGTTAATTTATTTTTATTTTCAAATTTTCTATCTCCTAGTTTTTAGTATAACAATTTATATGTGCACTTCATTTACAGTTTTAAGCAAATTTTAAATTACAGAGGTCTTACTCTAACTGTGAATCACATTTGCATTTTAATGAGTGTGTTTATCTCATAAATATTCTGTCATTTACAGTCTAGATCTGCTGGACTATTTTAATTTCAATTCAAACATATTGTATATACTTGTATATGTGTTCATATAAATTTGTATGTGTTTACAGGAGGACCATATGTCAGATTAGTATGTATCACTAAATATGTAATCCTCTATAAATAAAGACATTATTATTATTATTATTATTATTATTATTATTATTATTATTACAATGTAAAACACGAACTCAATCTTGAATATCCGTGAGGAAATTATGCATCGACTCAATGTATCTTTATCAATATATTTAACATATTTATTTAATACATTTTTTGACAATGGCTGTTATGTGTACCCATTAGAATCGCCACGAAGAGGCTATTCTGCTATCCATATCCATTAAAATCGCAACGAAGAGACCATCTAATGAGTACACACAACATATTGAAGAGCGAAATGGCATCCCATAATTATTCTGATAATACTCCTCGCATGGTGGACTGATTAACACTCAGTGGTTCGAAGTACCCCTACCTCGAACATATATTAGTAATTTACTTGTAGCGTGTCCACTTATTAGAAACATTGTACTACGTTGACTAATTTGAGTGGGATGCAGAGTTAAAGTGGTATATAGAGGATCTTACATGAGTGCTCATGTATTATTGAATTTATTAAACGAGTTGAGAAAAAGGGATAAAATGCGAGGCTTTGCCGAGCATTTTATCCCTATTCCTCAACGAGTTAAATAAATTCAGTAATATATGAGCACGAATGCAAGATTATATTTATCATATGACATTCAAAACGCATTTTATTCACAATTGTTTAATAAAAAGGTCAATATTCCGCCATTAGAAAACGCGACGTCGTTAAGGGCGTCGTACATGTAACGTTACGGGACGTATCTGCCTAATTTTCATATTTAATCCACTAGTGGATTATCGAAAATATTACATTGCGTTATTACACTCTCAGACGCGACGTCATATGATAAAATTGTATTGATTCCAGATCATTACATTCACTTCTATTATACCTAATTTTTTTTTTGTCCCAATACATGGGTTGTTGGTAGTATTTAGAATTATAGCAAGCACTCACCATTTCTCCAGATAAAGAGGATTAACAAGGATGATAAATCGATTTCTATTCTTTTTAATTTAAAACTTCTTGGCGATTCAACCGGGTACCCATAACATACGTTTCTTTGGAGAAACAAGACAAAGTGAGTGTTTGAGTTTTACGTCCCAATAACAGCTAAGGTCATATGGAGACGGGACCTCGATTTAAAGACTCATCCGAAAGTCTCGAGAAGCCCGGAATCGATCCTGCGAACCCTGGTTTACAAGGCGAGTAGCGCAACCACTGCACCACGAAGGCTTCTACGTTTCTTTGGAGAAACAAGAAAAAATATCCCAAAACTGAGCAGGCTTACGTCAAAACCGTCAAAAAGACGTGCGTCCAGCGAAGACTCCTTCCCAATGCTCCTTCATGCAGCATGAGAAAGTATGGATGCGTAGGCTGATCTGATTCTTCGCTTGGCGGACCTGTAAGTTGTAGGAAATGCTGTGCCCCGGCTCATTTACATCCCACTGATCAGTAGCTATGACACACGATCTGTAATCGAGAACCTTTTGAGCCGGGGCACAGCATTTCCTACAAATTACATGTACGCACAGCGAAGAATCAGATCAGCCTTAACTCATTTTTGATTTTTATTTGCATCCATATGGTCTAAACAGAGACTTCTCTTGCTGCATGAAGGAGCATTGGGCCCTTAGCTATCTTGAGAGCGCACAACAAAGACACTGATCAGACTGTGCGGATGCACATGTCTTATTGTAGGTTTTGTCATGCGCTGTCTCATTATTTTGAAAATTGTCACTTACGAGGCGTGGGAGAAAGCGGTATACAACGCGTCGATATTATCCTTCATTCTTTGCAGGGACTTATCTCTTCGGCGGTGATATTAAACGTGATCTTCCTCAAATGATAGTTCATCTGGTATTTGCGGCAATGTTCACACATTTAGACTCCGCTAGGGTGCAGGTAAAGCAACACATCACGAAAACACGCCTAAATAATTTTGACCGCCTTGAACCCCACTTTTATATAGTAAAACTGGGTTTACAGGGGTTAAAGGCATTTATTCCTGATTATTGAAGACCATCATTGCATTGCATAATATTATATAGCCCTCGGTGCTGAATGAAGAGAAGTCCTCTGTCTTCAACAGGTAAGGGGCCCCCTTGAGGAAAAATCAATAGTTTACTAACTGTTGACTAGAGTGTTCCTTATTGATTTTCCCCTTAAGCACCTCAGTCAGGGGGATTCAACAAGAGATACTTATCATCCTATAAGGGGTTGCCTTTGATCTGCTACAGAGATTATATCACAGGAGGGCAATACAACAATTATGAGCACATGGTGTGTCCTACTGTTACAAGAATAAATGCCTTTAACCTTATTTATTATTTCTGCTCTAAAATATAGAGTATGGGTACTCGTTAGGACCGCCTGGATGAGGCGATTCTAACGAGTACCCACAATCTAATAAGAAAAAAATGTCAGAGTACCCACAATCTATAGTTTGCGCAGAAACAAGAAAAATATCTCATTTTTTTTTTATCTTAAAATTTTCTTTTTTTCGTGATATAGGTGTATTTTCGTAATGAAAAAAAATGTCACATGTTGAAGAAGACTATACAAAGCTTTCCATCATAGAAAAGAGTATGTCTTCTAGTCCTTATGGATCAGTGCTATCTTTGTTGAAGTTTGAAAGTATTTGAGGGCGTCGAAATGGATACTGACATAGCTTATCGGACCCATCAGAACTTATACACTCTACAAGTTTCAGTTTTGTTATGTATTCCTTGCTTCTAAGGGTTTTACTTGTTTATAGAACTTATTCACAAATATCTATTTTGATGTTGCTCGTAATATTTTAGAGTATACAAACGGCACAAAAGGCACATCATGTTGACATAGTATTGTGTCAAAATCTACATCGTATGCCACGTTTGCTCATGAGTGTCATTTTACTAAAATCCTTTGTGTAAACAAAATGTGTTTTGTCACAATTACATAATAGGAGCAGTATTGAAAAGCCACTCAAAATTGCAACCAGAAGTGACGACGTCGGTTTGAGTAAATGATATTTTAAGGTCCGCCAACATGCAAACTTTAATTATTTTCAACTGCTTGGATACTTTCTTTCCAAGATTTATATTTTCCGGATGTTGCACTATATAAAACCAAATTATAGTCATGAAATAATATTTATCAAAAAAGGACTAATAAAAGAACCATGGTATTTCAAATTACGCAGAAGACCCCAAATTGTGTTTTTGTACATATTATCCAATCAGTCAAATACAGATATAAATAAATAAATAAATAAAAAAAACATCGCAGATTGATATTCTTTGATAACCCTTGAACTATTGGAATGCTTGCTTGTGTTTACTTTTTCAATCTTCAGTCTTGTCTAAATGTTCTATAAAAGGAAATCCTTTTGAAGCAAGGGCTACAACACAGTCGTTTCTTTTTTCTGGCCCAGACTAAGTAGGTTCGGCCATTCAGGCCTCATCAGTGACCCTCAGGTATTACCCGAATTCCACAGTGGCATCATTGATCCCAAAGGTAGCAATTATAATGATACCACTTATATTGAATATTTAGCCTGATTGTTAATATGTATGAAACTGTACTTGGATTGGGAGCGAGGTCTGAAATTTCAAGAACTTCTGATTTTTTATGCTGACCGACCAAAAGCGGACATTCACATGCAGTTTCCGAAATCAGCGAAATTCCGCTATTAAGAACACCTAGAATTAAGAAATATTGCGTCTTTAAAAACATATTTAGAAGGTTTCATGTACACTTTCTTTATGTTTTATACATCCAGCGTGCTCTTGTTGGAGACAACCTTAGGGACTGTTCAAAAGTGGACAGTCCCAAAAGTGGTCTTAAAATAGGACTTTTACTCAATTTTAATTGCTTTTATCTTCTTAGTACGCGTATTGATTTTATGTTTCTATGTGTGCCTTTGAATCACCGAATCTTTCTGATCTGTCTTGCGAATGGTGTGGTCTTTGATCTTCGCTTTCCTATATAACTTTATATCACTATTTTCACGCAGAATATAATCAGTTTAAATACATACATACATACATACATACATACATACATACATACATACATACATACATTTTCATTTCCGATAGGCCCTGTTGCAGTCAGGATAGGCTGTGACAATGTAATTAAATATATTCCTCCTGCTTCTAAAAATAGGCTGATCCATTTCAGATATCTGGCTGTAAAATTACTGCGGTTATGCTGGAGTATAAGCAAGAGACACAGCGATGGATTGGTGATAACCCAATCCTTCAAGAGTAAGATTAACCGTTTATGAAATGTTTAATTGATGCCGAGTAACCTTTGAATGATTTTCATTTTATAATAGTCATGAAAGAATTCGTGACTGTTGGGCACGTGCAGAGTTCATGTATTCATTTTGTCGTTCATACTGATATGAAAACAAGGCAAGCATATAGTTGTCGCTTGTTCAGCTGGTGTAATTTGCCTTGTGGAGACAGTAGAAGGTCTCCACACTCTATATAACGGCGCAGTTTCTATTTGCATTTCCGTTTAGATCATTAATAATAATGATTATTATATTATAATCATCATCATAAATATAATCGACTTTATTTTAAGAAGATATCACATTTAGTAAACTGGTACTAATCTTCCACGCGGCCCTCTTTTTCCTGGATAGAAACCAGTACTAAGCAATGTGGATAAAGTCTTTTGCTCAATGTAACAACGCTTGATGTTAGTGGAGATCGAACCCGGTACCTGACGATTGATCTCGCGTTCGATGCTTAACCACAGCACCACAGCGTTCCACTTAGCCATTTAAGTAGCCTTGAAAATGTAGTACTGCTCATATATACACTGGCGGGCAGAATTAGTGTTGCAAACTAGTTACTGATTTATGGGGAGTCAAAAACGAGACCTTTGTTTTCTCTCTCAGTACAATGCGTTTTTGTTATCAAAATCAACCTCTATATTGTTAAATTTACTTAATGTTTTACTCATTAATCCATAGAGTACAATGTAGTCCATATTTTGATAGAATGGTCAGGCCACGGGGCATGAAGTACATCAAAACATGTGAGGAATAAAGATCGACAGATATACGATGAAATCGGCCGTGTTGAACCCTTATTACGTCTTTTATTTTTCATCATTTAAACTTCAATCAAAATATTCCAAAATTTAGTTTAGCCGGATTGTACAAATCTATGATGTGGACTTTTATAAAGTAGTTATCCACATTCAGAACAACAGACTGTACAACTGCATAAATTTTCGTTTTAGAGAGCCAGTTCATAATTTATGCCTTGGTGCTATGCTGATGTTCCGAAGAAACAAAGCTGTTTTTATTTCTGCCTGTGAAGCCATATACTGGATGGCTGCTGATAATGGTAAACATTCTTACCAAACTATCATAAGAAAACCTATGCAAAGTTGCTGATCAGCCTGCGTATCCGTGCAATCGGAACAGTTCCTTGTTCGCAACTAGGATAATACAACACCTCTACATCATGAAAACACGCCTATCATTACAAAAACACGCCAATACAAATACATTGCAAACTTTACCGCCAAGACACGAACATTTTTAGATGAAAAATTGTTATATTTTTCTCATTTCTGCTCAAAATATAGATTGTGGGTACACGTTAGAACCGCCTCATCGAGGCGGTTCTAACGAGTACCCAAAATCTATATTTTATAGGAGAAATAAGAAAAGTAAGGATTACCCCTGTTAACCGGTTCAAGGGGCTAAAACTTATATAGGCGTGTTTTCGTGATGATAAGTCAGATCCCATTGACCCTCACTTTTATATAGTAAAGCTGGGGTTTACAAGCATATACCTTATTTTCTCATTTCTTCTCTAAACTATAGATAATGAGTACTCGTTTGAACCGCCTCCACGAGGCAGTGTGGTGGCGGTTCTAACGTGTACCCACAGTCGAGACGGTTCTAACGTGTACCCACAATCTGTATTTTGCATGACGATAACAAGTCGGTGAAATGAACACCCCTTTGAATCCCATTTTATATAGACAAAACTGGGGTTTGCGTGGGGTATTGTTTTGCCTTATTTCTACTCCAAGACATGGGTTGTGGGTACTCTTTAGAGCCGCCTCAATGACGCGGTTCTTACAAGCACACACACTCTGTGCTTGGAGCATAACTAAGAAAAATATCACAATTTTTATCAGAAAAGTAACCGTTTTGAAGATATGAAAGAATACACTGAATCACACGGATGTGTAATCGTACTGGAACAGAAATAAATAGAACATATTACGTACGTAATGAGTTTCTCGTATATCACTACCAATACACTTGCTAGTCTATGTAGATGAGCACACCGGTTTGTATCGTACCTGGTTTACAGGTTTTATTTTGATGGAGGATCATATGATGTTTAAGATATGGAGATTACGCTGCATTCGCAAACACCTGTAAGCAACACCTTGCAAAGCTGTCTCTATACATGAAAGAGTAGTCTCTGTTTTCTAATTTTTGCTCCGACACATAGATTGTAGGTGAGTGAGTGAGCGTTTGAGTTTTACGTCCCACCAACAGCTAAGGTCATACGGAGACAGGACCTCGGTTTAAAGACTCATCCTAAAGTCTGGAGAAGCCCGGGATCGATCCTGCGGCCCCTGGTTTACAAAGCGAGTAGCGTAACCACTACAGCACGGAGGCTTCTATATAGATTGTAGGTACTAATAAACATCAGCGATCTAAGTGTTGTTGTTAAATAAGCATGAAAGCTATCATGTATTTTTCATTTAAATATGCCTTAGATTGCGCAATATCAAATATCTTCTTCTCTTACCGTGTAACTAAAACCTTGCAAAGCTCTCTATGTGTAGATGTTAATTAAATATATATGAAAGTTTTCATTTATTTTTTCATTTTCATTTCAAAATGCCTTTCATTGCGCAATGGCAAATATCTGCTCTTACCCATCTAAATAACACATTGCAAATATATAGATGTTAAATGATTATGAAAGCATTCATATATTTTTCATTTCAGAATGCCTTCCAATGCGCGACGGCAAATATTTTCTTCTCGCATGGTGCACCACTGAGATATATTTGCTAGTTAAATTAACACTACATATACAAAACAAATTAGCCATAAACCAGTGTGTTAGAATATTACAGATACTGAGAAAACACTTATCGGCTGCAATGCGATCAGCTTTTGCAACAAGTCAAAGTGGCCAGTGCCATCCCCTGTCGCTTTTTGAACAATTACAGGCATTTATTCTTTAACAGTAGGACACATCGTGTGTTCATAATTGTTTTATTGCCCCCTGTGATATTCTGTCTATAGCAGATCAAAGGCGGCCCTTATTAGGGTAATCAGTAGCTCTTGTTGAATCCCCTGCATGAGCCACTTATGGGGAAAATCAATAATGTACACTCTAGTCAACCTTTAGTAAACTATTCATTTTCCCAAAGGTGGCCCCTTACCTGTTGAAGACAGAGTTGATCTCTTCAGTCAGCACTGAGGGCTACATAATATTATGTAATGAAATGATAGTCCTCAATAATCAAGAATAAATGCCTTTAAAATATGTAGAAGGCACACGCAAACATTGAAGATTCTGATTAGACTATGTGGATGTGCAGGTTGATTTGAGTCGTCTATGGCCACACATGCATAATGTAGGTTTTTTGTGTTCGTTAATATGTAGTCATCTAAAATAAACATATAAATTATAAAGTTTACTTAAGAAACAGATCAGCTCTAACTGTGATTTGTTGAGTAATAAACCACACATTGGAGGTCAGTTGTAAAGAAGATCAAATCACGAGCGCGTAGCGGGCGTGATTTGTCTGCTTACAACTGACCGACAAACTGTGATTTGTTACTCAACAAATCACAAACTAAAGCTGATCTATTTCGATTCTAACAGGCTGAAAATCGGCAATAATGCTGTTGTTTCCTTCAAAATCTCACAACTTTTCGCCATTGTTAGAAGAAATCCCGCTAAAATTATCGACTGAAACACACGTATTTATATCCTTTTCTAACGTTTTCGATGCGAAAATATGACGTTACACCGTCTAACGTACAGGAATCGACTAGTAACATCATAAATTGGCAGTTTTAATGACGTCACTCGTCACGCTCTTCCTTGTCGTGATTTGTTGTAGAATAAAACACAGTTATTTTCCATTGCCTATATAGGCGCGCTGTGTTAGAATCATTCACGAAACAACCCAATTTTCAGATCGCCTGTCCTCATCGTTGATGACAAAGAATGTCCATTTTGCCATAATAGAAGGCCTGAAGAAGTTTAGAAGAGACTGTATGGCAGTAGAAACAGCATGTAGAGCTTTAAGAGGGCTTTGTATTTTCAAGTAAGAAATTATATTCCTGAAGAATAGAAAGAGTTCTTCCCAAGTAATAGAATCACTTATCCAAGGAATTACACTATTTAAAGAGAGATGCATACTAAAACTAATCAAACTGATGTATCTCAAATAAGACAAAAATCATGCACCTCACCATCACTGCTGTTTTGCAATGATGGAAATACATGTACATGTTTATTTACTGTAAACTGTAGCCATGGTAAGGTACTTTCATGTAAAGTAGGATTTTATTTTATGTATGTTAAATCTTTGATTGTGAAAGTTTCGTTTATTTTGCATACACGGCTCTTTTGTGCATGCTTAATTAATGTTATCTATCCTCATCGATAGAACTTTACAATCATTGACCAAAGTTCATGCCATCACCCCATATTATTTCCATGACATGGCTTGCAATGTCCGTGTTCTTGAATCATGGCTTTTCCTCGGTAACATAGTACTATTACACATTACAGTAGTAGATAGTGTTTTCATCACCGAGGAGATAAAACATAATAGCATAAATGTTCTATGAAAAGGTTATCCTTTGCAAGCAACGACTACAATACAGAACTGAAAACCGTGGAGCGTTTAAGTTTTTTTTTTCTGAGCCAAACTATGAAACTCAGTATAAATAAGAGGGTAAAAGAAACTATTGTAAATCACCCTCCTCATGGAATCTAGTATGCAGTGGTCAGAATTCATATTCAATTGATATATCATTCACCTTTCTATTAACTAAGAGTGAACTTCAGTTTTGTATTAGGACAATATAGTTATTTCATATTCTAACTTAAGATTGCTTACAACACCGTCATGCAGGAATAAGCCCGATGCTGAATTAATTCTTATTGCTATTTTAGTGATCTCCATAAGAATGCCATTGTAATGGACGACACATTCGGATTATTAGTAGATGTTTTGAAAAGACACAAAGACATAGTTGCAGTTCAGATTGAAGTTATCAGTGCCATAGCCTGTTTATCTGACATCGGTGAGCATAAATAAACTGTTAGATAATGTAATGTTATTAATCAAGTAATTTCGTGTTGGCCCAGTTACAGGCACGAGGTATGTTGTATTGGCCCAAGGCCGAAGGCCGAGGCCGATACAGCTGACCGAGGACGTGTAACCTTGCCAATACGAAATTACTTGATTAATGAAATTTTATTAATTGACGCAATTAAAAAACACGATTTATGATTTTTGACCTCCGGTTAATATTGGTTGACATGGTGTAATTCAGGATAGTCGATTAATATTTAAGCGTATAGGGTTGTTGTAATACAGCAGTGTATCGTCGGTTTCTATATATAATCTATATAGAAGGTATTACAACTATTTTTGGGAGAAAATGCTAAGAGAAATAGTCAACTGATTAAATAATCTCACACTGGTTGTCATGTTTTATAAAATATTTTTAAACTTAGGATAGTTTGTTAATGTTTCAAATGGAGCAAATCCTATATTTGCTGTGATCAATCAGGAGGTATTTTCACCATTCTCACCATCTTTGCCTGAACAACATAACTCAAATGAGAAAAAAGCACTTACTAAAGTGGTCGAGAGCCGCAATCACGTGACTTCGGTTGAAGCCATGCTCTTGTAAGCATATGCTGTTTAATCATTTAGTATTGACAATCATTGAATGAAAAATAGACGTGGAGGCAATGATCAGGAATCGATACAATCATCCACAGCTCCCATCAGAGACACCAAAGGGAAAGACACACAAACATGAAACAACAGAGTCTGACCCTAATGGAAACACCAACAGCGGTAAGCCAAAAGGACAGTCACTTTCCAACAAAATGGCCAACAGGCTACCCAAAATAAAATAACACAAGCGACACTGATATAAATTTACGTTTTTGTATATGGCATTTTACTGTTTGCTTTACGTTAGATCTGGTGAGGTATCAATGCTACGTACAGAAAGTTCCAGAGGCTGTTATCAACAGTATGAAGAGATACCCTGATGATGATACTCTACAAGAAACATGTCTAGAAGCACTTGCAGTGCTTGTGGCAGCGGGTAACTACTTCTGTTTTAAGTGGAATGGATACACCTTTACGGGCGACAGCACTTTTAAATACTTTTGTCTGCCTGTCCCATGGAGAGTGCTGTACCCTGAAAACAAAAGAATTGTTTTCTGTCAAAGCAAATATCTTCCTTTAAAAGTAGATGGTTTGCAGGCGGCTTCCTGTTGAGAAAAACATGTAGTCTCCAAAGTTGACTCTTATAACAGAATTAGCGAAAACATAAT
Organism: Lucinisca nassula; assembly: GCA_963580285.1. Taxonomy (NCBI): domain Eukaryota; kingdom Metazoa; phylum Mollusca; class Bivalvia; order Lucinida; family Lucinidae; genus Lucinisca; species Lucinisca nassula. The sequence continues at coordinate 86,173,486 of OY757016.1, read as the reverse complement.
TATAGCGGGTGTATTCATTTCTATAAGGCACATACATTAACTCAATTCTACATCCTGAAGCTAGCTTTCTAGCATTCAGTAATCTTACTTTTTCAGCCGGTTCATCAGAAAAATGCACGTATCGCATTGTTTGTTTGATTTGAGATTTAACGTCCCCGTCAACGCTGTATAGACCATTTTGGAGACGTTGCTTCCAATTTTGTGGGACTTTTACCCGACATTGAGAAGAAATGACATCTCAGCCCATATATTTCTTCAAGCCCCAATGGGCGGGGGCACGCACGTATCGCATAAGCGTTCAGTCAATATTTAGCCGAACCCGTGCAGTCAACTAATAGGGCTAGATGCAAGAGCTTACAAGGACTCCTTTATATGTGATAATGAAATTTTTCATGATTTGTCTCATTTTTGTTCATTTGATTGTTATACAATGTAGGGTTGCTTTCTTGTTGATAAATATTACAAAATAAATATCCACATTCAAATGCACGCCAGAGTGCATATCTAGTCCTAGAGACATAACCTTTGATAACATTGGCCCTGGCATTTTCAGAAACGACTGCACCAATATCAGCCATATAAGATGTGATGCATGGCCCTTTACATCCTAGTAAAAGTTAGGTTTGAAAAAGGTTTGCTCGCAACACGAAGTATAAAATTTTTATATCAGTCCATTGTCTATCTGTTCAGGAATTGATTATTCCCATTTACAGAGCAAGGAGAAGAAATTTTAGTAGGTGCTGGTGTAGGACCCTGTGTGCTAAATGCAATGAAGACATTTGAAACCAATATCTGTAAGTACTACGTTTATGTAATGAATAGGTTTTTTTTTTGTTATATGTTTACATAGTTTAAATCCAGTACAAATTGAACATTGTTCTAAAAATTAATTTTATGACATAACCAAAACATAAGAATGTGTTCAGCAGGAAAAGCCTAGATCACATTCAGCGAAAGGCGATAAGATAGCACACACAAAAAGCAAACCCGCACGCGCATTAACAATTCAAAGCCTGTGTATACATACAAAACTGAGAAGAGAGAACACCTTGGTCTTGCTATCTTGTAGTGTGAGTTAACCACTATTTTATCATTAAGTATGGAAGCAGATTGCAATCTCATTGTCCGGCTAAAAAGTAACAATAACTGTGCGAAACAGACGTTCTGATATAACCATGACGATTTTGTGATTTTGATAAAAGTATCAAACTCCTCTTCATGTGGTGGCTCATTCATTGTTATTTTAAGGAAAATAAATGCGCCTACGACATATTTGCAGTGTTTGTAAGGAAGACGAAATTTGTTACTTTTACTTTGCTTCCTGTAAAGGGACTGGCTCTGACACAGCGACCTACCCGCTCTTAAAGGCAATAAGGAAATCCAATTTATTTCTTAACATAGAAAATTCCCTATTGATAGCGGAGCGGAGAATGGGAGAATGTAGTATTTTGAAGGAGTCGGCTGTCCTAAATGTATTGTTGCTTTATTAAAATACATTGAATCATGTCTTTTTAGACATTATAAAGAAAGGATTGATCCTGCTCCAACTTCTGGCATGTCCGGCACTGTTAACTAAGAAGCATATTTGCAAGGAGATTTCAAGTATCATCCACCAGGCGATGGCACAATACAGAGATAATCAAAGCGTACAGGCAGAGGTGATTATTGTTTGATAATAAACCTATACAATGAAAAGTTTTTTAATTGGTTCCAGGATTTCTAGGAGCGCAAGTTTTCTCATTATATGCAAAACAATCTCGTAAACAAGTGTGTTTAATGAAAACCTTCGTAAACGCCACTTGATTTTTTTCCTTGATTTTGTGCTTAAAATCGTTGGTACCCGCTTGAACCGTCATCATGAATCCGTTGAAAAACAGCATTAAGTTTGTAACAAAGAAAAAAAAAAGAAAATACTATCATGGATTTTCATCATGGTTTCATTTGGCAGCATGGCTTGAGATGTCATTTCATCTCAATGTCGGATAAAAGTCCCAAAAATTTGGAAGCAACGGCCCCAAAATGACATATATAGTGTTGACGGGGACGTTAATCCTCAAATCAAACAAACAAACAAACAAATCAGAAACATATTATTTTAGAGGTGTAACAGAAAGTAAGTGCTTGTATACCAGACAAGAATATAGGACATCAGACATTCTTATTATGTTACACACCTTTTATACATTTTGATGTGCACTATTTGCAACGCGTGCTATTCAAATGTAACTAAAATTGCAATTGGCATTTCGCCTTCTGTTACATTTCAAGCACTGATGATTAAGGGCAGTTTGTATATGTTGACTGTTTCATTTTCCGTTATCAAGATTTTTTTCTCGTTTTACCTCATTCTTTTTCAAAGCCCTATTTAAAGGGTGTAGTCAAAAATGTATTAGGCGTGTAGTCATACATACTATTTTGCGTAGAAACACAATCTTTTATGCACTCCCGTGGTGATCAAGATCATCGAAAAGAAAATAAATTTTAAAACAATGAAGAAACGGATTGCAAAGAAAGGGTAGAGAGGGAATGTTGTTATTTCTTATGTTTTTACACATCCATTTTTATCTTTCTTTTCTGTCCCTAAAATTCATCTCTTCTACTATCTCTTTTCTCCTTTTCTCTGGGAGTCGACACAAAGTGACCAGCAAGGGTTGACGTGTCGTTAAATCCAAAACAATCAATCAAACAGCCGTCTCTTTTTTGTCAGAAGCAGCCCCATCAGGGCTACCTATATTGTGTCAGTCACGTATAGGAGCAGGCTGCGTTCATTTGCAGTCTAATCTTAGTCTTCAGCTTTCGCACATGCCCGAAGAAACGTTTTCGCTTGACTAGACTTAAAGGCCTTATATTCTTGATTATTGAGGACTATCATTTCATTACATAATATTATGTAGCCCTCAGTGCTGGTTGAAGAGACCTCCTCTGTCTTCAACAGGTAAGGGGCCACCTTGGGAAAACTCAATAGTCTACTAACTGTTGACTAGAGTGTACATTATTGATTTTCCCCTTAAGTGCCTCAGTCAGGGGATTCAAAAAGAGCTACTAATCACACTATTAAGGGCCGCCTTTGATCTGCTATAGACAGTATACCACATGGGGCAATAAAACTTTTATGAACACACGGTGTGTCATTCTGTTACAAGAACAAATGCCTTTAATTACTGTGATGTTGCATTATGTATGTGGAAACACTTTCTTTCCATTCTCTGTGTATCTGTGGATTTTATCTCAGTGTCAGTTATCAACAACCGATATAATAATAAAGCCTAATTACTGATTGTTTAAGATTCAAATCGTTTCTTTCAGTACCAGGACATAAGGCATATTAATAATACTTTTTAATTTACATTTTACATGAGAGACTATCCATTTCCATGTACAGGCATACGTTGCAATACAACTGCTAGCTGAAGCAGGGACCTACATGAGCGAGCTGTTCGTGGAAGATGGTTGTCATGAATTCCTGTTTGAGGCAATAAACGAGTCGATTAAGGGGTCAGGTATGAAACAGACTTCTAACAGCGAAAAGGGGCCTTGAAGCATGTACGCTCAGCGAAGTCTCAAATCAGCACATAAACTTAGTCACAATAAAAACTTCCATTACAGGAATGAATTTCAATTTTGTGGATTTTATCGATGTGTAAACTCCGGCGAATCACTCACAAACTTAGCATGAAGTTTGTGAGTGATTCGCCAGGGTTTACACATCGATCAGTTTCACAAAAATGATAATTCATTCTTTATAAGTTCAACTTTCTCATCGAAATTGTTAAAAAATGCCAACAAAATTGGTATTTTTTTAATTCTTTCGAAAGCAAAAGAATGAACTTGCCAACGACCCCGGCGGAATGATTACTCATTTGCCCTATTTGGAAGAAACCCAAGAGAAAAAGCGTCAAGTCTTTGAATTCAGCTAACGTTTAGGATTTAAATACTTGTCCATCTTTTAATCGAACGCTGTTACCGGCGTTTCATATACAATGACGTAAAGCGCAGGTTCTAAACGTGCTCTGTAACGTCACATTACTCTGTGTGTGAAATAGTTATGCGATTCTTGCTCGTGGACTTTATCGAAGTATAAAACTTTTTTAATTCAACCAATTAAATCGCTCGAAATGAACATAATGGTGAAGAAATGGAATAATGACTGCATGAAGAACTTTTGTGTCAATAACATTCCATACAGCGCACAGCAAAGATTCTTGATAAACTGGAACAATACATCAGCTGATCAGAGACTATTCTTGGAGTATATATTCCAAGAACAGGTTTCACACTGTATGGCCTATATAATACATAGACGACCTACCCGTGTTGTCATTTCGTATAAAATTTATGACACGAGCCTTTGACGAGTTTCATTAATTTCATATGAAATAGCCACGAGTGTAAGGCCTAAAAATAGCTGTTTTCCGCTAACATGCCGAAAAAAATATGGTCGGTAGGTCTTTTATTTTTGTCAACTTTTTATTTGATGGAAAAGAGCAAAAATCTTTAAAAGAGCTTAATTCTAACCATATTACCAAAATCATTCAAATAATGAGGTTTAGAGCATAAAGGAAGCAAAAGAGCAGGCTTATCATCTTCTTTCTTATGAATGTTTTCATTGCTCTTAAAGGAACTCATTTTTGATTTTTATTTGTTTAAGTATCAGTTTCGCATGTTTGACAGTTTTGTGACATTTTATCATAAGTGCTTGAAAACATTAAGGTCGGTTGGTAAGAAAATCTGTTTTTTTTTCTGGATGGCCATAAAGATTGCAGGGTCGGCACAAAAAGTCCGGGTCGGTCGGATTAGCGGAAACACAGCTATTATTTTTAGGTCTTATATTCTGTTACTCTTATAACGCTTTTAAAGTATTAATCTAATTCATGACAGGACCAAGGAAGAGGACTGTGGCCACACAAAATCTTATTCAGCCCCCCCCCCACACACACACATGCAGAGTAATTTTTTACTGAACATTCCAAGGCGGTTCTTCTGTTATGCTTTATTATTGTAAAAGTATGTCTTTGCATGTTTGTACTGCTAATATATTTTTATTTTGGATAGCCGTTTGGCCATTGTTTTGGAAATGTAACTCCGCTTTTGATATTTTAATTATGGTGAAGTATTGTGTTGCTGTTTCCTTGCCTTTGGTGTCTTTGGTGGGAAGTGTGAGGTAATTGTATAGATTCCTGACCATTGCCTGCCTCCACGTATATTCTTTCGCCGGCAGAATTTCAAAAGAAAACATAGGGTTGTCATAGACTGCATCGTGTCGTTGCTATAGGAATGAATTTCATTTTGTCGATTTTACCGATGTCTAAACTCCGGCGAATGACTCACAAACAGCATAAATTTTATCATCATGCATCATGACATTGCTATAGGAATCAGTTTTATTTTGTGGAGCTTCAGGCTGAGTTTGTGAGTGATTCGCCGGAGTTAACACATCGATAAAATCCACAAAAATGAGAATTCATTTCACTTTGCCATCTAAATGTTAAACATGCCGTAAAAATGGTAAAATTTAGGAATTATTTCCAAAGTGTAAGAATGAACTTACCAATTGCCACGGTGGAATGATAGGTCTGCTACCATCAATTGAAAGGAACCCAAGCGAGGAAAAAGCCGTCTTGAAATTCAATCTTTTTTGTCTCCTAACATTTACATGGTCAACCGTTTCCCATATTTTAATAGAATGGCGGCGACGTCGTTTCATATGCAGGGTCGTAACGTACGGGTTCCCAACGCGCTCTTTGACGTTACGTCCTATTACTACCTGTTGCTATGTGAAATAATTTTAAGATTCTTGCTCACGGAATTAATCGAAAAAGCTCGGAATTTACATATTGATGGAGAATTAGAATTATTCGCCAGTAACAGTGTGTTTTTACACGTGACAGAAGTGAAGGCAATGACCAGGAATCGCTACAATTACCTAACAGCTCTTATCCAAGACACCAACGGTCTGTCATGTAAATGATATGTGTGGTCTGAAATAACGCCTATGCAATTTTACTGTAGTCAACAGAATTCAAGGCGCGTTTCATGTTTTTATAAATATTGTATATATTGCAGATCTGAATGATGTGGCAGGTGAATGTTTCTTTGTCTTGTGTCAAGAACAGAATCAGAAATCAAAAATGCTTATATCAGCCTGCAAGAAAGGGACACTAGATGTAAGCTAATATTAAAACCTGTGAAACAATATAACTCTGCAATTTATTGTTTCTATCTATCTATCTATCTATCTATCTATCTATCTATCTATCTATCTATCTGTCTAGTTATCTATCTATCTATCTATCTATCTATCTATCTGTCTATCTATCTATCTATCTATCTATCTATCTATCTATCTATCTATCTATCTAATAGTCGGCCTGTCTGTCTGCATCCATCCATCCATCCACCCATCCGTCAATCAGTCACGCACCTATTTACCTCATTGACTTGATGAAATGGTGACCGTGCTTTCTGAAAAGAGAATGGTAATGAAACATACGAGCATGAAAATGGGTTAGCACAAATGATATGGCTATTATATTCGAAGCTATCATCAATAGAGCATATTTTATTTTTCTACTGTACACAGAAAAAAAATCATATTTTCTGTTTCTTATATGCTATAAGCTGTAATAATTAACGCATTTAAAGCGTATGCCTATGCCGTCACTACAGGGAATAATCGCGTCGATTGAGAGGTGTTAAGCGTGTTACTGGATATAATAGTGGTGTAAACTGAAAGTTTGCACCTGTTAAACAGCTTGGAATGTAACTTTATCGAATGGTTCACTTGAAGTTTGCATTCAAATAATGTCCATAGTTGCTAAGCTCGTCTGACGTCGCGTGCATTATATACATTGCTTAGGTGATAAAAGTTACGTCATCAACGTCTGAAGGACGTGAAAACGTGCGCGACGTAATTTCTGACACACATTAACAACGTTTAGCTAATTGACATCTTACAAACACAGAATATTTTATTTTTCGATGATTTATTGATACAAACGGCGTAAAATAAAACTGTTTGAAACAGTGACGATATCGATTTCACTGAGAAACCTCTATTTCATTTAAACGTGTAAGAATATGAAATATCGACCCTTTTCGTCATAGAAAACAGACAATGTATTCAATAATAAACTAACATAGCCGCAGATGGCAACTCTACATAATGTATAAGACCATACAGGCGTTATGGCGTTGCTTTTATGAATTGAATACTTCAGTCCTTCATACAGATAAAAGTAGATTACAGAGCATTCTATGTACTGTTTGAAACAGACCGTACATCTACTAAAAGTTCCTCGTTACAGGCTCCCATAGTCAGTGAGTGTAATTTCTAGATGCTTGAACGATACATTTATGCGAGAGTAAAGTATTTATCTAATCATTAGATCTTAAAATGATTATAATAATTAATGCAGCACATTATGAGGAAAAAATGCCATTTGTGTTTTGAACGTACTACATTGAAGGTTGTGCAATGTCTAGTTGAGATGGGTGCAGATGTTAATGTCGAAGAGAATGCAGTGACACCTCTTTATCATTCAGTATGTAATCAAAATGAAGAAATGGTCACGACACTGCTAAAACATGTAAGTACATCTTCAGAGTTATCATGAAGGTAAGCTGTACATTCCGTTTGAAGGTCAGCAAAATAAAGACTTAATCTTCTAACAAAAAAAACAGAAAGCTTTCGTTTTTCTTTGCTACCCAAGTGTCCTCTAGTAAGAGACCGCCTTTGAGACTAACATTGAAAGAGGTCTTAAAGACCACTTTTGGGCAGTCCTAAAGGTGGTCTGAAAATATGAATTCAACTGTTCACAAAGAAATAAAACAGTACCCAGGATAATCAACGAACAAATAACATAATAAAAATCTTACATGGTGTTAGGGCGGCCCCCACCAATAGGGGCTTGAAGAAATATATGGGCTGCATGATGCTTCCACGCAGTGCTGAATCCGGCCCGCACACTAGTACTGGTAAACCGCTTAGAGGATCTAAGCCTGTCCAGGAACCGCGGTGCGAGGCGGACCGTCCATGCTAATAAACCCTATTGGTTTCATTGGGCGACAGGGCTTGAGATGTCGTTTCATCTCAATGTCGGGTAAAAGTCTCACAAAATTGGAAGCAACGTCTCCAAAATAACCTTTACAGTGTTGAAGGGGACGTTAAACGTCAAATCAAACAAACAAACGAGCAAACATGGTGTTAGGGTGAATAGAAAAAATCCGCCCATAGGGTCACTGTCAGACATCACGAGGCTTGCCGAGCGATGCTAGACAGTAATCCCTCAGGACGGATTTTTCTGACTACCCCTTACACTCATTTTAGTTTTTTTTTTTTTGCATTTTTTTTTTCATTTCTGAGAGTGGATTTTTTCATGATGCAGTCACTTCAATTGTCGTCGTCATATTTTCATCATGTTAACAAGTCCGAGTAATTAAAACCCTCTCAAGCCCACTTTATATAGAGAAAATTGGGGTTTACGGGGGTTACATTATTTTCTTATTCCTGCTTCTAGACATGGGTTGTGGGTACTCGTTAGAACCGACTCGATGAGGCGGTTCTAACGAGCACCCAAAACCTATGTTTGGAGTAAATTCAAGAAAATTATGACACATTTTCTTCTGAAAAATTACCTATTTTTTAGGAATGTAAGAATGCACAAAACACACGGATAAGTTATCGTAATGGATGACACTAACCCGGCGTTTTCGAGGCCACTGTGCATGCAATAACGTCAAACTTAAGGTCGGAGTATGTGACGTCCAATTCAACCCGTGTACACCAAACACGTGAAAAATTCTCAATTTTTATCCTGACCCTGTGTGGGATAAATTGGGTAGGATAAGAATTTCTCTTCCGTGGTTTCGTCCAGAATTTCCTTTTCTCGTGTTCAAGAAAGTCATCTCAAACATGTCATCTCTCAAGCCACCCAAAGAAGAGAAAGTATTTAATGTTGGGTGTCTGCTTTGTGCTATTTGTAATACTATGTTGTTATCCTTTGTATATTGTATATCGTCATAGTCCTAAGGGGCTACTGAATTGAATTAACTTACACAAAATACACAAAACAAACACAAATCGATACCAATGCAAATCTAGTTAACATATAAGAGATCTCCTTGGAACAGTCAGCAGACAAAATACGGGACTCGGGCTTGAATCGTTTAGTCTCGATAGCGAAGTGGTTAACGCGTTCGACTTATGTTCGAGAGACTGTGTGCTCGAATCCGGCCACCGGTATCGACCTGTGTCCTTGGGCAAGACGCGTGATAACACTGCCCCACTCCAACCAGGTGTAAATTGGTAGCAGTGTTGTAAAAGCCACTGCCTCTGTCTCTCGCACTCGTGAAAACACCCGGTTTGAGTGTTCCAGAGCGATTCAATAACCTTGAAACTATTATTGCAATCGAACTAAAATAGATTTGTATAAACTAATCGTTAAGCCTGTTTTTATGTTTATCTGATAAAACATAATGTTTTGTGTGTTTTTTAAATTTAAGTGTAGTGCATTGCTTGAAATGACATCTTGAAAAAATAAAGAGATTATTACTATCTCCGAGATTAATGAACATTCATCCCAAGCGCCCCCCACCCCACACCGGTCCAGAGCAAAATACATGGTCAGTGAGCGTATCAGTGAGCACTGTAAAACTTATTTTCCGTGTGGAAAAGCGCTTTCTTTTATGATGCTTAGAAGGCCATATTGGATAAAGTACAATGCTACTTTAAATAGGTCTGTGCCCTTGTAAACCCCACTCTTTTCAAATATAAAATATGATTTATATGGGAACAGATTTTAATATGTTTTCACAGACAAAAGGAAAACAAAGCAAGAGTTATTTAAATATATAAATCGTTAAAGACACATTTTTACTCTATACAAAAGAGATGGCCTGTCTAATCATCTGCAACAAACAAGTCCTTCGGGGCATAGTGTACACCAAAGGCTTATGCTATCTAAATGATTATGGGCTGATTATGAGCAGAGACTCTCTGAGAGATATGTTTACAAGGGGACTCTATAAGGGGAAATTGTGTGATGGTATATTTCTTATTTTATTGAGATTGTTTCCAACAAAATGTTGTTTTTTTTAAAAGTAAAGGGAAACACTGACATTCATTTTTTCATTAACTCAAATGTGAAAAGAAGTTAACTAAATGAATTGATTAATTCAAGATTAAATCACTCAATTAAAATTTATTTATTTATTTATTTATTTATTTATGTTATAGTTTCAGTCAAGATGCAACTATAACAGTCAAGATGCAACTATAAAGTGTTTCTTGTTTTAGACACAATCATATCAGAAAAGAGAAGCCCCACATCATTCAGTTAAACAGGGGCCCAGGGGATTGCATATTATTTTTTTCTTATTTCTACTCACAAAAATATATTGTGGGTCCTCATTAGAACCACCTCACAGAGGCGATTCGCACAAGTATCCGCAATGTAAAAAACATATTGTACGGTAAAACTTGGGCTTAGAGAGGCATACATTATCCTTCTTATTTCTACTCAAAAACATATTGTGGGTCCTCGTTAAAACCCCCTCGCAGAGGCTGTTTTAACGAGTACTCACACTTTAATAGTATTACATTTGTACCGTAAATCTGGGATTTAGAGGGGGTAAACATTATTTTTTTATTTCTACTCAAAAACATATATTGTGGGTCCTCGTTAGAACTGCCTTAGGTGAGGCGGTTCTAACAAGTACTCACAATATACGTTTTGAGCTGAAATATTTAAGCTATGAGGCCTTTTTATGATTTTTGGTCATAAAATTTAACCAAGATATTTGAATATGCATGTTTTTGTAATGATTATAAATAATGGTGGCTAAAATAAAAAAAAAAAACAACAAAGAATACAAGTGCAGAATATAAAAACCAGGACGTAGTTATCAAACAAGCAAATGAATAGATGTGAACTTTCTCTAAGTGACTGACTGCCCTCTCTAGGCCCCCTACCTGTATGTCAGCCAGAATACCCAAAATGTATCTTGTCTCAAAACTGAATTTTCCAATAACCGGTCATTAGGGTGTTATGCAATCAAAAAGATGTGTCTTCAACTTCAAGCCTGTTATTAAATCGTCTATTAAATTAATAAGTCGTTATACATGGAACACTCTTTTCTCTTAAACGCGACCGATTGTTTCAGCCTCAAGTTCGGCCCCCGCCAATAGTAGCTTGAAGAAATATATGGGCTGCATGATGCTTCCACGCAGAGCTGAATCCGGCCCGCACACTAGTACTGGTAAAGTAGAAGTAAAACAAAGATCAGGAATCGATACAATTAACTTACTCCACCCATCAAAGACACCAAAGGGAAAGAAACACAAACATGAAGCGACCAGAGTTTCTTTCCCACAAAATGGCCATATGGCCATCCAAAATCAAAAGACACAAGTGATACACACAGTAAGAAACAAACAACAACATAAATAAACCGCCACAGAAGAACCGCCTTGGAACGGTCAATGGAAAGATTTCACTTGGGGGCTTAAATCGATTTTACGTGGCCACAATCCTCGCCCTTCCTTCCGTCGCGATTTAGACAAATAATTTTTCAGTCCACATGAAGGCCTTCTAACTCATTAGTGCAACATCTCCGTGAACACAAATAATCAAAAAACCACAGAGGTGATACAACGGTGGGGACTCGACAGCGAAAAAACACTGAAATGCTGGAGCAAAAGAAAACCAACAGTTAGACTCCGATGGGCCCGACCAGAGACAGAGCATCAGGCATCAACCAACATTACCTTGAATTAGATCTCTCTAATTCTCAATAAGCCTTTACGTTGGAACCGTTATAGAATCTGAGGCCTGACCCACCGGCGTGCAATTAAAGAGGGAAGCAAAGTTGCCAACCGTGATTGGGTTAACTACCATGCATGCAGTCTGTCGTATAACATCCATGTTGTACCCAATCTTTTTATATCGAAGAATGATTTTACGATATTGGGTGCTGAAGTCATTGCGGTTATATATTTTTCTGAATTTATATACTAAGTCACCATAAAATTCGGGTTCCGATAGACCTTGTTGCAGAAGAGATTTAAGTCCAATATCGAATTTTGAAATTAAATCAGAATGGCGTCTATAAAATTTTGAAAATGCTTTGCGTAGTTTATTGTACCGATAACCCTAATTAAGAAGTTTAGCGGTTAATAATTTTTACGAGTGTTGAAGTCAGATACATGACTACACACTCTAGCAACTCGAATTAATTGCGAAATATAAACGCCATAGGATGGCGCACGATAAAACATCACCATCCAAAAAAGGAAAATTTACAATCTCAAAATCAAAGTCATCTCGTTTATCATAAATTTTGCACGAGAGGATCGCTTAGAGGATCTAAGACTGTCCAGGAACCGCGGTGCGAGGCGGACCGTCCATGCTAATAAACCCTATTGGTTTCATTAGGGGACAGGGCTTGAGATGTCATTTCATCTCCTTGTCGGGTAAAAGTCCCACAAAATTGGAAGCAACGTCTCCAAAATGGCCTTTACAGTGTTGACGGGGACGTTAAACCTCAAATCAAACAAACAAACATCAAGTTCGTTCAGCATGAACGCCCAATTCCATTCAGAAATAACTGGATTAAACTGAACCTGATGAAATGTAAATAGCTTAAATATTCGTAAGTATGGCAAATATCATTCTCAATTGGCATAGGCATAATAGAGTCATTTAAATTGGTTCTGTTGATAATAATGTCAAACTTATATGCAGTACATTCTGCTCAGGAAAATGTGGAATGAATGAGGAATAACAACCCGAGACCCTGAAGGATCAATCAAATTGCCGTGTACAGCAACATTTGGAAAAAGACGATTCATCTGTCGTGGTTTATTTTTGTTATGGTTTGTCCTTGAGTGTGTGTATCGCTTATATAATTTTGTTTTGGATAGCCAATTGGCCATTTTGTGGGAAAGTAACTGTCCTTTTGGCTTTCCGCTATTGATGTTTCCATTAGTGTCTGTTGTTTCATGTTTGTGTTTGTTTCCCTTTGGTGTCCCTGATGGGAGCTGTGGGTTAATTGTATCGAGTCCTGATCATTGCCTCCACTTCTATTTTTATAGTATTTTTAGGTTTATTATTTCATATTTCAGCAATTTGTGTATCTGTGTCATCTTTTTATAGAACAATGATTCGTTCCTTTGTTATCTATTTGTAGGATGTTCGAGAACTGATAGTGCCATTGAAGAAAAGTTTGCAGCTTGAGTCACACTCCATAACTGGACATCTGTTACGTCAGATTGGCTATGATAAAGAATGTGAGCAGTGCTTAGTGTTTGTGTTATAATCCATTGGCAAGAAATTTAACTACACTTACAGTGAAATGTCAGGGGCTCGAACACCTTTAGGACCATGAAAATTTGTTCGAGCCAGCGATATTTCGAGAGGGTTTTTCATAGTACCGTGTCATGAGGTTTATGTTTGTTTGGTTTGAGGTTTAACGTCCCCGTCAACACTGTAAAGGTCATTTTGGTGACGTTGCTTCCAATTTTGTGGGACTTTTACCCGACATTGAGATGAAATGACATCTCAAGCCCTGTCGCCCAATGAAACCAATAGGGTTTATAAGCATGGACGGGCCGACTCGCCCCACTTTGCCTGGGCATGCTTAGATTCTCTAAGTGGTTTACCAGTACTCGTGTGCGGGTCGGTTTCAGCTCTGCGTGGAAGCATTACGCAGCCCATCTTTTTCTTCAGGCCGCGATGGGCGGGGGGGGGGGGGGGGGTGGGGGGGGGGGATAGTACCGCGTCATGAGGTATAAATCTTGTATAAAAAAGGTATGTCGTATGTACTCATTAGAATCGCTTCATCGAGGCGATTCAAATGAGTACACACAGCATACCTTCTTATGATAAAATATCTTTTTAAATTATCCTCAACTATTTCTTGTATGGTGCTACGATAAGACTTCCCTAGGGACAAGAGAAAGGGTTTACGTCAGCCATGATACACGAAATATCGGTGTTCGAGTAATAAAAGTATATATATGAATTTCTCCCGCCAATTTGGGCTTGGAGAAAGATATTGGACCTCGTAGAGCTGAAACCGACCGCACTGAGTACTGGTAAACTGCTTAGAAGGTCTAAGCCTATCCAGACAAAGTGGTGCAAGTCGGACCGTCCCTGCATATGAACCCTATTACTTTCATTGGGCAGCAGGGATTGAGATGTCATTTCATCTCAATGTCGGGTAAAAGTCCTAAAAAATTAAGGAGCACCTAAATAGTGTTGACGGGGACAAACAAAGCCACAAACATGACATTGGAATATCCCTCTAATGAGTTTATTGTAGTGCATTTCCAATTGAAGGGGTGTCAGGTTTGATTTTTTAGGTAAGCTCTACACAAATGCGTGTACTTTGAGCAAACAGTATATACCCAGATCTGACGCCACAAAACGCGGCGTCCAATCTGGGTATATAGTGTTTGCGAATGTCTCAAAAACGGGTCGCTATGCAAATATGGGTTAAAATCAGACATTCGAAAACATAAATCATCACATTTTTTATTTTATACAGACTTTTTAGCTCGCGTGTGCGTTCCCGTCATACTGTGTTTAAGTTTTTTCCAAATGCTAATATCTCAACAGTCACTCATCACAGAGCATTTATATTTGGAACTTAAGTACCTAGGGGGGTCTTCTGGTGTTCATTCCTCGGGGAAGGGCTAGGGGTCAAAATCTTAAAGACCTATGTAATACTGTGTTGAAGTTTTTGAAATGCTTATATCTCAACAGTGACTCATCACAAAACATTCACATTTATTACAACTTGGATTCCTTGGAGTGTCTTCTGAGATTCCAAGACAACACACCCCTGGGTTCAAGCCTGGGATGGGGTGGGGCATGGGGTCAAAGTCTAGGACACCTTTGTAATTTTTTGTATACAGTACCTTTCCATTATGCTAACACGTTATAGACACAATTGGTTTAACATCAGCCAACCATCTGAAATTGGTTCATGTGTAAAAGGGTGATGGTCAATGTGACCTGAATTTTATGGTCCAGTGATTTTGCCTTATATCTTGAAGACTATTCGTTGGAGAAATGTCATACCTGGGATATGTGTGCCATGTGACCCTACGATTGACCTCAACATATATCTAGGTCATTGTGACCTATATTTCATGTTTCAGTGATTTTGCCTAGTATCTTGAATAATATTTGATGGAGAAATATCATACCTGGGTTATTAGTTCCATGTGACCACAGGAATGACCTCAAAATATATCTAGTATCTAGGTCAGTGTGATCTATATTTCATGGTTCAGTGATTTTGCCGATTATCTCAAATACTATTTGATGGTGAAACGTCATACCAAGATTATTTATTCCATGTGACCCCATGATTGACCTCAGAATATATCTATGTCAATGTGACCTATATTTCATGGATCAGTGATTTTGCCTATTATCTTGAATACTATCTGATAGACAAATGTCTCACCTGGATAATCAGTTCCATGTGACCCGATGATTTATCTCAATGTATATCTAGGTCAATGTGACCTGTATTTCATGGTTCAGTGATTTTGCCTATCATCTTGAATGTTATTTTGACGGAGAAATGTTATACCTGGGATATTACTACGATACAACCAGATGATTTACCTCAAATATATGTAGGTAAGTGTGACCTATATTTCATGGTTCAGTGACTTTGCCTTATATCTTGAATACTTTTTGATGGAAACTTCATATCTGAATAATCAGTTACATGTGACCCGATGAATGACATACATATCTACCTCGGTTTGACCTATATTTCAAACTCCATTAAGTCTGCCATATATTTTGAATACTATTTCTTGGAGAAACTTCAAAACTTCAAAACTTGATTTAAAGCGGCCCCTGCCCATTGGGGCTAGAAGAAATAAATGGGCTGCATGATGCTTCAACGCAGAGCTGAAACTGACCGCACACGAGTACTGGTAAAGCGGTGCGAGTTAGACCTCCATGCTTATAAACCCTTTTGGTTTCATTGGGAGACAGGGTTTGAGATGTCATTTCATCTCAGTGTGGGGTAAAAGTCCCACAAAATTGGAAGCAACGTCTCAAAATGACCTTTACAGTGTTGACGGGGACGTTAAACCTCAAATCAAACAATAACCAAAACCAAACAAAGTAGAAGTAAAACAAAGATCAGGAATTGATACAATTAACTTACTCCACCCATAAAAGACAAACTGAATTATAAGTTCCCTGTGACCAGATGATTGACATAGGAATATATCTAGGTCAGTGTGGCCTGTTTTCATTTTTCAATGATTTTGCCTTATAATTTAGACACTATTTGACTCTTAAGTGTAATATCTGGAATATATGTTGCGTATGTCCTGATGATTGACCTCAAAATACATCTAGGTGAGTGTGTCCTATATTTCATGGTTTAGTGATATTACCTTATATCTTGAAGGCACTAAACAGGCGAGCTATGCTATCATGCGACCGCTCTTGTTCCAGTAGTTGCACTGAATTAGGCAAGACCACCTATGGCCTCTTAGGTATATATGTAGTAGTGTTGACTTTTTAAAAATGCTATAATATCAGTTCCCTTGATACTGTTGTCAACATTATATGCAAAACAAAAACCTGAAAACAGAAGCCATATGTGAGATGAACAATTAGCATATTATATGTTTTATATAATTAAGATACAAATCTGTATAATGAATTTCTATGCAAACCTTACTTTATATAGCGTAAAGTATGTTTGTATGGATATACATTATGTTTTTGCTTAAAACATAGATTGCATGTAAACGTTAGAAGCGCCTCGATGAAGCTGTTCTAACGAGCACTTATAGGTCATGTTTGAGTAGAAACTTAGAAACAATGTTGAAGTATAGGGAGACGGTCAAGTGCAATATGCTAAAGTTTGGAGATACTCAGTACTTAACACCAATGCAGTTTTATTCTCTACTTACAGCAGGAGGCATCACATGGAGCAGTCTGGGCTTGGAGAGAGTTATGGTTGAGTGGATACTCACAAGCATAACAAACCCGTTAACTGCAGAGCAGGAAACAGGTAAAAGATAAACTGGGTAGGATGCCAATAGAAACTGAGTTTGAGTGACATCCGCAACAATTAAAGACGCCTTAACACAGGCACTTGTTACCCTTATTGTCCGAAGACTTGCTAATACAACTTCACCCATTGTTTACCGATGGACTTTTCCATTGTTATATGTTGAACTGATCCATGTGTCATTTAAGTGTTGTCGGGTCTATTTTTTCATTTTTATTTTCATTTTGACAAAAATCTTATTAACAGTGTAGAACCGGTTCAGATGGGATGTCTGATACGGGTCTGCTGTGTTTGTTCATGTCCATTTTATGGGTTGGAAGTAAGAGTGGGTTGGTTAAACAAAATTCTTGATTTGTCGAAGTAACAATCCATTGGCATGAGGTAATGAAAAGGCTGTTTAACCTAATGTCTGCATAAAATTATTGCCGTTTCTGCATCGCGTATAAGTTCAATGACAAATAAATTTCATAAACAGTACATTATATGATAACAAATAAAGTATAAAACTTTATATAAACAAACGAAGACAATAGGCGGACTTTACATTCCACGGTTATTTGTACTGCGAAAGTGCGTCTAGTTTAACACCATCCGTGTACACGTTTAATAAATTCTTATTCACCATATATGCATTATTTGCTGGCTCCCAGCTTGCACATTGTCAATATTGGAAAAACAGGTAACCAGACCCCCTGACCTTTCAAGGTCAGGTTGGTCTGGTTACCTGTTTTTCCAACACTGATAATCTTCAGACTAGGAACCAGCAGATAATGCAAATAAAGTGAATAACAATTGAAACAGATTTTGGATTTACATCTATCTATTGTAGATGGATTTGTTTCGTGCAAAATTTATGATAAACGCGATGACTTTGATTTTGAGATTGTAAATTTTCCTTTTTTGGATGGTGATGTTCCTCGTGCGCCATCCTATGGCGTTTATATTTCGCAATTAATTCGATTTGCTAGAGTGTGTAGTCATGTAACTGACTTCAACAATCGTAATAAATTATTAACGGCTAAACTCCTTAATCAGGGTTATCGGTACCATAAACTACGCAAAGCCTTTTCAAAATTTTATAGACGTCATTCTGATTTAATTTCAAAATTCAATATTGGACTTAAATCTCTTCTGCAACAAGGTCTATCGGAACCCGAATTTTATGGTGACTTAGTATATAAATTCAGAAAAATATATAACCGCAATGACTTCAGCACCCAATTTCGTAAAATCATTCTTCGATATAAAAAGATTGGGTACAACATGGATATTATACGACAGACTGCATGCATGGTAGTTAACCCAATCACGGTTGGCAACTTTGCTTCCCTCTTTAATTGCACGCCGGTGGGTCAGGCCTCAGATTCTATGACGGCTCCAACGTAAAGGCTTATTGAAAATTAGAGAGATAATGTTGGTTGGTGCCTGATGCTCTGTCTCTGGTCGGGCTCATCGGAGTCTAACTGTTGGTTTTCTTTTGCTCCAGCATTTCAGTGGTTTCTTGCTGTCGAGTCCTCACCGTTGTCTCACCTCTGTGGTTCTTTGATTTTTGTGTTCACGGAGATGCTGCACTGATGAGTTAGGAGGCCTTCATGCGGACTGAACAAATTATTTGTCTAAATCGCGGCGGAAGTAAGGGCGAGGATTGTGGCCACGTAAAATCGATTTAAGCCCCCCAGTGGAAATCTTCCACTGACCGTTCCAGGGCGGCTCTTCTGTGGTGATTTATTTTTGTTGTTGTTTGTTACTTACTGTGTGTATCACTTGTGTCTTTTGGTTTTGGATGGCCATATGGCCATTTTGTGGGAAAGTAACTGTCCTTATGGCCTTCCTTTGTTTAGGTTTCCATTATGGTCTGGTCGCTTAATGTTTGTATTTCTTTCCCTTTCGTGTCTTTTATGGGTAGAGTAAGTTAATTGTATCAATTCCTGATCTTTGTTTTACTTCTACTTTGATCATTTTACTCTTTCTAAATTCTAGACACTGAGAAGCCATATTTGATGAAACTGAAAACCAGTGAACAAAAACGTAAGAAAAGAAAGCTAGATTATTCCAAAAGTGATCCCTCATCTAGGAGAAGAGCACGTCCACGTCTTCGACACGTCAGCAGTACTGCCAGTTCTGGAATAGCTAGCGACGATGAAGGCAATTTGGTTGTGCCACAAACTGCAGCAGGTATACATACTTTCATCACCTTACTGAATAACTTTGTAAACCAAAATTTTACAAAGCAAACTGAGGCTTAGAAGAATGATTATCTCTTATCTTGCTGAATATTCATTTAAGTCACACCCATTTCTGTCTATCAACCAATCAAATTACTTGATGTAATTTATTGCTACAAATTCATAAACTGAATGCCAAACAGTGTAGATCCTGATCAGATGGCTTCTTCAGAAGCCATATGATCTGGAGCTACACTGTTTGCAATGATAGGGGTTGTCGTGAAAAGCAAGATAAGGGTTATTTTGCTCATTTCTGCGCTTAGCACGAACGAACAATGCAAGGAAATAATACTAAACTTTAGCGGAAATGTTTCTACATAAGAGCCGAAGAAAACCATTATCTCTCATGTATGAGTTACCTTATTATTTTGAAAATAAATTTGAAGGCTTTCTATTGGACAGCGCAAGGGCACTTGTTTTCCAGATACTCCGCACAGGGCGTAAACGTTTTCCCAAATGAGCAACGTGACCAGTGTAGTGCGTGCGTGCAGAAGAGGGCGTTTGATGACGTAGATTGTTAACGTGTTCTTATCACAGCGTCCACTTCAATAGATTTCTTCGGTGTACAAAATATCATGATAAATGTTTCGTCATTTTGATTCTAGATGGGCAAATATCGCTCTCGGGTCGGGAATGTGATATCATGTTCCCCCGTCAAGAATCTTAATAAGCTATATTATAGTGAATAAGTTGAAGATACAAGGCTGATTCATATTGATTTCAGTTCACTATACATCTACTGAACGAGCTGAATCTAAATATGCCTAGCCGTTCTTTTCTGGGACATTGGCAGACAGTGTAGACCCAGATCAGACGTCTGATCTGGGTCTACAATATTTGCTTAAAGAACATTCATTTTCATAAAATTTGCCACAAACAAAACATATCTGACATCCCTATAATTGGAAATGGACTTCTCCAAATTTACTAGGCTGACGATTCCATTGTCATATATGGGTTAATGCAAACATTGGGAAGCAAACAATTCAACTGTTATGAAAGGTAGACAAATTTTAAATGTGACACCAAATTCATGATGTATTCTCGCCAAAAACATTTAGGCATAAATTTTGAAAAGGGAAGCGGTCTGTAACTGATAGAATCAGATCCCATATGCCGCAACAATGTTTAGAAGGAAGGAAAGTAGAAGTAAAACAAAGATCAGGAATCGATACAATTAACTTACTCAACCCACCAAAGGCACCAAAGGGAAAGAAACACAAACATGAAGCGACCAGACCATAATGGAAACCCAAACAAAGGATGGCCATAAGGACAGTTACTTTTCCCACAAAATGGCCAAATGCCCATCCAAACTAAAAAGACACATGTGATACACACAGTAAGTAGTAACAAACAACAACATAAATAAACCGCCACAGAAGAACCGCCTTGGAAGGGTCAGTGGAAAGAATTCCACTGGGGGGCTTAAATCGATTTTACATGGCCATAATCCTCGCCCTTACCTCTGTCGCGGTATACACTAATTTTGTTTAGTCCGCATGAAGGCTTCCTAACTCATCAGTCGCAACATGGAATTACGACAGTAAACAAAATATTCAGCTGGTAACCCGAGCCAGCAGCTCTTTCCAAAACAGGTGGTGACTCGAATAATTCAAATGTAACTAAAAAGGAAGAAAATATATAATGGGGATAGCCTCAGAATCACCAGCATAACAAACATTGAACTGGAAGGAACCAAAGGAAAAGCACCGGCTTGGAACAGTCAGTAAAATTACTGGTGGGCTTAAGTATACTTTTCAGATTCCCAACTCTCACCCTCACTTTCACTGTGGTTCAAACATATATTTGTTCGAACCGCGCGAAGGCTTTCTAACTCGTCAATGGATCAACTCTGGTAAAAAAGAAATCACAATTAACCAATTAAATTGACCAATGTATGAGGACTCTAGAGTATGATGCTGTGAAGTTATGCAACAAAAGATTTGTTTCACTAAAATAGAATATTATGCTGCGGGATTATTTAACTTTCAGGCACGATGTCCTTTGATAGTCTCTTTTCTGGGTTTGTTCGGTAGTCCTTACATGCCGTAAAAAGTGTTTCCTAAGGTGTTTCTCGTCTTAATAAAAGTATATCAGATACTGAAAAATACTTTTAAATGAACTTTTCTCATCGGTTTTATTGCAGCTCTACATTGTAGTAATTTTTCATCCATTATATAGCCATTTATCAGCCATTTAACAGTCAGCTTCTTTCTATAGTTCCACTTTCTACTTTGATAACCGTTTGTTGCGGCTGTTTGCTTCTGTTTCTGTTCTACTGTCAAAACTATCTGTTTTACAAGTTTTAATTGAGAAAGTAGAAGATTTTATTACGATAAGATGATAAATGGTATGGCAATACAGTCTGTTTCTTGGATAAATAAATAGAAGTAAAGGCAATGATCATGAATTGATACAATTAACCCACAGCTCCCACCAGAGACACCGAAGGGAAAGAAGCACCAACATGAAACAACTAGACCCTAATGGAAACATCAATAGCGGAAAGCCAAAAGGACAGTTACTTTCCCACAAACTAACTTTTACTACGATGTAAAGGGCCATGCATCACATCTTATATCGGCTGATATTGGTGCAGTCGTTTCTGAAAATAGCGGAAATCCAAAAAGACAGTTACTTTCCTACGAAATGGCCAACTGACTATCCAAAACAAAATTAGATAAGCGATACACACACTCAAAGACGAACCATAACAAAGTAAACCGCGACAGAAGAACCGCCTCGAAACGAATTCCTCTGGGGGCCTAAATCGATTTTACGTGGCCACAACCCTCGCCATTATTTCCGTCGCAATTAAGACGAATAACCAGTGCTTCAGCTGAAGTGCACGACCCGACATGCTTTTAGCTTTATGAGTGTTACCATATATGGGTATGGCGGCCATATTTGTCATGTGACCTGGACCTAAAACGGTTCCCCCAATAAATGCGCCTTATCGTAAGGAGCAAATATATATCTTATACTTTAGTACTGTATTCCGAATCGTTTGCAGGATAAAATGCATTCTCACTTTTCCAATACAAAAGCATGTGTGTCAAAGTTTGACCTAGGCACAAAGAAGGTCAAGGTCAACCCAGGGTCACCATTTTAGCAATTTATGATGGGCCTACGTCCCAGATGCTATTTATCAAGTTTCGTGGAAATCTACCCAGTGGTTCTGGAGAAGACTATTTTTGAAGGGTTTTTACCATACATGGCTTGGCGGCCATTTTGGTCATGTGACCAGGACTCCATGAGCAAATTTTGGTTTCCCCATTCCATAGAGGCTCCATATGAAATTTGACTTCAATCGGCCCAACGGTTTCCGAGGAGAAGCAGTTCGAAAATTTTCACATTTTTCGCCTCGGCGAGGCTATACTAAATGGAATGTAATATTTCGCAAGTTCATTGGTTAGATCCCAGTATGCGAAAAATTGTTTAAATATTCCAAGCAGTTATGTCACTATCACCAATTTTCACAAACAGGTTACGGACCGACAGACAGACAGACCATATATGGCTTGGCGGCCATTTTGGTCATGTGACCTGGACCCCATGAGCAAATTTTGGTTTTTGGTTTCCCCTGTCCCATAGAGGCTCCATATGAAATTAGACTTCAATCGGCCCAACGGTTTCCGAGGAGAAGCAGTTCGAAAATTTTCTTTTTTTTTCGCCTCGGCGAGGCTATACTAAATGGAATGTAATATTTTGCAAGTTCATTGGTTAAATCTCATTTATATCTATCAGTATGCCAAAAATTGTTTAAATATTCCAAGCGGTTAAGTCACTATCACCAATTTTCACAAACGGGTTACGGACGGACAGACAGACTGACAGACTGACAGAATGACCGAATGACCGAATGACACGGTGATTTTAGGGCACTCTTAGAAATCAACCGACTTCAGTCGGTCGCTTTTTCTGCGGGTCGTGCAATTTCAGTCCGCATGAAGGCCTCCTAAAGCCCGGTTTGTAGGATTAATATCCTATATCAATCTGGGAACCTCAACATTTTACAGAACCTTAAGATGAAACAAAGAGTTATACACTTTCACATTTATAATGAGTTCCAATAAAAGGTCAGTGTGATAAAATAGAGTCCTACCGTCACAGCGAGTGACAAGTGAAAGGTAGTCGTTTGCCAGAAACAGATCCAATACTACATTTGATGCAATAAAACTTATAGTTAAAGTCCATGCAATGAACACCTTCCTAACTCATTATAATGCATGAAACAAGAACTTTCAGTTCTAACTCGTATTTGATACTTGCCTCCGGGGATTGTGACGAGGTAAGACAAAACTCTGTCTGCTCAGCTACACAAACTAGCACATTTCTTGAAAATCTGGACCATTACGAAAACATGACTATACAAATACAGTGTAAATTTTACCGCCAAAAATCGAAAATTTTAATATAAAAATTGTAATATTTTTCTTATATCTTCACAAAATATGGATTGTGGATACTCGTTAGAACCGTCTCATCGAGACGGTTCTAACGGGTACCCACAATCTATATTTAAGAGAAGAAATAAGAAAAATAAGGTTTACCCTGTAAAACCCAGTTTTGCTAGATAAAAGTGGGTTTCAAGGGGGTCAGAATTATATAGGCTTGTTTTCCTGATGATAGGAATTAGTGGTATCCAAGAAGCAAAAATTAAGATGTTGATGCAGGATGAGGATGTGCAGGTAGATTTGCATATTTGTTGCTCGTAAATGAAATAACAGTAAATTCTGGCTTGATATGTTTCTTATTCGTTATGCATTGTATGTTTCACAGTTCCAGCGAATGACCTGCCCATGCAATATAAAGTGAAAAGGGATCTCAAACGGTCACTCAGTGTTGAAGTTTTTAGCGCATCAGGTTCATCTAGTATGCCTATACACATCCCCAGAAGACCGACATTGCCAACAATTAATTCTGGAAAAAGCCAGTCTCCAGATGAAGGTATAATATTTTGAAGAGGAAAGTTTACATATGAGACCAGCAAAAGATCTAGAGCAGGCTGCGCCATGGCTTTACTCCAGTAGCTTTTTTTTCTTTTTTTTTTTGTCGATATGTTATGGTATTCCATCTCAAGTCATGTTTGATGGTCATGTCAAGGTATTTAATGGAATCCTCATTTTTTGGACACTTCCCTCTAAAGTGTTATGAGCTTATATCTCATACCCCGTTTTCTTGCCCAAGACCCTACTCTGTCTATATCTCTCTGAAGTTTCAATGAGTCATCTGCCTATCTTTTTTCCCGATAGCAGACAGAGTCTTCTGGGAACAGTCTTAAGTCAGAGTCAATATCAGTAGAAATATTTTTAATGTACAAAGAGAACATCAATGCACCAAGAACGGTCCCTTGTGGGGCACTCAACAAAACTGGAGCCCACCCTGAAGTTTCACTGTTAACAACAACTCGTTGATTCTGCAGCTACATATTTGAGAGGCTACCCATGACAGAAAAAATTTGCTTTGTAGTAGTCCATGAAGGGGGTGGTCATCATACTTGTCAATCTGAAACGTTTCGCAATTATCCAGTAAACCAACATTAAAACAAAACGAAGTGAAAATCTGTTTTAAATAATGCTTACGTTACTTATTTTACTAATGACCAAAACCTGTGTAACTGCTGTAAACGCATCGATGCGTTCTGAGAAAGAGGGATCGTTTGAAAGCAAAGAACCGAATATTGTGTAGGGTACAAGTTTTTATCTGGTTTATGCTACCTGGTTTTGTCTAATTAGGTATCATTAGTGACCCACAGATACCTTCAAATTTCCACAAAGTAATCATTGATCTCAAAGTACTAGAGAAATTAATCCGCACGATAATGTGTTTACTTTGTTTTGTTTGTTTGATTTGAGGTTTAACGTCCATGTCAACACTGTCTAGGTCATTTTGGAGACGTTGCTTCCAACTTTGTGGGACTTTTACCCGACATTGAGATGAAATGACATCTCAAGCCCTTACGCCCAATGAAACCAATAGGGTTTATAAGCATGGACGGTCCGACTCGTACTGCTTTGCCTGGGTAGGCTTTGATAAACTTAGAGGTTTACGAGTACTTGTGTGCGGTTAGTTTCAGCTCTGCGTGGAAGCATCGTGCAGCCCATCTCTTTCTTCAAGCCCCGGTGGGCGGGTGCCGGATGTGTGACCTTGATGAGATAATTAAAGTAAGATTTCGGTGACTCCATAATCGATGGTGCATTCAGCATGACTAAATTGAATTCCTTTTCAGTCCCCAAAGTACTGTTTCAATAGCCCATACAACAAATACTCATACTTTAAAATAATTTAGGGGGACTTTTTTAATTTTTTTTGTGATCACATTTTGTCCGTCTTGCGTCCGTGCGTCCGTAAACAATTTCAAATAAGTATATCTCCAATACCCCATGGCCAATCTTGATCAAATTTCATGTGAAGGATAATCAGGTAGAAAGAAAGGCTGCATAAGGGATTTGGGCTGATCAGATTGGAATTCTGGTTACCATGGCAACATATAGCTTCCGTAGACTTATATTGGGAAAAGAATTAAAAAAAATATTCTCTGAAACCACAGGACCCAGAGCTGAGATATTTAGCTTGTAACAATGTCAAGTGGTCACCTACATAAATCCTGCCAATCATGCCTCTGGAGTCCAAATTGGCCACACCCGGGAGCCCCTTTGCTCCCATAGACTCTTAATTGAAAACAGCTTCAAAAATCTTCTTCTCTGAAACCACAGGGCCCAGAGCTTAGATATTTAGCATGTAGCAAAGGAAAGTGGTCACCTAAATAAATCCTGCCAATCATGCCCCTGGGGTCCAATTGGGCCCTTCCGGGGCCCCTTAGCTCCCATAGACTCATAATGGAAAAACGCTTAAAAATCTTCTTCTCTGAAACCACAGGGCCCAGAGCTTAGATATTTAGCATGTAGCAACGACAAGTGGTCACCTACATAAATCCTGCTACTCATGCCCCTGGGGTCCAAATGGGCCTCCACCCTGGGGCCACTTAGCTCCCATAAACTCAAAATGGAAAAAGCTTAAAAAGTCTTATTCTCTGAAACCACAGGGCCCAGAGCTTATATATTTAGCATGGGGCAATGGCAAGTGGTCACCTACATAAATCCTGCCACTCATGCCCCTGGGGTCCAAATGGGCCACGGCCCGGGACCCCTTCGCTCCCAGGGACCCATAATGGAAAAAAGCTTCAAAATCTTCTTCTCTGAAACTATGAAGCACAGAACTTAGATATTTAGTATCTAGCAACATAAAATAGCCACGTACATAAATCCTGCTAACCCTATCCCTGGTGTCAAAATTTGCCACGCCCGTGCTCATCAGCTCCTATAGACTTATAAAGGAAGAAACTTAAAAAATCTTCTTCTATGAAACCATAAGGCCCAGAGCTTAGATATTTAGTTTGTAGCAACGTCAAGTGGTCACCGACATAAATCCTGCCAATTATGCCCCTGGGATCCAAATTGGCCACACCCCAGGGCTCTTAGCTCCCATAGACTTATAATTGGAAAAACTTAAAAAATCTTCTCTGAAACCACAGGGCCCAGAGCTTAAATATGTAGCATGTAGCAACGTCAAGTGGTCACCTACATAAATCCTGCCAACCATGCTCTTGGGGTCAAAATTGGCCACGCCCATGGGCTCATTAGCTCCCATAAACTTATAATGGGAAAAACAATCAAAAATCTTCTCTGAAACCATAAGTCCATGAGGTTAGATCTTTAGTATGTAGCCACATGAAATGGTCACCTTAATAAATCCTGCCAAAAATGCCCCTTGGTCAAAATTGGCCACGCCCATGGGCACATTACCTACCATAGACTTGAAATGGAGATTGTAAATTTTCCTTTTTTTGACGGTGATGTTCCTCATGCGATATCTTACGGGGTTTATATTTCGCAGTTAATTCGATGCGCAAGAGTGTCTAGTCATGTATCCGACTTCAAAACTCGTAATAAATTATTAACTGCTAAACTTCTTAATCAGGGGTATCAGTATCATAAACTACGTAAAGCCATTTTCTAAGTTTTATAGACGTCATTCTGAATTCTGAGTTATGGCCATGTAAAATCGTTTTAAGCCCCCCCCCCCAGTGGAATTCTTTCCACTGACCGTTCCAAGGCGGTTCTTCTGTGGCGGTTTATTTATGTTGTTGTTTGTTACTTACTGTGTGTATCACTTGTGTCTTTTTATTTTGGATGGCCATTTGGCCATTTTGTGGGAAAGTAACTGTCTTTATGGCCTTCCTTTGTTTACGTTTCCATTATGGTCTGGTCGCTTCATGTTTGTGTTTCTTTCACTTTGGTGTCTTTGATGGGTGGAGTAAGTTAATTGTATGGATTCCTGATCTTTGTTTTACTTCTACTTTTTAAAAAACTTCTTCTCTGAAAACATAAGGCCGAGAGCTTAGGTATTTAGCATGTAGCAACGTCGAGTGGGCGCCTACATGAATCCTGCAAATCATTCCCCTAGGGTCTAAATTGGCCAAATCTTGTGACCGCATAACTCCAATAAACTAAAACTGGAATAATGGAAAATAAGCTTTGAAAATCTTCTTTTCTGAAACCACGAAGTACAGACCTTAGATATTTAGTATATAGCAACATAAAATGGTCACCTACATAAATCTTGCCAACCATGCCCTTTGGGTCAAAATTTGTCATGCCCCAGAGCTCATTAGCCCCTATAGACTTATACTGGAAAAAACTTCAAAAATCTTCATCTCCGAAACCACGAGGTCCAGAGATTAGATATTTAGTATGTAGCAATGTCAAGGGGTCTCCTACATAAATCCTGCCAACCATGTCCCTGGAGTCTGAATTGGCCATTCGCCAGGGCTCCTTAACTCCAATCCAATAGACTTATAACGGATCAACTTCAAAAATCGTCTTTTCTGAAACCACAGGGCCCCGATTTTTTATTGATTTGAGGTTTAACATCACCGTCAACACTGTGTAGGTCATTTTGGAGACTTTGCTTCCAGATTTGTGGGCCTTTTACCCTACATTGAGATGAAATGACATCTTAAGCTCTGTTGCCCAATGAAACCAATAGGGTTTAAATGCATAGATGGTTCAACTGGCACCACTTTTCCTGGGCAGGCTTAGAACCTCTAAGCTGTTTACCAGTACTTATCTGCGATCGGTGCTCTGCATGGAAGCACCATGCAGCCCAATCTATTTCTTCAAGTCCCGATTGGTATTCTAAACATCACTTATGACTTTCTGGTACACAGGTGAGCGCTACAGGGCCAGTTGGCCCTCTTGTTATTTATTTATTTTTTTATTTATTTATTTTTTCACAACGTCTCTTATGTGTGCGCATTTGGATTGCCACTTCAAGGCGAGTCTATTGGCTGACACAGAATATTAATTTATAGAAGATCTAAAAGATATCTCTGAAGTTTCCCAATTATTCTTGCTGATCTGAAATCTTTAACAACCTCAGTGGCTCAAGCTTCCTTTAGAATGCATTGCCGAGTCATAGACGTTCTACTGCATGCACTTCAACAGAATTCTTACAACTAGAATTTCTTTTTTCTCTGACAACAAACCATTCCGCTTATATTAGCCAAAGGAGCAGCTTGCTGTGACAAGACTAACATGTAAATATGTGCTACACAAAAATGTATTATTTTCAGTACCGTGGCAGGAAATGTTCTAAAGTGACAAATACAGTCTAACTTCAATATCTCGAATATCGGTGGGACCATGCAAATTTGTTCGAAATAGAGGTAGTTTGAACTTCTGTGGTGTAATCAAAGCGCCAAGTCATGATGCATAATGGTGATTTCGTATGGATATCTTTACCATCTTTTTCCAACTAAAGGTGTGTTGTCGGTACTCATTAGAATTACATCATTTAGGCGACTATAATGAGTGCACACAGCACACCTCTTCCAGATGAAATCAGAAAACCTTCCTAACACGTCAAAATGGATATCTGGAAATGTTTGAAGAATTTTTCAGGGACTCAAGAACTAGTTCGATTTAGCCAAGGTAAACGAGTTAATCCGTGTTCGAGTTATTAAAATTTAGCTGTATGAAGATATTGCATCATATATCGTCGCTGTTATTTACTGGGTAACGCCATATAATAAATATCATATGACCACACTTGTGATAACACATGGTTACTGGCTTGTAACATTATGACTCCGTCTGTGACCACCCTATGTTTTCCGTTAGCGGCAATAATTTATATTTATCATATGACGTCGCGTCTGAGAATGTAACGTCATGTAATGAATTCGATAACCCACTAGTGGATTAAATATGCAAATTAGATACACCCTGTACCGATACATATACGACGTCCTCATGAACGTCGCGATTGCTAATAGCGGATTATAGACATTTTTGTGAAACATTCGTGGACAAAATGCGTTTAAATGTCATATAATATATAGAATCTTTCTTTCGTGTTCATGTGTTATTCAATTTATTAAAATCGTCGAGGAAAAGGGATAAAATGCGAGGCCCCTTTACCTCAACTCGTATAATAAATTCAGTACTACATGAAGACTCATGTAAGATCTTCTATATAATAAACGAATCTTACACTGGTAGACGACCGTCCAATCCATAATAGCCCCCTATTTCATTGAGCGGCAGGGCTTGTGATGTCATGTCACCTGAAAAAGTCCCACAAAATTGGAAGCAACGTCTCCAAAAATGACCTAAATAGTATTAACAGGGAAGTTTAACCCCAATTCAAACCAACATACACTGGTAGACATTTCACCTCGAGTTTATAATACTCGTCACAGGCTCGTTTCATAAAATTTGCCATGAAATGGCCACTGCTGTAAGATCCTCTATTTAAGAAGCTTTTATAATTCTGGCATTTACGCTTCACAGAAGCGGTACAACCGCGCAGTTCATGAGAATCTGACGAACATCCTAATTCATGTTGATATGATTAAGATTTCATTGTATATACTATGGGCCCCGTCAAGCGATTTTGGTACTTATCGCCTATGCGAGCAGCGAAGGTTCAGGCGAGCCTGCGCATCCGCGCAGTCTCGCCAGAACCTTCGCTGCTCGCTCATACAAGCAGTGAATCAAGAGGAACCTTCAGGCAGAAAGCCATATCCCTGGCCCCTCTGAATGGCTGGGCATGCGCAGTTAAATTTTGTCATGACGGAATGCTCGAAGACACAAATTCGCTTGGCGGGGCTCATTTGATATCCTTATGCGCGTTATTAACTAAATGGTTTACATTGAAGATTTACCAGTATTTGTGATGTCGGCAAGTGAGGCTGAAGATTTTAAAAAGTCAACATTAACTGGTGCAAATGTACCATACAATCCTAAAGACCCACGTCAGGAACAACGTGACCTAAACAAGCTTGAACCTAATGAAGGTATCAATAATTGATTTTACGATTATTTTTAACTTGCCGGTGGGAATGGCTTCCACCCCATTTTATCTTTAGAATAAAAAACTTTCTGGCAAACATTTCTCCATGCATCAGGGCATCAAGCATCAATATCATTAATTTCCTTTTTTCAGAACAAAATAGAAGTGGGGGCAATGTTCAGGAATCGATACAATCAACCCACAGCCCCCATAAGAGACACCAAAGGGAAAGAAACAAAACCATGAAACAACAGACCCTAATGGAAACATCGATAGCGGAAAGCCAAAAGGATAGTTACTTTCCCACAAAATGGCCAATAGGTTATCCAAAATAAAATAATATAAGCGACACAAACACCGGAAGACAAACCATAACAAAAATAAACCGCGACAGAAAGCCCTTGCTTTCTATATCTCTCAATGTAATATCATCATTTTTATGCCCATTGTTAAACGAAAATAGCGAAGTTGAAATTCTTAATGACTACAAAATACCTGTTATATGGCAGTCAGCGGATGACTTTCATTATGTTTTGTCTTATTTCAGTCCCTTGAAAATAATGTTGGCCAGTCGAAGTAGCCGCTGATTACTTGCTTGCTACCATGCTTTCTCCGTAACACCCAAACTCATTTTAACCCTTATCTTGCTGAATATTCAGTTTAGCCACACCCATTTTTGACTCTGAACCAATCAGATCACTTGATGTAATTTATTCTTAGAAATCCATAAACTTCATGCCAAACAGTATAGATCCTGATCAGATGGCTTCAGAAGCCATCTAATCTGGATCTACACTGTTTCCAAAAATAGGGGTTGTTGTTAACAGTGTGATAAGAGTTAATGATGCAATTCTTTTCTAGGAGTTGTACTGCCACGAAAGGAAAACTCAAAGCACTGAAAGTACTGGTGGGTCGACTGTCTCGGAGAGTAGGCTGTGAAAATAGGCCTGAACTTAGAGTTTACGTTCAACCCTTAAATTTCAATATTTTAAGTGTATGCCTGATCAGACGCCGCGTTATGAAGCGTTGCATGACGTCTGTTAAGGTATCAAGTCACGGTTTGCTAATGCACCAGTCAGAACCCCAATCCAAGTTCTTGTTGCTGCAGTTTATTTATCTTTTTTCTATTCATTTATTTCTTTACTTCCTTGACCTTGCCCAAAATCTTTTCAGCCTTACTGTAGGCCATTCTTCATTAGATTCATCTTACTCCACTTACAATATTCCATTGATAGTGCTCAGGTGCAAATGCAAAACGAATTTTGCTGGAAAAGTTTTTTTTCTGCTAATATATTTTGATCACTTAACTGCCTTCTAAAATGTATGTCCTAAGTCTTCTTTTTGCTGGATCTGTATATGGCTCAGAAGGTTTAATAGGTTCCGTTAAGCGCCCGCTGAGCTCCG
Organism: Lucinisca nassula; assembly: GCA_963580285.1. Classification (NCBI taxonomy): domain Eukaryota; kingdom Metazoa; phylum Mollusca; class Bivalvia; order Lucinida; family Lucinidae; genus Lucinisca; species Lucinisca nassula. The sequence goes on along the minus strand of OY757016.1, from coordinate 86,141,444 downwards.
TCAGCGAGCTTCGGTTGATTGCGTTCATATGATAGACGCATAAGATGTCAATCACAACAATTCTCGTCTACTTTGTTGTCTACTAGCAACGTTAAAAGTCATTGATGCAAACAATGTGGACCTAGATCGAACAGCTGTTTGCCTAAATGTAAAAGTAGGTTTAAAAAGTTTGAAAAGTATTCGAAGCAGGCGCAATAAACAGTCGCATCTTAAGGGTTGTAGCGACAGCACTGGTTTGTCGACAGTCCTGAACTGCGACTTATAGTGTTTCTTTTAATCCTGAAACACCAGCATTTTTAGCGTGTTCAAATGCCGTGTTCTGTGGCGTCTATCTGGTTGACACTGTTTGTCAAACCAAACACTTGATTCTTGTCAAGGTTCTGACTTATCTGATTGCCTAGATCGGGGCCTAGACCGTTATGTACAAACAGGTAGATGTGAAACTAACAGCTGAATTAAACCCTTTTGTTCGGGCCTCCTTATAGTCTGACCAGATGCTTCTCTTGCTTCATGAAGGTCCACTGGGCTCTTATTTATCCTTAAAGCGCACAATGAAAACTTTGATCAGACTGTGCGGATACACAGGCTGACCTGAGTCTTCGCTTGGCGCATGTGTAAATTGTAGGAAACCTGTGCCCTGGCTCAAATCGAATTTTCTGGGCCACTCTAAGTATTTGCAGCTATATAAGCATCCTTAGTGTCCCTCGTATTTTTAATTATTTTCATAACCTGAAATGGCATTTTTCAACTACATGTACCAGGAGATAAACTGCACTACAATGAAGTACGGGGAAATATATACCGCTACCACAAAGCAGCCAACACCAAGCACAGTGAATTGAAAAAAAAGCTAAAAAGGTTTTCCTTAGGAAAAAAAATGAAACCATACATCAGACAGGAAATCGACAATTAAGTTTCATTCGTCAAACTAGCTAAGTTTGGCCAATCAGAAGCCCCTTTTGTTTTCTTCTGTTAAGTTTTTTGCAATCCAAGAGATTTCAGAGCCTCAGTTTCAAACCTACATAACCAACCATTTTAGTCGTTGTTCATTGTTTTTCGTATTGTACTTTTTCTCAGTTGTCTCGTGGTATTTACTGTTTTAGTGGATATGCCATGGCAAAGAAAACGACCAAGAACCCCCAAGGATCAGCAGCTCATGTCTTCTTCTAGTCTTTCTTCCGACGATTTTAATCCTGCTGCCTATATGGGCAGAAGAAAGGTAAGAAAAAGCAGATGTGAGAAACATATCCACAGAAGTCTAGATTTACATTAATAAGTTGCGCAAATGACTAACTGTGTTTGCTCCATATATGTTCATTATAAAGGATATCCTACCGAGATTATTCAGGTTCATACACAAATACCGGACCGCCTAGATTCCTTTTGATATTTCCTGCTAGCACTATTTGTTTTATGAAAATGTCTACGGATGTTCTAGTAAGTAGTTTTTTTTTGCTATTTTGCTTTTTTTTGCAAATGATTTCAAATATTGATAAGAACATCGTATTTGTTTTGATTTTAATTTCCGCCCAGTTTTCTTGCTGCTGACAGTTTTATGGCGGTGGCGCTGGTATTGCATTCTTAACATGTAGTTACTCAGGAATGGCAATCAGAAAAAAAAATAACTAAAAAGGCATAACAATAAAGATAAGGTTAATTAACGATACATAATACAAGTGAAGGCAAAAATCAGAAATTAACCCTCATCAGAGACACCAACAGGAAAGAAACAAACAGCCAGAAGTTCAAGTCTTATCTCCCTTTCTGACGAGTGTGCGTTTTTGTATGTTAGCGTATATTTGTCCGAGGGTATGTGCTTGAGTGTATGTGTGGTATGTAGCATTTTTTCATTTTGATGTTTCCTAATTCCCTTATTGGTGATGACATTGCGTGATTAGGTTCGCTACTTAAAAGGATAAAACGCCCATAAATGACTTTTAACGGCAAATTGTGTTTTAAAGAAATAACACATAATTTGGAAGATATATGTATAAATTGTTACACCCGTCATTGTTTTAATATTGTTTTTTAACTCTCACCTTGCGAGGACAGTTTGAAAATTTGGCAAGTATGCACAAAACAAAAAAATCTGTACTAATCGCTGAAAAGCGTTACCATAGATGAAATATTAATGCTTACATTGCTAATACGCATGGTTATTCTTTACTTTAACTGCTAAATTGATGTATATGCAAATTGAAAACAGGAATACTGATGAACAAATAACCATATACAATAATGCCAACACCACAGTTAATAAATGTGAAAAGAGAAATTACATTTAAATGGAGATTATGATATTGGGCATTAAGATGGCAATCTATGGGGACAGTTAAAGAATTTGGCAAATATATTCAAAATTATACACAATGAAAGAAAACCTGTACTCATTACCAAGCAGCTCCTGCCTAAATGAGACCGTGCTGTCGACTTTCCTACTATTTTAAGGCACATGATCATATTTGAATTGCATAAAAACACTAAAAAAATGAAAATCAATAATACTGGTGATCATACATTTCTGTACAATAATAACAACACTATAATTAGTTCATATGGAAGTAATGAGTGTGTTCTTTAGTGTATCCCTTGCTTCTAAATGGTAAGCTTTTTAGAATATATTAAACTACTCAAACATCATAATGAAGACCATACATGACTTAAAATGTTTCAATTAGAGTCTAGCTGCAAACATTTAAGGCCACGTCTCTGTGCAAGAATAATATAGCTTATGAATGCTGATATGAGTCAGAGCAACGTTACATTTTATTACGTTTATGGGTTCTTTATGTAGTAATGCCCTCTGCATATGTCGTGTAAAGAGGTACTATAATAAAAATAAAGCGATCGAATTTCATTCGTCTGAGAACACAAAGGGACTATTGTCGTCAATCCGGTTACATTGAACATGTCAGACTCCCTAGTTATATTAGTTAAGTAGTGGACAGCTTTGCTTCGCTCTTCGGTTGCACGGCGATAGGCCGGACATCGGACTCCATTACGGCCCCATCCTAAATCTTTTGAATTCAAAGATGGTGGAGCTTGATATTTCCTGGGTTTGACCCTCCGTGATCTAACTTGTAGTTTTCTTCTGACCTATCGTCGGATTGTCGTTGGGACCTCAACCCAGATTCATACTCAATACATGATCGTTTTAGTGTGTATTTTATTATGAATCACAGTTGGGCAAGGATACCTCTATGCGAATATATTTGTTTTTGTTATTATGTTTAATACTGCACTGGAACTGAGGATGAAAGTTGAAATTTCATAAACTGCGGAGTTGAAGCCCCCACCGCCAGTAACTTTACTACTGACCGTACCATAGGCGGTCGTTCTTTTGCAGTGCTCGTTGGTTCATCATTCGTCTGATGTTTTTGTGTATGCATCCATGTCGCTTACTTTCTTTAGGTGACTTGAGATGGCTGCGTTCTTTGATTTGATTGTGGCCTTTCCTAGGTGACCTGTAAACACTAGTTTACATCTGGAATATAGTTTCATTACATATTATTAACAGGTCTGTATAATAAATGCGTTGGAAAACCACACTGTTTTAGATAAAAGTTGGAGTTTCCAAAGGTATAGAATATTTGTCTTGAAAACATTAGATCCTATTCGATGCATGGCTTATACAAATATATCATTTGTGTCATAATGAAAATCTCATTTGAGAGTTAAGAAAGATAGTATTATCGCACATGCATGTAGATGCGTTTAATTGCGTTTATGCTTACCGTTATCTTTATGTAGAGGGAATGCTTTTGCAGCATTTATCCACATCTCCAACGAGCAAGAACAATTTTTACTTTCAGATCACAACTAAGATGAAAGGACACTTTTTATCCTGAAAGCATTTAGTGTTACCTGGGGTAATCGTTAGGCCTCTTAGTTTTTTAGTTTTTTTTTATTTATGAAAACAGTACAACTATCTTCACTGCATACAACTTGGAAAGTATAAAACATTCACAGAAAGAGTAAAAATTAAATGTTGCTCTTTAGAAATATATTATGACTATCATACAGAACCATTATTTACCTGATAATCTGACACTGATGTGTCGTCGAAATGTGTTTCTGGTCCTCCGTTTGCAGAACCTTGTTTGAAACGATTATTTCTAAACGCCATTTTAAAACAATATGAAAAATGTAGATGCATATGAACAAAACAGCATTTAATTCTCTTGATTCCAAAACTAATAGTATAGTAGCCACGATGCTAACATGTGTAACCAGTTTTGTCAAGTTTCATACAGCGAACTGTCACCGTCCTGAATACTATTGCTAGTACACAAAGATGAAGAGAAGACATAGGGCTCAGCCAGTGTTATAAAGCAAAATCTGAGCGTAACTTATCAAGAGAAAACAAAGCTATCGCTGTGGAAATTTGAGGTTTACAAAGCCAACTGTTAAAGATAACATATAATAACATTACTTTACAAAAACACAATTGAAAAGCCGAGTCAGCAACTCTTTTTCAAAAATGTGATAACTTAGATGTACTAACCAAATAAGAATTGTATACAACTTACATGAATGGTAAAGGAAAATTCAACACACAAACGAAATAACCACACAGTATGCCACTCTCAGTGTAAAAGAGAGCCGCAGGTGAAGAACTGCCTTGTAAGGATCAGTAATAAATTACTGCTTGTCTGTAGCTCCCTTCACGAAATCCCATCCTCGACATAGACATAGGTAAATTTAAAAATGGGGCTTCCATATCAGTGGTCTTGCAACGATTGTCTGTTATAGAAGTGAAGGTAATGATCAGGAGAAGATACTTAACTTAATTACAACATTACAGGTAGAAAGCCAAAAGAGATTTGTTTCTTTCACACAACATGACCAAACGGCTTTTAAAGAAAAAAGGAAGTTAGCAGTACAAGCATACGAGGACAGACAATGTCAATAATAAAATATAGAAGTGAAGGCAATGAACAGGAATCGATACAATTAACCCACAGCTCCCATCAGGGACACCAAGGGAATGAAACACAAACATGAAACAACTAGACCATAGCGGAAAGCCAACAGGCAGTTACTTTCCTACAAAATGGCAAATTGGCTATCCAAAGCAAAATAATGTAAGCGATACACACACTCAAAGAGATGCCATAACAAAAATAAACCACGACAGAAGAACCGCCTTGGAACCTCTATCGAAGCACCGCATTGTCACGATCATTAGCAATGTTTACTGAGGCGGTGGAGGGGTTGGGCTTAAATCGACTTGGCTACCTCCTCGCTCTTGGATCAGCATACGTTTACACAAATAATCAGCATTAGTTTACACAAATGATTTCTTCAGTACCTATGAAGGGTTTCTAATTCATCAGTGCAATATCTCCGAATTTACAAAATCAAACGAATGAATTTACTGAAGAAAACCAACAATATCGGACATTGTTGGGCCCGACCAGAAAGAAAATATCAGGTACAGGCGACTTGTTTAAAAGTATCAGGCCGTTGGCGTCATATAGTCTGAGACCCGACCCACCGGTCTACAACTAAAAGGGAACATTTAACTGAACTAGGCAATCTAACGCTTTTCTGTCCACACGGCAATGGCTTAAAACAATAATGCAATCAGTATTTCTGCCAGACTTAACATGTAGAATGCTGCCAGTGCTTCATTAATCGTTATTACAACCTTACTTCGAAGAAGTTGGAGGGGCATATTGCTTTTGGGGGTTCGTCCGTCTGTTTGTCCGTCCATTACGCCTTTTGAAGCGTAGCACAACTTTAGAACTATGTATATGCGAGGGTCTGAAATTTTTATATGTATTGCTCATGACATAATATTTTAAATAGAAGTGAAGGCAATGATCATGAATCGATACAATAACCCACATGTCCCAGCAGAGACACCAAAGGGAACGAAACATAAACATGAAACAACTAGACCCTCATGGAAACATCAATAGCGGAAAGCCAAAAAGACAATTCCTTTCCCACATAATGGCCAATTGGCTGTCCAAAATAAACTAATATAAGCGATACACACACTCAAAGACAAACCATGACAAAAATAAACCGCGACAGAAAACCGCCTTTGAACGGTCAGCGAAACGAATTCCACTGGGAGCTTAAATCGATTTTAAGTGGCCACAATCCTTGTCCTTTTTTCCGTCGCGATTTAGACAAATAATTTGTTCAGTCCTAACGCATCAGTGCAACATCTGCGTGAACACAAAAATCAAACAACCACAGAGATGAAACAACGTTGAGGACTCAACAGCAAGAAACCACTGAAATGCTGGAGCAAAAGAAGACCAACAGTTAGACTCCAAAGCATTTTAAGACGCATTTTTTCTTAGGATTAACCCCTTTCCTGAGTCATGGCCCTTTGAAATAAATGGGATAAATCTTGTAAGCGTAGTATCAAAAACAATTGAAGCTAGAACCTTGAAAGTTTAGTAATGGATTGGTAGTGATGAGTAGATAACCTGATTAACTTTTGAATAAATTCCGTGTAATGGTCCTTTGTCTATTCGGGCATTTGTATATTGCAAGTTTTGTGAAACAGAACATAACTTTAGAATCGTGTATATTAGAGTTTTGAAATTTCATATATGGATTATATGAATTCCCCATGAAAATAGCTGGCACGTATATTTTCTCACCAGGATTCTTCCCCTTTCCTGAGTTATTGCCCTTTGAAACAATTTGGACAAAATCATGCCAGCAAAATTTCTCAAAAACTAGCTAGTGCCTTTAAAGTTTATGAAAAAATTTATAGTGATGAGTAGTTGATTGGATTAACTTTTGAATGAATTAAAAAAATAGCTCATGAATTATCATCGTTTTTTGCGTTGTCAGCAATTTATCTAAGAAAAACATAGCTCTGCGCGGAAGCACCATGCAGCCCAATCTATTTCTCCAAGCCCCGATTGGCGGGAGCGTAGTTCGTGAGTTACTGCGCTCTGTAAATGTGGGCAATTTTATTTTTTCATCAAAATATCTCAAAAAGTATTAAAGCCAAAGTCTCGAAACTTGGGGGATTGATTCGGATGATGAGTAAATGAGCTGATGAACTTTTGAAAAAAATCTGAATTTTTGTACAAAAGTTATGACCGTCATGAAATTTCAGCATTTTAACTTGTAAGCAAGATATCTCTACAACAATTAAACCTTATAGGCTAATAGGAGATGACAAGTAGATGGCCTGAATTACTTTTTAGAAAATTCTGAAAATTGTTTCTTGAGCTGCTGCCCTGTGGAAATTTCATTGTTTTAACACTATAAGCAAGATATCTGATAAAAAAACTACTGGTTGCAAGCAGTGCTAGGGTCGAGAAATTGTGGGGTTGGCGTTTCATATACACAAGCTCTAATTTACTAAGTATACGGCGTATCAGAATTCCGATACAGACATGTACGTATTCCAGCGTATACATATTTACTTTTCTTTATATTGCTCGGTTGGATACGCATCCGATTGGTCTTAAGAAGGTAACGTGTTCGATAATCAGGTGCAGTAACACCCTTTTCTGCAAATATAACAACAACTATTTACTATGTGGGACGTATGATTTGGTTAGGGCTTTTGGTAGCTGCTGGTTTGTTTGTTTGTATTCGAGTATAACGGCTCAGTCAACACTATCAATTTGTAGCTTTTCCACTCTTTTCCTAGACAGGCTTATTTAACGTCACTACAGCTGTTGTCTGGGAATGAGTGGCAGCCGTCAAAAGTCTCCCTGCCCTACATCATAGTGTAGTTTATATTTCCTTGTCCTTTTGGATCATTGATTCCAGTGTGGAATTTTGAAAATATTGAGGGTCACTGATGAGGCCTAAATGACCGAAACTAGCTAGTCTGGCCCAGAAAACATGTACACTCCATATTTCCAGTTCTGTGGTGTATTCCTTGCTTCCAAAGGATAACCCTTTCTAGAACTTATTTATATGTACGCGTTTAGCCAGTACAGAGCACATTCTTTCGCTAGAAACCGACAACTGCCCATCTTGAATCACGAAACCGGGTGCTGAAGTCAATGCGGTTATATATTTTTCCGAATTTACATACTAAGTAGCTATAAAATTCTGGTTCCGATAGACCTTGTTGCAGAAGAGGCTAAGGCTGTCAAGCGACTTTTTTTTTTAATATATGAGAAAAATGATAAGCTCGCATGTCTTAAAATACGAGTCCTAGATGCATGAAAAAGACCATTATATAGTTTATATATGTCACCATTTTGTTGTTTATTGTAGATGTCTGCGCCAGTGCTGTCCTCGCTGCAAAATCTAAAACAACAGTACAGAAGAAAATGCAGTATTGACTCAATCACAGGTACTTGAGCTATAAAGTTTCAAAACGAAATGTCAATCTTGAGATTTAGTTCAGTCTATGCTCTGATGGTGCAATCAGCGGTTTAATGTATTGGCCTGTTGATGGCCTAGGACATACGAATACTGCCATCTAAACAGGAAGAAAAGCCCGATAACCGGCTAATCGTCTGAAACCACTAAAAGAAAAGAAAGAGTACAAAATATGTGCAAAAATACACACAGTCCAAGTACACAATAAAAATATGAGCAACTGCAAAAGAACGACAGCCTTGGGACAGTCAGCAGTAAACTTCTATGAGCTTAAACTTAGAACTGCTTAATTACACAATTTCAATAGCAAACTGCTTCCTATGAAGGAATACTAGCACAACTGTGGATAATAAGTAAAAGCAATATGTATGACTGAAAGTCATCATATTTACGGTCTCAGTGCATTTACAGAAACTTGCTATAGTTACCTACTTGATCACAGTGTTGTTCGTTCTTTAATGAATGCAGTGACTCACGCGATCATTTAGTGACGTCAAAATGAACGATGACTCTTCCTATCATGATCGGATGCTGGCGACGTTATGGCGTCAACGGTGCTCCTCTACCATTGATAGGAACATGTGTGCAAGTGTTTTCTTATTTCAGTTTAAGCCCTCAAACCAGAATTGTTGGTCACATAATAGATGGAAAGTATTGAAAATATCGGGCTTGAAGAAATAGATTTGCTGCATGATGCTTCCACGCAGAGCTGATACCCACCGCACACGACCACTGGTAAACCGCTTAGAGGTTCTAAAAACAGAAGTGAAGGCAATGATCAAGAATCGATGCAATTAACCCACAGCTCCCATCAGAGATACCAAAGGGAAAGGAACACAAACATGAAACAACTAGACCCTAATGGAAACATCAATAATGGAAAGCCAAAAGGACACTTACTATCCTACAAAATGGCCAATTGGCTATCCTAAACAAAATAATATAAGCGATACATACCCCAAGACAAGCCATAACAAAAATAAACCGCGATAGGAGAACCGCCTTGGAACTGCCAGTGAAACGAGTTCCACTGGAAGTTGGGGGTGTGGGGGTGCTTAAATCGATTTTAAATGGGCACAATCCTCGCCCTTCCTTCCCTCACAATTTAGACAAATAATCTGTTCAGTCCACATGAAGGCGTCCTAGCTCACCAGTGCAAAATCTGAGGACTCGACAGCAAGAAACCACTGAAATGATTAAGTAAAAGAAAACCAACAGTTAGACTGCCCAGGCAAAGCGGTGCAAATCGGACCGTCCATAAACCCTATTGGTTTCATAAACACTATTGGTTTCATTGGGCGATATGGCTTGAGATGTCATTTCATCTCAGTGTCGGGTAAAAATCCCACAAAATTGGAAGCAACGTCTCTAAAATGACATATACAGTGTTGACGGGGACATTAAATCTCAAATCAAACAAACAAATATTTGTTTAATGTTCAATGAAGTGCGAAGCACATTGGGTTACGTGTAAATCTTGTACACTTCATGGACTTCGTATTCTTTCTGTAAAACATGTTCAAGCGAACCCTAAATTTGCCCATTGACCAGAGTTGTTCATAGGTCAACGAGTGTTAAATACATTCTATTTATCTCTTAAATAATCCCTGTTGAGGTCAGAGCAACAATCTAAGGCTATAGCAGACAAACCGTGGGGCTTAATCTCAGGGCATAAAATACTTGGGTGTACCCCTCACAAAAAATAAAACATCCGACACAGAGTCGGAAGTTCGACCCAACGGCATTTTTCCTGAACTGCACAGGTAAATTATTGTTATTAAAATCTTTTAGCCACATTTCCGTAAACCTTCCGTCAGGTGCTTTTCTAAATTGATCAGACTGTGTGAATCTACAGGTTTTACAAATATTTTCTCTCCTCACTTATACCTTCTGTACCGTTTATTAGGCAGCCGTTTTCTGTCAAGGATAGAATACAATTGGTCCCTAAAGATTTTTGTTTCTGGACAAGGAGGAAGGGTATACCCCATTGTATTTCAAATAGTTTACCTGTTTTACCAATAAATATTTTATGAGATTTTTGCAAAGACAGCTCTCCATATTTTATTTGTTTTTTCAGACATTGAAGAAACTGTATCGAAATTAACGACACATCATCTCTACAGTTTTGACATATCAGATAACAAGATATTGACAGTTGATTCCCTGTCATCGTCAACACTGGAAGCTCACTTCGAAAAGCTAGAAAGATTGGATTTAAGTTCCAATACTTTGAAAGAATTACCAGAATCTATCTTTAAGGTACTTTTTCACCATTGCTTTTAACATAAGTCTATTGGTTAGAATGCTTGATGTTATAGACTTGGATCTGGTTTAGACAAGAACGTATTTTAACGTACACATTATTTCGAATTCATAAACTTAGAGCTTAAACAAGTTGTTTTCTAAATATGCATGTGCACACTGTGACGCTACATGGCCACCAAACCAAGATGACATTAATTGATTGCAATCGTGAAAGGTTTCTAAAATTTCTTTGTACGATAATAAGCCAAGGCATTTTAGTATTTCGGAATACATTCCTTCTATTTAGAAATTCGTTTTATCATATGACGTCGCGTCTGAGAGTGTAATAACGCCATGTATTATTTTCCATAATCCACTAGTGGATTAAATATGCAAATTAGCTAGATACGTCCCGTAACGTTACATGTACGACGTCCTAAACGACGTCGCGTTTACTTATGGTGGAATGTTGACATTTTTGTAAACAATCGTGAATAATATGCGTTTTAAATGTCATATGATAAATAGAATCTTGCATTCGTGCTCATGTATTATTGAATTTATTAAACTCTTTGAGGAAAAGGGATAAAATGCTCGGCAAAGCCTCGCATTTTATCCCTTTTCCTCAACTCGTTTAATAAATTCAATAATACATGAACACTCATGTAAGATCCTCTATGTATAATATTTTCTGCATTTGTTCTGTGGTAAAATTCTACTTTAACTGTCATAAGTTCACATCCATCAATGACATATTCTCACTTGTTTACCATATTATTTAGTATGATAATTATACTAAAAATAATAATATTAATTATAATGCAATTACTATAATAATTACCATTAATTTTATTATTATTACAGAATATGCCAAGCCTTCAGGTGCTGGATGTCAGATGCAATCAGCTGGAAGTGTTTCCAGTAGGAGTTTTACAATGTGAGAATCTCAAAGATCTACTGCTTTCAAGGAACAAAGTAAGTGCATATGAAAAAAACAAGGAATGTTACTCTAAAACATAAAGTAACAAAAAACGAACATAGCCATCTCAAGCCGTTGTAAAAGCAGAAAGACCAAGGGAGAGGACTGTGGTCGCGTAAAAACGATTTAAGCTCATCCTATTCAGTATTGTTTACTAACCGTTTTAATATGGTGCTTCTGCTGTGGTTTATTACTGTCATTGTTTGTCTTCATATGTATGAACTTCAAATATCTCTTTTATTGTGGCTAGCCTTTGGGCCATTTTGTGTGAATGGAACTAGCCTTCAGGCATTAAACGTGTCATCAGGTGAACGAGTCCGTGAAATGAACACCCCCTTAAACCCAAATTTATATAGAGAAAACTGGGGTTTACGGGGGTATACATTATTTTTCTTATCTCATTGAGGCGGTTCTAACGAGCACCAACGACCTATGTTTTGAGTATAAATAAGAAAAATATCACAAATTTTCATCAGACTAATGACCTTCTTTGAGGTATGAAAAATGCACTATATCACACGGATGTGTTATCGTAATGTGATGATTTGCTTACAGTGATGTTGCTTTGTGTTTGTGCCAATTTCCCTTTGGTGCCCTCTTTGGAAAGTGTTTGAAGATTTTATCGATTCCCTGATCATTTTCCTTCATTTATATCTTGAGTACATGACGACACTTGTAAAATCAAAAGACCCCATTCATCTTGTATGAATCTTAACGTTTTCGAGCAGATTTGCAGTAAATATGATATTTTGGAAAACGTGTACACTATAATGAAAAAGAACCGTTTTAGTGATGCATTGGTAAAAGAATAACAGAAATAAACACACAAATGTTTTTTTATGTATTTTAGATACCAGAAATGACCTTGGAACATTTCAACTTGTCTATCAAGAGGCTCGATATGTCATACAATAAACTAACGTCCTTACCCAGTGGCATTGGTAACTACTTCCACAAACTCAAAGAAATGTTATTGAACAAGTGAGTATTAAAACAAATGGTTGCACTGAGTTAGTTGGTTACATACATTAGCTAGGTGTTTTTTCTTGATCAAATGTCATCTAAAGGTAGTATCACTTAAAATCAGTTGCTTCTATAAGAAGCAAGGCCCTACCCATCGGGCCTTGGAAAAATAGATTGGGTTGCATGGTGCTTCCCCCAGGGCTGAAGGGTAAACGGCATGGAAGTTGTAACCCTGTCTAGGAAAAGTGGTGTGAATCGAATTGTTCATTTAATCCTAGCAGTTTCTTTGGGCGGTAGGGCTTCGGATGTCATTTCATCTCAATGTCGGGTTACATTACACGTTGGGGCTTGAAGAAATAAATGGGCTGCATGATGATTCCATGCAGAGCTGAAACCAACTGCACACGAGTACTGGTAAACAGCTTAGAGAATCTAAGCCTGCCGGGGTAAAGCGGTGCGAGTCGGCCCGTCCATGCTTTTAAACCCTATTGGTTTCATTGGTCGATTGGGCTTGAGATGTCATTTCAGCTCAATGTCGTGTAAAAGACCCACAAAATTGGAAGCAACGTCTCCCAAATGACCTATACGGTATTGACGTGGACGTTAAACCTCAATCCAAACAAACAAACAATACATTCTCGCACAATCGGAAGTAACGTCATCAAATGAACTAGATAGTGTTGATTGGCATCACGAGAACACGCCTATATAATTTGGACCCCCCTCATACCCCACTTTTATATAGTAAAAGTGGGGTTCAAGGGGGTATACATTATTTTTCTTATTTCTGCTCAAAAACATAGATTGCGGGGACTCGATAGAACGCGGTTCTATCGAGTCCCCGCAATCTATGTTTTGAGCAGAAATAAGAAAAATATCACATTTTTCCCCTTAAAATTTATAATTTTTGGCCAAAAAATTGGCAATGTATTTGGATAGGGGCGTTTTCGTAATGGAGACGTTAAACTACAATAAAACAAGCTAAAAGTGATAAAGTTTAAGCCCCGACAGAAGCATGCATTAAAGAGGGGGCAAGATATGCTTCATTTCATCGAAAGTAGTCTGCTGATGAAAGAAGGCAATGCACCATTTCAGATATTTTATCCTCTGTGATGAGTTACCTTTTATCCTTGTGTTATAGAAATTTCATTATTGAAATATCGCTGGTAGAATGCCAAAGAATGTTATATGTTAGAAGGCTGACTGTGAGATAATACGTTTCATCTAGCAATTCCGCAAGACCGATGCGTATATATCTAACCACCGAACAGAATGGTCACAGCTGAAAGTACACAGATAGTAAACATAGGTGCAATCCAATTAAAAACTTCTTTGTACAATATGAATAATATACTGATCACTCCTGAGCATTTTCAAAGAAAACTATCTGTTTGAACATTTCAGCAATGACATAATGGAGCTTCCAGAGACACCTTTGGGTTTGAAAGAGCTGAAGAGGCTTGATATTTCCCATAACCAGATAGACTGCATCCCGGAAAATTTTCTACATACCTGCAGCAAACTCGAAGTTTTGGAGGCATCATTCAACCATATAAGTAAATACTAAAAATACAGTTTAACATATACTTAATGTTAACGTGCCTATGGTATTCGGCCCCCGCCCGTTGGGGCTTGAAGAAATAGATGAGCTGCATGATGCTTCCACGCAGAGCTGCATCCGACCCGCACACGAGTACTGGTAAATAAAAGTGGAGGCAATGGTCAGAAATCGATACAATCAACCCACAGCTCCCATCAGAGACACCAAAGGGAAAGTAAACACAAACATGATACAACATACCCTAATGGAAACACCAATAGCGGAAAGCCAAAAGGACAGTTACTTTCCCGCAAAATGGCCAATATGCTATCCAAAATAAAAAAATATAAGCGACACAAACACCCAAAGACAAACCATTACATGACAGAAGAACCGCCTTGGAACGATCAGTGGAAATGAATTCCACTGTGGGGGGTGGGGTTAAATCGTTTTTACGTCGCCCTTACTTCCGTCGCCATTTAGACAAATAATTTGTTCAGTCCGCAACTTGTGTTTAAACCGCTTAGAGGATCTAAGCCTGCCCAGGCAAAGCGGTGCTAGTGTCGGGCCGTCCATGCTTATAAGCCCTATTGATTTCAATTGGGCGACAGGGCTTGAGACGTCATTTCATCTCAATGACGGGTCAAAGTCCCACAAAATTGGAAGCAACGTCTCCAAAATGACCTTTACAATGTTGACGGGGACGTTAAACCTCAAATCAAACAAACAAACAAAGCCTATGGTATTATGTTGTGAATCGCAGCCTGTTTGCCAAGTCTTCTTGGCGGACTCAAATCCTTCGGCATGTGAGTATGTTCTATAAAAGGTAAGAAAGCTGTATTGGAAACCATGACACCTAAATATACTTGTTCGTAGTTGATCGGTCGCGGAAGAGAAAGATGACTAACAAGTGTTTGTCAAATAGTGCACGCAATGCAAACAATAACGGGAAATGCAGTTTGAAAGTGGTTTTCTAGTCCTTAAAGCATTGTTTTTATTTCATGAGAGAAACCAAATGCTGTAATGTATTGTGTTTCTGCCGCTTTGTTGTATCTGTGAATCGTACATTATCTTGCATTTCCCATGGAAACATCAATAACGGAAAGCCAAATGCACAGTTGTTTTCCCACAGAATGCCCAATGGGCTATCCAAAACAAAAAGATATGTGTAATACACACATTCAAAGATGAATTATAACAAAAATAAAACTGCGACAGAAGAACCGCTTTGGAACGGTCTGTTAAAATTATTTTTCGATAAAATCGATTTAACGCGGCCGAAATCCTCGCCCTTCCATCGCGATTTAGACATATTGTGCAGCCCGCATGAAAGCTTCCTAGCTCATCAGTGCAACATCCAGGGAACACAGAAATCAAACAACCACAGAGATGAAACTATGATGAGGACTCGACAGCAGGAAATGACTGAAATGCTGGAGCAAAAAAAGAAAACAAAAAAACGTTAGACTACGATGAGCAAGACCAGAGATAGACCATCAGGTACTAACTTACATTACATAAAATGAAATTTTAATTTTCAGTAAGCCTGTAGCTGAGAACCGTCATAGAATCTAAGGCCTGACCCACAGGCGCCCAATTTAAGAGGGAAATAAAGTTATCAACTGTGATTGGGTAACTAACCATGAATGCAGTCTGTCGTGTAACATTTATGTTGCACCCAATCTTTTTATATCGAAGAATGATTTTACGAAATTGGGTACTGAAGTCATTGCAAGTACTTATGTTTCTGAATTTAAAGTTGGATTTGTAGTGTTGATTTGTTGGTTGCCATTTCGATAAGAAAATACAACCATTTTAACGAAACCAAGTTCTATATTCTATATTAAAATAGATCGAGATCTTAACCAATAAGCCTCGCGCTTCATTTTTCTTTGAAATTGTCAAGTGGTGATGGATGTTTAGTCATCTTAAACCAAACACTATCTGGAAGAATTGAACAAGCGACCACGAAGAAATTACTTTGTTTTCGCTTCAGTGAGGTTATACGGAAGTTAAAACGTTTTGCTATTAAGAATGCAGTCGATACGTAACAACTCAAGGAGGAAAATAAGCCCCTAATCCCATAACGTAAATTTCACAAATGCGGGCGCCAACCTCTTACAAAGATAATTATTTGACCTTTTGCTCAGTAAAGGTGTGTATAAAATTTTGTTACAGGTCATTTACCCAGTGAAGCGGTATCCAGTATGCTACCAAAGTTGAACAAATTGAAACTTCGAAGAAATTCTTTGGCTACGAAAACACCATATTACATTCCAAAATTTGTTCTGGACTTGCCTGGGTATGTCTTCTTTATTTTAAGAATTGTTGACTCTCGTTATCTCAAAAACTGATATCTGAAACTATTTAATATCTCAAACTAACCTTCGGGAATGTTCTTTTAATTTACCATAAGTTCTTGAAATTAATTGCACGACCCGCAGAAAAAGCGACCGACTGAAGTCGGTTGATTTTCAAAGATTGTCCTAAAATCACCGTGTCATTCTGTCAGTTTGTCTGTCCGTCCGTAACCCGTTTGTGAAAATTGGTGATAGTGACTTAACCGATTGGAATATTTAAATAATTTTTTGCATACTGATAGATATCAATGAGGTCGAACCAATGAACTTGCCAAATATTACATTCCATTTAGTATAGCCTCGCCGAGGCGAAAAATGTGAAATTTTTCGAACTGTTTCTTCTCGGAAACCGTTGGGCCGATTGAAGTCAAATTTCATATGGAGCCTCTATGGGTTGGTTAATACCAAAATTTGCTCATGGGGTCCAGATCACATGACCAAAATGGCCGCAAAGCCATATATGGTAAAACCCTTCAAAAATAGTCTTCTCCAGAACCACTGGGAAGATTTCCACGAAACTTGATAAATAGCACCTGGGACGTAGGCCCATCATAAAGTGCTAAAATGGTGACCCTGGGTTGACCTTGACATTCTTTGTGCCTAGGTCAAACTTTGACACATATGCTTTTGTATTGGAAAAGTAAGAATGCATTTTATCCTGCAAACGATTCAGAATACAGTACTAAAGTATAAGATAAATTTTTGCTCCTTACGATAAGGCGCATTTATTGGGGGAACCGTTTTAGGTCCAGGTCACATGACCAAAATGGCCGCCATACCCATATATGGTAAACTCATAAGCTAAAAGCATCCGGCGGCTCGTGCACTTCGGCTGAAGCACTGGTTCATTTATCAAAGTTGAGGTATTCTGAGTCTGGAAAGGTTTAAACCCTTATCCTTCTGTTCACGACAAGCCCTAACTTTGCAAACAGAGTAGACCAAGTGTTAGCCATCTGGCGAGGATCTACACTGTTTGACATTCAGTTTGTGAATTTGAAGGAATAAATACCATCAAGAAATCTGATTGGTTCAAAGTCAGAAATGGGTGTGACTAGCTTAATTATTCAGCAGGACAAGGGTTAATAAACATTAGCAAATGGATAATAAGGAGAATAAATAAAGCTACAAAAGTTTAAAAAGTCTCCCTGTACATCATCAATGTGCCGATTATACTTTCTGGTCATGTGGGATCATTGAGTTCATTTTGAATCATTTTGAAAAAAAGAGTTCTGCTGAAGCCGGTGCTAAAGGGCCTGGTCGGTGTTGCACATTTCAGTACTGGCCATGAATAGACTCAGAACACCGAGTATGTTATTTTTGTTTATTGTGTGTATCCTTTGCTTCCAAAGGATCTAACTATTTAGAGCTTATTTATCTTCACTGCAGCTGGTGTTGTGTTGTGTGGTGCCCGTAGAAGGTCTCACCGTAACCATCATAACAGAAGTGAAGGCAATGACCAGGAATTGATACAATTAACCAACAGCTCCCATCAGAGACACCAAGGGAAAATAAACACAAACCTGAAATAACTATACACTAATGGAAACATCAATAGTGGAAAGCAAAAAGTACAGTTACTTGCGCCGTGTGGCGGCCGTAAAAAGGCTCCCCGTATATCATCATAGTGCAGATTATATTTTCTGGTCCTTTTGGATCATTAAGTTCATTTAAAATCATTTGCCGGTGTTGCACATTTGTCATGAACAGAGTCTGCAATTTTCGTTTATCTGGTGTATACTTTGCTTCCAAAGGATCCACTATTAAGAGCTTTTTTCATCACTGCAGCTGGTGTTGTGCCGTGTGGCGCCCTTAAAACGTCACCCCGTAACTATCACAATAGAAGTGAAGACAATGACCAGGAATCGATACAATTAACCCACAGCTCCTATCAGACACACCAAAGGGAAAGAAACACAAACATTAAATAACTAGACCCTAATGGAAACATCAATAGGGGAAAAAAGGACAGTTACTTAACCCACAAAACGGCCAGTTGGCTATCCACAACAAAAAGATATAACCGATACACACACTCAAAGAAAAAAAACATAACAATAATTATATTATATTAAAACATGCATGGTTAAAATATATCATGGAATTAAAAGATACAGAAAAGAAAACTGCTCCTTCGATGTCGCTTTTGTTGTGGATCTATGCTGTGACGAAACATCTTTATGCTACATGCTCATTTGAAAATATGTAGTTTGTAAGGTATACAGTGGGATGGTCCTCCCCGACCCACTGTATATCATTTGACGGGGAGAATAAATGGGTTACCATCAGGTAACTGAAAAAAAAAAAAAAAAAAGATATAACCGATACACACACTCAAAGAAAAAAAACATAACAATAATAAACCGCGACAGAAGAACCGCCTTGGAACGGTCAGTGAAAGGAATTTCACTTGGGGTGGGGGCTTAAATCGATTTTTCGCGGCCGCAATCCTCGTCCCTCACTTCCGTTGCGATTTAGACAAATATTTTGTTCAGTCCGCATGAAGGCCTCCTAACTCATTAATGCAACAGCTCCGAGAACAAAGAAATCAAACAGCCGTAGAGATGTTACAACGGCGAGGACTCGACATAGAGAAAACACTGAAATGCTGGAGCAAAAGAAAACAAAAAGTTAGACTCTGCAGATTATACTTTCTGGACCGTTGGGATCATTCTGTTCATTTAGAATCATTTTGAAAAAAGAGCTCTGCTTTAGCCGGAGCTAGAGTTGCACATTTCTGTACTGGTCATGAACAGATTCAATGAAACCGAGTTTGCTGTTTTCGTTTATTTGGTATTGTCTTTGATTTCAATGGTTCTAAATATTTAGAACTTATTTGTCTTCACTGCAGCTGGTTTTGTGCCGTGTGGCGGCCGTAAAAAGTCTCCGCGTACATCTATGTTTTCTGGTCCTTTGAGATCATTGAGTTGATTTAGAATCATTTTCAAAATAGAGTTTTGCTTAAGCCGGTGCTAGAGGGCGTGGCAGGTGCTGCACATTTCAGTCCTGGTCATGACCAGAGTCAATTTAACCGAGTCTGCTATTTTCGTTTATTTGTCGTATTCTTTGCTTCCAAAGTATCCAGCTAGTTAGAACTTATGTATCTTCACTGCAGCTGGCGTTGTGCCGTGTGGCGGCCGTAAAATGTCTCCCCATATACCATCTTATTGCAGATTACATTTTCTGGTCCTTTGGGATCATTGAGTTCATTTAGAATCATTTTGATAATAGAGTTCTGCTTCAGTCGGCGCTAGAGGGCGTGGTCAGTGATGCACATTTCAGTACTGATCATGAACAGACTCAATAAAACCGAGTCTGCTTTTTTCGTTTATTTGATGTATTCTTTGCTTCCAAGGTATCCAACTATTCAGAACTTATTTGGTTTGGGAACACATTCGATTAATAAATTTTAAATTATGTCTATCGGCAATACAGAGGCAGCAGTGTATTTACATCCTCTATCGCGTAGAGAAGAAAAATAAAGTAGACTCGGTGATCCATTAGGAATAAAACTATAAGCTGCATCTGGTAGCAGTTTCGGTGTGCTTGATAATTACCCATTTCTGTATTTAGCTTTTGCAAAAACACCTGAGGATGTTCTTCAGCTTACAGGTGTGGATTTCGAGCCGTCTCTGTCGCATGCATCAGTTTATATTAATCATTAAGTATTTTCTTCCATAGATTTACCATTTTTAGTTAAGTTAATTGTTCTATAAATGTTAATATTCAACAAAGAACTTGTGGAGGGTTCAAGACTTTCCAGAGCCAGACTAGCCAGTATTGGTCAATTATGCCTCAGCAGTGACCCTCAGATAGTTTCATTCAAAATTCCGCAGTGGAACATTAATTCCAAAGGACAGGACTATGATGAAGGGCAGGGAGACATTTTACGGCTACCACACATTCTCATAACATCAGCTATAGTTAATTTAAATGTTCTTTGAAAATATAAATCTTTGGAAACAAGGACTTTTACACAGAACGGAAAACCGTGTAGTATGTTAAATTGAATTGTCCTTCAAATGGTAAAACACATTGATTGTTGAAATGTAGCGTATTTTAGATCAGCTGCAGTGAGCGCTAGATCAGCGCATGCTGCGGCCTGTTGTTCGTGGTCGTTTGTCCGTAGAGGTTCCGTAGTTAAGTTTTGGAATTTTTGGTGTTTCCTCCAGAATCGCAAGTCGGGTTGAGATTGAACTTAGTGTAATGGTTTGTCTTTAAGTGTGTCTTTCGCTTACATAGTTTCTTTTGGATAGCCAGTTGGCTACTTGTGGGAAAGTAACTGTTGTTGTTTCCATTTGGGTCTAAGAAATCCATGTTTGTGTTTCTTTCCCTTTGATGTCACTGCTGGGAGCTATGGGTTGACTGTATCGATTCCTGATCATTGCCTTCACTTCTATTTAGTGATTGTTATAAATGCGAAGTAGAGATTCCGAATGGATCATATCTTTGCATTTCATAAACATGGAATCCTTCAAACGACATCTCATTGAAAGTTGTATTGACCTGGAATTTGGTGGGATGCATACAGATAGGTCAGAGACAAAATGGACACCCTCGTGCAAGCCAGTTGCACTTGTAGTACACAACATTAGCACTAACTTTGAGCAATGAAGTGCAGCTCATGCTCAAACACTAGTGCACTTGAAGCTCAACTTGCTTAATGGATGTCAAGCTTGATTGTCTAGTGCATTGATGTTCAAAGCGAACTTGGCATTTAGCTTAATACATGTACCTAGAAAGTAGTCTTATTTATTGGAAAAATAATACTGATGACAGAAAATAAGCCTTTCAGCAATCATTTCTTTTATACCAATGCAAAAAGTATTTTTCTTCCTTGTTAATATTTTTGTTTTTCTTTTTTTTCACCCCCGCCCCTCAAATTCTTTTTTATTCTTTTTTGAAAACCTTTGACTTGATAATATTTGTCTTTTAGAAAAAAAGTTCTTCTTTTTATGCCCACGTAGGAGGGCATATAGTTTTTGCACTGTCCGTTTGTTTGTTGGTTTGTGTGTGGGTTTGTGGGTTAGTCCGTAGTTTTTTCCTCAAATTGGCTCCCACGGGGGCATTGCTCACTTATAGTGACAGATCTTGTTCTTTTTTATTTTAATACATTCTTAATTTCTTCCTCTATTTATTATTTTTGGACACGCCCATCGGGGCTTGAAGAAATAAATTGGGCTTCACACTGCTTCCACGCAGAGCTGAAACCGACAACGCACATGAGTACTGGTAAACCGCTTAGAGGCCCTAAGCCTGCCAAATCAAAAACGGTGCGAGTCTGACCGACTATGCATATAAACCGTTTTTTTGCATTCGGGAGGCAGGGCTTGAGCTATCCTTTCATCTCAATATCGGGCCAATATCCCACAAAATGGGAAGCAACGCCTCCAAAATGACCAAAATAGTGTTGCCTTTGACGTTAAACCCCAAATCTATCAATCAAAATATCCTTTATTTAGTCCTCTGTCTCTTATTCTCAAAAATAATCATTCTTTCGTTCATTCTAAAATATTTTGATATTTTTCATATGTCGACACCAAACATAGATTGTGGGCGCTTGCAAGAACCGCGTCATTGAGTACCCACAATCTATGCTTTTGTGCAAATGTAATGAAAATTATGTTTGCGCGTGTAAATCCCTCTTTACTAAAAAAAGTGAGATTTTCATTGGTATACATTTCACAGTCTTATTCACGCACAGTTATTGTTAGTGTTACCTGTTAAATCAATCCGCAGGTAACCGAAGTGTTGTTTTAACAATATTATGTCGATAAGTTTTTACACCTAGATTCTGATTAGCTTCCAAAATTTATGTTTAGGCAGAAGGATACTCGAGATTCCTGTTGTGGTAAAAAAAAAAGGTGCTCGTTAGAATTGCCTCAGAGAGGCGTTAGAAATTGCCTCAGAGAGGCAGTTTAAATGAGCAACTACAATCGGACAGTAAATAAGGAGTAGTTAATTAGCTACAGACAGTGGGAAAAGAGAGTAATACAGGGATGACCCTGAATTTCATTTCTTTTTTTATTGCTCCAAGCAGATTGTGGGTTTTTGTTAGAATTGCATCAATGAGGCGGCTCTTATGATGATCTATAATCTATGTGTGGGCGAAAAATGAAGATGTTTTTTTTGTCAAGAAAAATAGAAAAATATGTTGTTTTTTCATCCCAAACTGGCATCTAGAATCCTCAAATGCAAATGTCGGATTATTTCTATCCGTAAGAAATTTTTTGGCTGACATGGCCTAATGAGTATGAGTGCCCACTCTTAATCATTAGGTCTGTCACAGCTGTGTTCAGGAACACGCTCGGCAAACATATGAGACGTTAAGTTCAGCAATGGAAGGTCAGTAGGTTTTTCTCCGGTACTTCTGTTTTCGCACACCTCTGATCAATGATCAGCTCGAAATAAGTGAAATAATATTGAAAGGGCCGTGAACTAAAACCACACATACACAAAAAGATATTTATCTTTTCGCTTTCTAAAGGACTCCAAATGACTCTTTTTCTGTATTTGCTCAACAGTAAAATTGCTTTTTCCTTAAAGCACTAAGAAAAACCTGAACTGTTGTCTGTTTGATTGTCTGCTTGTTTTGTCTTGCAATCTTTTTAACCTACATTTTTTCTGCACAAAGTCAAATACCGTGGATCCTGATCAGACTGGGTCTACACTGTTTGCAACAATGACTTTGAAAGTAACCAGCATACAGCGAAGCAGGCTACTATTACGATTGGCATCTTAAGGGTTGATAAATAGCAAAGAGACAAGAGGAGTAACTTACATGATCTTTGTTTATGATCAAAGCAATCCAATCACCCTCGTTAATAAACGACCTGAGGGTTGTCTAGCTAGCACATTGTTTTTCTTTACAGGTAAAACGAATCTTTATCAAGGCCACTGATCAGACTAGGCAGAAAATTGGACTAATATGATCAACACCATATCAAACCCCCATATAATAATTAGCCCTGAAAACCATAATATATGTAGTGAAAAGGTGGTTTATGGGGATATACATTTTATTTTAAACCTATTTATTCATAGGAATGCATAAATACAAATATACAGCCACATATAAATAGGTTCATTCTTGAAAGGATTCGAACGGAAACTTAAAAGTTAAGGTCATCTTTCTTAGCTTTGCTTCATCATCTCGTCAACAAGTACGTGAAATGAGCACCCCCAAACCTCACTTTATATAAAAATAAATGGGGTTTCAACTTTAGACTCTTTAGAACCCCAAACCTATGTTTGCAGCATAAATAAGAAAAAAAATCACAGGTTTTCATGTTTATGTTTCTTTCCCTTTTGTATCTCTGATGGGAGCCGTGGGTTAATTGTATCGATTCCTGTTCATTGCCTTCACTTCTTTTAATCATCAGAAAAGTAGACATTTTGGAGATGTGAAAAACATGCATTATGCCACACTGGTGTGTTATCGTGATGTGATCTAGCCCAGCAGGCACTCAACGTTGAACTAACGTTGAAACAATGTTAAAAGCGTTGTTTCAACGTTATTTCAACGTTGAGTCAACGTTTTGTGCCTGCAGGGATAGGTTTAGTGTACTCTTTGAAATCGTATCAACGAGGCTGTTCTAACAAAATCCACAATTTAGTTTTGAAGCATTAACAACCAAAACTTTCATCACCACAAGAACCGCTTTGAAGAGATTTAAAGACAAATGTTGAAGGTGACTTTTTCTACCCTTCTCCTTAAAATTAATATGGGGATTTTATTGAATAGCCACAGTCCGTGGTCATCGCGAAATAAGAAAAATGTATCCATCACGAAAACATATAATGATTAATAAGGAAAATGCAAGTTTTGGAGATATGATTTTATTTATTTCTGCTCCAAGACATGGGGTGTTGGCACTTGTTAGATCTGCATGCATCAAGTTATTCTAACGAGCACCAACAACATATGTTTGAAGTACAAGAAAAAACATAATAATGGTTCCTAAGGAAAATGCCAATTTTAAGATATGATTTGCTAACTTCTGCTCCAAGACATAGTTTGTTGGCACGCGTTGAAACCGCCACAATGAGGTGATTCATAAGAGCACCGACAACCTATTTTGAAATACAAATAAAAATATTATAATATTGCGTAAGAAAAAAATGTCAATTTTTGACACATGATTTTTCTTACTTCTGTTCCAACCATTAGGTTGTCTTTGGGACCGCATCATTGAGGCGATTTACATGAGCACCTAGAAGCATTTTTCTGAGTACAAGATACCCTAGCATAATAGTTTATCACAGGTAATCCATGATTGGCCCAAGATAAAATTGATTATGCACAACGGGGAAAAGTCATGTTTTATTTATAAGCTGAAATGCACATAAAAAAATTATACGGATATTTTATTCTGCAAAGATTGTCGAGCAAACGATTTATATGAAATGTCAAACTAATCTTCGGCGGATAATTTCTTCTTGCACACCAGACAGGGAAATCCGTGTTTTACCCTGGGATAGAAATTTATGTTCCGACCCTGGTGTTCCGACCCCAAATAGAATATAGTCGCGTGTTTGATAAATGCACTGGTTGATTACATGCGTATCGTCACTAACATTCCTGTTGTGTCATCACAAAATGGCGGACATCGGTAACCGAAGTGACAGCAGCATTAAAAATTGCAATAGAAATGGTAGGTATGCAAGAAAAAGAATCCTATATGGGTGTGAGGGGTGGATAGAAAAATCCGTCCCTCGGGATCACTGTCCGGCATCACTCGGCAAGCCTCGTGATGCCGGACAGTGTCCCTCGGGACGGATTTTTCCATCTCCACCTCACACCCATATAGGATTCTTATATTCTCATGAAGAAATAAGATTGCTGTCTACTCTTACTTGTCTGCAGCGCTTGAAGGGTTAATATTGAATATCTGTTAATAATTTTGAAAGCTGTACCCCCTTAGGTTAAAGTGTGTCCGTTATTTATTTATAGGTGTTAAGAAATATTTTATGACATTGACTTTAGCACAACTGTGATAAAAACATCCTTGTGTAATACTTCGACTGAGCACTGAATTTATGCATCAGCGAAGACTTTGGATTAATCTGGGTTTCTGTGCAGTCTCTAATCACAATCCCCATTACGCACCAGGATCTGGTCAGATAACCGTATTTTGCTATAGAATGTAAGAGCGGTTAACACGGATTTCTGCCCAAACATAGTTTGCGGTTAGAATCTCCTTATTAACCCATTTTGCACCGAAAAAGCTAAAACGGGTAGCTTGCAAACAGTGCAGGCCCAGATCAGACGCCACAGAACGTCTGATCATGGCCTTCACCGTTTGCAAAATTTTCAGCCAATTTCCAAATGGTTTTCCAAGACAGCACAACCCGACACCCCTGAATTTTGAAATGGACTCATGATTTATATATAAGGAGGAAGATTCAATTTGGTACACAATGGGTTAAAGCTGTTCTAATGAGTATCCACAAACTTATTGGTTGAGCAAAAAGTGAACTATATACCTTTGTAAAGCCCACTGTTCAACACATTAAGTGGGACATAACAATTTTAAGAGTATACATGTGTACCTAGAGTAGCCAGTTAACACTGTTGACCCTGATCAGACGCCGCAGAACAGTTTCTGTAGAGTCTGATCTGGGTCTACACTGATTGACAAACGCCGACGATTAAAACCCACATACGCAACACACTGAACTCATAGGGATAAGAAGAGCGCGGCTGTTTTAATAAATAACCGTGATCGAGATTTCATAGAAATCAGTGTTAGTCTCATGGACATCAGCACTAAAGAGTTACTAAGGTTAAGAAACCCTGGGTCAACTGACAAACAATCTACCCAAAAATCAATGAGCCAAGACACACCATTTCCAAACAAATTGCATATGCTGCAGTCACGGGGTCATATGTGATAGTCACGTGGACATCATCACTCAAGCGCTACAAATAAAACTTGTGAATAAATAAATAGTCTAAACATTGAGTTAATAAATAAATAAATTTGTCAACTGGTATGTGCGTGCGAGAGAGAGAGAGAGAGAGAGAGAGAGAGAGAGAGAGAGAGAGAGAGACAGAATGTGCACAATAAATAAATATATAAATATTATCTTTATCTTTATTTTTTCAGAGAGAGAGAGAGAGAGAGAGAGAGAGAGAGAGAGCGAGAGAGAGAGAGAGATATTTGCCATCGAGGAGAAATGTTTTATAGTCATCTCGTCTCTGCTTAATTGTAGAAATTATAATAAAGCTTTAGCTCTAGCTCAAAATAGTCTAGTACACTTAATTCTCAAAGTATCGTGCACATGTTTCTCTGAATTAGGGAAAAGTAATATGCATACCTAGCTCTGATCTTGTGCAACTCTAGTTCGCTTTATGTAAAGTAGCAGGATTAGAAATCGATACAATTAACTTACTCCACCCATCAAAGACACCTAAGGGAAAGAAACTCGAACATTAAGCGACTAGACCGTTATGGAAACCTAAACAAAGGAAGGCCATAAGGACAGTTACTTTCCCACAAAATGGCCATAAGGCCATCCAAAATAAAAAGACACAAGTGATACACACAGTAAGTGACAAACAACAATATAAATAAACCGCGACAGAAGAACCGCCTTGGAACGGTCAGTGGAAAGATTTCCACTGGGGGGGGGGGGGCTTAAATCGATTTAACGTGGCCACAATCCTCGCCCTTACTTCCGTCGCGATTTAGACAAATAATTTGTTCAGTCCGCATGAAGGCCTCCTAACTCATCAGTGCAACATCTCCGTGAACACAAATAATCAAAGAACCACAGATGTGAGACAACGGTGAGGACTCGACAGCAAGAAACCATCGAAATGCTGGAGCAAAAAAAAAAAACCAACAGTTAGACTCCGATGAGACAGAGCTTCAGGGACCAACCAACATTACCTTGAATTAGATCTCTCTAATTCTCAATAAGCCTTTACGTTGGAACCGTCATAGAATCTGAGGCCTGACCCACCGGCGTGCAATTAAAGAGGGAAGCAAAGTTGCCAACCGTGATTGGGTTAACTACCATGCATGAAGTCTGTCGTATAACATCCATGTTGTACCCAATCTTTTTTTATATCTGACTCATCTGTAGGAGGCAACATGAAACTTAATTGTGGCACCATGGCGACATGGACATTCAGAACTACTCACGCCGTTGCGTTCCGGTGTCCAAGATGGCCACCTTGGCATTTTGAAATTCTTTGAACAGTAACTCCCGAACCGTAAGTCTGATTTAGCTGAAACTTGATTGGAGGCATTGGTGCGCCCTTGCCGCCTTCTTGAAATTCTTCAAAAGAGAAGTGAAGGCAATGATCAGGAATCATGACAAATAACCAACAGCTCCCACCGAGACACCAAAGGGAAAGAAGCACAAACATGAAACAATCAGACCCTGATGGAAAACCAATAGCAGAAAGCCATAAGGACAGTTGCTTTCCCACAAAATGGCCAATTGGCTATCCAAAATAAAATAATATACGCGATACACACACTCAAAGACAAACCATAACAAAAATAAACCGCGACAGATGAACCGCCTTGGAACGGTCAGTGAAACAAATGGCTGCGGGGCATGGGAGGGGGTGCTTAAATCCATTTTACGTGGCCAAAATCCTCGCCCTTATTTCCGTCGCGATTTCGACAAATAATTTGTTCAGTCCACATGAAGGCCTTCTAAATCATTAGTGCAACATTTCTGTGAAGACAAAAATCAAACAACCACAGAGGTGAAACAACGATGAGGACTCGACAGCAAGAAACCACTGAACACGGAAAACACCATCTCCTCTTAAACCGTAGTTCGATTGAGCTAATACATGATGTGAGTCCTAGGAGCAACATGGCAATTCTGAATTGCTTAAATCATTTTAGTTTAATATTCATCATGAAACTCTTCTGTTCTGTTAAGGGTTATCCTTGGGAAGCAAGGAATATACCGAAAAAAAGTGAAAATTAAAGAGTGAACACGTTTTTTTTTGTGAGCCAGACTAGCTAGTTTCGTCAAATTAGGCCTCGTCAGTGACACTTAAATAGTTTCAAAGCTCCACAATGGAATCAGAGGTCCAAAAGGACAAGAAAATATATACTTCACCATGATGAAGGGTAGGGAGACAGACGCTTTATGGCCGCTGCACATTCCTTTAACACCAGCTGTAGTGAAGTTAAATATTCACACCATATCCCTACCGGAAAAGAGAGTCAGCCAAAACCTTCTCCCCAATCGGAAGTCGGAAGTTTGCTGAAACTTGATGGGAGACATTTGGGTTACACGGAGATATAAAATAGAATGAAGGCAATGCTAACTTGCTAAAATCGTTTCATCCCAATATCCGAGATGACCGTTCTTGCTACAATCTAGAGATTCTTCAAACGGCATATCCTTGAGAAGGATTGAACAAACACATGATGGGAGGCATATGAGCAACATGGAAATTCTGAATTGCTTAAATCATTGCATTCCAATATTCATTGTGAAATCTTCAAACCACATCTGTTCCGGAACAGGTAATCAGACTAAACTGAAACATGATTAGAGGCAACGTCGTTTCGATCTAATATCCTAGAATAGAAGACAAGGCAAATATCCCTCTTACAGTCTTGTGCACAACACTCTCTTCTCTGCACCAACATCATCTACTCCACTCCTTATTCATAAATCGCATTGAAATGTACAGAAAACGAATGGGGGCATCGCTGCAAAGTCAAAATCCAGAGTTGTTGGTGTTAATGTTGTTTATTTTTATAAAGCTTTGTCGGATTTTCCGAGGGTGTGGGCTGGTTTGTGTGTGCTAATGGTGGTGTATTGTAATTAATTAGTTAATTAATTTACATTACCTGTGTCTGTTGCACCGTAATCAACTCCTAGGGGAAGAGGAAGCTGGTTGCTATGTTATTAGTGGTTCGTTCATGTCCTGTTTTGTTTTTCTTCTTTGTTATTTACTCGTCCTCTTTGTGCCATTGAAATGCTGTCATATTTGATTGTGTCTTTTCCTGTGCATCTATTTCTATAATGTTTTGCTCGAGGCAATCTGGTCTGATGGCCAAGTTAGCCACCATGACACACTGTAACTTATCTTGATAAGCCTTGTCACGTCCAGGTGAGCGCTGTCTGCCCTTCATCATAGTGTAGTTTGCATTTTCTTGTCCTTCGGGATTACAGATTCCAATGTGAAGTTCTGAAAATATTTGAAGGTCACTGATGAGGCATAAGTGGCCGAAACTAGCAATTCTGGTCCAGAAATACTTGTTCACTCCATACTTCTGAATTATACGATGAATTCCTTGCTTCCAAAGGATAACGCATTTATAGAACATATTCTAGTTGTTAAAATGTAGAATGTCACGTTTTATGTTTTAGGCTGAGGTATCTAGATATGAGTGAAAATGCACTGACAGGAATCCCGGCTATTGCTTTGTGGGAATCAACAATGATCAAAGAACTCGTTTTCAATAATAACAAAATACCAATGGTAAATAATTTCCATTTAAAGTACTTTAATTATACATATGTGTTGTATGGCCATTTTGTGGGAAAGTAACTGTCCTTATGGCCTTCCTTTGTTTAGGTTTCCATTATGGTCTGGTCGCTTAATGTTTGTATTCCTTTCCCTTTGGTGTCTTTTATGGGTGGAGTAAGTTAACTGTATCAATTCCTGATATTTGTTTTACTTCTACTTTGAATAGTTAAAATAAGATTTGTATTTGAATAAAATGATCCAATAAGTGCCATAGTCATCGTAAAAGAATTACAACTATGTATATGTTTCTGTTAAAACATTTAACAGCTAACTGCATTTTAAAATTACAGTCAGACAAATCAATAATTGCTAATATTTTCCACATCATTTTATATCTCAATATTTAAATGCAACAACA
The DNA here is from genome assembly GCA_963580285.1 of Lucinisca nassula. Lineage (NCBI taxonomy): Eukaryota > Metazoa > Mollusca > Bivalvia > Lucinida > Lucinidae > Lucinisca > Lucinisca nassula. Next base: position 86,111,168 of record OY757016.1, on the reverse strand, counting down.
CGAAAACACGTATATATAATTTTGACCCCCTTGAACCCCACTTTTATATAGTAAAAACTGGGGTTTCCGGGGGTATACCTTATTTTTCTTATTTCTGCTCTAAAATATAGATTGTGGGTACTCGTTATAACCGCCTCGACGAGGCGGTTCTAACGAGTGCCCACAATTTATATTTTGAGCAGAAGTAAGGAAAATATCACAATTTTTCATCATAAAATTTTCTTTTTTTTCGGCGATAAAGGTGGGAATGTATTTGTATAGGCGTGTTTGCGTAATGATATGGTTTAAATCAGAATATGTCTGACTATTATACATGTTTTAATGTTTTTGTATTTTTAGCTTAACTTGGAGGGAGCAAAAACATGGAATAAACTGGAGAAGTTTCATTTATCTCACAACTGCATAAAGGAGGTAATTATATGAAAAAAGTATCACTTACGTAGATGATACAATAAATCAGAACCTAACATTGTTTGATAACGTGCTTTCGCACAACTATTGAATTTGCAGGTATCTGTCATATTGCTGTTAAGGGACCTACCCTTGATCTCTGTGTTTCTTGTCTCTTGGATTCAGAGCACATTTGGAATAACAGGTTTTCGTTTAGATTTCTAGAAAGAAATATTCCACAATTGTCTCTGACATTGAAGGAAAACGTTACTCAGAAAGAGCTGGATAATTGAAAGACCACTGACAGAAGAATAAATGCCAGGAATTTTAACAAAGAGAGAGAGAGGGAGAGAGAACAGCGACGACACTGGAGAGATTGTTGATATAATTTATGTCTTTGTTGGTTGAATAAATTACCTTGTAAGGTTGGCTGCCTAGTCCATACACGACCTGTCAGACATTCTAGAACAGCAGTCAATGTAATAACGGATTTTCTACTTAAACTGTTGACAACCAGATGTAAAACTCTTAAAATAAATCACATCGGTGTGTCTGAAAAGGTAAAATATGGCAAGTATGTCCCTTCCGATTCGACGGCACCACAAAAATTCTAAAATATAAAAATCGAATTTAAGATTCGAGTATGACAGTATGTAACACCGAAAAACTTTTACTTTATTTTGGTGTAAGTTGGAAGGAGTATGTATCTGCACGAAGTCCTGGTCATTGCCTTTCCTTCTGCTTTGCCCTTTTGCACTACTTTTAGTCTCTATTATTGCTTAAAAGTGTTGTGGAACGTTTGTTAACGACAGAGCATGCAGTATCCCAGCATACACTCATCGTTGAAGCAACGCTGAAACAACTTTCATCGTTGATACAGCGATGTGTCAAGTATGTGTACCGTAAGGGAAAGCTCTTGGCAGATTCGCAATATGGATGAAGAACATGACTTTTTTCAGGACTTATTTGCCTTTTTCTTTCTTTCTTCTGGACATTTGCGTAAATGTAGATGTGTCTTTAAATGATTTTTTTTAGGAGGAAATTACATACTTACAGAGGAGAAAACACTTTGTCTACATCCTGAGTAACTCCTAAAAGAAAGAATTTAGTATTGGGTGTAAACCTTTTCTTCAGAAATAATATTTCTACTCGTAATTTCAGAGGAGCATATTGTTCTATAAATACAATATGTCACGTAAGCTATCTCCCTGGGGAAAAGGGGGGAAATATGCATAAGCCGAGAATGACAAACTTATAAGATAAAAGACTCATAACAGCAACTCTGAACTGTCTTGACCATTCGCACGAGCTCTCTGTGCTCCTCGGGTTTCCAAAAAGTAAACAGCGAAAACTCTTGCCAGTCTGAATGCATGTGGAGGCTGATCTGAATCTGTGCTGTTTGCATGATTGTGTCTTCTTAGTTTTGTTGTGTCCCAGTTTATCTCAAATTTATCAATTTGTCTTGCTTAACGCTTATTGTGTTACAGTTGCCCGGTGAAATAGGCAACTTCTCATCTCTAAGCTCCCTTGATATCAGCTATAATGATGGACTTACCACACTACCCGATGGCCTAGGAAAATGTTCCAAAATGTGGGAGGTAAGCACATTAAGTTATAAAAATGAAATTTACAGCATATTTTGGTGTACGAAGTCAGTTCTTTGGATGCAAGAATTACAACATAGAACTAAAAACCGTGGAGTGTTCATTTTTTTTCTTGGTCCGACTAGCTGGTTTTGGCCATTTAGGACTCATCTGTGGCTTCAGATAATTTCAAAATCTAACTGAAAGCAACGATCATATAGAGTATAAAACCAGGGCAGCGGGACTTTTACGGCCGCAACACATTACATTGAGGTTAGATGTTGAAGTTAAATGTTCTATAACATTGAAACATGTGACTTTAAAGGAAACGAAATCTGTACTGACAGTTTTCAGGTGAAATAAAATCGTCTGCGATATTTGTCTTAACAATGCTTCTAGTATCAGTAGTTTGTGCTTAAACGAGCCTTCGTTCTGAAGAGGGCCAGTATTCATAAAAGAATTACCTAAGACAAGCGCGACTTTTGTTATGCACCTGCCGTTAGAAGTATGCTGAAAGGGGCATATAGTGTTGCCCCTGTCCGTCCGTCCGTTCGTCTGTCCAATGTTAACCGTCATGATACAATGTGTCGCGCGCAAACGCCAAGACCGTACCTCCCAGGTCAAGATCGTACTTAGAAGTCAAAAGAAAGTAAAAAAAAAAAGATCCGAAACTTAAATGCTGTCAATAACTTTCTTATTTCTGGAAGGATTTTGAAATGACCTGGCAGAAATGTTTACCATCATAAGTCGATGTGTCGCGCGCAAAACCCAGGTCTGTGCCTGCAGGTCAAGGTCGTACTTAGAGGTCAAAGTCTAAAGAGGTCCGAAACTTAAACACGGTCAATAACTTTTATTTTGAAATTACTTGGCAGAAATGTTTACAATCATCAGACGATATGTCACGCGCAAAACCCTGGTCCATAGCTCCAAGGTCAATGTCATACCTTGAGGTCAAATGTCAAAAAGGGCCGAGAATTAAAAAGAGAAACGATTAGGAACTGATACAATCAGATCCCAAATTCTTCCCACAATATCAATTGGGGAAAAAAGTGACGACAGTAAGCTAAACGGACCACAGGTAAAACGGGTCAGCAGTTCTTCCCAAACTTAAATGTAATCAATAACTTTCTACGGATTGGCACTAACATATATTCAGGTGGGGGCATCCGTGTCCTGTGGGAGCGTTTTTACCTCGGCTGTTTTCGAAGAAAACGACGAGGTATTGTCATAGCTCTGGCGTCGTCGTCGTGCAAAAACTTGGACATTTTCGTCTGCGTCGTCGTCGTTCATAAAACTTGGACATTTTGTAATATCTCTGTCATTACTGAACATATTTACGTGAAACTCGGACTAGTTGTTCATTATGAAAAGGGGCTGCAGCCGAGCGTTGGTGCCCGCATGCGGTGCTCTTGTTATTTGTATTATGTTTGTTACTTTCTTAAAATGGCAAAATGCAGAGCAACAAACATTAGTGAGATCTTTCTTGTTTAGCTTATTTTCGACCAAACCTGTTTTATTTCCTGTTTGCAGCTTCAGCTGGATGGACTTTATCTGGACTTAGATAGAGCATTGATGCAGAGGAGAGTGAAGGATATAATTTGTTATCTTCATAACAGACTGAAGAAAGTAAAATAAAAATACTTAGTCTTTACCTTTTTACTTAATGAGGTGGGCGGTAGTTTAAAACATATTTCCCTCAATACTACCTTTTCAAAATGGACTCTGAATTAACCTATTTGCTCCTTCCACATGAGTGTCAATTTTAGCGTTTTGTTAGAGATACTCTTATTATTTGGAGTGATTTATTTACCTTAATTGTTTACAATGCGTTTGCTAATTTAAGGATTTAATTCAAATAACGTGTGACTTCGGCGATAACACATTCAACATATTCACTTTGAAGTATCTGATTTGTCTTATACGTTCAGTAATTGATACGTTTGTGTCGACCGATTTGCAATGTTTGTTTGTTTGTTTGTACTGGACTTTAACGGTCCAGTCAACACTAATTTAGGTCATTTTTGAGCCGGTCAGTTTACCTATCCACACTTTTCCTGTGCAGGCTTATAGGTAAGCGGTTAACCAGGTCAGTGCACATTCTAACGCCAGAAACTGACAAGTGCCCGTCTTGAGTGTGCAGAACGGAGAGAATGGCAGCAGAAAAGAATTCTTGATCAATCTCCTCGAAAGAATGTTGCCGACCCCGGCAGGTATCGAACCCGTGTCCTTCTGATTACCAGTCAGACGCGCATTATATCGCTTTGCAAAATCTGCTGAACAACATAAGTTTGCACGTGTCGTTATTGCACTACCTTGGTATGGTCGTGGGAGCTGGCGGTAGCAAAGCGTATACAAACGTTTATTACTATCGGAATTAAGTGTTGAATATCTCATATTTTCCAAACTTTAATATGGATTTTAATTTATACTCGTCGCCGTAATTATAGACAATGGTTTATAATGTCTTTTTGTCAAAACCTAAGGTCAAGGACATGTCTTGCCATATTAAAAGAATTTGATTTTTGTTACGTCTGTAAGAAAGCACTTCATGCCCGGCAGCTATTTATTATGTGTAAGTTCAAGATGTATGAGAAAGTACGAGAAAAAATATTCAGCAATACTCAATTCAAGCCCAATATATTATTTGTTAGGCGTCTCTTGCCTGATGCCTCCAGCTGACATGTCTCATGGGCTACGTCGGTCGATGTGTGCTCGGAGGGGGGGGGTGTGCTGTGTTTGCCGGGTCTTGTCCATCATCCGTTTCGGTTACAAAACTTTGGGGTTTAGACACACTGATGAAGATTAAATATTAGAAAGGCCTCTGTGTCACTAAATTTGGTATAGTTACACCTTAATTACTACAAAAAAAATTCACCATATTTTATTTTGTAAGTAACTAATCCGCTTAAAATTACATTAGCGGAGACGCAATAGATACGAAAGAGTTCTTTTCTGCTTTTGACTCCAACTGCAGTGATCTGAAATAAAAACATAACCCTTGCATATAGAAACAAATAACACACTTCAAATATTCTCATGTGTTTCAAAAATTGGCCGTATCCGTGCTAGCAATTGTAATTGTATTGTCCAAGGCATATTTTCCATACGCTTTAATGGAATGAAAATCTAAAAATATAAAACAAACCTATTCCTGCAGCTCATTACAAATGGTTGAAAGTACGATGTTCTGTCAAAAGTCGGTTATTATTTTCTATCAGAAAACTGTTTATTTCGGCTTGTACAAAACTGTCCATAGAAAAATTGGAGAATAAGTTCTGGTCCTTTGGAAGCAAAGAATACACTAAATAAACAAAAATAGCAGACTTGGTTTAATTTAGTCTGTTCATGATCAGCACTGAAATGTGCAACACCAGCCACGCCCTCTAGCACTGGCTTAAGCAGAACTCTATTTTCAATATGATTCTAAATGCACTCAATGATCCCAAAGGACCAGAGAATATACTCTTGAGAAGTCTTCAATATAAAGAAACATCAGTCTATGTGTATTGTTTTAGTCAAAACGATACTATCGTATGAAATTGATGGTAGTTGGATATGGTGGCAGAGGAAAAACTACCCTCCTGAAAACTTTAATGGAGCGAAACAGAAAACCAAGAAAATCCAGGGAAAATCGTCCTACTGTAGGAGTAGATGTTCGTGAATGGAAGTAAGTTGGGATTGTATAGCTCATGCAGGTATAATCTAACACAACGCGTGGAAAGAAACGGTGATTTATTCTGTAATTAATCGCAAAGCAGGCGGAGGAGATACTTTGGCGCAGACGGCGAAACGGCATTTTCTTGCATTGAAAACATTACAAAAAGCCATATATGCATTTGTAACAGTCAGTATTTTGGCGGGTTTGATTCTTATAATGGCGAAATATTCCAGGAATTTGAAGGACACGAAAACTATTTTTGTCGATTTTCAGTCTGCTAGTATCGAAACTGACCAGCTCAAGTGCGCGACTTACAGTTTGTCGGTCAGTTGTAAATAGACAAGTCACTCGTACTACTGGCTCCTTTTTTGATCTACTTTACCACTGACTTCAAAAATGTGATAGCTAACTGTACAGTTAAGTGCTAGAGCTAATCTGTTTCATAAAGAAAAAGTCCAATTTCATAAGGACCTAAGTTATGTCTACTCTATATTAAATGATTTTGTTTACAACAAAGAAGAGAAGGCTGTTATCAGAAATCGATACAAATAACCAACCCCTTCCGTCCAATCAAAGACACCAAAGGAAAAGAAGGATGCATATAAAGCAACTGCATCCTTATTGAAAAAAATACTAGTAGAAAGCCGAAAGGGCAGTTTCTACCCCACCCCACCCCCTCCACTACACACACATGATTGATTGTGTTGGGTTTAACGTCACATTAACCCTTGTGGTCATTTTGTGTGGTCAACCAGAGAACGAAATGAAAATGTATTGAAGAGAAAGAAGAGGAGATGAAAGAGAGAGAAGATACAAAATACCTCCGCCTCAATCCCCTCCCTTCCCTTAAAAATGACCAAACGGCTATCAAAAGCATACTTCCAGTTAAATCTCTTCTGCAACAAGGTCTATCGGAACCCGAATTTTATGGTGACTTAGTATACAAATTCAGAAAAATATATAACCGCAATGACTTCAGCACCCGATTTCGTAAAATCATTCTTCGATATAAAAAGATTAGGTACAACAGGGATGTTATACGACAGACTGCATGCATGGTAGTTAACCCAATCACGGTTGGCAACTTTGCTTCCCTCTTTAATTGCACGCCTGTGGGTCAGGCCTCAGATTCTATGACGGTTCCAACGTAAAGGCTTATTGAGAATTAGAGAGATCTAATTCAAGGTAATGTTGGTTGGTGCTTGATGCTCTGTCTCTGGTCGGGCCCATCGGAGTCTAACTGTTGGTTTTCTTTTGCTCCAACATTTCATTGGTTTTTTGCTGTCGAGTCCTCACCGTTGTTTCACCTCTGTGGTTGTTTGATAATTTGTGTTCACGGAGATGGTGCACTGATGAGTTAGGAGGCCTTCATGCGGACTGAACAAAGTATTTGTCTAAATCGCGACGGAAGTAAGGGCGAGGATTGTAGCCACGTAAAATCGATTTAAGTCCCCCAGTGGAAATCTTTCCACTGACCGTGTAAGGCGGTTCTTGTGTGGCGGTTTATTTATGTTGTTGTTTGTTACTTACTGTGTGTTTCAAGTGTGTCTTTTTATTTTGGATGGCCATATGGCCATTTTGTGGGAAAGTAACTGTCCTTATGGCCTTTCTTTGTTTAGGTTTCCATTATGGTCTGGTCGCTTCCTGTTTGTGTTTCTTTCCCATTGGGGTCTTTGATGGGTGGAGTAAGTTAATTGTATCGATTCCTGATCTTTGTTTTACTTCTACTTTCCATGCCGTACATGCCAAGCTTTAAAAGTAAACTCCAGTAAGGCACAAGAAAAAGCCCACCCTTAGCACCAGGAGGAATCCCTTAGGGTACGAGAACCACAATAAGCGCTTGACAAGCGGCAAAATCATCCCTCGCTTCCTCAAACGGAGTGATTAGACTGCTAGAAAGCCCTTAACAGCTGTGCACAATAATTAGAGGATCTTACATGGGTATTCCTGTATTATTGAATGTATTTAATGAGTTGAGACTGTGCCGAGCATTTTATCCGTTTTCCTTAAGGAGTTGAATAAATTCAATAATACATGATATTATAGAATTTTTAAACGTTTTGAGGAAAAGGGATAAAATACGAGGCTTCGTCGAGCATTTCATCCCTTTTCCTTAACGTGTTTAATAAATTCAATAATACACGAGCACGAATGCAGGGTTCTCGGTTTATTGCAAATTCAAGCTCTTGTACCACCACTGAACTCTCCAAATTATTAACTTCATGTTTTACTGCCATCAAACATGTGATAAAATATTGCGAAAAAGTCTTCGAAAGATCAGGTAGTAATATGTTTTGGCCTATAAAAAATTCTAATGAAGTTTTAAATAAATTGAAATCCAGGCGTTTTCGTGCTTCAAGTCTGTCTACTTATGATTTTTCCACCCTTTACCCTTTGATTTAATTGAATGGACATTTCATAGGAAAGACCCCCTCTATCTTGCATGTAATATAAGAAATGCTTTTTTCACTCCTGAAGAGCATAAAAATTATACTTCATGGTCATGTCAGAAAGTGTGTGAAGCTCTCACCTTTCTACTTGACAATATTTACATAAGAGTTTGTACAAAGTTAATTAGACAAGTTGTGGGTATTCCGATGGATACTAATTGCGCACCACTTGTGGCTGATCTATTTTTTTTTTTGTTATGAGAGAGACTGCGTGATGTCCCTTTCTGCTGAAAAGCAGTCTGAAATCATTGAAGCTTTTAGCTCCACTTCTAGATATTTGGATGTTTTATTAAATATTGATAATACCTATTTCGATGGTTTGATCAGTCAAATTTACCCCACCCCAGAGCTTCAGTTAAATAAGCAAATTCTTCTGATAACGAGGCCCCGTTTTGGGATTTAAATCTATATATTGTAGATGGAATTGTTTCGTGCAAAATTTATGATAAACGCGATGATTTTGATTTTGAGATTGTAAATTTTCCTTTTTTTGGATGATCGGAGTCTACCTGTTGGTTTTCTTTTGCTCCAGCATTTCAGTGGTTTCTTGCTGTCGAGTCCTGACCGTTGTTTCATCTCTGTGGTTGTTTGATTATTTGTGTTCACGGAGTTGTTGCACTGATGTATAAGGAGGCCTTCATGCGGACTGAACAAATTATTTATCTAAAGTAAGGGCGAGGATTGTGGCCACGTAAGATCAATTTAAGCCCCCCGGTGGAATTCGTTTCCACTGACCGTTGCAAGGCGGTTCTTCTGTCGTAGTTTATTTTTGTTATGGTTTGTCTTTGGGTGTTTGTGTCGCTTATATTATTTTATTTTGGATAGCCTATTGGCCATTTTGTGGGGAAGTAACTGTCCTTTTGGCTTTCCGCTGTTGATGTTTCAATTAGGGTCTGTTGTTTCATGTTAGTGTTTCTTTCCCTTTGGTGTCTCAGATGGGAGCTGTGGGTTGATTGTATCGATTCCTGATCATTGCCTCCACTTCTATTCTATTTACCATATGACATTTTATGGGCATTTAATTTACGATTTTTGTACAAAAATTGTCCCTTTTATCGCAATTAGTAAACGCGATGTCGTCAAGTAAGTCGTACGTGAAACGTTACGGGCGTAACTAAGTAATTTGAGTATTTAATCCATTAGTGGATTACCGAATTTAATACATGGCGTTATTACATTCTCTAATGTGACGTTATATTATAAAGAACAAAATACAAAACTTTTTTGCTGAAATACAACAAATATCAAAGTTACTTTATAATATATGATATTAGTCTCTAAGTTAAACCTTATGAGGTTACTATCACTCTGTGATTAGAACAAAAGATAAATATGTAATGTTAATTCTTAAATGACAGTTATTTCGTTTAGAATGCGTTTTTAAAAACAGGTACAAAAGATATGAGAGGCGATTCAGTGATGACATAGACAAGTCCTGGGCTTCTGGAGGAAAGTCTGTCGAATACACGCTGAGCGCATGGGACTTTGCGGGACAAGAGGATTTCTACAGCACCCACCAGTGTTATTTATCAAATAGGGCTATTTACTTGGTAATTCATTTATTTGTGTACGTTATATGAGAGCTTATCCAGACTTTCGGATGACTTTAAACCGAGGTTCCGTCTCCGTATGACCTTAGCTATTGGTGGGACGTAAAAAAACTGAAAGACACTCCCTCATCTTATATGGGCAGTACAGTATAAAGTTGTTGGAGCTAAAGCAAGCCTAGGCTAACACTTACAAATGAATGTATCAGTTCAAGCCTTTGCAGGTTTCATAAGTCAGCTTTGAGTCATTCATAGATCAAACGGTTATCACTTTGCTCAGACTTCACATTGTCAAGGACACAGATTGACCTAAATGTTTGTTCGATGCGCATATCAGTTTGTACTGGCTGACATAAAAACGATTTAAGCATGCGAGTAAAAAAGTTTTACTGACCAATCCAAGAGGGTTCTTCGGTTGTGATTTATTATTGTTCTAGTTCGTATTTGCATGTATGTATTGCTAATATTTTATTATTTTTGATAGCCTTTTCGCCATTTTATGGGAAAGAAATATCCTTTAGGCTTGTGACGCTTTCATTATAATGACGCTCTATTTTTTTGTTTCTTCCCCTTTGATGTCTTGGATAGGATATTTCGTGTGTCCCGGCTCATATGTAACCAAAAGTAATTACAGCTGTCTGGCTACAATAAATGACGACTTTTATTTATTTTGTGAATAAAAATAGAAGTGAAGGCAATGATCAGGAATCGATACAGTCAACCCACAGCTCCCATCAGAGACACCAAAGGGAAAGAAACACAAACATGAAGCAACAGACCCCAATGGAAACATCACTAGCGGAAAGCCAAGCAGTTACTTTCCCACAAAATGACCAATAGGCTATCCGAAAATAAATTAATATTAGCGACACAAACACCCAAAGACAAACCATAACAAAAATAAACCACGACAGGAAAACCGCCTTGGAACGGTCAGCGGAAACGAATTTCACTGGGGGTGGGGGGGGGGGGCTTAAATCGATTTTACGTGGCCAAAATCCTCGCCCTTGACCTAGATAAACCTGTGGTCGTTTCTTCTTTTACATCATCGGCATATACATTAGTAAGAGTAGCCAATTAACATTAAATAGTTTGATCTCCGCCGTCTTTTTCAGTCTGACTTATATGCTTCTTGACTTTTGCATGCGTATTCCATCATTCATCATGTTTACAAAGTCCTGCAGTCGATACCAATATCAAAATTCGGATTTACACCAGCAGTCGTTATTTTACACTTTTCCAAAACTCTTCTTTTCGTTTCTCTTAAGAACAAAGGGGTGTTTCAAACATACACCCGCAGTCTTTGAAGAAAAACAAGTATTCAATGTGCCAATGTTTCAATATGTAAATGTCCTTACGATCAGGTGTTTATTTCTTCGAGTACTCTGATTGAACAATCGGCTCGATATAAGGGAAGTAATCTTGTAAGGGCTGTAAACCCCAAACCAAGGAACGTCTTTATCGTTTACGTGCATGAACATCTTTTAATCGCCAAGCACATTGATTGCTGCAAGAATTTGCTATCGTTCTTAAACCAACATTCTCTATTGTAGTTTTTGTTCTTGTTAGCTCAGCTGAGCACGAAGTGCTCAAGGTGAGCTTTCATGCTCAAATATGAGCTATTGTGACCACCCTGTGTCCGCGGTACGTCCATCGTCCGTCGTCCGTCATGTGTCGCGAAACAATACCCTTTTTAACCCTCAAGAGGTCTCTCTTTATGAAACTTTACCAGAATATTTGTCTCGGTGATATCAAGGTCAAGTTCAAACATGCATTATGTTGAATTAAAATCTGGGTAACTATAATTTCTTTAAAGCCTTGTTCACCCTCTAGAGGACAAATAATTGCCCCAATCTTAATCAAATTTTACCAGAATGTTTGTGTTGATGATATCGCATTCAGTTTTGAATATTGGGCACGTCGGATAAAAAACTAGGTCACTAGGTCAAATTGCCTTAAATCTTGTTCGCCTTCTAGAGGCCACAGTTTTGCTTAAATCTTTATGAAACTTTACCACAGTATTTGTCTTCACGATATCTTGTTCAAGTTCGAAAATGGGTCATGTCGGGACACAATTAAGTCACTAGATCAAGTTGTTTAAAACCTAATTCATCCTATAGAGGTCAGAGATTTTCATGAAACTCTACTGGAAAGTTTATCTTTCTTGCGGCCACAGTTTCTCTTTTATCTTCATGAAACTAACCCGAATGTTTGACTAGAGTATGTGTGTCAGGTTCGAATATGGGTAAGGTTAATCGAACACTATATCACTAGATCAAACATTATTCATCTTCTAGAGGCCTTAGATTTGCTTCAATCTTCATGAAACTTTACCAGAACCAGTGCTTCAGCTGAAGTGCACGAGCCGCCGGATGCTTTTAGCTTTATGAGTGTTACCATATATGGGTATGGCGGCCATTTTGGTCATGTGACCTGGACATAAAACGGTTCCCCCAATAAATGCGCCTTATCGTAAGGAGCAAAAATATATCTTATACTTTAGTACTGTATTCTGAATCGTTTGCAGGATAAAATCCAACACAAAAGCATATGTGTCAAAGTTTGACCTAGGCACAAAGAAGGTCAAGGTCAACCCAGGGTCACCATTTTAGCAATTTATGATGGGCCTACGTTCCAGATGCTATTTATCAAGTTTCGTGGAAATCTGCCCAGTGGTTCTGGAGAAGACTATTTTTGAAGGGTTTTTACCAAATATTGCTTGGCGGCCATTTTGGTCATGTGACCTGGACCCCATGAGGAAATTTTGGTTTCCCCCATCCCGTAGAGGCTCCATATGAAATTTGACTTCAATCGGCCCAACGATTTCCGAGGAGAAGCAGTTCGAAAATTTTCACATTTTTCGCCTCGGCGAGGCTGTACTAAATGGAATGTAATATTTCGCAAGTTCATTGATAAGATCTCATTGATATTTATCAGTATGCCAAAAATTGTTTAAATATTCCAAGCGGTTAAGTCACTATCACCAATTTTCACAAACGGGTTACGGACGGACAGATAGACAGACCATATATGGCTTGGCGGCCATTTTGGTCATGTGTCCTGGACACCATGAGCAATTTTTGGTTTCCCCCATCCCATAGAAGCTCCATATGAAATTTGATTTCAATCGGCCCAACGGTTTCCGAGGAGAAGCAGTTCGAAAATTTTCACATTTTTCGCCTCGGCGAAGCTATACTAAATGGAATGTAATATTTCGTCAAGTTCATTGGTTAGATCTCATTGATATCTATCAGTATGCCAAAAATTGTTTAAATATTTCAAGCGGTTAAGTCACTATCACCAATTTTCACAAACGGGTTACGGACGGACAGACAGACAGACAGACCATATATGGCTTGGCGGCCATTTTGGTCATGTGACCTTGACCTCATGAGCAAATTTTGGTTTCCCCCATCTCATAGAGGCTCCATATGAAATTTGACTTCAATCGGCCCAACGGTTTCCGAGGAGAAGCAGTTCAAAAATGTTCGAAAATTTTCACATTTTTCGCCTCGGCGAGGCTATACTAAATGGAATGTAATATTTCGTAAGTTCATTGGTTAGATCTCATTGATATCTATCAGTATGCCAAAAATTGTTTAAATATTCCAAGCGGTTAAGTCACTATCACCAATTTTCACAAACGGGTTACGGACGGACCCAAAGAAGGTCAAGGTCAACCCAGGGTCACCATTTTAGCGATTTATGATAGGCCTACATCCCAGATGCTTTTTATCAAGTTTCGTGGAAATCTGCCCAGTGGTTCTGGAGAAGACTATTTTTGAAGGGTTTTTACCATATATGGCTTGGCGGCCATTTTGGTCATGTGACCTGGACCCCATGAGCAAATTTTGGTTTCCCTATCCCATAGAGGCTCCATATGAAATTTGACTTCAATCGGCCCAACGGTTTCCGAGGAGAAGCAGTTCGAAAATTTTCACATTTTTCGCCTCGGCGAGGCTATACTAAATAGAATGTAATATTTCGCAAGTTCATTGGTTAGATCTCATTGATATCTATCAGTATGCCAAAAATTGTTTAAATATTCCAAGCGGTTAAGTCACTATCACCAATTTTCACTTACGGGTTACGGACGGACAGACAGACAAACCATATATGGCTTGGCGGCCATTTTGGTCATGTGACCTTGACCCAATGAGCAAATTTTGGTTTCCTCCATCCCATAGAGGCTCCATATGAAATTTGACTTCAATCGGCCCAACGGTTTCCGAGGAGAAGCAGTTCAAAAATGTTCGAAAATTTTCACATTTTTCGCCTCGGCGAGGCTATACTAAATGGAATGTAATATTTCGTAAATTCATTGGTTAGATCTCATTGATATCTATCAGTATGCCAAAAATTGTTTAAATATTCCAAGCGGTTAAGTCACTATCACCAATTTTCACAAACGGGTTACGGACGGACAGACAGAATGACAGAATGACAGACTGACAGAATGACAGAATGACACGGTGATTTTAGGGCACTCTTAGAAAAAACCGACTTCAGTCGGTTGCTTTTTCTGCGGGTCGTGCAATATTTGTGTTGATGGTGTCTTGGCCGGTGTCAATCATGACTCAGGTGTAGGATTCATGTCCATCTTCTATCTCTTGTTTTATAATAGTTGAGCCGACACCCAATTCCTGCAATCTGGAAAGTGTTATTTTTTGTAGGTGGTGTTTGACTTGAGGAATGGTGTTGGTGATTTAGCGATGTTAAAAATCTGGCTAGCAAGTATTCATTCGAGAGCACCTGGCTGTCCAGTGATAGTTGTAGGCACTCACAAGGACAAAGTTTCTCAAGGTATTGTTTTGAAGCTACCTACTTTCAAATTGTATTTAGAATGAGAGTTTTCACCATGGAATGGACTGCCGAAGTGAAAAGTGTATAGAGTGTACTAATGCTTCTGGTACATGTTAGCTAGTTTCAGCCAATTAAGCCTGATCATTAACCCTCATATATTTTCTAATTTCCACTAGCTGCGTTTGTGCCCTATAGTGCTCATTAGAAGTACTTCATTCTCATTTTAAACTATCCTCAGCTAAGGAATGGATGACAAAAACTGTACTAGAATTATAAATTTGAAAGTTTACCGGTGAGCTGGTGAATGTCTGACCTATAAGGACTGAAGGTCGCAAGAACCTGTATCAGTCTGTTTACAGTATGTTTACAGCACTCTATGAGAAATTTCTTCAGTGATGCCACCTGCGGATCTTCAAAGTGAGATCGTTCTCTGGCAGTTATGTGTGTTATTTGGCCATCTGTTATCGGTGCAAGTATTTTGTAGCTACATCTCACTATGTCTCTCTGTGAATCCTTGGCATAATGTAGCTGTATTCATTGATTGTATTCATTGATTATTGCTTGCGTATCGTTTTCGTATATTTTGATGCACCCTGGCTCATCATCACGTGAACAAGTCCGTGAAATGAAGACCCCCTAAGCCCCACTTCATATAGAGAAAACTGTGGTTTATGGGGGGTATACATTATTTTTCTTATTTCTGCTCCAAGACATGTGTTGTGGGTACTCGTTAGAACCGCCTAACGAACACCGCAACCTATGTTTTGAACATTTATAAGAAAAAAATCTAGGATTTTCATCAGAAAACTAGCCATTTTTCAGATGTGAAAAATACACTACGTCGCACGGGTGAGTTATCGTCATGTATTTACAATTTAGATGGAGCGAAAGCAGAAGAAGAGACAAAGAAACTAACTGACAAACTCAAAGAATATAGGAACATGCCAGGTAATCTATCATAAAATCTAACAACATTAAAAATTTGGCCCCCGCCCATAGTGGCTTTGAGAACTAGGTTGGGCTGTATGATGCTTCCATGCAGAGCTGAAACTGACCGTACTCGTTTGAAGGTTTAATCCTACCGAGGCATAGTGGTGCGAGTCTGACCGTTTGTGCATATAAAATAGAAGTGAAGGCAGTGATCAGGATTCAATACAATTAACCCAAGGCCTCCATCAGAGACATCTAGGGAAAGAAACACAAACATGAAACAACTAACCCCTTATGGAAACATCACTAGCGGAAAGCCAAAAGGACAGTTACTTTCCCTTAAAAAGGCCAATTGGCTAACCAAAGCAAAATAATATAAGCGATACACACACTCAAAGACAAACCATAACACAAATAAACCATGACAGGAGAACCGCCTTGGATTTGAATGACCTGTCCGACTCAATCATTCTCTCAGCTGAAGGTACACAGGATAGTGAAGCTAAGTTTACCTTTATGAATGCTCCTAATATTACAGGTCCTGGTGATTGAATGTCATTTAAAGTGACACCAGAAACAATGCGGATTCTGATGTTCTTCACTGCTGGCAATATTTTGACCATTCAGACGCAAAAGTTTCCATTTCAGGATTTCCCTCAATACATGGAGTGTTTCTAGTAGATGCAACTTGCGAGAATGATGACATAGATTACTTAAGAAGCACTATCAAGTATTTCATTGAAGAGTAAGAATTGATCTCTGTTTCCTTAGTCTGCTTGGTGATAACCGCGAGGTGTGAACAGAAAAAAATATGGGTCCGTCAAGCGATGTTGGTACTTATCGCCGATGCGAGCAGCGAAGGTTCAGGCGAGTGAATTAAGAGGAACCTTCAGACAGAAAGCCATTTCCCTGGCCCCTCTAAATGGCTGGGCATACGCAGTTAAAATTTGTCATGACGGAATGCTCGAAAACACAAATTCGCTTGGCGGGGCTCATATATGCTGGTGATCCAGACTGATTAATTTGGATATGTTAGAATCAGCATTTAATT
This sequence comes from Lucinisca nassula, assembly GCA_963580285.1. Lineage (NCBI taxonomy): Eukaryota > Metazoa > Mollusca > Bivalvia > Lucinida > Lucinidae > Lucinisca > Lucinisca nassula. The sequence goes on along the minus strand of OY757016.1, from coordinate 86,094,756 downwards.
AATCTCAGAAGTTAAGTTTTAACTAGCTTTTACTTTGTTTGTATTGGAGCTCAACTTCCCAGTCAACACTATTTAGCTTTTTTTTAACCGGTCAGTTTAACTATCTATACTTGTCCTGGGCCGGTTTATAAGTAAGCGGATGACAGCACAACGCACATTTTTTTTGCCATAAACTGACAGCTACCATTCTTGAATTAGCTTTTTGTTTTCTGTTCAACTGTTTGTTTTCATTTGCCCCAGCATTTCATTTATTTCATGCTGTCGAGTTCTCATCGTAGTCTCATCTTTGTATTTGTTTGATTTTTATGTTCTCGGAGATGCACTGACGGGTTAGAACCCTGCTAGCATTCTACATAAATCTACAGCGGGCCGTTAGCGGCCCGTCAGCTACCCTGACGGGCCGCTAACGGCCCGCTGTAGATTTATGTAGAATGCTTACTGGGAAATCTTTCACGCGGACAGAACAAATTATTTGTCTGAACCACGACAGAACCAGCCAAGGGCGAGGACTGTGCCCAGTAAAATCAATTTAAGCACCCCCCCCCCAACCCCAGTAAGCATTCTACATAAATCTACAGCGGGCCGTTAGCGGCCCGTCAGGGTAGCTGACGGGCCGCTAACGGCCCGCTGTAGATTTATGTAGAATGCTAGCAGGGACCCCGTCAAAACTTCTTAATGGCCTTTCGAAGGCAGTTATCCTGTTGTGATTTATTAATGCTATTAAATAGAAATGGAGGATAATGGTCTAGAATCAAAACAATTACCTCACACTTTCTATTCAAGATACGAAAACACAACGTCACCATAATGAAATTCATGAAGAAAACACGCCTATATAATTTCGACCCCCTTGAACACCTCTTTTATATAGTAAAACTGGAGTTTACAGGGATAAACCTTATTTTTTCTGCTCTAAAATATAGATTGTGGGTACTCTTTAGAACCATCGAGGCGGTTCTAACGTGTAGCAACAATCTATATTTTCGGCAAAAATAAGAAAAATATCACAAGTTTTCATCTGAAAATTTTCTTTTTTTCGGCAGTAAAATTTACCATGTATTAGTATAGGCGTGTTTTCATAATGTTCACTAACGGAAAGCCAAACGGACAGTTACCCGCAAAATGGCCAAACGGCTACCCAAAGTATTTTTTCTGAGTTTTTGCATGTAGGTATATCTTTTTTATTTTCGATAGCCGATTGTCCATTTTGCGGGGAAGTAAACTGTTCGTATCACTTTTCGCTTGTTACGTTTTCATTATTGTGTTTCTTTTCCTTTTGCTGTCTTGGATTGGAGGTGTGAGAATATTGCATTGATTCCTGATCATTGTCTTCACTTCTGTTTAACAATTTACGTATGAAGATAACATGGAAGTACAACAATCATAGAGTATGGACTACAAATGGCACCTGGAGTAAGAGAAAGGGCAAACAAAACACACAGAACATACACAGCGGAAAGCAAAGCAGACATCTCTGTCTCCTCCGACTTGGTGATTGTAATGTTGTAGAGGAACTAACGATAATGACCGACAGTGTGTCATACAGGACGTAAAACACGAGTATAACAACGATGATGTAGAACGAACAAAACCTCTTTGAATGTTTTTTTTTTGTTCTTTTCCATCACGAAAACACGCCTATATAATTTTGACCCCCCTTGAACCCCACTTTTATATAGGAAAAATTGGGGTTTTGGGGGTATACCTTATTTTTCCTATTTCTGCTCTAAAATATAGATTGTGGGTACTCGTTAGAACCGCCTCGATGAGGCGGTTCTAACGAGTGTCCACAATCTATATTTTGAGCAGAAATAAGAAAAATATCACAATTTTTCATCATAAAATTTTCATTTTTTCGGCGATAAAGGTGGCAATGTATTTGTATAGGCGTGTTTGCGTAATGCAATGTTCGATAATTGTATGTGTTATTGCCTATGTATGAAATATCGTAATGCATAAATTAACGTCGGCATCAGTTAGCAGAATGTAAGTAAACTAGTGCTCTAGCCAGTAAGAATATATTTGCTGTACATTGACTTCGTTAGACCTGCTAGTTGTTTACCAAAAATACTTTCAGGTATAGAGTTCGCGGTAAACGTGTAATGGGAGAAAAGATTCCAGCCAGCTACGTGGTATGATTTCATTTAAGTAGAATTTATTTTGTTGCTACCTTGTTGCTTATATATGTATTGTGTTCTCTGATACAATACATGTTTAATTAAACATAGCATGTGGATCCTTTTCGAACAAAGTAAAAATGTAGGAAAGGCAAGAGGACAAGACTCCTATGTAATATAGCGAACTTCTAAGACGGGGTTAGTGTATACCGCGACAGAGGTAAAGGCGAGGATTGTGGCCGTGTGGGGTCGGTTTGGGCGCCCCGGCGGAGTTCTTTCCACTGGCTGTTCCGGGGCCGTTCTTCTGTGGTGGTTTGTTTGTGTTGTTGTTTGTTGCTTGCTGTGTGTGTCGCTTGTGTATTTTTTTTTATTTTGGATGGCCATTTGGCCATTTTGTGCGAAAGTAACTGTCCTAATGACCATCCTTTGTTTAGGTTTCCATTATGGTCCGGTCGCTTCATGTTGGTGTTTCTTTCCCTTTGGTGTCTTTGATGGGTGGAGTAAGTTAATTGTATCAATTCCTGATCTTTGTTTTACTTCTACTTGGTCGTTGAAGACCAAACACTTTTGCAGTAACCAATGTATCCCCCACACGCCCATCGGGGCTCAGAGAAATAGATTTGGCCTTATGGTGCTTCCACGCAGAGCTGAAACCGACCGCTCAAGAGTACTGTTAAACCTCTTAGGAGGACTAAGCCTGTCCATGCTAGGTAGTGCGAGTCGGACGGTCCATGCATATGGACCCTATTGGTTTCATTTGGCGGCAGGGCTTGAGATGTCATTTCATCTCCATGTCGGGTAAAAGACCCACAACATTGAAAAAACGTCTCCAAAATGACATAAATATTGTTGACAGGGACGTTAAAACACAAATCAAACAAACAAATCCAATATATTTCACGAGACGGTTTCGGGTTTGGCCGAAACTAGCCAGCCTGTCCAAGATAAACTTGTACGCTCCATACCTTTCAGTTCTGTGGTGTACTCTTCGCTTCCAAAGGAAAGTCATTCCAATGCACATACTTGAAATCTAAATTGCACTTGCGTTGTCCACTTTAGCTATCCAAATCTGTTGGAAGGATCCAAAAGATATGACTCAAGTGAGCAAACCGCGCATACTCAAGAACGACTTCAAAATTTTTTAGGTGCCATTCTGATTTAATTTCAAAATTTAATATTGGACTTAAATCTCTTCTGGAACAAGATATATTGGAACCCGAATTTTATGGCGACTTAGAATATAAAGTCAGAAAAAGGTTTTTTTTTTGCTCCAGCATTTCAGTGGTTTCTTGCTGTCGAGTCCTCACCGTTGTTTCATCTCTGTGGTTGTTTAACTTTTGTGTTCACGGAGATTTTGCACTGATGAGTTAGGAGGCCTTCATGCGGTCTTAACAAATTATTTGTCTTAATCGCGACGAAAGTAAGGGCGAGGATTGTGGCCACGTAAAATCGATTTAAGCCCCCCCAGTGGAATTCGTTTCCGCCGATCGTTCCAAGGCGGTTCTTCTGTCGCAGTTTATTTTTGTTATGGTTTGTCTTTGGTAGTTTGTGTCGCTTATATTATTTTATTTTGGATAGCCTATTGGCCATTTTGTGGGAAAGTAACTGTTTTTGGCTTTCTGCTATTGATGTTTCCATAAGTGTCTGTTGTTTCACGTTTGTGTTTTTCCCTTTGGTGTCTCTGATGGAGCTGTGGGTTAATTATATCGATTCCTGATCATTGCTCCACTTCTATTTTGTTATTTCCGTTTATATTTTCTAGCATTCTTTAACCAGAACATGTTTTTTCCACAGAGAAAAAAATGAAACACCTTGATTCAGACACATTTGTGTTTTGCTTACGCATTCAAGATCATTAGAACAGCCAGTAGTGTTTCCATATATTTGTTTGAGGCAACATATTTGCTATTGATTTATCTCTAAACATCTGTACAGTGTGAACAGAACGTACAGTCAGGCTCGGGAAATAGTCATATATATTTTCATTAGCTTGATCTGAAATCATTATTAAAGCATGAACTTACTTTGCATTTGCAGTTGCTCTGAATATGTTTATAAAGGTTTTATGAACGTTTCTAAACGTCTTCTCAAGTATTTCTAAACGGTATATGGAATGCTTATAAACCAAAAATAAACCATTTATAAAGACTGGTACAAAACAGGTTTACTTGACACGGTCACAGAACTTTTGGTTTCTTTCACTCAGTGTAACTGCTTGTGTAGACAAATACTTATTTCTGTTATGTTTCAGCAATTGTCAGACCTTTTATTTGATGAAGCAAGAAGCCTTCGGGATTCTTACCCTGTCATAAGACACAGTCGGTTGCTACAGATTGTCAAAAAGGCCAACCTTGATCTAGATGAAGATGAGCTTATGCAGGTACTGGTATTTAGTTCCAGAACAGAAGTTGGGCGGAATGATAAGGAATCGATACAGATACGTCACATCGCCCATCGAAGACATCAAAGGGAAAGAAACATGAAGTTGAACATATAATTACTACACTTTTATGAAAACATTACAAGCGGAAAGCCAAAAATGACAGTTACTTTCCCACTAAATGGTCAAACGGCTACCCAAAAAAAAGAATTTAATAGCAGTACATACATGAAAGACGACTAAAACAATACATGCCCACGACTGAAGAACGGCCTTGAAACGGTCAGTAAAAATTTTTGTTTTACTTTAATCGATTATAAGTGGCCACTGTTCTGCCCTTGTTCTGTTGTGGTTTAGAAAATCAGTTATTCTGCCCGCATGAAAGGTTTCTAATTGATCAGTTCAACACCTCCGAGAACATGAAACTCAAGCAACTACAGAGATAAAACAACGATGAAGACTTGACGGCACGAAATAACTGAAATCCTCGAGCAAAAGAAAACTAACAGTACTCCGATGGGCCCGACCAGAGACAGGACCCGCCGGCCTGCAATTAAAGACAGAAGCAAAGATATCAACCGTGATTGGGTAAATTACCACGCATGTAGTATGTCGTATAACATTGATGTTGTACCCAATCTATTTTATGTGGAATAATGATTTTATGAAATTGGGTACTGAAATCATTCCAAGCATAAAGTTTTCTGAATTTATAAACTGAGCAAACAATTTGTCTAAATCGCGACGGAAATAAGGGCGAGGATTGTGGCCACATAAAATCGTTTACCCCCCCCCCCCCTCCTCTCAGTGGAATTTGTTTCACTGACCTTCCCAAGGCGGTTCTTCTGTCGTGGTTTATTTATTTTTTATGGTTTGTCTTTGAGTGTTTGTATCACTTATATTATTTTGTTTTGGATAGCCAATTGGTCATTTTGTTGGACAGAAACTGTCCTTTTGGCTTTCCGCTATTGGTGTTTCCGTTAGGGTCTGTTATTTCATGTTTGTGTTTCTTTCCCTTTGGTGTCTCTGATGGGAGCTGTGGGTTAATTGTATCAATTCCTGATCATTGCCTTCACTTCTATTTTTATATGCTAAGCGACTACCTCTGGTATAGATTACGAACTTCACAATTTTAAACGTATAAAATAAAATACAGCTATATAGAATGTGTTATTGTCATGTGAAATGAGTTACACGCTGTTACAAATATGACAAATTTTATTGTGTCCATATTGTTAAAAAAATGATACTATTTGCAAAGAAAACAATATTTTCAAATTTAATCCCTATCTATATAGTGAAGTAGAAGTAAAACAAAGATCAGGAATCGATACAATTAACTTACTCCACCCATCAAAAACACCAAAGGGAAAGAAACACAAACATTAAGCGACCAGACCATAATGGAAACCTTAACAAAGGAAGGCCATAAGGACAGTTACTTTCCCACAAAATGGTCATATGGCCATCCAAAATAAAAAGACACAAGTGATACACACAGTAAGTAACAAACAACAACATAAATAAACCGCCACAGAAGAACCGCCTTGGAACGGTCAGTGGAAAGATTTCCACTGGGGGGCTTAAATCGATTTTACGTGGCCACAATCCTCGCCCTTACTTCCGTTGCGATTTAGACAAATAATTAGTTCAGTCCGCATGAAGGCCTCCTAACTCATCAGTGCAACATCTCCGTGAACACAAAAAATCAAAGAACCACAGAGGTGAAACAATGGTGAGGACTCGACAGCAAGAAACCACTGAAATGCTGGAGCAAAAGAAAACCAACAGTTAGACTCCGAAGTCAGAACGTCTCCATTTAAGTCATATGAAAACGTGTTGTCAGTTCATATGAAGTTAATGAAACAAGTCATAAGTGGGATTAATACATTTCATATAAAAGGACCACGAGTATTGAAATCAGTATGTCATATGACCAATTTCCCATCGCTTATTCCACACAGAATAGTAAGCGATTCTTCAGTGAAAATTAACACCTTGTCACGGACGATGCCATGATGTTTCCCGCTGAAACGTTATATGTAGCATGAGGCCATATTTTATACATGCAAAGATGGTATGGCTTTACTAACGACGTTAGGCATACGATGAAATAGTTTACAAACATATATTGTTTCTTTTTATCTATGCAACATTGTTTGAAGTTAGCCGTTAAGAGCACTTTGTTGTGGTAGTTTAAAAGGGCAAACACAACTTATAGTTGAAGTGAAGATAACAAAAGCCCCAATCTTTACAAATGCTCTTCATTTCTATGGCCATCCATTAAGCATAGCATTATATTGTACAGACATGTAATCAAAATAAAATATGAAATACATTTTGTTTGATGGTTGGTTCGTATGATGAAAAACATGGATTCTAACCGCAACTATGCGGCACTTAACATGAACCACGATGAGGAGAAAACGTTCAAGAATGCAACGAGAAAAAATGCTTGTTGCAAATGATGTGGGGTTCTGGATTTATTTGCACTCTATATCTAATGCGCTGTTGAGTTGAACATTATTATATGACTCTCCAAAGTAATGAAGACATTTGATAGATAAATACTTTGCAGTTTACCAAAGACCTTAATATCTTCAAACTTTTGATGAGCATGCTGAGACGAGTTAAAAGTGCAAGGGACTTGTCAACGTCTAGTAGCTGAGCTTTTTGCCTATCTAATGATATCGTCGCTCATAGCCTGGTTTATTTCTTTTATCATATCATGACGGCAGGCCATTAATCAACAATCAACCTTTTCTAATGCCTTAAAAGCACATCTGTCTCATGAAAAACGTGATACTCTCTTAGTCCTGATACCCACAACCTGTTTTAAAATTAGACTAACAAACATAATATTAAACCGTGTAAACCTTGTAAACCATTTACTTCTTTCATTATTTTCTACAGGCTGTCAGCTACCTACACGAGACAGGTGTACTTTTACATTATACAGATTCGACGCTTCATCTTCGCGACTTTTACTTCATTGACCCTGGCTGGTTATGCAAAATGATGGCACAAGTTATTACGGTCAAGCAAATAAACCCATTTATCAGTAGAGACGGGGTATGTTATATTTAGCTCGGCTGTTTTCGAAGAAAACGACGAGGTATGGTCATAGCTCTGGCGTTGTTGTCTGCGTCGTCGTGCAAAAACTTGGACATTTTGTAATATCTCTGTAATTACTGAACATATTTACTTGACACTCGGACTAGTTGTTCATTATGAAAGGGGGAACTCATACCAATAGGTGAGGTAACCATCAAAATATTTTTGGCACAGTTATGCACCTTTTTCGACTTAGAATTTTGCAAAAACTTGGACATTTTGTCATATCTCTGTCATTACTGAACATATTTACTTGAAACTCGGACTAGTTGTTCAGTATGAAAAGGGGAAATCATACCAATAGATGATGTAACCCTCAAAATATTTGGCACAGTTATGCCCCTTTTTCGACTTAGAATTTTTGCATCGTCATCGTGCAAAACATTGGACATTTTGAAATGTCTCTGTCATTACTGAACATATTTACTTGAAACTTGGACTAGTTGTTCATTATGAAAAGGGGAACCCATACCAATAGGTGAAGTAACCCTCAAAATATTTTTGGCACAGTTGTGCCCGTTTTCCTACTTAGAATTTTTGTTTAACTAAAAGAAACTACAGCCGAGCTTTGGCACCCGCATGCGGTGCTCTTGTTAAAATCAGCGAGAAATTGTCTTTGTTTTAAGGGTCGTTGATGAAGCTTGATTGGCCGAACCTTGCTAGACTGGCTCAAACGTGGTATTTTTGTAGCATCATTGTAGTTTGCTTATATATCAATTGCATAATATTAACTTGCATCTGCTTACTGAGAGTACATATTGACTTGCCATGTGAATATCTATTGTTCGGTCTTCTCAGTACTTATTGCCTGGGCTTTATTACTTCGGAAACATATTCTGAGAGGTTTAATGAGAAATTAATTGTTTTATTTACATGAAGATACATCAACAACTTTATGGCTGCAGTTACAAGCAAATAGTGTAACCTGATCAGACGAAGAAGTACATGTATGTCAATGTCCCATATTTGGGTGCTAGGCATATTTAGTTCATGTGTAATCACAATACAAAATGCAGAAATAGATGCCCAAGGAAAGCCACAAGAAAAGGTTGCAGTCTACCAATGGTATCAAGAGCAAAGGTAACTGACAATGAAGAAAACAAAACAGGAAATAAGAACCACAAACAGCATAGCAACCAGCTCCCTATCCCCCAGGGGTTGCTATGCTGTTTGTGGTTCTTATTTCCTGTTTTGTTTTCTACATGGTCAGTTACCTTTGCTCTTGATACCATTGATAAAGAAGTTTAGCAGTTAACATTTCACTACGAGGGTTGAAGTCAGCCATGCGACCAGACACTCTGGCAAATCGAATTAATTGCGAAATATAAACGCCACAGGATACCGCACAAGGAACATCACCATCCAAGAATGCGCTCCCGCCGATCGGGACCTGGAGAAATAGATTGGGCTGCACGGTGCTTCCGCGCAGAGCTGAAACCGACCGAACTTGGGTACTGGTAAACAGCATGCTTATAAACCCTATTGGTTTCATTGGACGGCAGGGCTTGAGATGTCATTTCATCCCACAAAATTGAAAGCAACGTCTCTAAAATGACATATACAGTGTTGACGGGGACGTTAAACCTCAAATCAAACAAACAAAACTGGTAAACAGCTTACGAAAGTTCTGAGCCTGACCAAGAAGCAGGCATCGAACAGCCATGAAATTTTGTATTCATTAAATCCAAACCTTTAATACTTGATTTGACTCAAATGAGTTCAAGTTTACCTGCAATAACGTAGCAATTCTAGACTTTGGAAATTGATACTAGCACGTTTTTGAGAAAATGGACAAAATCTGGCATCGTGGTGCCATCAAGTACCTCCATAAAAAGGGGATAGCTCCTAAGGACATTCATGCCGATTTGGTTGCTACATTAGGGGATGATGCTCCATCGTATGAACCCGTGAAAAGATGGGCAGCAAATTTTAAGATGGGCAAGGACAGCCTTGAAGATGATGACCGGTGTGGACGACCCACACCGTCAACAACTGGGGTAACCATCAGCCAAGTGCACAAGGCCGTGATGGATGACAGGCGTTTAACTGTGAATCAGTTAGCTAACAATGTTGGCATCTCCCATGAACGAGTAGAGAACATTCTACACAGTGAATTAGGAATGTCGAAGGTTTCCACCAGATGGGTGCCACGGCTTTTGACGCCTGACCAAAAGTTGACCAGAATGAACCTGTCACAAGCCAACTTGGCTATTTTTGAAGCAGACCAAGATGGTTTTCTTGACCGTTTTGTCACGCAGGATGAGTGTTGGGTTCATCACTTTGAGCCAGAGACCAAAAGACAATCCATGCAATGGAAGCACCCTGGCTCACCCCCTCAAAAGAAGGCAAAGGTCGTCTCCTCTGCAGGGAAGGTGGTGGCATCAGTGTTCTGGGATGCCAAGGGTATCATATTCATAGATTACCTTCAAAAGGGCAGAGCAATTAATTGGGAGTATTATGCAGATCTGCTAAAACAATTGAGAAAAGCAATTAAGGCTAAACGACCCGGAAAATTGACAGAAGGGGTCTTGTTCCATCAGAACAATGCGCCTGCCCATAAATCGGTTGTAGCAATGGCTGCTGTGCATGACTGTGTCGATCACCCTCCGTATTCACCTGATCTAGCTCCATTAGATTATTTCCTGTTTCCAAACATGAAATAGCGCTTGGCTGGGCAGCATTATCGGTCAGACGAGGAGGTGAATGCTGCTGTGGAGGAGTTTTTCAGGGACCAAGATGAGACCTTCTATACCACTTGGATCCAAGGACTCCAGCATCGCTGGAGGAAGTGTGTGGATAGGAAGGGAGACTATGTTGAAAAATAAGGCAGTTTACATGGACAAACCATTGGATCTTGGTCAGGCTCAGAACTTTTCAGCCTACCCTCGTAGGTCTAAGCCGGCCCAGGAAAAGTGATGCGAGTCGGACCGCTCCGTAAACCCTAGCGGTTTCTATTGGCGGTAGGGCTTGAGATGTCATTTCATCTCAGTGTATGGTAAACGTCCCACAAAATCGGAAGCAACGTCTCCAAAATGACCTTAATAATGTTGACGGGGACGTAAAACCACAACTCAAACAAACAAACAAAATCACCATCCAAGAAAGGAAAATTTACAATCTCAAAACCAAAATCATCGCGTCCATCACAAATGAAGTCTCGATCGGTGCCAAGGAACGTTTGGGTAAATTATTCATGTCAATGGAAGACGAAGGTTAGGCCCCGCATTGCATTTAAAGTAAAAAAGATGATTGGCTCGGTCTTACTGCCATTAGAGAAACACATGCGGGTGATATATTAAGTGGTTCTAACAAGCACCAATAGTCTTTGCACCAGAAATAAGGAAAATAATGTATTTTAATGTAACCCCCACATTTCGCTACATACATTTAGGTTTATAAACTGATCATTGGCTTCATTTCTATTTTACAAGAGTACTCATTACATGGATTTATTAATGCGATGTCAGTAATGGGCCACCGTTGTTTCTCTTCATACTAAATATCTTTTCAATTAGGTCCTGAGGAAGAAAGATGTTGAATTTCTATTTCGCGGAAAGACAAAGTTTCCGGCTTCCCTTATACCTCAATACCTGAAGTTGCTAGAGAAGTAAGTTAATTATCATTATTATTCAATTCCTTAAAGTTCTTTTTTCGTTAATGGTAATCGAACCTGATACTTAGCTGAATACAATTGTTGAAAGTATTAACTGTCCATTTATTTTCTGCTGTGGATATTTTTTTTCTTTTTAACTTTTTTTTCTATTTATTATTAAGGTGTCTGTTGAGGGTCTGCTTCACCTTGATGATTTTAAATAATGTTTACAAACGCATGTGATTTATAACTTAAATCAAAACTGGAATCACTTTTCAACAGCATAATAAGTAGAAGTAAAACAAAGATCAGGAATTGATACAATTAAATTACTCCACCCATAAAAGACACCAAAGGGAAAGAAATACAAACATTAAGCGACCAGACCATAATGGAAACCTAAACAAAGGAAGGCCATAAGGACAGTTACTTTCCCACAAAATGGCCATATGGCCATCCAAAATTAAAAGACACAAGTGATATACACAGTAAGTAACAAACAACAACATAAATAAATCGCCACAGAAGAGCCGCCTTGGAACGGTCAGTGGAAGATTTCCACTTGGGGGCTAAAATCGATTGTACCTGTTGCGATGATTTCAAACTGAAGCGGTTACACTAATCCGACATTTAAACACTGTACCTTAACATGCGAATGCAGATAGTTTTATTTCAAACGTTGGAATAAAAGGATGACAATGTTCATTGTTCATAAACATATATCTTTTAAGAGTTTGATTGCACTATTGTAATGGTAAATGCGACTCTTTGGAAGTATAGACTGTGTCTTTGAAGGATCAAGCTCTAAGATATAGACCCGACAAAAACAAAGAAAGTTGACTATTCGATTGGTGCTTTTAACATGCAGCAAGTATTTGTTGCTTTAAAAGCCCGGGCTGATCAGAGTCGCTTTATCTGAAACGGACGCACTATTTCTAACCTAAATTTGCCAACATGCAGATAGTGTAAAGTACAAATATTTTGATCGACTCGCTGATGCTATAAAGTATAATGACACTTAAAACATCGTGATGCTGGTTTCGTACCTCATTACCTTGTAACAGTAGCATTAGTGCTTCATTGGTACTGAGATATTTAATATATTTCTCTTTTGATCCGTGATTGTCTCTATACATTAGGTTTGAAATTGCATTACCTCACTCAGACGCAGAACTACTGATTCCCTGTCGTCTTCCAGAAGAAAGACCGCCTGATATTCATATTCCTGAAAACGGAGCCGGTATGTATATTATCATATATGGGTCATTTCTACTTGTTCCCTTCTTTCAATAGCTTGAGATTGCTGTTTTCAGATATCCCGGCTCTTCCCGAGTAAAATTTTCTTTCTGTTTTATTGTTTATATTTTTGTCGTTGTCAAGAGTTGTACATCTAAATACTTAAAAAAAATGGATGAAAAAGAAATGTTGATATTTTAATAGATTTTTGTCAGGTATTATTCACAATAAACAAAACTACATAATGACTAGAATTCACAATACGGTATATGAAGCAAGTCGAAATATAAACGAAATGTTACACAGAACCGCAGTAACCACCATCTTAAGCCACTGAAAGAAAGATTTATTTTCATCTAGGCACAGACGAAAAGACGTAAGAAGTCGTGCACCTACATATTAATTTAACAACGTACAAGAAAACGCAAAGAAACACCGGCTTTGCTTGGCTCGTTTCTGGTGGGACCCATTGGGGAGTAATTGTTAGTTTTCTTTTGCTCAAACATTTCAATAGTTTCTTGCTGTCGAGTCTTCACCGTTGTTTCATCTTAATAGTTGTTTGATTTTTGTGTTCTATGAGATGTTGCACTGACGAGTAAGGAAGTAAGTAAGTAAGGCGGCTCTTCTGTGGCGATTTATTTATGTTGTTGTTTGTTACTTACTGTGTGTATCACTTGTGTCTTTTAATTTTGGATGGCCATATGGCCATTTTGTGGGAAAGTAACTGTCCTTATGGCCTTCCTTTGTTTAGGTTTCCATTATGGTCTGGTCGCTTAATGTTTGTATTTCTTTCCCTTTGGTGTCTTTTATGGGTGGAGTAAGTTAATTGTATCAATTCCTGATCTTTGTTTTACTTCTACTTTTCATGCGAACTGACAATTAATCTGTCTAAATCGCGACGGAATAATGGGCGAGGATTGCGGACGCGTAAGATCGATTAAGTCCCCCCCCCCCCCCAGTGATTTTTTTTCAGTGACCGTTCCAAAGTAGAATAAATGATCAGGAATCGATACAATTAACTCACAGCTCCCATCAGAGACACCAAAGGGAAATAAACACAAACATGAAACAATAGACCCCAATGGAAACATCAACAGCGGGAAGCCAAAAGGACAGTTGCTTTCCCACAAAATGGCCAATAGGCTATCCAAAATAAAATAATATATGCGACACAAACACCCAAGGACAAACCACAAAAATAAACCACGACAGAAGAATCGCCTTGGAACGGTCAGCGGAAACGAATTCCACTGGAGGGCTTAAATCGATTTTACGTGGCCACAATCCTCGCCCTTACTTCCGTCGCGATTAAGGCAAATCATTTGTTAAGTCCGCATGAAGGCCTCCTAACTCATCAGTGAAATATATCCGTGACACAAAAATCAAACGACCACAGAGATGAAACAACGGTGAGGCCTCGACAGCAAGAAACCACTGAAATGCTGGAGCAAGAGAAAACCACAGTTAGACTGCGATGGGCCCGACCAGAGACTTAGCATCAGGTACCAACCAAAATAAGCCTTTACATTGGAATCGTCATATAATCTGGGGCCTGACCCACCAGCGTGCAATAAAAGAGGGAAGCAAAGTTATCAGTCGTAATTGGGTTGACTACCATGCATGCAGTCTGTCGTATAACATTTATGTTGTATTCAATCTTTTTATATCGAAGAATGATTTTTCAAAATGTGGTGCTAAGTCATTGCAGTTATATATTTTTTCTGAATTTATATACTAAGTCACCATAAAATTCGGGTTCGATAGACCTTGTTGCAGAAGAGATTTAAGTCCAATATTGAATTTTGAAATTAAATCAGAATGACGTCTATAAAGTTTTGAAAAGGCTTTACGTAGTTTATGGTACCGATTACTCTGATTAAGAAGTTTAGCCATTAACAATTTATTACGAGTGAAGAAGTCAGTTACATGACTACACACTCTTGCAAATCAAATTAATTGCGAAATATAAACGCCATAGGATGGCGCACGAGGGACATCACCATCCAAAAAAGGAAAATTTACAATCTCAAAATCAAAATTATCACGTTTATCATAAATTTTGCAAGAAACAAAGTAGAAGTAAAACAAAGATCAGGAATTGATACAATTAACTTACTCCACCCATAAAAGACACCAAAGGGAAAGAAATACAAACATTAAGCGACCAGACCATAATGGAAACCTAAACAAAGGAAGGCCATAAGGACAGTTACTTTCCCACAAAATGGCTACTCCACCCATAAAAGACACCAAAGGGAAACAAACCCATCGACAATAGATAGATGTAAATCCAAAAAACGGGGCCTCGGTATCAGAAGAAATTGCTTTAGTCAACTAAAGTTATGGGGGGTAAATTTGACTGATCAAACCATCGAAATAGGTATTATCAATATTTAATAAATCATCCAAATATCCAGAAGTGGAGCAAAAGCTTCAATGATTTCAGACTGGTTTTCAGCAGAAAGGGACATAATGAATTCTCTCTCATAACAGAACAAAAACAGATCTGCCCCCAGTGGTGCGCAATTAGTACCCATCGGAATACCCACAACTTGTCTAAATAAGTTAGTACCCAATCTTATGTAAATATTGTCAAGTAGAAAGGTGAATGCTTCAAACACTTTCTGACATGACCATAAAGTATAAATTTTATGCTCATCAGAAGTGAAAAATGCATTTCTTACATTGCATGCAAGATACAGGGAGTCTTCCCTGTGAAATGTCCATTCATTTAAATCATAAAGTTTTCTTTTATAAGATTATGAAGAAGTGTAGTGTAAAGGGTGGAAAAATCATAAGTAGACAGACTTGAAGCACGAAAACGCCTGGATTTCAATTTATTTAAATCTTCATTAGAATTTTTATAGACCAAAACAGATTTCTACCTGATCTTTCGAAGACTTTGTCGCAATATTTTATCACATGTTTTTTGATGGCAGTAAAACATGAAGTCAATAATTTGGAGAGTTCGTTGGTGGTACAAGAGCTTGAATTTGCAATAAACCGTGCTTTGTATGGTCTTTTATGAAGTTTAGGTAACCAATTTAACATAGGAAGCTTGTCTTGGCCTTCTGTAACACAGATAGCAAACTTGATGGCTGAATGACAAATATGGTCATCAACTAAAGCCCTCTCTACAGCTAAAGGCTAAAGTTCATAGGCCTTAGTACCACCAAGTTCTTGCTGAAGAGTGTTAACATGGTGAAGCCGTCAAACAACGACCACATTATTAGCGGCCTTAACAGCTGGAGCCAAAACAAACTTCCTATGAAATTCTTGAATACCCACTTTAAGATGATGTGAAACGTCTTAGGTTTAGGAGGTAATAAGTTCGTATTTTGCTAATAAAAATAAATGCGTTTGTTCACTAATTTCAGAATACTAAGTTTCCATTCTTTTAGAGCTTTATGCTCAACATACTCTCGTTTACACCATCGATTACCAAAGTCATTCAAGGCGGCAGCGATTTCATCTCTACATTTATTGAAATCAATTTTCAAAGGAAATCGATATTTCGGTCCTATAGAAATTATATTACGTATCCTAGAATCAGGAATAATTTTTAAATTGCCTGTAAAAATAGGACCAGCAGCAGGATATCAATACACTGAATTTTTACAAGCACATGTATCAGGAGTGTTACAGTCAATATCAAGATCAGAAACAAGTTTGAAATTAAAAATGATAGATCTAACAGGTTTATTGTATTTATAGCAAATGATGGGAGTTCTTCTGGCGCGTTTTTTTTTGTTATGATTTGTCTCGAGTGTGTATACCGTATATAACTTTTTGTTTTTGATGGTCAGTTGGCCGTTTTTTGTGAAAGTAACTGTCTTTATGGCTTTCCACTATTGGTGTTTCCGTAAGGGTCTAGTTATTTAATGTTTGTGTTTCTTTCCCTTTGATGTCTCTGATGGAAGGTGTGATTCCTATACATTGCCTTCACTTCTATTGTGGGACGGTAAGCAGAAACATAAACCAGAAGTTCAAAATCCAAATATGGAAATCAAACCCAGTGCAGATTCCTATCTATGAAATTACAATAACAAATTAACAAATTGATCCAGATCGGGTAGTCCATTTTCGACAGTGAGTTATGGCAGAAGCATCTATGAAGTAATTACGGCAGTCGACAATCTGGGTTGGGGACTCCGCAACAGTCTCATTTTAGAGCAGACGTAAATTATCCGTTAGATCTAGGATGCCCGAACACTCTTATAGGTTCCAAAGGAGGGGTAGTCCTTTTGGCAGCAAGGACTACAGCACATAACTGACAGTAATGGAGTGTACAAGATTTGTCTGGGCCAGACTAGTTAGTTTCGGCCAATAAGGCCTCATCAGTGACCCTCAGATATTTAAAAAAATTCTGCAGTAAAATCATTAATCCCAAAGGACTGGACAATATAACCCACATTATGATGAAGGGCCGGGAGACTTTTTACAGCCGCAACACATTCCCTTTACACCAGCCGGGGTAAAGTTAAATGTTCTGAAAAAAGAGCAATTCTTTGGAAGCAAGGACTACAGCACAGAACTGAAAACTATGTAGTGTACAAACTTTTAAGAATGAAGCCATTCAAAGTAAGAGAAAAGCAAATCTGCTCAAGATAAAAAGAGTCGTCAACCAAGCATGTGGTCTGTCTCATATTCCACAATCAAAGATTGCAGCCCAGATGGTACCGAGAAGAAGAGCAACACTACATTTATCTAAGCATAACAAGTTACCAAGCACAGAAAACAAAGTCACCAAATTGTTCTTCCTCACAAGAGGTGGTAAAATACTACACAAGCAATTAACCAAGATTGTGAATTGCAAAAGCATACAAGCCACGTAGAAACCATGGAAAGAAACCCCACCAAACATCATGAAAATAGAGTATGACCATATCTACTACCTCTGGACCGTCTATAACAAGGACAACTCCGGTTATGTTTGGAGAATATAGCGTTAAGCTTATTTTTACAATATGGTAATTTTATCATTTCAGGTAAAATTGTCAGGATATACCGTATGCCGTATGTTCCAATAGGACTGTGGTTTAGGCTTATATCAAGAATGATCACACTCACAGCCAATAAAGCATTTCAGGTTCGTTTTTGTTTGTTTGTGTTAGATTTTAACGGCCCAGTCATCACTATTTAGGTAATTTCTGAGCCGGTCAGTTTACCTATCCACACTTTTCCTGGACTGGCTTATACGTAAGGGGCTATCCTGTGCAGTGCACATTCTTTCGCCAGAATTGACAACTGTCCTTCTTGAATCAGCGGAAGGGAGAGAATGACCTTAGAAAAAATTTCATGATCAACCTCCATGGAAGAATGTTGTCGACCCCGGCAGGTATCAAACCCGCGTCCTCCTGATCACGAACAAGGCGCGCATCCGACTGAACTACCGAGGTCGGCCAGGTTAGTTTTAGGATCACTTAAAAATACACATAGAAGTAAATATTATTGTTTGTTATAAACAATTAATTTTAATTTTTGTATTTAAGTTAAAGAAACCTAACTGGTTTGTGTTTTACAATCTGGGATCGAACGTAACGTTGGTCCGTCACCCAGGAGTGAATCAGTGAAAGGGACAAACTAGTCAGGAAAACTTCCAACGTCTAAGTAACTGTTACAAATGAACAACATTTGACACGATGCGGATATTTATATATCTAAGAACAGATAAAAATTTAAAGCTTTAAAGACCCATCAGAATTTGATGGAAAGTAGTAGCAAAAGGCACCTCTGTCTATAACACAATCTATAAATACAATTTATCTGCTATTACAAAATGCAACTTCTGTCTCTGATGGGAGGGTGTGAAGTAAGTGTATCGATTCCTGACCATTGCCTTCGCTTTTATTTTGTAACATTGAATGTTCTTGTTTTAAGGCTTTACTAGACATATCAGAACCTAGTATCAGAAATTGCTGGCGAAGAGGACTGTTCATGTATTGGTCGAAGGTGAGGATTCTTTAATTCAGTGGAACCATGACAGTAATGGGGAAAAATGGCTACTCAGGAAAAAGCTTCGAACAAAACATGGTCATGTAAAGCCATCGAAATTAAAGACAGGCCCAGCGACATGAAGACACACGCAAACACACATAACCAACATAAACAATTAACACATAACCATCTGCAAAAAACTGCCGCCCTTTGGGAATAGTAAACGATGTTCCTTGATTTCTGTAGTTCTGTATATAATACCAAAAAATAGTGATCCGCATAAAGACTGCTAGGTCAGCAGTGAGTCATGACAACAAATTACAGAGTAAGGCAACTATGAAAGAAGCGAGACAGTTATGAATTCGGGTGGAGGACTCAATAAAACAATTAAAGAAACCCACCAATACCATCACGGGGTTCAAAACTCAAGATATTAACCAAAATACCAAGCACCGTTCAACAGCTATAAGTCTAGCCAAAGTAGAAGTAAAACAAAGATCAGGAATCGATACAATTAACTTACTCCACCAATCAAAGACACCAAAGGGAAAGAAACACAAACATTAAGCGACCAGACCATAATGGAAACCTAAATAAAGGAAGGCCATAAGGACAGTTACTTTCCCACAAAATGGCCATATGGCCATCCAAAATAAAAAGACACAAGTGATACACACAGTAAGTAACAAACAACACCATAAATAAACCGCCACAGAAGAACCGCCTTGGAACGGTCAGTGGAATGATTTCCACTGGGGGGCTTAAATGGTTTTTACGTGGCCACAATCCTGATTTAATGAGGATGCATCATTATATATTCCGCTTTTCTGGTTTATTATTGTCTTTGTTTGTCTTTGCATTATGTACTGATAATATATTTTTTTTATTTTGGACAGTCATGTGGCCATTTTGTGGAAAATAGGAGTTGTTCTTTTTGCTTTTGGCTTCCAATTAGAGTGAAGTTGTTTATGTTGGTGTTTCTTTCCATATGGTGTCTTGGAAAGGGGCTATAAAATGATTTTATCTATTCCTGAGCATTGCCTCTACTTCTTTTTATAGGCCGTCGCATATTTAGTTTACAGCTGCTATAATGCATTTAAATATGTAATTAAAAACTAATAATCCTTTGGAAGCAGGACGCCTCAGACTTGTATACAACGCAATGATGATGCCATTTTTTCCTCTCGTACTTTCAATATTTGAGTCTAACATTTCTCACGAACTATAAAATGCTATGAACTTCAGTCCTTGTACACCATGCAATGATGATGACATACTGTGTAAGAGACAATGGGCGATATAAGCTTATTCATGTGATTTTCAATCTCATTTCATTCTTTATTGACCTATGTTTAATGTGTCGTCTAAGATTTCTAAGGAACAATATGTCTCAAACAAGGTATGCTATTTAAGAAGGTTTGATGATGAATTTGTTTTGTAAGAGACGATGGCCGGCTTATTATATGTACTTTCATTATCCTTTCTTCCTAGTAAAGTTACATGTTTCATTAAAGGTTTGTCAGGAACTGTAAAGCTAGAAGCCCGAAACTTGGTCTAGTGCATAAAGGTAATGTGTGTCATGTAAGAGACAACGAGCGTTTTTACGACTGGTGATCAGGCGGTTGGGCGTTTGTAAAGCATATGTATAGAAAAGTAAGATCATTTGACAAGTGTTTATGCATTTACCGACGGCATACACAGAATCTCTGTACTATGTGTTACAAAGGCAGCCTTTATTGCTTTGTTTCTAAGGAAGCTTGCATAAATTGAATATTTGCCTTTTTACAGGGATGTACAGATCATCATTTGCCAGGTATAGCCTTTGTTAAAAGCAAAGCATTTATCCTGATTTGTTTTTGTTTGATTTGAGGTTTAACGTCCCCGTCAACACTGTATAAGTCATTTTGGGAGACGGTGCTTCCAATTGTGTGGGACTTTTACCCGAAATTGAGATGAAATAACATCTCAAGCCCTGTCGCCAAATGAAATCAATAGGATTTATAAGCATAGACGGTCCAACTCGCACCGCTTTGCCTGGGCAGGCTTAAATCCTCTAAGCGGCTTACCAGTACTCGTAAGCGGTCAGTTTCAGCTATGCATAGAAGCATGGAAGCATCTTGCAGCCCATCTATTTCTTCAAGCCCACATGCATTTATCCTGAATCATGTGTTTTCAGGAAAAGTGTTATTTAAATACCTGTCTTATTTAAACATTTTCTATATAGAAAGAAATTATCTTGATGTCCATTCTCAACTCTTCTGTTAATAGGAACAGTATATTTTGCTGGATCCAATGGAAGAAGAGAGTGATGAAACAGAGGGGATACAAATAATTGTCCCTTCTACGGCACAAGGATCAAGGTTTGATATCAATTATTAACAATATCGGCTTCCTGATTGTTTTATACAAAAAAGTACTCATTTGGAAGCAAGAAATGAAACCCGTGGAGTGCGCAAGTTTTTTTCTGGACCAAACTTAAATCTTGAAAAAATAATAAGAGATGTACAGGAAAATTTCGTGTCAACAATGACAGTCTACCATAGGAATGACAAATAGAAAGAAAGTAACTGCAATTTTTTAAAGCAACAAATACTAAATTCACATAAGAAAAATCACTGGGAGTCTTATTCTTAGGAGGCAGTTACAATGCTATATAGATTAGCCACAACAAGTCAGAAAAAGCAAAGACAGTAGAAAGTAAAAGCACCTCACGAAACACTTTAAGCATTAAAACAGCCATCTCAAGCCATCAACAGAAGTGAAAGCCATAGTGAGAAGGATAAATTCATTCACAAAACATACTGTGCGCCAACAACATACGGCCAACCTAATACACACGCAAAAGGAACCATATTTGTTAAATTGAAGTGAAGGCAATGATCAGAAATCGATACAATTAACCCACAGCTCCCATCAGCAACACCAAAGGGAAAGAAACACAAACATGAATCAACTAGACCCTAATAGAAACATCAATAGCGGAAAGACAAAAGGACAGTTACTTTCCCACTAAATGGCCAATTGGCTATCAAAACAGAATAATATAAGCGATACACACACTCAAAGACAAGATATAAAGATATAACAAAAATAAAACACGACAGAAGAACCGCCTTGGAAGGTCAGTAATCCGAATTCCACTTGTGTGTGTGTGTGTGGGGGGGGGGGGGGGGGGCTTAAATCGATTTTACGCGGCCACAACCTCCGTCGCGATTTAGACGAATAATTTGTTCAGTCCGCAAGAAGGCCTCCTAACATATCATTGAAACATCTCCGTGAACACAAAAATCAAACAACCACAGAGTTGAAACAACGGGGAGGAATCGACAGCAAAGAACCACTGAAATGCTTGAGCAAAAGAAAACCAAAGTCTGATTTTTGTTACTATACCTGTGCTGTCAGATTAAAGAAGAAAAAAAATATGCTTCAAAGAGAAACAATCTGAAAATGTTTTCGGTTTGTCTTCAATATAATTTTGCTACTTATGACCAATGACATGCCTTTATTCAATTTGTTCTTTTTCAGACTACTAGGCCAGATAGTTGATCACATAGACAATCTCATAGATGAGTGGTATCCAGGACTAACTAGTATTGATCCAATTCTTGGACATAGAGTTTTGGAAGTAGAAATTCCATGTGCTGGTTGTCCAGGTAACCTTATTCCACTCTTTCACTTACATTTAATCTGTTTTAGATAATCCGGAGTTATATTAAGCAAATTTATTTCTAATAGTTCTGCTATTATTTTTATTTTGTTTTGGAGGTTTCGAGTTCGTAGCATTTTATTTTTCCTATCTGTTTTCCCCTTATATTTGTTGTGTCGAAACAGTTTCTTACACGTGTTTGTTAACTGATGAACTTTTGTCTGCTATTTTCAAATTCGATTGTTTTATTTTTTCACATCATCGTCTGCCTGTGTCTAAACATTACAGAACCCATCATTTAACAGGATAAAAGTTGATAAGAATATACAAAACCACAATTGGTACTGATGCCATACATGATTAGGTGTTTAACGGCCCAATCAGTATGCTTAAATGAGAAGGATTGCTTGTTGGATTTAACTCCCTGACTTTGAGACAATATTTCATCCAGTGCAGTGTTGTACTTTTCGCTTCAAACATAATTTAAACCAGGTCCCATGGACATGAAGCCATTTCTTGTAGAAATTTAACCTTCACCACTCTCTAGGCTAATTTAGCAGGCGTCAATTTGTTGATATTTTTTCCCAGAAAACAGGCTTTGACACCTCATGCAAATTGGTTTGCATAAAATGTCAAAACATTTTCCGGTAAACTGAGAAAATATTTCAAAATGACGTCTGTTGAAAAATTTCTCAGCATGCAGAGCGTTAAAAGAAGCATCCTGGGAGCGCCACATTCACAAGCCCACCCTTGTCCCCAGGAGGAAGAGAATAATTCGTCACGAAAACGCGCCTATACAAATACATTATTCATCCCCGCCAATCGGGGCAATTTGGGCTGCATGATGCTTCTACTCACAGTTGAAACCGACCGCACACGAGTACTGGTAAACTGCTTAGAGGATCTAAGACGGCCCAGGCAAAGCGGTGCGAGTCGGACCGTCCATGCTTATAAACCTTATTGGTTTCATTACTTGACAGGGCTTGAGAGGTCATTTCATCCTAATGTCGGGTAAACGTCCCACAACATTGGAAGCAACGTCTCCAAATGACCTATGCAGTGTTGTCAGGCTAGATAAACCTCAAATAAAACAAGCAAAAACAGGGTATGAAAAACAGCAACAAAAGCTATCGGTATCAGCTTCCTCAAAAGGGTTTTTTAGACTGCTGGAAAGCACTTAATAACAATGCACTAAAACAAACGCAAAACTGTTTTATTGAAATAAAAAAAAACGATAGAACAACACCAGAACTACTACCTTAGATCTTCGGCTGCACTGGCTACCAGGAGGCTTAAAGACCTTTTACTGCCGGCTAATTTTCGCCCTTTGTTTAGATGTAATGCCCAACATTAATCACAAAATATTAGGTTCGCATATTAGTTTCCTAAATCAATGCATCATCACTGACAAATATAAATCAAATTCATTCACTGAGATGAAGCAAAGACAGTGGCCGCTTGCCGATACAGCTGACACTATCAGCCAGAGCTGGAGAAAACCACTAGTTAAATCACGGCCGGCTTGAGCATGTATTTCACATGCTAAATAACTGTCTTTTTAAAACAATTAGTTCTCTGCTTATCTGAGCAGAAAAGTGTTCCATTTATTTGTTGTTTTTTTAATTCTTTGATCATTACCTGCCTTAATTAGATGGATAGGACAAATAGCACTTCATCGTAGTTTAGATCGTATTTTCTAATCCTTTGGGATCATTAATTCCATTGTGAAATTTTGGAAATATTTGAAGGCACTGATAAAGTATAAGTGGCCGAACTGGCTAGTTGGTCCCAGAAAAAAAAACATGTACATTCCGCCATTTTCAGTAATGTGGAATTTTCCGTGTGAGCAGGTAAGCAATGTACTTGCTACTGTGCTACCAGTGTTAAAACTATTGTTGAAGTGACGTCATTGTGATATGTCTTTATACTTCACATATGGAAGAGTAATTAACAGCCACGCTTTAACATCTCATGATGAAAATACATATGTGTTGTTTTTTCAGACTTTGATATTGGGCTTGGGAGATGTCATAGTTTTCTTCTAAAAGAAATTCAGGATGCAGTTGAGAAAGGAGATTTCATTGATTGTCCCAAACATGGTGGAAGTGTTCCTATCTCAGAACTGGTAAGGTCATGTAAAAAAGAGGCTCATATTCTGGAAATAATGGACTTGTGTATCTTGATACAGGACACAGTTGCCGATAGTAATCAAGTCTGTATTAGACTTAACAGTCACTAAGAAATTTGTTTGATTTGTGCGTTCTCCGTTCTCGAACATGATGGACCGATGGGTAAGAAACCATTCACGTGGGCGGACTAAAATAATGTTTTAAACAGATCAGAACAATTGGCGAGTGTTTTGACATTCTAAAGTTAAATGTTGCAGAAGCTGTCGCTTATCGTTTCAAGACTAAATACTAACGAATGTGCTGAAATTACATTCCAAACGTTTAACTTCAGTACACAAAAAGAAAGGAAGTCAACGATTATTTGATCAATTTGTTTTCTTTGAAAGCTGAAGGATCTTTACTATGAATATTAGAGAAAATTATGTGTCTATTTTATTAACCTGCACCAACGTCACCAGGATGTTTTTTCTGGTGACCGTCCGAAAGCGGTCGCTCCTTTGTAGTTTCTATTTATGTAAATTATAAGGATGTGTTGTGTGCACATGATGCGTCTTGGTTGTGGCTTGGTATCATTAATTCTCATCACGATAACCCCCTCCCCACATTTTATATAGAGAATACTGGAGTTTAAGGGGGTATACATAATTTTTCTTATTTTTGCTCCAAGTGATAGGTTGTTTGTACTCGTTAGAACCGCCTCAATGAGGCGGTTCTAACGAGCCCCACAATATGTTTGTAGTATATATAAGGAAAATATCACAGATTTTCATCAGAAATGTAGCCATTTTGGAGATGTGAAAATGCATTATGTCGTACGGGTGTGTTATCATAATGGTTCTCTGTTTCGTTATGAGCTTATTACATTTTGGGTTTATGGCTTTTCTCGAGTATTTTTCTTTCTATTTGATACGGGTTTAATACACTCGATTTAGTCATTGCTAAACTGAGCACTTAGGCCCAAATATAGCAATCTTTTACAACTGTTCTGTATATTGATTTCAGGCCCCAGATTTGGTCATGAGTGATTTAGAACCAGCGTTCAAGCTATGTGTAGAGGAATTTGAATTTGAAGAAAGGTTTGTTGTTTTGGTCTTCAAATATATCCTGCATCACACATATTCATATATTTTGAATTTTATTCCAGTAAACGGTATCGACAATACCTTTCTCATCTAGTGGACAAAAATGTATCTTTATATGGCCATTTGACATTTCTTTATTTCAAATTCCTGTCTCATACACTAGAGTTTATAAGCTATATTAGCAGAGTCGTATTAGCCCTGTGTCTTTCGTATTTCCCCCCCCCCCCCCCTTCCTTTTCTCGAATATGCCCTCGTTTTCCCATATTGGCCCTGTTTGCCATTTGTATAGTGCAGGCAGTTGTGGCTTTATAAATGCTATTCTATTCTGGTTAATTAATAATGATAAATCATACCACAAAATCATACCAGTGTTCTGACTCTATGTGTGTCAGCTCAACCAAAAATTAAGGGAAACATCTACTGTTTTGCAATGGAGACAGCAGTTGACATTTGTGAACTCCTAAATATACAAAACACTTCTTAACAATATATTTAGTTTTACAGTAAGGAATAAGCTTATCAAGATCAATGTCCTAAATTTACGAGAAGACTCCTTAATGAGGAAGATAAGAGTATTTTCGAAAGTGCCTGTCCCCGAAAGTGTATCATTTCATGTCCGCTAATGTGTACCACTCGTGTGTTGTAATATAACTAAACCGAATTCTTTTCTGATACTGTAATGTTTTTTCCAGAGCTTAAGATATGAGATATGTAAATGTTGTCGTAATGCTTTATTAGCTCACCTGTCACGTAGTGACGAGGTGAGCTTTTGGGATCACTTTTTGCCCGTCGTCCGTCGTGCGTCCGTGCGTGCGTCCGTGTCGGCGTACGTAAACTTTTTCTTCAAACGGCATCTCCTCCTAAACCACTGATCGGATTTTGACCAAACTTCACATGAATCATCCTTAGGTGGTCCCCTTTCAAAGTTGTTCAAATGGTAACGGTCCATTGCACATCTAGGTCACAGGAGCCAAAATAGATTTTTTTTTCACCGAAAACTTAAAAAATCTTCTTTTCTGAAACCACAAGGCCCAGGTCTTTGATATTTGGTATGGAGCTTCATCTAGTGGACCCCTACCAAGATTGTTCAAATTATAGTGCTGGGGCAAAAAATGCCCGCGCCCCGGGGGTCCTTTGGTTTTACATAGGCTTACATAGGATGATATAGGGAAAATCTTTAAAAAATCGTCTTCTCTGAAACCGCAAGGTCAAGGTCTTTGATATTTGGTATGAAGCTTCATCTAGTGGACCCCTACCAAGATTGTTCAAATTATAGTGCTGGGACAAAAAATGCCCGCGCCCCGGGGCCCTTTGGTTTTACATAGGCTTATATAGGGAAAACCTTTAAAAACCTTCTTCTCTGAAACCGCAAGGCCCTGATCTTTGATATTTGGTATGAAGCTTCATCTAGTGGACCTCTACCAAGATTGTTCAAATTATAGTGCTGGGGGAAAAATGCCCCCGCTCCAGGGCCCTTTGGTTTTACAAGGGGCTTATATGGGAAAAGTCTTTAAAAATCTTCTTCTCTGAAACCGCATGGCCCAGATCTTTGATATTTGGTATGAAGCTTCATCTAGTGGACCCCTTCCAAGATTGTTCAAATTATAGTGCTGGGGCCAATAATGCCCCCGCCCCGGGGCTCTTTGGTTTAACATGGGCTTATATATGGAAAATCTTTAAAAAACTTCTCTGAAACCGCAAGGCCCAGGTCTTTGCTATTTGGTATGAAGCTTCATCTAGTAGACCCCTACCAAGATTGTTTAAATTATAATGCTGGGGTAAAAAATGCCCCCGCCCCGGGGCCCTTTGGTTTTACATGGGCTTATATAGGGAAAATCTTTAAAAATCGTCTTCTCTGAAACCGCAGGGCCAACATCTTTGATATCAGTTATGAAGCTTCATCTAGTGGACCTCTACCAAGATTGTTCAAATTATGGTGCTGGGTCCAAAAATGCCCCGCCCTGAGGCCCTTTGGTTTTACATGGGCTTATATAGGGAAAATCTTTAAAAATCTTCTCTGAAACTGCAAGGCCCAGGTCTTTGCTGTTTGGTATGAAGCTTCATCTAGTGGACCTCTACCAAGATTGTTCAAATTATAGTGCTGGGGTGAAAAATGCCCCCGCTCCAGGGCCCTTTGGTTTTACATGGGCTTATATTGGGAAAATCTTTAAAAATCTTCTACTCTAAAACCGCCAGGCCCAGATCTTTGATATTTGGAATTGAGCTTGATCTAGTAAATCCCTATCAAGATTGTTTTAAATATATAATTCTGGGGCCAAAAATGCCCCGTTCCGGGGCCCTTTGGTTTTACAAGGGCTTATATAGGGAAAATCTTTAAAATTTTCTTCTCTGAAACCGCAAGGCCCAGGTCTTTTCTATTTGGTATGAAGCTTCATCTAGTGGATCCCTTCCAAGATTGTTCAAATTATAGTGCTGGGGCCAAAAATGCCCCCGCCCCGGGGCCCTTTTGTTTTACATGGGCTTATATAAGGAAAATCTTTAAAAATCTTCTTCTCTGAAACCGCAAGGCCCAAATCTTTGATATTTGGTATGAAGCTTCATCTAGTGGACCTCTACCAAGATTGTTCAAATTATAGTGCAGGGTCCAAAAATGCCCCGCCCTGGGGCCCTTTGGTTTTACATCGGCTTATATAGGGAAAATCTTTAAAAATCTTCTTCTCTGAAACCGCAAGGCCTAGGTCTTTGTTATTTGGTATGAAGCTTCATCTAGTGGACCCCTACCAAGATTGTTCAATTTATAGTGCTGGTGCCAAAAATGCACCCGCCCCGGGGCCCTTTGGTTTAACATAGGCTTATATAGGGAAAATCTTTAGAAAATCTTCTTCTCTGAAACCGCCAGGCCCAGGTCTTTGATATTTGGTATGAAGCTTCATCTAATAGACCTCTACCAAGATTGTTCAAATTATAGCCTTTGGGCAAAAAATGTCCTTGCGCTTGGACCCGCTAGTTTTACATAGGCATATATAGGACAAAACCTTTAAAAATCTTCTAGTCCGAAACCAGAAGGCCCAGGACTTTGATATCTGGTATGAAGCTTCAACTAGTGAACCTTTGCTGAGGTTAGTCAAATTATAACCCTGGCGCCAAAAATGCCCATGCGCCAGCGCCCGCTGGTTTTACGTAGGCATATAGGGAAATCTTTTAAAAATCTTCTTTTCTGAAACCAGAAGGCCCAGGTCTTTGATATTTGGTCTGAAGCCTTATCTAGTGGACCGCTACCAAGTTTATTGAAATTATAGCCCTTGGGCCAAGAATGCACTAGAGACACTGATACTCAGGTGAGAGATTCAGGGCCCTCTGGGCCCTCTTGTTTTATTCCACTGCTGTAATTTATGAAGACTTAACTTCTAAATCACGTATATTATATGATAACTTTGAACAATCACTACCTGCAAACCCAGTACTAGAAAGTGTCAGTAGCAATCCGCATTACTGCACCTTCAAGCATGGCTGCTAACAGTGATATCATATTTGGTGGATAGAGGTTTAATCTTGTTGCTCCCCTGTTACATGGACAAAAAATAAAGAAATAGAAGCCCTGGAAAAGCCACAATCAACGATTACAGCCTACCAATGGCACCAATAGAAAGAGTAACAAACCATGAGGAAATCAAAAAAGGAGAAAAAATGAATCACAAACAGCAAAGCAACCAGTCCCTCTTCCGCACAAGAGGTGATCAATGTGCAACAACCACAATTAATGAAAAGTAAATCCATAATAATAACAATACACAACCATTGGCATATACAACATGGAGAGCCCCGTCAGAAAATCCCACAAAGCTACATTTGAATTCAACGGCATTAGGACCCTCGCCTTACGATGGACATTTGCGAGAACCACTGGGGAGGTTGAATCGAGTCTATGGACCCAACCTTCACATTATTTACAGCGCACATCTGATGGTAACTAAATCAATGAAGAGAACGTCACTGGAAACCTAAATTAAAATCAAATTGAATAGCTGTGATGAATTAAAGATGAGGGTTCATAGCTTGTTCCAAAACTGTAAGCTGGAACTGAAAACAGGTCAAGCCAACGACAAATCAGGCACCAGCCACTAATAAAATAATATATTTCAAAGGTTTAAGTTTGGGCCGTCATCGAGTCAGAGACATGACCCCCGCCGTGCAATAAAAGAGGGAAGCATAGTCATCAACTATGACTGGGCTAAAATCTAGGCACGCTGTCTGCCGCACAAAACCCATACTGCACCCCACTCTCCCACGGCGCCCTATGATCCCACAGAACCGTTTGGTTTTCTGCTCTCGGTTTGAAATTAAAACCATATACAGTAGAAACATGTGGCTGAGCAGGAAATACCTAGTTTATAATAACCAATGGTTCAAATGTTCTGAGACTGCGGGCGTTTTCATTGAACAGCATGTATTTTTAGATAAAAATATAAAACTTATCCTTAAATTCGATTAACCAAATAGAGAGTTAATGTTTTTAATTGTTTGTAGTTCAGATAAGCAGCTGGGCGATGGTGGATTTGGAGACGTTTATACAGCTAAATACAAAGGAAAGGTATGCATAATGTCTTTCATTTTCTTTATGTAAACTTGCACTTCAACCACCTTTCGAAAATTCAAAGCAAAACAAGTCCTTGGCAGTTCACGTTTTAGTGATGTACACTCTACAATTATCAGTGTTGTTGTACCTTCCATACTACCGTGATAGCCGTTTTTTAACATATATATGACCACAAGTACGTTCAGTTTCTGGTTTGTTTATAATCGTTTTTACTGTCGGAACACATCTTGTATCTCCTTGTTTGTTGGCTTTGGGTGGTTGTGGTTTCCTTGTGTATTTGCCTCAGGAGTTTTTTCATCACGAAAACGCGCCTATAATTTTTTGACCCCATTGAACCCCACTTTTATATAGTAAAACTGGGGTTTCCGGGGGTATACCGTATTTTTCTTATTTCTGTTCTAAAATAAAGATTGTGGCTAACGAGTGCCCACAATCTATATTTGGAGCAGAAATAAGAAAAATATCACAATTTTCATCATAAAATTTTCATTTTTCGGCGATAAAGGTGGCAATGTATTTGTATAGGCGTGTTTTTATCGTGACTAAGATTGTAAAAGTAGTCGCAAATAAGATTGACAGAGCAGAGCTATCGTCTGCATGAGCCTATTAACAAAATGGTAAACCCAGTTACCCGATTTTGTGAATTCAACTGTAACACAAACAAATCCATCGTGTATATTGCCATTTGGCCCGCTTGCAAAAACGTGCGAAAGCCACTCTTATTAATTTTCTCGCAGACTCAGCGAAAATGACATGTAAACAAACTTGAATTGCTCTACCCTGCCAATCTTATCTGTGACTACTATACCATCCACTTGCAGTTTAGAGTCTGGAAGACTGAACTTCATGAGTAAGGTTTAAAGATTAAGACAGTCCGATAGTTTATGCTTATTATAGTTGCTTTGATTTGTAGGAGGTTGCAGTAAAGGTGTTTAAGAAGATTGCTGAAATTCATTCGTTGACAATGTTACGACAGGAGGTAATAACATGTTTAGGTCATTGTTCTAAAATTATCGGTAATAAGTGCATTTGTACCACCTTAATGATATATAATATTACATTTAGTATTTATGTTACTTAATATTAATTACTTGACAGAAAACATCCGTATAAAGTACATGATGTATAGCGAATGAAACGTACAAGTAACGTAACATAGTTCCGGATATAATGATTTTGGCGGCTACCTGGGCCCAGAGATCTAAAGGCGAAGAAACACGTCAACTAGGCCCGGAGATCTGTCCACTTTGTTTTTACTATGATGCCATCGAAACCAAAAGTAAATGATCGAAGTAAAGCCGTTTACATAAACGCTTTTCACAATAAGTAAATTACGGACAGCTCGTTAAATATTGATCAATAATCTCCTATAAAATATTATTTGATAATACGTTTGTTTAATAAACAGTATTTTATTTCTCAGGCCACAATTCTTCGCTGTTTGAATCATCCAAGTATTGTGTCCCTGGTAGCTGTTGGAATCCGTCCTTCCGTCATTGTGCTTGAGCTTGCTCCCTTAGGAACTCTTGGATATCTAGTAAAGAAAGATACATTAGGTGGGAAAAATGGAAAGTTTCTACAACAAAGAATAGCTTTGCAGGTATTCTCTAATATGCATATTATAATTATCGTACATCCAGTGACAGAAACCACGTGTTTACAGCAACAACCTTTAACAAAAAGGAAACTATACAAAAAGATTGCAGTTAAATGTTGTCATGACAACAAAGACATATTTTCAATGATCTTCTTGTCAGAAATACGAATTACTGGCAACCTAAAAGATCTTTTATTGGTCGTCTCTTTAATAAATGACTAAATAAGATTATTTGTCTAAGGGCATATTTTTCTCATTCAACATCACTGTGTGTAGTGCACATTCTTCCACATCTATGCGCATGGCTGTTTGAAGCCATTGTCAAATGGACCGAAAGCGTGCTCAAACAGCAAAAACCATGTTCAAATCATGAAATTCGCGTGCTATTTGAACATGGGTTTTGAGCTTTTGATATCACAAGACGGACCTTGCTTTGTTTACGTTACGTTGAGCGACGTAACGTTAGCGCACTGAACGTAGCGATTTTAGGGTTCTATGATGACGTCAGATGGTTACTGCGTAACAACATCATTGTAAACAACATTCTGAACTTGCCGCCATGTTGGTTCGCTGGTCGCATTTGAAGAGTTTATATGCAGTTTATATGGAGCTTTTGGGCGTTTTCGTCAAAATTTGCTGTCGGAATCGAAAGTTATGCAAGAACAACGATCATCCATGGTTATTCCCTTGCATTAACATTTGCCTGATCCCTCGGAAGATATTTGAACATTCGGCCTAGCGGCCTCATGTTCAAACAGCTTCCTCGGGACCCGGCGAATGTTAATGCATGAAAAACCATGGTTTATCCCTATATTCTTGCGATTATTCTAGTTTTGTCTTGTTGAATTCTTTATTTTACAGGTTGCGGATGGTCTAAGGTATCTTCATAAGACGATGATCATTTTTCGGGATATGAAACCCGAAAATGTGCTTATATTCTCTTTGTCAAAAAAGGCCTGGGTGAGTTGTGTTGAAGGATATCACAGTCATAACACCGTTCTAAACCCTATGTTATCAAAGGGACAATTGTGGTTTAAAGTGTTTGCATTGTTGCTGGTAGTTTTGCTTTACACTATGTTTGCTATGTTTACTTCTTCAAATAGAAAAACTGGCTTCGACACAAAGCTCTTAAATGTTTCTTCTTTCTTTCTTCAATTGAACCCTAATCAAAGTCACAACGCAGTCAACAGTGCCATTGGCTGCAGACGAAAGTGTACTTCAAAGCTTATTAGAGGGATAACACGGTGTGACTCGTCATCAGAAAACCTACTTTGTCATTTGAGAACAATAAAGGTCTGTGCGCCAGCGCCTTTGTGTCCGCTGCTTGTACAGCACAATATCTATAGTTTCTATACCTAAACGTTCTTCGTAGCTGAGCAGGCGGGTTGTGTCCTAACTGGTCAGTGGTTTTCTCGCTCAGATGATTGTGATCATATTACACATTCCTACTGATTAATAAGAGCAGTGTTTAGTTATTTACATAAGTTGCATGCAAAAAATAATGACTAATCTCTTAGTCGATCTATTTAATAGAAAGGCAGACAATGATCCGGAATCGCGTCATAAATATTTTTAATACAGCCGCAATGTATCGAGTGGATGTTTCCAGTTCAACATATCGCGATGCGTAAAATATGGAAAAATCCAAGACACATGATACTGTCCGCCAGATCAAGTTACTATAGTTTTGAACGTAAATAAGCGGGAATAGTTGACGTTATGCTCTGCATGTAAGTGACGTCATCATTATAAACGTCTGGTTCCGCATTACACATGACTGTTTTTTAATGTAACAGCAAAAGCCGGCGCTCAGATCTAGCAAGGATTTTGATACGGAATCGGAAAACTTGAGTAGGGTGATACGGGATTCTGTATTTCTGTGTCGGAAAACTGGTATATAATTACAAATGAGCCCCGACAAGCGAATTTGTGTCTTCGAGCATTCCGTCTTGACAAATTTTAACTGCGCATGCCCAGCCATTCAGAGGGGCCAGGGATATGGCTTTCTGTCGGAAGGTTCCTCTTGATTCACTGCTTGTATGAGCGAGGAGCGATGGTTCTGGCGAGACTGCGCGGATGCGCAGGCTCGCCTGAACCTTCGCTGCTCGCATAGGCGATAAGTACCAAAATCGCTTGGCGGGGCCCATATCTCCTTCTGTCGAAGAACAAAAGGAAAGAACGGCACACTTAAAGCAACGGCACAACCATCAAAACATTACAAGAAGAAAGCCAAAAAATAGATATTTCCCAAAAATGGCCAAATGAAGTCATCCAAAATTAAGAGCCCGTTTACGGCCTGGCACCACGTGACCCACTAAGCGTAGCCGTGATCGTAGACCTGTTTGTTTGTATTGGAGTTTAACGGCCAATTCAACACTGTTTTAGGTTATTATTGAGCCGATAAGTTTACCTATCCACACTTTCCCTGGGCAGCCTTATACGTAAGCGGTTAACCAATAAAGTGCACATTCTTTCGCCAGAAATTGACAACTACCTTCTAGAATCAGCGGAATGGAGAGAATGACCGTAGAAAAAAAATTTTTATGAGGAATCTCCACGGAAGAATGTTGCCGACACCGGCAGGTATCGAACCCGCATCCTCCTGATCACCAGTCAGACGCGCATCTGAACGAGCTACGGACGCCGGCTCTCGTAGAACTGTTTCTTCAAACTTACGATGGAGTAGAATGCGTTTTTCATTTGTTTCAGATGCATGCCAAAATATCTGATTATGGTATAGCACGATTTTCAGCATATGAAGGACTGAAAGCTCAGGAAGGTACATTGGCGTACAGGGCTCCCGAGGTTATCAGAAAAGAGAACTACTCATTTGAAGTATGTGCTTCATTGTTTACATTAAATTGGCAGCGACAGCGAAGATGCGTCTTTGAGCGGGTGTGCTCAGTGTAGACTCAGATCAGTCTACGTATCAGTCCACGCATTTCATAATAGAGCCTAAACTATCATGATAACCCGTTGCCTCCGCCCATCGGGCTTAAAGAAATAGATGGGCTGCATGATGCTTCCACGCAGAGCTGAAACCGACCGCACACGAGTACTGGTAAACTGCTTAGAGGATCTAAGCATGCCCAGGCAAAGTGGTGCGAGTCCATGCTTATATACCCTATTCGCTTCATTGGGCGACAGAGCTTTAGATGTCATTTTATCTCAATGTCGGGTAAAAGTCCCACAAAATTAGAAGCAACGTCTCCAAAATGACCTATACATTGTTAACGGGGACGTTAACTTCAAATCAAGCAATCAAACAAACACCCAAACAAATCATGACTACTCATGTGTTTGCGAACCAGTAAGATACAAGTCTTTCGCCATAAACTGACAACTGCCCATCATTGTTCAGTCTGCATGAAGGTCCACTTACTCATCGGTGCAACATCTCCGCGCGAACACAAAAATCAATCAACTACAGAGATGAAACAACACCGATGACTCGACAGCAAGAACCTACTGAAATGCTTGAGCAAACGAAAACCAACAGTTAGACTCCGATGGGCCAAACCAGAGACAGAGCATCAGGCACCAACCAACATTGCAAAATTATATCCCTCTCATTCTCAGTAAGCCTTTACACTGGAACCGTCCGTCATAGAATCTGAGGCCTGACCCACCAGCGTGCAATTGAAGCGGGAAGCAAAGTTGTCAACCGTGGTAGGGTTAACTACCATCCATGCAGTCTGTCGTATAACATTTATGTTGTATCCAATATTTTTATCGAAGAATGTTTTTACGAAATTGGGTACTGAAGTCATTGCAAGTATATATTTTTTCTGAATTTATATACCAAGTCACCATAAACTTCGAGTTCCGATGGACCTTGTTGCAGAAGAGATTTAAGCCCAACATTGAATTTTGAAATTAAATAGGAATGACGGCTACAAAATTTTAAAAAGGCCATGCCACTGACCGTTACAAGGGAGTACTTCTGTCGCGGTTTATTTTTGATATGGTTTGTCTGTGGGTGTTTGTGTCGCTTATATTATTTTATTTTGGATAGCCTATTGGCGATTTCGTGTGAAAGTAACTGTCCTTTTGACTTTCCGCTTTTGATGTTTCCATTAGGGTCTGTTGTTTCATGTTTATATTTCTTTCACTTTGGTGTCTCTGATGGGAGCTGTGGGTTTATTGTATCGATTTGCTGATTTTTGCCTCCACTTCTATTTTGCGTAGTTTATAATACCGATAACCCTGATTAAGAAGTTTAGCAGTTAACAATTTATAAAGAGTGTTGAAGTCAGTTACATGACTAGAGACTCTGGCAAATCGAATTAATTGCGAGAATTAAACGCCGTAGAATGCCACACGAGGAACATCACCATCCAAGAAAGGAAAATTTGCAACCTCAAAATTAAAATCATAACGTTTATCATACATTTTGCGAGAAACAAATCCGTCTACAATAGATAGGTGTAAATCCAAAAACGGGGCCTCGGTATCCAAAGAATTTGCTTTATTTAACTGAAGTTTTGGGAGGGGGGTAACTTTGAATGATCAAACCATCGAAACAGGTATTGCCAATGTTTGATAAATCATCCAAATATCTAGAAGTCGTGCTAAAGGCTTCAATGATGTCAGATTGGTTTTCAACGGAAAGGGACATGATGAAGTCTCTTTCATATTAAAACAAGAACAAATCAGCCACACGGGTTGCGCAATTAGTACCCATCGGAATACTTACAACTTGTCTAAATAACTTAGTACCAAATATGTGTAAATATTGTCAAGTAGAAAGGTGAGAGCTTCACACACTTTCTGACATGACCATAAAGTATAATTTGTGTGCTGCTCAGAAGTGAAAAAAGCATTTCTTACATTACATGCAAGATAGAGGGAGTCTTCCCTATGAAATGTCCATTCAGTTATATCATTAGGGTTTTCTTTTATAAGATTATGAGAAAGTGTAATGTAAAGGGTGGACAAATCATAAGTAGACAGACTTGAATATGTTCTGGAAAGGGTTATCCTTTGAAGCACGAAAAGTTCTGGATTTCAATTTATTTAAAACTTCATTAGAATTTTATAGACCAAAACAGATTTCTCCCTGATCTTTCAAAGTAGAAGTAAAACAAAGATCAGGAATTGATACAATTAACTTACTCCACCCATAAAAGACACCAAAGGGAAAGAAATACAAACATTAAGCGACCAGACCATAATGGAAACCTAAACAAAGGAAGGCCATAAGGACAGTTACTTTCCCACAAAATGGCCATATGGTCATCCGAAACTAAAAGACACAAGTGATACACACAGTAAGTAACAAACAACAACATAAAATAAATCGCCACAGAAGAGCCGCCTTGGAACGGTCAGTGGAAGATTTCCACTGGGGGGCTTAAATCGATTTTACGTGGCCACAATCCTCGCCCTTACTTCCGTCGCGATTTAGACAAATAATTTGTTCAGTCCGCATGAAGGCCTCCTAACTCATCAGTGCAACATCTCCGTGAACACAAAAATCAAAGAACCACAGAGGTGAGACAACGGTGAGGACTCGACAGCAAGAAACCACTGAAATGCTGGAGCAAAAGAAAACCAACAGTTAGACTCCGATGAGCCCGACCAGAGACAGAGCATCAGGCACCAACCAACATTACCTTGAATTAGATCTCTCTAATTCTCAATAAGCCTTTACGTTGGAGCCGTCATAGAATCTGAGGCCTGACCCACCGGCGTGCAATTAAAGAGGGAAGCAAAGTTGCCAACCGTGATTGGGTTAACTACCATGCATGCAGTCTGTCGTATAATATCCATGTTGTACCCAATCTTTTTATATCGAAGAATGATTTTACGAAATTGGGTACTGAAGTCATTGCGGTTATATATTTTTCTGAATTTAAATACTAAGTCACCATAAAATTCGGGTTCCGATAGACCTTGTTGCAGAAGAGATTTAAGTCCAATATTGAATTTTGAAATTAAATCAGAATGGCGTCTATAAAATTTTGAAAAGGCTTTGCGTAGTTTATGGTACCGATAACCCTGATTAAGGAGTTTAGCCGTTAATAATTTATTACGAGTGTTGAAGTCAGTTACATGACTACACACTCTAGCAAATCGAATTAATTGCGAAATATAAACGCCATAGGATGGCGCACGAGGAACATCACCATCCAAAAAAGGAAAATTTACAATCTCAAAATCAAAGTCATCGCGTTTATCATAAATTTTGCACGAAACAAATCCATCTACAATAGATAGATGTAAATCCAAAAACGGGGCCTCGGTATCAGAAGAATTTGCTTTATTCAACTGAAGTTCTGAAGTCTTTGTCGCAATATTTAATCACATGTTTTTGATGGCAGTAAAACATGAAGTTAATAATTTTGAGAGTTCAGTGGTGGTACAAGAGCTTGAACTTGCAATAAACCGTGCTTTATATGGCCTTTCATGCATTTTAGGTAACCAATATAACGTAGGAAGCTTGTCCTGGCCTTCAGTAACATATACAGCAAACTTGGTGTCTGAATCACAAATGTGGTCATTAACTAAAGCGTTCTCTACAGACAAAGGCTGCAGTTCACATTTCAGTGGTTTCTTGCTGTCGAGTCCTCACCGTTGTCTCACCTCTGTGGTTCTTTGATTTCTGTGTTCACGGAGATGTTGCACTGATGAGTTAGGAGGCCTTCATGCGGACTGAACAAATTATTTGTCTAAATCGCGACGGAAGTAAGGGCGAGGATTGTGGCCACGTAAAATCGATTTAAGCCCCCCAGTGGAAATCTTCCACTGACCGTTCCAAGGCGGCTCTTCTGTGGCGATTTATTTATGTTGTTGTTTGTTACTTACTGTGTGTATCACTTGTGTCTTTTAATTTTGGATGGCCATATGGCCATTTTGTGGGAAAGTAACTGTCCATATGGCCTTCCTTTGTTTAGGTTTCCATTATGGTCTGGTCGCTTAATGTTTGTATTTCTTTCCCTTTGGTGTCTTTTATGGATGGAGTAAGTTAATTGTATCAATTCCTGATCTTTGTTTTACTTCTACTTAGTACCACCAAGTTCTTGCTGAAGAGTGTTAACATAGGGGAGCCGTCAAACAACGACCAAATTGTTCGCAGCCTTATCTGCTGGAGCCAAAACAAACTTCTTGTGAAATGCTTGAATACCTAGTTTAAGGTGACGTAAAGACGTCTTAGGTTCAGGAGGTAATAAGTTCGTATTTTGCGAGTAGAAAGAAATACATTTGTCCACTAGTTTCAGAATGCTAATTTCCATTCTTTGAGAGCTTTATGCTCAACATACTCTCGTTTACACCAATTCATTCAAGGTAGCAGTGATTTCATCTCTACACTTTTTGAAATCAATTTAAGAAGGAAATCGAAATTTCGATCGTTTAGAAATTATATTTCGTATTCTAGAATCAGGAATGATTTTTAAATTGCCAGTTATAATATGACCAGCAGTAGGAAAGCAATACATTGAATTTTTAAAGTCACAGGTATCAGGAGTTTTAGTGTCGATATCAAGATCAGAAACAAGTTTATTGAAATTGAAAATGATAAATCTAACAGGTTTATGGTATTCATAACTATCCCAACTCATTTATTGTATTTATAGCAAATTATGGGTGTTTCAGTATTTTGAAAATAAGCAGGAATGGATGAAATCACCGAACTATGCCGCAAGATACTAGGTAAATCTATAAAATCCAAACCCTTGTAAATGAAGGATATTTTGATGTAATGACGTTTGTGATTAACTTCAGAATGAAGAAAAGACGATTCGTTTGTTTGATTCGATGTTTAACGTCCCCGTCAACACTAGATAGGTCATTTTGGAGACGTTGCTTCCATTTTTGTAGGGCTTTTACCCGACATCGAGACCAATGACCTCTAAAGCCCTGTCGCGCAATGAAACCAATAGGGATTTATATGAGCATGTTGAGTATAACCTCTAGTTAAAAGACCCTAATCGTATAACTAATTAGAACTTTCGTAGAATTCGGTCGCCTCGGTGTCCAGAATACGTAATACAGAAATGGGTATTGAACTTAGAAATGCAAGCATTGAGTGGCGTCCTTGATTCAATAATATTATGGACAGTCACTCCAGGCTGGTATTGTTTCTTTTAAAAACACGTAATTTACGTTTATAATTGCAGTTTTTTCTGATGCCGTGCTATGTAGTTTTACGCTTTCGACAGTCCAGAAGAAAGAAAATATCAAAATCGGACATTTTAGATATATTACCCTCATGATAAATGGAAAGAGTGTCTGTAATAATTTAATCCATTTCAATTCTGTTTCATGTCGTTTGATAATTTTAATATGTTCTATAAAAGGGTTATCCTTTGGAACTGGGAAATGTGAAGTGTACATCGGGGGGGGGGGCAGACTAGCTAATTTCGGCCAATTAGGCATCATCAGTGACTCTCAGATATTTTCAAAATTCCACAATGGAATGAATGATCCCAAAGGACAAGAAAATATAAACTTGACTATGATGTAGGGCAGGCAGACATTTTACGGCCGCCATACATTCCCAGACACCAGCTGTAGTGAGGTTAAATATGGTCTATAAGGGTTATCGTTTGGAAGCAAGGAATACACCATAGAACTGGAAAATATGAAGTGTACATTTTTTTCTGGGCCAGACTAGATTGTTTCGGCCAAGTAGGCCTCATCAAATTTCACAGTGGGATCAATGATCCCAAAGGACAAGAAAATATAAATTACACTATTATGAAAACATAGCTGTAGAATTCACATCATATTATTTTTTTCCACTGGCTTTATTGAAATATCATTTACAGAATGACATGAACGTTTGAAATGACGGTATAAGAATGTGTCAGTTTTTTAGGCTTACTCATTCTACGACAGTGTTCGTTAAACCTTGTTTTTAGCATGCGATTGGTTTGCCCGACATACTGGATTTTACAATTTGCAGTATGTCAGGTTATCACATGTATCAAGTACGTACACTTACACGTCAAATCGGACATGTTAACTACAGAAAAGCGTCTACCGTTTACAGAT
The DNA here is from genome assembly GCA_963580285.1 of Lucinisca nassula. Classification (NCBI taxonomy): domain Eukaryota; kingdom Metazoa; phylum Mollusca; class Bivalvia; order Lucinida; family Lucinidae; genus Lucinisca; species Lucinisca nassula. Next base: position 86,054,371 of record OY757016.1, on the reverse strand, counting down.
GAAGAAACGGTTGGTGCAGTACATAAATGCAAACAGCACCTGCACATCTTAGCATTCCACTTGGAAATACTAGGATACATTCCACTTCTTTTGAAAGGATTAGTATATTTTCGTAAAATGGGCGATTTGACAGGAGATAATCTAACTCTTATTTTGTAATAAATTGGTACTACCTGTTCCACTGAAATAAACGGATACGGCAAAAAAATATAGGCCTGACCAATACCGACGGCAATATAGTTCTAAAGTTATTAATAGAATGGCGTATCCGTACAGAAGAAGCAGAGTGTGACTTAAGGGTAGAGATTGTAAGTTTGAATTTATTTGCGATACGCATGTATATCTAAAGGGGCGATACCGTCAAAACTAAAGTGATATTCATAACGGTCATTAAGTTAAACCGCATACGGAAGAACAGAAGCTAAATCCTTCAAATCGGAGGCGGGTATAACAAAAGCCCATCTGACCCTGAAAACAGATAAACATGCATCATTACTAGCACTGCTTTTCTTTTATCTAATTTAATTTCGCTTCAACGCCGGAGTCAGAAAAAATGTTGCTAGACGCTGCTATTTCAAAAAGTAAACAATTTTAAAGGTGGTTTTCGTCTTCTTGAAAATAACTATCCCAACTCATCTGCAAGCGTTGCTTTTTTTTACTGACATCCAAGATTGCAATAAACATCTGGTTGCTAATCATCTTTCACATAATCGTTTGGTGATATGAAAGGGTCTTATTTGGTCCTAGTGCTATCACTGCAAAATCACGCTAGAGAACCACTGTACACGAAATTTGCAGTAGTTGCGTGTTGGCGCAGTCAAAGAGTGCAGATTGTTGAACATTTTGCTGTCGATCTGGATAGAAAAAAGGTGTGTACTTCCAAATAATTTATTTTTGGAAGGGGCTTTCGCATATTACTGTCGCTTACATGTCCAATTTTATATTTGCCTAATGACAGACGTGTAACCCAAGTGACAGCTCATTCAGCGTCCGATTTATGCCATTGTGGCATTCAAAGTCCATTAGGTTTCAGATCATTTGCAAACGCATTTATTACTTTTGTTTCGGCCCCCGCCCATTGGGGCTTGAAGAAATATATGGGCTGCATGATGCTTCCACGCAGAGCTGAATCCGGCCCGCACACTAGTACTGGTAAACCGCTTAGAGTATCTAAGCCTGTCCAGGAACCGCGGTGCGAGGCGGACCGTCCATGCTAATAAACCCTATTGGTTTCATTGGGTGACAGGGCTTGAGATGTCATTTCATCTCAATGTCGGGTAAAAGTCCCATAAAATTGGAAGCAACGTCTCCAAAATGACCTTTACAGTGTTGACGGGGACGTTAAACCTCAAATCAAACAAACAAACAAAACAAACAAAATGACAGGGATCAGTTAATTTTGTGGAGAAGAAAGGAGTTTAATTACATGATAAATATTCGAAATTATCATTGACACTATACGGGGAGATAAGTGGCGCATATTAGTGAAATGTAAACAAAGTCACGTGTCAAAACATTGGATCCGTCTACAGCCTTTCATCCTGCAAACCAAGATGTATGTTATGTACACTTTCGAGCTTGGACCCATCAATAATTTTCAGCAACTCCAAATGGTTACAGAAAGTGCCGTTAGCAATTTCAGCACCCGCGACATGAAATTCGCGGAAATGGGCAAATTCAAGTCCGGGTATTGATGGGTCCGAGATGCGAGTAATGGTCAAATGTGACCGATGGCAGTAACAACAGATAGATAGTTAAGCGCCTGGCTTGCATTTTAGTGCTTCAGATTGTTCTGTATCTGAAGTCTACGCTCGGACAGAAAACAACCCACTGAACTCTTCACTTTGTATGTCTGTTGTTAGTTGGAGAGAATTTGTACCGGGACTTATAAAACGTTTCCAACAAGGGAGAAAACAAAAATGAACTCACTGAACTTAGTTTTGAAACAGACTAACGCTAAAAGGAACGGAACAATTTCAATACTGTTATTGCTTGTATCTGGTGACATTCAACTAAACCCTAGTCCAGGAAATGGTTCGGTCTTTCCCTGTGGATACTGTGAGTTGCCAGTTACTTGGTCGCAGTTGGAAATTCGTTGCACAAACTGTAGTATTTGGTTTCATAATTCATGTGAAGATATTAGTACACAGGACATATCTTACCTTGGAAGAAGTTACAACCACGCACCCAGCAAGTTAGCAATACGTCATGTCCCGTCGGTTCATTAAAGAGCAGATACGTCAAAAAACACTGACACGCTACACCAGAATAACTGTATCAAGAGACAAGAATGTCAAACTGACCGTAATCAATACTTAACATCACCATCCAATACCGGTTAACCCACAGGAGAGGGCGGAGCTAAGCGATTGTCAAAAATCTACTGCAGGACGCCACGGGTCATGTAAAAAATCAATCACCAATTAGCGTATATGATTTCAGTAGAGAATGTTCGCTGTGAGAGGCTTGGCAAGCAATGGAGACTCAGATCAGGTGCCACAGAACGCACCGTCTGATCGGGGTCTACACTGTTTACAAAGAAAGTGGAATTTAGGGCTTGAACGAAAGTTTGGATCTCCGGGACTATTTTCCCAGCCTACACGGGCCTCCGTGGCCTAGTGGTTAAGAGCGCTGACTCTGGATCATTAGGTCTCTCACCGCTGTGGTTCGAGCCTCGCTCGGGTCACATGTGAGACGCCAAGTTCTGCAACGGAAGGTCAGGTGGTTTTTCTCCGGGTACTCCGGTTTTCGCCTACCTTTGATTAACGATCGGCTCGATATGAGTGAAATAATCTTGAAAGGGCCGTAAAACAAAAAAAAAATTTCCCAGCCTACACTCGGTGGCAGTCGGGAACGCTTCCCCTTTCCGCTGGTCGCCTTTGTCGTCCGCTCGCGACTGCCGACGACTGTCCGGTCTGATTACATACATGTGCATACCTTTATCTATAATGGTTGAGTTTAGTCCTTTGCATCTCGCCTTGATTTAGTGCTTATCATACAACAGCTTGTTGAGAACTGATATATAATTACTATTGCCTAATATTTTAAACCTCCATGAAAGAATTAACCCTTTGTCCTACATTTTGCTTTCACAAAACAACTTCTTTATACACAATGTATTTTTGACACGAATCCTTGTAATTTACCCTCCTTGTGCAATTCCAATGCATACAGAAATGGTCGGCCCCCGCCCATTGGAGCTTGAAGATAAAGATGGGCTGCACGAGGCTACCACGCAGACTACACGGGTACTGGTAAAGCGCTTAGAGGATCTAAGCCTGCCCATACAAAACGATGCGAGGCAGCCCGCCCATACTTATAAACCATATTGGTTTCATTGGGTGACAGGGCTTGAGATGTCATTTCATCTCAATGACGGGTAAAAGTCCCACAAAATTGGAAGCAACGTCTCCAAAATGACCTATACAGTGTTGAAGGTGACGTTAAACCTCAAATCAAACAAACAAACAGAAATGGGCACAACAGGAGGCTCAGTTATAAAGTGGCTTTAGTGTATATTTAACCCATAACAACTCCTACTTTTGCAAACAGAGATGAGGTCCTACACTGTTTGCCATGCAGCTTGTGAATAATGTTAAGAAATTTTCATGTTTGACAGTCGGCAATGGCTGAGGCTAAATATATATATTCAGCAGGATAAGGGTTAAGACTTATTGGGTTTTCTGGGTTTCTTTTTCCCGCCCATTTTTTGTCCAGTTGTGAGGAAGGTTTCAAAATTAAAAAAAAGGGTGGGCCCATAAAATCACGAAAAAACACGCAAAAATCCGCCCAAATATTTTACTAATCGTCGAGTCGAGCAATTAAGTGACAGATATATTTTTTCAGACTTTCAGTGGAATGCATACACCTTCAGGGGAGGCAACTCTTTCAAGCGTATTTTAGTCTCCCATGTCAATGAGGGTCAACTCTAAACGAAAGAATTTGCTCCTAAGGAGCAAATTCTTTCCTTTAAGAGTAGACCCCTTTTTCGTGGGACAAAGCTTATAGAAAAGCAAACAGGAAGTTCCGAAAGTTGCCCCCTTTTGAAAAATGTGGAAAATCTGCCAAGTCATTCCCATCAGATTTCATGTGACCAATAACGGACTTTAATTGACCAATAGTTCTGCTTTTCTGTTAGATTGTTTGTTTACTTGATTTGAGGTTAAACATCCCCATTAACATTATTTAGGTCATTTTGGAGACATTACTTCCAGTTTTGTGTGAAATTTTACCCGACGTTTAGATAAAATGACATTTCAATCCCTGCCGCCCAGTTAAACCGATATGGTTTATATGCTCGGATGGTCCGACTCGCCAGGGCAGGCTTTGGGAGTTTATGGCTAAAGTTAACAGACATCTGAAGCGTTGCATGTCCGACTCGCCAGGGCAGGCTTTGGGAGTTTATGGCTAAAGTTTACAGACATCTGAAGCGCCAGTATTATAGGCTGTTGTGTCAGGCAGCACCATGAACATGTGTCGCGTAAGGATCCGAAAGACTTTGGGGCTTGAACCATATGTAATTCGGGTCATTTCTCCGGTCAGTCGCAATGGCGAACTTCCACATAAAAAAATGTTTATTTTCGAATCAATTTTTAAAATTCAAACTAATGCATCTGATAAAATAAAGTTCAGTTATGATTAGTTTGGTTATTCTATTTTTAAAGTTTAATAGCCAAAAATTGATTTATTTGCCAGTTTAACGCATTTTGTTATTTGTTGATGGTATGGATAATGGTGTTAGATAGGGAATCGCAATATCGACGATTCTGTTTTTTTTTTTTTTTTTTTTTTAATCAAAATATAGGTAATGAGCGCTTTCTTTAATTATACCCCGACATTTTCTCAACAATCAAATTACCGTGTACAAAAATCCGGGAAGCAAAACATTCAATAAGTGTTAATCAGCCACATGCTTGATTTGTCACAGCACACCCGAGTGTCGCAAGATGGACCTGTCATTTTTTTCCGCAGTCGCGATAGGCAATACCCACCAGCCAACAGACCTGAGACTGTTCAATCCTTTGATCAATTGAGCACTCGCTGTCATTTACAAAGATGCGTTTTAGGATACCTCTGTTATGCAGATTGTAAATAGTTTTAAGGACGCATCCAGTGCCTCTCTTTTTTTTTTTTTTTTTTTTTTTTTTTTTTCAGCTAAATTCTAAATTTAGCCACCCAATCAACTGAGGTAATGGCCAGATATGACCGACTCAGTATAAGAAGATAGATAGATAGATAGATAAGACGAACGCGACAGGAGAAAAAATGCTGGCCACGACTGGAAACTTTACGCAAAATCTGGCGTTAGAATGCCCATAGGGGCTTGAAGAAATATATGGATTGCACGATGCTTCCACGCAGAGCTGAATCCGGCCCGCACACTAGTACTGGTAAACGGCTTTGAGGATCTAAGTCTGTCCAGGAACCGCGGTGCGAGGCGGACCGTCCATGCTAATAAACCCTATTGGTTTCATTGGGCGACAGGGCTTGAGATGTCATTTCATCTCCATGTCGGGTAAAAGTCCCACAAAATTGGGAGCAACGTCTCCAAAATGACCTTTACAGTGTTGACGGGGACGTTAAACTTCAAATCAAACAAACAAAACTGGCGTAAAAAATACGCCGGATCCGGCATTTCCCATCATTGATGCTCAATAAAGTTCTGTTCCCAACACTGTGATTACATCTTCATAGTCTCGTAGTTGATACGAACCATACAAACACACCTTTTTAATTTTGACCCCTACCGCTCAAAGTTGGAACTTCCTACTGTTTCTGTGAATAGCCCCGCTCATCATGGCTTGCAAAAATAGACTGGGCTGCATGATGTTTCCACGCAGAGCTGACCGAACACGAGTACTGGTAAACAGCTTAGAGGTTCTGAGCCTGCCTAGGAAATGTGTTGCGAGTCAGACCGTCCATGTATATAAACCCTATAGGTTTCATTGGGCGACAGGGCTTGAGATGTCATTTCATCTCAATGTCTGGTAAAAGTCCCACGAAATTGGAAGTGACGTCTCCAAAATGACCTATACAGTGTTGCGGCCCCCGCCCATCTGGGCATGAAGAAATACATGGGCTGCATGATGCTTTGGTAGCCAACAATGGGTGTGGCTAAATTAATTTATTCAGCAGGATAAGGGTTAAGTGGCCAAAACGAGACATTAGTTTTTCTGGGTTTCTTCTCTTTTTTCCGCCCAATTTTTGTCCCGATTAGTTCTCAGTAACCACTAGACAGATATGAAAATGAAGTTGTGCAGGAAGATTTCAAAATTTAAAAGTGTGGACCCAACAGGTCTCCTGGGGGGCACGCAAAAATCAGTTACCGTCGAGTCGAGCAATTAAGTGACAAATATTTTTTTTATTTATTTATTTTCTGATTTTTTTATTTATTTATTTTCTTTTCTTAAAGGAAAGAATTTGCTCCTCTCCAATTCATTCTTTCTACTATTTCTATTTATATCGGTCGAATCAACATTGCTAGTGTGATCGGTCATTGCCGATCCAGATCTGCAGGATGAAAACATACACAGTAATCATGTAATAACGAAGAAATCTTTAACCTGCACAGAATGGGCCTCCCAGTTAACGTCCCGATGCGGAGGACGGTGCACTTTGTGGCATTCACCCGGAGCATGTTCGGACACCGCAGTTTTATTACCGCTGCCGGGAATCAAACCGGGGGCCTCCAGCATCACAGGCAGGTGCACTATACCATTGAGCTACCACGTTTGATTCAATGTCGAGTGCCGGCTCGACCACTTTAATACATGTATATACAGGTGTTCATCCATTGTTCTTTCTTGTTTCTGCTACAGCCTCGAGGTTTAAACGAGTATCCACAATCTGTTTTGAGATGAATATATATTCGCTTGCGGGTACTACTGGTCAGAACCGCCTCGAGGTTTTGTGTATTTTGTTTGATTTAAGGTTTAACGTCCCCGTCAACACTGTATAGGTCGTTTTGGAGACGTTGCTTCCAATTTTGTGGGACTTTTACCCAACATTGAGATGAAATGACATCTCAAGCCATGTCGCCACCTAGAGGTTTTAACGAGTATCCACAATCTCTGTTTTGAGCAGACTATAGATTGTGGGTACTGCTGGTTAGAACCGCTTCGAGGTTTTAACGAGTATCCACAATCTTCTTTTGAGCAGTATTAAAATCGATTGTAACATTAACTGACAGCGCTATTATCCCGCCCACGCTTAAAACGTCCAAAGACGTGTGTCAATCATCTAAAATACCGGTTCAGAAGCATGTGATGGAAAGTTCAAAACGGTGCAACAAAGCTTTCGGCACGTATTTGATATTCGTCTCAAACAACATCAAAAGAACGTCTGGGAGAAGACCGATTGCTAACTTGCCGATTGCGTTGTTGTATGTAGTGTGGCACTGTTGCAAATGTAACAGTATGAACGTTGACAACTTCACCTACAATAGCTATAAACTATATACTACAAACTTGTATCAGCCACATAGTGAACTCTTAAAGGAACTTATTTTTGATTTTTAGCTCACCTGAGCCTTTAGGCTCATAGGTGAGCTTATAGTATAGCCATGGTCCGTCGTCCGTCCGTCCGTCCGTCGTCCGTCCACCATTTTCAAAGATCTTCTTCTCCTATACTGCAGGGCCAATCAAAGCCAAATTTCATATGGAGCCTCAGTGGGATGGGGGTACGAAAGTTTGTTCGCGGGGTCTGGATCACATGACCAAGATGGCCGCCATGCCCATATATGGTAAAAAGCCTTCAAAAATTTTCTCCTCCAGAACCATAAGGCCAGTGGCCTTGAAACTTGGCATGTAGCATATGGTACTCAGGCCCATCATGGTTTGTACAAATGGTGACCCTGGGTTGACCTTGACCTATTTTACAGCAATGTCAAATTTGCCGACTTAGGCTTTTGCATGGGGCAAAGTGAAAATTATGGATTTATAGGAAACCATTGAAGACAGTGTCACCAAAATTTGTAGATCAGGTAAAGTAACTGAATACATGAAGATCTATGGGTGATAAAGGTCAAAGTCATTCATTGGCCTTAGACCCAAGATGGCCGCCATGCCCATATATGGTAAAAAACCTTCAAAAATCTTCTTCTCCAGAACCATAAGGCCATTGGCCTTGAAACTTGGCATGTAGCATATGGTACTCGGGCCCATCATGGTTTGTACAAATGGTGACCCTGGGTTGACCTTGACCTATTTTACAGCAATGTCAAATTTGCCGAATTAGGCTTTTGCATGGGGCAAAGTGAAAATAATGGATTTATAGGAAACCATTGAAGACAGTGTCACCAAAATTGGTAGATCAGGTAAAGTAACTGAATACATGAAGATCTGTGGGTGAGAAAGGTCAAGGTCATTCATTGGCCCTAGACCCAAGATGGCCGCCATGCCCATATATGGTAAAAAGCCTTCAAAAATCTTCTTCTCCAGAACCATAACGCCAGTGGCCTTAAAACTTGGCATGTAGCATATGGTACTCGGGCCCATCATGGTTTGTACAACTGGTGACCCTGTGTTGACCTTGACCTATTTTACAGCAATGTCAAATTTGCCGACTTAGGCTTTTGCATGGGGCAAAGTGAAAATAATGGATTTATAGGAAACCATTGAAGACAGTGTCACCAAAATTTGTAGATCAGGTAAAGTAACTGAATACATGAAGATCTATGGGTGAGAAAGGTCAAGGTCATTCATTGGCCTTAGACCAAGGTCATTCAGGATCCATATTTCAGATATTTTTTTCTCCAAAACTGCTGAACCAATTTAATTGAAATTTAATATGGAGCCTTTGTGAGTTGAACAAATGAAAAAATGCCAATACGGTCTAGATCACATGACCAAGATGAAAAGTTGCCAATATGGTCTAGGTCACATGACCAAGATAGCCACCACGACTATATATTTATAAATTGTTCTTATAACTATTTGATTTTGGGCAGAGTTTAATAAAAATAAATATATAAAGGCTGTTTATAGTTTTAAACGTCGGTTGTTATTGTTTTTTTTATTATTTTCTACTTGAAAATAGACAAAAAGGGGACCAGTCTGAAGCAATTTTTTTGTCCCGTAGCTATTTATGGAATCAATCGAGTGTTGAAAAAAAGGGGCGAGAAGTGTACACGACAGCCCATGTATTTGTAATTACAAATGAAGGAGCTGGGATGACGACTGGCACCATCAGCTTCTTAGGGATAATGTTGAGAGTTGAGAATCACGTGTTTTGTTTTGATTTTAAATTGATGATATTTTTTATATTTTTAATTGATTTATTGCACATATTTGTAACACCACAAATTTTTAAAAGCGCCTTCCCGAGGTGTGGTCTGGATACACGGCTAAATGCTTTTCATCAATTTTATATGCAGCAGGGGGGAAAGTCTTCACATATAACTCTGCCATGTGAGGTCTTTGGATACGTAATTTTCGCTGCCACCGTACTGAGCTGTCTCTTGCTTCGCCGAGGCACTGCTCCACATGAGACACTCAAAATCATATAAACAGAACAATCCTGAAAGCTTCTACAATTTATTTATTTCCCTAGCAAAGAAGCAAAGCCACACTCATTCAGCACACAAAGCAGAACTTGTCCCCACAGAAGAACCCTGCGAAAAAGCCCCATGAAAATCTAATGGCAAAAAGCCCAGAGATGCTGTGGGCACATCTTATATATTTTGACTCCGTCCCAAATATGGTAAGATGCTCTAAACCATAAAAATCAAAGAGCCATGCATTTTGATACTAAAAATAAAGGTCCCATGAGTCCCAAATATGGGAAAAACCCACTCAGCCAGGACAGTCAGACAACCATGCATTTATATACTAAAGGGGGGAGACATCTGTGTTTTTGTAGAAAAACAAATTCTAGTTTTGTTCTGTTACTGCTCTTGAGAAATGAAAATAAATTGGAACAAGTTTTCTTTTTGTTTCATTTGCTTCTGTATACAGTATACCATTTATGTCCAATGGACAGTTCCTCATATTTTCCCTTTCTGTGAGCCAGGCACCGAGGTTATAAAACTTTCTTCACGCTCAACTCACTTCAGCATGAAATTTGCCCTGCTCATAAGTTTTAAAATGGCAACAAATATTGAGATGGCATTTTAAAATTATGAGCAGGGTAAATGACATTTTCTGCTGATCTAAGTAGGAAAATTGTCACCAGACAGGTGAGCGGTTCAGGACCACTGGTCCTCTGGTTATTTATTCAAGTATTGACTCATTACACTCAAACCTGACATCCAGTCCTTTACATACTAGCAGTCCTCTGAGGGCCTCAGCGTCAGACAGAACAGGAAAGTCTTCGATCAGTGACAGTCATATGGAAAAGGCCAGACCAAAATGAAATACCTAAAACTTCAAACCTAAGACTTTTAACTGTGAATTGTTGCAGTATAAGAGAAAACAAATCTGAATTTACAGCAGCTCTTGACTATATCAAGCCGGACATTATTTGTGGGACCGAATCTTCTCTCAAGGGTATTAAACGTGGGAAAGACCCAGAAAGGTAGCTATCAAGTCTAGTGAAATTTTTCCCACAAATTTCAGCATCCATAGAAATGACAGAGGAAGCCGTGGGGGTGGCGTCTTTACTGGGATTCGAACGGGTTATGTAGCAACAGAACAAACCGAGCTTGTCATAGACTGCGACGTAGAATGGACCAAGGTCGGGCTCAGGAATAGTAAAGGCTTATGCCTCTCATCATTCTATATGCCTCACCGAAATATGAATGACATAAATTAGCTAAATGACTCATAGACAAAACTGTCGAATTCCAAGAAAAGTAAACATATAATCATTGCAGGTGATTTTAACTGCCCGGATGTTGACTGGGACAATTTAGCTGTTAAACCGGGAGCCACCGACAGGGAGGTACAACAAGCTTTAGTGTTGAATGTGGACTTACTCAAGTACACAATGAACCTACATGCCAGGGAAATATGTTGGACTTAGTATTTACAAATAACCCTTCATTTGATAAGAGTTCATACAGTGTTCCAGGTATAAGCGACCACGCGGTGGTAGTAACAGACCTTGACATCCATCCGAAATGTGCCACGCAGAAACCAAGGAAAATCTGCATATATTCCAACGGCCCCTGCCCATAGGGGCTTGAAGAAATATATAGGCTGCATGATGCTTCCATGCAGAGCTGAATCCGGCCCGCACGCTAGTACCGGTAAACGGCTTAGAGGATCTAAGCCTGTCCAGGAACTGCGGTGCGTGGCGGACCGTCCATGCTAATAAACCCTATTGGTTTCATTGGGTGACAGGGCTTGAGATGTCATTTCATCTCAGTGTCTGGTAAAAGTCCCACAAATTTGGAAGCAACGTCTCCAAAATGATCTTTACAGTGTTGACGGGGGCGTTAAACCTCAAATCAACCAACCAACATATATTGCAAAGCGTACTTGGATTCGATATCCTCAGAAACTGAAAAACTTTCTAAAAGATCACTTTGTACTATGAATCTGGGAAAAATGTTGAAGAACTTTGGACCATGTTCAAAACTAAGACTGTTGAATTAATGGACAAGTTTATACGAACAAAAACACTGAAATGAAAAAATCAGTCCCGTGGTTTAGTTGTAACATACTAAAAAGACAAAACAATGGACAGAATACAAATCTTTCCAACGTCAGTGTAAAAAAGCATTTAAAGAAGCAGAAATAAACTACAAAAATGATGTAACCAATGAAGGTTTACAAAATAAAAACATCAAGCCTTTCTGGAAGTATATTAAGTCAAGGAAACAGGACAGTCTGGGAATTTCGGCACTGAAAAAACTTGGACATTTATTTAGAGAAATCAAGGAAAAGGCCCAAATATTTGTTGAACAGTTCACATCTGTCTTCACAAAAGACTATTCTTCAGATATGCCACATACGGATAAACAATTTCGATATAAACTGCCGACATTAGTTATAAAATTGGAAGGTATTGATAAACTTTTGAAGAATAGTGTAATTTCTAAAGCATGTGGACCTGATAGTATCCCAAACATCAATTTGAAAAATTGTGCCACCCAGTTTGCTCCCGGTATAGGAGCTGTGTTTCAGTTGCCAGTTGACAGTCGAAATTTACCTCAGGACTGGTTAAACGTTAATGCGTCACCAGTATTTACAAGAGAAATGTTCATGTTGCAGCGAATGACCGCCCAGTGTCATTGACTTCTGTGTCATGCAAATTACGTGAACATATAATCTTCAAACACTTGCTAGACCATCTGGAGAAAAATAAAATATTGACTAATCTCAATCATGGATTTAGAGCCGGTTATTCATGTGAAACGCAGCTTCTCATTACAATGCATGATCTTTTACGGAATAATGATAGAGGAATCCAAACCGACATGGTTACTTTTGATTTCTCTTAGGCATTCGACTCAGTGCCACACAGTAAACTGCTTTATAAACTGGACAAAATATGGAATAACAGGACCTTTACATAGTTGGCTTGAAATGTTCCTGACTAAACTTCACATGCGCGTAGTCGTAGAAGGAGAGTTTTCTGATTCCGTAACATTTGACTCGGGTGTGCCCAAGGGTACAGTCCTGGGGCCGCTTCTCTTTCTCTGTCACATAAACAATTTACCGGATTGTGTAAAGTCTCAAGTTAGACATTTTGCGGACGATTGTTTGCTATATAGGACAATACGATCTCAAAATGACCATCTGACATTACAAAAGGATCTTGACGCACTGGAAAAATGGGCAAGTGACTGAGGAATGAGATTTAATGCTAAAAATGTTACCTTATGAGCTTCAACAGTAAATCAAGTCGTTTCTACTCACTGAACAATCATATACTTCAACAAGTAAAACAAAAGCCATACCTGGGAATATTGTTGTCAGATGACCTGAAATGGAAACCTCACCTTATCAAAATCACCAAAAAAAGACTAAAAGTACCTTGGCTTTCTAAAAACGCAACCTTAGACATTGTCCAGAAACTTGTAGAAGAACTGCTTATGTATCATTAGTTCGGTCAGTACAGAGTCGAGAAAATTCAGCGTCAAGCGGCACGATTCATATCTGGGGAAATCGCTACACGCAAACCAGAGTGTATCTCCAAAATGCTACAGGACCAGGGTCTTCCATCTTTTCAAGATAGGAGGATGACAGCTAGACTAACATTCTTCTACAAAGTGGTCGAGGGGTGGTGCAGGCAATATCACCTGTTTTTTTTCCTAAAACGACAAAGACAAAAACGTCAAATTCACGCCAAAAATTTAAGGACTTGGACATCAAAAATATCGTAGAGATCCACTCTACCAAAAATTCAAATCCATTTGTTATTGAGCAGTGCAACACAGTGCAATATAGCAACTCCTTTTTTTTAAATAAAAACAGTAACAGACTGGAATCAACTTGAAGAAGAAACTGTGTGCGCAAAAACAGTTGAGGGTGTCGCCAAAGCCCTCCAGTGTACTGACTAAACGCTATAAACTCTCTCTCCCGGTGCATCAGATGCTGTAACAGGCCCTCACCGTATGCATACAGATACATACCGTTCCTCCACACAACGACTGCGTTCAGTCATAACTTGACATATGGGTACAAATCACATATCAAGACACCCGACTGCTGGGACAGCAACTCCGACTACTGAAAATTGGAGTACAGAGTAATACTTGTGTTTAACTTCGTTACCAATAAACAGATATATGTCAAACTTTCCAATTCTTCCCGTACCCACATTCTACAATGCCTGATAACATAATATATTTCTTTTTTACTTCAACACAGCACAATTTTACGTGTAAACATATTTCGGACATGTACATTTCGTCAACAACGCTAAAATTGCCTGAAAACTCTGCCATCTCTTAATTCTGAAAGCCCCAATTTGACCAGAAAGAACAAAATTATTTAAGTGATATTTCCAACTAAAAATATCACCACGACATTAAATACTTGTAAAGAACTTATCTACTTTATGACCCAGGTACCCCAAAGCTTTCCAAAAATCCACACTCTTTGACTGGGCCAGTACGCTACTCCTGAAAATTTCGTGTACAGTGGTTCTCTAGCGTGAAAATGGCCTCAACAAATATAATGTCATTAAATATTGGCCTGGCTTTTCAAGGTTTGAAATTGTGGCTGCAGGACGGTGAATCGGGTCTCAGACACAATGACGATTCCGACTTTCCGACTCTGTCTCTGGTTGGGCCCATCGGAGTCTAACTGTTGGTTTTCTTTTGCTCCAGCATTTCAGTGGTTTCTTGCTGTCGAGTCCTCACCGTTGTCTCACCTCTGTGGTTCTTTGATTTTTGTGTTCACGGAGATGTTGCACTGATGAGTTAGGAGGCCTTCATGCGGACTGAACAAATTATTTGTCTAAATCGCGACGGAAGTAAGGGCGAGGATTGTGGCCACGTAAAATCGATTTAAGCCCCCCAGTGGAAATCTTCCACTGACCGTTCCAAGGCGGCTCTTCTGTGGCGATTTATTTATGTTGTTGTTTGTTACTTACTGTGTGTATCACTTTTGTCTTTTTATTTTGGATGGCCAAATGGCCATTTTGTGGGAAAGTAACTGTAATGTTTGTATTTCTGTCCCTTTGGTGTCTTTTATGGGTGGAGTAAGTTAATTGTGTCAATTCCTGATCTTTGTTTTACTTCTACTTTAATCTTTCCTTTGATGTTTGGCGCCCGATGTTATGCCTTTTGCCTGTGTCTCTGGTTCTAGTGTTCTGTTTGAATTGAGTTTCAACGTGCCTGTCAACACTATTTAGGTCACTTTGCAGGTGTGGTTCTATTGACTTAATTGTAGGGATTCCTGACCTCAGCTTTCACTTTAATTCTGTAGCTAACGTTTTGTTAGCTCACCTGTCACGTTGGGATGTTGGGTCAAAAAGTAGATCAGGTCAAATCATAGAAAACCCTTGTGAACACTCTAGATGCCACAGTTTTGGTTCGATCGTCAGAATGATCATCTTGACAATATCTGGGTCAAGTTCGAAGATGGATCATGTCGGGTCACAAAGTAGGTCAGTAGGTCAAATCATAGAAAAACCTTGTGAATACACTAGAGGCCACAGTTTTGGTCCGATACTCATCAAACTTGCTCAGAATGGTTATCTTGACAATATCTCGGTCAAGTTCGAATATGGGTCATGTCGGGTCAATAAGTAGGTCAGTAGGTCAAATCAGAGAAAAACCTTGTGAGCACACTAGAGGCCACAGTTTTAGTCTGATCATCATCAAACTTGCCCAGAATGATCATCTTTACAATATCTCAGTCATGTTCGAATATGGGTCATGTCGGGTCAAAAAGTAGGTCAGTAGGTCAAGTCATAGAAAATACCTCTGAACACACTAGAGGCCACAGTTTTGGTCAAGTCATCGTCAAACTTGCTCAAAATGATCATTTGACAATATCTCGGTTAATTTCGAATATGGGTCATGTCTGGTCAATAAGTCAGATTGTTGAAAAACCTTGTGAACACACTAGAGGCCCCAGTTTTGGTCCGATCATCATCAAACTTGCTCAGAATGATTATCTTGACAATATCTGGGTCAAGTTTGAATATGGGTCATGTCGGTTCAAAAAGTAGGTCAGCAGGTTAAATCATAGAAAACATTTTGAATACTCTAAGAGGCCACAGTTTTAGTCAAACCATCATAAAACATGCTCAGAATGATCACCTGGACAATATCTCAATTAGGTTCGAGTATGGGTCATAAAACATCATAAATTTGCTTCAAACGCAAATTTCTCCTAAACTCGTAGGCCATTTGTGATTTAAACGTCAGAGAATTGTTGCCCAGGTGACTCCCTACCAAAATAATTAACACCATTCCTCTCTGGTAAACATGGCCACCATGGCTAAAAATAGAAAAAAATCTCCACACGTTAACTCCTCCTGTACCCCGGGGCCAATTACATTCAAACTTCATAAAAATGTTGCTTAGATGACCCTCTACTAACATAGCTAAAATGGTCTCGCTCCGATGAAAAATATGACCACCAGAAATAAAAATAGAAAAAAACGTATATTTGCTTCAAATGCGAACTCTTCCTAAACCCTTGGATCATTTTGATTCAGACTTCAAAGGAAGGTTGCCTAGATGACACCCTACCAAAATAGCTAAGATCGTTCCACTCTGATGGACAAGATGGCCACCAGAGCTAAAAATAGAATATACTAGAGACAGTGACATTCAGGTGAGCGAATCAGAGCCCTCTGGGCCCTCTTGTTAGGTTTAGTGTGTTCTGTCACTGTTGTGTTGTAATTGGCATTTGTAACAATTTCATTGCATTTAGAATATTTATTTTGGCGTTTCTGGACATCTAGTTTCATAATTCTGCACTTCTAACATGTTTTCTTATAGAAAAATATGTTTTACAGGCTGATGTGTTTTCCTATGGATTGACGATCTACGTAATGCTTGCTAAAAGACATCCTTTTGACCAACTAGAATCTAAAGGTGAAATGGACAGAGCTATTGCAGAGGTACGTGCCAGAAATCTTATGAGGCTACTGAGTTTTTAACTGTTTTAGCTCACCTGTCTTGTAGTGACAAGGTGAGCTTTTGGGATCACTTTTCGTCCGTCGTGCGTCGTGCGTGCGTCCGTATGTGCGTCCGTGCGTGTGTCTTTAAACAATTTCTTCAAATGACATCTTCTCCTAAACCACTGATCGGATTTTGACCAAATTTCACAGGAATGATCCTTAGGTGGACCCCTTTCATATTTCAAATAGTTCCGGTCCATTGCACATCAAGATCACAGTAGCCAAAAATAGATTAAAAAATCTTCACCTCTGAAACCGTAAGACCCAGGCATTCGATATTTGGTGTGTAGCTTCATCTAGTTGACCTCTACTTGTTGAAATTATAGCCCTGGGGCAAATAATGCCCCCTCTTCGGAGCTTTTGGTTTTACATAGACTTAATAGAGAAAACCTTTATAATCTTCTTGTCTGAAACCAGAAGGCTAAGGTGAGTGATATTTGGTACGAAACTTCGTCTTATGGACCTCTATCAAGATTATTTAAATTATAGCCCTGGGGCCAAAAATAACCCCGCCCCGGGGCCCTTTTGACTTACATAGGCTTATATAAGGAAAACCTTTTAAATCTTCTTGTCTGAAACCAGAAGGCTCATGTGTTTGATATTTGGTATGAAGCTTCATCTTATTGACCTCTATCAAGATTGTTCATATTATTGCCCCGGGGCCAAAAATACCCCCGCCCCGGGGCCCTTTGGTTTCACATTGTCTTATATAGGAAAATCCTTTAAAAAGCTTCTCCTCTGAAACCGCCAGGCCCAGGTCTTTGATACTTGGTATGTAGCTTCATCTAATGGACCTCTACCAAGATTATTCAAATTATAGCCCTTGGACCAAAAAATGCCCCGCCATTGGGCCCTTTTGTTTTACATTGACTTATACAGGAAAAACTTTTAAAAATCTTCTTGTCTGAAACCAAAAGGCTCAGGTTTTTTATATTTTGTATGGAGCTTTGTCTTGTGGACCTCTATCAAGATTATTCAAATTATAGCCCTGAGGCCAAAAATGCCCCCTTCCTGGGTCCCTTTCGTTTTACATTGACTTATATAGGAAACATCTCAAAACAATAAACTTCTCCTCTGAAACCGCAAGGCCAGGTCTTTGATATTTGGTGTGTAGCTTCATCTAGTGGACCTCTACTAAGTTTGTTCAAATTGAAGCGCTGGGGGCCAAAAATGCACTTGCCCCTTTGATTTTACATAGACTTACAAAGGAAAAACCTTTAAAAATCTTCTCGTCCTCGTCTGAGACCAGAAGGCTCAGGTGTTTGATTTTTGGTATGAAGCTTCGTCTTGGGGAGCTCTATGAACATTGTTCAAATTATAGCCCTGGGGCCAAAATGTCCCCGCCCTGGGGCCCTTTGGTTTTACTTAGACTTATATAGGGAAAACCTTTAAAAGTCTTCTTGTCTGAAACCAGAAGGCTCAGGTGTTTGATATGTGGTATGAAGCTTTGCCTTGTGAACTCTATCAAGATTGTTCAAATTATAGACCTGCGGTCAAAAATGCCACAGGCACATGGGCCCTTTGGTATTACATTGACTTATATAGGGAAAAATCTTCTTTTCTGAAATCAGAAGGCTCGGTTCCTTGATATATGGTATGAAGCTTTGTCTTGTTGACCTTTTCCAAGACTGTTCAAATTATAGCCCTGGGGCCAAAAATGGCTCCACCCAAGGGCCCACTGGTTTTACATTGACTAATATAGGGAAAAAACTTTACAAATCTTCTTGCCTGAAACCAGAAGCCTCAGGTCTTTGATATTTGGTATGAAGCTTTATCGGAGTCTACCTGTTTGTTTTCTTTTGCTCCAGCATTTCAGTGGTTTCTTGCTGTCGAGTCCTCACCGTTGTTTCAACTCTGTGGTTGTTTGATTTTTGTTTTCACGGAGATGCTGCACTGATGAGTTAGAAGGCCTTCATGCAGACTGAACAAATTGTTTGTCTAAATCGCGACGGAAGTAAGGGCGAGGATTGGAGTGGAGTTCGTTTCACTGACCGTTCCAAGGCGGGAGTGTTTATGTCACTTATATTTGTTCGTTTTGGATAGCCAGTTGGCCATTTTGTGGGGAAGTAACTGTCCTTTTGGCTTTCCCCTGGTGATGTTTCCGTTTGGTCTGTTGTTTCCTGTTTGTGCTTCTTTCCCTTTGGTGTCTCTGATGGGAGCTGTGGGTTAATTGTATCAATTCCTGATCATTGCCTTCACTTCTATTTTGTCTAGTAGACCTGTACCAAGATTGTTTAATTATAGCCCTAGAGCCGAAATGGTCCCACCCCGGTGCCCACTGGCTTTACACAGACATATATACGGAAAATCTTTGAAAATGTTCTTGTCTGAAACCTGAAGGCTCAGGTCTTTGATATTTGGTATAAAGCTTCATCTAGTGGACCTCTTCTAAAATTGTTCAAATTATAGCACTGGGGCCAAAAATGACCCTGCTTTGGGGCATATCGGTTTTAAGTAGACTAATATAAGGAAAACCTTTAAAAATGTTCTTGTTTGAAACCAGAAGGCTGCGGTCTTTGATATTTGGTAAGAAGCTTCATTTTTTACCTCCCTCAAGATCATGCAAATCTTCGTCTGGGGTTTATTTTCGTTTAAAACCTATTAAACTTGGTTGCGTCCTGACTGCTACAAAAATCAAGCTAATACTAACCCGGAGTTAAGCTAGCCTAGACTTAAATTCAGTCTGACGGAAAGCATTCAATATGATATCAATTACATATGAGAAAACGCGCGTTTTTGGAATTTGAATGTAACAGCATAACATAGATCGTGAATATATGGATAAGCTATATGTAGAACCACACGATTATACTTCGAATATTTTTAGTTTATACCAACTTATTTTAGTTCGATTGCGATGGAAGCTTCAAGATTATTTATTCGCTCTCTAACACTCATTCCGGACTTTTTCACGCACGCGAGAGAGAGGCAGTGACTATTACACCACTGCTAGCGATTTTACATCTGGGTGGAGTAAGGCAGTGTCATTACGTGTCTTGGCCAAGGACACACCTCGATACCGGGTGCCGGATTCGAACGCACAACCTCTTGTTCATGAGTCGAACGCGTTAACCACTGCGCTATCGAGGCTGACATATATTTTTCAATAAGCATACGTATATTGCAGTTGTGAAAATATGATTACATACGTTGTTTTACATTAACCACATATTCTAAGACAAATGAATCAGTCTTGTAATGTCAATGATGCTGCTCTGTGCTTCCGAATAATTTAGAACCATTTCAATCAGGATGCTAAATTATTGTGTATGTAATGTATGCCTAATTTGTACTGACTAAATAATCTGTAACATTTTTTTCAGGGCTTAACAATCCCGCCATTGGAAGGCAAAGGCATGCCAGAATGGCCAGATATGCATAATATAGTCATGCAGTGCCTTAATCATGACCCCAGTTTAAGACCAACTGTAAGTTTTAACTTCCTACCTGGCTACGTAGCATTTCTATATGAACTGTGACAAACAACAACTGATCAGAAACTTCAATGGGCACTAGATGAAAAATAGAAGTGAAGGTAATGGTCAGGAATCAATACAATTAACCAACAGCTCCAATCAGAGACACCAAAGGAAAGAAACACAAACATGAAACAACTAGTCCCTAATGGAAAAATCAATAGCGGAAAGCCAAAAGGACAGTAACTTTCTCACAAAATGGCTATCCAAAACAAAATTATATAAGCGACACACAAACTCAAAGACAACCCATAACAAAAGTAAACCGCGACAGAAGAACCGCTTTGGAATGGTCAGTGAAACGAATTCCACTGGGAGGGTAGCTTAAATCGATTTTACATGGCCCCAATCCTACTTTTGATGTGCCCAGTGCTGTTTTGTAGTTCATAGTTGCAAATACTTGAAAACAAATCTGGCAACACGCAGCGTATTTAATAGTAATAATAATAGTCAGAATTTTCGCTGGTGGCTATAAAAATCACCATGTCTATCTTACCGTACGTCCCTCCGTCCGTCCGGTCGTTTGTCCGTCCACACTTTTCATGTTTTTTCTTAATAACTTACAAACCGTCAAAGGTATAAACTCCAAACTTTAATCATAAAGTCACAACTACAAACCACAATTTCTTGGAAAGTTGTGTAACTCTAGCT
The DNA here is from genome assembly GCA_963580285.1 of Lucinisca nassula. Taxonomy (NCBI): domain Eukaryota; kingdom Metazoa; phylum Mollusca; class Bivalvia; order Lucinida; family Lucinidae; genus Lucinisca; species Lucinisca nassula. Next base: position 86,033,720 of record OY757016.1, on the reverse strand, counting down.
ACAATATTGTTAGAGTTATGGTCCTTCTAAACATTCAAAATGTCATCTTTTTTTCGTCTTTATTTCAAAACCGTTAAAGATATTCCATTGAAACTTGTATTTATTTTCAGCGACAAAACACACATGTGAAGCAGATGGCAACAACTTTAGCTTATATAAATTTGGACTTATGCCCAATTTATCAATCCATCAGCTGTCCATCTTTTTCCTAATAACTTGCAAACCCTGAAACGCATCATCTTCAAACTTTTAACATAAGGCCACAACAACAATACACAGGTTAATGTCACGTTATGTTACTCTAACTACACAATTGTTAGAGTTAAGGCCCTTTATAAAGTTTAAATATTTAGCTTTTTCCATCATTTTCCATCATAATTTCATAACCGTTATATATATTTAAATGAATCTTGCTGTACTTATTGACAGTGGCAATACACATATGTAGCAGCGGGCAACAACTCAAGCTTGAATAAATTTTGACTTAAGCCCTTTCATCGACAAAATCTTTTACATAGGTCATAGTTCTAAAACCATGCAATCAAAGCTTAAAATAACTAGCAACAAACGGTAAGAGTACCCACTGAGACAACTGTCAGACAACCCCATTGTACGACTAAACTTTTCTATCAAACTCCTCCCTCCACACTTCAAACATGCTGAACTAAACATATGCAATGAAGTGTGATATCTGACGGAAAGTGATCAATATGGTATCATATACCTATATGCCTGGGGTTTGATATCCAGCTCTTAATTTGAAGCAGTTCCGAAGATATGCACAAAAGGAAACTGATATAAAAAATTAAAAAGAAACAGAAGCTTACAATGCTAGGCATGACAGTAAGTCAGCATCAAGCAATGTGTTCAGTTGTTTATTAATTGGTCACAATCGTGATAGAGTTTCAAGACAAAGACACGTATTTGAATTTGCATTTAATCAGAACAACAGAATTAAAGAAAATAGAAGTGGAAGCAATGATCAGGAATCGACACAATTAACACACAGCTCCCATCAGAGACACCAAAGGGAAAGAAACACAAACATGAAACAACAGACCCTAATGGAAACATCAATAGCGGAAAGCCGAAAGGACAGTTGCTTTCCCACAAAATGGCCAAGACCCTCCTTCATGCATGATAGACATCCTATTATTCCATTCCTCACCCCGCTATTTTAGATGGATTCAAAATGGAATTAAATATAATTATGTTTTTATTAAAGAAGTTTATGTAATTTTATTTCAGGCAAGACAAGTTGTAGAAACTATGCAAGCTCCAGGAATGCTATGCTTGAAGAAAATGATGTATGTGTCAAAATCAACTACAGTCGAATGTTTTGCAATCCAGTTGGTGAGTAGAGCAGACTACCAATACAGGTGAAAATCTGACTTTGGAAATGTGTGCTTAGTGAACACTCGAACAAGCCTTTATACTGACTAAGTCAGAATGCCTCATTTCATGTCATTATGGTCATGCTTTATGACAACACCAATCCATATAGCGCAGAATGACATCCATCAGACTGAATTGATAGGCTCTTACAGTTCTTGGGAAAAGGACATGGACATTAAGGTGAAAGCTAGGGTTGACGCAATAGTTCAAAAAGTAAGTGAACAATGAAATGTAAGTCAAAGTCAATTATGGATGCTTCATTAAAGTTGCCATAACCAGATTCAGATTTGTACCAAGTATAATTAATGACACTCATATGGGCCCCGTCAAGCGATTTTGGTACTTATCGCCTATGCGAGCAGCGAAGGTTCAGGCGAGCCTGCGCATCCGCGCAGTCTCGCCAGAACCTTCGCTGCTCGCTCATACAAGCAGTGAATCAAGAGTAACCTTCAGACAGAAAGCCATATCCCTGGCCCCTCTGAATGGCTGGGCATGCGCAGTTAAAATTTGTCATGACGGAATGCTCGAAGACCCAAATTCGCTTGGCGGGGCCCATATTGGTTCTTAAAAAATGGACTTGAACATTAGGGTGAAATATAGTATTGACGCAATAGTTTACAAAGTCAGTATGCCATAAAATATAGGTCGGAGTCAATTACGGAAGCTTTCGTTTAAGTTGCCAACCCCATATACAAGCTTGTACAGAGTATGGTTCATGAAACTCATAGTTCCGCCAGATAGACTCAATTAGGATGAAAGATTGAGTTGACGCAATAGATTTTCAATTCAGTAAAACATTACATGTAGGTAAACTATGAATGCTTGCACTAAATGTATCCCTATATGCAAGTGTTTACCAAGTATCATTAATAAAGCTCTTACAGTTATGGTGAAATGGACTTTAACACTAGGATGAAGGCTCGGGTTGATGCAATAGTTCGGAAGGTCATTGAACCATATAACGTAGGTCAGTGTCAAATATGGATGCTTGCATTAGCACTGCCATCCATAGATGCAACTTTATACCAATTAACATCAATAAAGTTCTTATTGCCCTTGAGAAATGGACTTGAACATTAGGGCGAAAGTTAGGCTGGTCGCAAATGTTGACGGCTGGACGATTGGACGAACGGGTGGAAAGCGGACGCCCATATCTCGCCATGGCTGAACGAATTTAAAATTTACCTAAACAAAGAAGAGGACCTGAAAGTGTTGTGATCACAGAACACAACCTACCAATAGCACTAAAAGGTAGATATGTTTGATTTGAGGTTTAACGTCCCCGCCAACACTGTAAAGGTCATTTTAGAGACATTGCTTCCAATTTTGTGGGACTTTTACCCGACATTGAGATGAAATGTCATCTCAAGCCCTGTCGCCCAGTGAAACCAATAGGGTTTATAAGCATGGACGGGCCAACTCGTACCGTTTTTCCTAGGCAGGCTTAGATCCTCTATGCGTTTACCAGTACTCAAGTGCGGGTCGGTTTCAGCTAAGCGTGGAAGAATCATGCAGCCCATATATTTCTTCAAGCCCCGATGGGCGGGGCTGAGCAAGAGGTAGAAAACACATACAAAACGCATACAGAACATACACAATAGAAAGCAAACCAACCAAGAGCTGTATGTTCTTTTAATGTTGTTTTGTTTGGCCATCGCATGCTGCCATAGGTAGCCTGTGTTCTTTGATTGTGGCATTTCCTCGTCTTTTCAATTTTTTTTATTTGATTTCATTTTCACTTGTTTCTTGATTTGAGTTGCATTTGTATATATTGTCTTCTCTGATAAATCCTGTTATTCTTGCAGAGCAAGAGAGATTGTCGGGAGAGAGCATACTTATATTACAAAAATTGCCATTAAGAGGCACTGAAGCCATTAATAATAGATGTGTTCCAGAAAATGTTTAGAGTAATACTGAATTATTGACTTTGAAGTAAAATCTCCACAATTGTTACACAAAAGCATAAATGACACGTACAAACAAATAATAAGAAGACAAAGAACAGTCTAACTGTTGGTTTGCTTTTGCTCCAGCATTTCAATGGTTTCTTTCTGTCGAGTGCTCACCGTTGTTTGATCTATGTGGTGGTTTGATTTTTGTGTTCTTGGTGATGTTGCAATGATGAATTAGGAGGCCTTCATGCGGACTGAACAAATTATTTGTCTAAATCGCGACGGAAGTAAGGGCCAGAATTGCAGCTGCGTAAAATCGATTTAAGCCCCACCCCCAGTGGAATTCGTTTCACTGACCGGTCCAAGGCGGTTCTTCTGTCGCGGTTTATTATTGTTATGGTTTGTCGTTTGCGTGTGTGTATTGCTTATATTATTCCTTTTGGCTTACCGCTATTGATGTTTCCATTAGGGTCTAGTTATTTCGTATTTGTGTTTCGTTCCCTTTTGTGTCACTGATGGGAGCTGTGAGTTAATTGTATCGATTCCTGATCATTGCCTTCACTTCTATTTTTAATTTTTACGGTACCATATGTTTGTTGGTAGAGTTTGATATTATGTTATCGGAGATGTTGCACTGATGAGATAGACCTCCTTCATGCGGACTCTACGAATGTTTTGTCTTAACCACGACAGAACCAAAGGCAATGATTGTGGCCACGTAAAATCTGTCTACACCCCTCCCCCCTCCACAATCTCCAGTAAAACATACTGACGGTTCCAAGGAAGGTTCTTCTGTTATTGTTTATAATTGTTACAGTTTTTTCCTTGCATGTATGTTTGTATTGGATTTAACGGCCTGGTTAACACTATTTTAGGTTACTTTGGGTCGGTCAGTTTACCTATCCACAGTTTTCTTAGGCAGGCTAATAAGCGGTTAACCAGTATAGTGCACATTCTTTGACCAGAAACTGACAACTACCCTTCTTAATTCAGCGGAGGGGAGAGAATGACCGTAGAAAAGATTTCATGATCAATCTCCTCGAATGAATGTTGCCAATCCCGGCAGGTATCAACCCCGCATCCTCCTGATCACCAGTCAGACGTGCATCCGACTGCGCTACCGAGACCGGCCTTTGAGTGTATGTACTGCTAATATCTTTTTATTTGGGATAGCCGTTTGTGGAAAAGTAACTGTGTGGGTTAATCGTATCGATTCCTTATCATTACATACACTTCTATTTTATTGTAGAATTTTGTTGTTCTTATTCCTATTTTAAGGACAGAGAAGACAGACAAATGTCACTGTGGATAGCAAGTGGAGACAGCAGTTCCTATCAGCTATCAAAATATAGTTTATCAGATCCCAGTGCTGGAAGCGAGGTAAGTTACTTTGGCAAAAGTATTAAAAAAGGCTGCATTTACATATTAAATGACAAAATGCACCTATATTAATGTTATAGGAAACGAAACGGAACTTCCCCGAGCGGACCACTAACTTTCCAAGTAAGCACTCTATAAACTGAAATATCGATTCGATCGTTTGCATGATGCGATTCGTCAGAATTTTCTAAAGTCCTATCATCTCCGGCTACGAGACTTATTTAGTCTCCCAAACAAAATAGGGATACTTATTGGTTTTGCAGTCTTTCTTCTTCTTCTTCGTCTTCTTCCTCTTCTTCTTCTTCTTCTTCTTCTTTTTCTTTTTCTTCATCATCTTCTTCATCTTAGTATTATTATACTTCTTCTTGCCACCCAAATTTTGTGCAGACGAGTTCACAGTAACAACTGGACGGATTGTTCTGAAATTTTGGGATATAATAGATATTGAAATGCAGTTGCACAAAAGGGTTTCAGAACTCGAAATCGCGGACCAAAAACGTCCCCTGAGGGCATGCAAAAATCCGCCAGAATTTTGTCTGGGCGAGTTCTCAGTTACCACTGGACGGATTGTTCGGAAATTTTAGGATATGATAGATATGGATCTGAAGTTGTGCAAGAGAGTATCAAAACTCAAACCCGCGGACCCGGAACGTCCCCTTGGGGCATACAAAAATCCACCCGCCCAAAGTTTGTCCAGTCGAGTTCTCAGTAACCGCATAAAGGAATTTGCTGGATATACCAAATATCAATAAGAGAGAAATATCAAGTGATTTTCAAAGCGTCCCCCGGGGGCCCCCGCCACTTCAAAAAGGACCTAATATCTCCGAAACCGTTCAGATCTCCACTCCTAAGCCATATATGTTATTGTGTTGTTTTTTATAAGACGCATTCAGTGACACCAACCTGGCTATCCACCGGGGTGCGCTGATACCATGTACAACCCGTTCACTTCATAAAGGGCTTAAAGGCATTTATTCTTAGACAGTAGGATACACGGTGTGTTCATAATTGTTTTATTTCCCCCTGTGATATACTGTCTATAGCAGATCAAAGGCCGCCTTTAATAGGGTGATTAGTAGCTCCTGTTGAACCCCCTGACTGAGGCACTAAAGAGGAAAATCAATAAGGTACACTGTATTGAACAGTTAGTCAATTATTGATTTTCCCCAAGAAGGCCCCGTACTTGTTGAAGACAGAGGACTTCTCTTAAGACCGCACTGAGGGCTACATAATATTATGTAATGAAATGATAGTCCGCAATAATCAAGAATAAATGCCTTTAAAAGGAACATGAATATGTAAACTAGCTAGTCTGGCCCAGAAAGCATGTACACTTCATATTTTCCAGTTTTGCGGTGTATTACTTGCTTCCAAAGGATAACCCTTTTGTGGAACATATATAATATCTCAGAAATCGTTAAGATCCCATTCCCTAAACCATACATATTCTTGTTTCTTAATGTAAGACGTGTTCATGGACTCTCTTAAAGTAAGACGCATTCATGAACTCCAACCTGGGAGTATCACGGGATGCGCCGAGACCATGCCCCACCCCCTCCACTTCATAGAAGGCTTAATATCTTAGAAATCGTTCAAATCTCCATCCCTAAACGATATATATTCATGTTCCTTTTTGACTAGACGCATTCAGTGACACCAACCTAGGGATCCCTGGGATTATTTGGGCCTTGCCCCACCCTTACACTTCATAAAAATGCTAATATCTCAGAAACCTTTTAGATCCCCACCCCTAAACCATATATGTTCATGCTTATGATAAGACACATATTGAGGGCTGCCCGCAAAACTGCGGTAACTCCATTTTTGAAAACTTAACAGGAGAAGCAAAAAACTGTTTCTTTTCATAAATAGTCATTGTGCTGGGGTGTGTTTGAGAATATAAACTTATAATCACCCAGGAAATTACATGGCAAAATGTAATTTTACTTAGCTCTGCCAATTGTTTTGATATTTGTAACCTCTTGAGTTACAACATTTTCTGCCACGTTTTGCATTAATTTCACAACAGAAGTTTACCGCAAAACAGCGGTAACTCAACTTACAGCTGTTTTGCGGTGACATTTTTATAAGATTTTTGGCTGATAAGGAGGTGGTATCTTTTGGCATAATATATTAAAGCATATTTTTATCAACCTGTCCAATTAGATAAGATAATGATGCATATTTATGAAACAATATATGCATAGCATGCAAAATCAGGGTCATTGGCAAACAGTGAAGACCCAGATTAGATGCAACAGAATGATCATTGTCTTGAAGTACAAAAGGTTGTGAAAAACAAACATGTACAATGAATAAAATAATCCAGACAACAAATTTTATTGTAACCAAATATGTCTAAAGCTTATGGATTGAAGATTAAAAAGGTCAAAATTATGATGACATCATGTGAACAAGTCCATGAAATGAAGACCCCCTTAAACCCAATTTTATATAGAGAAAACTGGGGTCTACCAGGGGTATTCATTAATTTTCTTATTTCTGCTCCAAGACATAGGTTGTGTGTACTCGTTAGAACCAGTTCTAACGAGCACACACAACCTATGTTTGAGCATTTATAGGAAAAATATGAAGGATTTTCATCATAAAAGTAGCCATTTTGGAGATGACTTCATTACTGTCATCATGAAAACACGCCTATATAATTCTGACCCCTTGAACCCCACTTTTATTAAGTAAAACAGGGGTTTACAGGGGTAAACATTATTTTTCTTATTTCTGGTCAAAATGAAGATTGTGGATGACATCATGTGAACAAGTCCATGAAATGAAGACCCCCTTAAACCCCACTTTATATAGAGAAAACTGGGGTTTACCTGGGGTATTCATTATTTTTCTTATTTCTGCTCCAAGACATAGGTTGTGTGTACTCATTAGAATCAGTTCTAACGAGCACACACAACCTTTGTTTGAGCATTTATAGGAAAAATATGATGGATTTTCATCATAAAAGTAGCAATTTTAGAGATGACTTCATTACTGTTATCATTAAAACACGCCTATATAATTCTGACCCCTTGAACCCACTTTTATATAGTAAAACTGGGGTTTACAGGGTTAAACATTATTTTTCTTATTTCTGGTCAAAATGTAGATTGTGGGTACTCGTTAGAACCACCTCGATGAGGCAGTTCTTAAGTGTACCCACAATCTATATTTAAGAGCCGAAATAAGAAAAAATATCACATTTTTTCATCTTAAAATTTTCGTGTTTTTTTTCGGTGGTAAAATTTACAATGCATTTGTATAGGCGTGTTTTCGTAATGGTTTATGATGGCTGAATGGACTCAGTCAATCTCATATTTTCTGCAACGAACCTTCCAATGTGTATTCAAACTTTAATACTTTTACAGGAACACCTTCTAGCAAAAAAAAGACAAGAGCTGTAACAGGACAGCATAGCTCATCTGTTCCCGCCATGTCTACCTACACATATGTTTACATGTTTACACATCAATATGTGAAAGGTTTTTAAAGCAATTCTTTTATATGATTTTATGATCATAATCCAAACACTGAAGGGTTCTTGTAAGTGACTGCTAAGATATCAACTTAAACGTTTGCTTAAAGTGAGTGTAACCTAATTTTTAAACCCTAGCCCCCCCCCCCCCTGGACATGACCCTGGGGGCTGAATGGGAACAGTGAAACTTCGATAACTCGAATACAGATGGTTCATTTACTATTGCAAATTCGAACTTGTTCCAATTAGCTCCAGCTAGCCATATTTTTAGGAAAATAAATGGTGATGTTTTTTTTATTTTATCTTGAAATGTGTGTTGTGTGTACTCATTAGAGTTGACTGTAATAAGTTTACACATCATTCCCTTCAATAACATAATAGTGAAAATATATCCTTAAATCATCGAAATTATTTTATCATGAACTGGCATTTTGAGTAAGCCTCAGAAGTTTGAACTATCTCTTTTTTTAAAAGATTTTTGTACACCCCAAAACATTTGGTTTATTGCAGTTTGTAAATTATTAAACTCCAAATATGATCGGGTTAATGTAGCCAGAGCTTGCTTAAAAAATGACTCCTTAGCCCCACCACTATAATATGATTATATTCCAAAGACGAAATGTTTGTTGGCCAGTGATAAATGAAATATGAACTGTTATGTAAAACTTTCAAGTGAGCATGATGTGGACGTGAAAGCTGATGCCGACATTTGGGTAACATCAACTGTTCTTCTGAACTGTATCACCTGCTCAGGCCTTGTCTTGGACAAAAATAAAACATGAAGTCTTTTACCTTGCTCTCATTGATTATAGATATGGTAAATTGTCTGTATGGCAAACAAGCCAATTAGGCCTCATCAGTAATCCTTGTTTTATTATGCCCCCAAAGGAGGGCATATAGTTTTGGCACTGTCCGTTTGTGGGTTTGTGCGTTTGTAAGTCCACACTTTTAGGGGCATTGCTCACTTACATTGACAGCTCTTTTTTTCCAAAACCTGGAATAGACCTGATGATCCCTAAGGAAATAATATAAAGTGCACTATGATGAAGTACAGAGAGATGTTCTATTGCAACCTGATGCCACAAACTGTGTAAGGGGGTTGCAGCCAGTTAGCCCGAAACCAGTCTGCTCAGTCAAATAGACTAGCAAATCTTGAAATTTCATATATAGACACTAGAGGTACCCCCAAGTGAAATAGTAACCATAGTTGACCATGGTCATCATGATTTCGATGGTCTACCTTTTTTCATGGCATGTTGTCAGATAGTATGAAAACAAGAGTGTCTGTATTACATTCTTTTTCATGGTTACCATGGTTGTCGGCCCTGCCCATTGGGCTTGAAGAAATAGATGGGCTGCATGTTGCTTCCACGCAGAGCTGAAACCGACCGCACACAAGTACTGGTAAACCGCTTAGAGGATAACTGCTAAGGGGATCTAAGCCTCCCCAGGCAAAGCGGTGCAAGTCGGACCGTCCATGTTTGTAAACCTATTGGTTTCAATGGGCGACTTGGCTTGAGATGTCATTTCACCTCAATTTCAGGTAAAAGTCCCTCAAAATTGGAAGCAACCTCTCCGAATGAGGTATACAGTGTTGGCGGGGCTGTTTAACCTCAATTCAAACAAACCAAACCTTGCTTGTCAGTGGTTTGAAAGAGGGTAAAAAATACAGTACGACTATGGTTGACTATGGATAATTATGGTCAATTGTCCAACTAACCATGACCATGACTGCTCGTTAGTAGAAACCAGTGTCAAGATTACTACGGTCACTGACCATGGTTGATCATGGGCAAATGTCATATTTTTTTTTACTTATCATGGTCTACCATGGCCAACATAGCATCATTGTGGACCATGGTCAAATTTAGCTGTGGTTAAATAACAGTGTATAAAATACATCACTCTAATCCATAACAGCAAAATTTAACATTTGATTTTTTGTACCTTTGGCTTTAAGGCTTTTGGCTGTCTGTAAAAAAATTATCCTCTCCTAGAATTGTCCATAAACTAAGTGGACCATGTCAGTTAACCTAGTGGACATTTGACAGACTCAGTGGACAGTCTGGACATTGTCCATGGATTCAGTGGTTGCTCTTGACATATTGTCAAGGGAGGTCGACAATGTCCATGGACACTGGCCAGTCTGATTTAGTTCAAGTGTAAAGGTTCAGTAGCCTCCCTTGAAATTTATATCCTCCCTTGATATTTATATTTATTAAAACTTTTCAAATGAATGTACATTTCCCTAATAATTCTAATTATTTGAATTAATTAGTTATTCATATTTATGTAGACAAGATGCATGTATCTAGCTTACCACCTATATAGAAGTTTGGTATCCACACTTTGATCACCTCTAAGAGATGAGTTTCGAGAATGTTGTCAACAGAATTTCCTCAATATTGTTAAGTTCATTTCTGAGGGCTTAAAGAGCATTGAATGTCATAAAATATGAGTGACAGGCATCTTGAACTGGAGCTTGGTAGGGCACCAATACATTAAGTGAATATAAAAATGTCTGCCCATGGTTTTTTATGGTCCGTCTCATCAACACCATGGTCAAACATTGACCATTGTCTACCATGGTGTTCATGGTCATCTGACCATCATTTTCACCTGGGATCATTGTATATGACCATGGTCATCAAATTATGTGGTTGTGGTGCCATTTTACACATCTTGGCCAACCATGGTCCCAGGTCCATAGAATACCAAGGAAAACATGCTACTTCATGGTAAATGACCATCATTTTCACCTGGATCAGTGTATTATCCAATTGCACACATGCATCTATTGAATTCGCCAGTGGCAGAATTTGCCTCTGATAAGCCTGCAAGGTAAGCTGATAGGCTTGTCGGTGGCCCACAGCTGGACCATTCAACTTCATACCAAATCTGTGTAACTGAGCTTGTCATCAAATTTGGAATAATGTCCTGAATAATAGAGAGGAGGGTTTAGTCCTCTCATTCCACCAGATTATGTAATACTTCTCAATCTCCAATAAGGCTTCAAATGCTTTGTAAGAATCCTTTATTGTTTGAGAACAGATGGCAGCAACTTGGCATACATACTTGTATCTATACATAGAATTTTTTTTATCAGGAAACTACCTCAATGTGAAAACTGATCCTGATTTCTTTAAAACAAAAGCTCGGCCAAGGGGAAATCTTCACAAAGTCAGTGAACCATAAAATGTATGTCAAGGTTAAATGTGGATGCTTGCACAAAAGTTGCCATCCCAAGATGCAAGTTTGTACCAAGTTGAAGTGTAATTAATGATTCTCTTATAGTTCTTTGGCCCTGAACATAGGGTTTAAAGCTAGGCTTGATACAATAGTTCTCTAAGTCAGTGAACCATAGCATGAGATCGAGGTCAAATATGGATGCTTGCAATGAAGTAACCATCATTAGAAGCAACTTTGCACTGAGTATGATCCATGAAACTCGTATAGTTAGAACTTCAGAAATTGACTTTAACATTTGGGTGAAAGTTAGGGTGGCCACAATAATTCACAAAGTCAGTGAACTATAAAAAGTAGGTCAAGTGCCAAAAAATGAATGCCTGCACTAAAGCTGCTATCCTTAGATGCTAGTTTGTACCAAGTATCATTTATGAAGTTCTAATAGTTCTTGAGAAATGGACTTGACTACATGGGTGAAAGCCTGGGTTGACGTAATAGTTTACAGTCAGTGAACAATGAAATGTATGTCAAGGTCTAATATGAATGCTTGCATTAAAGTTGCTATCCCTACATGCAAGTTGCTACATCAGGAATGAAGCACTTATAATTATCAAGAAATGCACTTGTACATCAGGGTGAAAGTTAGGGTGGTTGCAAATGCTGTCAATGGCTTGAGGAATGGATGAACAAACAGGCAAATGAATGGAAAAGTGGACTCCTACATGTATATAGAGCCATACTTCAAGCAGGTGCGACAAAAAAACAACAACAAAAAACTGGCCAAAATCACAGTAGGCAGCAGGATACTATATCTTTTGTTATTTGTGACACTAGAAGTTAAGGAACAACATTAACAGTGGAACCAAAGTATAACAACACTAGACCGTTATACAAGATGGATAAAGAATTTTATGATCTAATGTACATGTCTGTCATACATGTGCAGGTTAGGATAAATATTCTGTGCCATTCTTAATACCTTATAACCTTATCACATGCTGAATGTGGTAATAATATAAAGTAACATAAAATTTCCTCTTAGAGCTTGAGTCATCATAGGGTTAGCAAATGGCAATGCAGGAACCTTATACAAGATCATCACCGTAAAGTTTCCAGTTAATCTTGTTTTGAGGGAACAAAAGGTCTAAACTATATCAAACCTCCTGCAAAGTGATTCTAATAGGTTTTTGATGAAATGTATGGAAGGATTTTATGTATGGCTAGCATTGACCTTGACTGTATTATCTGGAACTATGAGTTACAACCATATTGCAGACAAAAATGCATAGACATTTGATACATTTTTCCCCCGCAAAAGTCTTGTAACTCGAGTTACAATCCGTTTGCGGTGAAACTATTATGCATCTGAGATACAACATTTTTGAATTTTCAAAATTCTGAAAAAAGTAATTTCAATAGCACTCTGTAATTTTTACAGGTTGTGGGCCTTTAAAATCAGAATGGAATTCTGCAAAAAAGTCATTTTGTGAAAAAAGTGTAGTTACCGCAGTTTTGCGGGCAGACCTCGATATAGTCAAGTGTTTCAAAGCGTCGTCCGGGGTGCGTCGGGGGCAATCCCTCACACCCTCCACTTTATAAAAGGCCTGATATCTCAGAAACCTTTCAGGTGCCCACCCCTTAACCATATATATTTATGTTTCTTATGATAAGACGCATTCAGTGACACCAACCTGGGTAGATCTGCCGGGACCATTCCCCAGCCCCTCAATTCATGAAAATGCTGAAAAACCGTCCAGATCCCCGTCTCTAAACAATAGATATTCTTATTTCTGATTATAAAAACATCCAGTCGAGGTGTCCCCCTGGGTGCGTCGGGACCATGCCCCACCCCTTCCACTTCATACTTAATAAAATGCCCAATATCTGAGAAACCGTTCAGATCCCCACCCATAAACCATTTATATTATTGTTCCTTATGATAAGGCATTTCCAGTGGCACCAATCTGGGGATCCAGGTCATTCACTTCATTAAAGGCCGAATATCTCAGAAACTGTTCAGATCCTTACCCACGGGGATAACACCTTCTTGCTCTCATGGGACGATATATTCTTGTTTCTTATGATAAGACGCATTCAGGCACTCCTGAGTGAATTCTTCCCGGAGCTACATTTAAGAAGTAGTTAGGTTAGGGATAATAACGAGGCATTTTCTGGTTTTATTTTTTTCTTCAAAAAATAAAAGTATGAACTCATAATAAATGCGTCAATGAGAGATCCTATTGAATACACAAAACGTACGTTTATATTATAGAAAATCGGCAAGATAGCCCTTGTGTATCCTTATTATGCTCCTGACATAGCACAATGATAATCCCTCAGTGGCTCGAACTGCATTTGACTGGAACAAATTTCCATAGTGCCAAATGTATGAGCCACCGGTGTTCACCTGTATATCATTATGATAATACACCCATGTGACACAGTGAAATTTTTCACATCTCCTAAATGGAAACTTTTCTGATGAAAATTCCTAATAATTTTCTTATTTACGGCAAACACAGGTTGCAGGTGCTCGTTAGAACCACATCATTGAGGCGGTTCTAATGAGTACCCACAACATATGTCTTGGAGCAGAAATAAAACAAATAATGTATATCCCCTTTTCTCTATGTAAAGTGGGGTTAAGAGGGAGGGGTGTTCATTTCATGGACTTGTTCACGTGATGTCCGTCAACAATTGACGTATTCCATGAGACAGAAAAGCATAACATGTCTCTGCCACACAGTGCATTCTTTCATATCTCCAAAAGGTTATTTTTGGATGAAAACACGTGATATTTTTCTTTTTATACGCCCGTTTGAAAAACAGTCGTATTATGTTATGCCCCCGGCGTCCGCCCGTCCGTCTGTAAACTTTTCATTTCCGGATAACTCCTTCCACAGTTTAGATCCCATCAAGCTGAAACTTCATACATAGTTAGATCATGATGTCAGGCTACGCGTATTATTTCGAGGTTGTGATCCACCAGATATTGATAGATTTATATCCCTTTGAATTTTTTGTAAACTTTTCGATTTCCGGATAACTCCTCGTACAGTTTACATCCGATCAAGCTGAAACTTCATACCTAGTTTGACAATGATGAGGGGCAGCGCATATTGTTTCGCGGTTACGGTCCATCAAATAATAATGGAGTTATGCCCCTTTGAAATTTTTTGTAAACTTTTCGTTTCCGGATAACTCCTCCTACAGTTTACATTCGATCAAGCTGAAACTTCATACATAGTTAGATCATGATGTGGGGCAGCGCATATTGTTTCGAGGTTACGGTCCACCAATTTATAATACAGTTATGCCCCTTTGAAATGTTTTGTAATTTTTTTTGTTTCCGGATGACTTCTCCTACATTTTACATCTGATTTAGCTGACACTTCATATATAATTAGACCATGCTGTGGGGCAGCGCATATTGTTTCGAGGTTATGGTCTACCAAATAATAATAGAGTTATGCCCCTTTGAAAATTCTATCCGGATAACTCCTACATTTTAGATCTGATGATGTTGAAACTTTACATACAGTAAGACCATGATATGGAACAGTGCATATTATTTTTAGGTCACGGTCTGCCAAATATTACTAGAGTTATACCCCTTTTAACAGATGTTTCTAAACATTCCGTTCCCGGATAACCGATCTTACACTTTTCATCTGATGAAGCTGAAATTTTACATATAGTAAGACAATGATGTGGAACAGTGCATATTATTTTTAGGTTACAGTCTGCCAAATATTACCAGAGTTATACCCCTTCAACAGATGTTTCTAAACATTCCGTTTCCGGATAACTGATTTTACACTTTATATCGAATGAAGCTGAAATTTTACATATAGTAAGACAATGATGTGGAACAGTGCATATTATTTTTAGGTTACAGTCCGCCAGTATTACCAGAGTTATTCCCTTTTCACGTATTTTTCTAAACATATTTTGTTTCCGGAAAATGCCTCCCACATAATACATCTGATGTAGCTGAAACTTCACGTGAAGTTCGACTATGATGTGGAGCAGTGCATATTATTTCAATGTTACAGTCCACCACTTATTGCCAGAGTTATGCCTATATTAATTTGAGGTTTTGGTCCACCAAATATTACCGACCATGAAAACTTGTTGGAGACAGGTTTGACAGAAGCAAATAAGGTTTATTTCACTTGAAGCTGTTTTAACGTTAATTTAACATTGTTTCGTCATTATGCAACGTTGCGGGCGCTACGACGGCGGCGTGGTAACGTACGTAACGTCGGCTACTAGGATATATAGTCGGTTTGAAGAAGACGTTGCGATAATCGAATGGGCCAAAGATCAGTTTATAAAACGGGAATAAATTGAAATTTGAATACGAACTTGGTTTTCTGGAGTTGTTTCCATAATCGGGAAATTCTACGAACCAGAAATTGGTAGCAGAGCGAGGTTTAGAGACACTTTATTCAGGAAAAAAGGAAAATACGGAAAATTAGAGACAAAATGGCGTCGTTGGAGGGCGGCATCGACGGAGATGAGCAGGGCGAACAGGTCGATCCTGCAGGGACTGCTGGTGATTTCACGGACATGGAAGCGGAATTTAAACGGGAAAAGTTTCGCGCCAAATCTAACTTTACACGGGCAAAAAACAAGGTACTGTTTTTAATAGATCAACAGGAAAAACCGGGCCAACGAGAGGTCCGTGACGCATGCAGCAAAATGGACGATGCAATGGAATGCGCAATGGACGTTATGACAAACTTATCCAAACTTTACATGAAAAATAAGGAAAGGCAGAAGAACAGTAAGGTAGTTCTCGAGATGGAGACGTTGGATTGTGAATTTTCTGCAACACATACGGCAGTGCGGCAGTATATTGATGCACAAAAGGAGACATCTAGTGACACTTCAAAAACATTGTCAATTGACTTACTTAATCGAATGAACATTTCCGATCAGTCAGAGACATACAGGAAAGAAGAACACAGCGTTTCACAAGAGGTAGGAACTGTCGATTATTATAGAAATGTCTGCAATTCGGTGCCATTGATAAAAACAGAAACTCAAACAAACGCTTCCGCCGAATGCCAGACAAATGTCACCGTGGACGGGGTACAACCGCAGCAAACACAGGTGCAGGAGATCGATATGTCATGCCAGCGTGAGCAACGTCAAGGACTTGGTAGCCCCGTAGTCAGACAAACCAGCGTGAACGCTGCAGCAACCCCGTTTCAACCAAATGCTAGCAACAGCACAGGCATTTCGATTGGACATGATTTATGGAGGCAGTTGAAACGAGTGCAGATACCCGTATTTACCGGAGAAAAGAAACAATACCAAAGCTGGAAGGCATCTTTTCTCGCATGCATCGATTCTGCCCCTGCAACAGCAGAGTACAAGTTACTGCAACTTCGGCAGTACCTCTCTGGGGACGCACTTAACGTGATAGAGAACCTGGGACACTCCGCTACAGCCTACGAAGCAGCTAAGGATCGCTTAGAAAGAAAATTCGGTGGGAAGCGTAGGCAAATAGCCTTATACCTCGAAGAGTTGGAGGACTTTCCGCAGATACGACTAGGTAACGCGAATGATATAGAAGATTTCGCTGACCTGCTAGACATTGCCATGATCAACCTGCAGGAGGCCGGGCAACAGCATGAGTTTGGTGTTGGAACACTCTACGCTAAGCTACAACGCAAGATTCCGGAGGCAATGTTAGCAAGATACAATCGTTGGGTATTCGAATATGGCAAAGAAGAATCAGTGTTAGCACTACGGGAATGGATAATCCAAGAATCAGAATTTCAGACGATGGCCACAGAAGCAGTTCGGGGGTTGTCTGGAAAATCTGCAAAACCACCATCTCGCCTCATACCTAGGCCCGGGAATCAGCGGACATTTTTCGGCGAAGCAGAGTCTGGTAGAAACACAAAGAAAATGCCATGCGTAGACTGTGGTAAGAATCACGGGGTGTGGACCTGTCCTGAATTTAAAAGAAGAAAAGTGGCAGACAGATGGAACATCGCTAAGAAAAATGAGTTGTGCTACCGCTGTCTAGGTCAAGGTCACCAAGGTAAAACGTGTCCTAGAAGTCGCACTTGTGGACTAGACGGTTGTAGAGACCACCACCACAGACTTCTGCATAAACAAGGACCCACTAAACCAAGTCAGTTAAATCTAGATTGCACTGAGTTGAAACGTCACGGAGAAAACTCAAAACTTGTACATGCTTCCACCATAGGGGATAGGCAGAACGGATCAGCAGGTCGGGATGATGGCATCACGGAGGGGAAAGAGCAGACAACAATGGTCACACAAAACAACGTTAGGGTAACATTTCTCGGGCTTCGGACAGTTCCAGTTATCGTGAAGAATGGAGAGTGTTCGTTAAAAATCAATGCCTTGCTGGATGACGCCAGTACGAAGTCTTACATCAATGCTGACGTCGCAGCTGAACTGGGTCTACAAGGGACAACTGAGAAAATGACCGTGAATTTCTTGAACGGGCAGGTAGAAACATTCGAAACAAAGCCAGTCAACATTCAACTTCAGAGTATAACAGGCAATGTTAGCACAATGGTGAGCGCGTGCACAGTAGACAGGGTGACTGGAAACATGCCAGTGGTAGACTGGAATTGCTTCAAACAGAAATGGTCTCATCTGAGAAACATTGACTTTCCTACGTCAGCTACGAGACCAATTGTCGACATGCTATTGGGATTGGACTGCGCCGATATGCTCTACGCCATCCAGGAAGTTCGGGGCACACCAGGAGAGCCTATCGCCAGGCTAACACCGCTAGGATGGACATGCATTGGGAATACCGGGTCAGGATTTCAAGAGGTATGTCATACAAACTTTGCCTACACGTATTTTGTGAAAAACCAGGGCGAAATTGAGCAGATAAATTCGAGGTTAAAACAATTTTGGGAGATCGAAAATGTACAGTCACCGCATGAAGCGACAATTGTCCGAATCGAGGAGCAAATGGCTATGAAACAGATAGAAAGCTCACTGTCGTATGAAAACCAGATGTACAGAGTTGGTGTCCCATGGAAGACGAAGGATTTTACACTGCCAGATAATTATGAGATGGCCCTAAGACGACTAGAAAACACCGAGAAACGGCGGAAAAGGTTCAAGTCCGAGAAGAGGTCTAAGTCCAAGAAGCGATCTAAATCTAGGAAGAGATCGAAGTCTAGACAGAGGTCCAAGACTAGGAAGCGGTCCAGGACTAAGAAGAGGACCAAATCTAGAAAGAGGTCAAAGTCTAAACAGAGGTCCGAGACTAAGAAAAGGTCCGAGTCTAAGAAGAGATCTAAGTCTAGGAAGAAGGCGAAGTCTAAGAAGAGGTCCAAGTCTAGAAAGAGGTCCAAGTCTAGAAAGAGGTCCAAGTCTAGAAAGAGGTCCAGGTCTAAAAAGAGGTTCAAGTCTAGACAGAGGTCCAAGACTAGGAAGCGGTCCGAGTCCAGGAAAAGGTCCAAGTCCGAGAAGAGGTCTAAGTCCAAGAAGAGATCTAAGTCTGGGAAAAGGTCGAAATCTAGACAGAGGTCCAAGACTAGGAAGAGGTCCGAGTCTAGGAAAAGGTCCAAGTCCAAAAAGTCCAAGAAGAGATCTAAGTCTAGGAAGAGCTCGAAGTCTAAGAAGAGGTCCAAGTCCAGAAAGAGGTCCAGGTCTACGAAGAGGTCCAAGTCTAGAATGAGGTCCAAGTCTAGACAGAGGTCCAAGACTAGGAAGAGGCCCGAGTCTTGGAAAAGGTCCAAGTCCGAGAAGAGGTCTAAGTCCAAAAAGATATCTAAGTCTAGGAAGAGGTCGAAATCTAAGAAGAGGTCCAAGCCTAAGAAGAGGTCCAAGTCTAGAAAGAGGTCGAGGTCTAAGAAGAGGTCCAAGTTTAGACAGAAGTCCAAGACTAGGAAGAGGTCCGAGTCTAGGAAAGGGTCCAAGTCTAGGAAGAGGTCCAAGTCCATGAAAAGGTCAAAGTCTCCAAAGAAAAGGAGGAAGAGCAGGTCCAAGTCTAAGAGGAGGAAGTCTACCAAAAGGAGCAAATCTCGTAGGAGAAGGAAGTCTAAGAAAAGGAGCAAGTCTCGTAGTACGAGAATGAAGTCGGAGCTAACTCTTAAGGTAAAGGAGACTGTTTCGACAAGGAAGGTCAACCAGTTCTGGACAGGGGAGAGAACCATGCTACGGTCAGAAAGGAAACATACGGAGAAAATATTGGAGAAAGAGAAACAGCTGAACGAAATGCGGGATTGCAGCGAGGAGAAGATGGAGCATGTACAGAAGGATTACACTATCCATGGGCTACGAATGGAACAGGACAAGACAACAGCTGAGAAGAGGCGAGATAATGCAGAACAAAAGATGAAATGGTTGGACAAGGGACATTGGTGAAACCAAATTGAATGACAAAACTGTATTATTGGAATTAGAACTTTTATCGCTAATATATTAACTGTGTTTAACTTCTTTTTGTTGAGACTTAAATCAGTGTTCTACTTAAGCTCGTATTACGTTTGATAATTTATTAAGTATTTCTATGCAGTTTATGTGTTTTTGAAGTAGGTGCGCGTAACATTTCAATAATCGCGTAACATTTCACTACGATAATTGTATGACCATTATGTACCTAACTTAAATTTATCAAATGAAAGACATTTGAGGAGGGGAAAGTGGACAGAAGCAAATAAGGTTTATTTCACTTGAAGCTGTTTTAACGTTAATTTAACATTGTTTCGTCATTATGCAACGTTGCGGGCGCTACGACGGCGGCGTGGTAACGTACGTAACGTCGGTTACTAGGATATATAGTCGGTTTGAAGAAGACGTCGCGATAATCGTATGGGCCAAAGATCAGTTTATAAAACGGGATAAATTGAAATTTGAATACGAACTTGGTTTTCTGGAGTTGTTTCCATAATCGGGAAATTCTACGAACCACAGGTAGTTTGAGCCATTGAGGGTTATTAATAGTGCTAGGTAAGAATATATGGAGCACATATTGTTCCTTGGTTATGTTCCACAAACCCAAACTTGTACAACAGTCAGTATATATATGCTCCATCTTACTAATTGCCATGGATGTATAATGCCCCGCTTGAAGAGCTCTTGTTTCTACTTTAAACATATGTTGTGGGTACTCGTTAGAACCAGCTCATTCAGGTGGACAACCTGTGTCTTCGAGCAGAAAAAAGAACAATAATGTATATCCCCTTAAACCCCAGTTTTCTCTATATAAAGTGGGGTTTAGGTGGGGTGTTCATTACACAGACTTGTTAACATGATGATAGCACCGGTACCAAATTATAACGAGTGTATATAATCCGCACCATAGAATATATCACCTTATATACAGTGCGATTTTCTAGGTTATGCAGTTTAATGTTGTGGTTCATTGTAAACATTTTTGTTTGTCTTTGCATGTCTGCATTGCTAATATCTTTTTAGCTCACCGTCACGTAGTGACGGGGTGAGCTTTTGGGATCACTTTTTGTCCGTCGTGCGTCCGTGCGTGCATGCGTGCGTAAACAATTTCTTCAAACGACATCTCCTCCTAAACAAGTGATCGGATTTTGACCAAACTTCACAGGAATGATTCTTAGGTGGTCCCCTTTCTAAATTGTTCAAATGGTTCTGGTCCGTTGCAAATGTAGGTCACAGTAGCCAAAATAGATTTTTTCACCGAAAACTTAAAAAAATCTTCTTCTCTGAAACCATAAGGCCCAGATCTTTGACATTTGGAATGAAGCTTCATCTAGTGGACCCCTACCAGGATTGTTCAAATTATAGTGCTGGGGCCAAAAATGCCCCCGCCCCGGGGCCCTTCGGTTTTACATAGGCTTATATACGGAAAATCTTTAAAAAACTTCTTCTCTGAAACCGCAAGGCCCAGGTCTTTGCTATTTGGTATGAAGCTTCAACTAGTTGACTCCTACCAAGATTGTTCAAATTATAGTGCTGGGGCCAAAAATGCCCCGGCACCGGGACCCTTTGGTTTTACAAAGGATTATATAGGGAAAATCTTTAAAAATCTTCTTCTCTGAAACAGCAAGGCCCAGGTCTTTTTGATATTTAGTATGAAGCTTCATCTAGTGGACCCTACAAAGATTGTTCAAATTATAGTGCTTGGGCCAAAAATGCCCCCGCCCCTGTGCCCTTTGGTTTTACATTGGCTTATATAGGGAAAATCTTTAAAAATCTTCTTCTCTGAAACCCTAAGGCCCAGGTCTTTGCTATTTGGTACGAAGCTTCATCTAGTGGGCCCCTACCAAGATTGTTCAAATTATAGTGCTGGGTCCAAAAATGCCCCCGCCCCGGGGCCCTTTGGTTTTACATGGGCTTATATATAGTGAAAATCTTTAAAAATCTTCTTCTCTGAAACCGCAAGGGACAAGTCTTTGCTATTTTATATGAAGCTTCATCTAGTGGACCCCTACCAAGATTGTTCCAATTATAGTGCTACGGCCAAAAATGTCCCCGCCCCGGGGCCCTTTGGTTTTACATAGGCTTATATACGGAAAATCTTTAAAAATCTTCTTCTCTGAAACCGCAAGGCCCAGGTCTTTGCTATTTGGTATGAAGCTTCATCTAGTGGACTCCTACCAAGATTGTTCAAATTATAGTGCTGGGGCCAAAAATGCCCCCGCCCCGGGGCCCTTTGGTTTTACATAGGCTTATATAGGGAAAATCTTTAAAAATCTTCTTCTCTGAAACCGCAAGGCCCAGGTCTTTGATATTTGGTATGAAGCTTCATCTAGTGGACTCCTACCAAGATTGTTCAAATTATAGTGCTGGGGCAAAAAATGCTCCCGCTCCGGGGCCCTTTAGTTTTACATTGTCTTTTATAGGGAAAATCTTTAAAAATCTTCTTCTGAAACCGCAAGGCCCAATACTTTGCTATTTTGTATGAAGCTTCATCTAGTGGACTCCTACCAAGATTGTTCAAATTATAGTGCTGGGGCAAAAAAATGCCCCCGCCCCGGGGCCCTTTGGTTTTACATTGGCTTATATAGGGAAACTCTTTAAAAATCTTCTTCTCTGAAACCCCTAGGGCCAGGTCTTTGCTATTTGGTATGAAGCTTCATCTAGTGGACCCCTACCAAGATTAATCGAATTATGATGCTGGGGCCAAAATGCCCCCGGGGCCCTTTGGTTTTACATAGGCTTATATAGGGAAAATCTTTAAAAATCTTCTTCTCTGAAACCGCAAGGCGCAGGTCTTTGATTTTTGGTATGAAGCTTCATCTAGTGGACCTCTACCAAGATTGTTCGAATTTTAGCCCTAAGACCAAAAATGCGCCTGCCTCAGGGCCCTTTGGTTTTATGTAGACTTATATAGGGAAAATCTTTGATATTTGGTGTGAAATTTCATCTAGTGGACCTCTGCCAAGATCGTTCAAATTGTAGCCCTCGGGCCACAAATACCCCCGCCCCGGGGCCCTTTGGTTTTACATAGACTTATATAGAGATAATCTTTGAAAATCTTCTTCTGAAACAGCAAGGCCCAGGTCTTTGATATTTGGTGTGAAGCTTCATCTAGTGGACCTTTATCAAGATTGTTTAAATTATAGCCCTGAGGCCAAAAATGCCCCCGCCCCGGAGCCATTTGGTTTTACATAGGCTTATGTATGGAATATCTTTAAAAAAATCTTCTCTGAAACCGCAAGGCCCAGGTCTTTGATATTTGGTGTAGAGCTTCATCTAGTGGACCTTTGCCAAGATTGTTCAAATTATAGCTTTTGTTGATATTTGGTATGAAGCTTCACCTTTTTAGACGTCTCTCAACTTTATGCACATTATAGCCCTGGGGTTAATAATGGCCCTCTCCGGGTCCCACTTGTTACTCTGTGGATCAGATGAGCGCTCCGGGGCCATCATGGCCCTCTTGTTTTCAGTTTATACTGATTTATTTTCATTCTAATACGATGAAAAATTCAAGCTTATTTGAATCGCTCTCGAACACTAATTCCGGATGTTATCACGCGCGCGAGAGAGAGACAGTAACTTTTACACCACTGCTATCCATTTACACCTGGGTGGAGTTGGGCAGTGGCATTACGTACGTGTCTTGCACACGGACACATCTTGCCTCTGGTGGACGGATTCGAACCTCGGATTCGAACATCCTATCGATCATACGTCGAACGCGCTAACCACTGAGCTATCGATATTTAATTGCTGTTTTTGTCATTTTATTGGAAATAAACTGTCCTTTGTAATATATTAACTACGGTGATGTTGCTTAATAATTTTGCTTCTATATACCCCCACTTTGAAAAAAGGGGGGAGTATACTAGTTTATATCTGTCTTTCCATCCTTCCGTCCCTCAGTCCGTCGGTCCATGCACCCTTCCGTCCACTTTTTCGTCAAAGATTTCTCAAAAACCATGAAAGCTAGAAACCTCGAACTTGGCATACTAAACAATCATGATGACTTGTATCGTGCAAGAGGTAATGAGCATTATCTGCTTATTGGTTCATCCGTACTTTCTTTCTTCTTTCTCTCCATATAGGGCAATGTTAAATTTTTCGTCAAAGGTTTCTCACGAATTACAAAAGCTAGAAGTCTCAAACTTGGTATACTACGTAATCATGATGACTTGTATAGTGTTAGAGACAATTGGCGTTATCTGCTTATTTGTTCATCTGTTCTTACTTCTTCTTTCTCTCCATATAGGCCAATGTTAATTTTTGTCAAAGATTTCTCAAGAACCACAAAAGCTAGAAATCTCAAACTTGGTATACTATGCAATGATGATTACTTGTATTGTGTAAGAGACAATGGGCTTTCTAGGCTAATTTGTTCATCTATTCTTACATTCTTCGTTCTCTCCATATAGACCAATGCCAAAGATTTCTCAAGAGCCGTAGAAGCTAGAAGCCTCAAGCTTGGCATCCTAAGCAATCATGATGACTTGTTTTGTGTAAAAGACAATGGGCATTATCTGCTTATTTGTTCATCTATTTTTCATTCTCTCCATATAAGCCAGATTTAAATTTTTGTTAGAGATTTCTCTGGAACAACAAAAGCTAGAAGCCTCAAACTTTGTATACTATGTAATGTTGATGACTTGTATTGTGTAAGAGACAATGGGCTTCCTCCACTTATTTGTTCTTCTGTTCTTTCATTCTTCTTTCTCTCCAAATAGGCAAATGTTATTTTTGTGTCAAAGATTCCTCAGAAACAGAAAAAGCCTCAAACTTGGTATGCAATGCAATATTGATGACTTAAATTGTGTAAGAGACATTGGACTTTCTCGGCTTATTTGTTTATTTGTTTTTTTTTAATTCTTCTTTTTCAGTTAAATTTTTTGCCAAATATTTCTCATGACTGTAAAAGGCAGAAGCCTCAAACTTGGTATGCAGTGCAATAATGATGACTTAAATTGTGTAAGAGACAGTGCTCTTTCTTTCCTTATTTGTTCATCTATTCTTTCATTCTTCTTTCTCTCCATATAGGCCAATGTTAATTTTAGCTCACCAGAGCCGAAGGCTCTGGAGGAGCTTATGGGATGGGCAGTTGTCCGTCGTATGCGTCCTCTGCGTCTGCGTCTGCATCTGGTGACGTCAACACTTTCTAACGACATCTCCTCTGAAACCACTGGGCCGATTGGGCTCAAATTCATCTGTAGTATCATTGGGCTGGGGGATCAAAAGTTTTTTTGTTTTTTTTTTTGAAAATCGACTCTTTAGTTTGGTTGCTATGGCAACTTAGACTTTCAATAGGATAATAATGGGGAAAATTGAAAAATGGCATTTTCTGCCAAGTCATTGCAGATGTTTTGACAAAACTTCCATAGAAATGTTCCTTAGGCAATCTACTATCTGCCATATGTGTATAGGCCTACTGCTCATTTCTATTGGTTGCCATGGAAACCAAAATAAATAAAATAGAAAAAAGTACTTCAAAAATCATCTCCTCAGAAACCGAATGCTCTATTAGGCTGAGAGTTTTTGGAAATATTCACCATATTTGCCTTTACATGTTTTGTGGGTTTTTTTTTTTATAACATTTGGCTCTTTAGTTTGGTTGCAATCGGCAAAATTGAAAAATGGCATTTGCTGCCAAGTTATTAAAATATTTTGACAAAACTTTTATAGAAATGTTCCTTGAGTAAATGTCTCCCAGCCATATGCTTTAATGCCAACATGGGGGTCCCCCAGGTTAAGCCGGGGCCGTGCCCCACCCCCTCCACTTTATAAAAGGCCATATAACTCGGAAACCATCCAGATCCCCACCCCAAAATCATATATATTCTTGTTCCTTATGATAAGATGCATTCAGTGACACCAACCTGGGGGTCCCCCGGTACATGCCGGGGTCATGCTCCACCCCCTCCATTCCATAAAAGGCTCAATATCTTGGAAACCTTACAGATCTCCACCCCTAAATCATATTTATTCTTGTTCCTTACGAAAATATACGTTCACTGGCACCAACTTGGGTGTCTTCCGGGGTGTGCCTGGGCCTTGCCCCACCCCTTCTTCTTCACAAAAGGCCATATATCTCGGAAACCATTTAGATCCCCACCCCATAACCATATATTTTCTTGTTCCTTATGATAAGACGCATTCAGTGACACCAACCTGGGGGTCCCCCGGGTTGTGCCGGGGTCATGCCCCACCCCCTCCATTTCATAAAAGGCCTAGTATCGTGGAAACCTTACAGATCCCCACCCCTAAACCCTATATATTCTTGTTCCTTATGAAAAGACTCATTCATTGACACCAATTTGGGGGTCTGCCTGGGTGCGTCAGGGCCTTGTCCCGCCCCTCCACTTCACAAAAGGCCATCTATCTCAAAAACCATTCGGATCCCCGCCCCAAAACCTTATATATTCTTGTTTCTTATGATAAGACGCATTCATTGACACTAATCTGGGGGTCTCCCAGGATGTGCCGGAGTCGTGCCCCAGCCCTTCATTTCATTAAAGACCCAATATCTTGGAAACCTTACAGGTCCCCACCTCTAACCATATATATTGTTGTTCCTTATGATAAGACACATTCATTGACGTCAACCTGGAGGTCTACCGGGTCAAGCCTTGTCCCACCCCACCACTTCACAAAAGGCTATATATCTCAGAAACTGTTCAGAGCCCCACCCCTAAACCATTTATAATTATCTTCTTTGTGATAAGACACATTCAAATAACACTAGCTTGGGAGTCGTCCGGACTGCCTGGGTCATGCCCCAATGCTTTACTTCATTAAAAGCCATATATCTCAGAAATCATTCAGATCCCCACCCATGAACTATAATATTCTTGTTCCTTATGATAAGACTCATTCAGTAACACCAACCTGGGGGTCACTTTGTGCTAGGGCAATGCGCCCCGCCCCTCCACTTTAAAAGGCCATATATTTCAGAAACCATTCAAATCCCCACCCCATAATCATATATATTCTTGTTCCTTATCAATCGCACACCCACTTGGGGGTCGCAGGGGCCATTTATCTCCTCTCAACGCCATAGAAGGGCCTCATATTTCAGAAACCATTCAGATTCCCACCCATAAACCATATATATATATATATTCTTGGTCCTTATAGGGACAACAATCTTGGGCTTTCCTGGGATCAACAGAACATGCCCCAACCCCTCCATCCCTTAAGAGTCCTTATAACTCCGGTATACAGATCCCCACGGCTACACCATATATATTCTTATTCCTTATGATAAGATACATTTAGTGATACCAACCAGGGCTCCACTGGGTCCATGCCCTACACCCTCTACTTAATAAAAGGCCTAATGTTTTAGATACTGAGTCCAGATGGATGCTCATTTGGATATAGGGGTTCATTTGGGAGACTTTATAATTGGTAGATTAAAATTATATCATGTTAAAATACATGGCTGTCATTGGGCAGTGCCCACCTAAGCTCTGGCGAGCATAGTGGCCCACGGGCCTCTTGTTTTGTTTATGATTTCTCAGGAACATCAAAAACTAGATGCCTCATACTTGGTATACTATGCAATGATGATGAATTGTATTGTGTAGGAGACAATGGGCTTCCTCCACTTATTTGTTCTTCTGTGCTTTCATTCTTCCTTCTCTCCAAATAGACCAATGTTACATTTTTTGTCAAATATTTCTCAGGAACTGTAAAAGCTAGAAGCCTCAAACTTTGTATGCAATGCAAAAATGATGGCTTATTTTGTATATGAGACATTGGACTTTCTCGGCTTGTTTGTTCATTTGTTTGTTCTTTTTCATTCTTCTTTTTCAGTTAAATGTTTTGACAAATATTTCTCAGAACTGTCAAATGCAGACGCCTCAAACTTGGTATGCAATGCAATAATGATGACCTATATTGTGTAAGAGACAATGATCTTTCTTGCCTCATTTGTTCTTACATTCTTCTTTCTCTCCATATAGGTCAATCTTAAATCTTACCGTCAAAGATTTCTCAGAAACTACAAAAGCTAGAAGCCTCAAACTTGGTATGCAATGCCACTATGATGACTTAATATATTGTGTAAGAGACAATGGTCTTTCTCAGCTTATTTGGTATTTATTCTTCTTTCACTCCATATAGTTCAATGTTAAATGTTTCGTCAAAGATTTCTCAGGAACTGCAAAATCCTCAGACGTGTTGTGCAATGCGATAGTGATGGCTTATATTGTGTAAGAGACTGTGGGCTTTCTCTGCATATTTGTTCAATAGTGTTTTCACCATTCTTCATTTCTGTCTATAAAGGCCAATGTTAAGTTTTTCGTCAAAGATTTCTCAGAAACTGCAAAAGCTAGAAGCCTAATACTTTGTATGCAATGCAAAAAAGATAGCTTATATGGTAGAAGAGACAGTTACTTTCCCACAAAATGGCCATATGGCCATCCAAAATTAAAAGACACAAGTGATACACACAGTAAGTAACAAACAACAACATAAATAAATCGCCACAGAAGAACCGCCTTGGAACGGTAAGTGGACAGATTTCCACTGGGGGGGGGGGGGGGGGGGGCTTAAATCGATTTTACGTGGCCACAATCCTCGCCCTTACTTCCGTCGCGATTTAGACAAATAATTTGTTCAGTCCGCATGTTCAGTCAGATCCTCGGACAGTTCTAGTTTCCCTTGGTACCTTAGATGGAAGATGTTAATTGTATTTATTCAATATCATTGCCTTCACTTCTATTTTCTATATTTTTCCTTCTTATCCAAGACAAAGATTGTTGGCATTTGTTAAAACTAAGGCTGACACGAATAATCGTATAATCGATTAATCGATCGATAAATTCCACAAAAACTATTATCATTTCTGATTTGCTTTTAATCGATTACTTGATGGGTACAATTTACTACCCAAAGGTATGTCTAAAATAGCTGGATGAGTGGCAAACAGTGCAGACCCTGATGAGACGCCGCATTTTGCGGCGTCTCATCTGGGTCTACACTGTTTGCTCAGGCCTGTCTGTTCAAATATACATATGGTAAAGTGCAACATATGGTAAGAGTCATGCTCAAACAGAAAGCCAGACAGGTAAAATTATGACAAAAACCTCAGCGATTACTAATCGATTATCGATCGCAATGACAGGACTGATAATCGATTATCTTTTCAGCTCCGATTAGCCAGTCCTAGTTAAAACCGCCTTAATTAAGTGCTTTTAACCCATTGAGTACCTGAAACCCCATAACGGGTAATTGGCAAACAGTGCAGGCCAAGATCAGACGCCATAGAACGCGGCGTCTGATGACGGCCTAAACTGTTTGCTAATAGTTCAGTCATTTTTCAAATAAATTTTGATAAAAACACAACATGACACACCTAAGATTTAAAATGGACTCCTGCTGTATATAAGGAGGAAGATTCTGTCGTTGCATCTCGACGATCTTTACCTTTGTTAGTGACTAGCACTTCATACATGTGTATCACTAAACTACATGTTATTACTTATTGGGAATTAAGCAGAGATATGACGTTGACGTTAATGACGTCGTCGTTAGAGACAAGAGACGTTAGTTACAGGACTGGGCAACAATGGTGAGTTAAAGGCAGCTTGGACAGAAATACTCTCATTATATGGTGCGGGACACAGGAGGAATGCATTTTCATCAAATAGTGGAACAGGGAAGGACACAGAATAACATGTATACAGCGACAGAATAATTGTATACATAACAGATAGGACCTGGATGACAGTGGAAGTGGATGTACAGAAATACAAGGAGAATGTACAGAAGAGACATTAGAGGTTAAAGTAAGCGGACTTTCAAGAAATAAAGGATATTCCAAGACAAAGTATTAATATCATTTGGATGAAATAGTAACATTCACTAGTTTAATATATTCCTTTTATGTGGCTTTAATATTAAATGTGAAAATTGGTTGCTAAATATTTGCCACATATTTGGTGCCGGAACCCGGGACTTTCATTAGGAGCCTAGAGTATAAATATCTAAGATGGAAACTAAAATATTCAGACAACTCTGCAGTTTCTGTGGTGGGGATCACTGAAATGACTGCTGTCCGAATTATACAACACCTGAAGTGAGTGAGTGAGTTTTAGTTTTACCTCCCACCAACAGCTGAGGTCATACGGAGACGGGACCTCGGTTTAAAGACTCATCCGAAAGTCTGGAGAAGCCCGGGATCGATCCTGCGATCCCTGGTTTACAAGGCGAGTAGCGTAACCACTGCACCACGGAGGCTTCTACAACACCTGAAGATAGAAAGCAATTTCTCAAAGGGTTAGGAAGTTCCTTTTTGTGCCTTAAACGTGGACACCGAGCATTTGAGTGTTTCCCTTTTATAGAACATATTTCACAAAGAAGACCTGCTTTTTTACTGCAAAAGGGAAAATTATCACCACAGAAGCTTGTGCCAACTGAATGTAAATTTTGTTCAACTAAATAAACCTCAATTGCCTCATGTAAAGAAAGAAGAGCTTCATTCATTTCAAGGCAGTGAAAAAGGAATGAGAATGCAAAGGATTAATTATACAGCCGACAAGGAACCCTCATCAGAGCAACAACATAAACAGCATGTTAGAACGAAGAGCAATGATGGAGGAGAATATAACCAAATTCTAAATAAACTTCAGCAAGCCAAGTCAGATATGGTAGAGTGTACAAAAGAAAATACAATTTTAAAAGAGAGAATTTCGAAGCTACAGGCAGAAAGGGAAATGATTCAATCATCAGTTAATGAATATAATGAAACAATGCAACAGTTATCCAATGAAATAATCCAGATAAAAGAAAAACTTGAACATTTGGAACATAAGAGCTGTGCACCTGCTGAAAGGTCTCAAGATTCCTTTGCTTGGACGGAGGCAATTGCAAGCGGCAAGACGAATAAAATGGAAAATAATGGCAAATGGAGGGTGGGAGCTGACCACAAGTTACAGAAATCATGAATACGACAGCAAAATACTGATCAGCAGATGGTTGACCATTCATTTCTAGAAACTGAAAAGCACAGAAAAAAGGGGATACTGATTCTGTAAACAGAGAGTCAACTGCTGGCGGCACCAGGAAGACCTCAGTGGAAAATCCAAACAATCAGATGGAGATATTGAAATCTTTGTTTGAAAGAGGGACACTTCTATTGGATTGTCGAATGGATACAAGTGAGCTGCTTACAAATAATGAACAGCTATTTCAGGCTTGGGTGAGGATGCTCAGCTTCTTAACTCAAAGTAAATTACCATGATTATCAACTGAAATTCTCTTTATATGCTTCTTGTTGATGACATTAGATAAATTTTCCTTCATTCTCGATTATTATTGTCATAAATTGTCTTTTATGTATCTTTAAAATTACTTAAATTAACAATCTATATTCGTGTACACAATTGTAATATTACATGTTAAATCAGAAACCTAAAAGCAAACATATTTAAAATTATTGGTGTTTGGAGTGTCGTGGATTCTCCACGATAACAACTTATCCATGCAGTTGTTTATTTCATTTTAATTAATTACATCAGATACGGGGACGTTTAGGTTCACATAAATACATAAGGTCTTAAGGTCAATAATTGACGTAACGTTACGACGTTGACGTCGTTACTAAGGAGATCAGAGTGACAGGGTAGTAGTGGAAGAACATTAACAAAGGATTTACAGAACATAGGATTCATAGAACAGAAAAGTGAAGGAAATAACAGAACAGAGTAATTACAGAACATTGGATTTATAAAACAGAAGAGTAAAGGAATTACACCACAGAGGAATTAAAGAACACAAGAATTATAGAACAGAATATTGAACAGAATACCAAAACAGTGGAATTACAGAACAGAAGATGTAAGGGATAAACACATAAGGAAAAGATAGGTTTAATTTGTTCTCTAATGTGGCATTAAAAATAATATTTATTAACTGTTTTTTTTTTTTTTTCAATACGCTTGTTTACTGTCTTTTGCCACAGATTCCATTTGGTACAAAAAAGGGTTAATAATAAATACCCACAATTTAGGTTTGAAACATGTATTCGGTCACTAAATACATACCGAATACATCATTAGAAAACAGAAGTGAAGGCTATGATCAGAAATCGATACAAATAACCCACAGCTCCCATCAGTGACACCAAAGGGAAAAATACAAAAATGAAATAATCAGACCAATATCGGAAAACCAAAATGACAGTTACTTTTCCACAAAATGGAAAGCCTGTCTAATTCCATAGACAGTATGCTGGTCTAAGTATTCCATGGCCGCATACCTCGGTAACAGGGTTTATTGCTACGAGGCTCATCCATACGAAACACGCCAATAAAAACAGATTGTAAACCTTATATCCGAAAAAAAAACAGAACATTTAAAGGTGAAAAATTGTGGTACAGTAAAATCTGTTATAGTGGCCACCTCTATTAAGCAAGCAACCTGTCTAAAGCAAGCATGCCTCCAGTTCCAGAAAAACGAAAATGTATTAAAATTCACCTGTATTAAGCAAGCACCTGTCTTAAGCAAGCACATTTTGATCGTTCCTAAGGCGGTTGCTTAATACAGGTTATTCTAATTTCTTCTCAATATATAGATTGTTGGCACTCGTGAGACCCATCTCATCACGAGTACCGAAAATCTATAATTTAGAGCAGAAATAAGAAAAATTAGGTTACCCCTGTTAACTCCAGTTTTACTACTCGAGTATATGATAGTGGGGTTCGAGGGGGTCAGAATTATATAGGGATGTTTTTGTGATGTATTTTCTTTGACAACAAATCTCTTTACAGGGTACAAATTTTGACAATGGGAGAATACTGTGTATGCAAGCTTTGCCGCCCCATTACCTAGCCCTAGGGACCCAGTTTGGAAGAGTCTGGCTTTATGACACACATTCAAATAAACTTATGCATTCCTCTGCTCAGCTTCAGGATTCTGTTCTCTGCATGAAACAACTAATTGGGTACGTAGATTAATAATATGGCAAACATATAGAGGATCTTACATGAGTGTTAATGGATTATTGAATTTATTAAACGATTTAAGGAAAAGGGATAAAATGCGAGGATTTGCCAAGCATTTTATCCCTTTTCTTCAACGAGTTTAATAAATGCAATAATACATGAGCACGAATGCAAGATTCTATTTATCATATGATTTTTAAAACGCATTTTATTCAGATTGTTTAGCAAAAATGTCAATATTCCGCCATTAGTAAACGCGACGTCGTTAAGGACGTTATGTAACGTTATGGGGCGTATCTAACTATATTTTGCATATTTAATTCACTAGTGGATTATCGAATTTATTACATGGCGCTATTACACTCTCAGATGCGACGGCAAATGTTAAAGTGTGCAGTACCGTTACGTCATTACGTTTTTGTGTTTCTCAATGGAAACAATTACTAACGACAGAAGCTTCTCGCCTGCTATTGTCCCTGAGGCTATCCCTCACCATGTACAAATTCCAGATAACGCTTATTTGTAACATTTCTTCTCCCTTTAGCGACAGAGCGCTGTGCAAGGGTGTTGGCTAATGTGAGATGCCACGTTCTGCAATGGAAGGTCAGTTTGTTTTCCTCCGGGTACTCCGGTTTTCGTCCACCTCTACTTAACGATCGACTCGAAATGAGTGAAATAATTTTGAAAGGGCCTTCAACCAAAATAAAAAAAAACGTTGGTCATCTGTAAAATCTGTGGTCTCATCTAATATTAACCCATTTGGTACCGGAAACCCCAAAAGGGGTAAGTGGCAAACAGTGCAGCCCAAGATCAGACGTGGCAGAACGCGGCGTCTGATCAGGGCCTACACTGTTTGCAAAAAGTTCAGCCAATTTCCAAATAGATTTTGAAGAAAACACAACCTGACACCCCTAAATTTTGAAATGGACTCCTGCCATATATAAGGAGGAAGAATCCATTTGTTACAAAAACGGTTAAAGCAAACATTCAGACTCTCCTCATTCTCAAAATCATCCTATTATGAAAAATATTCTGAGCAGGCATCTGTTATCTTGGCATGCTCCCTTGCCTTGCGTCCATCTTTTGCGGACTTTTTGCTTTTAGTTAGGGCCTGGGGACGTGGAAGAGGAGCCTGAATGCTTTATCTGAGTTAAAACGTATTACGTGATGCCATGTGACCTAATTTAACGCCTCAAAAAGCCACTATCGTCGTAATTACGCCGTAGATACATTTACTTATGCAGCAGTAACGCCATGACTAGGGAAGATACGTATTCGTTACGCCACAAGTACGTTAAGATACGTCATGGCAACATAATGTTTGTGATTCAAACATACCACATACGCCGTAGATTAGAAAGGAACACCGTGGTTACACAATGACAACACTTTCTACGCCATACACGCCACACTAAAGTAGGTAGCCAACAAAGGCGTTCACATGGTGTAGGAGGCGTTCGAACTACAGTACTGTTGCTTTGCGTTCGAGTGGTTTGTGTGTGTGTGTGTGTGTGTGTGTGTGTGTGTGTGTGTGTGTGTGTGTGTGTGTGTGTGTGTGTGTGTGTGTGTGTGTGTGTGTGTGTGTGTGACGTATCAAACTTGCCACGTATGTGCCACATTTTTAATTTGCATTCACATTAATTACGTCGCAACCTCGCGTATATGGCGTTCGTGCTAGGGTCCAGGAGTATTAGCTACGTAAGCTGGCAATGCTTTGACGTACGTTTGGAATCGCCACGTAATTGGCTACGCCTTGCTCACGCTAACCTGTTACGTCAGTGTGTGACAGGGGTATTACTTTGATTTCCCATATGTTATGTGGCTGAAACTCTATCAGTACACCGACGTATGACAAAGTTGGCAAGCACGCTGCTGTTCGTTGAACGAGTTAGGGGTATGGTTCAAACAAATATCGAGCCAGCTGAAATACGATGCAATAAGTTGTCATACGTCTAATACGTCCAAAAATTGTGTGCATGCATAAATAGTTTCACCCAATGCCGACGTATTGCTTATACGTTAGTCATCAGTTAGAGGTAGGTAGCAGTAGGGTATGCACAAGTTCATGCACGTTACACAAAAGTTACTCAAAGGTTGAAATACATGTACGTCAAAATACGACTCGCAACCACCTGCATACGCGTAACGTCTTTCTAACCAATTGGCAACTTACTTCTAACTTGTCTGTAACTGATACCGGACGTTTCAACAAGTGTTCAACGTGGTAAGATTATATTGAACTATGCATCACTTTGGTATAAGTTGGACTAACGTTGTATATCTATCTATCTATCTATCTATCTATCTATCTATCTATCTATCTATCTATCTATCGTCTATCTATCTATCTATCTATCTATCTATCTATCTATCTATCTATCTATCTATCTATCTATCTATCTTCTTATACTGAGTCGGTCATATTTGGCCATTACCTCAGTTGATTGGCTGGCTAAATTTAGAATTTAGCTGAAAAAAAAAGAGAGAGGCACTGGATGCGTCCTTAAAACTATTTACAATCTGCATAACAGAGGTATCCTAAAACGCATACCTCTGAGTCACAATCTTACACTGTGCGGGCTTTAAACTCTTCTGCGGACTTGGCATTCACCGCAGAGGAGGGAAGACTATTCCATTTGGGAATAGTTCTAGGAAAGAACGAGTTCTTCAGGGGGATCACTATAGGACTGGTATCTACGATATTGTGAGTCGTTTACTTTTGATGCCCTTGTTTGGGTCGACACTGTTACAAGGGTCAAGTACCTATCTTTATTAATAGACACTGAATCAGAGTGTATCTTGAAGAAGAAGGTTAAAGAGGACTGCTCACGACGGACCTCCAGGGACGGCCGCTCTAGCTCATTAAGCATGTCACCGACGCTACTTCTATTTCGCCATCGCCTACAGGTCCATCGAGCAGCTGTCCTCTGCACCTTCTCCACCTGCTGAGTCTGAGTTTTAACATAGGGATGCCAAATGGGTGATGCATATTCAAGTTGAGGGCGAACCAATGTTTTATATTCAACATCCTTTGTCTGCCTAGGGGCAAAAGCCAAGTTCCGTCTAAGGAATCCTTAAAGTCCTAGTTGCTTTTGATGTAATCTCAGAAATATGTTGACCCCAATCAAGATCGTCAGTGATGGTGATACAAAGATATTTGGCGGATTGAACATGCTCCAAAATATGCTGGTGAAGTGTAAAGTCAAACTTAATTTGCTTGTCCGGAGGGTGTCGTGACACCCTCATTGAGTGACATTTGGCCACATTGAACTTCATTTGCCAATCGGCCTCCCACTGTGCAAGTTGATCCAGGTCATCTTGTAAAATAAGACAGTCAGAAGGAGAATATATGTTCCTATACAGGACACAATCAGCTGCAAACAAACGGACCGATTACCTGATATTATCGGGCAGATCATTAATGAAAACCAAGAAAAGGACCGGTCCAAGGACCGAACCTTTGGGGACTCCAGATAAAACAGGGACTGGATCAGACGCTTGGCCATCAAGTACAACTTGTTGTGAGCGCCCAGAGAGCCATGAGCTAATCCACCTATGTGTGGATCCTCTTATCCCATAGTACTCCAGTTTATGTAATAGCCTTCTGTGAGGTACTTTGTCAAAGGCCTTAGCGAAGTCCATGATGATCAAGTCAGTCTGCTTGTGGCCACGGTTTATGGCCCCATCCAGATTGCTCACAATGTCATGGTAGAATAGAACAAGCTGCGTTTCGCAAGACCTTTGACTCCGGAAACCATGTTGACAGTCAGCAAGAAAGCTCTCAAAGGCTAAGTGCTTGTTGATGTTGCTTACTAATATATGCTCCAGGGTTTTGCAACAGATGCATGTTAGCGACACTGGTCTATAATTTGCTGTATCATATTTTTCTCCTTTTTTATAGACCGGGGTAACATTTGCTTGTCGCCAGTCATCTGGTACAGTACCCTGGGCAAGTGATTCATTGAAGATAAAGGCCAACACAGGAGATATTTCAGCACTACATTCCTTAAGTACCCTGGCATTCAGGTCATCAGGCCCAGATGCCTTATGTATCTTGAGCTTACCTAACAGTTTAGCGACCCCATTGGGGTCAACTGTTATGTCCCCGATAGAGGGGAACGGACTTGCACCTTCAGATGGTAGATCACCATCAGTTTCACGCGTAAATGCTGATTGAAACTGTTTATTGCAAATATTAGCCTTATCGCGCGCATCTGTTTTTAGAATTCCATCTTCCCTTAGCGAAGTGATCCCAAACGCATCCTTTTTAGGGACTTTACGAATGACCAAAACTTTTTAACTTTACCATTATCTTAGGGGTAATCGGGATCTATATTGTCATCTTCAAAGGTAAAGATGCTGGAAACATGCTTCCAATTTGCAATTCTTATAACCTTTTGCACATGTGCTCTGAACCGTTTGTAATGGTTCTTAACGTCAGGGCTGCTAGACTTGCGAGCACGAAAATACATTCTATTGCGTCTTCTGATGAAATGCTTGATCGTGTTATCGATCCATGGTGCCCTATATTTTGTTTTGGTCATTTTCGTTGGTATAAACCTTTCCATTGCCGTGGTTAATTCGGACTTAAAACTGACCCACAAGTCATTAACTGACATGTGCGAGAGGTCAGAGGAAAAGAACGAGTCCTTAATGGTCTCGCAGACCATCCATATCCGCACGTTTGTAGAGAAAAAACTTTATGCGGGACTTGTCTGATTCGTTTAGCTTTTATGTATCAGTTCTGCATAAGTCAAGAGCGCAAGAGACACGCTGTCGCACGCTTGTAGAAGTTATGTACTCGCTGGGATAAGTAATGAACAAGTTACTCATAGGTTAAATATGGGTTCAGCTCTTATTAGCAGTGCGCTATGTATACGTCCAGAAAGAGGTTTCCGCTTGAATTTTGTCATTCAACTTCAGCGTATGCCAGCGTATAAGCCATATTTATACGTCGAAATACGTCCATCTAAAAGTGCGACAGGGACTTAACCCTTGTCC
This sequence comes from Lucinisca nassula, assembly GCA_963580285.1. NCBI lineage: Eukaryota > Metazoa > Mollusca > Bivalvia > Lucinida > Lucinidae > Lucinisca > Lucinisca nassula. Next base: position 85,996,037 of record OY757016.1, on the reverse strand, counting down.
TGCTGAATATTTAAATATGCCAGACCCACTACTCAACCATTCAGATTACTTGATGCAAATTATTGCAACAAATTCTTCAGAAGCCATCTGATCCGGATCTTCATTGTTTGAAAGATGAGACATATCTGGGCTCAGCAGTACAAAGGTTAACATGTAATATCAAGTAGCAACGTGGCAAAAAGTTATCACATTGTCACTGACAACGTAATCGAATCTGCAGGAATTATATCATACTTTTACGCAGAAAATACAAAAAAGTGGCCATATGATAAAACGAATTTCATACACATGGATATTTCATATATTTGTGAAACGAGCCGATAGCTCGTTCCATAAACTGTTAATGTGCCGCGTCACTCGAATATGTGTCTACGAACAGATGTAGTCCATCATGATTTAAATTAGACACTCATTGAGAACTTGACCGTAGTTCCACCTTTAGCAACATAAGAGAACGGGCTATCAGTGTAGCGTCAAGTGAAGATTCTGATCCGACTGCGTGGTTGCACAATCAGACCTGTGTCTCCGCTTGGCGCGCATGATTGGCAAAACTTGTTCGCTTGACGAGGCTTATATGACTTATGTAAGAATCTGAATAATTTGAGCCGACTCATGAAAAAAGCCTACAGTAAGACCTGTGCAACCCCAAAGATTCAGATTTATCTATTCATCCAGTCAATCGCGTGTTGCGGTTTATATATATCAGAGGCTGTAGAATGCTCATACGAACAGCAAACACTCTGAATAGACTGCGCGGATGCTCATACAGATCTGAACCCCGCTTGCCTTTGTACTGGCTCATTTTGTATTGTCACTCAATTTAATTTAAGGATGTTCGTATTAAAATTGAATATGCACTGGCATAACAGAACACATTAGGGTAATAGACAAGCAATAATGTTCCAATAAAAGGTTGTGGCTTCAGAAATTACATTTGCACTTTCAGTTCGGTATGTTCGTGTTTTCCAGGCTTTTTATTACTGTACATGGATTTTTGGTGCTCGTTAACTGAAGGCGTCAATGAAAAGGTTAATACCAGTACAAATAGTTTAATCTAACATAAGATAGTGAATAAGAATCGTATATTGATGTGAAGGGTGGATTGAAAAATCCGTCCCGAGGGACACTGTCCGGCATCACGAGGCTTGCCGAGTGATGCCGGACAGTGATCCCGAGGGACGGATTTTTCTATCCACCCCTCACACCCATATTGGATTCTTTTTCTTGCATACCTTCCATTTCTTAGCGCGGATTTTTAATGCTGCAGTCACTTCGTTTACCAGCGCCCGCCATATTGTGTTGACACTGCAGGAATGTTTAGTGACGTCACGTAACGTGCTGTGACGTCAACCTTATCGACGGCGCATTCAAGGTCGTAACCAACCAGTGCATTTATCAAACACGCGATTATATTCGATTTTAGGTAGGAATACCAGGGTCAGAACATGAATTTCTATCCCAGGGTAAAATCACGGATTTCCTTGTCTGGTGTGCAAGAAAAATGTTTCTACATTTCGATGATATATAGGAACTGTTTTCTCAGTTTTACCAAGTTACTACGTCACATTCACACAGACATGAAATTTATATAACAATTGCGTCTACAGTTGATTACGTATAATCATCCTTTAGCACACACTGAAAATTGACTGCTAGTTAAACAGTGTGCAACCTGGATGGAAACAGCATGTCATTACGAAAACACGCCTATACAAATACATAGTAAGTTTTTCACAGAAAAAAAACACTAAAATTTTAGGATAAATAATTGTGATATTTTCCTTATTTCTGCTTAAAATATAGATTGTGGTTCGAGGCCGTTCGAACATGTACCCACAATACATGGCCTCCAGCATCTCCAGACATTTCACTGACCAAAATATTCTCTTTGAACTACAACATGGGTTCCGGGAAAAGAGATCTTGCGAGACACAACTCATTATGCTTGTTGATGAACTTGCTAAAAATATGCAGTCTGGAAAACAAACTGACCTCATCCTTTTAGATTTTAGCAAAGCTTTTGATAAGGTAGCACATGAAAAATTACTCCAAAAACTTCATTTCTATTGTATAAGAGGGAACACATTAAACTGGATAAAAGATTTTCTTGACAACAGGTCACAATCAGTTATTTTAAACGGCTCTAACTCTGACAGCATCCCAGTCCCCTCAGGTGTCCCGCAGGGCTCGGTTCTCGGTCCCATGTTGTTTTTAGCCTACATTAATGATCTTCCGGATCAGATAAGATCCAGAGTAAGGCTATTCGCAGACGACACAGCCATGTACCTCGCCCTCGATGCTGAGACAGACTCAAGAAAGACCTTGAGAACCTTGAAAAATGGGAAAAGCTCTGGGATATGAGCTTTAATCCCTCAAAGTGTCAGGTCATCCATGTGACCCGAAGTAAATCTCCCTTCCAAACTGAATACCGTCTTCATGGCTGTGTACTTGAAACTGTATCATCCGCCAAATACTTAGGGGTCACCATTTCGGAAGACCTCAGATGGACAGATCATGTAAATAACATTAGTAAAAAGGCAAATCAGACTCTAGGCTTCCTAAAACGTAATATTCGGGTCCACAATAAGGACCTGAAGGCCACAGCAAACAAAACGCTTGTTCGCCCACAGTTAGAGCATGCTTCTACTGTGTGGTCCCCTTATACGGCTTCAGATACCTACAAATTGGAATCAGTTCAGCGAAGGGCTGCTAGATGCGTAAACAGAGATTACCGATATACATCTAGCGCCACAAAAATGCTTCAGGATCTCAAATGGCGCACCCTTGACCAACGACGCATAGACAGTCGGTTGGTCCTCCTTTATAAGGTCACATTTGACCTTGTTGCGATACCTGCTGCTGACTACCTGATCCGGAATACCCGTACTTCCTAAAAAAACCATCCTCTCGCATACCGACAGATCATGACTCTGAAAGACTACTACAGGTTCACATTCTTCCCCCGCACTATCATCCACTGGAATGCCCTACCCCATCACATACCGGTCCTCCCTACCCTGGCACAGTTTAGTACAGCTGTCTGCCAGGTAGTTCACTTATCACCTTAAACACCAGAAGCTGTTTTTATCTTTTAACTATACTAACACTCTCTTTTCGCACTGCACAAACTCATCTCACCCACTTTTCTGTCCCCTTTTATTCAACTAACTCCCTTTAGCACTGGGTATACCGGAATACCCATCTGAAGTCCTCTTCGGAGGTTAAGGTGTTATGGAAGATAAATAGATAGATATATATTGTAGAGCAGAAATTAGAAAAATAAGGTTTACCCCTGTTAAATATGTTCTATAAAAGGGTTATCCTTTGGAAGCAAGGAATACACCACAGAACTGGAAAATATGAAGTGTTAAAATTTTCTGGGCCAGACTAGCTAGTTTCGGCTATTTAGGCCTCATCAGTGGCCCTCAAATATTTTCAAAATTCCACAATGGAACCAATGATCCCAAAGGACAGGAAATATAAACTAAACTATGATGTAAGGCAGGGAGACTTTTTACGGCCGCCACACATTCCCAGACACCAGCTGTGGTGACGTTAAGTATGTTCTATAAAAGGGTTATCCTTTGGAAGCAAGGAATACACCACAGAACTGGAAAATATGAAGTGACCACGTTTTCTGGACTAGACTTGCTGTTTTCGACCATTTAGGCCTCATCAGTGACCCTTTAATATTTTCAAAATTCCACAATGGAACCGATGATCCCAAAGGACAGGAAAATATAAACAACACTATGATGTAGGGCAGGTTTACCATATAAAAGTGGGGTTCAAGGAGTGTCAAAATTATATAAGAGTGTTTTCGTAATGTGTTTTATGTTCATTTCTCGTTGATTAAATATATGGCTGTATATTTTTTCTGCAATGCAACACGTTATCGTTGTAGACAAGAAGAAACTAATTTACATGAAGAAGGTGGACTACTTCTTGTTGGGTTAGCCAGTGGCAAGATTGGAATGTTTCCTGTATTGGAATTTATACAGGTAGGGATAATACTCCTCTAAGGTTTGTCTTTTACGACTTGAGACACGCCTATTTACAACAGAACTCATACGCTCTATCGTACATGTATCACAGCCTAATAGTAGCTTATTCCTCCATGGCGTTAAGAACATGTTGTCAATAATTGAAGAAGGTAGTGTATCTTTTGTGACACCGATTTCTTGACAAGGTGAAAATATTTCTTGCCTGGTGTTATACGAACTTTTCCGCCATATTCTAGACTAATACACACAGATTGTATTACACATATGGGTAACGGCATATAAATAGTAGTTGATTGTTTTTTATATTCATAATATTCTTAAACATTTAAGCAAGCTCATGAGGAAATGACCATTATCGCGCTGGTGACCAGCTAAATAGAAGTGAAGGCAATGATCAGAAATCGATACAATTAACCCACAGCCCCCATCAGAGACACCAAAGGGAAAGAAACACAAACATGAAATAACTAGACCCTAATGGAAACATCAATAGCGGAAACCCAGAAGGACAGTACTTTCCCACAAAATGGCCAATTGGCTATCCAAAACAAAATAATATAAGCGATACCCGCACTCAAAGACAATCCATAACAAACATAAACCGCGACAGAAGAACCGCCTTGGAACGGTCAGTAAAACGAGTTCCACTGGGGGGCTTAAATCGATTTTACATGGCCACAACCCTCGCCCGTACAGACAAATAATTTGTTCAGTCCGCATTAAGGCAGAGATATACTCATCGGTGCAACATCTCTGTGAACACAAAAATCAAACAACCACAGAGATGAAACGACGGTGAGGACTCGACAGCAAGAAACCACTGGAATGCTGGAGCAAAAGAAAACCAATACTTAGACACCGATGGGCCCGACTAGAGACGGAGCATCAGGCACCGACCAATATTACATAAAATTAGATTCTCTCTAATTCTCAATTATCTTTTACGCGGGAACCGTCATAGGATCTGAGGCCTGACCCACCGGCGTGCAATTAAAGTGGGCGGCAAAGTTGTCAACCGTGATTTGGTTAACAACCATACATGCAGTCTGTCATATAACATTTATGGTGTACCCAAACTTTTTATATCGAAGAAAGATTAAAAAAAAACGGGTTCTGAAGTCATTGCAGTTATATATATTTTTCTGAATTTATATACTAAATCACTATAAAATTCGGGTTCCGAGACCCTTGTTGCAGAAGAGATTTAAGTCCAACATTGAATTTTGAAATTAAAAGACGTCTATAAAATTGTGAAAAGGCTTTCCGTAGTTTATGAAACCGATAACCCTGATTAAGAAGTTAAGCAGTTAACAATTTGTTTCGAGTATTGAAGTCAGTAACATGACTAGACACTTTGGCAAATCGAATTAAATGCGAAATATAAACGTCATAGGATGCCGCACGAGGAACATCACCATCCAAGAAAGGAAAATTGACAATCTCAAAATCAAAATCATCGCGTTTATCATAAATTTTGCAAGAAACAAATCCATCTACAATAGACAGGTGTAAATCCAAAAACGGGCCCTCGGTATCAGAGGAGTTTGCTTATATTTGACTGAAGTTCTGGGGGTAAATTTGACTGATCAAACTATCGAAAAAGGTACTGTCAATATTCAATCAATCATCCAAATATCTAGAAGTCGAGCTAGAGGCTTCAATGATTTCAGATTGGTTTTCAACGGAAAGGGACATCATGAAGTCCCTTACAACAGAACAGCCACAAGGGGTGCGCAATCTGTACCCATCGGAATACCCACAACTCGTCTAAATAACTTTAAGTACCAAATCGTATGTACATATTGTCAAATAGAACTATGTAAATATTGTCAAATAGAAAGGTGAGAGCTTCACACACTTTCTGACAAGACCTTAAAGTATCATTTTTATGCTCTTTGGAAGTGAAAAAATGCAGTTCTTACATTACATGCAAGATAGAGGGAGTCTTCCCTATGAAATGCCCATGCAATTAAATTATTAAGTTTTTCTTTTATAAGATTATGAGGAAGTGTAGTGTAAAGGGGGGGGGGGTCATAAGTAGACATACTTTCTATCTATTGTAGATGGGTTTATTTCTTGCAAAATATATGATAAATGCAATGATTGTGATTTTGAGATTATAAATTTTCCTTTTTTGGATGGTGATGTTCTCTATTTGAAGAATTTACCTTTAGTTCTTTCGTATGCTGTTTAATTCAATGACCGGTATGAATATCGCTTTCTTTTGACGGTATCGCACACTACAACCGCATGTTTATTACTAGAAAATTTAAACTTACAATATCTCCCCTTAGGCTACGTTCCGCTTCTTCTGTAAGCCTAAAATTGACACTTTCCTGTACTGTCACTTTCGTCATTCAGTATATGATATTTCTATACATGCGGCGGTAAAAATATACGATATCAATTCTACAGCTAGATTTAGAATTATCAAACGACACGAAACTGAATTAAAATGGATTAAATCAATACAGGCACCTTTTCCATTCGGTTTTAATGATAACATATATATCATGAGAATTATATTTCTAAACTGCCAGATTTTTATATTTTCTCTCTTTTGGAATGCAGAAAACGTAACACTAGATCACACGGCACCAGAAACAAAAGGCAACTATAAATGTAAATTACGCGCTTTATTTCTGTACTGCGGGCAGTATGTGTTCAGGGGCACTAAGAAATCTCTTCCATTTGCAAGGATTGACAGTACCCCCCCCCCAATCGCAAGTTATTTCTACCGGCCATTTTAATATAGCTCACTGGTTGTACTACTGTGTAAGCTGCAGTGAGTGTCGTGTTGTGTACAGTGTAGTTTTGTAAGGTTTTTTAGAAATGTATTAGTCTTTTAGTACTATATACGATTGATAAATCGTTTGGGGTTTTATGACACGTCGATCTTGTTGGTCATTTTCTATCGTCACCTAGAGAATGGAGAAAAGAGACAGACGAAATACTAGAGGAGATGAAAGAGAGGGACGTGAAAGAAAAGAGGAAAATGAAAGAAAGTGAAAAAAGAGAATTAAAAACATTTCTCTCTACCCTAATATGCTGCAAGGACAGTAGGTGCTGCAAGAACAGTAGGCCTTGTGCAACTATAGAGCAAAAACCAGTCTTACGCCCAGGTGACAAAAGATACATTACAAAATCTTGGCTGCTTTGATCCAGCCTGGTCATTATCCGTCATTACGGTTGTGTAGTTTCAACTCTATAGTATGCAATATCTTAACGTTGTTCAACAACATCCGCATTCATTTTATCTGATAAAACTACCAACCACTATAATTGTTTACGTAATTGAATCAATACAGTGTGTCTGATTTACAGGAAGAGAATGTGGACCCAATCTGCCTATATCCAGGGCACGACTATGAACCAGTTGTATGTATGGCTAGGATGGGTAAACGTGCATTCGTATCCTGCGGAACACAAATACTCATATTGAACTGTACTACCAGAGGGATATCAATAGAAAATATAGTGAAAGTGGACAGTAAACGGTAAAGTATAAAATAAAAACAAAACCTACAAGAAGATCTGTGTGGCTAGCGAAGTCGCAGATACGGTATATAAAGAATGCCAGGTGAGTGTCTTTTGATATCAAGTTTATCAGTTAAGGCTTCAAGAACGCTTGTAGAATCGCGAGGCCTGCCGAGCGATTCTACATGCGTTTTCGAAGTCGAGCCTGATAAACTTGATGTCAAAGGACACGAATCTGGTATTCTATCTATCAGTTTATCCCCTTGTACACTCTTAAATTAGCAATTTACGATCAATTATCGATGGTCATCAGTGCGTCCCAACATTGCGGCAGCCGAGATATTTTGTATCAGCTGACTATTTTTCCCTGGGATATTTGTAGTTTTTTTTTCCAGTAATATACATTTTTTTTCTGGACGTCCCGTTCATTCGTAAAAGTACAGTGGCACGTTAACCTGATAAAGTTCACTTGTCCTGAGATAGCATATCTTTATCAGGTCAATGTGCTACAATGTAATTAATATAGGATGTGGTTGATAAATATCAATCAGGTTTGGATAGAACTACCATTCACCCTTTATTTATTGGTGTCTAAAGAACAGAAGTGAGATGTACTAATGATTTGTTACGCAAAAGCATATTTCAGCCTCTTGGATTTGTTTGTTTGTTTCACTGGAGTTTAATGGCTCAGCCAACACTATTTAGGTTACATCGAGCCACCACACGGATTATACATAAGCGGTTAACCAGTACAGTTAACATTCGTTCGCCAGACAACTACCCTGCTTGAATCAGCGGAAGGAAGAGATTACATGATCAATCTCCTGGAAAGAATGCTGCCGATCCAGCAGGTTTCGAACCCGCAACCCCCTGATCATCAGACAGACGTGCATACGACTGAGCTACCGATGCTGGCAACTAGTCAGATGCTCATTAACTGAAACTATATAATGTGCACAATAACATTTCTTTCTTTTGATTTCGACAATATCATATTCAAATATGAATTTACCAAATAATTGTACAATATATAACACTTTTAAATATACAGCCATGGGTTGATATTTCTTCTTTCGTTCATTCGTTTGTTAGGGAAGAATAGTTAGATATTGTATAATCAACCAAGGATCATAAATTAAAAGTAAAAGAAATAACGTTATTCATGATTTTATTGTTTTGCAGATCACGGACTACAGCACCAATATATACATTATGTGTAACAAAGGGAGCAGTGTTGTTCACTCGTATGAATTCCCCTGATGTAGAAATCTGGGACTCTGTAAAAGAAAGAGTTCGAGATTCATTTTCCATGGAAACTCTTTTCGGGTATGAGCAAACTTGATTTTAAATTAATAGTTTTGTATTTCCTAATCTAATTATATAAAATTGAAAAAAAACCTTTCCACCATAATCCATGCAATCCCTTATGTTAAATCAGAAATAGATTTTATACATGTTGTTCTTATTTGTTTAATGTATTTTGTACACAAAATAGATATTTCCACTGAACTTCCAAACTTTTATTATCCCATGAGGACACATATTTTTCATACCTAGGTAATCAACACTCGTGTGACAGTTTCAGTTTTTTTTTTTTGTGACGGTTTGGTGTCTGGGACTGTGAGGCGGCCGAAAAAAAATCTCCCTAGCTGTCCTACATCATAGCGAAGTTTACATTTTCTTGCCCTTTGGGATCATTGATTCAATTGTGGTAGTTTGAAAATATTTGAGGGTCACTGATGAGGCCCAGTTGGCCGAAACTAGCTAGTCTGTCCCAGAAAAAATGTACACTCCATATTTTCCAGTTATGTGGTGGATTCCTTGCTTCCAAATGATAACCCTTTCTAGAACATATTTACATATGAACCAGAAAATATGAAATGTAAAATCTATGAATGATCTTCTCTACAGAATACCGAAGACAGAAGCTAGAGTCACAGCGCTAGTGTGCACATCAAAAAGTAACGCAGTCTGGGTAGGAACACACAGTGGGCATATTGGGCTTATAGATTTTGCTAAATTGGAACCCATCACTCTAACACACCGGCACGTGAGATCCGTGCGCTGTCTTGTCTACGTTAAAGACTTCGGTAAGGTCCTTCATATTTCAGTAATTTATATCTTTTATAGACACGCCATGAAACTTTAATAAGATTTCATCGAATGAACGATGCGTCCACTATTGTCTGTAGAAGCAAACATGCGTCTCTTATTGTCCAGTTTCATGCTGTCAATGAAGTATCACCATTTAATATTAATGTGTTGTTTCAGTTTTTGCAACCTAAAAAAAGGCTACCTGAAAAGTAATGGTTCCGGCAGAATAAATTACAATTTGATGAACCCTCTATCAAGGACGTCTTAGTGCTATAATTTTATATATTTCCATTCTGAGTGCATTTACAGCTATTGGGACCCGATGATGTTCATACTGCAATGAACGTCAGAAAATTACTTTCGTTTCATAAATGAGCAGAAAAAGAAATTATGTACGACCAGCCGATCTCGTGCATCTGGAGTGTCCGAGCAGACTCAATGGATAGCTCAGAGTGACAGTGCTCAGCTGAGCTGTGTATGTCACACAGGTCTTGTCGTAGGTTTTGGTGTGCATTGGCTGATATATAAAAGGCAATGAAAAGCCATCACATCAACACACTAATATGAAAGAACGTTCAAACTCCTTTAAAGACGGAACCTTATTGCGCCAATTTGTTACTGTTTTTAACAGGTCTTGTCGTAGGTTTTGGTGTGCATTGGCTGATATATAAAAGGCAATGAAAAGTCATCACATCAACACACTAATATGAAAGAACGTTCAAACTCCTTTAAAGACGAAACCTTATTGCGCCATTTTGTTACTGTTTTTAACTGGAGCCAGAGTCAGTCAAAACCAATAAACAGACTAGTGCGACCGTCACCCCGTGGAAACAGAATAGAATGGAAGGCAATGATAGTCTGATTAAAGCTTTCGCTGATTGCATGTGTCTAATACAGCATCCGGATGGCTGATAAGCGAAAGCCCTTGCTCTACTGGGCTGGTTTTCTGGTGACAGTGGTCTAATTGTAGATCTTGCTGTGTGCTGGCTAAGTTGTGTTTGTATTATGAATGGGAATGGTTGCATACTCAGTACTGACAGCCTTGTAAATAGAGGTTACCTCTTAAAGACGTGAATGTATTTTTCATTTAAGAGCAGGTCCGTTTCTCGCACGAATCAGTGTTCTGGAAAGTAAGTAAATTTTCAGATATTAAAATTCGATATCATAAAAATTGCCTGTAGATTTTATATATTGTTTCTAATCAGGAAGGCCTTAACCATGAACACTGGGTATAGATACATTTGCAAACAATGTAGATTCATCATCAGGATCAACACTGTTTGCCATCCTTTTAACGATTTGAACTAATACCCTATTTGCAAAGATGGTCATGTCCTTATATCCCACTTCCGATTTCGGGAGGTGAAGTATTTAAGTAAGTCAGTTATTTTTAAAAGGGGAATGGAAACACCTGGTAGATTTTTCCGCCTTTTTTCAAAGGGAGGCAACTTTCGGGACTTTCTCTTTGCTCTTCTATAAACTCTGTCTTACGGAAAAGGGGGTTTACTCTTTTAGGAAAGAATTTTGCTCCTCAGATTTTCTTTAAGAGTTGATCCCTATCGACCTGGGCGACAAAAATACTTTTGCAGGAGTTGCCTCCCCTGAAGGTGGATCCATTACCCTTAAAAATTATAAAGTTATTTTTCTTCATTTAAAAGGGTTTACAAAAGAGCAAGTAGTACTTAGTGGTGGACTAGGATTCAGAGAGCTTCCAGGACAGGAAGTTGACAGAAGTACGTTTTCAAATTTAATTTCTCGTCATGCAGCCTGCCTCGAGTCCGCAGTCGAACTTGCGTCTGACGTTCGAGTCACGCCTATAACGAACTCTCATGGAAATTGGTCATGAAATATTCTTTATTATCTCTGTTCTACTGATGCTGGAAATGGCTATTGTCTGTTTCTGACGAAAGGTTGTTCATGACCTTAAATGTAATGACAGGATTGTTAACCAAACCAAACTGTGACGTTATTTTGTTATCAGACAAACAGTTATCAGATACACATTCATCTACGCCTGATTACATGCAAGAGTTACACCCCACTGGCCCATAGTGTTTTCAGCGTTGTTTTAGCATTGATTCAACTTAGCGTGCCCACATGGATAAGCGCATGAACATTATTTTGCAAATGAACACGCTTGTGCGTCCTTGTACTACAGGTGAAAGTAGGTTGATCAAGAGGCAGTCGTCAGGATTATCCAAAAAATTTGTTAATGAGAAAAACTAAACCTCTATTTACTGTATATGAAATGATTTTCCCAAGTACAAAATAGTAGTGAAAGCAATGATATTGGGTTACACCTTCTGTCCAAAACATCAAGAGGACAGGAGCACAAACATAAAGGAACAGCACCGTAATTGAAACGTAACAGTTACGAAAACATACCTATACAAATACATTGTAAACTTTACCGCCGAAAAAACTAAAATTTTAAGATGAAAAATTGAGATACTTGTCTTATTTCTGCTCAAAATATAGATTGTGGGTGCTTGTTAGAATCGCCTCATCAAGACGGTTCTATCGAGTAGCCACACTCTATATTTTAGAGCAGAAATAAGCAAAACAGGGTTCACCCCTATAAACCTCAGTTTTACTATATAAAAGTGGGGTTCAAGGGGTTAAAATTATATAGGTGTGTTTCGTGATGCACAGCATTTTCCACAATTTACACGTGCGCCCAGCAAATAATCAGGTCAGCCTCCGCATCCTTATAGTCTGACCAGAGAAGACATCTCTTGCTGCATGAAGGAGCATTGGACCCAAAGTCACTCATCATACTGTGCGGATACGAAGGCTGATCTCAGTCTTCCCTGAGCATGCATGTAGGAAATGTTGTGGTCCGGCTCATTTCACAAAAATGACCAAAACGGCTATCCAAAATAAAAGATATCACCAGTACAGACATGAAAGACAGATAATGACAATAATAAATGAGCCAGCGCACGACAAAACCTACAATAAGACATGTGCGCCCACCGTAGACTCAGATTAGCCTGCGCATTCATATACTCTAACCAGGGACTTCTCTTGCTGCATGAAGGAGCATTTAGAGCCCTTAGCTATTTTCAAAGCGCAAAACGAAGACTCTGATCAGACTGTGCGGATGCGCAGGATGATCTGAGTCTTCGTTGGGCGCACATGTCTTCTTGTAGGGTTTGTCATGCGCTTGCTCAAATTGCAACAGAAACACCGCCTTGCAATGGTCGGTAAAAAATTTACATACTGCGGAAGGGGGTGGCTTTAATCTGTAACCATAACGTAGCTTTCAGAATGGTTTTCGTTTCTTCTCATAGATTCACTGTGTGGATGTGTTGCTATTTGGAATTCCGGGATGGCTAGTGAAGCTAGATCTTCTGTAGAATATGAGAAGAAAAGGAAAGAAACGCGAGACAAACGAAATCATGCTCAACTCACTTGAGCATGAAATTTGTCCTGCTCACAAATTTTAAAATGCCAACAATTGTTGGCATTTTAAAATTTGTGAGCAGGACAAATAACATTCTCTGCTATCTGAGAAAGAAAACTCGCTCAACTTAGTAGAAATTCAATTTTTATGAGCACCACAAGTTTCATGCTCAGCTGAGTTGAGCATGAAAAAAGTTTTATAACCTCGGGGCCAGAATGGAAACCAATGAAGGCGATAAAGAAGGCCTTTGTGGCCTTACGTCGCTGCCTGTTTTACAGTGGTGTTCAGATGACTGTGATGTGCCATTTTAGCAATATCAGTCGAAAATGTGTCTTCGTACTCAAACCAGACTGTCTTCTGAGTGAGCCAAAATGCAGCCTACATGTACCATGCCTGCATCAACGAGGTTTAAGTTACATGCATCCGTATAACGCAGAGTGGAGATTCAGATCAACCTGTGTGTCATAAATGTGCAGAACTGCAGACACAGTTTAGCCTGTCATGGCGCATTTTTGTTATGGAATGGACAATTTAGCAGTACAATGGCGCTAGACATCAAGCGTATGAAACAATGAAACATATTTATTTCCATGTGCAATCAGCTAAGAAATCCGCGTTCTGATTCTGAACGCGTTTTTACGCCATTCATCCGATGAATGGAAAATCAATACATAAAAAGAACAAGCATTGGAGATCTGAGTTTACATACCAACGACACAGCATTGTTCTGTTCCGCGAGACGCTAAGTGTTGTCAGATGTCAGTTTTCATATATGTCTTTTATTTGGTTTTACGGTCCTTTCAAGATTATCTCACTCATTTCGAGCAGATAGTTAATCAGAGGTAGGCGAAATCGGGAGTACCCGGAGAAAAACCAATGACCTGCCGAACTTGTCGTCTCGCATGTGACCAGAGCGAGGCTCGAACCACAGTGGTGAGACGCCTAATGATTAAGAGTCAACGCTCTTACTCACTAGGCCAAGGATGCCCGTTTCAGATTTCATAAATGACGTCACTTTTGCGCCACCAAATGACTATCGGAAAATATTGTTACGATCACAAAAATGCACAAAGTGTAGCAAATTATTAAGGGGAATGGGTACACATTCAGGGGAAGCAACTTCTTCAAAAGTATTATGTCTTCCACGTCAATAGGTGTCAACTCTTGAAGGAAAGAATTTGCTCCTGAGGAGCAAATTCTTTCCTTTAAGAGTAGACCCCCTTTTTTAGCAAGACTGAGCCGATAGAAAAGCAGACAGGAAGTCCCGAAATTTATCTCCCTTTGAAAAATGGCGAAAAAATGTGTCAGGTGTTCCCGTTCCCCTTAAACATATTTTTATACTGTGGGAAAAGAAATTAAACAAACAGCCATCTGTGATACTGACGAAGAAACCCAAATCTCGGGTCAATGGATAATGCCGGAGACCTCGTTTCAGAAAACTCCAAAACCCCCTATAGCAACATGTTAGGATTTCTCGGTATTCAGATTTCTCTCATGCAGGGGCCAGAAAGTCCCGAAATTTATCTCCCTTTGAAAAATGGCGAAAAAATGTGTCAGGTGTTCCCGTTCCCCTTAAACATATTTTTATACTGTGGGAAAAGAAATTAAACAAACAGCCATCTGTGATACTGACAAAGAAACCCAAATCTCGGGTCAATGGATAATGCCGGAGACCTCGTTTCAGAAAACTCAAAAAAAAAAAAAACCCTATAGCAACATGTTAGGATTTCTCGGTATTCAGATTTCTCTCATGCAGGGGCCAGTTGTTCAAAGCATCGTTAGCTTAACGAGCTCGTTAGTGGTCAAACTGTTAACTGTTCTAGCAAGAACAATATAAAAAATTTTGGTATTTTTGCTGAAAAAATGTAACAGCTTTTGCATCCGCTGCTCACATTTTTTTTTCAGCAAAAATTTAATGATCAAACTTTTAACAATACGTTAACTAACGAGAAGCCTCCGTGATCGAGTGGTTACGCTACTCGCCTTGTAAACCAGGGGTCGCAGGTTCGATCCCGGGCTTCTCCAGACTTTCGGATGAGTCTTTAAACCGAGGTCCCGTCTCCGTATGACCTTAGCTGTTGGTGGGACGTAAAACTGAAACACTCACTCACACTCACGTTAACTAACGACGTCGTTAGTTTTGAACGACTGACCCCAGGTATTCAGTATTATAGTGGTAATAAATGCAATCCATATCCAAACAGTGCCATGATCATTGATGACACAAAGATCCTTTAGTATAGTATTATTAGAAGAACCCAAACGTTTATATGCATGTATTAATTTCGAATGTGCCAAAATCACGAAACTGTCATGTTTCTTTTAATCGACATTTGTTGTTTATTTTCAACTTGTGCAATAAATATAGTAAATAGGTATTGAACCAATATGTGCTATACAATGTCCTGATTGCCATTACGATTCACTTATGTGCTTTTGTTATCTCTTACAGCCCCAGACAGCTTGAAATATTTTCTAATTTATTCGGAAAACATAAGTTGTGTGTGCCTTTTATGCTGTTCTTATAGGGTTTTTAGTTGGACATTGGATTTACGGCCCTTTCAAGATTTATAAAACAAATTCACTTATATCGAGCCAGTGTCATTAATCAGAAAACAAGATTATCCAGCGAAAAATCACATGACCTTCAATAGCATAACTTGATGTCACACGTGTGACCCGAGCGAGTGGTAATAGACCAAACATTAAACTATAAGCTCGGCCACGGAGGCGCGTTGAGTCATTACTAATGCTAACATTCTATGTGCCTGAACAGACAAGAGCAAAATAGGGATAGCCCATGCTATCTCTATAAAGATGGTTTTGTCAGCTCTACTTTATGCAGACTTTAAACTTACTGCGAAGAAATGCAGTCTCATTTTACATAAGATTGAATAAAGGCAATTGCCTTTCCTTGCTTCGAGTTGTCATCTATGTCATATTTTGTATAATCATATTCTCACATTTAGTCAATATGAAAAAACAGTTACTTCATTTCATGTGTAAATATAACGTAGCTGTTATTTAGCGGATAACGTCATTAATCATATGACGTCGCGTCTGAGAATGTAACTAGAGCTGTCAGTGAAACTGACTAGGGCCCCGGCAGCGCTATCAGAGGAGCAGGAAAATTTGTGGACGGACAGACGGACAGACAGACAGACAGACAGACGGACGGACAGAGTGATTACTATAGGGCACCCACACTTTCAGTGCGGGGCCCTAATAATGCCATGTAATAAATTCGAAAATCCACTGGTGGATTAAATATGCAAATTAGTTAGTTACGCCGCGTAACGTTACATGTACGACGTCCTTAACGACGTCGCGTTTAGTAAGGGCGGAATGATGACATTTTTGTTAAACAATCGAGAATAAAATGAATTTTGAATGTCATATGATAAATAGAATCTTGCATTCGTGCTCATGTTTTATTAAATTTATTACACTCGTCGAGGAAAAGGCAAAGCTTCGCATTTTATCCCTTTTCCTCGTCTCGTTAAAAAAAATCGATAATACATGAACACTCATGTAAGATCTTCTATGCATTAAAAGTGATATGACCACACTTGTGGTAACACATGGTTTATGGCATGTAACGTCATGAGACCGTCCATGTCTTTATATTTGCTTTCTCTGCTTTGACAACAAAATCCGATTTAAGCTCGTTATACAATAAAACAGAATTTTACACATATGAAATTTATGAAACTCGCCGTAGGCTCATTTCATGAATTTCATATGAAGTGACAACGATTGAAAGGCACTTTTTTTGTAATCTGTTAGCACTTTATAACTCTTTCGCCTGCATTGTGTTTAAGCTTACTTAATGTAATATATCAGAATGGCGGTCTTCATACCAGATAATTCCCGCCAGCAAGTAGGAAGGAACAATATACATCTCCCTTTTCTATACATATATGAATTTATCCGTACAAACGTCCGTCGGGTGGTCAGCCCTCACACATAGTATTCTTCTTGTTTCTGCAACTCCTCTTACATTATCTGAGGCTGAAGTTGACACTCTGTTTACAAAACTTAAATGTTCTTATTTATCCGTAATAATTCCTGGGTTAACGACTAATATAAACAAGAACCTTGGGAAAAATATTTTGAAATACCAATTGAAATGATGCATGAATCTTAAGAGATTTCAATAATGACTTAAACATCAAAATAAGTTACTATCAATCAATAATCTTGGACGGGATGGTTAAAGTTTATAGGCGCATTGCGCCACTACAACGGAAATGAAAAATTTCAAATTGAAGAGCTACCAGAGGATAATCTCCCGTAGCATGTAGATCTGAAACTAGGGACCGTCTCCCACCAATTATTAATTTTCTCTTGAAAATACATAATTCCTGGGTTAACGATTAATATAAAGAAGAACCTCGAGGAAAGAAAATTTATTTTGAAACAACAACTGAAATGATACATGAAACCTAAGAAATTTTAATTTTGACTTAACCTTGGGGAAAGAAAATTTATTTTTAAATAACAACTGAAATGATACATGAAACCTAAGAAATTTCAATTTTGACTTAAACATCACAATAAATGATTATCAATCAATAACGAAGGCCAAGAATTACCCTTGTTCACCAACATCGTCAAATAAAATATGCCTGTCTCAACGATGTCATTCAGAGTCATACTAATCATTCTGGGCATGCAGATCTTCGCCAGACCTTCAGGTTCCTGACAGCATGACTTTTGAAACAAGGAGTCGTTTTGTCAAATCCGGCTGCAGCACTGGAATGCCAGTTGCAATGAAGCTAGAGGGACTTGGACGCTATGCCCATGGCATGACCATGGGAACAACCACCTCGTCGAAAACTATGCATCACATAAAAGTGGGTTTAAGCCATTTTTGGAAAGGGAATCCTTTAGAGATTCTGTCAAAATTGGATATATGAGAGGCTTTAAAAACATCACCATCAGGATCAGAAAGCTGGTTGAGATAAATCAGCCGGTATGGAAGTTACCATTTTTCGTAGTTGTTTAAGCGGCCATGAGCAATTATCAATATCAGCTGCAGCTTATGGAATAACAAAAGTACGTTCCTTAAAGTTATCCATCTTTGATGAATGAAAAGTGAGAAGAGCCGCATCACATAAAGCAAAAAGATCTCGCCTGCGCAAGAAATGACCTCTGCCAGAATAAGCCTGAACATTAGTATCTGGAATTAAATTGGATTTCTACAGAAAAGAGAAAAAAGTAATTGTATTGTAAAAATCTGCCCAACACACAATGTGAAGCGAAAGTGAAAAAAAGAAAAATACTGAATAAATATCCTTTCAAATCGTTGGAGTAGTGGATTATTTTGGAGCTGGAGGCGAGCAACTTATTCTACGCGAGCCTGCTAACGTACTCTTTACTTGCTAAAGTTGTGTAGGATTTTGGAGCTGGAGGCGAGCAACTTATTCTACGCGGGCCTGCTAACGTACTCTTTACTTGCAAAAATTGTGTAGGATTAATGTCAATAACATGCATGAAGCAATTTAACGTGATTGACTAACATTAATAACGTGTGATAAGACTTTATGTGTCTTGCCATGGATTGAGTTAAAGAAGACAGAAAATGGACAAGAACTGGTACAGCTGGTACCTTAAAATATATGCAAAACAAAAAATAAGCTTTTCAGTTGCCATTATATATTATTTAGTGCCCCTGCTGCAAAAGCGTGCTGCTGTCATACTATAATGAACTCCGCTGTAATGCTGGATCTACATCTGTTGGAAAAAACTGCCCTGGCTGTGAAAACTGAGTGTTTCCTGACATTGTTACACCACTATATTGGTCTTAAAATGCCACATAAGATGTTTGCACGGAATCCTTAGATAGACAAATCTTATCACTGTTATGCGGAATTGCTCGTAAAATTTCGTGCATTCTAGAAATAAACAATCTGCCGGGCTTAACACATTTAGCCACAACCTGTAATTTTCCAATCCAACTTTGTATTTCACGTTTGGATGCAAACATGTTCTTACTATTCCACATATACAATTCCGCTTTAATTTGTGTTAATCGTTAATCGGTCTGTCGTTACAGCCATTGTCATCTTAACCGTGTTGAATAACACGCCTTAAAAGACCATCACCTGAGTTGGAAAATAGTTTTATCTATAGATTCCTATAAATTGAATTGTAAACCTAAATCTGAAAGTAATTGTTTTTGTTGGTTAAACACTGAATGTGCTTCTTGAAGTTGTTTTAAGCAGAAGCAAAATCATCAAGGTAGTCAACCAATGAATGACCCTGCTGATTGAGCATGTAAGTAACCACATTTGTTGTACGCTGACAAGCCATAGCCGCTGAGGCTAAACCGAATGGAACACGTGTGGCAATATAAAAATGTGATCTCCCTTGGAAACCGATCAATCGGTAATAGAATCGGTCTGTAACATTACGAAAACACGCCTTTACAAATACATTGTAACCTATATCGCCGAAAAAATGAAAATTTTAAGATGAAAATTTATGATATTTTTCTCATTTCTGCTCTAGCATATAGAGCAGAAATAAGAAAAATAAGGATTACCCATGTAAACCCCAGTTTTACTATTTAAAAGTGGAGTTCAAGGGGGTCAAAATTATAAAGGCCTGTTTTCGTGATAAGCTCGAGATAAGTCAAGACGAAAAAGATCACAGCCACTTCCCTCTGATCTTATTAATAGCCCGGTCACACCTACGTTTCTGCTACGTTTCACCACGTTTCTGACAAAAACCCAAAACGTGGCCAAACGTCGCAACCTGCTGCGTTTTTTATGCAAATTAGATGTCTTGTTGTGTACATGGAGTATGAGCTACGTTTCTACTGCGAAGCTGCGGCGTGAGACCCACGTATCTCGGCGTTTGCGTGACGTAAGTGCTGCGTATATCGCGTTGCTGTTACGTAGGAGCTGCGTTTCATTCTGACCTGCGACGTTGCTGTTGCGTAACAGCGGCGTTTTAAAACGTATGTGGTAATAGTATTGTTGTCATTCATTCAAGTGACATCGAAGTATCAACATGACAAGGAAGAGAGGAAAGGCAACTTGCAAGACCGGGGCAAAGAGAAGCTCGATGCCTAATCTCAGCCCTGCGGTTAATATTCAGACTGATCAGGGATCAGAGCGGGACAGAAATCCGTCCCAATCAGAAAGCTCAACCTTGGCTTCGAAGCAAATCAGTTGCTGTTGTATATATATAATTTATATACGAGACCACTTGATCGAGATTAAAATGTATTATGCGATGCCACTTGACCTCATTTGAAACTCAACAAAAGCCACAATCGTCGCTATTACGCCTCAGGTAAACTTGAAACGCCACAGCTATTTTTACTACGTCGTACATACGCAGCAATAACGTCGCACATACGACAGCTACGTAGTACTTACGCCATGCTTACGTTATGACCGGCGTATTTAAAATTAAAACGTAACAGATACGCCGTAGATACGAAAGGAACGTCGCTGTTACGCAGCGACAACGTGTCGTACGCCACACTTACGTGGTAAGTCTTGAGTGGCGTATGTGCGGCGTAAGAGGCGTTTGTGCTACGCTGCTGCTGCGTTCCTTTCGTTTGCACTGCGTTTCTGCTACGTATGTACGACGTTTCGAACCTGCCACGTATGTGCGACGTAAAGAAGTTGCATGCAACTTCTTTACGTGGCACCCTCGCGTAAGAGGCGTTCCTGCTACGTATCGCGGCGTAAGAGCTACGTTCCTGCGGCGTACCTTTCGTTTCGCCACGTATTGAGAAACGTAGCGCTTACGCGGGTCGAAACGTAAAGGTGTGACCGGGGTATTATGCTGCTAAGGTATCAAATTACGCATATAAGTGATACCTTGTCCAGAGATAGCGATCCCTTGGAATTACAGTATTTACAGAATGATCTAAAGTTTTCAAATCCATAACCACTCTGCGCTTGACAGAAGTTGTGGAATCCTTTGAAACTGTTTGTAAAGGGGCTGTTACAAAGTTTACCGGCCTCGGTAAGTCAGTCGGTTGCGCGTCTGCCTGGTGATCAGAAGGACGCGGATTCGATACCTGCCGAGGTCGGCAACATTCTTTCATTGATATTGATCATGATATCTTTTCTATGGTCATTCTCTCCCGCTGATTCAAGAAGGGCAGTTGTTAGTTTCCGGCGAAAGAATGTGCACTGTACTGGTTTACCGATACGAATAAGCCTGCCCAGGAAACTTGTGGATAGGTAAACTGACCAGTTCAAAATTGACCTAAATAGTGTTGACTGGGCCGTTAAACACCAATACAAACAAACAAATCTTATGAAGTTTCCATAAAAGGGGCAATTACGAAAAGGACCAGCAATAGTCCCGAAAGTAATTTCCGTCTCAATATATTCGTCCACAGCGTTTGCATAAGCATAAGCTGATGGATGATTGTCATAGTGATATATAGGAATAGGCTGATACATATCATTCACTAGCCAGACGAATGAAAGAAAATTACAAATATTTCTGTCATGATAATCACAAAGCCTTTGTAGCCACGAGACAATATTTAAATCAATTTATATAGGTATGCGTGCTTCCTGAAAATTGTATTTCCCTGCACTATAAACTTGGAAGTAGCACACATACAAAAAGTAGTATCAATTTTTGACATATCTATGTTATGAACTACACGCGGCTCTGTATAAGGCTCATATTGTACATGCTCAGATGATGGAATGGAACGATCAAACTAAAAAATTTCAGATAATTAAAATGCGGCTCAGAATGCAAATAATAATGGGCTTATGCTCATGTAACAATGCAATTGCTCTTTATATACACCCCCATGCTTTTTTGTCAATAATAGAGGCTCTATAAGGATCATCGCCTTCACTTCTATTTTCTATATCAAACTGCTCCGAATTACTGACACTGTCTGAAAGAATTAAACCAAGTCATTTTTGCCGATTGTAACGACGTTCTTGGTGCTTAAAGCATAACCCCTGTTTTGCATACATCAAACATGCATGAATTTTGTTGCATGTTCTTCCATCTTTTGAATATGAACTTTCCGCATTCCTTGTGTTGTCTAGATTATGGCTGTAATTATCTTATCATTGTCTTTATTGTCCATTTTCGGAGACTTGTCATTTTTGTCTTTAACAGTGGAACAGGCACTTGTACTGGCCAGCTGTGATAAAAATGGAAGCACGAGGACTGCCATGTGATAGCTTGTGTTTCAATCCCTTGAAGTACACATTTATATAACTAACGTGCTTGTGACCAGCCACGCAAACTGGCAATAGGCATTAAATGTTCAATAAAAGTAATCGACACTGCTTTTCCTGACGTGATACCTCACTATCGTCCATTAGCAAAATATTTACTGCACCAAAATAAAGATTTCTGTATCAATGTTGGTGGCTTTTCTATTTTAAATGCAGTTGGACAGTTCGCTAGTGAAGGCATGAGGCCAGTATATAATCTAAGATTAAAGGCCCAATCCAGATTTGATCTTCAATTTACCTGACGCTTGTTTCACCGTGTCCTAAACTTGATGCCTGTAAAATGTGTCTCTATAGTAAGTAAGTAAAGACTTTATTTAAAGAGGGTGACTCAATTGTCGAAACAATCTTCCTTGAGGCCCTCTGCAAAGCAACATATATACAAATATATACATGACAACGGAAAAAAAATCTTGAAGTACATATTAACCATCATTATCACACTACATGGTACACGAATGATGATTACAATTTTAACACCAACCCTGTCAAGCGAAAAAATGCCTTCTTGCCCTCGTTAATATCAAATGCGCATGTTTCGTCATACTAACAGATCATGTTGTAGTTTGCACAAAGGAAGGACCCCGTCGCGACTGCACACATTTGCAGGCTCATACAGGTCTTTTCTGTGTGCATATGCTAGAAGACATAAATTCGCTTGTCTAGTCCAAGTGAGTGAGAAAACATGTACAAAAGCTTGTAATCTTTAAGTTGAAAATAATGCATATTTGTTGTAATTAAATAAATGTAATGTTCATGTCATTTTATTATTAGTTGGTGGTGGTGGGTTAACATGTAGTAAAATCAGTTTTTCAACCAAGAGGCACATTTAATAGTAAATGATTGTATTGACGTTGCATTTTTAATTTCAGTTGGAATACTATTCCAAACAATTGCACCAGAATATGACAAACTGTTCTTATATAATCCAATTTTTGGTTTCGGAATCAAAAAGTTTCGATTAGCAACAGATCGCAGGTTGGATAGTGTATCATTTATGTTCACATTTCTCATCTGAAATAGATCCACCAAATATTCAGGTGCAATTTTATTTGCTACCTTGTACATTACTTTTGCTTTTTGTAAAAATACACTTTCAGAAAATGATAATATTTTAAGGCGATTACGAGCCTCCTCTAAATTAGTATTTACATATCGTAAAATAAGTTTGCATGCTCTTCTTTGTAATTTATCTATTTTATTAATGTTATAGGTTGTTGAATTTCCCAAATCACACAACAATAATCAAACTGAGGTTTAAAGGCATATATTCTGTAACGGTAGAACACACCGTGTGTCCATAATTGTTTTATTGCCCCCTGTGATATACTGACTATAGCAGATCAAAGGCGGCCCTAAATAGGGTGATTAGTAGCTCTTCTTGAATCCCCTGACTGAGACACTTAAGGGGAAAATCAATAATGTACACCAGTCAACAGTAAGTAATTTATTGATTTTCCCCAAGGCGGCCCCTCACCTGTTGAAGACAGAAGTCTTCTCTTCAGTGAGCACTGAGGGCTACATAATATTATGTAATGAAATGATAGTCCTGAATAATCAAGAATAAATGCCTTTAATGTAAGCATTATAAAACAGTCATCTGTCTTCAACCGATAATTATCCTGAAAGCTGCGAAAGAAGCCATAAATACGAGGAAACTTTTTTCACCACTTGCTGAAAATGCGAGTTCCAAACTAAATTCTCCTCAATATTTACTCCAAGAACTTCTTCGCCATGTGTGAACTTTAAATCTTTAACGTTAGTGAAAGTGTATTATCACTCATTTGCGATCGTTTTTGACGACTAGTTATAAGCATTACTTTAGTTTTATCAGTATTCAGTAATAAGCCATTTTCCTTGCACCATTTATCAAACAATGTTAAAGAGTTTTGCAGGTTTTCCTGTAATTTCTGTTTATTTGGTTGTTCATCGTAAATGGTCGTATCATCAGCATACAAGTCAACTGAGGTAACGGAAGTCTCTAGTGATAAAGGAAGGTCGTTTATAAAAATTAAAAAGAAAACAGGGCCCAGGATAGAACCTTGAGGAACACCGCAACTAACCCTTTCAGATTCTGACAATGAATTTACTATTGATACTTGTTGAGTTTTACTTGATAAGATATGAATGAAACCAAGAGTAACTATTGTCATCACACGTATAAAGCTTTAGCTTTTTTAACAAAATATCATGATCAACAAGATCAAATGCCTTTCGAAAATCAACCATAACTGCACCCACAATTTTTCCCTCGTTTATTGCTTTAAGCCAGGAGTCAGGCATGAATAATAAAGCTGATTCAGTTGTATGTCCCGCTCTGAAACCACTTTGTTTTATGTGAAGTAATTTATAATCATTGAGATAAATTATAAATTTAATATGTATCCATTTTTTCAATTATTTAAGAAAGAGTTGGTAGAACGGAAATAGGTCTATAATTATTGACATCATTTTTCGATCCAGACTTAAAAATGGGATTAACTTTTGCAGTTTTCCACTCCATCGGGAAAATACATTGTTCTAAACTTTTATTTATAATGAATGAGATACTTGCATATATTATATTATGAGACATTTTCAGAAGTCGTGGTCCAATGCATTCTAGCCCTGTTGCTTTGGAAACATCCAAATTAGACAAGTATTTTCTAACAAATGAATAACTTATTTTTGGTATGCTAAATATTATGTCTCTGGGAACCTTTGAGTCAACAAAATCTTCAACGTTTTGAAAATCTGAAATTGTATTTGGTTCTTTTAATTTTGTGGCGACATTCGCAAAGAAGCTGTTAAATAGGTTTGCTGCTTCAGAATCATTGGTAACAAATTCATCATTTTTGTTAACCCCCAATATATTTTCTGTAGAACCTGACTTCCCGCCTGCGCCAAACTCTCTGAATAACGGGCCTCCGTGGCCTAGTGGATAAGAGCGCTGACTCTTAGTCATTAGGTCTCTCACCGCCGTAGGTTCGAGCCTCGCTCGGGCCACGTGTGAGACGCCAAGTTCTGCAACGGAAGGTCAGGTGGTTTTTCTCCGGGTACTCCGGTTTTCGCCCACCTCTGATTAACGATCGGCTCGATATGAGTGAAATAATCTTGAAAGGGCCGTAAAACCCAAATCAAAAAAAAAAAAAAAAAAAAAAAAAACTCTCTGAATAATTTCCAAATGGACCTTGGGTCATCTTTTCCCTCATCTAGTTTTGTCTTATACATTTCCTGCCTTGCTGTTTTAATCATTAAAGTTACTGTATTTCTTAAATTCTTATATTGCTCCGTTAAACCATTAATTTTGAACCTATCTCTTTCTTTCATTGTAACAATTATTTCCGGAGTAAGCCAACCAGACTGTCGGTTTTTCTTTACTCTGTGTTTTTTATGAGGCCCATCAAAATAGTGTCCTTGTCATCTTTGAAAACATTATCCATAAAAGCTTCAAATCGATCATTAAATTCTATTCTAGAATCGGGTGGACGATACATATTTCCTAGTAAAAAAGGTTTGCACTTGTCCTGCTTTACCTCTAACCATATGCAAGAAATGTCATTAATTTCCAAATCTTCTCTTCGCCTAACATTTATACCGTTTCGAACATATAACCCCCCCCCCCCCACCACCACCACCATTTAAATGATTATCTTTTCTGAAAGGTGTCTGAAAACCATCTATTTTAAATCCATTTGTCATCTTATTTGTATTTAATTTTGTTTCGCTTATTCCAAAAATTTGCTTGATCCAGTAAAATACATTTGAGCTCTTCAAACGTTGTCATATCTCTACCACAAGTTCCTTGTATATTCAAATGACCAAGATTGAACCCCTTTTTTGGTAAATTGAAAGATAAAGTATTCTCAGCAGTAGGACTAGTAGCTGGTGTATTGTTTACAGCTGCCTTATGATAAATTGTCTTGTTTTTCTTATGAAACTTTGCATGATTTTGTTGTTTGAACATTAATTTAGATCTAGAGTCCATTGCATCAATGGGTCTTTCAGAATCTTCAGCATTAATTGACCCTTCACCGACTTCAAGAATTTCATTATTATGATCCAAACAATTAGAAGAATCAGTTTTTATACATGCGCGCGAAATTGTCTCACAAAAAGAACACATACTTTGGAATAATAAAAATCGGTTTGAAACATTAACCTGTGCGCAAGTGTCTCTGTTGTTGGCATTTGTGCCGAGTCCCTATTCTGTGTGCCAGCACTCAGAAAGAAAATGACCAGTCATCTGGCATCTATCTATTAACCAGGGGAAATTTAGACATCTCTAACTGTACTTTGTCAACAAGATCATGAATTTTTATACCCCCGGCATACGCAGTATGCCATGGGGGTATATAGTTTTCGTATTTTCTGTGTGTGTGTGTGTGTGTGTGTGTGTGTGTGTGTGTGTGTGTGTGTGTGTGTGTGTGTGTGTGTGTGTGTGTGTGTGTGTGTTAACATTTTCGTGTCCGCTCCACAACTTTTGAACTGCTAGACATATTTTCATGAAACTTCACATAAATGTTGAACACCATGAGACGACGTGCAGATAACATGAACCGTAACTCTTGCTTTTCTACTTTCAGAGTTATTGCCCTTTGCATGTTTTAACTTGCATTTTCGTGTCCGCTCCATAACTTTTCAACCGCTTGATATATTTTCATGAAACTTCACATAAATGTTAAACACCATGAGACGACGTGCAGAACACATGAACCGTAACTCTTACTTTTCTACTTTCAGAGTTATTGCCCTTTGTATGTTTTAACTTGCATTTTCGTGTCCGCTCCATAACTTTTCAACCGCTTGATATATTTTCATGAAACTTCACATAAATGTTAAACACCATGAGACGACGTGCAGAACACATGAACCGTAACTCTTGCTTTTCTACTTTCAGAGTTATTGCCCTTTGTTTGTTTTAACTTGCATTTTCGTGTCTTCTCCATTACTTTTAAATGGCTTGACATATTTTCATGAAACTCCACACGAATGTTAAACACCATGAGACGACGTGCAGAACTCATGAACCATAACTCTTGCCTTTCTACTTTCAGAGTTATTGCCCTTTGTATGTTTTAACTTGCATTTTCGTGTCCGCTCCATAACTTTTCAACCGCTTGATATACTTTCATGAAACTTCACATAAATGTTAAACACGATGAGACGACGTGCAGAACACATGAACCGTAACTCTTGCTTTTCTACTTTCAGAGTTATTGCCCTTTGTATGTTTTAACTTGCATTTTCGTGTCCGCTCCATAACTTTTCAACCGCTTGATATATTTTCATGAAACTTCACATAAATGTTAAACACCATGAGACGACGTGCAGAACACATGAACCATAACTCTTGCTTTTCTACTTTCAGAGTTATTGCCCTTTGTATGTTTTAACTTGCATTTTCGTGTCCGCTCCGTAACTTTTCAACCGCTTGATATATTTTCATGAAACTTCACATAAATGTTAAACACCATGAGACGACATGCAGAACACATGAACCCTAACTATTGCTATCCTACTTTCAGAGTTATTGCCCTTTGAATGTTACGAGTTTTACCATACACTTGTGTCCGCTCTGTAACTTTAAAACCGTTTGAGATAATTTCATGAAACTTCAAACAAATGTAAAGCAAGATAATAGGATGGGCAGAACACAAGAACCATAACTCTTGTTTGCATACATTACAAATTATTTCCCTTTGAAGATTGTAAATTATGTGTCTGCTAACATCTTCGTGTCTTCTCCATTACTTTTAAATGGCTTGACATATTTTCATGAAACTCCACACGAATGTTGAACACCATGAGACGACGTGCAGAACACATGAACCAAAACTCTTGCTTTCCTACTTTCAGATTTATTGCCCTTTGAATCTTGAAAATGGCCACTCTATGGAATATGACCTGTATATGCAAAGAAGCTTTTGACATTTCTATTTTCAGCTGAGATGATGGCACTGGCCGGAGGTATACGTGCCCCACTTGGTACTTTTGTCTAGTATGTAGGTCACTTAGGCACAAATAATTAGATTCAGTAGCAGGTACATTTTGTTGCGTAAACACAGAATGACCAGTTTGTGGAACAGTAATCTGGGGCTCGTTAGTCTGTACAGTTTGCGGGTTCCTAGTCAGACGCTACGTATGTGCCTCACTTCCCTCCATCCTGCTTTCCAACAGTTTCATTTTGATTGTCTTCGCGAGACAGTTTAACTATCTGGTATGCTAAGTCTGAATATAATCTTGTACAATAAGATTCGGCATCATCTCGTGAAACAGAAATGAAGAGCGTTCAATAGTTTCAATGATAACTTGTACAAACAATTAAAAATCAAGTCTATCAAAGTTAATAAGCGCATTGCGCCACTACAACGGAAGTGAAAACCTTCAAATTGAAGAGCTACTACTATGATAATCTCCCTTTGCATGTAAAACTGAAACAGTGATTAAAAAGCTTGGCATTACAGTTATAGTATCATGAAAGAGGATAAATTTTGATGAAATAAAAATTGCATCACAATCATGCTTGTAGGAGTTGCCTTTCTTGATGGTGCAAACAAGACTCCTCGCGATTAGCCGTATTGATTTTGAGCATACTAAACGAGTGATCATTTCATTTGAAATATATGAAACGAGCCCCCGGCGAGTTTCATACATGTCATACGAAATGACCACAAATATAAGATTCGCTTAATCAAATAACGAGTTACAAACGGATTTCATTGCCAAAGAAGTTCAAAAGAGCAAAAACTTCATTATGATAACTCGCCCGTGCGACATAGTGCATTTTTCACATCTCCAAAATGGCTACTTTTCTGATGAAAATCCGAGACATTTTTCTTATAAATGCTCAAAACATAGGTTGCGGGTGCTCGTTAGAACCGCCTCGCTGAGGCGGTTCTAACGAGTACCCACAATGTATGTTTTGGGGCAGAAATAAGTCAAATAATATATACCCCTCTAAACCCCAGTTTTCTCTATATGAAGTGGGGTTTAGGGGGGTCTTCATTTCATGGACATGTTCACGTGATAAAATGACGTGTCACGGACGGCGTTATGACGTTACATCTAGTAACCATGTTTTATTGCACGTGGTCGGATAATTTTTATGCATATGATACAACATTTTGTGCAATAACTTTGCAAATGATAGGTTTTAATGTTTATGTTATCCTGTCATAGCCTTGCGTGCATTAAGAAGCTCAAAACATAAGATTTGCTTAACCTTTTCACTCTATGGGCTAATTCAGGAGACAAAAACTGTTGATATTTTTTTTTCAAGATAACAGGACTTGACATCTAACGCAGAGTTGTCGGGGACGGCATTATGACGTTATGCCCAGAAACCATGTTGTTTTGCACGTGGTCGGATAATTTGTATGACACGTCGTGCATGCACTAAATCACAAGAACTCTAGGTGATAATTTCATTTATAACATGAGCGACAACAACCAAAAATGTGTCTTTGGATATGTGTGCCAAGCGAAGACTAGATCAGAGATTTCGCTGTGTTCAGGATAAATGCCAATGGCACAAAGCTTCTTCACGTAAATGGTGAAGACTGGTGTAGTCCGACTGAGCGGGTGCGTATAATTTTTGTATTGCTTGCGCGCACCTGCCTTAAGACACATTTTCGCTTGACGCGCCTCTCATATTTTGCTATATGCATATGATACAACATTTTGTGCAATAAACTTCGCAAATGACGAGGTTTAGTGTTTATGTTATCCTGTCATAGCCTTGCGTGCAATTAGAAGCTCAAAACATAGGATTTGCTTAACCTTTCCACTCTATGGACTAATTCAGCAGGCGACAAACTGTTGATATTTTTTATTTCGTTGGTTTGTCCGTTTGTTTGTTTGTATTGGGGTTTGATGGCCCAGTCAACACTGTTTGAGTCATTTTTGAGTCGATTCGTTTAGTTATCTACACGTTTCCTGGACGGCTTATATGTAAGCGGCTAACCAGTACAGTGCACATTCTTTCGCCAGAAACTGACAACTGCCCATCTTGAATCAGCGGAAGAGAGAGAATGACCGTAGAAATGATTTCATGATCAATCTCCACGAAAGAATGTTGCCGACCCCGGCAGGTATCGAACCCGCGTCCTCCTGATCACCAGTCATCCGAATGAGCTACCGAGGCCGGCTGTTCTAATTTTTTCAAGATAACAGGATTTGACATTCCATGCACATTGTCTCCTCGGGAGACAATGTGCATTAAATGTCAAATCCTGTTTTCTGGGAAAGCAAAACATTTAAAGGGTCGTCTAATGAAAATATACCCAGCAGGCAGAGCGTTAACCCTCTCTCCCCTGAGTTTTTTTTTTAAAGTTGACTCTTCCAATTTTGACAAGTTAACGCTTTCATCTTTGACTGTGGGTTTGTCCATTCTTACCAACAGGGGCCAAGAAGGATAAACAGAATGTCAAAAAAGTGTAGACACTGATGAGTATTATCGTCGCGTTCTACACTGTTTGTCAATGTTTAAAAAATCTGACTAAACCCTATATTTACAAGAATGTCCAAATTCAAAGGTAGAAGAGTCAAATTCAGAAACTCGGGGGATGTAAGGTTAAAACGGATTGTTTGATTTCCAAAGATAAGAATCGTTGGTACTGGGTTTCTGGCCCCGAGGTTATAAACGTTTTGTAGGTAGGCGCTGGTGACGCCAGAGAATTCGTTTCTAAACTGCTTTTCCAGACATTTGTAAATAATATGACTTTCGAATTTTTTTTTCCATTTATTTTTTCGGGTGCATATTAATTTGCGTTCATATGACAGTTTTACCTGCTGCTAGAGGCAGGCTGAGTTAGCCAACTTGTGAACTTGCGATATTCGTTAAGCTTTAATTTGACCAGTCTACGTGATAATGGTTTTCACGGCATATGCGAGCAGCAAATGCTGCCGTGCGGCTACGCTTCTGCACAGTCTCGCCAGAACATTCACTGTTGCACACGTGTAGTTCAGAACTAGAGCAAGAATGCCATCAAACTCCGTCAAAAGTACAATCATCTCGTATCACGCTTCATTTTTGGGCGTTTGATTGTGTTTTGGGTTTCACGACACAGCAATCATTGTGGGTATTTTGTGTTGTCTACCAGAGAAAGGGAGAAAAAAAGAAAGAACAGATAGTGGAAGAGATGAAAGAGAGTAGTGGGGGAGAAAAGAGGAAAATGAAATTGCAGAAAAAGAAGAAATAAAATCGTTCCCCTCCACTCTAACCATGCGGGACAATTGGGATCATCATGCCTCATGTCAAATCAAGGGACCTTTCCTGTACTGGCAGTTTTTCCAGCTCCGAAAATCCCGAAAAAAATAAAACAACCTCAAAATGACCCAATTTGCTTTTATTTGATTTTCTTAAGATTTAATATTGGAGGAAAGAAAAATCATTTTTTCTTCATAAATTTTCAGCCACATTTTTCATTGCATTATGAATTTTTAATTACTTTAGTTTAAAATCAGATACTGCCGCGTATTTTTCTTTTACTACACTGTAAAAATAGCGTATAGAAATTAAACGTGTTTTATACATGTTTAGATCAAAACATGATTAGAAAAGTGTGTTGTTTCTAAACATGTAATTTGTTTTGCCGTATTTGTGAGTATAAACACGTCAAAAGTCTAAACACGTCTCGGCTGAAATCGATACGATGTTTTTCCCGCGTAGACGAACGTTGAACGAACGCTGAAAGTTGCAGAGCTGCAAAGACATAAAATAGAGGTAAAATCATCATTATTTGTGTTGTATTTGTCTATATCGTTTTGTTTCTTTGATCCTGGAATAGTAGAAGATATGGTACGTCCTTAAAACATATTTTTCTTTCAAGGATGTGTGGAATAATGGTGTTTAGTTCTTAATGTAATTAGTTTTCGCGACTCATATTTTCTTCCTAGATCCAAGTTGTGTTCAGCAGACTTACTAATGCCATTTGATAGAAGAGTGTGATTGGTAAATGAAACCTGCATATATTCTTTTTTGAATATATTTATATAAACTGCCTAAAACTGCAAAAAAGATGAGGAATTGTTGGGGAAAATGCCACAACATGGTCTAAACACGTTTAGCGTAAACATGTTCAAAACGTAGACATGTAAAATTTAATTATGGTTCAAGGTGTACTGTTCTTCTTTTCTACCAAAGACATCTTAACCTCCAACATGAACTCACAAAGAGTGCACGCTGTATGATTGGCCTCTAGTTTCGCATAATGAAGGGGCGGGGGCTCTACTCATTAGAACTGTTTCATCAAGGTTCGGGATGAGGTGGTTCTACATGTAGTTCTCCGATAAAACACTGCTCCTATTATAGAGTTAGTGTGTGTGTGTGGGGGGGGGGGGTCAAAATTATAAAGGCGGCGTTATCTTCACGCAGAGTCTCCCCTTCATTATGCGAAACTAGAGTACAATCATACAGCGTGCACTATTTGTGAGTTCATGTTGGAGATTAAAATGTCTTTGGTAGAAAAGAAGAACATTACACCTTAAAGCATAAATAAATTTTACATGTTTACGTTTTGAACATGTTTACGCTTAACGTGTTTAGACCATGTCCCCAACAATTCCTCACTTTTTTTTGCAGTTTTAGGCAGTTTATATAAATATATTCAAGAAAGAATATATGCAGGTTTCATTTACCAGTCACAATCTTCTATCAAATGGCATGCATTAGTAAGTCTGCTGAACACAACTTGGATCTAGAAAGAAAATATGAGTCGCGAAAACTATCACATTAAGAAGTAAACACCAATATTCCACTCATCCTTGAAAGAAAAATATGTTTGAAGGACTTACCATATCTTCTACTATTCCAGGATCAATGAAACAAAACGTTATAGACAAATACAACATGAATAATGATGAGTTTACCTCTAGACATGTTTAGATTTTCAACATGTTTCTGAGCTAAACACGTGCAGGTATTAAACATGTCACTGTCCTATACATGTTTAATATCTAAACACCTTCCTAGACGTGTTTAGAAACGAAACATGTCAAAGCAATAAACGCATAAAAAAACGGGACAAGAAATGCGTCTCAGAAAGTGTTTAATCTGTAAACACTATTTTTACAGTGTATTGAAGTACATTAGACATAGGGTCCTATTTTTATTCTAAAATTGACCAATCTTAATTTGATTAAATATATATACAATTATATTCAAATTAAGATAAAATATTGAATGTTTGGACGTTTTTTTTTTTAAATCCGTTCTTTAAAATAGCGATGTCAGGGTGGGCGGGCGGGCGTCCTCCGAGGTTTACCTTTTGGTTAACATTTTTTCAAAGTGATATGTTTCCTTTATTCTTCAGTGGATTGCTTTCATAATATGACTGGTGCTTCATTGGAGGTATTCCTTTCAAATACAATCCATTTCTGGCATCAAGGTTCCAAGTTTTGGTGAAAATTGTCATTTTTCGAACTTCAGCTTTCCAGGTTTACCTTTTGGTATCCTTTTTTTTCAAGTGCCAGTGTAGTGGATAGAGTGCAGTACTATGGGTCAAGGTGTTGTGAGTTCGAATCCCGGTGGATGATTTTTTTCTTCATGAATACATATACACAGTCATTATCCCCATGCACAATGAAGTCCTGGGTCCAAGGTCAAGGTCACTGTGTCTATTTTAGAAAAATATTGTTATTGCTCTAGCATCTACATTTATAGATGGATTTTAATATAACTTCACACAAATATTGCTTATGATGATATCTTGAGCAAGTTCGATTCTCAGGGTTCTGGTCCCAAGGTAAAGGTCACTGTGTCTATTTTTAGAAAAAACATTGTTATTGTTCTAACATCTACATTTATAGATGGATTTTAATATAACTTCAGTGTCTTCACACAAATATTGCTTATGATAATATCGTGAGCAAGATCGACTTTCAGGGTCATGGATCCAAGGTCAAGGTCACTGGCTATTTTTAGAAGAAAAAACGAACTTTGTCATTGATTTGTACCTATATTTATTGATAGATTTTAATATAACAAATGTTTAATATGATAATACCTCGAGCATGCTTGACTTCCAGGGTCCTGAGCTGAATGTCAATGTCATTGTGGCTATTTTTAGAAAACCTTTGTCATCGCTCAAGCGCCTACATTTATTGATGGATTTACACATAACTTCATACAAATGTTGGATATGTTAATATCTTGAGTAAGTTTGACTTTCATGATTCTGGGCTCAAGGTCAAGGTCTGCGCTGGACTACAGATCAAGGGGTTGTGAGTTCAAATCACGGTGGAGGACTTTTTTTTTTCGTC
The DNA here is from genome assembly GCA_963580285.1 of Lucinisca nassula. Lineage (NCBI taxonomy): Eukaryota > Metazoa > Mollusca > Bivalvia > Lucinida > Lucinidae > Lucinisca > Lucinisca nassula. The sequence continues at coordinate 85,961,577 of OY757016.1, read as the reverse complement.
TTTTTCTTTTTATACAAAGGCTTGAACACAGGATTTAATTCTTGTTCATTTGTAATTAGGGATACTTTTTATTCTCTTTCAACAGCTGCAGTCTGTTTAGCTCTTTCACATAAGAAAATGGCTTTTTGGCGCCAAACCGTCGGAATTGGAGTTGTATTTTTGTATTAAATAAAACCACTTGAAACAGAATTCTTGTTCAGTGCTCTTGTTCTTGAAAAAGAAAAAGAAGAAAAAACAGTCCTCCACCGTGATTTGAACTCACAACCCCTTGATCTGTAGTTTTTTTATTTGTATGTTCTCGGAGATGTTACACTGATGAGTTAGAAAGCCTTCATGCGGACTAAACAAAATTCGTGTATACCGCGACAGAGGTAAGGCCGAGGATTATGGGCATGTAAAATCGATTTAAGCCCCCCAGTGGAATTCTTTCCACTGTCCTTCCAAGGCGGTTCTTCTGTGGCGGTTTATTTATGTTGTTGTTTGTTACTTACTGTGTGTATCACTTGTGTCTTTTTATTTTAGATGGCCACTTGGCCATTTTGTGGGAAAGTAACTGTCCTTATGGCCTTCCTTTGTTTAGGTTTCCATTATTGTCTGGTCGCTTCATGTTTGTGTTTCTTTCCCTTTGGTGTCTTTGATGGGTGGAGTAAGTTAATTCTATCGATTCCTGATCTTTGTTTTACTTCTGCTTTGCTTAGGGGTGCTGTTTGATTCTTTTTTATTTGCTGTGGTCTGTTTGGCTCTTTAACAAAAGAAAATGAAAAACCCGTCCATAATGCCGTTAGGCATTTTTCTTGTTAAAATCTTAAACCACATTTCGCTGTCTAGCGTAGTAATGCAAAACTTTATGTCATAGAAACATGTTCCCTATTAACGTCTATACGAGGGGTGTTCGTATATTTTTGTCGCGTAACTTTAATCGGACACAGGTAATTAAGTGGATAACCATTGTCGCACATGCTGCTGCAAGGACATCAGGTCTTGCTATCAGCTGGACGCCCCGGTGCCAAATGATACACGGTACTTTCGCCTCACCCTACCACTCTTCTTAAAGGAATTACTGAACCTTTTTAGTTTCTCGATTGAAAACTTGGGACCCTTTCGGCTGAAGTCTTATGTCCGGTCACCTTACAAATCGTGCTTGCTTGGGTATTGAAACTCTCTGACCTCTTGAGCCGGAAGAAATCAGGTTAGCTGTCAGTTTTTAAACTGAAAGAGAGAAGGGGATCTCGATATCTCAAAAATTAAATAGAGAAGTGGGACTTTACCGAATAGCTTTGGACAGGACCGCTTCCAATTTATTTATTGTTAACTTTATAAACTCAAAAACATAGATTGTGGGTACTCGTTAGAACCGCCTCGGCGAGGCGGTTCTAACGAGTTACCACAAAATATGTTTTGAGAAAATCCCTGTACAACAGGAAACAAGATTGACCGGACGCCGCTTGATGTTTCGTCTGGTCTGGTTGATCATTGTTTGTCATTGTCCCTTGCATATATAGGTTTAATATGTTCTGTAAACGGGTTATCCTTTGGAAGCAAAGAAGACACCGCAGAACTTAAAAGTATGGAGTGTACAAGTATTTCTGGGCCTGACTAGCTAGTTTTGGCCAATTAGGCCTCGTCAGTGACCCAAAAATATTTTCAAAACTCCACAATGGAATCAATGATCCAAAAGAACAAAATAATACAAGCTACACTATCATGAAGGGAAAAACCCATAAATATATCAAGCAAATGTGTATCAACATTATTTAGGTCATATCGAGTCTGTCAGTTTACCTAACCACACTTTTCCTGGTCAATTTGTGCATCAGCGATTTACATATGTTAGGCTTAGAAGGAACTGGCGTGTGTGTGTAGCTTCAGATGAGGTCACTCTTTCAAAACTGCCGGGCTCGGTTGCTCCGTCCTTTGCGTGTCTGACTGGTGATCAGGAGGTCGCGAGTTCGATACCTGAAGGGTGGCAACATTCTTTCGTGGAGCCTGACCGTGGAATCTTTTCGAAGGCCATACTCTCTCTCTCTCTTCCCGGTGTTTGAAGCGCATTCTTTCGCTAGAAACTGACAACTGCCCTTCTTGATTCGTTGGAAGTGTGTAGAAAGACAGTTGAAAAAGTCATGATCAATCTCCACGAGACCATGTTCTTGTTTGGGTTCTTACTTGTATGTAAGGAACTACTGAACCCTTATAATTAGTTCAGGGAGGTGGGGAGCGTGCGTGCTTCCGATCCCGGGTCCTGCAACATTTTGTCGTAGAAGTTAGTCATGTCATATTTTCTACGATCATTTTCTTCGTTCGATTCATTTCGGTACTCATATATCAGTTGTCTTTGTTTGTTTGTTTGATTTAAGGTTTAACGTCCCCGTCATCACTGTATACGTCATTGTGGAGACGTCTCTTCCAATTTTATGGGACTTTTACCCGACATTGAGATGAAATGACATCTCAAGCCCTGTCGCCCAATGAAACCAATAGGGTTTATAAGCATGGACGGTCCGACTCGCACTTTACCTGGGCAGGCTTAGATCCTCTCAGCGGTTAAAGAAACTTGTGCGCCGTTTGATCTGGGGCAACACTCCTTTGTGGAACGCTAGGCCGCGGTATCCTCTCCTTGATGGCTAACACATATAATGTCATACACACATACAAAGATATTAATTCATATCCGTCAAGATAGCGTTGGGACAACTGTGAAAACGATGGGGCAACGTTGCTGTGTTCATGTGTAGATTGTCATCACTAACATTATCAGCGGACTATTACAATCAGAAAAATATCAGAAAATACATTTATACTTGCATATATGGGTCAGAAAAAAAAATTTTTTTCACTCCCTTTTGATAGAAAAGAAACGCTTACAACTTCCGATAACGTTTGTTATGGGGAATGTAGGAAAAAAAGTCACAGAAAAAAGTCAAAGGAAAAAAGTCACGGAAAAAGTCACAGTTTTGGGTTGGAAACAGCCACGGAAAATAAGTCTCAGAATTTGTTAAAATCATGTTTTCATTAGTGTTATGTGAGTAACTGATTGAACAGTATGATTGAAAAGTGTTGACAATGACGAACGACGACAGGCAACGGAGGTTTCCATCCTTGCTGATCCCTTAGAGTCTTCGCATTACTTAACGGTAACACTCAGGCTAAATTGGTATCTCTCCTACACTGTAAAAATAGCGTATAGAAATGAAACGTGTTTTATACATGTTTAGATCTAAACATGATTAGAAAAGTGTGTTGTTTCTAAACATGTAATTTGTTTTGCCGTATTTGTGAGTATAAACACGTCAAAAGTTTAAACACGTCTCGGCTGAAATCGATACGATCGTTTTCCCGCGTAGACGAACGCTGAACGAACGCTGAAAGTTGCAGAGCTTCAAAGACATCAAATAGAGGTATAATCATCATTATTCATGTTATATTTTATATTTGTCTATAACGTTTTGTTTCTTTGATCCTGGAATAGAATAATATATGGTACGTCCTTCAAACATATTTTCTTTCAAGGATGAGTGGAATATTGGTGTTTAGTTCTTAATGTAATTAGTTTTCGCCATTCATATTTTCTTTCTAGATCCAAGTTGTGTTCAGCAGACTTACTAATGCCATTTGATAGAAGATTGTGATTGGTAAATGAAACCTGCATATATTCTTTCTTTAATATATTTATATAAACTGCCTAAAACTGCACAAAAGGTGAGGAATTGTTGGGGAAAATGCCACAACATGGTCTAAACATGTTTAGCATAAACATGTTCAAAACCTAAACATGTAAAATTTAATTATGCTTTAAGGTGTAGTGTTTTTCTTTTCTACCAAAAACATCTTAACCTCCAACATGAACTCACAAATAGTGCACGCTGTATGATTGCACTCTAGTTTCGCATAATGAAGGGAGCCTCTGTGTGAAGATAACGCCGCCTTTATAATTTTGACCCCCCCCCCCCCCCCCCAAAAAAAAACTCTATAATAAAAGCAGTGTTTTATGGGAGAACTACATGCAGAACCACCACATGCCGAACCTTGATGAAGCAGTTCTAATGAGTAGACTGTAGAGCACACAATCTATATTTTAAACAGACATAAGAAACCAATCCAATTTTTTCATCGACTATAGTTTTCATTTTTATTGGCGTAACAATGATCTGAGTTTGTATAGGTGTATTATCGTAATGAGTTCATGTCTCGATCTAAAGCATGACACACTGTTTTCGTATCACTGCAAATGGCAAGAAAAAGGGCGTTTTATCACCAAATATTCCTCGCCGGCACCGGGGATCCAACCTGCTACTGCCGCAATCAGGTAATAGTTCTCAGGTCTAGCCGAAAGATGCTTTTTAAACTATCTCAACACTGGCTTTTTCAGTACAAATTTAGAAATCGGATATACAGGAGTAGTATAGGGTGGCACTATGGGGACCAGATTATGGGGACCAGATTATAGGGACTGGTCCCTATAATTTTGTTGGTCCCCCATAATCTGGTCCCCATAGTGCCACCGCTTGATGTAAGCTTGACTAGGCTAGATTGGGACTTGGGTGGTCAGTAGTGTGTTAGCTGGATACCTTCAGAAATGGACTTAGTGTTTGTGTGTATTACCTTGGTCCCTATAAATCTTCAGTTTTTGAAATTTATAGGGACCAAGTTTGAATTGACTTAGCTTTTGACTAAGGCTGAAAATAACTTAGTTTTTTGTGATCTTTCAAGTAGATCCATGTGTTTGTGTTGATTGCCTTGGTCCCTATAAATCTTCAGTTTTTGAAATTTATAGGGACCAAGTCATTTTAGGCTTGGTCCCTATAAATTTGATGTTTGGTGAAATTATAGGGACTAAGCTTGAAAATAACTTAGTCTTTTGTGATAATCTTTCAAGAGGTCCAGGGATACCACAAGATGACATTATGTTGTTCTTTTGGAAATAACTTGAAATTGAAAAAAAATGTTTGGCACGAATAGGGCTCGAACCTATGACCTCCTGCTTATTAGACAGGTGCTCTACTGACTGAGCTAAAGTGCCTAGATATATTTTGTATGTAATATAATTGTTTTAAACTTAAGACATTATAGTTATTCTTTCTTAACTGTTTGATAGCCCTGAAAAGGGCTGTTTGGGTTTTGAATATCTTATTCTTTTATCTGGTTTTCTTTTTCCGTATGGGTTTGGTGGCAGCTCCAAGGCCAATAGCTGATGATGACTGCATCAGTTGTTCATCTTCATTCGCCACGATATTGATATGGAGTGGAATCCTAATAGGGCTCATTTCCAGTGATGATGGTTGTTGAGGACTATCTTCTAACTGCTTGACTCTATTTTTGAGCTCATTGATTTCCTTCACCAAGACTTCAATAACTTTGGGTTGGGGCTTAGATTGCTGTACTGGAGGCTGTGCATAGATCAGTTGGTTAGATGGTATTGTTGTATATTGTTGTTGCTGTAAGGTAGCATCACTACCAAATGTTTCATTGATAGCGGCTGTTAAAAGATCTGGATTTTGCAAGAGATCATCGAATGATATTGACGGTTCCATTGTTTTTTCAAGAAATCTGAAGTAGGTCAAATCCTTTTTATACTCTGGAGAGGGATTGACCTACTTGCAAAAATACTTTCTTTCACGTCCGTGTTCACTCAATAAATATCGATGCATTGGCCTACTTCGTTGCACTTCTGTGTACAATTGAAGATGGCTCACAACAGTGAAATCTACTTCAAAGCTTTGGAGGAGCAGACGGAGTCACTGAAGAGTGGCGTGAGGGAATTGATGCTCTCGTTTGATATAGTCAAGCGAGAAGCTGAAGGACTATTTTCCTCGATTGACAATATGGAGAAGATGATAGCCATAACAAAAGAGGCAGCAGAGTTGGCCCATGGTCAACAAAGGAATGGTGAGCTACCTGGGTCTTCTGCTGCCACACAGACGGAAGACTGGGGGAGGGAAGCGACAGAGCCCCCGTTCTGCCTTTCCAGTGGGTCCAGGATAACTTATGAATCCTGGGCCAGAAGATGTCCAGCATGCGGCGGGAGAACCTGCTGTCAGTGTTAGTTTTATAAACTAACAAATCCCAACGGCCCTTTCCAGGGCCACCATTTATTTTTGAATGAATGTCCTTTAATAATGTTCAATTAAGATTCCTAAGTCTGGTATTTGCTGTGATGTTTAGAAAGAACAAACATCATTGCTACATCAAAGACGATGAATTCTCTGATTATGATTGGCTAAGCCAGTTTTTTCATTTTAAGTAGGTCAATCCGATGTCACTTGTATATATATCATTCATGATTATTACTAACTTCATAACCATGGATGAATACCCAAAGTCTGGTACTTGCAGTGAGTGTAATGCTCCAACTTATCTTGAATGTGGTAAGTGCTACGTCATTCTAAGGTATGTTGGAGAGGAGCACAACTGCCCTGATGATGACGATGGGTTCTTTGAAGACGACAGTTTATCCATATGTGATGAGTGTCTAGAAGAAAAAAAACTGAACCTTTGAAGGTTCTCTAGACCAAATGGCCCTTTTCAGGGCCGACACTTATTCTTGAAAGAGTACCTTTTGATGATCATACAAAAGATTCCTAAGTCTGATATTTGCTATAATGATTTATGTTTCGAACATAGACCATCATTGCTACACCAAAGACGAAGAATTCTCTTAGGATGATCACTATTGGCTATTTCGTTAGCCAGTTTGATTGGTTGTTCGATTAAAGTAGGTCAATCCTCCTACATTGTATAAAAACCCTTCTGCTTTTGAGTTCTCACCATATTGTTCCAGTATGAGTTGGTTTAAGAAGTTACGTGCTGTCTTCCACCGAAGGAAATGTCCTGAGGTGGAAAGACAACAGCCATGTACGGAGGAAGAGTACTGGAAGAAAGTGGAGAGACTGCAAAGCGGACTGGCTTTCCAGCAGTTCCTGGCTAGAAGGGGAGTGGGATCAGTTACCATTAAACCGATCGCTATAGTGGAGCCATTCCGTGGCTAGTAACTGTTTAAGTTACTAGCTACATAAGAACAGTCCTTTTTAGGGCTAACCCATGGATTTCGTTAAAGAATAACCTTTTATTACAAAACAAAGACTGGTAAACTTTTTACTGTTTTTAATGTATTTTAAAAATTCTTAATACAATACTATATGTTTCTTAACTATAACTATCTTATGTCTGTAACTAATGTCTATGACACTTTGTTTTATTCACAGTCAAATGTCTATTTTGTCTTTGGTTTCTTCACACCACGAGTGTTAGAAGTTGTTCGCTTTCTTTTTCTTGATTTCTTAACACTAGTCTGGGATTGTTTCTCCTCAGTAGAAGTCTGTTTCTCCTCGGCACAAGGCTGTTTATCATCGGCACAAGACTGTTTTTCCTGAGGAGTGTCAGATGATATTTCTTCAGTAGGTAATGCAGGTGGTATGTCCAACTCATCTTGTATCAACTGCTTCTGTGGACATTCGGGTGCCCAATGATCTGGAAGTCCACATATGTAACAGTGTCCGTAGGGTAGCTTGAAGCCTGATGTACAATCTCTTGACCAGTGTGTCGTAGCATTACATCTGAAGCAACGACCATAAGGTATTCTCATCAGTTGTTGATCAAGAAGTGATTTTTCCAATGTTCGTAGAAGATGGATATCATATTGTTGTTTCAATAACTTCTTTAAACTTGAACAATGGTAGTAGATACTTTCAGGATCACTATATTTCTTTGTTCTTGGATCCCTATTGTATTCCATCTTGTTTAAGATTTTTGAAGTTTTCACTGTGGCAGTCAGAAGTAGAATGAAGTTCTATTCAAGATCACTTCCTTTTATATCATCCTTGCCTCGTGTCTTTGAATGTAAGAACTCGATCACCTTTGGATTGTCAGCTACAGTTTTTTTCCAGTTCTCAAATGTAATAACTGAATCTTCTAACAGTTTGTACTTAGCACAAGTCCACCACAATTTCTTGAAATCTTCAAAAGTTTCTTTTTCATTTAATTTCATCTGGATTTCCTCCATAGAAATATCTTCATGAGAAAACAGTATGTAGATGCAAAGTAGTAATCTTCTGTAAGGTTTGAATTTTATCACTTGTGTCAGAGGTACTTCAAACCACTTCTTCTCCATGCTGTTGATAAAACAATGATGATCTGTGTATCGGATCAATTTATATGGTCAAAGAATCCATCTTTTTGATCAAATCGTCAATATCAGTTTCCATCGGTTCCTCATCACGGTTTTCAGAGCAGTCCATCGACTGTTCTGATGAAGCTCTTTCAATATCCATTATCATGTTGAAAATGTAGCTGATCACCTCATCGTTGTTAGCTACGTGCAAACGCCATTGATCCAGTTTCACGGGTGACTCATCCAGTATGTTACTCATGAGCCAAGCTGTTCTTTTCATCTCATGCCGAAAAGACATAAATGTATCATATCTTCTCAACCAAACATGAATGTCATCTTTAGTTTTCAAGAAATCTACATTATCTGGCTCTAACGACAAAGTTTGTTCAAGTGCAAGTCTGTAGATCTCAAATTTCAGAATTTGATCTAAAGATACAGGTAGACTTTTTCTGATAATCTTAATCATGGTCTGTTTTAGTCAAGTACCCAGTTAGAATATTTAGTTGGGAACTTCAATACGATCTTATGTTCTTGTCTCAACTGTTCGTTTCCTAATATCACTTTATATCCTTCTTTGCTATTTATATATTCTGGCCAACAATCAGCGAAAATCAAACATTGCGATGGAAATATGTAAAGATTTGGATGGTCCTGACTACAGAATAACTGCTTGACTTGTCCTTTGGTATATTCCTCGTTCAGTATCAGATATCCCAAAAACCTGGTACCATATAGATTGTCAGATGAAATATTACCATGTAGAAAGTGTTGATGAAAATTCTCAGACATGTAAAACATGTCCCGTGTGGTAAAGTTATCGAATGTGACTAGCCATCTTTTTGCTTCCTTGAGTGTAGGTTGTTGATAAATGTCAAAATAGGTAATCTGTCTATGAAACTCTAATCGTTTCTTATCTGACAAATTAGGAAGTTCATCAATAAGCAATAGTAACTGAATCATTTCTTCTTGAAAAGTTATTTGAGAACCAGTGTCAATGGCGTTTTTCAGAATCTTCATTCTCATAGAAAACCAACTGTCTTGGATGAGTTCTGTAAATGCTTGGCCTTTTCCACAGTTGTACATGTTGTATGTCAAAATCATCTCCGTTATTTCCAAGGGTAGAATACAGCTGGTAGTCATGATTAATCTGAAACAAGAATTTTGAAAATCGGTTAAGGCATTTGCATGTTATAAGCATTATTGGTTTTTCGCAATAGGAATTCTAAAAATAGTAACATATGAAAAATGATAAAAATCATTGTCATTCAGCTATTTATAGCTAAAATGGGTTCAAATAATTTTTTTCGAAATAAATATAATACAAGTTTATAAATTTATACATAATTCATAGATCATATTCTTACTTTTCTTAAATTTAAAAGAAAGATAGTTTTCATATGCAAATCACAAAACCATTTTCATATCACATTGGTTTAGGGTAGACTATATATACAAAGTGATTTCTTGTTATAAACAGGCTAGTGATCTAGCTTACTGGTCTGTGAATAAAGCATGCGTGCTGTTTCCGCCTTAGTCCGTAGATGCGAGGTTATCGAATATATGCTTAAACAGAGTAGAAGGTAGCTACGCTCAGACTGCTTTAAGGGGACCCACGCTCACGGGAAGCCTCCGCTCTGGGAATCACTCTGGTCCATAGAGACATTCAGGTGGTTCTAAAGTGTATTCGAGATAATCTCAAATCGCCAGGAGTCCTAAGGTGCAGGGCAGCCCACTATGCAACTCACGAGTGTACCGGGGAGGAATTTGGAACCACGATGATCAACGCAAGTTGATCACGTTTCCTCTTGCAAAATTTTTCCTGAGGTCAGTATAAAAACGGATTTTTCAGGTTGAAGTTTCATAGTTCAGCATTGAACACCAAACAATCAACATGCCAAAGAGACATTGGAAGCGAATAAGAACTCCATCCAGTTCGGATGATGAGATGCCACCTAAGAGACCTAAGTTGGTAGATTACTCTGATACAGAAGATGAAGATGAAGAATATGAACAATATTATACCATGAAACCAGTAAGACAGAGGGAGTCGAGGCGATTTAGAACAAGAGCCAATGTTTACAGCGTGGACATGAGAAAGTTTCCTGAGAAAACCTCACCATTAGAATTTGTACCACGATTATTCCAACAATTGGTGGACGATATTAAGAGACATACCGAGGCACAGGGCAATGATAGAATAAGAGTCAGTATCTACCATCCTGGACTTAAACTTGGGGTCTTTATACCCTTCACAGATGTATCCTCATTGACTGGAGAAGCCCTGTCACAAGAAATTGAGAAAGTCTTACAGTCCAATGAAGACTTCAGAATTGATGATGGGCAGATGTCATTGGAAGTGACCCATACAAGACTCCCTGTAGGAAGTGGAAGAAAGCCACTCAATTATGGACTCTACTTTGATTCTAACAATATGAGAAAGATGAAAAAGAGTATTGTTACCATCAACAATACAGAAGACTCCATGTGCCTGGCTAGAGCTGTGGTTGTCGGCAAATGTCATGCCGACAAAGATGAATCCCCGACTTGGAAGAAGATATGGGAACATATACGTAAATCTACCAAGTCTTTCCAGACCAGTGAAGCTAAGAAGTTGTTGGATCGAGCTCAAGTTCCGCATACCAAACCATGTGGACTTGACGAATACAAGAAGATCCAAGCTGTGTTAGCACCTGCCTACATGCGAAAGATGACCTTCTCTTCAAACCTGAATTCGAAATGACCAAACAGACTAAAGTGATACATATATACTATAATGGAGATAATCATTATGACACAATCACCAGTATAACTGGTTTTCTAGGATGTGCCTATTTCTGTGAACTTTGTGACAAAGGATATAACAATCGTGGTGATCATATGTGTCCCCATGGATGTGACAAATGTTACAATGTAATATTATGTGCGGCAGGAGAAACTTGTTTCTGTAGGGATTGTAAAAGAAAATTTTACAGTCCTCAATGTTTTGCTAATCATAAAAGAATCAAACCTGGACAGAAAAAGTCCATGTGTCAGTTAGTGTATAATTGTGGAAATTGTTTCACTAGAATTATTGGGAGTAAGAAAAATCATGTTTGTCCAGGAAATCGAAAATGTAGATTTTGTAAAGAGATCGTGGGTGCAAATCATCAGTGTTACATACAATCTTATGTTTGTAAGACTGATGGTGATGCACCCAACGAATCTGATGGTGATGAATCTGATGATGATGAAGAAACAAGTTCCTCCTCCAAGTACATTTTCTTTGATTTTGAATCTTCACAAAATACAGGAGAACATAAAGTTAATTTCTGTGTAGCACATAGAGCCTGTGACCAGTGTATCCATTTACCTATCCATGAAAAGTGTAAAAATTGTAGCAAGTTCCCAGACCAAGGAAGAGAAATGATCTTTGAAGGTACTGGTACTTTGCATGAGTTTTGTACTTGGCTATTTCAACCTTTTAATGAAGGCTCAATTTGTATTGCACACAACTTTGGTGGTTATGATGGCCAGTTTATTTTAAGATATCTCTTAGAGAATGGAACTTACAAACCAGAGGTGATCATGAATGGGCATACTATCATAACCATGAAAGCTGGAAAACTTGAGTTCAAAGATTCGTTTCAGTTTTTGCACATACGTTTGGCTGGTTTCCCTGATACCTTTGGACTTAAAGAAATGAAGAAAGGTTATTTCCCACATTTGGCAAATACTGAAGCTAATCAAAACTATGTGGGGCCATACTTTCCTGCTGAAATGTATAACCCTGGCCAGATGTCTAGCAAAGACAGAGACGACTTCTTGCAATGGCATAAGTCTAAAGTAGAATCAAATGCTATCTTTAACTTCAGGCAAGAAATGGAAGAGTACTGTCGGAGTGATGTCGATATCTTGAGGAGAGGTTGTGCTTGCTTTAGGCAGCAGTTGATGGAAACTAGTGGAATTGACCCCTTTAAAGTAGCATGTACGGTGGCTCAAACTTGTTCTCTCGTTTGGAGAAAGGATCATATGCCAGAAAACTCAGTAGCTATCATTCCTCCTGAAGGCTATCCAAACCAAAAGAAATATTCGATCAAGGCTGTAAGATGGTTGCAAGTGATGGCTAAGAAAACTAACACACACATTCAACATGCATTGAATGGTGGTGAGCAGAAAATTGGTGAGTTTTACGTTGATGGGTTTGACCAAGAAAATAAGAAAATCTATGAATTTCAAGGTTGTTATTGGCATGGTTGTCAAAGATGTTATCCTGACAGGCATAAGATCAATACCTACAACTGTTTGAAGATGGACACTCTTTTTTGTTCCACTTTGAGAAAGGTTGAAACTCTGAAAGCTGCAGGGTATGAAGTCATAGAATGTTGGGAATGTGATTTTGACAAACAGTGTAGAGAAGACAAAGAATTCCAAACTTTGGTTGAGGCTGAATTTACTAACTTGGATCCCTTGAAACCCAGAGATGCTTTATTTGGGGGCAGAACTAATGCTACTAAATTGTTCCATGAGATTGATGAACGTTCAGATCAAGAAATCAAGTACATTGATGTCTGTTCTCTGTATCCATACATTTGTAAATATGGTGTGTTTCCACTAGGACATCCAGAGATTTATTCTCAAGAAGAAATTGACAAAGACAATATCCAGCAATATTGTGGCCTGATCAAATGTAAAGTTCTTCCACCCAAAAACTTGTATCATCCAGTACTCCCTTACAAATGTAACAATAAACTTCTGTTTCCACTCTGTAGAACATGTGCAGAGAAGTCAGACAACTCACAACTTTGTCATCATACTAAAGCAGAAGATAGAGAATTGGTTGGAACTTGGGTCAGTATAGAATTGTTTGAAGCTTTGAAACTTGGTTATCAGCTTACTGAAATTTATGAGGTTTGGCATTTTCCCGAGACAACTCAGTATGATAAAGAAACTGGCCAAGGTGGAATCTTTGCTGGGTACATTGATACATTCCTCAAAATAAAGCAAGAGGCCAGTGGATATCCTGATTGGTGTAAAACTGAGGCAGACAAAGAAAAGTTCAAACAAGATTACTTGGAGGCAGAGGGAATTAGATTGGAGCATATTGAAAAGAATAAGGGTCGTAGGGCTACTGCAAAGACTGAGTTGAATAACTTGTGGGGAAAATTGGCACAAAGAGATAATATGACTAAAACTGAATACATCTCAGAACCATCAACATACTTTGAATTGGTAAGCAATCCCATGAAAAAAGTCAAGTATGTCGATGTCTATGGTGAACAGTTTTTACATGTCAACTGGGAAGAAACAGACTCTATCATTGAACCGCATAGTTGCAGTAATGTGGTAGTAGCATCTTTTGTGACAGCACAAGCCAGATTGAAATTGTACAGTGTGTTACACAAACTTGATACACGTGTACTCTACTTTGACACTGACTCTGCAATCTATGTCCACAACCCCAAACTTTGGAATCCAACTATTGTGAATAATCGACTTGGGGAATGGACTGATGAAATGCCCAATGCAAAAATCACAAAATTTGTTGGTATGGGGCCAAAGAACTATGGTTACGAGTATGTTGAAAACAATGGTGATAGAAAATCCACTTGTAAAGTAAAAGGACTGACATTGGATTTTAACACTTCTCAAATTATACATTTTGAGAAAATGTTAAACTGGGCAAAATCTAAAGATAGAGATTTCCGTGAAACTGTGCAGTATCAACATAAAATAAGAAAACATCCAAATAGAAAAGTTACCACTGAAAAACTTTCAAAGATTTATAGATTTACATATGACAAACGTGTGATTGTGAAAAATGGGTACACTGTGCCATATGGTTATGAATAATACCATGATATCTTAGTACATAAGATTTGTTTTACATCATTAAAACTATATAAATATACATGTTGTTCGTTGTTCTTTCTCATTACTCATCATGTCAAGCATTCAGATACCAGTAGTACAAGATATTAGCAGTTTGTTTTTCAAACATCCTGCTAATCTCTTTATATCAGGTCCAAGTGGATCTGGAAAAACAGAGTTTGTAAGAAAAGTCATTGAATACAAACATGACTTGTTTGATATTCAACCACAACGTATCGTATGGTGCTACAAAGAATGGCAGCCAACTTATAATATCTTGCAAGAACGTGAAGGATCCAAAATCACATTTCTTTCTGGAATTCCCAATGACGATGATGACATTGTCAGCGATACGAGTTTGTCTCATTTGATCGTCTTTGACGATATGTTAGGAGACAAAGATGAAGAAAAAATAAAATTGTGGTTTACAAGGAAAGGGCATCATCGAAATGCAAGTGTGATATATATCACACAAAATTTGTTTCACCAAAGTAAAGATAGTCGAACTATCAGTTTGAATGCACATTATCTCATTTTGTTTCAAAGTCCTCGAGATAAAATGCAAGTCAAAGTTTTGGCAAAACAACTTCAATCTCCACATTTGATGTATGCTTTCAATGATGCCACATCCAAACCACATGGATACTTACTGATCGATTTGAAACCAGATACACCAGATCTATTGAGATTTAGAACAAATATTTTTCAAAACTGGTTTACAAAACCAAATCATCAAGGACCAGTTGTTTATTTTCCAAACATATAAAAGTGTGTGTCTGATTTGAAAATTGATCACAAGTCATTATGGTTTCGAAACGAACATCAGCTAACTTGATAAGGGCACTCTACAATTTGAGTAGAGAACCAAATACTGTAAAACGTAAACAATTGCTCAATGAGGGATTACTCGAAATGATAAAATGGTTTTCTTTGGCTGCAAGAAAAATCGTTGAGGGTAAAATGAAATTACCCAAACAGACAAAGAAATTTATGGAAAAACATAAAGATGATCTCAGAAAATTAACAAGTACCATGGTCAATAGTGATGTTAAACGTAACATCATTTTGAAACCTGGCGGTGGTGGTTTCTTGGGTGGCGTTATTATCAGAACATTAATTCGATGGGACGGTAATAAAATATTAAGACGGTTTGCCAAAAAGAAGACTTCTGTAAAGAAGACTTCTGAAAAAAAAGAAAAAACCTAGAAAAATTAATGAAAAATTTAATACTGTGAGAAAACGTCCAATTACATCATGGCAAAGTCTTGGGATGCGATCGCCCACTGAAAATGCTCGCTCTGTCACTCGTCGAAAAACCATTTCACCAAATATTGCTAGATTTCAACCACTCTATGCTGGGGAACCTCATGTTTTTCAAACTGCAAGACAGTTTGGATTTGAAGCTGCAATGCGTGAAAAAGCTCTGCAGGGACAAAAAATGTATAATCAACCTTTTAGAATCAATAACAGAGGTCCAAACTTGAAACTTACGAGACGCAAAATATAAAAGCCCATGTTCGACTGGGATTCTTCATAGTGTATCACGACAATCATGACGGCCGTACGTAAAAGGAAAACTCTGAGAAAAAAGAAAACTTCTTTGATTAATAAATATGGTCCTTTTTTAGAAGGACTTTGTCAATTACCTCCAAAATTTCGTCAAAAAATAATCAATGATTCACCCAAAGAAGTGATCGATTGTGTAGGGGAATGTTGCTTAAACATTATAAAAGGCAATGTACATCTAACTAAAGCTCAGAAACAACACTTACAATCTAGAAAACAGCATGTTCGTTTGCTGAGTACAAAACAGGTCCCTGTTGCAGCAAAAAAGAAAATCATTAATCAGAAAGGCGGGGCTTTACTAGGATTGTTACTCAAACCTTTGATTGCCCCACTCATAGGATCTGTCCTTGGTGGCCTTCTTAATCCAAATCATGGAAGGGCGTAAAATGGCTATTGTCCCATTCAAACTTTGGGAAGATATGAAACGTTGGAAAGAGGAACAAATTCAGAAACCTAGATTACCACCTGATCCTGAAGTTTCGGCTACTGCTAATCTTCAAAACGACTTGTCTTCTGTTATGAGTAATAATGAAATCTCGGAATCAGAAAAGTCTCAGTTGTTTGGTGAAACTTTGCATAAATTTAAGACGGCTCATAAAAAAGCTTTAAAAGAACCTTCAGTTTCCCTTTCCCAGCCTGTTCTGCAACCTAAGAAGATTGATCAGCACATTATTGACAGTGTTCCTTCCACCATGAAAAGAAAAGCTCAGCTTTTGCTTTCTATGTTGCAAGAAAATAAAAACATAGCTTGGGATGATGATGGTACAGTCAAGATGTATGGAAAACCTATTCCTGGTTCTAACATTATCGACTTGGTCAATGATGTGATCAGACATAGAAAAGGTATTGAGCCCACGGGTTGGCAAGCTTTTGCACAAGGATTGAGAGAATTGAATATTCCTCAAGATGTGGTAGGCAATAGAGACAGATGGGAATGGATGCACGAACATCAGCTTCCTCCTCCTGAACAATCACCAGAGGATGTCTTTGTGACTCCTCCAAAATCAAAACGTCATAAACTAGGGACTCCCTATACAAAACAGCGTAAATATGATCTGCCCTCAGTCAAAAAACACGTAAGGCGATTAGCGAGAAAACATATAAAAGAAGAAGAAATGGAAGGTCCTTTCATACCTAAATGGTTAACCTATGATGAACAATGAAGTTTGAAAAATTATATTATGATCCTAAAAGTCCTGCTGCCTATGCTGGAGAACAAGCTTTATTCCAGTTAGCTAGAAAAACTTCTAAAAAAGTAAAACTTAAAGATGTCAGGGATTGGTTGAGGAAACAAAAGACGTACACTTTGCATAAACCTATTCGAAGAAAATTCAAACGTCGAAAAACTGTTGTTGCAGGAATCGATTATCAATGGCAAGCAGATTTAGCAGATGTATCAAGTATGTCTAAGTTCAATGACAAACACCGATACTTGCTTTGTGTCATTGATGTATTTTCCAAATTTGCCTGGGTTGTTCCCATCAAAGATAAGACGGGTAAAACTTTGATCAAAGCATTCAAATTGATCTTGAAAAAACGAAGTCCAAAAAGCCTCCAGTCTGATAAGGGAACAGAATTTAAAAATAAAAAATTTCAGAATTTTTTAAAGTCAAAAAAGATTCATTTTTTCACGACAGAAAATCCTGAAACTAAAGCCAGTATTGTCGAAAGATTTCAAAGAACTTTGAAAAGTCGCATGTGGAAATATTTTACACATCATCGTACGCTGAGATATATTGATGTACTTCCAAAATTAGTTCATGGTTACAACCATGCATATCATCGAAGTATCAAATGTGCACCTGCATCTGTTACTAGCAAAAACGAAGTTGTAGTATCAGAAAATTTATTTGGAAAGAAACAAAAACATCAAAGTCCAAAATTAAAAGTCAGTGATTATGTTCGCATTAACAAGACAAAACGTACTTTTGATAAAGGTTATTTACCAAACTGGACACAAGAGTTGTTTCAAATTTCGGCTGTGTACAAACATCAAAATCCTGTAACCTATAAAATAGTAGATCTAGATGGCGAAGTAGTCAAAGGCACTTTTTACTCGCAAGAGTTACAACGTGTAGAAAAAGATCAAATATTCGAAATTGAATCTATCATAGATCGCAGAAAACGTAAAATTGGTAAAAAGTGGATCAAAGAAATAAAAGTTCACTGGAAAGGGTATCCATCTAAATTTGATAGTTGGATTTTAGAATCAGATCTTCTATAAAAACGGTGAACATGAATTTCAGAAGCTCATTCGTGCGTGACACTGCTTCTTTACAATCTGCAGACGGTAGTCAAGGAATATTAGCAAAAAATCGCTTAACATTTTTGGCTCAAATTATTGTTGTTTATGCTATCATTATCACCTCATTGGTACAAATCAGTTTAAGAAGTCCAGACAAAGAATTGTGGTTGATATTACTCAGTAGCTCTGTTGGATACATTTTACCATCCCCAGGATTAAAATTCAAAAGACAAACTCCAATTTCATCTTCTCTCCCTGAGGAAAAACAAAAACCATGAAAGAATTTTACTTGACATTATTAAGTGACAGTTCTTTAGACACCTTCCCACAAAATACTCAATCTACTTTCAAAGTCAAATTAGATTGTCCTATTCAAATTGACAAACAAAGTTGGGAGGTAGCTTTAGCAGAAATAATAACACCAGGTGAAATCATGAATATCACAGATAAAAATAATTTTTTCTTTCTTCGATTAACAAATAATGCTTTCATTGACATAAAGTTTGATCACTTAAGGCATGAAATTTGCAGACAAACAAAAAAATGTTCAGATTATAAAGTAACCTTTCCAACAGGAAATTATACTAGCCCTGAACATTTGATTATGGAAATGAAAAATGCACTTGAGAGTCGTATTCAAAAGATTTTGACTCAACACAACATTAAAATTCATCTTGAATACAGAAGTCAATTAAAACGCATCAAGGTTGCTGTAGAATATCCTTCTGGTTCAAATTACACAAATCAAATTCAGATAGTATTTCCAACACCATTAGCAATCATTTTAGGCATCGATAAACAATTTCACGGAGAACCATTAGGCAACGATGCTGTCAAATTCAAATATGGTGTTGACTTGAATATTCATAACAGTCGCTTCTTTGTGTATTCCGATGTGGCCGGTTACACAAACATAGGGCATATAACAGCTCCCATTTTAAGAGTAGTTCCATTTGCAAATACAACTGGTGAAATTCATTTCCATCAAGAATTTCTCAACTTGCATTACGTTCCAGTGGCAAAATCCTTCATTGATCAAGTTTACATTAGTATAAAAGGCGATACAGGTAATGATATTCCATTCATTACTGGCAAGACATTGATCAAACTACACTTCAGAAAAAAAGAACAATAATGCGTACTATTCATTATCACCAGTCTGGAGCGGGATTTAAAGACTTTCCCGTCTATCGAGGTGTCTCAAGACAATATGGCCATGGTTTAGGTTCCATATTTAAAACAGCAATGCGAAGTGTTGTTCCCATTTTAAAACCTCTAGCACAAGCAGGAATAAAAAGTGCAAAACAAGTTGCAAAAAAGGAGGGACTAGGTGCTCTTCGCGATATGTTGGAAGGCCAAAATATCAAACATGTTTTGAAACAAAGAGGCAAACAAAGTTTGAAATCTCTCGGAAAATCTGCTCTGGATGAATTAAGTGGGGGTATAAAATCAAAAGCCAAATCTAAAAAGAATCAGTCTAAGACTAAACGTCAAGGTGTTAAGAAGGGTCAAAAAAAGAAAAACTCAACTGCTATTCCAAAAAATCTTAAATTTCCGAAAGATATTTTCGATCAATAATGATGCAATCAGGTTCTTGTGAGTGCAGCAAAACGGAGTTGGAAATGCAATCCGTTCCTCCGACAATGACAACTATGCAAGAAACTCAGTGGACTGATTATCATCCTATCGCTTCCCTGGATAGTTATCAGGCGCCCATTGAATTTTTGGTTCCACCCCATACTGAATATTATACAGATTTATCTCAAACTTATCTTTATCTGAAATGTAGAATCCTGAAACCAGATGGAACTAATATTGAGGATAAAAAGGTTGCCCCTATCAACAACTTCTTCCACAGTATGTTCAGCAGCATCGATTTGTACCTGAATAATAAACTGGTCACAAGTAATATGGATACATATCCGTACAGAGCCTACATAGAAAACTTATTTTCCTTTGGAGCAGATGTCAAAGACAATCAGTTAAAAGCTGCAGAGCATTGGTATGAAGATGAACCTGGGAAATTTGAGGATTTTGATTGTGATAGCATAAAAAAAGGCCGAGGTGAAGCTACAAAACAAAGTAAATCTTTGGAGCTCATGGGCCGATTACATTTAGATCTGGCCATGCAAGACAAATATCTTCCGAATGGCATTGAAATCAAACTCAGACTTAACAGAGCATCTCCTCAATTTTGTATCATGGCTGAGGATGGTTACCCTGTAGTACTCAAAATTGATGTAGCCAAACTGTCAGTGAGAAATGTACAACTTCTACCAGCAATCACAAACGATTTGAATCAGAGCATTGCTCAACATAATGCCAAATTCCCCATCAGAAGAGTTGAGGTGAAAACATTTACCATTGGTACTGGACTAAGATCTAAAATTGAAGACCATCTGTTCCAGGGTCAACTTCCAAAACGATTGTTCATTGGCATGGTTCCTAATGAAACATTCAATGGCACATTTCCCACGAACCCCTTTAACTTCCAACCTTTCAATCTCAGTAAACTGGATGTCACACTCGATGGACATAATATCTATGGCAGACCCTTTGAACCTAACTTCACCAGAAATGAGTATCTTCGATCATACATGTCACTGTATCAGGCTCTGAGTAGTCGAGACCAAGTTCAGAATTGTAACATCGATTACGAGGATTACAAAGACGGATACACATTCTGGGGATATGACTTTACACCTGATCAAGCTGCTGACCAGAGTCATCTCCACCCTATAAAAACTGGAAACCTGAGACTAGAACTTCAGTTTGCCAATTCGCTCGCAAAGACTATCAACGTCATTGTGTATGCTGAATTTGATAATCTGATAGAAATAAACGGACTCAGAGAAGTAATCACAGACTACTGAAAAAAGATGCATAGTGGATACTATATTGAAGAAGAACTGAGGGATTATCTACTATGGTCAGATTCTACTTCATCTGGAAATGGCATGCTTCAAAAAGAATTTGAGGGATTATCAGAAGACAATGAAACACAGGGACAACACAAATGGATTAAAGATACCCTTATACGAGCCATGAAGATCAACTTGATGACTGCTATATTTGACTATGCCCGTCACCAGTGCCAAGGATGTAGAATAAATCATCCCAGTCAGAAATACCATGACTTGTGCTTGTGGACAAAACCAAACGAATGGATTACAGACTATGCTTTACATATCCATGCCCTGAATAATCTCAACATCTATGATGTCATCCAAAAATGGGACGAGTTGCTCCTGGATGAAGTACCATCAGAAGAAAGAAGAAAAGAATATAGTGCTATGACAGGATTGGACCATTTAATACCATCTGAAAAAGTCGAAGCCTATAAAAACTGGATGTTCCTGAAAAACAGTCATAACAGATACGGAAGAAAACCTGACTACAACGAGTGGAGAGACTTTTGGAAACAGAAATTAATAGAAGCTACTCCGTCGGAGACATCACCAGAAAAATGAACACACATGAACTGAGGAAAATTCTGTACCACATGCCTGTTAATGGAGATGTATGTGCCAAAGATTTCTTACCAGAGAAGAAACCTCTAGACATGAAAGCCTATATCATAAACACTGACAATTCAGATGAACCAGGAGAACATTGGATTACCGTATACTTCAGAGGCAATCAAGCCATCTACTTTGATTCTTATGGCATGCCACCAGAAGAAGACTATATTCTACCTTTCATCCAAAGAAATTCCAGAAGTTGGATTCAAAATACAGAACCATTACAAAGTCCATGGAGTCACAACTGTGGAATGTGGTGTATATACATTATTCATCAACTTGAAAAAGGACTAGACTTGAAGAAAGCTATTCATGGGGAACTGTATGGCACAGGAGAAGACTTATACCAAAATGACAGTGATATTGACAGATGGTTCAGTGCTAATTATGGCAAAATGATCTGGACACAAATCAAGTCTAATTATGGCAAATTGATCTGGACACAAAATGACATGTCAACTCCAAAGTTTCTTTACAAACATAGAATTCAAGTTTGCAAATGCTTACGAAATACACATTGCTTATCAAAGAAATACCCCATGTATTTAATGTTGTAAATATGTTAAGGTTTCAAATTGTAAACGAGGACAGAGGGACGGTCCTAATCCTCTGTTCATCGTAATCAAGTTAGTTAGCGGGACAAATAAAGTTAAAATTGTTCACCAATCTTTCTTGTCTTTTCACCCCCTCTTCATTTCGAAGAGGGTAGTAGTATCTAAACTTGAGATGGCTAGAATTAACATCCACTGACGCTTCATAGTCAAACTAATGAATCAAAAATAGATCTTGAGATACAAGATCTATATCCAGAAGTTTGCTACTATCAAGCCTCAATATATTTGCCAAAACACTTGACGCTTGACAGTCAAGTTTCTACCGATAACGAAATATAAAGTCTTGAGATACAAGATTTTTTATTTCTCATAGAAACTTGCTACTAGATAGCCTCAATATATAAGCATGACACTATGAAGTCTTGAGATACAAGGCCAACATAATGTCATCTTGTGGTATCCCTGGACCTCTTGAAAGATTTCCAACAAAAGACTAAGTTATTTTCAAGCTTGGTCCCTATAATTTCACCAAACATCAAATTTATAGGGACCAAGCCTAAAATGACTTGGTCCCTATAAATTTCAAAAACTGAAGATTTATAGGGACCAAGGCAATCAACACAAACACATGGATCTACTTGAAAGATCACAAAAAAACTAAGTTATTTTCAGCCTTAGTCAAAAGCTAAGTCAATTCAAACTTGGTCCCTATAAATTTCAAAAACTGAAGATTTATAGGGACCAAGGTAATCCACACAAACACTAAGTCCATTTCTGAAGGTATCCAGCTAACACACTACTGACCACCCAAGTCCCAATCTAGCCTAGTCAAGCTTACATCAAGCGGTGGCACTATGGGGACCAGATTATGGGGGACCAACAAAATTATAGGGACCAGTCCCTATAATCTGGTCCCCATAATCTGGTCCCCATAGTGCCACCCTATACTACTTACAGGTACAAATGTTTTTTTTATTCATTACTGATCGTACAATCTACTATAATATGTAACTGCTTATAAATTTGGTTTGTCAATCCTCATACTTATTTGTTGTGGAGAGGTGAGTTTTAAATGTATTCACAGACTTTTGGAACAATCCTCTTACCCAACACTTATGGAGAGGTGAGGCATGCTTGGTTATAGTGGACAAGAGATATGGACACAAAAATATTGTTTTCTCTTAGATATTCATAACATAACAGTCATTGACATTGATCGTTTTAGATCTCTGTCAAAAAATGCCTACAGGAGCATGGGGCAGTATGTGGAGAATATGTTAAATCTGCGTAGATATAACATTATAAAATCTTTAAAAATATCACAAGCATAGAGTTGGGTTAATGTTGCTTATTTTAACCCATATAAGCCTGGCACCTGACGGTCCTGTAAATGGGATATAGGCAAACAGTGCAGATCCAGATGAGATGCGAGTCAGACAGTGCAGACCCAGATGGGTCTTCACTGTTTTCTTGAAATATACACCAGTTTTTGTTAAAATAATAAAAATAGAATCAACCTTGATCCCCTAATTTAACAAATGAACTCATTTAAATGATAGTGGAAGCATCCATTGAGCTTAACCCTTGTTCTGCTGAATATTCATATATGCCACACCCACTACCGATTATCAACCAATCAGATTACTTGATGCCAATCATTGCAACAAATTCATAAACTGAATGGCAAACACTGTAGATCCTGATCAGATGGCTTCTTCAGAAGCCATCTGATGTGGATCTACATTGTTTGAAAGCTGAGGCATATCCGGGATCAGCAGGACAAGGGTTAAATGGGTTAATTTGAAAATAGAATGATCAGGAACTGATACAATCAAATCCCAAATCTTCCTCACACTATCACCAGGGAAAAAAGTTGAAACATGGAGTGACGACAATAAACCAAACAGACCACTGCTAAACCGAGTCAGCAGATCTTTCCCAAACAGGTGGTGACTCAGAATACCCAAAACGTAGCTTAAAAGGAACAACAAACATAATGGGGGAATGAATCAGAAACACCAACATGACAAACATTTAACTGGAAGGACAAACACAACTAAAATGAACCAAAAAAGGGGGAGAAAGAATAAGAATCATCAACATAATAGCATACATAATTAGGGAAAAAATCAGAACCGCCAATACAAAACAGGCACAAACCACAGCAAAAGAACCTACTTGAATTGGCCAGTAAAAATATCTGGTGGGTTTAAGTATACTTTACGGGATCCCAACCCCACCCTCACTTTCACTGCTTTTATTACAGAGTTTGTGTGTGTGTGGGGGGGGAGGGGGGGGGGCTAAAATTATAAAGGCGGCGTTATCTTCACGCAGGAGTTCCTCTTCATTATGCGAAACTAGAGTACAATCATACAGTACGCACTATCTGTGGGTTCATGTTGGAGGTTAAGATGTCTTTGGAAGAAAAAAAACTACACCTTAAAGCTGAACTAAATTTTACATGTTCATGTTTTGAACATGTTTACGCTAAACGTGTTTAGACCATGTTGTGGCATTTTCCCCAACAATTCCTCACCTTTTTTGCAGTTTTAGGCATTTTATATAAATATATTCAAGAAAGAATATATGCAGGTTTCATTTACCAATCACAATCTTCTATCAAATGGCATTAGTAAGTCTGCTGAACACAACTTGGATCTAGAAAGAAAATATGAGTCGCGAAAACTAATTACATTAAGAACTAAACACCAATATTCCACTCATCCTTGAAAGCAAAATATGTTTGAAGGACATACCATATCTTCTACTATTCCAGGATCAAAGAAACAAAACGTTATAGACAAATACAACATGAATAATGATGATTTTACCTCTAGACATGTTTAGCTTTTCAACATGTTTCTGAGCTAAACATGCTCATGTATTAAACATGTCACTGTCCTATACATGTTTAATATCTAAACACCTTCCTAGACGTGTTTAGAAACGAGGCATGTCAAAGCGTTAAACGCATAAAAAACGGGACAAGAAATGCGTCTCAGAAAGTGTTTAATCTGTAAACACTATTTTTACAGTGTATCTCGAATTCTAGCATAAGTCAGATGGAAATGTTTGATATTTTTCTTATCATAGTCTAAATATAGTCTATGGGTCGCTGTTGGACAGCCTCAATTATTATCAGCAATCTATGTTTCTTTGCCTAAAATAAGGAAAAATAATGACTGTAATGTATTATAATAAGTTCGATTCCAAAGTACTGACGATGACTAACGAGGACAGATTTTTATTCCAAATATAGATGTTGAATGCTCAGTAGAACCGCCCCGGAAAAATTGATTTATGTACAGCAACCATTTTCTAGTGAATTTTTTCCCGATATTCTTTATTTGTGACTTTTTTTTTCCTATGCCTTTTTTCCGTGACTTTTTTTCCTGTGACTTTTTTTCCTCGCATCGTTATAGGGCCCCACAAAATCTTACCAATATCGCTTTGCAAATTCCACCCTTTTTTCAGGAAAAAATTCTGGGTCTGTCTGTCATGTAGTCAAAGCATCACTCGTTAAGACTGATGGGCCAACGTCGCTGTCGGACCGACGTTGGTCCGCTGTTGCGTGCTAGTTGGGAAGTGGTAAACATGTTAAATGTTCTAGTAAGTACAGTATCTAACACAGTTTTGTTTGTTTGTTTGATTTGAAGTTTAACATCCCCGTCAACATTGTAAAGGTCATATTGGAGACGTTGCTTCCAATTTTGTGGGACTTTTACCCGACATTGAGATATAATGACGCCTCAAGCCCTGCCACCCAATGAAACCAATAGCGTTTATAAGCATGGACTCGCACCGCATTGCCTGGGCAGGCTTAGATCCTCTAAGCTGTTTAACAGTACGCGTGTGCGGCTCGGTTTCAGCTCTGAATGGAAGATTCATGCAGCCCATCAATTTCTTCAAGCCCCGATGGGCGGGGGCCGAATATCTAACACAGAGGTATTTTTGCTGAAAAAGATATAAGCAGCTTATGCATTTCACATTTTCTGCTAAAATACATGCATATTAATTGATAAAAGTTTTACCGATTCATCAACTTACGACGTTTTGAAAAACTCATCACGAAAACAGGCCTATATAATTTTTACCTCATTGAACCCCACTTTATATAGTAAAATTGGGGTTTTACGGGGGTATACCTTATTTTTCTAATTTCTGCTCTAAATATAGATTGTGGGTACTCGTTCGAACCGCCTCACCGAGGCCCACAATCTATATTTTGACTAGAAATAAGAAAAATATCACAATTTTTCATCTTAAAATTTTCTATTTTTTCGGCGATAAAGGTTACATTGTATTTGTATAGGCGTGTTTTCGTAATGTGGTCGGCCTAGATCGACATCATTTTTCTTCTTTGCGGGAATTCGCGCAACAAACGTAGCAGAATATAATTTTTTGTTTGTTTCTTTGTGTTGAGGTTTTTTATGTTCCCGTCAACAATGTTTATGTCATTTTGGAGACGTTGCTTCCGATGTTGCGGGATATTTATCCGACATTGAGATGAAATGACATCTCAAGCCCTACCGCCCATAGAAACCGCTAGGTTTTAATAAGGAGCGGTCCGACTCACACCATTTTTCCTGGAGCAGAAAATAAATAAATATTTTTTTTTCTCCTTTAATCTCACATAGTGTGTTTTCCGAGTGCACAGGAAATGAGCGCTATGTGGAAAAATGCGTAAGTATAATATATCACGTCTGAGTAGATCCGCGGTGTAAAAATACCTCCGGATACTCTGGTTTCCGATTTATAATTCCTACGCTAGATATCAAGCCGGAACGAAGTTTTGACGGAGAGTGTATTCGGGACGATCCCGGAAACAAAATTACATTCCACGGTCGTGTGTAGGACATTTGAAGGAAACAGGTAAAAGTTAAGTTATTTCCGTCAAAAGTTTTATGTCGTGTCATGTATAAGTGATTTCCACAGTTATTAGGAGGCAGTGTATTTATCAGGTGGTTGAAATACTCCTGGACGAGAGTTTGGAAAGTTTACCTTCTTTTCCGAAGGGAAAACGAAAGGACAGTTGTTATGCTATAAATAGAATTTTGTAGATCTTAGTAGATATTTTTTTCTTCCTTAACATGTTTAACATGACTGATAAGGTATTCAGTTAAGGTAACAAAACAAATATTATCTTAAAAGACAGGAATTGACTGTTAAGATGACAATGCAAAATATTCTGATACAGAACTTTTTGCGCAGGCGAAAGACGTACCTATGCAGCACTCGGAAAATCAAATCCCGCTTTCGGTTCGGAATTTGCTATCGAAAACATAGCTCCAGATAAGACCTTTTTTACTGATATTTTTTTTTTTCTTATTTCTGCATGAAGACATATGTTGTGGGTACTCATTAGAAGCGCCTCACCGAGGCGCTTCTAATGAGTTACCACAACATATGTTTGCGTGCAGAAATAAGAAAAATAATATTTGGATATCCACTCTTATCTTGGGCTATGCGAAAAGCATTTTTTTCAAGCGATCCGCCTGCTTTTGTCCGCATGATTATTGCGGTCGGGAAAAACCTTTACCCGACCGCAATAATCACGTGGGAAAATATTGTCTGGTTATGTTTGTTGCTGTTACGTCAGAGTACAGTTTAAACAGGGCGCAAGCAAACAGTGACCGTGAAAACCAAGATAAGACACCGGACGACACAGAACGCGGCGTCTGATCAGGGTCTACACTGTTTGCTTAAAAACCGGAATTTTAGGGTAAAAGTAATAACCCAAGTCTCCGTTCAGGACCAGTTTCATAGCCTACTTATTAATCGACCCACGAGTACTGCCAGTTGTTAAGGGTCCAGGGGAGGCAACTCTTGCAAAAGTATCTTTGTCACCAGCTTCAATTGGGGTCAACTCTTAAAAGAAAGAATTTGCTCCCAAGGAGCAAATTCTTTCCTTTAAGAGTAGACCCCTTTTGCAGTGGGACTGGGCCTATAGAAAAGCGAACAGATAGTCCCAAAAGTTGTCTCCCTTTGAAAAATGGCGAAAAAATGTGCTAGGTGTTCCCATTTCCCTTAAATTTTCTAGAGAGGAAGGCCGGCAAACGACAAGTCAGGAACGTTGTTTCCCGGGCAGTTGTGTCCCTTTATAAAATCGGTTGGTTGTTGCATGTCCCTCTGTAAACACCATGTATATAAGAGTATATGTACTCATACGTCTGATTATGAGAAATCGCTACACATAACGATAACAAGTCCTAGCAATGAACACCCCTTGAAACCCCACGATACACATCACAATAACAAGTCCTAGCAATGAACACCATTTGAAACCCCACTTTATATAGAGAAAACTGGGGGTTTGCGGGGTAAACAATATTTTTATGCTCCCCGAAGGAAGGGGAAGGAGAAAAAAGAAAATAATAAAAAAAATGTTACCACCTTTTTTTTTCAGAATGTAAGCGGAAACACAGCTATTTTTCTTTTATTATTTTACGACTAAGAATAACATTACGCAAACACGCCTATACAAATACATTGCCACC
Source organism: Lucinisca nassula (assembly GCA_963580285.1). Classification (NCBI taxonomy): domain Eukaryota; kingdom Metazoa; phylum Mollusca; class Bivalvia; order Lucinida; family Lucinidae; genus Lucinisca; species Lucinisca nassula. The sequence continues at coordinate 85,933,243 of OY757016.1, read as the reverse complement.
TTTATCGCCGAAAAAATAAACGTTTTATGATGAAAAATTGTGATATTTTTCTTATTTATACTGCAAACATAGGTTGTGGGTGCTCGTTAGAACTGCCTTATTGAGGCGGTTCTAACGAGTACCCACAGCCTATGTCTTGGAGCAGAATAAGGAAAATAATGTATACCCCTTAAACCCCAGTTTTCTCTGTATAGAGTGGGGTTTAGGGGGGTGTTCATTTAACGGACTTGTTCACGTGATGATTTTTTTACGACTGAGAATAATATCACAAATTTTCATCAGAATGCACAAAGTCACTCGTGTGTGTTATCGTAATGGCTTTCAGGAAAAGGCATCTCTCCTCTATCAACATGGATCTCCTCGAGATGAAAGTCTTTCCTGCTACAGCAGACCCTTACTGACAAGGGCGAAAATATCCGTGCAGGCGTGTACCATTGTTCTAAAAGTCCATGTTACTATATTACAAAATTTCCGCCGCACAAATTGCGCAGGGTGTTCAGTCCTGCAACGATTTCCGAAAGTTGAGAACTCTTCTGTACTACTGTTGTTTAACCCATGTATGCCTGACGTCCTAATTTTGAGACATTGGCAAACACTATAGACCCAGATCAGACGCCACAGAACGAGGCGTCTGATCAGAGTTTACACTGTTGCTGTAAGTATACAAAAACTGACACTAAGTTGGTGGAAGATTCCTTTATCATATATGGGTTAAAAGGAACATATTGGTTCGCCATTTTACAAGGGATAGAACTTTCGGGACATACGACGTCCAGGAAGAGTTTTTGCACTTCCCCTGGCGTTGGAGTCGGTGCCCGCATTTACGTTAAATATGTTCTAGAAGGGTTATCTATTGGAATCAAGGAATGCACAACAGAATTGGAAAATATGGAGTTTACATGTTTTCTGGGCCAGACTAGCTAGTTTCAGCCAATTAGGCCTCATCAGTGACCCTCAAATAATTTCAAAATTCAACAATGAACTCAATGATCCCAAAGGACAAGAAAATATAAACTACACTATGATGTAAAGCTTTATAAGAGCTCATAGTTCCCAAACCATAGAATGGATTTGGTTCATATTTCGAATGATGAAAGATATAGGTCCAAGGTTTTATTCAGCTATACCCCCACTCATGCCCATGACCTCAATGTCAAGGTCATGGAATTAGAAGTTTTATGTTAGTGTTTTTTTAACAGGGAATATTTTCCAAACCATGCGATGGATTTGGTTCATATTTGGAACGATAAGTATAGGTCCAAACTTTTATTCAGCAATACCCGCACCCAGGTCCTCAAGGTCAAGGTCACAGACTTTATGTTAAAGTTTTTAAGAGCTTATATTTTCCAAACCATATGATCATTTTATTTATATGTGATATGATGTTAAGATATAAGTCCAAAGTTTTATTTAGCAATTACCCGCCCATGCCCATGACCGGGGCCTATAACCTCAAGGTCACAGACTTAGAAATTTTATGTCAAAGTTTTTTAGAGCTCATATTTTCCTAACTATCCAACGCTATCGTTCGTATTTGGTATGATGATAGATATAGGTCCACAGGTTTATTAAGCAATACCCCCACCTTTGCCCATGGCCTCATAGAAACTTTCCTAGGCCTAGGCGAGCTATTCTGTCTGATGACAGTTCTTGTTTGTTTTACGAGTTTTTAGTTTTTAGAGTTCAGTTGCTTCCTGTTTGGAAAAGTGCTGTTTGTCGCCTGTGATTGTACTGTTTGTTAAGATGTGTTCAACCGCGTCTTTCCCTTTAATGTTGTGGATACCCAGCAGGCACACGTCGTTGGGCAACGTCAAATCAACGTCGGTGCAACGTTGCACCAATTTTGATTTGACGTTGCATAAACGTCATTACGTTGTAGCGACGTTGATGTGGCGTCATAATTGCGTCATGTCGTTCCTGGGTAGGCCGCTTTGGGTTCTAATTCGGTCAGTTCCTGAAGTATCTGATAGTAGCGTTCACAAAATTGGTGAGTCATATAATGGGGACTGATCCTGTCAGTTACTGGATGGTATTGATGCCCCCGCCCTTCGGGGCTTGGAGAAATAAATTAGTCTGCATGGTGCTTCCACGCAGAAATGAAGCCGACATCACATGGGTATATACTTGTGAACGGCTTAGGAGGTGTGCCCAGGTAAAGTGCTGCGAGTTGGATCGTCCATGTATATAAATAGGGCACCAGGCTCACTTATTCTATCCTGTCTTCCATACTATCTTTCGACATCGTCTCATCTGGCCGGCCTCGGAATCTCATGACTGGTGATCAGCTGGTCGCGGCTTCTATACGCTGCCGGAACGGCAACATTCTATCGTTGATTTTGATCTTGCTCTCCCTTCCACTGATTCAAGAAGGGTATTTGTCAGCTTCTGGCGAAAGAATGTGCACTGTACTGGTTAACTGCTTATGCTTACCCATTGTATACTAGTGCACTTTTCCGCTGCTATATGTTGGACAAGTCCCATTTGCCATATAAAGGTTGTCAAGCCTATTTTTCGTTTTCATTCTATTTTTGACGGAAAATTCTGCTAGCAAACAGTGCAGGCCCTGATCAGACGCCGCGTTCTGCGGAATCTGATCCGGGCCTGCACTGTTTGCCAAGGTACTCCTTTAGGGGTTTCCTGCATACAATGGGTTATGCCTGCACAGGAACAAGTGTGGTTAGGTAAATTGACCTGCACGATATGACCTAAATAGTGCTGAATGAACTATAAACTACAACCAAACAAAACAAAACCACCACATTAGATAAACCGTATGTATCATATATACAGGAGCTCACGTGTTTGCATATTAAATGGGCTTCTAGCGAGCTTTACAGTGCATCCAACTGATATTGGTTTGAAGTTGGGCAAGGTCTACGGTCCTGACAGCAGGTAAGGATAGTTGGGGAATGTTATTTATTCAGGTTCTACACTTCTACACTTCCATTCATTTTCTTCTTTCACCCTTGTCCCTCATTTTAGTCTCTTGCTGTCTGCTATCGCTTTTGTCCCTCTCTCTGGGAGACGACACAAAATGACCCATAAGAGTTGACGTGTCGTTAAACCCCAACGCAATCAAAACCTGACAAGCTTTATAAAAAGTATGAAAAGGCAACTTGTTTGATTCTGTCTGTCTCGCATAAGCGCAGTCTAACCAGATCCTTTACTACCCGCAGACACATGACGTAATTGTGACGTCACATCAACGTCGGGACGTCAGGACATTTATGTAACGTCAAATTACGTCGGTACAAGGTCATGACGTTGCCCCGACGTTGATTTGACGTTACCCTAGCGACATGTGCCTTCTGGGATGTTTGTTTGATTTGAGGTTAAACGTCCCCGTCAAAACTTTATACGTCATTTTGGAGACATTCCTTCTAATTTTGTGGAACTTTTACACCACATTAAGTGGACTTCTCAAGCCCTTTCGCCCTGTGAAACCAAAACATGGACGGTCCGACTCGCACCGCTTTGCCTACGCAGGTTAAGACCCTCTAAGCGGTTTACCAGTACTCGTGTGCGGTCGGTTTCTGCTCTGTGTGCAAGCGTCATGCAGCCCAGTGTATTTCTCTAAGCCTGTGGGCGGGGGGGGGGGGGCCGCTATCGTATCTGTCATATATTGAGAAACTCGAGTGAGTGGTCAAATTCAAATAAAATGTTAGATGAGCTTCTTGCGAGCTTTAAAACATGTATGAAAAGACCACTTGCTTGAGATTCTGTCTGCCGTATGGCCATTTTTATCGCATGTTTAGCACCTTCACAATAATAATAAACCCTTTTTTGTTCCAAATGGAATCTTCCTCCTTATATATAACAGGAGTCCATTTAAAAATTTAGGGGTGTCAGGTTGTGTTTTCATCAAAAATTTATTTGGAAAATGACTGAACTTTTAGCAAACAGTGGAGGCCCTGCTCAGACGCTGCGTTCTGCGGCATCTGATCTGGGCCTAAACTGTTTGCCAGGGTACCTGTTTTCGGATTTCTGGGAAAATGGGTTAAGCTTGCACATGAATAAAGGGTATTTATCACAAACGCGAGCACCGCCGAGCAGCAAAGGCCCTGGTTAGACTGTGCATACATTACGAAATCACGCCTATACAAATACATTGTAAATTTTACCGCCGATAAAAAAACAACAACAAAATTTTAAGATGAAAAATTATGATATTTTTCTTATTTCTACTCAAAATTTAGATTGTGGATGTTCGTTAGAACCGCCTCATACGAGTATCCACAATCTATATTTAGGAGCAGAAATGTGAAAAATAAGGTTTACCCCTGTAAACCCCAGATTTACTATACAATGTATATAAGTGGGGTTCAAGAGGGTCAAAATTATATAGACGTGTTTTCGTGATATAAGCGTAAAAATCATAATTTCATTTTATGTAATGTTGGTTGATGCTTGATTCCTTGATTCTCTGGCTCTGGTCGGGCTCATCTGAGTCTAACTGTTGGTTTTCTTTTGCTCCAGCATTTCAATGTTTTCTTGCTGTCGAGTCCTCACCATTGTCTCATCTCTGTGGTTGTTTGATTTTTGTAATTTCGGAGATGTTGCACTGATGAGTTAGGAAGCCTTCATGCGGACTGAACATAATTTGTCTAAATTGCCGTGGGACGAGGATTGCACGCCCCCCCCCCCCCCCCCCACACACACACCAGTGAATTACTTATCACTGCCCGTTCCAAGGTGGTTCTTCTGTCGCGATTTATTTTTGTTATAGTTTGACTTTGAATGTAGCTTTTTTGTTGTTTTGGATAACCAATTGGCCATTTTGTGGGAAAGTAACTGTCCTTTTGGCTTTCCGATATTGATGTTTCCATTAGGGTCTAGTTATTTAATGTTGGTGTTTCTCTCCCTTTGGTGTCTCTGATGGGAACTGTGGGTTGATTGTATCGATTCCAGATCATTAACGGCACTTCTATATTATCTGTTGAATATGGGCTTGAATCTTGAGATGCGTAAAGTGGCGTCTGATCTGGGTCTACGCTGTTTGCTTAGAGTACATTGATTTAAGGGTTAAACGACGCAGAACGCAGCATCTGATTAGGGTCTACATTGTTTGCTTACAGTACAGTAAATTAAGGGTTTAAGGGTATGTAAACAGTCAAAGTCATCATTCAAGATCATTTTCCTAGCCTGCCATTTCGAAAACACGCCTGTAGAATACACTGTAATCTTAATCGCCGAAAAAAATGAAATTTGAAGATGAAAAATTGTAATATTTTTCTTATTTCTGCTCAAAAAATATAGAATAGGGGTACTCGTTAGAGGCAATGAGGCGGTTGTTACGAGTACCCACAATCTACATTTTAGAGCAGAAGTAAGAAAAATAAGGTTTACCCCAGTAAACCCCAGTTTTACTGTATAAAAGTGGGATTCAAGGGGGTCAAAATTATATATGTGTGTTTTCGTGATGATTCAGAGACAATCAAAGCACCAATACTCTCATTTATTTTATTTATTTCAGGATTGAAGCCATTGCGTGACCTTCCTTTCATGGAAAAACAATGTCAGGTGACGATGAAGACATGGTTGAAAGGTTGCTAAAACAGTCTATTTTGACGATGTGCAAGGAGGCGGTGCATTATGAGTCGATGCTAGAGATCGATGGGCTCATTTGCGTCTCCACAGATAACAGAAAACGACAAGTGATCGTAAAGATACACGAGATTTTTTATAAATATTCAAGACAATCCTTTGATACAGAAAGTCGACGTTTGGCTGGTGAAGAGAAGTTCTTTGATGTTAAACATGAGACGAAGAAACCGCATGTAAATATCCCACTGTCTGACACCAGCGAGAAAAACATTCACATGTACGACTCGGATAGTATAGGAGGCGAAGAAACAGGTTCCATTGTAGAGTCGAATGACTTTAACGGGTTGCCTGAAAACATTGACAAAGAAATGCATACTCTTGCTATATATAGAGTATATAAAGACAGTAAAAACATTGATGGAAAACTTGACGACAAAAGAATGCCAGACAAAAATTCTTCAACAGATTTTTGTGATAGAAACGAGTACTCTAATTCTGATACAAGCAAGCTACGCGAGGTAGAGCCAAGTACAAAAAACACGCCTGAAAAACCTGACCGGGCATTTGATAATTTGAATAATGACAACAAACCACCAAGCCTTCAAGCTTCTGTCCTGAAGAATATACATTGCAAGAAGTGTGATAAGATTTTAAACGACGGTGCCGCGTACGAGGCGCACAACTTCAGCGTGCACGCAATGTACACCTGTTTTGTCTGCCTAAACACGTTTACCAGCAGAAATAATATGAACCGCCACATTCGTATTCATTCTGGGACAAAACCATACTCTTGTCCGAAGTGTACCGAACGATTTACACGCAAAGATGACGTCAAAAGACATCTATTACGTCACAATGACAGTAAGCCGTTACGCTGTGCTGTGTGTTGTAGAGGATACACAGAGAAAATTGCCATTAAACTGCACATGCAGAGAGAACATGGATCTAACAACTGTCATTCGTGCCCATTGTGTGGCAAGTGCTACCCAAATATGGATGATTTTCAGCTTCATAGGAAATCACATCCTGAGTTTAGACAGTTCGCGTGTAATGTTTGTACCTTCACAGGTTCAAATTCTCTCATGTACTTAAAACATATGTTGGTACATGACAGTGATAAGAAATATACATGCGCCCATTGTAATGGCACCGAATTCAACGACCCTTTCATATACACTACTCACTTAAAAGAGCATAAATTAGACCCACTCGTAACATCGTTCAAATGTTGCTTCTGTGACATGTCTTTGATTACGTATGATCAGTTTGTCCGACATGAACATATGCATGCTCAAACAAAGAAACATATATGCAAAATATGCAGTAAAGTGTTTGAATGGTCTTCTAATCTGAAAGAACATATGCTGACCCACAGACAGAAGCACGAGAGCACGCCCTCATCGGAAGCTTCAGAAATAGACTTAGCTCACGAACAGAATAAATCAGATTCTCCAAAATGTGATGTAAATTTGAACGAGGTAAAAGGATCAGTGGATTACTGGTGTGCCGAATGCAGTGAGGGATTTGCAAGTGAACATAAACTGGAGAAACATATTTTAGAGACGCATGAAGTCGCTGAAAACTTGATTGTTGACAATACCTCTGACAGTACTACGAAATATAAACTGGAAACTATAGACGGTATGCCTTGCGATAAAGACATAAAATATTCTAATGTGTGTGTGACATACAGAAAATATGAAGATACACATATGGATAAAGAATTACCCAATTCAAACAGTTCTACGCAAATGCATTCTATTACAAAGACAGAGAAGTTACCTAGTACCACTAACAAAGGAGAAGATGGCACAAATATGATTAGAAATATTCAAGAGTACACTGAAGAGCCAGAAGACTTATCTACCCACCGAAAAGACATTATCATAACATCTAAATCTGAGCAGAATGATAATCAAATGTTAACAAATGAAACGCACGTATCAGCTAATGAGAGAATATCAAGTCAATTAAAAAGTTTTCGCCAGACGGAATCCTCTATTTGTGACGCTTTCAAAGTAAGTGACAAGCGTCTACAATCTGCTAAATCATATAATAAAGATGATGAAATCAAAGTAAATGCCGACAAATTCCAGGAAAATGGAAACGTACCAAGTATGTCAATTCTAAGAAGTGATAGTTTGCAAAGTGAAGAAACCAATGTTAATCCGACAAAACTACCAAAATTATACAATCTAGTGTTTGGGCAATCTTCAGTTGAAGACGATAAAGAAACCAAAACTGGACAGGGTTATGGTGCGGACATTTACAAAAGTGAATGCATCCCCAGCGACAACTTCCCAGTTATCAAAAAGATCAAAACGGAGAAAGTTGATGATGAATACAGTACTTTACAACTGTCCAGTCAAGCCGATATAAAAGTAGTTTCGCCTAATCCTGCAACCACACAACCAAATCTGCTTGATTTCAGCTCATCGGTTTACAATATAAATTCAGTTCTTGGGATGAACACGCCTTTTTCATCCGTAGATAACGCATCCGCGAGTGTAAAGATGAAAGTGCGAACACCCGGATTTGAAAAAGTAGTAACTCCTGAAGTCTTGTTCCGTACCAAGGCTCCATTTACTTGTGAGGATTGTAACCACGTCTTTGGTGATTTTACCAGTTTCGATCAGCACGGAATCGTTGTTCACCACAGCTTTATTTGTGAATATTGCGGGAAAATCTTTACCGCCAAACCTAATCGTGAACGGCATGTTCGTTATCACACAGGGGAAAAACCGTATAAGTGCGAATTGTGTGATGAAGCCTTTTTCCGCGGAGACGACCTCAAGTATCATAGGACAGCTAAGCATGGGGACATTCGTCCATATATATGTAAGGGTTGTCCAAGAACTTTTGTATGGAAAAAAGACTTCGAAAAACATATAAGGCGTTACCCGGACCACAGATAATAATTTTTTCCCGTAGGTGATCACAACGTTGAGTCAACGTGGCGTACTTTCGGGGTTTATCATTTTAGCTCACCTGAACGAAGTGCAGGAAGAGATCTTGCATTACGTTCGGTGTTGGCGTCGACGTTATAATCGACGTCGGCGTCCACATTTACGTTAAAACATCTAAGACATCACGAAAACACGCCTATATAATTTTGATCCCCTTGAACCCCACTTTTATACAGTAAAACTGGGGTTTACATGGGTAAACCTTATTTTTATTATTTCTGCTCTAAAATAAAGATTGCTGGTACTCGTTAGAACCGCCTCGATGAGGCGGTTCTAACGAGTACCCGCAATCTATATTTTGAGCAGAAATAAGAAAAATTTCACAATTTTTCATCTGAAAATTTTCCTTTTTGTGTGGTAAAATTTCCTATATATTTGAATAGGCGTGTTTTTTGTGATGGCTCATAATTTCCAAACCATATGATGGATTTGGTTCATGTTTGGTATGATAATAGATATAAATCCAAAGTTTTATTCAGCGATACTAGTACTGCCGCCCATGGACACGTCTTCAGGATCAAGGTCACGGACAAAGAAAATTTAATGCTAAGTTTTAAGGGCTAATATTTTCCAACCCAAATGATGGATTTGGTTCATATATGTGGTATGATTATAGTTATAGGTCCAAAGCTTTTTTCAGCAATACCTCCGTCCATGCCCACGACCTCAAGGTCAATGTCGCAGACTTAGAAAGTTTTATGTTAAAGTTATTTAAGATCTTACATTTTCCCAACCATATGGCGGATGTTGGTTCATATTTGATATGATGATAGATATACAGGCCCGTGCGCAGAATTGGGAAAAGAAGGGTGCGAATTTCAGGTATTTTGCAGAGGGGTTGCGAATCTTAAGTTAGGGGTCTAAACTTGATTTCTGATAAAAAAAACTGCATGAATTAGAGATGATTTTCAAAAAAAAAAAAGCGGGGTGTGTTTGTGCCCCTCGCACCCCCGCCCCTGCGTACGGGCCTGATATAAGTCCTATGGTTTATTCATCAATACCCCGCCAATGTCCATGACCTAAAGCTCAAGGTCAGCAATACCCCGAACATGCCCATTACCTCAAGCTCAACATCACAGAATTAGTTTTTTAAAAGCTTACTATTAAACCAAATGATGGTTTTGGTTCATATTTGGTACTAGGATAGACATAGGTCTAAAGTTTTAATCAGCATAACCTCCGCCCATGCCAATGCCCCTGACCTCAAGGTCAAGGTCACAGACTTTATGGTAATGTTTTTAAGACCTCATTTTTCCGAACCATATGATGAATTATGTTCACAAGTGGTATGATGATAGAGAAAGATCCAGATGGTATGATGATAGAGAAAGATCCAGAGGGTTGTTCAGCAATATCCCCACATGTGCTTATGACCTCAAGGAAACCTCCAAACCAGCTACGCTGTCTTATGGCACCTCTTGTTTAAGTGAACATTATGAAGCTTTGACTTTTTCTGTTTCAAAATAATTATGCAGTTCTGTTTTAGCCATTCCATTTGCTTTTTTTTTTTTTTTTTTTTTTTCATATTCATTCCAGTGTTCTGAATAAGGAGGCGTAGCGAAAAGATGTTTTTTTTTATATATATCATGATACAATTTTGCTGCGCTATACTCGTTCAGTAAGTTTACTTTTGAGTGATCTAAACTGTATTAAAACGTTGTCAACCAGAGATACCCAGCTTCGATGTAATTTGTATAGTCTTTTTTATTGTTCCGTATGATGTCGAAAATGGATATTCATTATTCGATTTATTTATATCTATAATTCGAATTTTTGATATATATTATTCGGCTGATTTATGGATATCATTAATTCGATTTATGGATATCATTAATTCTGATCGATTTATGGATATCCATAATTCGAATTATGGATATCATTAATTCGAATTATCATCCGGGATATCATTAATTCGGTCCATTTGTTTGTTTGATTTGAGGTTTAGCGTCCCCGTCAACACTGTAAAGGTCATTTTGGAGACGTTGCTTCCAATTTTGTGGGACTTTTACCCGACATTGAGATGAAATGACATCTCAAGCCCTGTCGCCCAATGAAACCAATAGGGTTTATTAGCATGGACGGTCCGCCTCGCACCGCGGTTCCTGGACAGGCTTAGATCCTCTAAGCTGTTTACCAGTACTAGTGTGCGGGCCGGATTCAGCTCTGCGTGGAAGCATCGTGCAGCCCATATATTTCTTCAAGCCCCTATGGGCGGGGGCGGAATTCGGTCCATTTATGGATATCACAAATTCAAATTATGTATATCAATTATTCGTCTTTGCAAATAAAAACAATAAATATTGACTAAATGACCAAAGGCTTTTGCAGTAAATTATGGCTGTCGATAATTCGAAATATGGATATCGTTTATTCAGCCTGATTTATAGATATCCATAGTTCGATTTATGGATATCAATAATTCGAATATCCATAAATCAGCGGACAAATGGATATCCATATTTTAATTTATTGATATCCATAATTCGAAATAGTGATATCCATAATCCGAATCATGGATATCCATAAATCGGTCTGAATTAATGATATCAATCCATCGATGTATGGATGTCTATAATTCGAATTATGGCTGATTTTTGGATATCACTTATTCGAATTGTGGATATACATATATCTAAAAATATAGATTAAATAGTAAAACGGCGCCCTGAAGTCCATACTTTGATGAACGTTAAAAAATTACCTTCATTTCTTAAAATTGCATATTTTGTTTCATAATAACCATGCGGTTTCATGTTAACTATTACATTTGCCTGTTGCATTTGTCGTTAATCAAAGATTCGGGGCATATTGTTTTTGGTGTCTGTTTGGTTGTCCTCAAAAACTTTAACATTTAATAATAACTGATAGCGCTTTCATGTTTTGCATGTATATACCTTGTCACATAACCATTCCAGTGGCTAATTTTTTACCTTATGACCTTGACGTTAGACGTACTTATTCAAAACTTTAACATTGGCCATAACTTTCGATTTAAGTGATATGGGTTTCATAATTCACTTGTGCATTCCTTGTCACAAGGCCCTTCTGCTGATGCCATATTTTCTTTTGTCTTATGACCTATTTGTCAATACTAACAGCCCCGAGGTGCTGTGACCACGTGATGAACTATCGCCCGAGACCTTTCCGTCAAAACTATCAGACAGGGGGTGTTATGGATCACGTGATGAACTATCGCCCGTGGCCTTTCAGTCAAAATTATCAGATGGGAGGTGCTGTGGACCACCTGATGAACTATCGCCCACGGCCTTTCAATCAAAACTATCAGACAGAAGGTGCTGTGGACCACCTAATGACTATCGCCCGTGGCCTTTCTGTCAAAACTAACAGACAGGAGGTGCAGTGGGCCACTTGATGAACTATCGCCCGTGGCCTTTCAGTCACAACTATCAGACAGGAGGTGTTGTGGACCACCTGATGAACTATCGCCCGCGGCAATTCAGTCAAAACTTTCAGACAGGAGGTGTTATGGACTACTTGATCCACTATCGCCCGAGGCCTTTCAGTCAAAACTATCAGACAGGAGGTGCTGTGGATCACTTGGTGAACTATCGCCCGTGGCCTTTCAGTCAAAACTATCAGACAGGAGGTGTTGTGGACCACCGGATGAACTATCGCCCGTGGCCTTTCAGACAAAACTTTCAGACAGGTGCTGTGGACCACTTGATGAACTATCGCCCGTGGCCTTTCAGTCAAAACTATCAGACAGGAGGTGTTGTGGACCAGATGATGAACAATCGCCCGCGGCCTTTCAGTCAAGACTTTCAGACAGGAGATGTTGTGTATCACTTGCTGAACTATCGCCCGTGGCCTTTCAGTCAAAACTATCAGACAGGAGGTGCTGTGGACCACCTGATGAACTATCGCCCGTGGCCTTCCAGTCAAAACTATCAGACAGGAGGTGCTGTGGACCACCTGCTTAAAAATCGCCCGTGGCCTTTCAGTCAAAACTATCAGACAGGTGGTGATATGGATCACCTGATGAACTATCGCCCGTGGCCTTTCAGTCAAAACTATCAGAGAGGAGGTGCTGTGGACCACCTGATGAACTATCGCCCGTGGCCTTTCAGTCAAAACTATCAGACAGGAGGTGCTGTGGACCACCTGATGAACTATCGCCCGTGGCCTTTCAGTCAAAACTATCAGACAGGGGGTGCTGTGGACCAATTGGTGAACTATCGCCCGTGGCCTTTCAGTCAAAACTATCAGACAGGTGGTGATATGGATCACCTGATGAACTATCGCCCTTGGCCTTTCAGTCAAAACGATCAGACAGGAGGTGCTGTGGACCACCTGCTTAACTATCGCCCGTGGCCTTTCAGTAAAAACTATCAAACAGTAGGTGCTTGTGACCACTTGATGAACCATCGCCCGTGGCCTTTCAGTCAAAACTATCAGACAGGAGTTGCTGTGGACCACTTGATGAACTATCGCCCGAGGCCTTCCAGTCAAAACTTTCAGACAGGAGGTGTTGTGGATCACTTGATGAACTATCGCCCGTGGCCTTTCAGTCAAAACTTTCAGACAGGAGGTGTTGTGGACTACTTGATGAACTATCGCCCGCGGCCTTTCAGTCAAAACTTTCAAACAGGAGGTGTTGCTGACTACTTGATGAACTATCGCCCGCGGCCTTTCAGTCAAAACTTTCAGACAGGAGGTGTTGTGGACTACTTGATCAACTTTATCCCGAGGCCTTTCAGTCAAAACTATCAGACAGGAGGTGTTGTGGACCACTTGATGAACTATCGCCCGTGGCCTTTCAGTCAAAACTATCAGACAGGAGGTGTTGTGGACCACCTGATGAACTATCGCCCGCGGCCTTTCAGTCAAGACTTTCCGACAGGAGGTGTTGTGGACCCTTTGATGAACTATCGCCCGTGGCCTTTCAGTCAAAACTATCAGACAGGAGGTGCAGTGGACCACTTGATGAACTATCGCCCGTGGCCTTTCAGTCAAAACTATCAGACAGGAGGTGCAGTGGACCACTTGAGGAACTATCGCCCGTGGCCTTTCAGTCAAAACTATCAGACAGGAGGTGCTGTGGACCACCTGATGAACTATCGCCCGTGGCCTGTCAGTCAAAACTATCAGACAGAAGGTGTTGTGGACCACCTAATGACTATCGCCCGTGGCCTTTCTGTCAAAACTAACAGACAGGAGGTGCAGTTGGCCACTTGATGAACTATCGCCCGTGGCCTTTCAGTCACAACTATCAGACAGGATGTGTTGTGGACCACCTGATGAACTATCGCCCGCGGCAATTCAGTCAAAACTTTCAGACAGGATGTGTTATGGACTACTTGATCCACTATCGCCCGAGGCCTTTCAGTCAAAACTATCAGACAGGAGGTGCTGTGGATCACTTGGTGAACTATCGCCCGTGGCCTTTCAGTCAAAACTATCAGACAGGAGGTGTTGTGGACCACCGGATTAACTATCGCCCTTGGCCTTTCAGACAAAACTTTCAGACAGGTGCTGTGGACCACTTGATGAACTATCGCCCGTGGCCTTTCAGTCAAAACTATCAGACAGGAGGTGTTATGGACCAGATGATGAACAATCGCCCGCGGCCTTTCAGTCAAGACTTTCAGACAGGAGATGTTGTGTATCACTTGCTGAACTATCGCCCGTGGCCTTTCAGTCAAAACTATCAGACAGGAGGTGCTGTGGACCACCTGATGAACTATCGCCCGTGGCCTTCCAGTCAAAACTATCAGACAGGAGGTGCTGTGGACCACCTGCTTAACTATCGCCCGTGGCCTTTCAGTCAAAACTATCAGACAGGTGGTGATATGGATCACCTGATGAACTATCGCCCGTTGCCTTTCAGTCAAAACTATCAGACAGGAGGTGCTGTGGACCACCTGATGAACTATCGCCCGTGGCCTTTCAGTCAAAACTATCAGACAGGAGGTGCTGTGGACCACCTGATGAACTATCGCCCGTGGCCTTTCAGTCAAAACTATCAGACAGGGGGTGCTGTGGACCACTTGATGAACTATCGCCCCTGGCCTTTCAGTCAAAACTATCAGACAGGTGGTGATATGGATCACCTGATGAACTATCGCCCTTGGCCTTTCAGTCAAAACGATCAGACAGGAGGTGCTGTGGACCACCTGCTTAACTATCGCCCGTGGCCTTTCAGTCAAAACTATCAGACAGTAGTTGCTGTGGACCACATGATGAACCATCGCCCGTGGCCTTTCAGTCAAAACTATCAGACAGGAACTGCTGTGGACCACTTGATGAACTATCGCCCGAGGCCTTCCAGTCAAAACTTTCAGACAGGAGGTGTTGTGGATCACTTGATGAACTATCGCCCGTGGCCTTTCAGTCAAAACTTTCAGACAGGAGGTGTTGTGGACTACTTGATGAACTATCTCCCGCGGCCTTTCAGTCAAAACTTTCAAACAGGAAGTGTTGCTGACTACTTGATGAACTATCGCCCGCGGCCTTTCAGTCAAAACTTTCAGACAGGAGGTGTTGTGGACTACTTGATCAACTATCGCCCGAGGCCTTTCAGTCAAAACTATCAGACAGGAGGTGTTGTGGACCACTTGATGAACTATCGCCCGTGGCCTTTCAGTCAAATCTGTCAGACAGGAGGTGTTGTGGACCACCTGATGAACTATCGCCCGCGGCCTTTCAGTCAAGACTTTCCGACAGGAGGTGTTGTGGACCACTTGATGAACTATCGCCCGTGGCCTTTCAGTCAAAACTATCGGACAGGAGGTGCAGTGGACCACTTGATGAACTATCGCCCGTGGCCTTTCAGTCAAAACTATCAGACAGGAGGTGCAGTGGACCACTTGAGGAACTATCGCCCGTGGCCTTTCAGTCAAAACTATCAGACAGGAGGTGCTGTGTACCACCTGATGAACTATCGCCCGTGGCCTGTCAGTCAAAACTATCAGACAGGAGGTGCAGTGGACCACTTGATGAACTATCGCCCGTGGCCTTTCAGTCAAAACTATCAGACAGGAGGTGCAGTAGACCACTTAATGAACTATCGCCCGTGGCCTTTCAGTCAAAATTATCAGACAGGAGGTGCAGTGGACCACTTGATGAACTATCGCCCGTGGCCTTTCAGTCAAAACTATCAGACAGGAGGTGCAGTGGACCACTTGATGAACTATCGCCCGTGGCCTTTCAGTCAAAACTATCAGACAGGAGGTGCTGTGGACCACCTGATGAACTATCGCCGGTGGCCTTTCAGTCAAAACTATCAGAACTGCGGTGCTGTGGACCACCTGCTGAGCTATTGCCCGTGGCCTTTCAGTCAAAACAAAGAGACCCGCGGTTCTGTGGACCACCTGATGAACCATCGCCCGGGGCCGTCAAAACTATCATTCCCCCGGTGCTGTGGATCGCCTGATGAACTATCGCCCGTGGCCTTTCTGTCAAAACTATCAGACAGGAGGTGTTGTGGACCACCTGATGAACTATCGCCCGCGGCCTTTCAGTCAAGACTTTCCGACAGGAGGTGTTGTGGACCACTTGATGAACTATCGCCCGTGGCCTTTCAGTCAAAACTATCAGACAGGAGGTGCAGTGGACCACTTGATGAACTATCGCCCGTGGCCTTTCAGTCAAAACTATCAGACAGGAGGTGCAGTGGACCACTTGGTGAACTATCGCCCGTGGCCTTTCAGTCAAAACTATCAGACAGGAGGTGCTGTGGACCACCTGATGAACTATCGCCCGTGGCCTTTCAGTCAAAACTGTCAGACAGGAGGTGCAGTGGACCACTTGATGAACTATCGCCCGTGGCCTTTCAGTCAAAACTATCAGACAGGAGGTGCAGTGGACCACTTGATGAACTATCGCCCGTGGCCTTTCAGTCAAAATTATCAGACAGGAGGTGCAGTTGACCACTTGATGAACTATCGCCCGTGGCCTTTCATTCAAAACTATCAGACAGGAGGTGCAGTGGACCACTTGATGAACTATCGCCCGTGGCCTTTCAGTCAAAACTATCAGACAGGAGGTGCTGTGGACCACCTGATGAACTATCGCCCGTGGCCTTTCAGTCAAAACTATCAGAACTGCGGTGCTGTGGACCACCTGCTGAGCTATCGCCCGTGGCATTTTAGTCAAAACAAAGAGACCCGCGGTTTTCTGTGGACCACCTGATGAACTATCGCCCGTGGCCGTCAAAACTATCATCCCCGCGGTGCTGTGGATCGCCTGATGAACTATCACCCGTGGGCTTTCAGTCAAAACTATTAGGCCCGAGGGGCTGTGGAACACTTATGTCTATCGCCCGAGGCCTTTCAATCATTATTGTCAGACCCGCGGTGCTGTGTACCACCTGATGAGCTATCCCCCGAGACCGTCAAAACTATCATCCCCGCGGTGCTGTGGACCGCCTGATGAACTATCACCCGTGGCCTTTCAGTCAAAATTATCAGGCCCGAGGTGCTGTGGAACACTTATGACTATCGCCCTAGGCCTTTCAATCATTACTGTCAGACCCGAGGTGCTGTGTGAGACCTGGTGAGCTATCCCCCGAGGTCGTCAAAACTATCATGCCTTAGGTGCTGTGGACCACCTGACGAACTATCACCCGAAGGCTTCAGGCCTTCGGGTGATAGTTTATCAGGTGGTCCACAGCACCTCGGTGCTGTCACCCAGAAAGGTATGAAATAATTGTATAATATCTGACAGTTATTCTGTCTACAAGTCCGTGCTTGACTACCCTTGTAAAGCCTTGTTTATCAGATGACGTCGCGTCTGAGAGTGTAATAACGCCATGTAATATTTTCGATAATGAACTAGTGGATTAAATATGCAAATTAGCTAGATACGTCCCGTAACGTTACATGTACGACGTCCTTAACGACGTCGCATTTACTAACGGCGGAAAATTGTTATTTTTGTAAACAATCGTGAATAAAATGCGTTTTAAATGGCATATGATAAATAGAATCTTGCATTCGTGCTCATGTACTATTGAATTTATTAAACTCGTTGAGGAAAAGGGATAAAATGCTCGGCAAAGCCTCGCATTATATCCCTTTTCCTCAACTCCTTTAATAAATTCAATAATACATGAACACTCATGTAAGATCATCTATTTATAAAACCCTTGTTTATATAGGGAAAAGCGGTGAATACGCTATTTTTATAATTCTTGCTCTAAAACATAAATTGTGAATACTTGTTAGAACCGCCTCAGTGAGGTGGGAACAAGGAAAACATCAAAGGTTTTCCTCTGAAAAAATGCTATTTTTAGACATGAAATACACCATTTCATGAGTTTATAGGCAGCGAAAAAATGCCTTATAGATATACAACAACAACACCATTATTGCTACGGATTGTGAAGATTGTAAACACTTTCTGACGCCATTCCCAGTTTCGATCTGCAAAAGAAGTCGTTGTCCGTCGCAGTCTTGTTTGATAATACTGCGGGAATATCTTTGCTGCCAAACCAAGTCGTGGGCGGCATGTTCGTTATCACAAAGAAGACTTAGAATACCAATGGCACTGTCAGATTCTACAAGAAATTCTTGAGAATCGAACCCATTTGGGGATGAAACTGAATTTTCATAGGGTCTATATAAAATCTTCAGATGTGTATATATGGAATTTATATTGATTTGAGATGAGAAATAGTGGACAATGCACCTGTTGTTCCCGTGAAGTTAGTCTGGCAATGCTCAACACAGGCAACTTATACTGGCCACCAGCCTTACAACACCGGTTATATACAAAAATCATGCTATAAATCTTACATATCAATCCTGCAAAAGCAATGCATGCTGGTCAGCGGCGACACTAGCAGTATACTACTCCTGCTGGTGATTAACCTTATTTCACCGACAGAACATTACTCCTGCTGGTGATAAACCTTACACCACCGGCAGTACGCTACTCTTGCTGGTGATAACCTTACACTACCTTACTGCTGGTGATAAACCTTACCCCACCGATAGTGCACTTCTCCTGCTGGTGTTAAACCTTATGCCACCGACAGTACACTACTCCTGCTGGTGACAATGCTTACATTACCGACAGTACGCTATTCCTGCTGGTGATAAAGCTAACACCACCGACAGTACACTACTACATCTAGTGATAAACCTTACCCTACCTACTCTTGCTGGTGATAAACCTTATCGCACCGATAGTACACTACTCCTGCTGGTGATAAACCTTAACTCCTGCTGGTGATGAACCTTTACACTACCGGCAGTACACTACTCCTGCTGATGAAAAACCTTACACCACCGACAGCACATTACTCAGCTGGTGATTAACCGTACCCTACCGACAGTACACAACGCTTGATGGTGATAAACCTTACACCACTGACAGTACACTACTCCTGCTGTTGACAAACCCTACATAACCACCAAGGAATGTTAGGCAATATTATACCACCTTCCATCACTGGCAGGTTATGTTTGACAACACAGCACTCCTGTTTATGAAATGGCAGACTTCACCAACATTAGAAATGTATTACCCACATTAATCACGAAAAAACACCTATATAATTTTGACCCTATCGAACCCCACTTTTACATAGTAAAACTGGGGTTTACAGTGTTATATATTATTTTACTTATTTCTGCTCATAAACATAGATTGTGGGTACTCGTTAGAACCGTCTCGTCGAGACGGTTCTAACGAGTACCACAATCTACGTTTTGAGCAGAAATAAAAGAAAAATATCAGATTTTTTTATCTGAAACTTTCCAGTTTTTGGTAGTAAAGTTGTCAATATATTTGAATAGGCGTGTTTTCGTAATGGCAAAGGGACTGTTTAACATAGTAAATCAACATGGTCAGTGTCTTTGATAATAATGTTTATCATATGAATATGAGTCTGAGGGTGTAATAACGCCATGTAATATTTTCGATAATCCACTAGTGAATTAAATATACAAATTAGCTAGATACGTCCTGTAACGTTACATGTACGACGTCCTTAACGACGTCGCGTTTACTAATGGCGGAATATTGATATTTTTGTAAACAATCGAGAATAAATTGCGTTTTAAATGCCATATGATAAATACAAGCTTGCATTCGTGTTCATGTGTTATTGAATTTATTAAACTCGTTGGGGAAAAGGGATAAAATGCTCGGTAAAGCATCGCATTTTATCCCTTTTCCTCAACTCGTTTAATAAATTCAATAATACATTTCCACTCATGTAAGATCCTCTATATGAGCCCCGCCAAGCGAATTTGTGTCTTCGAGCATTCCGTCATGACAAATTTTAACTGCGCATGCCCAGCCATTCAGAGGGGCCAGGGACATGGCTTTCTGTCTGAAGGTTCCTCTTGATTCACTGCTTTTATGAGCGAGCAGCGAAGGTTCTGGCGAGACTGCGCGGATGCGCAGGCTCGCCTGAACCTTCGCTGCTCGCATAGGCGATAAGTACCAAAATCACTTGACGGGGCCCATATAATCTATGAGCCTTGGACATTTTATTTTACATATATTTTGAGGTTTAGATGCCACTGCAGGAGAAGTACACCACAATTATGCAAATCGACCATTCAGGTCAGGAAAGCCTGATAAGGTAATAATCTAGCTGAAATTAAGTACATCAACCGTCGATGATTTTTAGGTCAGTAGAAAGTATTATAGGGCATTTCTGATTATAGCATGCAATTATTTAACCCCCTTAATTAGACCCCCGCCATTTTCAAGAGGTGGAGAGGGGCATAGAGTACTACCGTGCGTACGAACAATGGTTTCCGTGCGACATTTGTCGAAAACATTGGTGGATTGTATTCATGTTTCATACACAGGTATATATTCATAAAATACAGGTCAAGTTCGATTTCAGGTAAGATCCAATAATTACTATGAGAGTAATGGTCCTTTTTCAACTTCATTTTAACATGGAGCATGTTTTCCGTGCGATATATTTTGAAATATTTGTGGACTGGTTCTGTGGCGGTTTATTTATGTTGTTGTTTGTTACTTACTGTGTGTATCACTTGTGTCTTTTCATTTTGGATGGCCATATGGCCATTTTATGGAAAGTAACTGTCCTTATGGCCTTCCTTTGTTTAGGTTTCTATTATGGTCTGGTCGCTTAATGTTTGTGTTTCTTTCCCTTTGGTGTCTTTGATGGGTGGAGTAAGTTAATTGTATCGATTCCTGATCTTTGTTTTACTTCTACCTTTCATATTTTATACACAGGTATGTAATCATAAAATACAGGTGAAGTTCGATGTACCGCAAAATCAACCAATTATGATAAAAATTATGACCCTTTTTCAACTTCATTTTTACAAGAAGAAAGGTTTCCGTTTAATTTCATTGCAAAAGATTAGTAGACTGGATTCATACATTATACAGAGGTATACACTCATAAAACACAGGTCAATAAAATCAACCTTACAACACCGGTTATATACACAACTCATGCTGGCGATAAACCTTACATCACAGCGATACACAACATTCTTACCTGACATCACCTGCAAAAGCATAATCGTACATCATGGTGAAAAATAGTATTGGTGCACGTAATAAAACTTAACACCACCGACAGAACACTACTGCTGGTGATGGACTGCATGATGCTTCCGTGCAGAGCTGAAACCAACCGCACACGAGTACTGGTAAACCGCTTAGAGGATCTAAGCCTGCCTAGGCAAAGCGGTGCGAGTCGGACCAGCCATGATGTTCATTGGGCAACAGGGCTTGAGATGTCATTTCATCTCAATGTCGGGTAAAAGTCCCACAAAATTGGAAGCCACGTCTCCAAAATGACCTTTACAGTGTTGACGGGGACGTTAAACCTCAAATCAAACAAAACAATAAACTTACGTTATTTGACGGGCCTCCTCGGGGCTTGGAGAAAATAGGATTGGGCTGCAGGATGCTTTAACGCAGAGCTGAAACCAAGCAAAGTGATGCGAGTCGGGACCGTCCCTACATATAAACCCTTTTGGTTTGTTTGGGCGGCAGGGCTTGAGATGTCATTTCATCTCAATGCCGGGTAAAAGTCCCACGAAATTGGAAGAAGCGCCACCAAAATGACCTAATGGTGTTGACGGAGACGTAAAACCTGATCACAAACAAGCAAACACCATGTTTGGCATTACACTAATCGTACTGGTGATAAACCGTGCATAACTAAATATACACCCATGTAGTAACCGGTACAATTCCGGAATTGTCCTGCGCAAAGTAGGAATTCTCACTTTGCTGCGCAATTCCGGAAATGTCATGCGCAAAGTAGGAATTCTCACTTTGTTGCGCAAAGTGAGAATTCCTACTTTGCGCAGGACAATTCCGTATTTGTACTGATGCTTACTTTGTGCAGAACATATACATGCTTGGGATAAACCTAACATTTGACAATCCTACACCGAACCATGCAAAAATGTTTTTATGCCCCCAACTTCGAAGAAGTTGATGGGGCATATTGGTTCTGTCCTGTCCGTCAGTCTTGCAGTCCGTGCGTCCGTCTGTCCGTTACGCTTTATACATATTTGAAACAGAAAAATGGTTTTGCTAGGATCTTGAAATTTTATATATGGAATGAGCATGAAAATTAAGCGAACCCGTATTTTTTTTTTTCTTTTCCGCCGGACTTGTCTTTGCAGAGGTATGCCCCTTTTTGGACTTATACATTGTGGCTATAGGGAAACCTTGTGAACAAAATATCTGGAGAACCGCTTGAGCTAGGCTCATGATAATTAGTATACATGCAGTTTGGTCTAAGGTGTAGATGACCTGATTAACTTTTGACGAAATTCCGAAAATATTTAACGGAGTTACGCCCCTTTTCGATCCCGGGCTTCTCCAGACTTTCAGATGAGTCTTTAAACCGAGGTCCAGTCTCCGTATGACCTGAGCTGTTGGTGGGACGCAAAACTCAAAACACTCACTCACAGCACAAAGCATAGACTCAAGCTTTTTGTAAAAGCTAATACTTGTACTGTTAAAAAGGATATCAGTTTGTCTGCTTTAAACATAGCAAATTATGACACTTATTATCTTTGCAATAACTTTTGATTCGTTAAACTGGCATTTCTACTATCACAGTTCGTGATACTTTTCCAGTTTTGTTCCAAACATAGATTGTAGGTGCCCCCAGTTAACAGGGGCTGCGCACTGTCGCAATAGCTGGTTCCTAAGCGGTGGATGTCCTGGACGTCCTAGCCTCCTTCTTTCCGTGTCCATGACACTTACGAGTAACTCATCCAGTGGCCACTCAACGTTGAATCTGTGTTGTTTCAACGTTGATCCAACGTTGTATGCTTACAAAGACATGTTTTAATAAGAGTATGTGAACTCGGCTTGGGATGCGCGGGTTGCCCAACACTAATGGGCGCCCTTTTACTATTTATTGCCTATTTATAGATTCCAATAACTATTTATGAACATCCATAATTCGAATTATGGATCTCAATAATTATTTATGGATATCAATAATTATTTATGGATATCCATAATTCGAATTAATGATATCTATAATTCGAATTATGGATATCCATAAATCGATCAGAATTATGGATATCCATAAATCGAATTATGGATATCCTTTATTCGATTAATGGATATCTTTAATTCGAATTATGGATATCCATGAATCAGTCGAATTATGGATAGCCATAATTCGATTAATGGATATCCATAATTCAGATCGATTTATGTGGATAGGCCCTATCCATAATTCGATTTATGGATATCCATAATTCGTCTTGGCAAATAAATGCAATAAATAATGACTGAAACCAAATGTTTTTGTGGTATTTAAGAATATCCATAATTTGATATATATATATATATATATATATATATATATATATATATATATATATATATATATATATATATATATATATATATATATATATATATATATATATATATATATATATATATACATAATTCAACCCGATTTATAGATATCCATAATTCGATTTATGGATATCAATAATTCGAATTATGGATATCCATAAATCAGTGGAATAATGGATATCCATATTTTGATTTATAGATATCCATAATTAGAATTAGTGATATCCATAAATCACTTTGAATTAATGATATCCATAAATCGAATTATGGATATTCATAATCCGATTTATGGATATCTATAATTCGAATTAAATAGAAAAACGGCACCCCATAAACACTCACTAATATTTTACTTTACTTTACCACGACGGAATAAATCGAATTCCAAACTCCATACTCCAAACTCCAAGCCAGCTTCATACGTTTTTTAATAAACTGATTTCTGTCGGCTCGGAGCTATAGTTTTAAGGTAACCGGGTGCCATACAAGGCACTATATTAGCACTTCCCCCTACCTAAAATTGAGTTTGTTTGATTTGAGGTTTAACGTCCCCGTCAACACTGTAGTTCATTTTGGAGACGTTGCTGGACTTTTACCCTACCTAAAATACAGATTGAGTTAGAAAAGACCTATTGGGTTCGAGATACATCTTATATAACGACCCGATCCGAAGGACGGTGTACTTTTTTGGCATTCATCCCCTGCAACTGATGTCAATGGAGCGTATTCGGACACCGAAATAATCACCGCCTCCGGGGATCGAACCGGGGGCCTCTAGCATCAGATGCAAGTGCACTGACCACTGAGCTCCTTTAAGCAAAGTCACGTCGACGTCGATGCAACGGCGTGACGTTGCACGCACGCTGCATGCCCACGGTGTGTGTGTGTTTGGGATGGGGTATGTCCATGCACCCTACCCATGCCTAGACGGTTTCTGGCAAACAAATACAAATACAAATAATTTATTGGTCTAAAATCCAACCACAGGATTGTCACCAAACACAATACAATTTCTTATTTTTACCTATATGATTCTAGATCTTTTTTTTTGGGGGGGGGGGGGGGTTTGGGTTTTACGGCCCTTTGAAGATTATTTCACTCATATCGAGCCGATCGTTAATCATAGGTGGGCGAAAACCGGAGTACCCGGAGAACAACCACCTGACCTTCCGTTGCAGAACTTGGCGTCTCACACGTGACCCGAGCGAGGCTCGAACCCACGGCGGTGAGAGACCTAATGACTAAGAGTCAGCGCTCTTATCCATTAGGCCACGGAGGCCCGTTGATTCTAGATCTACTATGACATTTAATATAGCCTTATGCATTATATTTGGTTTAATATGTAGTAGTACGGACAATACGATTTCTGAAATAGATTCACCCCTTTGTCACCGACAGCCGTCCCCCAGCCGGCCAAAGACAATCAGCGCCAGAACATAGGCCACCGGAACCCCCTGACCTTGAAAGGTCAGATGGTTCCCGTCCCCTGCCCCCCCCCGCCCTAAAACCACCACGAGCAAGCCAGGAACCGGCCGACACTGCACAAATGGTGAGTACTCTTCGTGCAGATCTGATTTCAAATCCACAAATACGATAACTGATTATGTCATCCAGCATGTAGTACACCATAAAATCACATCGCAAAATCACGCCTATACAAATGTATTGAAAGTTTTTACAACAACAAAAAAAAAAAAAAAATAAAATAAAATAAATAAATAAATAAAAAAAGAGGATCTTCTAAAAATTCTGATATCTCCCCACATCCCCGCCCAGACCACAGACCGCGGGGACCCGATAGAACCGCCTCGACGAGGCGGCCCCATCGAGCACCCACAATCCACACTTCCGGCAGAAACAAGAAAAACATTGTATACTCCCCTAAACCCCAGTTTATAAAAATGAACTTGTAAGGGTGTGTTAGCTGCCATCAATAAAATTCCTATCAATACAAAGCCCCCCCCCCCCCCCCCCCCCCCGCCTATCTATCTTCATATACTGAGTCGGTCAAACTTGGCCATTACCTCAGTTGGGTGGTGCGCTAAATTTAGAATTTAGCAAAAAAAAAAAAAAAAAAACACACCCACTGGATGAGTTCTTAAAACTATTTACAATCTGCTTTCAGAGGTGTACTAAAACGCACACCTCTGGATCCCAATCTACACTATGCGGGCTTTGAACTCCTCTGCAGTTTTGGCATTTACCACAGAGGAGGGAAGACTATTCCACTGAGGAATAGTTCTAGGGAAGAAAGAATTCTTCAGGGCATCACTATAGGCCTGGTACCTACGATATTGACTGTTGTTTAGTTTTGATGCCCTTGTTTGAGTTGAAGTAGTCACAGGGGTCAAGTATTTATCTTTATTAAGAGACACTGTGTCAGAGTGAATCTTATAAAAGAAGGTTAAAGAGGACTGCTCGCGACGGGCCTCCAAGGATGGCCACTCCAGCTCATCGAGCATATCACCAACACTGCTTCTGTTCCGCCATCGCCTGCAGGTCCATCGGGCAGCCGTTCTCTGAACCTTCTCAACCTGCTGAACCTGAGTTTTAACATGGGGGTGCCAAACAGGTGATGCATACTCTAATTGAGGTCTAACCAAGGTTTTGTATGCAACACCCTTTGTCTGCCTAGGTGCAAAAGCCAAATTACGTCTAAGAAACCCTAATGTCCTAGTTGCTTTAGAGGTAATCTCAGAAATATGTTGACCCCAATCAAGATTATCAGTAATGGTGATACCAAGATATTTTGCGGATTGGACATGTTCCAAAGTATGCTGATGTAATGAGTAGTTGAATTTAATCTGCTTGTCTGGAGGGTGCCGTGACACCCTCATTGAATGACATTTGGCCACATTGAACTTCATTTGCCAATCGGCCTCCCAACGTGCTAGGCTATCCAGGTCATCTTGTAAGATAAGACAGTCAGAAGTAGTATATATGTTCCTATACAAAACACAATCATCAGCAAACAAACGAACAGATGACCTGATATTATCGGGAAGATCATTAATAAATATCAAGAAAAGGACCGGTCCAAGTACCGAACCTTGTGGGACACCGGACAAAACAGGGACTGGATCCGACGCTTGGCCGTCAAGTACAACTTGTTGAGTGCGTCCAGAGAGCCATGAGCTAACCCACTTAAGAGTGGATCCTCTAATCCCATAATGATCTAGTTTGTACAATAGCCTCCTGTGAGGTACCTTGTCGAAGGCCTTTGCAAAATCCATGATAATCAGGTCAGTCTGTTTGTGGCCACGATTAATGGCCCCATCCAGATTGCTCACTATGTCATGGTAGAACTGAACTAATTGAGTTTCACAAGACCTTCGACTTCGGAAACCATGCTGGCAGTCAGCAAGAATGCTTTCAAAGGCTAGGTGCTTGTTAATGTTGCTGACTAATATATGCTCCAGGGTTTTGCAACAGATGCATGTGAGCGACACCGGTCTGTAATTCGCAGCATCGTATTTTTCTCCTTTCTTAAAGACCGGGGTTACGTTTGCTTGTCGCCAGTCATCTGGTACAGTGCCCCGAGCAAGTGATTCATTGAAAATAAAGGCCAGCAGGGGAGATATTTCAGCACTACATTCCTTAAGCACCCTGGCATGCAGACCGTCAGGCCCAGATGCCTTATGTATGTTGAGCTTGTCCAACAGTTTTGCGACCCCTTTGGGGTCAACTGTTATGTCCCCCATAGAGGGGAACGGACTTGTACCTTTTGATGGTAGCTCACCGTCAGCTTCACGTGTAAACGCCGATTGAAACTGCTTATTACATATATTTGCCTTTTCGCGTGATTCAGTTTTCAAAATTCCATTTTCTCTAAGTGAAGTGATCCCAAATGATTCTTTTTTCAGGGACTTTACAAATGACCAAAATTTCTTAACTTTTCCATTCTTCTGGGGGCCCTCGGGATCAGTATTTTCATCATCAAAGGTAAAGATGCTGGAAACATGATTCCAATATGCATCTCTAATTACCTTTTGTACATGTGCTCTGAACCTTTTGTAATGGTTCTTCACGTCGGGATTGCTAGACTTACGAGCACGAAAGTACATTCTGTCACGTCTTCTGATTAGGTGTTTGATCGTGTTATCGATCCATGGTACACTATGCTTTGTTTTGGTCATTTTTATTGGTATGTACCTTTCCATGGCCGTCGTAAGTTCGGTCTTAAAACTGACCCACAAGTCATTTACTGACATGCGAGAGAGGTCAGAGGAAAGGAAGGAATCCTTAAATCGCGCCATATGGTCTCGCAGACCATCCATATCCGCACGCTTATATAAATATATTTTACGCGGGACCTGTCGGATTCGCTTTGCTTTTATGTCATACTCAATATAAACTATATCATGATCGGCCTTGCCGATCGGGGGCATCCCTTTGACACGACTAACTGGGGATGGAGAATTTGTAAATAGCAAATCCAGGGTTTTTTCTTGCCGGGTGGGTATATTTACGACTTGAGAGAGGCAATGTTCTTTTACTATATCCAAAAGCTGTTGTTGCGTTTGCCTTTTAGACACCCCATGGGGTACCTGCTGGTTGCACCATTCAATATCACCACAATTGAAGTCCCCTCCTACCAATATGTGGGCATTTCCATTTGACATTATCCTAGCCAAGGATGTATTGAAGGCCTCAAGATAATCTGGGTCAATCTGATCTGGTGGACGATAAAAAGATCCAAGGTACAGAGTCCTACACCCAATAATGTTCAACTTACACCAAACTATTTCACAGTCGGTGTCCAACTCCGGAGTTTCTGTGCAGAGCAGGTCTCTTTTAAATGCCACGAAGACACCACCATGGGCATCTCCAACTCTGTCTTTCCGGATGGCCTCGAATGAATCTGGGAAAATTTCCGAGTTTTTGATATCTGGGGTTAACCAAGACTCATTCCCCAAAATGATGTCTGGTTTAGCCGAGTCGATAATTGTGTGAATTTCAGCCCTTTTATTCTTAATTGACTGACAATTCATAATCA
The DNA here is from genome assembly GCA_963580285.1 of Lucinisca nassula. NCBI lineage: Eukaryota > Metazoa > Mollusca > Bivalvia > Lucinida > Lucinidae > Lucinisca > Lucinisca nassula. The sequence continues at coordinate 85,904,938 of OY757016.1, read as the reverse complement.
AGATTCTGAGGGGGTGGTTGAGGACCGCTTTTTTGGTCCTCGGTTTAGCTCCTCTTGGTTGCTGCACAATGGGCGAAGAAGCTGCAGTTGGTGGGCCAATATTGTCTGGTATCGGACTATCAGGCTCGGACAGGGATGATAATGGATCAAATCTATTATGAGTATCTAAAGTTGCTGAGTCACCAAATAGCGATGTGGAAAAGTTAGGCATTCCACATTTCAAGCAATCCCATGCCATGCTTGTACTCAATGGACTAGTATAAATGCTATACATAGTTGAAGACATGCCTTGACAGCCTATATGATACCAGACATTACAAGTATCACAACAAATTCCTCGGTCATCCCAACCAACACTTTCAGTACAGACCCCACATGGGAAATGTGTACTGTTACTTCGGGAATCTGGACCAGGATTAGTTTCAACATCCCAAGCATTTCCTATCATCACTGTAAATATGTATAAATAACAAATCGGGGTTTCGAGAAATATATATATAGATTGGGCTGCATGATGCTGACCTCCCTGCACCGCGCTAAAATGGTGATTTTTTGTTTTGTTTTTTTGACGGTAGGGTTTGAGGAGTCAGCGTTCACGCCATAATTCTCTGTACTCGGCATATCCAGGTACGTATTTGTTTACACTACGGATCACGCTTTATCACGCCTCCAGCGCATGAGATTTCTTTCGACCAATCAAAATTGAGATAAGCGTCACACACAACAAGAGTTCGCAAAGTTTTTGAGGACAGATGACACAGAAATCTTTATTCATTTCATCATTTGCACACTGGTCGTACTAACAGCATCTCAATTTGTCTGAGCAAAAGTAATTTGCTGCAATTATGGAAAGAAAAGTGATAAATTTTGCACCTGGGCCTGCCAAACTGCCAGAAGAGGTAAATATTTTTTTATCAACGATTATGTCATTGAGGCCGCGCCGTATGTTCTCCATATTAGGTATAAGATTCCTAATATGGGAGTCGATGACTTGTGCCTAATAAGGAGAATCTACGTTTTTAAGTATTGAGCAGTTACTCGCAGTTTTATTTTCTTGTATGTTGACATGTCAACCCGGGGTTGTCAACATGTATACTGGCTTTATGTAATAATAATTAGGTTATATCAATACATTTTTCTAGTTACATGCAAAAATGTGACTTATGGCTTGTAGTGCCTGTAAAAGAGCTATTTACTGGTATCCACATTTGTTATTGCGATGTCACATCAACATTAGTGCAATGTCATGTCGTATCTATGTCAGTGCAACGTCATGACATTGATTTGACTAATCTTCCATGTGACCCTCTTTTTCCTCTGCCTGGGTAGATACATGTACTAGTACTAAGCAATGTGGATAAAGTCTCAATTAAACCAATAGGGTTTAGACGCATGGACGGGCCGACACTGCTGCGAGTCGGCCCGTCCATGCGTCTAAACCCTATTGGTTTAATTGGGCGGCAGGGATTGAGATGTCATTCCATCTCAATGTCGGGTAAAAGTCCCACAAAATTGGAAGCGACGTCTCCAAAATGGTTTCTGGTCAACTCGTACCTAAGTCAACTCGTACCTTAGTCAACTCGTACCCGAGTTTGGTCAACTCGTACCTTAGTCAACTCGTACCTAAGTCAACTCGTACCTTAGTAAAAATAAAATTTGTTTTGGGGTAAGTTTGGCTTAAGTACACATATATACAGGTCAGCTTTATGGTCTATGCAGACTCCTGATTCTTTTCCCGATGAAAGACGATACATAGTGTGTGCATGACGCCATTACGCACGTGCGCCAAAATGGCGCCTTTCATGTGTATAACCCCCATATCCCTTTAGCCAGACATAATTTATGGGTGCTCGTTAGAACTATCCCTGTGGGGCAGCTCTAACGAGTGCCAACACTCTATGCTCCAGAGGGATGTGATTGGTACATAACACCATGCTCAACATAAGACGAACTTCATATGTAAATGAAAATAACGAGAAAAATATACATGTACTTGTAGAACTTACATTTCATGCTCATTTACAAATAAAATATAGTTATACAATTACAATTTGTTCTCATATATGCTCAAAACATAAATGTTGGCTAACATAAATGTTGCATATTCCTTATTACTGTTACTTTACGATATCACATCCGTGCAATATAGTGTGTCTTTCACATCTCCAAAATGGCAACTTTTCTTACGAAAATCTGTTATTTATTTTTTTTTTATTTATACTTCAAACATAGGCTGTGATCTTTAGTTGGAACGACTTCGTTGAGGCTGTTCTAACGAGTACCCTCAACCTATAAGGACTCGCTAGGAGCGGCATCTTCAAGCGACCTGAAACATTATCATAGCATACACATTCCATATCAAACAAATCGTCGATTTTACCTCACAATTTGCATAATTATTATCATCATTATTATCATCATCGGTAATAACGGCTAAAGAGTATCCACAACTGAAGAAGTGTTCGTTATATTTGAATAGGCGTGTTTTCGTAATGCCAGGATAATTTTCCCCTTTAATTGCAATAAATAAATAAATAAATCAATCAATAAATAAATAAATAAATAAATAAATAAATAAATAAATAAATAAAATGAATAGATAAATAGATTGATCACTAGTCTAAAAATATCAAATAAATTAAATCAGTATTACCTGTCCCCCAAAGACGATGCTGTCAACGGTCGCAGACATCGCAACTTACGGCATGCTGACGTCCACCAACAACCTTACCACATGCAATGCACAAATCAGACATTTTGATGAAAGTTTTTTTAAGCTTTGATTCTCAGTACGAGATTTCAAAGATGAATGATACTGCAAGGATTCTGTACTTCTTATATATCCAGTAATCGGCAGCAATTCAAAAGAAAATAATGCACAAAAGATAATTGACCTTAAACTCCTGCGTGTCATTAAGTTTTGTCAGAACGAAAACAGCCGCTCGCCGGCAAAATTAAAGCAATTAAAAACAGTCTTTAATGAAGGACGATTAGATTAAACTAGAACCGATAATCGTTTTTTACACCCACATTAATCGGTACACGATTAACTATAGTTTGAATTGAATTAACCCAAATGGAATCTTCCATCTTATATATTTCGAAATTTAGGGGTGTCAGGTTGTGTTTTCTTCAAAATTTATTCGGGAAGTGGCTTAACGTTTTCAAACAGCGTCCGCCCTGATCAGACGACGCCGCGTTCTGCGGCGTCTGATCTGGGCCTGCAGTGTTTTACAACCCAAATGGCATCTTCCATCTTAAATATTTCGAAATTTAGGGGTATCGATCAGGTTGTGTTTTCTTCAAAATGTATTCGGGAAGTGGCTAAACTTTTTCAAACATCATACGACGCCGCATTCTGCGGCGTCTGATCTGGGCCTGCAGTGTTTGACAAGGTACCCCTTTGTGGGTTTCTGGCACTGAATGGGTTAAACGTGAACAGTAAAATAATAATTATAATAATAATAAAACTAATAATAACTACAGCAGGTTGATGGCGCGCCATCGCATATCCCCGCGTTCTGCGGCGTCGGATCTGGGCCTGCAGTGATTGACAAGGTACCCCTTTGTGGGTGTCTGATACTGAATGGGTTAAAAGTGAATAATAATAATATTAATAATAATAATAATAATATCAATAATAAGAATAATATATAACTAGAGCAGGTTGATGGCGCGCCATCGCATATATCCCCGCGCTGTGAAAATCATGTTACAATAAAAGGACCCAAAGTACTTCTCTCTGGCCTCCGGTGAACTCAAGACATGTCTCGGGGCAAGTTATGACCCATTTCAGCTATTGTTCGAAAAAAAAATAGGGTGTCCCACCTACCCCTAGGGTACGAGTTGACCAAAATAGGTACGAGTTGACTAGGGGTTACGAGTTGACCAAAGAACGGGTACGAGTTGACCAAAAACAGGTACGAGTTGACTTAGGTACGAGTTGACTTAGGTACGAGTTGACCAGTTACCTCCAAAATGACCTAAATAGTGTTGACGGGGACGTTAAACATCAAATCAAACAAAGGACTCGAACCAGCTACCAATCAATCTCAAATCTGATGCTGTACCACTGCACCACAGCGCTCCACTTCAGCATGTACCGGTACATGCTCCGAGAACCCTTTTTGCTTGGTGCAGCCCTGATTCCAGCGTAATTTGCCCTACATTCACCATATTTGCATTATTTCCTGGCTCCCAGCTTGCACATTGTCAATTTTGGAAAAACAGGTAACCAGACCCCCCTGACCTTTCAAGGTCAGTGGGGTCTGGTTACCTGTTTTCTCCAACTATGATAACCTTCAGACTAGGAACCAGCAGATAATGCAAATAAGGTGAATGTATTTACATTTTGTTCAAATCGGACGTTTTCATTTTTATTGGCAGTTTCGGGTTGTCAATGTAAACAGAAATGGAAATATCATGCAGTATATAAAGAAAAATGAACACAGACCACCTGTACTCTCCGAATCAGTGTAAGATAGATTTTTATTTCACAGAAAGAAGTATTTTCATGAGTGGCAAAGTCAGAAAGTGTTCAGGACTGAAATAAAAATTGATTTTACACTGTAATGATCAAATTTTCTGTTTCTTTCCTGCTTTAAATTGTAATTTGTCATGCAATTTCAAAGCATCAGCCATCATCACCAAGAACAAACATTTTCTAGGGCAATTTTGCATCGATTTAGAGTTGTTCAGCATGTCAATTGGGTGTAATGCTGGGTGTAAACAAGTTTGCACTGGGAAGATAGCTTGGAATGGAACTTGATCAAATGTATCTCTTGAAATTTGCATTTAAAGAATGTCTGCAGTTGCTAAGCTTGACTTGCATCGCATGCATTTTGTTTGGTGCGTAGGTGGAAAATGTGGTGTCATCGAAGTCGCAATGAAGTGAAAACTGAAAACGTGCATGGCGTAATTTCTGTCACACATTTATAAAGTTTAAGTAAATTTACTTTTCACAAACAGATAATGTATGTTATTTTATTAGCATACATCGTCACCTTAGCACAAAAAGTCAATAAGTGCAATACAAAATGTATTGCAGTTATTGACTTTTTGCGCTAAGGTGACGACATGTACATTGTATTCACAAACAGTGAAAATTAAAAATCATATTGCCACTGTTTAAACAGTGACAATATGCATGTAGATTTCGATTTCACTGAGAAATCTCTATATTTCATCTTAAAGCATGTAAGAAAGACTTTTGTCTTAATTGCTAACGCCAACAATACATGGATTTTAACAACACTTGTTGGAGTTGTTGCATCTCATAAGTTTTGATCTTTGTCTAGTGTCATTGCCGGTCTTGGTAGCTCAGTCAGATGCACATCTGACTGGTGATTAGGAGGACGCAGGTTCGATACCTGCCGGGGTCCGCAACAATCTTCCATGGAGATTGATCATGAAATCTTTTCTACGGTCATTTAGAACCTTAGAACTGCTAATTCAAGAAGGGCAGTTGTCAGTTTCTGGCAAAAGAAAGTGCACTGTACTGGAGTACCGGTTAACCACTTACGTATAAGCATGCCCAGGTGAAGTGTGGATAGGTTAACTGTCAAATACTGACCGGCTCAAAAATGACCTAAACAGTGTTGACTGGGGCGTTAGACTCCAAAACAACCAAACAATTGTCTAGTGTCATTAGTTTTTCTGAAGTGGGCAGGTACAATGTAGCCCTAAATCAAACAGTGCAGACCCAGATCAGACTGCTCCTAATCACGGTCTTCACTGTTTGCCATTCCATTCTGTCTACCTCTTGGACTTCTTGTTGAATCGTGAAACAAATAGATTTTTGTTATTTTAGGAGAATTACAGCAAGTCCTAAAGGTGTCCCTATTTTTTTTAACTCTTATCCTGCTGTTCACAACAATCCCTATCTTTGGAAACAGTGTAGATCCAGATTGGATGGTTTCTGAAGGAGCCATCTGATCAGGATCTACACTGACATTCAGTTAATGAATTTTGTAGGAATAAATTACATCAAGTGATCTGATTGGTTCAAAGTCAGGAATGGATGTGGCTAAACTGAATATTCAGCAAGAGAAGGGTTAAGGTTTTCATGGTAATACTTATTTTAACAGGTTTTGAAAAAGGCACAGAAAGAGATGATAAGCTATGAAGATACTGGGGTCAGTGTTATGGGTAAGTGTGCTATGATCAGAGATATCATCAGCCCCCGCCCATCGGGGCTTGAAGAAATGGGCTGCATGATGCTTCCACGCAGAGCTGAAACCAACCACACACGAGTACTGGTAAACCGCTTAGAGGCTCTGAGCCTGCCTAGGCAATGTGGTGCAAGTTGGACCGTCCATACTTATAAACCCTATTGGTTTCATTTGGCGACAGGACTTGAGATGTAATTTCATCTCAATGTTGGGTAAAAATCCCACAAAATTGGAAGCAACGTCTCCAAAATGACCTATACAGTGTTGACGGGGACATTAAACCTCAAATCAATGAAACAAACAAAAACCTGGTTGGGCGATTGACGCCCCATAGCGATTAGAAGAGAGCGAATTTTGTCTTACTGCAAAATGCCGATTTTGTTCAGGAAACCCAAAACGGGCAATTGGCAAACAGTGCATATCCACCTCAAATGCTGCCTTCTGCGGCGTCTGATCTGGGCATACATGTACATGTATGCTAAATGCAAATAGTTTACTATTATCAAAATAAATTTTGAAGAAAACACAACCGGATATCCCTAAATTTTGAAATGATCTTGCGCTTATATAAGGTAGCAGATTCCATTCAGTACAAAATGGGTTGAAAGTACTCAGTATGAGAAAATATGGCAGAGTTCAATTATATATGGCTCTGGTTAAGAATGTCATTATCAATAAAGAGGTTATTTCGATGACAGAACTTTATTTGACAACATAAAACTGGCTGGTGCGTTTTACGTCTTTGACAGTAGTTGTGAAGACCTCTATCAAGATTTTTCAAATTATGGCCCTAGGATCAAAAATAGCCCCACCCGAGGCTCACTAATTTTTCATAGACAGATATTGGGAAAATCTTAAAAAAACCTTCTAAGCTCAGGTTTTTGATATTTTGGTATGAAGCGCATCTTGTGAACCTCTACCAAGGTTGTTCAAATTATAGCCCAGGGGCTAAAAAATAAAACCCGTCCTGGGGCCCACTGGTTTTATGTACTTGTGTAGGGATAACCTTTAAAACTCTTCTTCTCTGAAACCAGAAGGCCAAGGTCTTTGATATTTGTTATGAAGCTTCAGCTTGTGGACCTCTACCAAGATTGTTCAAATAAAGCCCTGTGGCCAAAAATGAGTCTGCCCCTGGCCCACTCGTTTAACATAGACTTCTATCTAGGGAGAACCTTTAAAAATCTCTTGTCTGAAATCTTTGATATTTGGTATGAAGTTGTATAGATCTACATGTACCTCTATCAAGATTGTTCAAATTATAGCCCTGGGCCAAAAATGTCCAGAAGGCTCAGGTTTTTGATATTTTGGTATGAAGCACATCTTGTGGACCTCTACCAAGATTGTTCCAATTATAGCCCAGTGGCCCAAAAATAAAACCCATCCAGAAGGCTCAGGTTTTTGATATTTTGGTATGAAGCGCATCTTGTGCCCACAGGTTTTACATTGACTTATATATGTATAGGGGAAATCTTTCTTAACTGGAAGGTTTGGTGTTAAGATTCAATCTTGTTTAGCATGTATGTTCCTGTATTTAAACAAAATCACAGAAACCCCTTTACCTTTATCCTGCTAAATAAATTAATTGATTAACATTATCAATCAACCAATCAAATTACAAAATAGTAAAATTCAATGTATATTGTTCAGTTTACAAACAGAATGACTGTAGATCCTGATCAGATGGCTTCAGAAGCCGCTGAATTCTTTCTTAATAAGGCTTAACCCATTGTATACCCCGGGTCTGATCAGGGCCTGCACTATTTGCTAACAGAATTTTCGGTCAAAAATAGAATAACGTAATGAATACCCCACTAAACCTTACTGGAGTTTAATGGGGTTTACAGGTTTGTTTTCTTAAATACATCAAAATTTCGCTATTAAGACCAACTCAAATTAAGACTAATTCTGCTTATTCTTTCTTTGTGTTTTCTGCAAACAGTGTCCTCTGGTCAGAGATCACCCTATGGACTGTTCAAAAGTGGTCTTAACGACCACTTTTGAACAGTCCCAAAGGTGGTCTTAATACAGGGATTTTACTGTATTCCTGCTTCAAGACATACATGTAGGTTGTGGATATTCAAGGGTGTGGCTGCTCATTAGAACCACCTCAATGAGGCAGTTCTACATTGTAACTGGCACCCACAACCTATGTTTGGAGTATGAATTAGCAAAATATCACTAATTTTCATCAGGAAAATGATGTTGCAGGTATACATTTGTTAGTGTTATGAGATACTTTGTATTATTTTGACCCTGAACTATTGTTGGTTATTTGTTTGGTAATTTTGTTTTTGTCAAGTCAGACCATGTTTTGTCCATGCAAGAACCAATTATACCTTAAGTAACCCATTGTATGCGGGGAAACCCCGAAAGGGGTGCCTTGGCAAACAGTGCAGGCCCAGATCAGACGCCGCAGAACGCGGCGTCTGATCAGGGCCTGTACTATTTGCTAACAGAAATTTCTATCAAAACTAGAATAAAAACACAAAAAGTAGGCCTGACACCCCTTATATGACAAATGGAATTGTCCAACATATAGCAATGGAAAGAGTCCACCAGCATACAATGGGTTAGTGTTTAGCTGATGAGTTCAACCATACTGTAGATAGATAAGTGTTTGTACACTTTATATTTTTTATATCCGAGCTGAGTCATAACAATATGGTCATGGTCAAAGTCTTTCTGATATTTTAAAACTTTTCCATGCAGACTGCAAAGCCATAGCATTTAGCAAAATGTCACAAAATTTAACCGTGACATTGAAGTGAACTAATAAGTTCATGCATTTTAAACTGAAAAGGTAACCTCATACATAACAGAATATATTAATTTACCCTAAAAAAAATAAATATTTGTTTGATTGTTTGTTTGATTTAAGGTTTAATGTCCCCATCAACACTGCATGGGTCATTTTGGAGAGGTTGCTTCCAATTTTGTTTTACCCGACGTTGAGATGAAATGACATCTCAAGCCCTGTCTCCCAATGAAACCAATTGGGTTTATAAGCATGGACGGTCCGACTGGCACCACATTGCCTGGGCAGGCTGAGTCCCTCTAAGCGATTTACCAGTACTCGTGTGCGGGCGGGATTCAGCTCTGCCTGGTAGCATTTTGCAGCCATTTGTTTATTCAAGCCAAATGAAATGTCAAATCTGTTTATTTTCAGAACTGAGCCACAGGTCAAAGGATTTCCACAAAATCATACAAGCCACTGAGAGGGATATAAGAAGCCTTTTGTAAGTTGACCTGATCCCAGCCTCGTGATAGTACATGTATTTGGACATTTGCCGTAAAATCCTAATAATTCATACACATTGAGGTCTTGCTGTAATTCTCCTAAACTTTAAACAAATCTGTTCCACAATCCAGCAAGGAGTCCAAGATGTGCAGATGGAATGGTAAACAGTGTAGACCCTGATCAGACTGCTCCTTCAGGAGCAGTCTGATCTGGGTCTACACTGTTTGCTTATGCCTGACTGTCCCAATACTCAGGATCATTACGGTATCTTAACACCCATAACACCGTGGAATGATGAATGTGATAGCTGTTCCCCACTAAAGTTTGTAAATAAACCCAGATCCTAGGGTAGTTCATTTGATAATTGTAGGTACCCTAAAAATCTTAAAAATTCTGACACCTTGCTGAAACTGCTAAAATTTTAACAAATATGTTAGGAGTCCAAAAAGTGCGGACGGAATGGCAAACAGTGAAGACCCTGATCAGAATGCTCCTTCAGGAATAGTCTGATCTGGTTCTACATCATTTGCTTAGAGCTGTCTGTCCCCAAATCTTGGGTTCATTACAGTATAAACAATAGTTTTCCTTTGTTATAGGAGGTTTGATAAAATAAGGCACCAGGTTACTTTCTCCCAAACTTCCCATGTATGATGGGCTGTGAAACAAGATATTCAGGCTTTCAACGCATTGAGTTCATGAACATATAAAGAATACTTATCACTTTATGACAAACAGGCAAGGGATTACAAGCGCCTGTTGGTGCAGGCTTGTCATAATCTTCACTGTTTGCTCACAAGAAATCTAGTACTGCATATACATGTACATGTAAAGGCCTCTTGATGTCATGTAGCTTGTAACTTTTTTGTCCTTATAAAATTCAAAACTAGAGCGTGCAGTGAGTGAGTGTTTCAGTTTTACATCTCACCAACAGCTAAGGTCATACGGAGAAGGGACCTCAGTTTGAAGAGGAGGCATTCACAATATCCCCAAAGGCTTACACGCTGGGGATAACAAAGGTGTCTTTTCTCAAGCCAACTTGGTTTATACAGTAAAATTCCAATATTAAGACCACCTTTGAGACTGTTCAAAAGTGGTCTTTAAGACCACTTTTGAACAGTTTCAAAGATGGTCTCTGAGACTGTTCAAAAGTGGTCTTTAAGACCACACTTTTGAACAGTTTCAAAGGCGGTCTCTGACCAGAGGACACTGAATGCAGAAAACACAAAGAAAGAATAACTGCAACATAACTGCAACATACAGTGTACTAAATAAGTTTTTAAAAGCAGAATTAGACTTAATACTAGGTGGTCTTAATAGGGGATTTTTTACTGAATTTACAATTGGTTTATATTTACAAACTGTACGTGATTGTCCTATCTAAAACTCAGCTGTGTCATTGTGCCACGAGGTCACATTACTTTTTATGAATGGCCTTACCTGTATTATGACTATATACCTGACACAGGTATTTAATATATCACCTCATGAGACTGTTTCATATGAAAACGTGTCTTATAAGTCAGATAACGAAAACACGCTTATACAAATACATTGTAAACGTTACTGCGGAAAAAAACTAAAATTTTAAGATGAAAAATTGTGATATATTTCTTATTTCTGCTCAAAATATAGATTGTGGGTACTCTTTAGAACTGCCTCATTGAGGCGGTTCTAATAAGTACCCACAATCTATATTTTAGAGCAGAAATAAGAAAAATAAGGTTTACCCCTGTAATCCCCAGTTTTACTATATGAAAGTGGGGTGCCAGGGGGTCAAAGCTATATAGACATGTTTTCGTGATAAATACTGATGAATCACTGTTAAGGCAATATTTTGGGCTGACCACCAAAGTATTCCATTATTTCCACTAAGGGAGATAACTTTTGTGATAACCTGTTTGGTTTTCTGTAAACATATCTGATCCCTCTTAGGGGTATACTCAGGGCAAAGAATTTGCTCCTTTCCTCTATGATTGGACCCCTTTATGGGAGGCAAAATATTCTTTAATAAGGGTTGCCTCCCCTGATTATTACCCCTCTGTGGCCACATGGATAAGAGCACCCACTCTTAATCGTCAGGTCTCTCACAGCTGTGGTTCGCGCCTCGATCGGGTCACATGTGAGACGCCAAGTTTTGCAAGGGAAGTTGTGGAGGTTTTTCTCCGGCTTCTCTGGTTTTCACCCACCTAATTAAGGATAGGCTCATAAGAAGTGAAATCTTGAAAGCGCTGAAAAACAAAAACCATTCATCTTTAAAGAACTGCCCTAAGGAAGGTCAGGGTTCAAAACAAACGTCGTTAGTTAACGTATTGTTAAAACTTTGATCATTTAATGTGGCAAATAGGCTAATATTTTTTGCTGAAGAAATGCGAAGCTTTCAAATGCAAAAGCTGCTCACATTTTTTCAGCAAAAATAACAAAATTTTAGATATTGTACTAGCTAGAACAGTTAACAGTTTGACCACTAACGAGCTTGTTAAGCTAACGAGGCTTTGAACAACTGGACCCAGGTGTTTTTCCTCTGGGTACACCAGTTTTCGTCCACCTGATGGGTCCAAATAAGTGAAATGATCTATAAAGAGACATAAAACCAAAACCAAGAAAGATGAAATGCCCTAAACTCGCCGCAGCATCTGGACCTGTTGGTGCAGAACTGATGATGATTTCTTGGATGAAAAACTGGTGACCAGACTTACGGTACATATATGAAACAATGTGTGTGTGTTTTGAGTTTTTCACCCCACCAACAACAAAGGTCATACATAGACTGGATGGACTTAAGTGTACAGCGGCTCCCGTCCATCGGGGCTTGAAGAAATAGATTGGGCTGCATGATGCTTCCATGCAGAGCTGAAACTGACTGCACAGCACATGAGTACTGGTTAACTGCTTGGAGGCTTTAAGCCTGCCCAGGAAAGGTGGTGCAAGTTTGGACCATCCATGGACTTAAACCCTATGGGGCTCATTGGGCGGCAGGCTTGAGATGTCATATTATCTCAGTGTCGGGTAAAAGTCCCACAAAATTGGAAGCAACATCTCCAAAATGACCTATACAAGTGTTGACGGAGACGTTAAACCTCAAATCAAACAAAGACTTAAGTATAAAGACTCATCGGAATGCCGGGAATCTAACCCACGACCTCTTGACTTTTTGAGGCAAGTAGATTAACCACTACACCCCATGTATACCAGAGGACATGTGCACCCGGCAAAGCAGTGGATCATTATACAACTTATCTGCATCTTAGGGCCTTCTTCAGAATGAAATCTGAGGCTTTGCACCTCACGTCAGATAAGATAGTTTTTCTCATGATTGTGCAGTATATTATATAAAAAAGGTTATACAAAATAGGTCATTGAAAGTATAGGTTAAGAATTAGAACCATATGTATAAGGAGGCCATCCAAAATTTCAGGGTCCATTAACCCTTTTTGTACCAAATGGAATCTTCCTGCTTATATATAGCAGGAGTCCATTTCGAAATTTGGGGGTGTCAGGTTGTGTTTTCTTCAAAATTGAATTGGAAAATGGCTGAACTTTTTGCAAACAGTGTAGGCCCTGATCAGACGCCGCTTTCTGCGGTGTCTGATCTGGGCCTGTACTGATGCCCAGGTACCCGTTTTTGGGGTTTCCGGTACGAAATGGGTTACACGAGTGAACTTTGGCAAGCATTTTAAGGCAAAAGAAACTTTGATAATGATCTTTTTTTCTTTTGGAAAGTTTGTTTGTTTGTTTGTATTGGAGTTTTACGGCACAGTCAACACAGTTTAGGTCATTTTTGAGCTGGTCAGTTTACCTATCAACACTTTCCTGGGCTGGCTTATACGTAAGCGGTTAACCAGTACAGTGCACATTCTTTCGCCAGAAACTGACAACTGCCCTTCTTGAATCAGCGGAAGGGAGAGAATGACCGTAGAAAAGATTTCATGATCAATCTCCACGAAAGAATGTTGCCGACCCCGGAGGGAAAGACAATCTTGGAATTAAAAATACAACCTGTGCACAGATGTCATTAAATCCTTAAGCGCTACTTACGACCAGACTGCAAAGCCCAAGGATAGTGGGGGTATCCACATGTTATTTTCCTTATTTCTGCATGGACACATAATATTATGTTGTGGTACCAATTAAAAGTGCCTCACTGAGGTGCTTCCAATGAGTACCCATAACATGTTTCCGCGCAGAAATAAGAAAAATATCAGTAATTTTCAGATGAAGAAAAAGCACCCTATCAGGAGGCTGCATTAAAAAAAAAAACTTTTTTGCGAATAAGGGCTTACATTAGATGTGAATTATGTGTAGGACAGCTCTTTTTCGCTGACAAGAAAAAAAAAAACTGTTGTTCTCTGCCCGTGGAAAAAGGGATTGATAATTTATGTGAATCCTCTGCCCCACATATGATACACATGAAATGTCAAGCCTTCTGAAAAATAAGAAAAAAAATATATTGTTGTCTGCTCTAGAATTTTCCACAGCGCTTGAAGATTTATGGTAACTTTTCTTTTTACTCTTACTCTGAATTGTATGACATGAATGTCATTGACACGTGCTGTCTGTGACAGAAATTTTCCTTCACAGTGTAGGAAAATATTTTAAGTAATAATATATGGGCCCCGTCAAGCGATTTTGGTACTTATCGCCTATGCGAGCAGCGAAGGTTCAGAACCTTCGCTGCTCGCTCATACAAGCAGTGAATCAAGAGGAACCTTCAGACAGAAAGCCATATCCCTGGCCCCTCTGAATGGCTGGGCATGCGCAGTTAAAGTTTGTCATGACGGAATGCTCGAAGACACAAATTCGCTTGGCGGGACTCATATAATGGACATAGTATATTGAAAAAATAATTGGACACCATTTAAATATTTTCCTGTTTGATCTTACAGTCCATCATGACATACTCACTAATTTTGTGCTAAATAATTAAAATGTAGAATTTTGACCTCACCTTGTAAAGCGGGAGAAAAATTTTGATAATAGATAGGGGTATCATGTTGATTATCCCCATGTTTTTCGAAAAAAAGTGGGGATATTGTTATCGCCCCCGTCCGTCTGTCCGTCCGTCTGTCCGGCGATCTCCTCCTAAACCGTTGTCCGGAATCCAATCAAATTCGTTATGTGAGTTGCTTACATTAATGGCTTGCACGAGATCATGTTCATTTTTGACCCCGCCCCCTGGGGAGGGTTCAAAAGGACAAATATCAATAAAATTCAATTACAAAGTCAATTTTGAAGATTTTAAGGCCAAACTTGTACTTAGTTATGAAAAAAGTAAAACATATTGAATGGGATTTTGGCTGTGACCCCTAGGTCATGCCTTGGGGGGAGGTCATGCCTTGGTGGGGGGGGGGGTTCAGATTGGGGCCCTGGGGGAGGGGTCAAAGGGTCAAAATTTAAGTTTTTCGGAACATAGTCATGTGCATATCAAATTGAAGGGCATGATTAGTAGAATATAATACAGGTAATATTTTGACCATGGGGTCAAATTAGGGCCCAGGGTGAGGGGTTTTCGGTACTTGGCCCCTCTGTAGAAAGCGTGGGGATTTGCGATGGTGCGCCATCGACAGTATTCTAGTTTATTTTTAGAAAGTCATTTAACCCATTATATGTGGGAAACCCCTAAAGGTGTAGTTTGGCAAACAGTGCAGGCCCAGATGTCACCCCAACATTTCGAAATGGATTCCTGCCATATATGAGGAGGAAGATTCCATTTGGTACACAAAGGGTAAAGAAATGGCTGAACATATTGCAAACAGTGAAGGCCCTGATCAGATGCCTCAGAAATTGAGAATATGGCAGCTGCCTATGTACCATCTTGGAAATTCTCGTGCTCGGAGACAATCAACCCACCAGTGTTGCCAGCCCTTTCATGTTTCTTTACTGTATGCATATACATCTAACGCACAGTAGTGTTTAAGGTTGGCTTGATTAATCGGATAATCGATTAATCTATCGATAAATTCCACAAAACTGATTATCATTACTGATTTGCTTGTAATCGATTGTTTGATAAGTACAAATTGCACGACCCGCAGAAAAAGCGACAGACTGAAGTCGATTGATTTTCTAAGTGCCCTAAAATCACCGTGTCATTCTGTCTGTCCGTCCGTAACCCGTTTGTGAAAATTGGTGATAGTGACTTAACCGCTTGGAATATTTAAACAACTTTTGGCATAATGATAGATATCAATAAGATCTAACCAATGAACTTGAGAAATATTACATTCCATTTAGAATAGCCTCGCCGAGGCGAAAAATGTGAAAATTTTCGAACTTCTTCTCCTCAGAAACCGTTGGGCCGATTGAAGTCAAATTTCAGATGGAACCTCTATGGGATGGGGGAAACCAAAATTTGCTCATGGGGTCTAGGTCACATGACCAAAATGGCCGCCAAGCCATATATGGTCTGTCTGTCTGTCCCTTCGTAACCCGTTTGTGAAAATTGGTGATAGTGACTTAACCGCTTGGAATATTTAAACAATTTTTGGCATACTGATAGATATCAATAAGATCTAACCAATGAACTTGAGAAATATTACATTCCATTTAGAATAGCCTCGCCGAGGCGAAAAATGTGAAAATTTTCGAACTTCTTCTCCTCAGAAACCGTTGGGCCGATTGAAGTCAAATTTCAGATGGAACCTCTATGGGATGGGGGAAACCAAAATTTGCTCATGGGGTCTAGGTCACATGACCAAAATGGCCGCCAAGCCATATATGGTCTGTCTGTCTGTCCCTTCGTAACCCGTTTGTGAAAATTGGTGATAGTGACTTAACCGCTTGGAATATTTAAACAATTTTTGGCATACTGATAGATATCAATGAGATCTAACCAATGAACTTGCGAAATATTACATTCCATTTAGTATAGCCTCGCCGAGGCAAAAAATGTGAAAATTTTCGAACTGCTTCTCCTCGGAAACCGTTGGGCCGATTGAAGTCAAATTTCATATGGAGCCTCTATGGGATGGGGGAAACCAAAATTTGCTCATGGGGTCCAGGTCACATGACCAAAATGGCCGCCAAGCCTTATATGGTAAAAACCCTTCAAAAATAGTCTTCTCCAGAACCACTGGGCAGATTTCCACGAAACTTGATAAATAACATCTGGGACGTAGGCCCATCATAAATTGCTTAAATGGTGACCCTGGGTTGACCTTGACCTTCTTTGTGCCTAGGTCAAACTTTGACACATATGCTTTTGTATTGGAAAAGTGAGAATGCATTTTATCCTGCAAACAATTCAGAATACAGTACTAAAGTATAAGATATATTTTTGCTCCTTACGATAAGACACATTTATTGGGGGAACCGTTTTAGGTCCAGGTCACATGACCAAAATGGCCACCATACCCATATATGGTAACACCCATAAGCTAAAAGCATCCGGCGTGTCGTGCACTTCAGCTGAAGCACTGGTTACTACCTAAAGTTGTGCCTAAAATAGCTGGATGGGTTGCAAACAATGCAGACCCTGATGAGACACCGCATTCTGTGGAGTCTCATCTGGGTCTACACTTTTTACTCAGGCCTGTCTGTTCAAATACATATGGTAAAGTACAACATATGGCAAGAGTGACATGCACCGACAGAAAGCCTGGGACATGCAAAAAAATTATGACCAAATCTTCAGTGATTACTAAGCATTATCCATCACAATGGAATAACTGATAATCGATTATCATTTCTGCTCCGATTAGCCAGCCCTAGTAGTGATTACGGTAAAAGTTGTCTTGATCCGGCCTCCTGATGTTTTTGTATAATGATTTTTACCCTCCATAACAATTACTGGATAACCTCTCCTAGTTAGTTAGAAATAGAAACTTGGGAACTGATAGATCTTTGGTCTTGGGATTGATGACACTTTCAGAAATTTAATCCCACCCCTTGGGGCAGGGTCTTTGGGAGAGGTGGGGAGTGGTGTCAAAAAATCAAAATTTTCAGAACATGGACATGTAACATACCAAATTAAAAGGAAGCATGAGGATATGCGATGACGTGCCATCAACTACACAATTCTAGTTGATATTCAGATCATAAGATTGCCACAAACAACAGCATCATTCTGAAAATGGCATGTACCAGTAATATTCCTATATTAAGACCACCTTTGGGACTGTTCAAAAGTGGTCTTTAAGACCACTTTTGAACAGTCCCAAAGGTGGTCCCTGGCCAGAGAACACTATGAACAGAAAATGCAAAGAAAGATGAAGTGCAGCCATCAAAATAAGCTCTAAAAAGCAGAACAAGTCTTAATTTTAGGTGGTCTTAATAGTGGAATTTTACTGTATATGCTGCACATTCTTGCAATCTTTTCACCCAATTTTTTTCTGCATACAGGCAAACAGTGTGAACGTCGATTAGACTGCTGTTACAGGAGGACTGGGTCCACACTGTTTGCAAAAATGACTTCTTAAAATTTACATTGTTTTGGCCTGTATAGGTTAAGCTACCAATGGGTGATTAAGCATCGATAAAGCCAATTCTAGTACTAAGTATTAATCCATTGCATAAAGGGGTACCTTAGCAAACAGTGCAGGCCCAGAACACGGCATCTGATCAGGGCCTGCACTAATTGCAAACTGAATTTTCCATCAAAAACAGAATAAAAAAAAAAAAAAAAGCCTGACACCCCTGTGAATGACAATTGGACTATCAAAAAAAAAAAAAAGCCTGACACCCCTTATGACAATTGGACTATCAATGGAAGACTCCACCGTTAAAGTTGAAGCCTTCTATTATACATGTATATAGACAAATTACCGTAAACATTTTTACGTATAATTTATATATCGGTATTTAACCCATTGTTTACTAGTGGATACTAGCCTGTCCATGCTAATAAACCCTAAAGGTTTCATTGGACGACAGGGCTTGAGATGTCATTTCATCTCAATGTTGGGTAAAAGTCCCACAAAATTGGAAGCAACGTCTCCAAAATGACCTTTACAGTGTTGAAGGGGATGTTAAACCTCAAATCAAACAAACAAAACTAGTGGATACTAACTCTTATCCTGTTGTTCACGACAACCTCTATCTTTGGAAACAGTGTAGATCCAGATCAGATGGCTTCTGAAGAACCAGACTTTTGGATGAGTCTTTAAACCGAGGTCCCGTCTCCGTATGACCTTAGCTGTTGGTGGGACGTAAAACTAAAACTCACTCACTCACTCTGAAGAAGCCATCTGATCAGGATCTACACTGTTTGACATTCATTTTATGAATTTGTAGGTATAAATTACATCAAAAAATCTGACTGGTTCAAAGTCAGAAATGGGTGTGGCTAAACTGAATATTCAGCAAGAGAAGGATCGGACCCCGCCCATAGGGGCTTGAAGAAATATATGGGTGTATGATACTTCCACGCAGAGCTGAATCCGGCCCGCACACTAGTACTGGTAAACTGCTTAGAGGATCAAAGCCTGTCCAGGAACCGCGGTGCGAGGCTAATAAACCCTATTGGTTTCATTGGGCGACAGGGCTTGAGATGTCATTTCATCTCAATGTCGAGTAAAAGTCCCACAATATTGGAAGCAACGTCTCCAAAATGACCTTTACAGTGTTGACGGGGACGTTAAACCTCAAATCAAACAAATAAACAAAACTTGTGGATACTAACTCTTATCCTACTGTTCATGACAACCTCTATCTTTGGAAACAGTGTAGATCCAGATCATGATCTACACTGTTTGACATTCAATTTATGAATTTATCAATTTATGAATTTATAAATTTGTAGGAATAAATTACATCAAGTAATCTGATTGGTTTAAAGTCAGAAATGGGTGTGGCTAAACTGAATATTCAGCAAGAGAAGGGCTGAAATATATTTGAAAAGTTTGCAAAGGATGGAGCAACTTGGTGATGAAAGCAGACAGCCTTTTCAGGTGCTTTTCTATTCAGCTATAGAATCCATATTTTCTTGTGTCCTATATTTCAGTGTGAATATTTAGGTCATCCAGTCTGGGACATTCTTGAACATATGTTTACCTTTAATCTATGACAAAGTAAAATGATTTGTCTGACTTATGTGGTAACATTTGTCATAGTGCATAATATGTTCTAGTGAAGGTGAAAAAAAAAAGACAAGCACAATGTATTAATCACACGTAAAAATCCTATAAATTTGGGCACCTTGCTCCAATTCTCCTAAAACTCTAATAAATTTGTTTCATGATCCAACAAGGAGTCCCAAAGGTGCAGACAGCAGGGCAAACTGTGTAGACTGATCAGTCTGATCTCGGTCTGCATGGCTTGCTTAGGCCTTTCTGTCCAAATACTTAGGATCATTATGTTACATGTATTTTATTGATACAGGTACTTCTAACATTTTAACCCAATACCTGAACCCCAAATTGTGTTATTAGGCCCAGCGCTAAACTCCGTTCAGAAAATCTGAATCATCGATTTTTCTTTTTCTTCCTTTTAAAACTCATTTTAGCCCATACATCACTATGGGAAAGTTGTAGACCTCACCCTCTGCCAATTTCTCCAACAAGTGGTATGCCTCAGCAACAGCCAGGAAAGGCTGTGATTATTTGGAGAAAATTGCAAAATCTAAATTTTCATTCACAGACTGAGACATTCTGACAGGTTCAACACACCCTTTTAAACCATATATAGAAGTGGTTACTGCTCTTGTAAATTACAAGGGCGTCTATATTTTATTTGCATGATCACTTCATGGAAAATCATTAGCTGTGACACCACATCTGATATCAGTATAATTCATTTTGACCACTGTTGACAGCACATCGCGCTAGTGGCTCCCCGTGCCTAGTGAGCTTCTATCTGGCCATTCGAATGTAAGGTTAGTGATCTTCTATCTGGCCATTCGAATGTAAGGTATGTCGTTATTGCCTATCTATTTATAAAGTCCATCACATGGATTTGAATATGTATTATTTTACCTGACAATCATCATCAAATAGACTTAGTCTGTGGTCTCATTTCTTTGTTTTGCAATTTTCTCCAAATAATCACAGCCTTTCCTGACTGTCGCAGAGGCATACGACTTGCTGGAGAAATCGGCAGAGAGTCAGGTCTAAAACTCTCCCATAGTGATGCATGGGCTAAAATGAGTATTAAAAGGAAGAAACGAAAAAATCGATGATTCAGATTTTCTGAACAGAGTTTAGATCAGATGCCACAGAATGGGGCATCTGATCTGGACCTTCACTGATTGCAGAAAGTTCAACCGGTTTAACCCTTGTCATGCTGAGCCCAGATATGCCTTATCTTTGAAACAACATAGATCCAGATCAGATGGCTTCTGAAGAAGCCATCTGATCTGGATCTACATTGTTTGTCATTCGGATTGTGAATTTGTTGCAATAATTTGAATCAAGTAATCTGATTGGTTGATGATCAGTAGTGGGTGTGGCAGATTAAAATATTCAGCAAGACAAGCGTTAAAAGAATACTGAACCCCGTCGATACCCCAGAATTTTGAAATGGTTTCCTGCTGTATAGTGGGAGGATTCCATTCAGTATGATAAAGAGTTCAAAGAGTACATGTTGGCACCTTAAGGGGAAACAACTCTATCAGAGGTATTTTTGTCCCCATAGTATCGGTGGGTGTCGACTTGCTCCCAAAGAAGATGCCAGTGAAATTTTACACCTCTGTTGAAAATTACACCATAATGTTTTTATAGCATTTTGTTTGTTTGTTTGTTTGATTTGAGGTTTAACGTCCCCGTCAACACTGTAAAGGTCATTTTGGAGACGTTGCTTCCAATTTTGTGGGACTTTAACCCGACATTGAGATGAAATGACATCTCAAGCCCTGTCGCCCAATGAAACCAATAGGGTTTATTAGCATGGACGGTCCGCCTCGCACTGTGGTTCCTGGACAGGCTTAGATCCTCTAAGCAGTTTACCAGTACTTGTGTGCCGGCCGGATTCAGCTCTGCGTGGAAGTATCATGCAGCCCATATATTTCTTCAAGCCCCTATGGGCGGGGGCCTAGCACTCTTCGTTGTAACAAACTTTTGGATGATTTAAAGATGGATCCCAAGTATGTCTAGATTAAGTAGATTCATTCCTATAAATGGCCATTTTTCTATATCATTTTTAGCTCACCTGTCACGTAGTGACAAGGTGAGCTTTTGTGATCACTTTTTGTCCGTCGTCCATCGTGCGTGCGTCCGTAAACAATTTCAAATAAGAATATCTCTAATACCCCATGGTCAATCTTGATCAAATTTCATGAGAAGCATCATCAGGTAGGGTGAAAGGCTGCATAAGGTTTTTGGGCTCATCAGATTGGAGTTCTGGTTGCCATGGCAACATATATCTCCCATGGACTTACAATGGGAAAAAATTAAAATATCTTCTTCTCTGAAACCACAGGGCCCAGAGCTTAGATATTTAGCATGTATTAACGGCCAGTGGTCACCTACATAATTCCTGCCAATCATGCATCTGGGGTCCAAATTGGCCACACCCCGGGGCCCCTTCGCTCCCATAGCCTCATAATGGAACAAAAAGCTTAAAAAATCTACTTCTCGGAAACCACAGGGCCCAGACCTTAGATATTTAGCATGTAATGACAGCAAGTGGTCACCTACATAATTCCTGCCAATCATGCCCTTGGGGTCAAAACGGGCCACGCCCAGGGGCCCTTAAGCTCCTATAGACTCATAATGGAAAAAACTCAAAAATCTTCTTCTCTGAAACCACAGGGCCCAGAGCTGAGATATTTGGCATGTAGCAACGGCAAGTGGTCACCTACATAATTCCTGCCAATCATGCCCCTGGGGTCCAAATTGGCCACACCCCGGGGGCCCTTAGCTCCCATAGACTCATAATTGAAAAAAAAAAGCTTCAAAAATCTTCTTCTCTGAAACTACTGGGCCCAGAGCTTAGATATTTAGCATGCAGAAACAGCAAGTGGTCACCTACATAATTCCTTCCAATCAAGCCCCTGGGGTCCAAACGAGCCACGCCCCGGGGCCCCTTAGCTCCTATAGACTCATAATGGGAAAAAGCTTCAAAAAGCTTCTTCTCTGAAACCACAGGGCCCAGAGCTGAGATATTTAGCATGTAGTAACGGCAAGTGGTCACCTACATAATTCCTGCCAATCATGCCCCTTGGGTCCAAATGGGCCACGCGCCAGGGCCCCTTAGCTCCCATAGACCATAATGGAAAAAAGCTTCAAAAATCTTCTTCTCTGAAACACAGGGCCCAGAGTTTAGATATTTAGCATGTAGCAACAGCAATTGGTCACCTACATAATTCCTGCCAATCATGCCCCTGGGTTCCGAATGGGCCACGCCCTGGGGCCCCTTTGCTCCCAAAGACTCATAATGGAAAAAAGCTTAAAAAATCTTCTTCTCTGAAACCACAGGGCCCAGAGCTTAGATATTTAGTACGTAGCAACGGCAAGTGGTCACCTATATAATTCCTGCCAATCATGCCCCTTGGGTCCAAAAGGGCCACGCCCCGGGGCCCCTTAGCTCCTTTAGACTCATAATGGAAAAAAAAAGCTTCAAAAATCTTCTTCTCTGAAGCCACAGGGCCCAGAGCTTAGATATTTAGGATGTAGCAATGGCAAGTGGTCACCTTCATAAATCCTGCCAATCATGCCCGTGGGGTCCAAATGGGCCACACCCCGGGGCCACTTAGCTCCCATAGCCTCATAATGGAAAAAAGATTCTAAAATCTTCTTCTCTGAAACCACAGGGTCTGGAGCTTAGATATTTAGCATGTAGCAACGGCAAGTGGTCACCTACATAATTCCTGCCAATTATTCCCATGGGTTCCAAATTGGCCATACCCCGGGGCCCTTTAGCTCCTATAGACTCATAATGGAAAAAAGCTTCAAAAATCTTCTTCTCTGAAATCACAGCGCCCAGAGCTTAGATATTTAGTACGTAGCAACGGCAAGTGGTCACCTATATAATTCCTGCCAATCATGCCCCTGGGGTCCAAAAGGGCCACGCCCTGGGGCCACTTAACTCCTATAGACTCATAATGGAAAAAAGCTTCAAAAATTTTCTTCTCTGAAACCACAGGTCCCAGAGCTTAGATATTTAGCATGTAGCAATGGCAAGTGGTCACCTACATAAATCCTGCCAATCATGCCCATGGGATCCAAATGGGCCACGCCCTGGGGCCCCTTAGCTCCCATAGACTCATAATGGAAAAAAGATTAAAAAATCTTCTTCTCTGAAACCACAGGGCCCAGAGCTTAGATATTTAGCATGTAGCGACGGCAAGTGGTCACCTACATAACCTGCCAATCATGCCCCTTGGGTCCAAACAGGTGAGCAATATAGGGCCATTGGGCCCTCTTGTTGTTTGGACACAACAGTTTCTGCTTTGGACTGCAAAGAAGAGGTTGGGGTGAATCTTAAATTTCACAAAGTTGTGCAAAGTACCTGCTTGAAGGCTTGGTGAAAATTGTTGATTTTAACCCTTATCTTGATGTTCACGACAACCCCTATCTTTGGAAACAGTGTAATCCAGATCAGATGGCTTCTGAAGAAGCCATCTGTTCAGAAGCCATCTGATCAGGATCTACCCTGTTTGGCATTCATTTAATGAATGTGTAGCAATAAAGTACATCAAGTAATATGATTGGTTGATAGACAGAAATGGGTGTGGCTTAAATGAATATTCAGCAAGATAATGGTTAATAAGCTACATGTGTTACATAGCCCAAGATAAGAGGGGGTATCCACATGTTATTTTTCTTATTTCTGCACCAAAACTTATGTTGTGGGTACTCATTAGAAGCACCTTGTTAGGATACTTCTAATTAATCCCACAACATGTTTTAGTGTAGATATAAGAAAAATATTACTTTTCTGATGAAAAAAAGCACCTTATCTGGAGCTATGTCAGCTGGCCAAAAAAGCAAACAGACTGCATAATCACTGTGGGGCTTCTACAGATATCACATATGAGACGGCGCATAACAAAACCTACAATAAGACCTGTATGACCAGCACAGACTCAAATCAACCTATGCACCCATCCACTAAGACGCGATCTTTTGCTTATGTCTCTGCATAGATATTGGCCTGTAGTAGGTATATTCAATCAGCGAAGACTGTGATCAGACTGCACGAATGTGCAGGCTGATCTGAGTCTTTGTTGGTCGCTGAAGATTTCCTGTAGATTTTGTCATGTGCTGGCTCATATATCTTCCGGCTGATGACGTTTTCTTGTATACAGTAAAATTCCTATATTAAGACCACCTTTGGGACTGTTCAAAAGTGGTCTTTAAGACCACTTTTGAACAGTCACAAAAGTGGTCTCGACTGGTGGATCCTGAGTGTAGAAAACATAAAGCAAAACAGGTAAAACCTTTAAAATTAAGAAAAAGATCAGCTCTAGCAGTGATAATCACTGTTTGGAGGTCGGTTGTAATATAAATCTAATGAGTGCATAGCCCGAGTGATTTGTCTTCTTACAACTGAATGACAGACAGTTATACATTGTATATCACTCAATAAATCATGGCACTAGAGCTGATCTATTTCGATTCTAACACACTAGAAGTCAACAAAAATACTGTTGATTCCATCAGATTCTCCCTATCTTCAGCCATTGTTTTAAGAAATCCCCCAATATAATAATTATTGTATCACATGCGTTTACCTGTTTTCATAACATATTTGATAAAGAAAACCACATTATACCATCTAAGGTCAAGGTAACAATGGATGACATCATGAAACGGGATGAAAAGGCAGCTCTACAAGTCACTCTCTTCTGTCCAGTGATTTATCACTCAGTATATCACTAGCTCTTACTATAGGCTATATAGGGGACCAGTGTTAGAATGTGCTTTTAAAGCTTGTCTTAACCCTTATTCCGCTGTTCACGACAACCCCTACCTTTGCAAACAGTATAGATCAAGATAGAAGAAGCCATCTGATCAGGATTTACCTATCCCTCTGTTCACGACAACCCCTTCATTTGCAAACAGTGTAGATCCAGATCGAAGAAGTCATCTGATCAGGATTTACCTATCCCGCTGTTCACGACAACCCCTACCTTTGCAAACAGTGTAGATCCAGATCGAAGAAGCCATCTGATCAGGATTTACCTATCCCGCTGTTCACGACAACCCCTACCTTTGCAAACAGTGTAGATCCAGACCGAAGAAGCCATCTGATCAGGATTTACCTATCCCGCTGTTCACGACAACCCCTACCTTTGCAAACAGGCAAACAGTGTAGATCCAGATCAAAGAAGCAATCTGATCAGGATTTACCTATCCCGCTGTTCACGACAACCCCTACCTTTGCAAACAATGTAGATCCAGATCGAAGAAGCCATCTGATCAGGATTTACCTATCCCACTGTTCACGACAACCCCTACCTTTGCAAACAGTGTAAATCCAGATCGAAGAAGCCATCTGATCAGGATTTACCTATCCCGCTGTTCACAACAACCCCTACCTTTGCAAACAGTGTAGAACCAGATCGAAGAAGCCATCTGATCAGGATTTACCTATCCCGCTTTTCACGACAACCCCTACCTTTGCAAACAGTGTAGAACCAGATCGAAGAAGCCATCTGATCAGGATTTACCTATCCCGCTGTTCACGACAACCCCTACCTTTGCAAACAGTGTAGATCCAGATCGAAAAGCCATCTGATCAGCAATTACCTATCCCCCTGTTCGCGACAACCCCTACCTTTGCAAACCGTGTAGAACCAGATCGAAGAAGCCATCTGATCAGGATTTACCTATCCAGCTGTTCATGACAACCCCTACCTTTGCAAACAGTGTAGAACCAGATCCAAGAAGCCATCTGATCAGGATTTACCTATCCAGCTGTTCACGACAACCCCTACCTTTGCAAACAGTGTAGAACCAGATCGAGGAAGCCATCTGATCAGGATTTACCTATCCCGCTGTTCACGACAACACCTACCTTTGCAAACAGTGTAGATCCAGATCAGATGGCTTCTTCAGATACCACCTGATCGGGATCTACCTTATCCCGCTGTTCACGACAAGCCTACCTGTGCAAACAGTGTAGATCCAGATCAGATGGCTTCTTCAGAAGCCATCTGATCAGGATTTACCTTATCTTGCTGTTCACGACAACCCCTACCTTTGCAAACAGAGAAGATCCAGGTCAGATGGCTTCTGAAGGAGCCATCTTATCAGGATTTACCTTATCATGCTGTTCACGACAACCCCTACCTTTGCAAACAGTGAAGATCCAGATCAGATGGCTTCTTCAGAAGCCATCTGATCAGGATTTACCTTATCTTGCTGTTCACGACAACCCCTACCTTTGCAAACAGTGAAGATCCAGATCAGATGGCTTCTTCAGAAGCCATCTGATCAGGATCTACCTTATCCAGCTGTTCACGACAACCCCTACCTTTGCAAACAGTGTAGATCCAGATCAGATGGCTTCTTCAGAAGCCATCTGATCAGGATCTACACTGTTTTACATTCAGGTTGTGAATTTTCAAGAATAAATTACATCAAGCAATCTGATTGGTTAATTAAAATATTCAGCAGGATAAGGGTTAGTAGTAGAATTTTACTGTATCTGCTTTTCAGAGACATTCCAAGTAACTACAGAGTGTTGTTCCTGCAAGGTGGGGGATCAGGACAGTTTTCCGCAGTTCCCTACAATCTGATTGGTCTAAAGTCAGGACACTGTGCCGATTACCTAGTCACAGGAAGCTGGTCGGCAAAAGCCGCTAAGGAAGCTGAGAAATACGGCAAAATCAACAAAATTCAACCTCAGAATAAAGATTTTGTTGGTAAGTGAATACATAATTATGATAAACCTTTACCCTTGTCCTGCTGAGCCCGGATATATGTCTTATCTTTGAAACAATGAAGATCCAGATCAGATGGCTTCTGAAGAAGCCATCTGATCAGGATCTTCATTGTTTGTCAGTTAGCTCATGAATTTGTTGCAAGTATCTGCATCAAGTAATCTGATTGGTTGATAATCAGTACTGGGTGTGGCGTATATAAATATTCAGCAGGTCAAGGGTTAATCACACCATAATAAAATAACCCATTTCCTGCTAAGCCACAATTACTCCTTAGGCCCTACCTTTGCGAATAGTGCAGATCCAGATACACTGTTATCGGCCACTGTGGCCTGGTGGGTAAGAGCGTGGACTCTTTTATCATTAAGTCTTTCACTTCTTTTGGTTCGAGCCTCACAGGTGTATGAGAGATGCCAATTCTGCAATGGAAGGTCAGATGTTTTTTCTCCAGGTACTCTGGTTTTCCCCAACCTCTGACTAACAATTGGCTCGAAATAAGTGAAATAATCTTGAAAGGGCAGTAAAACCTAAAAGAAAAAAGATACACTGTTTGCCCGTCAGTTTGCAAAATTAAATGAACACAATATATCAAGCAATTTGATTGGTTGATAATCAGAGGTGAGGCAAAATCAATTTATTCAACAAGACCACCCTTGTCAAGGGTTTAAATTTTGTCACCAGAATGGACTGCCTTGGTGACAAGCACTTTGTGCTGCTATGTTGATGCTTGTGTTGCAATAGGGGAGTTGTAGGGATCAGAACTGTAATCTGTAATTGTGATTACTTGTAATGACTGATTACAAAGTAGAAGCCCCCATGGTGTAGTGGTTATGCTACTTGCCTCTTACACCCGGATCATGGGTTCAATTTCGGGCTTCTACAGACTTTCGGATGAGTTTTAAGCTGAGGTCCAGTCCCCGTATGACCTTAGCTGTTATGGGGACCGAAAACTCAAACACACACACACACAGTTTGCTAGTAAATGTAAAGTATTCTATAATCTAGTTTTCCTGATTACAAGTAATCAATTGTAATTGATTACATAATATTACTAGGGATATAACAATGCATCAAACTACATCACAATACATGTATTTAGTGACCTTCAAGCAGTAGCAGACTTAGTGCTATAAAGTGGCAATAATAAATTACCGATAGACAGATAGGCATCAAACAGTGAAGACCCAGATCAGACTGAAGGAGCAGTCTGAACAGGGTCTACACTGTTTGTCATTCCCTTTGCACCTTTGCTGGATCATGAAACATTTTTGTAAAAATTTTAGGAGAATTACGGTAAGTACTTAAGGTGTCTGAATTTTTTAGGATTTTTAATTCCCCGCCATCATGGCCTTTGTCTGTCCATCTGTCTGTCTGAAACACTTTCTTGTTCGCTCCATATCTCCTTAACCCTTTGATAGATTTTCATTAAACTCTGGTCAAATATTCATCTCAGTAAGCTGATGTGCAGAACCCATTAATGAACCATGCCCACTGAGGTCACAGCTGAAGGTCATGAGTTAGAAACTTTGAATTTTGTGTCCATTCCAAACCTCCGTTACCCTTGGCAGGATTTTCATTTAACTTTAGTCAAATATTCTTTTTAGTTAGCTGAGGTGCAGAACCCATAAATGAACCATGCTGACTCGAGGTCAAGTCACATTTGAAGGTCAAGACTTTGAAACTTTGAATTTTGTGTTCGTTCCTAATCTCCTTTACGTCTGCAAGGATTTTCATTAACTTTAATCAATTGTCCCCCTCAGTGAGCTGATGTGCAGAACCCATAAATGAACCATGCAGACTTAAGGTCAAGGTCACATTTGAAGGTCACGAGTTTAAAACTTTGAATTTTGTCTGTTCCATATCTCCTTTACCCCTGGAAGGATTTTCATTAAATTTTGGTCAGTTATCCCCAACAATGAGTTCATGTGCAAAGCCCATAAATGAATCATGCAGACACCAGGTCAAGGTCACATTGGGTGTCACAAGTTTGAAAATTTGAATTTTGTGTCCGTTCCATATCTTCTTTACCCTTCAAAGGATTTCCATTAAACTGTGGACAAATATCTCCCTCAGTGAGCTGATGTGCACAATCCATAAATGAACCATGCCAACTCAAGGTCAAGGTTACAGGTGAAGGTCATTAGTTTGAAACTTTGTATTTTGTATCCTTTCCATATCGCCTTTTCTCCTGGAAGGATTTTCATGAAACTTTCTTAAAATATCCCCCTCATTGAGCTGATGTGCAGAACTATAAATAACCATGCCGACTCAAGGTCAAGATCACAGGTGAAGGTCATGAGTTTGAAACTTTGAATTTTTTGTCCGTTCCATATCTCCTTTACCCCTGGAAGGATTTTCATTAAAGTTTGGTGAAATATCCCCCTCAGTGAGCTGATGTGCAGAACCCATAAATAAACCATGCCGACTCAAGGTCAAGGTTACAGGTGAAGGTCATTAGTTTGAAACTTTGTATTTTGTATTCATTCCATGTCGCCTTTACTGCTGGAAGAATTTTCATGAAACTTTCTTCAAATATCCCCCTCATTGAGCTGATGTGCAGAACCCATAAATAAACCATGCTGACTCAAGGTCACAGGTGAAGGTCACGAGTTTGAAACTTTGAATTTTGTGTCCGTTCCATATCTCCTTTACCCCTGGAAGGATTTTCATTAAAGTTTGGTGAAATATCCCCCCTCAGTGAGCTGATGTGCGGAACCCATAAATAAACCATGCCAACTCAGGTCACGGTCACAGGTGAAGGTCCCAAGGTTGAGCCTTGATACAAAGTGCTGGTTTCTTGTTAGTAATAGTATCAGCAAATACATGTAAATAGAAATCATAGGTCTATAAATAGAATATATATTATTGAATCTATGAATAGAAATCATAGGTACCTGTATCTAAATCGAAAATAGCTGCGTGAATAGAATTTGCATATTGGTGAACTCACAAATGCATAACACTGTGTCAACAAACACGAATAATGTTAGAATCTTCCACATTACAGCTTGAGACCAGTGTATTTTGGGTTGATTGTTTTTCAGTCAACCAAAAGTTACTAAGCATAAAAGTCAACAGTGCTGTAGTCCAGGTGATTATCACTGATTGGTTGGAAGTCCAGGTAACTTGCCAATGTCCAAAAATGGGATGCTAGGCATATTTGTATCAGAGTATTCTGTAGTACTGTTCTATTCTCTGTTGTAGATATTCCTGACCAGTCAAAGTGGAATCTTAATCCGGATGCTTCCTATGTGTATTTCTGTGATAATGAAACAATACATGGTAAGATACAGTGGTGTAGCTCCTGATAAGGAGTAGCATACCATAATGATCCCACGTATTGAGACAGCAGACCCAAACAGTGGAGACCCAGATCAGACTGCTCCTGAAGGAGCAGTCTGATCAGGGTCTACACTGTTTGCCATTCCATCCGCACCTTTGGACTCCTTGATGGATTGTTAAACAAATTTGTTAAAATATTTGGAGAATTACAGCAAGTTCTCAAGGTGTCCAAACTTTTAGAATTTTTACAGTATATTTAGAATGTCAAGACTTACCAGTATGTTAAGCTGTGCAGACCAGTTTATGTCTATCCTGGTCACAAAAATTAAGAACAGTTCTTTATGATCCGATTTCGGCTCATTTATCAAATTGTAATCATTAAATCTCTTCGCTGTGGGTTCGAGGCCCGCCCCGATCACGTGAGATGGCAAGTTTTGCAACAGAATGCCAGGTTGTTTTTCTCCAGGTACTCTGGTTTTCACCCACCTGATTGATGATTAGCAGTGGCTTGAAATAAGTGAAGTAATCTTGAAAGTGCTGCGAAGCCAAAAAAAAAAAAAAATACTCAAATGTTGTGACATATCATTCACATTTGAAATCAGCTTTAAGTAGACTGATCTTTTGGCTGTTGAAATGTTACTTGGCTTTGTAAAACACTTTTCCTAAATTTTGGCTCATGTCAAATATCAGGTTCTATAAAAACAGCTCCAGATTTGTGGAAATATTGAGGACAATGTTTGGATATTTATCTTTATTTCTCCATAAAATCATGTGTTGTGGGTACCTGTTAGAATCGCCTCATTGAGGCGATTCTACCAAGTACACACACATATGTTTGTAACCAGAAATATAGAAATCATCTCAAAATTATCCTCGGCATTGTCAATGACATTTGTTTCTTGCAATATGATTTATGTGAATTAGTATGGTTATTTTTGGTTTCGTAAAGTTGTACAAATGTCAGACCTATTTTTTAGCTCACCATCACGTAGTGACGAGGTGAGCTTTTGGGATCACGTTTTGTCCGTCGTCCGTCCATCCGTCCGTCCGTCCGTGCGTAAACAATTTCTTCAAACGACATCTCCTCCTAAACCACTGATTGGATTTTGACCAAACTTCACAGGAATGATCCTTAGGTGGTCCCCTTTCAAAGTTGTTCAAATGGTTCCGGTCCGTTGCACATCTGGGTCACATGAGCCAAAAATAGATTTTTTTTCACCGAAAACTTAAAAAATCTTCTTCTCTGAAACCATAAGGCCCAGGTCTTTAATATTTGGTATGTAGCTTCATCTAGTGGACCCCTACCAAGATTGTTCAAATTATAGTGCTGGGGCCAAAAATGCCCCCGCCCCGGGGCCCTTTGGTTTTACATGGGCTTATATAGGGAAAACCTTTAAAAATCATCTTCTCTGAAACCGTAAGGCCCAGGGCTTTGATATTTGGTATGAAGCTTCTTCTAGTGGACCCCTACCAAGATTGTTCAAATTATTGTGCTGGGGCCAAAAATGCCCCCGCCCCGGGGCCCTTTGGTTTTACATAGGCTTATATAGGGAAAATCTTTAAAAATCTTCTTCTCTGAAACTGTAAGGCCCAGGTCTTTGATATTTGGTATGAAGCTTCATCTAGTGGACCCCTATCAAGATTGTTCAAATTATAGTGCTGTGGCCAAAAATGCCCCCACCCGGGGCCTTTGGTTTTACATGGGCTTATATAAGGAAAATCTTAAAAAATCTTCTCTGAAACCACAAGGCCCAGGTCTTTGATATTTGGTTTGAAGCTTCATCTAGTGGACCCCTACCAAGATTGTTCAAATTAAAGTGCTGTGGCCAAAAATGCCCCCACCCGGGGCCTTTGGTTTTACATGGGCTTATATAAGGAAAATCTTAAAAAATCTTCTTCTCTGAAACCACAAGGCCCAGGTCTTTGATATTTGGTTTGAAGCTTCATCTAGTGGACCCCTACCAAGATTGTTCAAATTATAGTGCTGGGGCCAAAAATGCCCCCGCCCCGGGGCCCTTTGCTTCTACATGGGCTTATATAGGGAAAATCTTTAAAAATCTTCTCTGAAACCGCAAGGCCCAGGTCTTTGATTCTCCCCCCCCCCCCCAAATCTTAAAAAATCTTCTTCTCTGAAACCACAAGGCCCAGGTCTTTGATATTTGGTTTGAAGCTTCATCTAGTTGACCCCTACCAAGATTGTTCAAATTATAGTGCTGGGGCCAAAAATGCCCCCGCCCCGGGGCCCTTTGCTTCTACATGGGCTTATATAGTTATATAGGGAAAATCTTTAAAAATCTTCTCTGAAACCGCAAGGCCCAGGTCTTTGACCCCTACCAAGATTGTTCAAATTAGAGTGCTGGGACCAAAAATGCCTCCGTCTTGGGGCCCTTTGGTTTTACATAGACTTATATAGGGATAATCTTTAAAAATCTTCTTTTTTGAAACCACAAGGCCTAGGTCTTTTATATTTGGTGTGAAATTTCATCTAGTGGACCTCTATCAAAATTGTTCAAATTATAGCCCTGGGGCCAAAAATGCCCCCGCCCCAAGACCATTTGGTTTTACATAGACTTATATAGGGAAATCTTTAAAAATCTTCTTCTCCGAAACTGCAAGGCCCATGTCTTTGATATTCGGTATGGAGCTTTATCTAGTGGACCTCTACCAAGATTGTTCACATTATAGCCCCTGGGCCACAAATGCCCCCGTCCCGGGGCCCTTTTGGTTTTACATAGACTTATACAGAGATAATCTTTAAAAATCTTCTTCTCTGAAACTGCAAGGCCCAGGTCTTTGATATTTGGTGTGAAGCTTCATCTAGTGGACCTCCATCAAGATTGTTTAAATTATAGCCCTGAGGCCAAAAATGCCCCCGCTCTGGGGCCATTTGGTTTTACATAGGCTTATGTACGGTATATCTTAAAAAAAAATCTTCTTCTCTGAAACCGCAAGGCCCAGGTCTTTGATATTTGGTGTGTAGCTCTATCTAGTGGACCTTTGCCAAGGTTGTTCAAATTATGAAGCTTCAACTTTTCAGACCTCCCTCAACATTATGCACATTATAGCCCTGGTGTCAATAATGGCCCTCCCCGGGGCCCACTTGTTACTCTATGGATCAGGTGAGCGATCCAGGGCCATCATGGCCCTCTTGTTTGGTGACACTGATTTGCTCAATACCTCCAGATATATGCTTATGGAGATATTACAGCTTAACACAGGAACCTTATTATGAAAATTAAAAAAGAGAAACTTCATTACTGGTTAATTACTGTGGACTGAATTGGTTAACATCCAACATAACCTATTAAGTACCCATACCACAAATGTTTATGAATACATAAGACAAATCAAACAAGCCTTACTGGCCTAGTGGGTAAGAGCACTGACTCTTCATCATTTGGTCTCTCACCGCTGTGGTTCGAGCCTGGCTCGGGTCACATGTGAGACACCCAAGTTCTGCAACGGAAGGTCAGGTGATTTTTCTCCAGTTGCTTCAGTTTTCACTCACCTCTAATTAACAATCAGCTTGATATGAGTGAAATAATCTTGAAAGGGCTGTTAAACGAACCCCCCCCCCCCCCCCCCCCCCGAAAAAAAAAGAAGAAAAGCCAAAGCACTTACAGCACCCCCAGCCATCGGGGCTTGTAGAAATAGATTGGTTAGCTTGGTGCTTCCATGCAGAGCTGAAACCGTCTGCACAAGAGTGCTGGTAAACCACTTTGATGGTTTAAGCTTGTTCAGGAAAAGTGATGCAAATTGAACGGCTCCTTAAACCCTAGTGGTTTCTATGGGAGGTAGGGCTTGATGTCATTTCATCTTGATGTAGGATAAAAGTCCCACCAAATGGGAAGCAACATCTCCAAAATGACCTAAATAATGTTAGAAACCTCCGTGGTGTAGTAGTTATGCTAGTCGCCTTGTAAACTAGGCATCGCAGGATCGATCCCGGGCTTCTCCAGACTTTCGGATGAGTCTTTAAACCGTCTCCATATGAGCTTAGCTGTTGGGGAAGACGTTAAGCTCAGACACTCCCTCACTCACCTAAATTATGTTGACAGGGACGTAATTTAACCTCAACTCAAACAAAGCACTTAAAGCAATGGTAGGCTGACTGTCACTGAGTGCAGTCCGGGAAAATGGTCTTCGGGAACTTTAGACTGTTTCATTTAACCCTTAAATTCTTGTATTTTGAGCAAACAGTGTAGACTGCAAGCAGTTGTGATGGTCTACCATATCGGATCTGGGTCTACACTGTCTTAAGCCCACACATGAGCCCTGTCGAGGTTTTTCTGACACACTTCCCAGCATACTGACAACAATGCAATAAGAAAAGTTCAGTTAAAAATAACTGTTACCTTGATTTCGTATGAACACTACTGAAGAGATCCTAAGTATTTGGACAGATAGGCCTAAGCAAACAGTGAAGACCCAGATCAGGGTCTACACTGTTTGCCTCTCCGACTGCACCTTTTGGACTCCTTGCAAAACCATGAAACAAATTAGTTAAAATTTTAGGAAAATTACAGCAGGTCCTCAAGGTTCAGAATATTTAGGATCTTTACGGTTTAACTTTATTGGTCAGTATATAGTCACATGGACAGTAGTAGTATAAATCACATTCGTAAGGAACTTTTGGTCGATTGACAAACAATTGATTCAGTTATGCTTTATTTTTTCGTATATAAAAAGATATATGTAAAACAATTGCTGTGTGTCCGCCCCTAAAATGTTTTGAGACATTCTCAGAAACATGACCTTTTTGTGGATCCTATCGATAGCTCAGTGGTTAACGCGTTTGACTTATGATCGAAAGGGTGTGGGTTCAAATCTGGCCACTAGAGGCAAGGTGTGTCCTTGGGCAAGACATGTTATGACAATGCCACACTCAACCCAGGTGTAAATGGGTAGCAGTGCTGTAAAAGTCACTGCCTCTCTCTCTCGGACATGTGATAACATCCGGAATGAGTGTTCGAGAGCGATTCAATAAGCTTGGAGCTTTCATCGCAATTGAACTAAAATAAATTAGTATAAACTAAAGTTTTTTTTTCATTTTGCAGGTGTTGAGTTCCCTTTTGTTCCTGAAACCAATGGTGTTCCTCTAGTCTGTGATATGTCTTCAAATATTCTCACAAGAAAAGTTGATATTTCAAAGGTAACGATCACGACTGGTTACTCAAAGCATGGTTAGCTTTAACTTTTAAGAGCAATTCTCTGTATGCACCAAAATTCTTCGGCACACACTGTCAGGGATTTAAATTAAACTACTACCAAATGAAAGAACATACCAAGATAGTAAAAAAATTGTATTGCGGTTTCTCGATATTCCCAACCGTTTCCATGGAAACGGCAAATGTATTGTCCATAAAAAGCATGCCCCGCGCCCGGGGGGGTAGAAATATGGCGGCTGCCTTCGGGAGTGTGGCAGAGTGGTAAGACCCCACCGAAAACAGTCCCATTGCCGAGACCACCCGGTGCCTCGAAATAGGTGGCTGCCTTCAGCTTCTGTGGCAGTTGGGTAAAAGCCTCCAACATACAGAACAATCGTCCGTTCAACCGGTATGATCTTGTGAATAGAACTGTTCAAATGCATCTTACAATTTTTTTTTTACAAAATTCATTACGCGAGATCTATCCTTTTGAACCTTTCCTATCTCATGTTACTACCACGCTGCATTTGTACGTGTATCATCATTGCTGGTGGGTCGCGCACCACAAAGAAGAAACCTCATCTGTATATGTTTGTACTGTGTATGTGTCACTTTTTCATGCTCCTTCACTCTGCACATCAAACAATGAAAGATGCATTTTTGTATACGTTATTAGATAAGTAACTTGTAATCTAATGTTACCCCAAAATTATTTAATGTTACACCAAAGTTAACAGAATCAGATACTTATCACTAAGTTCTGAAGTGTGTCATCGTCTAACACAGCTTATTTCTTTAGTAGTTTATAAAATCCTTTGTTCTTTCTAAAACTTATCACCTCAATAATTTCTCATCATAATCGTGGATCTCAAATTTAGCAAAGGATCTCCTGTTTTCAGAGCCAAGCTTTTATTTAAGCAAACGTTTTCGGCCTCCCTTGTCTGTAGGGAATAAAATATACAGGTCACTTTCCTTCTGTAGTGAATGGGGATGAAATTCCTTGTTAAAACAGGAGCCACTTGTTTGCCGTGAGTGGCGTCTCGTATGCTGGAAGAAGGGATCCTGATGATTGAGAAAAGCCCAGGGATCTCCAGCTTTTCAACACATCATTTTGGCCCATATTTCAGATAGACGAGGGGTTTGGGCTAGATTCGGCCTGAATCAATCGGCTCAGTCGTGCCAAGCTCTAGAATCGCACAGCTTGTTCTTTACTTCCTTCTCTCTTTTTACGTATCTTTATGGTACAAACCGGGTGTAATTTTTTTCTTATTCCTCTATCTTTGAGTGTTATTTGATGGGCGGCGGCTGATGGATCAATCGGTGGGCTTGTTCTGGGGAATTTCAGCAGAAACTTCTGTGAGGGAGAGAATACGGGTGGGGATGGGTCCCAACTGTTCCTCATTTTTTTCATTAAAATCTGGGTGCATAGTTGGGAGTCATAAAACAGAAGTGGAGCGGAAGGACTCTGGTCCTGTCATCGAGTATAATAGCAATGTAGCCTTGGCGTTGGAAATAGGAGATCCATTTCCATTAAACGTCCCCTTGTAGGGCTCCAAGGAGGGTGGGGCGCATAGCTATCGAATCACAAATTATCACCATGGGATCCAACACGAGAAAAAGAGCATTTTTAGACTTATCTGATGACGACCCGGAACCGGCTACCTTCAATTTCAAAGCTAATGAAACCTTCGCTAGATTTTTGGTGATTTCAAGCAAGGAAGAAAAGGCCGTTACGACTCTTTCACCGTTTGTTATTGAAAAACAGATCGAATCGTTAATTGGTACTCCAAAAAATGTCAAAAAATTAAAAAACGGAACACTTTTAATCGAAACAAATAGAAAATCTCAAACCGAAAACCTCTTAAAAGTCAACAAATTTTTCAACATGAATGTTTCTGTCACGGAACATAAAACTTTAAATTCTTGCAAGGGCATTATCCGTGACAGAATGTTAAAACATGAAACTGAAGCCAGCATCGTGGAGTATCTGAAAGATCAAGGCGTAACGGCCTGTAAACGCTTTAAAATCAAAAAAGACGGAAATCTCATCGACACGAACACACTTCTTTTGACATTTAACACCACTTCCTTGCCGAAATCACTAAAGATTTTCTACAGGATTATACCGGTTGACATCTACGTGCCCAATCCTCTGCGATGTTTTAATTGTCAGAGGTTTGGACACCATGAAAACGATTGCACTGTCCCTGACGGGTCGGTTTGTGAGAAATGCGGTGGCACTGATCATCACACTCAAAATTGCAAGAACCCCCCAAAGTGCGTGAACTGCGGAAAAAATCATCTCTCCAAATCAAACGTCTGTGAAGTTTGGAAAACGGAAAAAGAAATTATGAAAATCAAAGTAACACAAAACATAACATATTTAGAAGCAAAGAAAATCCAACAAAATAAACCAGAAAACACATTTGCCAAAGTTGTTCAATCCCTTACCAGCAAACCTGAAACCAAAGATACCTCCACACAATTTAATGAAAAAGATTTTGAAATCAAACCACATTCAAAAGTAATTACTTCTACTGTTAAACCAAAAACATCGTCGCAACCTACTACATCGTCACAGCCTACATCTACTCACCATTCAAGATCAGAAAGTAAACAAACTTCACAGACCAGTTCACAGCCGAACACTAAACATTCTAGATCTCACTCCCGATCCACGTCGGGGACAGCGGATCAAAAAGAAAAAAATGGCAAAGAAAAACATAAAGGATCAAACCCAAACAGTAAAGGAGCGTCGGCTGATCCAGTAAAACTGGCTAATCAGTATGGCGCCCTTGAGGACATGGAGTTGGACGTTGATCCCTCCACGTTCTCAAAGAATAATAAAAAATAAAGGTTTAAATTCCTTGTTTTAATCTTCTCTCCATTCAACCATGGATAAGAAGTCAATAATTCAATGGAATTGTCGAGGACTGAAAGCCAATTTTAACGAACTTTTAATTTTATCTACACTTTTTTCTCCTAATGTCATTTGTCTCCAAGAAACTTTTTTGAAAACTACAGATAATATTAATTTCAAAGGTTACAGTATGTACAATCATATCACAACGGATAATCAGAAGGCATCAGGAGGTACATCAATCCTGGTAAAATCTGACGTTCCTCATAGGAAAATATATGTAAACACTAATTTACAAGCTGTTGCTGTAAACGTCACTTTATCCAAATCCATAACGATTTGTTCTGTCTACCTTCCACCTCATTATAATTTTTCTAAACAGGATTTAGAAAATTTAACTAATCAATTACCTAGTCCTTATATATTATTAGGAGACTTTAATAGTCACAGCAAATTATGGGGTTGCTCGGATACAAATGACAAAGGAGAAATCGTAGAAAATTTTATTGCTGAAAATGATTTATGTTTATTTAACGATAAACAACCAACATACCTTCATTCTCCCACAAGGAATTATTTTGCTTTAGATCTTTCAATTTGCTCTCCAAATATTTATCTAGATTTTGATTGGTCTGTTGTGGACGATCTCCATGGGAGCGATCATTTTCCGATAGTAATTGAAGAAATTGCATCGACCCATGAGGATCGTCACCCCAGATGGAATTTGGGTAAAGCAAATTGGGAAAATTTTAATCAATTATGTAATGACAAACTCGACCCTGATTTTTTTAAAACTGCAAATGATATACAAGATTTTACTGATCAATTGATTGATATTGCTGAAAAATGTATTCCTAAATCCTCGACTTTTTCAAAACGAAACAAACCTTGGTTTAATGACGAAGTTAAAACTTCGATCAATAAAAGAAAATCTGCATTACGAAAATTTAATAAACAACCAACAAAAGAAAATCTTATCCATGCCAAACATATGCGAGCTAAAGCTCGCAAAACAATAAAATCGGCCAAAAAAACATCTTGGCAGCAATACGTCTCCAAACTGAATACCAGAACACCAACGAAGAAAATATGGGACATGATTTGAAAAATTAGTGGCAAAAACAAATCAAATAAACATGTCCATATCAAATCGAACGGAAATATATGTTCAACGGCTAAAGACATTTCCAATGCCTTGGGGGAAAATTTTCAGAAAAACTCCTCTAGCTCAAATTATTCAGATAGTTTCCAAAATATTAAACAAGAACAAGAGAAAAAGAATTTAAATTTTTCCTCATTAAATCACGAAAAATATAATTTGCCTTTCACTACTAAAGAATTATTAGATGCTCTCCATAAATCCCATGATACTGCTGTTGGCCCTGATGACATTCACTATCAAATTTTAAAACATTTACCCAACAAGGCATTGGAAACATTATTAAATATTCATCATCATCATCATCAATGGATTTTTGATTAACGTGCAGGTACAGGGGCAACGTCCACATAAGTGGGCCCCCTTCCAGGTAGCTGGCTTGCTGCATTCTGAATATTCTGAATGATATTTGGATCACTGGAAAATTCCCTGAAAACTGGAGAAAAGCTACCATTATTCCTATTCCGAAACCTAATAAAGATCATACTGAAGCCACTAATTACAGACCTATTGCTTTGACAAGTTGCTTATGTAAAACAATGGAGAGAATGATTAATGATAGGCTGGTTTGGTTTTTAGAATCAAACCAGCTTATCACTAAATTTCAAGCTGGTTTTAGAAAAAACAGCTCAACCAACGATCATTTGATTCGCTTAGAATCATTTATACGTGATGCCTTTATTAAAAAAGAACATGTCGTAGCTGTATTCTTTGACCTAGAAAAGGCCTACGATACCACTTGGAAGTATGGCATCATGAAAGATTTACACACATTGGGCCTTAAAGGCCGATTACCAATTTTTGTTCACAATTTCTTATCCGATCGAACATTTAATGTTCGCATGGGAAATACATTATCGGACACATTTGATCAAGAACAAGGTGTACCACAAGGTAGTATTTTATCACCAACCTTGTTCAGCATAAAAATTAATAATATAGTTAAATGTGTAAAAGACCCAGATTGTTCGCTTTTTGTTGACGATTTTGGAATTTTTTATCGTTCCAAAAATATGGAAACCATTGAATTTAAACTCCAAAGGTGTTTAAATAATATAGAAACTTGGGCAACAGAAAATGGTTTTAAATTTTCTAAAACAAAAACTCAGTGTGTTCATTTCTGCCAAATACGAAAGTTGCATTTAGATCCTGTACTTACTATATACGGCAGTCCAATTCCAGTCGTCACTGAGGCGAAGTTTTTGGGTCTTTTAATCGATAACAAATTGTCTTTTATTCCTCATATCAAAGCTTTGAAAGCTAAATGTTTAAAAGCTCTTGATATTTTAAAAGTCCTGTCCAGTTCCGACTGGGGAGGAGATCGCACTGTTCTGTTAAATCTGTATAGATCGTTAATTCGTTCCAAATTGGACTATGGCTCCATAGTCTATGGATCTGCTAGGAAATCTTATTTAAAATCTTTGGATACTATACATCATCAAGGTTTACGTTTAGCACTAGGTGCCTTTCGCACTTCACCCGTTGATAGTCTCTATGCTGAATCTAATGAACCATCACTTTATGTTAGAAGAGAAAAATTGTCTCTTCAATATGCTACCAAATTAGCTGCAAATCCACGCAATTCAGCATATGAATGTGTTTTTAACCCGAATTATGAAAGATTTTACGAAAATAAACCCTCCGCTATTAAACCTCTTGGCCTAAGAATACGACCTTTACTTAAAGAGGCCAATATTAATGTCCAAAATATTCAATCATTTTCTTTATCATCGAAAGAACCATGGACATTAACTAATCCAAAGATTGTATTAGACTTGCATAGAAATAAGAAATCCGAAGTTGATTCACATATTTTTAAAAATGAATTTTTAGAAATTAAATCACATTTTAAACATCACATTTCCATTTACACTGACGGTTCGAAACAAGATGAGAAAGTTGCTTGTTCTGTCATTAGTCCGAATTTCACTGATAGCATTAGACTACCCGATAATAGCTCTATTTTTACCGCTGAAGCAAAAGCAATTGATATCGCACTCTATCACATTCGAGATCAACCTGAAAGACATTTCATCATTTATTCTGATTCCCTTTCTGTACTAAAAGCTCTGAAAGATCAACAGCACAGAAACCCCTTGATTCAACAAATTTTAAGAAAATACCACTATCTTTCCGTCTTAAAGGAGATCATATTCTGCTGGCTTCCCAGTCATGTAAATATCCGTGGTAATGAGTTAGCTGATTTGGAAGCCAAATCTGCATTATCGTTAGCTATTACCAATTTAAAAATTCCTTCTTCAGATTTGAAATCTAACATAAACCTATATATAAAAAATAAATGCCAATCAATTTGGGAAAAAGAAACTAATAATAAATTAAATAAAATTCAACCAAATTTTCATACCAATTGTACCTTTTTGAATTATAATAGGAAAGACCAGACTAAACTCACAAGATGCCGTATTGGACACACACGACTCACTCATTCCTACATATTAAAAAACGAACAAGCACCTTTCTGTATATCTTGTAACGAACCGTTTACAGTTGAACACTTTCTCATTTCATGTGTAGAATTTCATCATATACGCTCAAAATATTTTAACGTTACAACAATGAAAGATCTTTTTAACGACATACCATCTTATCAATTAATAAATTTTCTTAAAGAAATCGGACTTTTTAACAAACTGTAATCATTAATATTTTAACTTTTAAACTTCAATAGCAATTTTATATCTAATATCTAATTATTTTTAGACGCTATATGCCCTATTAGGGTTGAGCGTCTTTAAACAAAATATCCATCCATCCATAAAAAGCAAAATCGACGGAAATCCAGCCCTTAGAAAAAAAATGAAAATTTAACAATCTTAAAATGTTTAGAATGATACATTTTTCATTGTCTTGGTTTTATCAAAGACCAAATAAGTATTCCTAAGGGGCAAATTTCTGATCTGATGTTTTCGTTCGTTCTTTTTGCCATTTCTTGGTAAATTTTTTCATCAAATTTGCTCAAAAATGCCCCTTATAGAAACTGATATTTCGTGAGCAGCACCACACTCTGAGTGACTCGGCATGTCTATTCCTAAAGAATATTGCCTAAAATACAAATTTATCGAAAAAACAGATTGGGGTAAATAGTTTTTTAAAAAAAATGGGCATTAAACGGTCCGATTTTTAGGAAAATATTCTGTTCTGTTCAGCATTAATTCTAATTGCCGGAACTGCAAAGAAAAATATGGGACGTAGAAACCAGAAAAAAAAAACACATTTATTTTTTT
This sequence comes from Lucinisca nassula, assembly GCA_963580285.1. Classification (NCBI taxonomy): domain Eukaryota; kingdom Metazoa; phylum Mollusca; class Bivalvia; order Lucinida; family Lucinidae; genus Lucinisca; species Lucinisca nassula. The sequence goes on along the minus strand of OY757016.1, from coordinate 85,862,079 downwards.
GAAATAAAAGTTATTTTAGAACGAACAAAATCTATATCAAATTATCGAAAAAAAAATGGTCAAGATTGGCCTTTTCTATTTCCAGTGGTTCTGACAAAGACCCGGCGTCCCGTCGTTTATATCGATGAATGGAGGTTATGCACCGAAAAAATACAATAACATTGTCAAGCCCTTGAGGTTTTTAATTGTCTTTGAAACTAGTATTCAAACTGTAAAAACAATCCATTGCAATTTATATTTTCCCGTAATAAGTTCATTAAAGTATAGTGTATTTTATTATCAAGTTTCAGCTGTTTGGAATAAAATGTAAATACGGGGCACAGCCTGCTTCTGTTGACAATTTGATCTTTAATAATGCCAACTGTATCGGGCATGAATTAGCCACATTAACCACACTTTTCGCATGCGTTATTAGTAAGATAATCTCCATGCACTGTATATCGAACCAATTTGGCACATACATGAACTAAAATCAAGAGAGCAACTTTGTTTACATTAAAAGTGGATCTCAACAATGTGTGACGTAAGATTTGCTATTGATGACGTCATTTGTTTGTGTGTGAGGAGCGCCCATTCCATCCTGGAGGACGCGGGTTCGATTCCTGCCAGGGTTGGCAACATACTTTCGTGGAGAATAATCATGAACTATGTACTCCCGTCTACTGATTCAGGAAGGGCAGTTGTCAGTTTCTGGCAATAAGAAAAAACAAAAAACATGCACTGGATTGGGGGGGGGGGTGGGGCTACTGGTTAACTGCTTACGGATATGCTTGCTCAGGCAAAGTGTGGATAGGTAAACTGACCGGCTCAAAAATTACATAAATAGTGTTGACTCGGCCATTCAATCACCAATACAAACAGACAAACCATTTCTCGAACTTTGTACAGTCAGGTAGACATTACTGATTCGCACCCAGTTCTTGATCTTTGGCTTGAACAAATACATTAGTACCAAGAGCTGAAACGACTGCACATGAGAAATGGTAAACCGCATAGAGACTTTAAGTCTAACCAGGAAAAGTGATGTGAGTCAGACCGTCAATGCAAATAAAAATTGGTTTTATTTGGCAGCTGGGAGTATTTCGTTATTAATACAGTATTTTGTAAGCACCGTGCAGTCATGCAGACATGAATGTAAACGACCGCACATGAGTAGCCAAGGCCTAGTGGCAAATCACTTAGAAATTCAAAGCCAGCCCAGTAAAAAATAGTGAGAGTTGGACCATCCATGCATATAAACCTATTATTGGTTTCAATTGACAGCAGGGCTTGAGGTGTTGATTTTTCTCAATGTAAAAGTCCACCAAAATTGGAAGCAACATCTCCAAAATGACATATACAGTGTTGAGGGGTCCTTAAACCTCAAATCAAATAAAACATAAAAATGGTGGGTGCATTTATTTTCATAGCGTTTGTTTCCTAGTTCACGCAGATCAGAAGTCACTGATTTCACCAAGTCTTGCACCAACGCACAATTTCTAGCGACATGGCGGTGTAGATGCCCATCGACATTCCTATATCCCCAATCCAACCAGGGACTGCGCCAACGGCCCAATAAATCATATGGACATGCAACTGGTGAATGTTCCTGTCAAACTGCAATGATATACAGGCTGTTCTGATTCTTAGATTGTGGCCAGTGCCCTATCGTCGGAAATTGCATGCACTGGCTGAGGCTTCTTTTGGTAAACGTTCTTCTCCAAATTAGAGAGAAAGAGAGGCAGATAGAGAGAGATAGCTTTCATCTATTGTAATGCAGGTTTTCCATAGTGCAGTTTATATTTTACTTTTGGTCCTTTGAGATCAGCGTGAATATTCTGAGAAATCAGAAATAAATTATTGGTTTAGATTCATATTCTAGACAGGTTTTTAATTATTTTGACCCCATTTTGATTTATATCAGTCTTTGAATCGACTGTCTATTCGAAATTCGCAAAATTGCAGTATGTTTCCTCTGGCTTTCTTTGCCGGATCATTACAGGGTCACTGATGAGGCTTTATTAGCCGAAACTACGTAGTATGACCCATCTTCTGTCTTATTAATGTTTTCATTGATGTTAAAGGAACTCATTTTTGATTTTTATTTCCAATCCCATTAGCTATATTGGGATAAATGTGTATCCTATTTGTATATTTTGTAGATAAGTAGAAAGAGGACTTTGAGTTTGATGTTTGTTTTACGGCCATTGTGTTACACATATGGGGCTGATTGTTAATTTCAGGTGAAAGAAAACCGGAGTACCTGCGCAAAATCGCCTGGCCTTCTTTTGTAGAATTTGGCATCCCATATGTGACCCGGGCCATGCTCGAACCACAGCGGTGATAGACTTAATTTTATACACTATTTACATTTCCAGTGTAAAATCTAATGTAAATCTATAGAAAACAATATAGTTCATACTTCCATGAACACACCGAGTCACATGATTTTCAGTGACGTCAGTCTCAACCATGGTTTTCTAATATTTGTATCGCTCTTTGTTAGAAAACAGCGTGTAAATGTTTTGTTTTTTTTTTGCCTATAAAAGTTTGCCCTATAAGCATGTAACTGTAAGAAATGAACTTCTGCTGTTCATGAAATTATGAACGACAATGGGTCACTAGCAAAGTTTGCATGAACCCCTTCAGGGTTCATTAACGTTGCATGCGACCGACCCACTGCAGCCATACTTCCATAACCGGCAGAAAAAATATTCGTTTCTTCAATGTTTATGATTCAGCGCTTTTAACACTTGGTCGTAGAATTCCATTAAGAAGGGAGATGAACACCTTCACAATGAAAATTTGAATGCCAGACTTCTTACTGTAGTCGGTTGCCAGTCATATTGGTAGTCTTTGTAACTTTTGTCAATTGACTGTGGGGTGGAGTGTTCAATCCCTGCACTAAAGATGTTCAAAGATTTCCACTGCCTGCAGAACTCTGAATGCCATGGCAACGAAAACGAGAAAATAAGAAAAAAAAATAAACTCTCCTCCAAAAGCACATGCCCTAGGGTTCACAGGTTTTACATAGACTAATAAAAGATAAAAAAAAAATTCTTTTCTGAAACCCCAAGGTCCAGGTCTTTTATATTTAGTTGACGCTTCATCTGGTCGACCTCTAAAAAGATTGTACAAATTATGATCCTGGGGCCAAAAATGGCCGCGCCCCAGAGCCCCTTTTTTTTCAAGGACTTTTATAGGGAAAACCTTAAAAATCTTCTCAAAACGACGAGGCCCAGGTCTTTAGTATGATGCATCATCTAGTGGACCTCGATCAAGATTGTACAAATTATAGTCCAAGGGCTTAAATGGCCTCGCCGATGGCCCACTTGTTACAGCAGGTGAGCGAACCAGGGCCCTCATTGCCCTCATGTTATTTATGTATTTCTGTAAAAATTTTACTGAATGCCACTGAAAGGGAGCTGATATATTTTTTGATTGTTACCAAACATCATAATGCTATTTGATAATTCGGGATCCGCAACTGGGTACTGTGATCTGCAACTGGGGTCTAAATGTGGTCTAATATTCTATAATTCAGAATGACAGCTGAATAAGATTAAGAAAACTAATTGTGTGCATTTTGTAAAGATATACTTTTTCTTTAAAATGGTACGAAACGTTTAAAGCAGCAAGCAGCCTTATTGTCTACAACACTCAATGATGTGTGACTGGTCCGGAACTGGATACTGGTATAAAAACAGAAAGACCAACATCACATGTATCCAATTCATTTGCAAAACAAAAGGAAACTGTTATATGAACTCTTCTAAGGTACTCTACACTCCCAGTCTTCATGAAAAGCATAGGACTGTCTGACAAAACATGCATTTTTGTGTTTTGTTCTGCTAAAATGACAAATGTCCTGTGAAATTAAACACTTTAAAGATCGATAAAACATCAATATTCATGGTTCATAGCATGCACTGGTGAATTCTAGGATAAACTGCAAAGTCATGGGGGTATAGCTCCCTCATTATAGCCCCCGCCCATAGGGGCTTGGAGAAATATATGGGCTGCATGATGCTTCCATGCAGAGCTGAATCCGGCTCGCACACTAGTACTGGTAAACTGCTTAGAGGATCTAAGCCTGTCCAGGTCCATGCTAATAGACTCTATTGGTTTCATTGGTGACAGGGCTTGAGATGTCATCTCAGTGTCGGGTAAAAGTTCCACAAAATTGGAAGCAATGTCTCCAAAATGACCTTTACAGTGTTGACGGGGACGTTAAACCTCAAATCAAACAAAATCACTCATTCTACAGTCACGTACCCAGTGCTGGATAGTACCCAGTTCAGCATCAACACAACTTTGATAAGTTGATAACACAGTTTGAAATGTGGGCCTCCGTGGCCTAGTGGATAAGAGCGATGATTCTTGGTCATTACATCTATCACCGCCGTAGGTTCGAGCCTGACTATGGGCACGTGTGAGACGCCAAGTTCTGCAACGTACGGTCAGGCGGTTTTTCTCAGGGTACTAGGGTTTTCGCCTACCAGAATAATGAGTGGCTTGATATGAGTGAAATAATGTTGAAAGGGACGTAAAACCAAACAGAAAGACCAACATCACATGTATTCAATTAATTTCATTTTCAAAAGAATAAGGAAACTGTTATATGAACTCTTTTAAGTTACTCTTCACTCCCATTCTTTGTGAAACGCATAAGACTGTCTGACAAAACAGGTACTTTTGTGTTTTGCACCTCAGATTAACAATCGTCTCGATATGAGTGAAATAATCTTGAAAGGGTCGTAAAACCAACCCCCCCCCCCCCCCCCCCCCAAAAAAAAAGAACACAGTTTGAAAGCCACCGAGCATAATACTTACTATCACTATAGCATATTCAGCCATACTGAGTCTCATGCTATTTGAATGATCTTGTGATCGCCATATCTCCAATACCCTTTGGGGCATATTAATGGTACTCAGTACAATTGTTCGTAAAGTAAAGCAGGTGTGTCATGCACAAGAACCATTACCCCGGCTGCATTTGTTTTCTTATTATCTCCCCTGACAATGTAACTAATGAAGGCCATAAACTGCAATACCCTTTTGAGAAATGGAGAATTTTACACAAAATTTACAATGCTGTCATGTGCAAGGATCACAACTCAGAATACCAATACCTTGTGCGCTAGAAATTGTGGAACTTCCATCCTGAGAAATGGTCCTTGGTATCATTGGGTAAAGATAGTCCCAATAAACATTACATAAATACAATTCTGCAGATGTTGCAGCAGTACACTGTGGAGGTAACTAGTGTATTTTTATGCCCCCGAATCTAAGAGATTCGGGGGCATATAGTTTTTGGTCTGTCCGTCTGTTTGTCCGTTTGTCCGTCTGCAAAAACTTTAACATTGGGCATAACTTTTGAATGGTAATAGATAGAGCATTCATATTTCACATGTGTATACCTTATCACAAGACCTTTCCAGTGGTACCATAATTTTTGATCTCGTGACCTTGAACTTGACCTTTGACCTATTTTTTTCAAAATTTTTAAAAACATTAACATTGGCGCTGTCCGGGGGCATCAGTGTTTCACAAACACATCTTGTTATATTTTTATTCTGATGCACTTTCTTTTGTGAACAACCTTCTGAAACCCATATTGACTTTTGGGAGAGAAATTTTCAAGCTCTTCTGATGATTTTTTTCAATGTCAAGGCGAGGGGCGGGGCATATGTGTACTATGACAACATTTCATATTTAGTCTGAACCTAAAATGTCTTCAAGATGGGTGTTGTGTTGCTTTTAGTTAAATAATACTGTAAAGCTTCTGAATTGAAATGTGTTCACATTTTTATGTTCATATATCAGTATTGTTACCTTTGTGGTATTGTAATGCAATTTTTATTGGAAAATGAAGAGTTACTGCCCTTTAAATCTTTTTGTGCAGATATATTTTGAAGTTTTTCCGATTTATTTTGTACATCAGTCACTTGTACTCCAGTTCAAGCAGTTATACATGACATGATTCCAAAAACAAAAATAAATTTTCATTTTCTTTTCCCCATACCCCCTATTTTTAGCTCACCGTCACGTAGTGACAAGGTGAGCTTTTGGGATCACTTTTCGTCCGTCGTGCGTCCGTGCGTCCGTAAACAATTCTTTAAACGACATCTCCTCCTAAACCACTGATCGGATTTTGACCAAACTTCACAGGAATAATCCTTAGGTGGTCCCCTTTCAAAGTTGTTCAAATGGTTCCGGTCCGTTGCACATCTAGGTCATAGGAGCCAAAAACAGATTTTTTTCACCAAAAACTTAAAAAATCTTCTTCTCTGAAACCACAAGGCCCAGGTCTTTGATATTTGGTATGAAGCTTCATCTGGTGGACCCCTACCAAGATTGTTCAAATTATAGTGCTGGGGCCAAAAATGCCCCCGCTCCGGGGCCCTTTGGTTTTACATGGGCTTATATAGGGAAAATCTTTAAAAATCTTCTTCTCTGAAACAGTAAGGCCCAGGTCTTTGATATTTGGTATGAAGCTTCATCTAGTGGAACCCTACCAAGATTGTTCAAATTATAGTGCTGGAGCCAAAAATGCCCCCGCTCCGGGGCCCTTTGGTTTTACATGGGCTTATATAGGGAAAATCTTTAAAAATCTTCTTCTCTGAAACCACAAGGCCCAGGTCTTTGATATTTGGTATGAAGCTTCATCTAGTGGACCCCTACCAAGATTGTTCAAATTATAGTGCTGGGGCCAAAAATGCCCCCGCTCCAGGACCCTTTGGTTTTACATGGGCTTATATAGGGAAGAGCTTTAAAAATCTTCTTCTCTGAAACCGTAAGGGCCAGGTCTTTGATATTTGGTATGAAGCTTCATCTAGGGGACCCCTACCAAGATTGTTCAAATTATAGTGCTGGGGTCAAATATGCCCCCGCTCCGGGGCCCTTTGGTTTTACATGGGCTTATATAGGGAAAATCTTTAAAAATTTTCTTCTCTGAAACTGTAAGGCCCATGTCTTTGATATTCGGTATGAAGCTTCATCCCACACGGCCATGGTCCTTCTCCCCCCCCCCCCCCCCCCCCCCCACTCCAGGGCCCTTTGGTTTTAAATGGGCTTATATAGGGAAAATCTTAAAAAAATCTTCTTCTCTGAAACCACAAGGCCCAGGTCTTTGATATTTGGTATGAAGCTTCATCTGGTGGACCCCTACCAAGATTGTTCAAATTATAGTGCTGGGGCCAAAAATGCCCCCGCTCCCGGGCCCTTTGGTTTTACATGGGCTTATATAGGGAAAATCTTTAAAAATCTTCTCCTCTGAAACCGTAAGGCCCAGGTCTTTGATATTTGGTATGAAGCTTCCTCTAGTGGAACCCTACCAAGATTGTTCAAATTGTAGTGCTGGAGCCAAAAATGCCCCCGCTCCGGGGCCCTTTGGATTTACATGGGCTTATTTGGAGAAAATCTTTAAAATCTTCTTCTCTGAAACCGCAAGGCCCAGGTCTTTGATATTTGGTATGAAGCTTCATCTAGTGGACCCCTTCCAAGATTGTTCAAATTATAGTGCTGGGGCCACAAATGCCTCGCTCCAGGGCCCTTTGGTTTTACATGGGCTTATATAGAAAAGAGCTTTAAAAATCTTCTTCTCTGAAACAGTAAGGCCCAGGTCTTTGATATTTGGTTTGAAGCTTCATCTAGGGGACCCCTACCAAGATTGTTCAAATTATAGTGCTGGGGTCAAATATGCCCCCGCTCCGGGGGCCCTTTGGTTTTACATGGGCTTATATAGGGAAAATCTTTAAAAATTTTCTTCTCTGAAACTGTAAGGCCCATGTCTTTGATATTTGGTATGAAGCTTCATCCCACACGGCCATGGTCCTTCCCCCCCCCCCCCCCCCCCCCCCCCCCACTCCAGGGCCCTTTGGTTTTAAATGGGCTTATATAGGGAAAATCTTAAAAAAATCTTCTTCTCTGAAACCACAAGGCCCAGGTCTTTGATATTTGGTATGAAGCTTCATCTGGTGGACCCCTACCAAGATTGTTCAAATTATAGTGCTGGGGCCAAAAATGCCCCCGCTCCCGGGCCCTTTGGTTTTACATGGGCTTATATAGGGAAAATCTTTAAAAATCTTCTCCTCTGAAACCGTAAGGCCCAGGTCTTTGATATTTGGTATGAAGCTTCCTCTAGTGGAACCCTACCAAGATTGTTCAAATTGTAGTGCTGGAGCCAAAAATGCCCCCGCTCCGGGGCCCTTTGGATTTACATGGGCTTATTTGGAGAAAATCTTTAAAATCTTCTTCTCTGAAACCGCAAGGCCCAGGTCTTTGATATTTGGTATGAAGCTTCATCTAGTGGACCCCTTCCAAGATTGTTCAAATTATAGTGCTGGGGCCACAAATGCCTCGCTCCAGGGCCCTTTGGTTTTACATGGGCTTATATAGAAAAGAGCTTTAAAAATCTTCTTCTCTGAAACAGTAAGGCCCAGGTCTTTGATATTTGGTTTGAAGCTTCATCTAGGGGACCCCTACCAAGATTGTTCAAATTATAGTGCTGGGGTCAAATATGCCCCCGCTCCGGGGCCCTTTGGTTTTACATGGGCTTATATAGGGAAAATCTTTAAAAATTTTCTTCTCTGAAACTGTAAGGCCCATGTCTTTGATATTTGGTATGAAGCTTCATCCCACACGGCCATGGTCCTTCCCCCCCCCCCCCCCCCCCCCCCCCCCCCACTCCGGGGCCCTTTGGTTTTAAATGGGCTTATATATGGAAAATCTTTAAAAATCTTCTTCTCTGAAACCGCAAGGCCCAGGTCTTTGCTATTTGGTATGAAGCTTCATCTAGTGGACTCCTACCAAGATTGTTCAAATTATAGTGCTTGGGCTAAAAATGCCACCAAGCACTATAAAGGTCAATAATGGCCCTCCCCGGGGCCCAGTTGTTACTCTATGGATCAGGTGAGCGATCCAGGGCCATCTTGGCCCTCTTGTTTGTTATTTTCGCCATGAAATCGATTAAAAAGTCAATAATTGTTTGAAAACTATTTGTTTGTTGAACGCCTTACATTGTTTCCTTTTTATTCTTGGCTAATCAACAACTTTTTATCTAGTATTATTGTTATATATGAGATTCCAGCACATTTTGTTTTCACAGGTTAGTTATTTACTTTTTGTTTTTAGCTCACCGTCACGTAGTGACGAGGTGAGCTTTTGGGATCACTTTTCGTCCGTCGTGCGTCCGTCCGTGCGTCCGTCCGTGCGTGCGTCCGTAAACAATTCTTTAAACGACATCTCCTCCTAAACCACTGATCGGATTTTGACCAAACTTCACAGGAATGATCCTTAGGTGGTCCCCTTTCAAAGTTGTTCAAATGGTTCCGGTCCGTTGCACATCTAGGTCATAGGAGCCAAAAACAGATTTTTTCACCAAAAACTTAAAAAATCTTCTTCTCTGAAACCACAAGGCCCAGGTCTTTGATATTTGGTATGAAGCTTCATCTGGTGGACCCCTACCAAGATTGTTCAAATTATAGTGCTGGGGCCAAAAATGCCCCCGCTCCGGGGCCCTTTGGTTTTACATGGGCTTATATAGGGAAAATCTTTAAAAATCTTCTTCTCTGAAACCACAAGGCCCAGGTCTTTGATATTTGGTATGAAGCTTCATCTAGTGGACCCCTACCAAGATTGTTCAAATTATAGTGCTGGAGCCAAAAATGCCTCCGCTCCGGGGCCCTTTGATTTTACATGGGCTTATATAGGGAAAATCTTTAAAAATCTTCTTCTCTGAAACCGCAAGGCCCAGTTCTTTGATATTTGGTATGAAGCTTCATCTAGTGGACCCCTACCAAGATTGTTCAAATTATAGTGCTAGGGCCAAAAATGCCCCCGCTCCAGGGCCCTTTGGTTTAACATGGGCTTATATAGGGAAGAGCTTTAAAAATCTTCTTCTCTGAAACCATAAGGCCCAGGTCTTTGATATTTGGTATGAAGCTTCATCTAGGGGACCCCTACCAAGATTGTTCAAATTATAGTGCTGGGGTCCAATATGCCCCCGCTCCGGGGCCCTTTGGTTTTACATGGGCTTATATAGGGAAAATCTTTAAAAAATTTCTTCTCTGAAACCGTAAGGCCCATGTCTTTGATATTTGGTATGAAGCTTCATCCCACACGGCCATGGTCCTTCTTCCCCCCCCCCTCCCCCCCACCTCCGGGGCCCTTTGGTTTTAAATGGGCTTATATAGGGAAAATCTTTAAAAATCTTCTTCTCCGAAACCGCAAGGCCCAGGTCTTTGTTATTTGGTATGAAGCTTCATCTAGTGGACTCCTATTATAGTGCTTGGGCTAAAAATGCCACCGCCCCGGGGCCCTATGGTTTTACATGGGCTTATATGGGAAAAATCTTTAAAAATCTTCTTCTCGGAAACCCCAAGGGCCAGGTCTTTGCTATTTGGTATGAAGCTTCATCTAGTGGACCCCTACCAAGATTGTTCAAATTATAGTGCTAGGGCCAAAACTGCCCCTGACCTGGGGCCCTTTGGTTTTACATAGACTTATATAGAGATATTCCTTAAAAATCTTCTTCTGAAACAGCAAGGCCATGGTCTTTGATATTTGGTGTGAAGCTTCCTCTAGTGGACCTCTATCAAGATGGTTTAAATTATAGCCCTGAGGCCAAAAATGCCCCCGCCCTGGAGCCATTTGGTTTTATATAGGCTTATGTAGGGAATAGCTTTAATAAAAATCTTCTTCTCTGAAACCGCAAGGCCTAGGCCTTTGATATTTGGTATGTAGCATATCTAGTGGACCTTTGCCAAGATTGTTCAAATTATAGCCTTTGTTGATATTTTGTATGAAGCTTCACCTTTTTAGACGTCTCTGAACATTATGCACATTATAGCCCTGGGGTTAATAATGGCCCTCCCCGGGTCCCACTTGTTACTCTATGGATCAGGTGAGCGATCCAGGGCCATCATGGCCCTCTTGTTCCTTAAAGTATACAATTTTCATTCGATATTTAATCCTACAAGATACAGTTACCCAAATCTAAATTTTACATGATTTGAATCCCCTAAAATAACTTTCAAAAATATTGCACTAACATATTTCAGCATCGGTGCCACTTTAATTATATCTTTCCAAATATGCGCAAAATTGTTAATTTTGATTTTTTTTTAAATTATCGTAATTAGCCAAAGTTTAAAGTGTTTGTATTATGGCATACTTTGTACTATTCGGAAACTGATTTCTGCATTCTGCAAACTAAACTTAGAAAATTTTGACTATTACTTTGTTTCTCATTTCTTTTCATTTATGTTATTATATTTTCATCATAAAAATATGATAATTTCAGTAAAAATAACAGTGTTCTGCCCGATTTTGTCGAAAACTGATTTTGCTCGTTGCCATGGTGATGGAGGCTTAGATCAGAATTGAATTGTGCATTTTATTTTTCATACATGGCAATACATAATATATCAAAGAATGGGTTAATTCTGAGACTATGTGTGCCGGACCCCTATTTAAAAATTTTGGTGCTTACAGAGAATTGCTCTTAAAATTTATGTAATAATCAACTCATTTCAGTTGTTCAAAGTGTAGGTAGCTCAACCCATGTCCTGCTGAACCCGGATATGTCTTATCTTTCAAACAATGAAGATCCAGATCAGATGGCTTCTGAAGAAGCCATCTGATCAGGATCTTCATTGTTTGTCATTCAGCTCATGAATTTGTTGCAATAATTTGCATCAAGTAATCTGATATTCAGTAGTGGGTGTGGCATATTTAAATATTCAGCAGGAGAAGGGTTAACAAACTCATTAGTGGCCAAAATGGTATATGGACTACTCAATACAGTATTTAATACACAGATATTTTTGCTGAAAAATGTGAGTAGCTTTTGCTTTTGCAAAAGCTACTCACTTTTTTCAGCAAAAATATCAACATATCAAAGTTTTAACATGATACATCTGCCGAGGTCAGTTGCATTCTTTCGTGGCGATTGATCTACAGTCATTCTCTCCCTTGCTGAGTCAAGAAGGGCAGTTGTCAGTTTCTGTCCAAAGAATGTGCACTGTACTGGTTAACCGCTTACGTATAAGCCTGTCGAGGTAAAGTGTGGATGGGTAAACTAACCGGCTCAAAAATTACCTAAAATAGTGTTGGCTGGACCATTAAACTCCAATACAAGGAGGTTGTAAGTTTGAGCCAAACTGGGCCCGGCAATATCTTTTTTCATGGTGATAATTTTTCACTCTTGCAGTTTGTTAAATGTATTTTGTTTGATATTTTGGTACAACTACAGAGCAAGCATAAAAAAACAGTAAAATTCGTATATTAAGACCACCTTTGGGACTGTTCAAAAGTGGTCTTTAAGGAGAGCACCCTTCTGAATGAGCTTTTTAAAGCAGAATTAGTTTTAATTTTAGGTTGTCTTAATAGCGGAATTTTACTGTATTTGAGCCAGCACATGTGAAACAGGTTCTTAATGCAAAGGCCATTGGCAGAGGATCTGATGAGTCTGCCCATAAGACTAGCATAGCTTGAAATCAGTAGGACTATGTGGATAATTCAGCGATGATTTTCATTACTAGTGAGAAACATATGTTGTAGGTACTTGTTTGAATCGCCTCAGTGTGGCGATTCTAACAAGTACCCACAACATATGTTTTCATGGAGAAAAAAAAGAAAAAAAATATCCTGAAATTATCCTCGTTACACCTCCTTATCTTAGTCTTGCTGTAGTTTTCCCATGATCTAAATAGCGTTGAGGGGGAGATAGAACCCCAAAATAAAGGAACTTACAATATCTTCACCATGCATGCACGAAGTCAAGCATCTTGTCTGATTATGGTATTTACCTTTAGTAGTGGGACCCCTCAACTCCTCACCGTACTTGATCCAAAATTTGAACAAGAACAACTTTACTGCCTAGAAATAGCTGGTTGAGTGGCAAACCGTGTAGACCCTGATGAAATGCCACATTCCATGGCCTCTCATCTGGGTCTACACTGTTTGCTCAAGCCTGCCTGTCAGAATACGGTAAATATGGTAGTTTGCAGTAGCTTGGCACTGCATTTCAAGAACATTAAGGGCCTTTTATCTCACAGGTATGTGGTAAATGCACATATATTTGCAGAATGGGCCTCCCTGGAATGGTGGGGCAGAGTGCTGACCCTTAGTCATTCAGTCTCTCACCACTGTGGGTTCAAGCTTTGCTCCGGTCACGTGAGACACCAAGTTCTGCAAGGGAAGGTCCAGTGGTTTTTCTCCAGGTATTCTGATTTTTGTCCACCTCTGAATAACGATTGTCTCGAAACAAGTTAAGTCTTGAAGGAGCTATTACACCAACCCCGCCCACACACCCCCCATCTGCCAAAAAAAACTGTGTTCGCAGCCAGCTAATTCAGCCAAGCATCACTATAATATTTAGTACTGAATGGAATCATCCACCCTATGACAGCAGTGGTCCATTTCGAAATTTAGGGAACCAGGTTTAGTTTATGTTAAAAATTTAATTGAAAATGACAATGTTTTGCATATAGTGCAGGCCCTGATTAGATGGCGCATTCTGTGACGTCTAATCTTGGCCTGCACTGTTTGCCAGTGACCCATCTTGGGTTTTCCTATACAAAAAGCTGTTCAATGTGTATGTTTTCCTTGATTAATCAGCTTCTAACAAATTTCCAGTTTGGTCTAATCTACGGCGGAGCCCAGAAGAATATTGGCTGTGCCGGAGCTACACTAGTCATTGTCCGAGAGGATCTGCTGGGAAAGGCACTTCCCTCAACTCCTGCTATATTCTGTTACACCACACAAGTTGGAAACAACTCCTTGTACAATACCCCACCCACCTACAGGTAAGAGGAAGATGGAGATTTTATTGCCAAAAAAAAATAATTGTTTTCAGACGTTAACCCATTTTGTACCGGAAACCACAAATGGAGTAATTGGCAAACAGTGCAGGCTCAGATCAGATGCCTACACTATTTGCAAAAAGTTCAGCCAGTTTCCAAATAAATTTTGAAGAAAACACAACCTGACACCCCTAAAACCTGACACCCGGTAAATTTTGAAATGGACTATATAAGGAGGAAGATTCCATTTGGTACAAAATGGGTTACCAGCCATAGCCCAGTTGTTCAAAGCATCATTTACTTAACAAGCTTGTTAGGGATCAAAACATTCACTGATGTTAACTGTTCTTGCAACTACACTACGCAATACTCTATACGCTATTTTTGCTGAAAAAATTGTGGAACTTTTGCAAATTTATGCAAAAAATGAAAATAAAATTTTTTAAGGTAAAAGTATGCAGAGTGAAACCGACCACACATGAGTACTGATAAGCTGCCTAGAGGATCTAAGCCTGCCCAGGCAAAGCGGTGCGAGTCGGGGCCCTCCATGCTTATAAACTCTATTGGTTTCATTGGGCGACAGGGCTTGAGATGTCATTTCATCTCGGTGTCTGGTAGGAGTCCCACAAAATTCGAAGCAACGTCTCCAAAATCACCTATACAATGTTGATGGGGACGTTAAACCTCAAATCGAAACAAACAAAAACAATATGTAAACTTGTGATATTAGTTAAGTTTGAACGACTGGTTGACACATTGCCATAATATAGAAATTTGGTAAAGATGCTTAAAAACTTTTGGTTCCATTTACACCACAACCTCCATTGGGACTCGACAAAATAGATAGGCTGCATGATGCTTCCACCCAGGGCTGAAACTGAACACACCCCACGAGTACTGATAAACTGCTTAGAAGGACAAAGCCTGCCCAGGCAAAGTGGTGTGAGTCAGACCGTCCAATGCATATAAGCATTTTGGTTTCATTGGGTGGCAGGGCTTGAGATGTCATTTTCAATGCCTAGTATAAGTCCCACAATATGGGAAGCAACATCTCCAAAATGACCAAAATAGTGTTGACAGGGAAGTTAAACCCAATTCAAACAAAAGTACACCACAACCTCTTTATAACAGTATTGCTGGGACCCAAAACAGAAGTCATTTAAACAACCATGTTACATGCATACATGTATCCAAATAATATAGAAAAATGGCCATATATGGCCATTTTTCTATATAATCTATACATTTGGCACCCATCTTTAAACTGTAAAAATAATATCCAAACAAAGATATAAATTTTATTGAAAAATGGTCTCTTTTAAAAACTGTTATTTTAAAATAATACATGTATTGTAATGAACAATGTTATAAAATGAACAGTTATTGAGAGGTTTATATGTACATATGCTCCAACAGGTTTCTTTGGATAAATCAGATGTTAGCCCAAAATCTCGCCCACAAGGCAAAGCTATCGTATTTTATCGATGCTGGCTTCTGGCCATAGGCTTGGTGCATGGACAGCTACAAGTAATGTCATGTCAGAAATGGTGTCAGTTGTTTAATGACATTAAGTGCCGTGATGAAAAAAAAAAGCTGAAACATTTCAAAGGTCATAATGCAAGATAAAGTGTCAAAAAGAAAGAATCAAATAAAATAAGTGACAAATTTTGATGTTCTTTGGGCTATTGTTTTCACATGCCAGCTCAATTGCTGCTACATTCAGTATTAGTACACCCGAACCTCGTTATAGCACGATTCGTTACAGCACGAATTCGGATATAACACGGTTTTGGTTTGGACCCCAAATTTTCCCCAACCAACATTTATAAATATTATCCAAGGATTGTATCAGGTTTTAAGCACAACAACTTTATTTTCCTCTCACTTTTGACTGCGGTAATACGGTAGCTAACACGGTAGCTAACACGGTTTATAACGGTACTTTTTGATATTTATTGCAGGCCTCCTGCAGAGTTGAATATACAGTATATAAACTTGTTTAGCTTGACACGCATGATAAACATGAACTGCCATCGGCACAATCAAAAGTGTTGGCTTAGTGCGATAAAGAGATTAAAGAATTCAGTTACGCAACCGGAAAAAATATTTATCACGTTCTGTTAAGGATCACTGCTCAGCAGAATTTTAAACATCGATGCAGACGATGTGATCGGTCAACTGCAATAAAACTCATTTTCTAGAGCCGCATGTAAAAGAAAGTCAGATTTATTCCAGCTTAAAAGCAAATGATAAAACATATTCAATATCGATTCTCGCGGTAAAAAAATCATTAAAGACAATGTGCGTCATTAAAATTGCTAAAATATTAAAGGGTAAGACAGTTCAAGGGAAGTAATTCAAATTTCTTGTAAGCGTTGATCATTGTCCGGTTCCGAACCCTAACCCGGTAATTTTACCATTGAAATCTATTAACGGTACTGTAGTTCGGTACGGTCCGGATTCTTAGTAACAACAAAGTTAGCCGGGAACCAGCTATCAAAATGGCGCCATACTCGCTGTCAGATCGGATGGATATAAAACATGGTTTATCAGCTGGTTTCGATTAAAGTGACTTGTTTGACTTGATGGGCCATGGTATTTCCTTCCATTGATTAGTTCTAAACACATTTTAGTCGGGAAATACCGTCATTAACCGGACCGCACATCATCTTGTTTGGGAAACTATTGGTCACCATTGTGTCAATGGTTGATCTCTGACAAATACGGTCGGCGTTTATAACACGATTCGGTTAACTAACACGGTCCGTTGGTTGGACCCGGAGTTCCGTGTTATAACGAGGTTGAGGTGTATTTGCATCATGGACATTGTTTTACTAGGCACCATGGCCTGATGGTTAAGAATGTGGATTCTTAAATATGACAATCACAGCTCTGGGTTCAGTCCCATGTGAGATGCCAAGTACAGCAATGAAAGGTCAGATGTGTTTTTCTCCTGAGACTATGGTTTTTGCACACACCATCGATCAGCTAGATTTTAAGTGAGATAAGTCTTGAAAGGGCTTAAAACAAAAAGAAAAAAAAAACGAAAAGAAAAAAAAAAAAACTGGGCCCATATTCCTGTGTCTGTAAATATGCACGGTGTAGATTGAAAATCTTGAATTTTCTGTAACAGCTCTTTTTGTGTTCTGACTTAACTCCTACCATATCTATTTGGACAGACAGGCCTGAACAAACATTGGAGACCCAGATGAGATGCCACAGAATGTGGCATCTCATCTGGGTCTACACTATTTGCCACTCATCCTGCTATCTGAGGCACAACATTGGGTAGTTACTTGTACTTGTTTGGAAGCCTCCGTGGTGTAGTTGTTATGCTTCTCCCCTTGTAAACCAGGGGTCAAAGGATGGATCCCGGGCTTCTCCAGACTTTCAGATGAGTCTTTAAACCAAAGTCCCATCTCTGTATGACCTTAGCTGTTGGTGAGACATAAAACTTGAACACTCACTGACTCCCTGACAGAGTTCTTGTTAACTCGAAATTTGGAGTAATTATATAATTTACTCCAATTTTTTTCATTTCTGACTCCAACTTTTTTGAAAATCTCAATAGAAAAGTATGGTAAAACTCAACTTTTTCTGGAGGACAGCATTTTTACTCAAATTTTCAAAATCCTAGTGAGAACCCTGCCTGACTTGTACTTGTTCAAATTTTAGAATAAGTACGGTAAGGAGTTGAAGTGTCCGAATATTTAGGGTAAATACAGTTCTTACTGTGTTTCAGTATCTATATCATGGGACTAGTTTTCCAGTGGAAACAGAAACATGGTGGTGTGGCCAAGATGGAGGAAAATTCCAAGCTAAAGTCTTCCATGGTTTATGATGTAATTGACCACTCAAGTGGATTTTACAGGTTTGTGTGTTGATTTCTCTTAGCCCTTACTATACGGAACCTGGATATATTTTGTTTGGAAAACAGTATAGATCCAGATCAGCTGGCTTCTGAGAAGCCAGCTGATCAGGATCTACACTTTACCGTTCTGCTTCTGAATCCATGAAAAAAATTTAAATCCTGCAACACAAATGGCTGAAAATTGGGGAGGAGTGTGGCATATTAAAATATCGAGAATGGTGAGGGTTAGAGTCCAAGAATGTAGCAAGGGCAACAATTTATGATTTAAAGGCATTTATTCTTCATTATTGAGGACTGTCATTTCATTACATAATACTATGTAGCCCTCAATGCTGACTGAAGAGAAGTCCTCTGTCTTCAACAGGTAAGGGGCCTCCTTGGAGAAAATCAATAGTTTACTAAATGTTGGCTAGAGTGTGCATTATTGATTTTTCCCTTAAGTGCCTCAGTCAGGGGATTCAACAAGAGCTACTAATCACCCTATTAAGGGCCGCCTTTGATCTGCCATAGACAGTATATCACAAGGGGCAATAAAACAATTATGAACACACAGTGTGTCCTACTGTTACAAGAATAAATGCCTTTAACAATGGAATTGCAATCATTCTATAGGCAGCCTTTGGATTAACCCATTTTGTACCGGGTAACTGACAAACAGTGCAGGCCCCGCTCAGACGCCGCCGGAAGCGGCGTCTGATCAGGGCCTTCACTGTTTGCAAAAATTCAGCCATTTTCCAAATATATTTTGAAGAAAACACAGCCTGACACCCCTAAATTTTGAAGTGAACTCCTGCTATATATAAGGAGAAAGATTCCATTTGGTACAAAGCGTTAAATGAGGCTAAGAATTTCTTGTACTAAAGTTGTGGTCAATGTTTTATTCATCTGGAATTTTGGATGCTGGCTAGTATTATTTTTGACTTCTAAAGATACTTTGCCACAGTTTAAACCCTGTATCTCTAACACCTCACTACAAAGTTTTAATATGGCCCCGCCCATCGGGGCTTTGAGATACGGATTGGGCTGCATGATTGTTCACGTAGAGTTGAAACCGACCGCACATGAGTACTGATAAACCGTTTAGTTCTAAGCCTGCCCAGGCAAAGCGGTGCGAATCAGACCGTCCATGCATATAAACCCTGTTGGTTTCCTTGGGCGGTAGGGATTGAGATGTCATTCCATCTCAATGTTGGATAAAAGTCTCACAAAATTGGAAGCAATGTCTCCAAAATGAATCCTAAATAGTATTGACGGGGACGTTAAACCACAAATCGTTAAAAAAAGAATACTTTCAATTCACAAACTAAATGACAAACAGGTAGTGTAGATCCCAGTCTTAAGCCATCTGATCTGGATCTACAGTAGAACTTCAGTGGCTCGAACTCCGATGGCTCGTTTACTATGGATGAGTCGAACCCGTTCTTGAGTCCGCAAGGAGTTCCTCCAAATACGATATAGGGGCAATTTAGGAAGATTTTCTTCATTTATCTTGCAAATGTATGCTGTGTGTACTCATTAGAATCGCCTCGATGAGGCGATTCTAATGAGTACACACAACATACATTTATAAGACAGAACACTGAAAAGATATCCACAATTATCTCAGTTATGTCTCCTGGTATATCAATAATACTAACCCTCTATGGCTCGAACTACCGCTGTCTCGAACAAATTTTCATGGTCCCAAAGTGGTTCGAGCCATCGAAGTTCGACTGTATACTGTCTACAAAGGTAAGGGTTATTGTCACATTCAGCAGGATAAGGGTTTATGTATTTTCTGTTCCACTGCAGCTGTCCAGTAGACAAGTCCTGTAGGAGCAGAATGAACATAACATTCCGGGTCGGGTCACCAGAGGGCTGTGACATTTTAGAAGAAAAGTTCCTGTCAGAGGCTGCCAAACTGGGAATGATACAGTTGAAAGGACACAGGTTTGTAGTAGCCTATTCGTGTTAGAAATCACAGTAATTAAACTTTTTTAGCTCACCTGTCACGTAGTGACAAGGTGAGCTTTTGTGATCACTTTTTGTCCGTCGTGCAAGCGTGCGTCCGTCCGTAAATAATTTCAAATAAGTATATCTCATATACCCCATGGTCAATCTTGATCCAATTTCATGGGAAGCATCATCAGGTAGGGGGAAAGGCTGCATAAGGTTTTTGGGCTGATCAGATTGGAATTCTGGTTGCCATGGCAACATATAGCTCCCATAGACTATCAATGGGAAAAAATTAAAATATCTTCTTCTCTGAAACCACAAGGCCCAGAGCTTAGATATAAATCATGTATTAACGGCCAGTGGTCACCTACATAATTCCTGCCAATCATGCCCCTGGGGTCCAAATTGGCCACACCACGGGGCCCCTTCGCTCCCATAGACTCATAATGGAACATAAAGCTTCAAAAAATCTTCTTCTCAGAAACCACAGGGCCCAGAGCTTAGATATTTAGCATGTAGCAACAGCAAGTGGTCACCTACATAATTCCTGCCAATCATGCCCCTGGGGTCAAAACGGGCCAGGCCCCGGGGCCCTTGAGCTCCTATAGACTCATAATGGAAAAAAGCTTCAAAAATCTTCTTCTCTGAAACCACATGGCCCAGAGCTGAGATATTTGGCAACTAGCAACGGCAAGTGGTCACCTACATAATTCCTGCCAATCATGCCCCTGGGGTCCAAATTGGCCACACCCCGGGGCCCCTTAGCTCCCATAGACTCCTAATGGAAAAAAAGCTTCAAAAATCTTCTTCTCTGAAACCACAGGGCCCAGAGCTTAGATATTTAAAATGTAGCAAGGGCCAGTGGTCACCTACATAATTCCTGCCAATCATGCCCCTTGGTTCCAAATTGGCAAAGCCCCAGGGCCCCTTCGCTCCCATAGACTCATAATGGAACAAAAAGCTTCAAAAATCTTCTTCTCGAAAACCACAGGGCCCAGAGCTTAGATATTTAGCATGTAGCAACGGCAAGTGGTCACCTACATAATTCCTGCCAATCATGCCCCTGGGGTCCAAACGGGCAACGCCCCGGGGCCCTTTAGCTCCTATAGACTCATAATGGAAAAAAGCTTCAAAAATCTTCTTCTCTGAAACCACAGGGCCCAGAGCTGAGGTATTTGGCATGTAGCAACGGCAAGTCGTCACCTACATAATTCCTGCCAATCATGCCCCTAAGGTCCAAATGGGCCATGCCCAAGGGCCCCTTAGCTCCCATAGACTCATAATGAAAAAAAAAAGCTACAAAAATCTTCTTCTCTGAAACCACAGGTCCCAGAGTTTAGATATTTAGCATGTAGCAACGGCAAGTGGTCACCTACATAGTTCCTGCCAATCATGCCCCTGGGGTCCAAATGGGCCACGCGCCGGGGCCCCTTAGCTCCCATAGACTCATAATGGGAAAAAGCTTCAAAAATCTTCTTCTCTGGCCACACAGGGCCCAGAGTTTAGATATTTAGCATGTAGCTACGGCAATTGGTCACCTACATAATTCCTGCCAATCATGCCCCTGGGTTCCGAATGGGCCATGTGTCGGGGCCCCTTTGCTCCCAAAGACTCATAATGGACAAAAGCTTAAAAAATCTTCTTCTCTGAAACCACAGGGCCCAGAGCTTAGATATTTAGTAGGTAGCAACGGCAAGTGGTCACCTATATAATTCCTGCCTATCATGCCCCTGGGGTCCAAAAGGGCCACGCCCCGGGGCCCCTTAGCTCCTTGAGACTCATAATGGAAAAAAAGCTTCAAAAATCTTCTTCTCTGAAACCACAGGGCCCAGAGCTTAGATATTTAGCATGTAGCAATGGCAAGTGGTCACCTACATAAATCCTGCCAATCATGCCCTTGGGGTCCAAATGGGCCACACCCCAGGGCCCCTTAGCTCCCATAGACTCATAATGGAAAAAAGATTAAAAATCTTCTTCTCTGAAACCACAGGGCCCAGAGCTTAGATATTTAGCATGTAGCAACGGCAAATGGTCACCTACATAATTCCTGCCAATCATGCCCCTGGGTTCCAAACGGGCCACGCCCCGGGGCCCTTTAGCTCCTGTAGACTCATAATGGAAAAAAGCTTCAAAAATCTTTTTCTCTGAAATCACAGCGCCTAGAGCTTAGATATTTAGTACGTAGCAACGGCAAGTGGTCACCTATATAATTCCTGCCAATCATGCCCCTTGGGTCCAAAAGGGCCACGGCTCGGGGACCCTTAGCTCCTAAAGACTCATAATGGAAAAAAAAGCTTCAAAAATCTTCTTCTCTGAAACCACAGGGCCCAGAGCTTAGATATTTAGCATGTAGCAATGGCACGTGGTCACCTACATAAATCCTGCCAATTATGCCCTTGGGGTCCAAATGGGCCACGCCCCGGGGCCCCTTAGCTCCCATAAACTCATAATGGAAAAAAGATTAAAACATCTTCTCTGAAACCACAGGGCCCAGAGCTTATATACTTAGCATGTAGCGACGGCAAGTGGTCACCTACATAATTCCTGCCAATCATGCCCCTGGGGTCCAAACAGGTGAGCGATATAGGGCCATTGGGCCCTCTTGTTTTCATGCTCAACTCCATGCTCAACTGTCAGAGTGAAACCGGCAAAATTGGAATTTTTTTTAGCTCACCTGAGCACGAAGTGCTCAAGGTGAGCTATTTTGATCGCTTTGTGTCCGGCGTCCATCCGTCCATCTGTCCGCCAACAATTTCTTTAAATGACATCTCCTCCTAGGCAAAATCATTTCACAGAAATGTTCCTCTGGTGACCCTCTACCAAATTGCTAAAATGGTTCTGCTCTACTGAACAAAATGGCTGCCAGAGCTAAAAATAGAAAAACCTTTAAACAACATCTCCTCCTAGGCCAATGTCCAGATTTCAAAATAATTTCACAGAAATGTTACTTGGGTGACCCTCTACCAAAATTGCTAAAATGGTTCCGCTCTGCTGAACAAAATGGCCACCACATCTAAAAATAGAAAACCCTTAAAACGATATCTCCTCCTAAGCCAATGGCTGTATTTCAAAATCATTTCACAGAAATGTTCCTAGGGTGACCCTCTACCAAAATTGCTAAAATGGTTCTGCATGGCTGACTAAAATGGCCACCAGAGCTAAAAATAGAAAAACCTTTAAATCACATCTCCTCCTAGGCCAATGTCCCGATTTCAAAATAATTTCAAAGAGAGGGTCCTTGTCTGACCCTCTACCAAAATTTCTAAAACGGTTTTGTTTTGCTGAACAAAATGGCCACCAAAGCTAAAAATAGAAAAACCTTTAAACGACATCTCCTAGGCCAATATCCCGATTTCAAAATAATTTCACAGAAATGTTCCTTGGGTGATCCTCTACCAAAATTGCTAAAATGTTTTTGCTCTGCTGAACAAAATGGCCACCAGATATAAAAATAGAAGAACCTTTAAACGATATCTGCTCCTAAGCCAATGGCCCGATTTCAAAATCATTTTACAGAAATGTTCCTCGGGTGACCCTCTAAAAAAATTGCTAAAATGGTTCTACTCTGCTGAACAAAATGGCCACCAGAGCTAAAAATAGAAAAACCTTTAAACGACATCTCCTCCTAGGCCAATGTCCTGATTTCGAAATAATTTCACAGAGACAGTCCTTGGCTGACACTCTACCAAAATTGCTAAAACAGTTCTGCTTTGCTGAACAAAATGGCTGCCATACTTTTGCAGAAATGTTCCTAGGGTGACCCTCATCCAAACTTGCGAAAATGGTTGTATTCCAATGAACAAAATGGCCACCAGAGTTAAAAATAGAAAAGACTTTTAGATGACAGCTTCTCCTAGGCCAGTGGCTAGATTTCGAAATAATTTTACTGAAATGTTTCTTGGGTGACCTTTTACCAAAGCTGCTAAAATGGTTTCACTTGCTGAACACAATGGCTGTTGGATATTATTATTTTAGGTCTAGCCTGCCCAGGCAAGGTGGTGCAATTTGGACCATCTATGCACATAGACTATATTGGTTTCATTGGGTGGCAGGGCTTGAGATGTCTTACCAGTGTTGGGTAAAATTCCAACAAAATTGGATACAACATCTTCAAAATGACCTAAATAGTGTTGACTGGGATGTTAAATCTCAATTTAAACAAAAAGGGCATCAGAGGACTAGTCTGATCTGGATCCACACTGTTTGCAATGATGACTTCAAATTAACCAGCCAACACAAAGCAGAAGATAATTCTGAAGGGTTAAACAGAAACATCTTAATCACTCTTTGAAATTGTACATTTATTAAAACAACAAGGTTTTAGACCTGTCAAAATATCAACAGGCAGTTGAAGATAGGCTATTATACATAGCTCTTCCACTGCTTGCATAATATGGTATGAATCAGTAGGACTCAAAACAAACTGTGAAGTGACTAATATTGTTATGCCAGAAGGTATACATATTAAATTGTTCAGTGACTCTTGCTGACTGGCTCTCATTGTATAATAGAAGTCACTTAGAGGTAAGGACCCATGTGTTTGACCTAGTTATAAACAGAGCTGCAAACATGGGCTAGATAACTACTAGGCTCTTGAAAATAATAAAGGTGGCTTAAGGATCTGTGCTGCAGTATACAGAATCAGCACCAAACACTGTTTATTTTGGATGGAGTGATGTAGATAAGGTGGGTTTATG
This sequence comes from Lucinisca nassula, assembly GCA_963580285.1. Classification (NCBI taxonomy): domain Eukaryota; kingdom Metazoa; phylum Mollusca; class Bivalvia; order Lucinida; family Lucinidae; genus Lucinisca; species Lucinisca nassula. The sequence goes on along the minus strand of OY757016.1, from coordinate 85,837,789 downwards.
TTGATAATTAAAGGATAATTTTCCTTATCAATAAAACATATGTTGTGGGTATTTATTAGAATCAACTTGCTCTTAATGAATATATACACACCATGCATTTTTATCGAGACGTTAGCTAATGTACCACTAAATACCCACCATATCTACAGCTCTATGAACTAAAGATTTGACTGATTGATTGTTTTAGGTTTAATGACATGTCAACCCTTGTGGGTCATTTTGTGTCCTCTCAGAGAAACAGAGAAAAGAGGTAGGAGAGATAGTAGAGGATATGAAAGTGAGGGACAGAGGAGAAGAGGCAAATGAATGGAAGGAAGTGTACATAGAAACAGAAGAAATAACATTCCCCCCTCTACCCATACTTGCACCAAGGACAGTAGGCCTTGTCCAACTGTGAGCTAATATCAGTTGGACACAACAGTGATGCAAGATACACCTAAAGAGATTTAATTACAGTATTAATAAATGAATTCTTAGCCAAGGCACAGAAAAGAATCAAGCTGGCATATAGTATTAGCATGCCTAAATAGTCTTGACATGGATGTAAAGCTCAACACAAACAAACAAATTAACCCTTGCCTTATCTTTCAAACTATGTAGATTCTGATCAGATGGCTTCTTGGCTTCTGAAGAAGCCATCTGATCAAGATTTACACTTACATTCAGTTTGTGATTTTATAGGAATAAATTACATTAGGAATAAATTACATCATTTTAACCCAGTTTGTGCCGAAAACTTAGAATGGGATACTGGCAACCCGGGATTAGCAAACAGTGAAGGCCCAGATCAGATGCTGCAGAACTTGATGTCTGATCTGGGCTTACATTGTTTGTAAAAGGTTCTGCCATTTTCCATATTAGGGGTTGAGGTTGACAAAACAGTGTAGACCTAGAACGGATGCCACAATATATGGCCTCTGTCTGATCAAAGTCTACTTTGTTACTTACAGTACAGGAAATTTTGAGTCAGATGCTGCAGAATGTGGCATCCAATCAGAATTTACACATTTTGCTTACAGTACAGATATGTACAAGTAATAAATGAAATGTAAACAGTCTATACCGCAATTCAGGATCATTTTCCTAGCCTACATTCCGACACAATAAAACTGACTTCATAACGAACATAAGTGTTTATGCTCGAAAATCTAATGTCATTATTTCCAAAAACAAAACTTAATGTCATTTATATTCAAATACAAAAACTCCAGTGCAATCTAACACAATTTCATGTTTTCAGAAAATTAGTGTTATAAGCTTCTATGGTGAAATGGTTAAACTACTTGCCTAATAAACCAAGTTTCATGGGTTCAGTCCCATGCTTCTCCATACTTGAGGCGTTTTTGATGCCAAGAATCCACATCCTTTGAACACAGTGACTGAATTTAAGAAAAATTTCACAAAATCTCCACGTAAGATCTTAAATGGTTCTGCTACATTGAACAAATAGCACATAGACAAAAATAAAAACATCATCAAAAGATAATACAACTTGACTCAGGTGAGCGAATTAGGTCCATCATGGACCTCTTGTTTTGTTGTTGTTTTTTAAATAAAACACTTTAAACAAGATTACTTAAGTGTTTCTTAGGGGTACTATCTGGTTCTATTTTAATTTCTGCTGTCTGTTGGGCTCTTTTACAAAAGAGAATGAAAAACCTGTCCATGATGCTGTTCGGCATTTTTCTTGTAGACATATTAAATGATAAAAAATTTAAAATGTTAAGCAGAAACATCATTGGCTTTGAAAAACTAGGCAAAGATGAGCATATCTGAGTTTTGAAGATATTTATGTAACTAATTAAAATGCTCCGGTGAGATCACCCTGATTTTGAAGATGGTCGTTGGGATGATATTTTAATTGTGTCTCTTTCTTCCGTCACAGGTCAGTTGGAGGAATACGGGCGTCCTTGTACAATGCAGTGTCAATACAAGATACACAGACACTTGTGGACTTCATGAAGAGATTCTATGAGGAGCACAGAAATTAAGAGGATGTTTCAATCTCGTGTTCATACTTTACTTACTCAGTTTTAATAATGATTATTTATGAACCTTGCCATGTTCGGCCAGTCAAGGCTCAGTTCAGACTGCGCATGCGCAGTCTGAACCGAGTCTTAGCTGACTGCATGAAAATTTCTGTACCCGAGGCAATTTCTAGGGGCAGACAGTATGGCTGTCATCCAACTTACAGATGCCAATGCTGTTCTGTGTAATCGCTGGTTTGATGAAAAGCCTCCATGGTGTAGCGGTTAAACCATTCGCCTTCTGAACCAGGGATAATGGTTTCCATCCTTGGCTTCTCCAGACTTACAGATGACTTGGTAAAGGTCATTGGCACAGTGGTAAAACCCTAACTCGTGATCAAGGGGTTTTTAGTTCGAGCCCAATGCCAGGCATCATGCATTGTCTTTGAGACACTTTATCCACATTGCTTAGTATTTCAACTTGTTTCTATCCAGAAACAGACCTAGGTAATGGCCAAATAACCGCGTCAGTATTAGCAGTATTAGTAGATAGCTTGCTAGATAGATAGAGGGATGAGTCTTTAAACCAGTGTCCCATCTCAATATGATCGTATTTGTTGATGGCACATAAAACAAAAAGTCTTAAGAACGAAAAAGGACTGGTTGGGAACCGAGTTTTCTCATGGCTGGACTTGAACATATGTAAGGACAACTTGTAATACCACCAAACATGCCTGAATGTCTTTTAAGCAGAATGGATATACCTTCAGGGGACGCAACTTCTTCAAAAATATTTTTGTCTCCCATGTCAATAGGGGGCACTTTTAAAGGGAAGAATTTGCTCCAGAGGAGCAAATTCTTTCCTTTAAGGGTAGACCCCTTTTTCTGTGGGATAAAATTTAAGAGTAGACCCCTTTTTCCATGGGACACAATTTATAAAAATAAAAGCAAACTGGAAGGTCACAAAAGTTGTCTCCATTTGAAAAATGGTGGAAAAACCTGCCAGGTGTATCCATTCCCTTTAACCCAGGTGAATGATCCACTGTATTAAGCCACTTAGTTTTAACTTTTCCATAGTATCTTTTTTTGAGGAACAGGTACACCCTATAACCCATTTTTAGCTCAACGTCACGTAGTGACGAGGTTAGCTTTAGGAATCACTTTTTGTCTGTTGTGCATGCGTCCGTGCGTGCGTAAACAATTTCTTCAAACAACATCTCCTCCTAAACCACTGATCAGATTTTGACCAAACTCCACAGGAATGATCCTTAGGGGTCCCCTTTCAAAGTTGTTCAAATGGTTCCGGTCCGTTGCACATATAGGTCACAGGAGCCAAAAATAGATTTTTTTCACTGAAAACTTAAAAAATCTTCTTCTCTGAAACCGCAAGGCCCAGTTCTTTGATATTTGGTATGAAGCTTCATCTAGTGGACCCTACCAAGATTGTTCAAATTATAGTGCTGGGGCCAAAAATGCCCCCTCCCGGGGCCCTTTGGTTTTACATGGGCTTATATAGGGTAAATTTTTAAAAATCTTCTGCTCTGAAACCGCAAGGCTTAGGTCTTTGATATTTGGTATGAAGCTTCATCTGGTGGACCCCTACCAAGACTGTTCAAATTATAGTGCTGGGGCCAAAAATGCCCCCGCTCCGGGGCCCTTTGGTTTTACATAGGCTTATATAGGGAAAATCTTTAAAAATCTTCTTCTCTGAAACTGCAAGGCCCAGGTCTTTAATATTTGGTATGAAGCTTCATCTTGTGGGCCTCTGACAAGATTGTTCAAATTGTAGCCCTGGGGCCAAAAATACCCCCGCTCCTGGGCCCTTTGGTTTAACAGAGACTTATATAGGGAAAATCTTGAATTATCTTCTTCTCTGAAACCACAAGGCCTAGGTCTTTGATATTTAGTATGAAGCTTCAGCTAGTGGACCTCTATCAAGATTGTTTAAGTTATAGCCCTGAGGCCAAAAATGCCCCTGCCCTGGGCCATTTGGTTTTACATAGGCTTATGTAAGCTATATCTTTAAAAAAATCTTCTTCTCTGAAACCGCAAGGCCCAGGTCTTTGATATTTGGTGTGTAGCTTCATCTAGTGGACCTTTGCCAAGATTGTTCAAAAGATAGCCTTTGTTGATATTTGGTATGAAGCTTCACCTTTTTAGACCTCCCTCAACATTATGCACATTATAACGCTGGGGTCAATAATGGGCCTCCCCGGGGCCCACTTGTTACTCTATGGATCAGGTGAGCGATCCAGGGCCATCATGGCCCTCTTGTTATGGGAAACCCCCAAGCGGGTAAAAAGCAAACAGTGCAGGCCCAGATCAGATGCTACAAAATGTGGCTTCCAATCAGGGTATTCACGGTTTGCAGAAAATTTAGCCATTTTGAATAAATTTCTGAAAAATACTCAAACTTACAAAATATGGGAATTGAATCCTGTTGTATGTGAGGGGGAAATTCCATTCAGAACAAAAGTGTGCTGTAATGAATTGTGCTATATATATAACAAGGTCTGAGTGTATATTTTCTTTTTAAAAAAGTCATTCTGAGCATGAAATTTATACTGCTTATAAATGTTAAGGTGCCAATAACTTCTGTGAATGTATTTTTGAGAGGACAACTGTACTTTGCTGGTTTGAACATTTGATTTGAAAAAAAATTTTTTTTTACAAGCATTAAATATTTCATACTCGGATGAATTGAGAATGAAAAAAAGTTTTATAAGCTCTGGAACAGGTATCTTGTTCTACGTAGCTTAGTTTTCTAGAATTATGTCCCCCCACCCGAAAGGGAGGGGGACATATTGGTTTTGGTGCAGATCCTGTCGGCGTCGGCGTCGGCGTTGCCTCTTGTCTGCACTCTATCTCCTGAATGGATGGATGGATTTTGATTAAACTTACACAGATACAGCATTGGGAGGGGGAAAAGTACTGATTAGATTTTGGTGACCTTGACCTAATTTTCAAGGTCACAGGGCTGAAACCATTGTCAAATTTTAGACCAAAAAAGCTTGTCTGCACTCTAACTCCTGAACCAATGGAAGGATTTGGTTCATACTTGATACATTATATCAGTGGGATGGTCTTAATAACTGATTAGCTTTTGGTGGCCTTGACCTAATTTTCAAGGTCACAACGGGAGTTAGACTTTTAAAAATTGACTTGTCTGCACTCTTTCTCCTGAACCAGTGGATGAATTTTGATCAAACTTGGTACATTATATCAGTGGGCTGGTCTTAAGAACTGATTAGATGTTGGTGACCTTGACCTAATTTTCAAGGTCACAGGGCTGAAATAATGAGTGTGGTGGGGGGACATCTGTTTTCTTAGAAAACAATTCTAGTTCTTCTTTGTTCACTGGTTTGAGATTATACTTCAATCAGATCCAGATAACGGGGAATAAGGGGGATAATTCAAGGATAATTATCTTGTTAGAATCACCTCATTGAGGCAATTCCAGCAAGTACCCACTACATAGTTCATGAAGGAATAAGAAAATATAGTGAAATTCCGCTGTTAAAGAACACCTCAAATTAAGACAAATTATGCTTTTAAGGTTTCACGTATATGTTCTTTGTATTTTTTGCATCGAGTGTGCTCTAGTGGGAGACCACCTTTGGAACTGTTCAAAATTGGTCATCAAGACCACTTTTGAACAGTCCCAAAGGTGGTCTTAATATAGGAATTTTACTGTATACCCTTTAACCCTTCTCTTGCTGAATATTCAGTTTAGCCACACCTATTTCTGACTTTGAACCAATCAGATCACTTGATGTTATTTATTCCTACAGATTCATAAACTGAATGTCAAACAGTGTAGATCCTGATCAGATGGCTTCTTCAGAAGCCATCTGATCTGGATCTGCACTGTTTCCAAAGAAAGGGTTTTGATGAACAGCAAGATAAGGGTTAATTATCCTCATTGCTCTAGATCTCGGTTATCTGGAACTATGTTTTATTGTTTAAATTCAGGTTTTATGTCCACATCAACACTATTTAGGTCATTTTGTAGACGTTGCTTACAATTTTTTGGGACTTTTACCCAACATTGAGAGAAAATGACATCCTAAGCCAGGCCTCCCATAGAAAAAAAAGGTTTCATATGTGGGATGAACTAGTGAGGTAAACGAGTCCATGCGATGAACATAGAGGATCTTACATGAGTGCTCATGTATTATTGAATTTATTAAACAAGTTGAGGAAATGGGATAAAATGCTAGGCTTTGCCGAACATTTTATCCCTTTTCCTCAACTCGTTTTAATTCATCTGAAGTGTACTGATATTTTTCTGATTTCTGCATATGAACATATGTTGTTGGTACTCAATTAGAAGAGCCTCACACTCATTAGAAGCGCCTCAGCGAGGTGCTTCTAATGAGTCCCCACAACGTATGTTTCCACGCAGAAATAAGACAAATATATGGACACCCCCTCTTACCTGGAGCTATAGGCCGCCCCGTGCAGCCAACTAATAGTGCTAAGTGCATGACTTCTTGCATGAAGGGACCTGAAGGTGTCCTCACGTATATGTGAGCAGCAAAATTTACAGCTCTGGTGAGCCGAAGTTTTATGCGCAGTCTCATCTGAGCCTTTGCTGCTCTCCAATGCTCTCCCTCTTCTCATTAACCGGCTTGCTTGTATTATACAGTCAATCCTCTTTATACCAAAATTTGTTATATCCGCAAAATGCATTACTGCAATGATCCTTATTAAAGGGACAGATAGGCCTAAGCGAACAGTGCAGACCCAGATCAGACTGTTCCTGAAGAAGGAGTCTGATCAGGGTCTACACTGTTTACCATTCCCTTTGCAGCTTTAAAACTCCTTGCAGGAGCATGAAACAAATTTGTTAAAATTTAGGAGAATTACAGCAAGTCCTCAAAGTGTCCAAAATTTTAGGATTCTTGCATTATAATAACAATTTCAATGGCATGAATTCTTAGCTTAATACTCAGTTCCGGTCAGCGCAGGCATCCCTGACGTTGCGAACACCTCTCAATCTTACACACAAAGAAACAAATGTTATACACATTGGTTAGAATCGCCTTTCAACGCAGAGGCGATTCTAACACGTCTTTAAAATTTAAGAAACAAATTTTATAGATATTTGTTTTTTTTGAGTCATTAATGGGAAAAGGCCCTTTATAACCTATCATACTCTTCATTGCGATTTTTTTTTAACAGCAAATATTTTATAACAACAATAGTTATGGAACGAATACTATCATTATAATGAGGGTCCTCTGTACAGTTGTGTAACACAAATTGATGTTTTAATTCTTTGAATTGGGATACGGGCTGTTCAGCATATTTGCATTATTTGCTGGTTCCCAGATTGCATATTGTCAATATTGGAAAAACAGGTAACCAGACCCCCCTGACCTTAAAGGTCAGGGGGGTCTGGTAACCTGTTTTTCCAACACTGATAACCTTCAGACTAGGAACCAGCAGATAATGTAAATAAGGTGAATTGATAATACAAGGTGATTAAAAATAGGGCATCATTTTACATGTATATTTCTTTTTAAATTCCATTTATTTAATATGACATTATATTTTATTGCATATTGTTTATTTATCATCACCCAACTGCACTTAGATTGACATTCTGATGAAACCGCTAGATATTTCTTTCTTTTTTTTTCTTTTTTTTCTCTCAGAATTCATAGAAAGTAGAAAAGTACAAATCTTATTGAATAACTTGTTAGTTATTCTTTCAGTACAGAAATACTAAATTAAAAAATCAAACTTTTATCTTACTGACCTGTTGTCATAAATATTTTTTTTTACCTAGCCCTAACTGAATTTTTTTTTTTTTTTTTTTTTTCATCATTTGACTTATGAGTGGAAATTTTTGTTTCTACACATGCTGTAAATACTTTAAAAAGACAATACTTGTATATGTATATGAGGAACAAACATGCAATTGTCTTTGCCCATGGGCATATACATTATGGACATAGGGTTTAACACAGAAGTACAGCCATTAGTTACCCATAATGCATGTTGACCTTTATATAGATATTGCAACAAGTATTAGCTTTTACAAGAAGAAAAAAAGGGGCTCATAACAAGTATAAGCTTTCACACAAAAAGAGGCCCATGGGCAGAGCTCTGGCACAGAATTGCTATCAGATTTTTACAAGCCCATATTCGCTGTCATATTTGTACAGACTAATACAAAATATACATCTACAAACTCTCGACCATGATGCACCATTGCCTATATCCTATAAGCTCCCCAGGAGCCTTTGGCTCTGCTGAGCTAAAAAAAAACTTGCCTCTCCGTTAATCTCCAATAAGCCTTCCATGAAGTGCTGGAAAGTTGTCTACTTTACTTCTCCGACACCTTTCAAGCATTCCATTTGATAAGGTGTTACAAGCATAGTGAAGTTGCACATGTGCCTTAAAGATGAAAAGGTCCTCAAGGTGTCCCAATTTTTATTAGGAATTTTAGGGTAGATCACAAAATATGATAATGTTTATAAGTATTCTGAGACTTGTAGAAGAATGGGTATGCGAACAATGGCAACAGCCTTATTTGGAATATTCTTGTTTCGCTTTCCAGGATTGGTCTGGGTCTACTCTTCAAGGAAAAAATTTGCTCCCTGGGAGCAAATTTTTTCCTTGAAGAGTTGACCTCATTTTCAAGATGCAATAGATCCAGAGCTTTATTCAGCAATACCACCGCCCATTCCCATGACCTCAAGGTCACAAACAAAATTTTTATGTTAAAGTTATTTAATAGCTCATATTTTCCAAAGCATATGATGGATTTGGTTCGTAGTTGGTATGATGATAGAAATTAGGCCTTCAGTTTTATTCAGCGATAACCGAGTCCTGAATACTATTCAGAGCTATCTGGGCCTCCTGGACAAGGTGTATACATTCCACTGAAGGGGAATGGGTAAAAATGACTTTTTCTACCATTTTTACAAGGAAGACAGTCCTTTGACTTCCTAGGTACTGTCTGTCAAGCATATTCCCTCTGAAAAAAGGATCTGCTCAAAAAAGAAAGAGGGATGTTAGAAAAGAAACAATTAACTCTTATCCTGCTGAATATTCAGTTTAGCCAAACCCATTTCTGACTTTGAACCAATCAGATTACTTGATGTAATTTTTTCCTACAAATTCATAAATAGAATGGCAAACAGTGTAGATCCTGATCAGATGGCTTCTTCAGAAGCCATCTATTCTGGATCTACACTGTTAGCAAAGATTGAGGTTGTCGTGAACAGCAGGATAAGAGTTAGATTCAGGAAAGTGTAACCATGCTTGGATGTACAATTTTTCACTTTAAACTCAATGATACAGGTGACATTTAAGAGCGGAAAAATGGACTACTATTAAATATCACACATGATGGAAATTTTCATAGTGGTATGTTTAAAAATCTAATTTTTGAATGGATTTGGATACGTCAAAACCTATCTGAGTGATTTGAACTTGGGACACAGTCAAAAGATTGTGTTTGCTATGACAAGCTAAAAGGTGTCTGGACACATCCATCCATTGAAAACTCCAACTCTGATCTGAGTCTTCACTCTGCCTTTTATGCATGGTTTAGCAAAGTCATGTATCTTGTGTCACCAGGTTGTAAAACAGCCGGGCAAGGGCACGGGGAGAATTTTTATCTCACCTGTAAGCAGTACAAGGAGAGCTGTAGTTGTCACCCCAGTCGTCCGTGTTTGCATTACTTTTACCGTTCCTGCCCCACTGTGTTAAAGTTTTTCAAATGCTTATATCTCTGCAGTCATTCATCACAGAGCAATCATATTTGGAACTTTGGTACCTGGGAGGGTCTTCTGAGATTCCAAGAAAAAAATACCCCTGTGTTCATGCCCTGGGGTGGGGCTAGGGGTCAAAAGCTAGGACACCTTTGTGATGCTGTGTTCAAGTTTTCTCGACAATCATTCATATCAGAGCATTCATATTTACAACTTTGGTACCTGGGAGAGTCTGCTGAGATTCCAAAGGAACATGCCCCTGGCTTCATACATTGGGGATGGGGCTAGGCGTCAAAATAAAGGACAGCTTTGTATCTCACCGCCGTGGGTTCGAGCCTCTCTCGGGTCACGTGTGAGACGCCAAGTTCTGCAACGGAAGGTCAGGTGGTTTTTCTCCGGGTACTCCGGTTTTTGCCCACCTATGATTAACGATCGGCTCGATATGAGTGAAATAATCTTGAAAGGGCCGTAAAACCCAAACAAAAAAAAAAAAAAGGACAGCTTTGTAATATGTTATATGCATTTCCATTATGTTAGTAAGTTATAGACACACTGGGTTATACATCAACCAACTATGTCACATAGGTTCAAGTGTAAAAGGGTGAAGGTCATGGGGACCTACATTTCACGGTTCAGTGATTTTACCTTATATCTTGAAGAGTATTTGTTGGGAGATGTGTCATACCTGGGATATTAGTTCCATGTGGCCCAATGATTGACCTTAAAATATATCTAGGTCAGGATGACTATATGTTATGGTTCAGTGATTTTTGCCTTATATCTTGAATACAGTTTGATGAATTACCTGGATTATAAGTTCCATGTGACCTGATGATTGACCGCAAATTATAACTAGGACAGTGTGCTTATACATGTATTTCATGGTTCAGTGATTTTGCCTTATATATTGAATACTATTTGATGGAGAATTGTCATACTTGGAATATAAGTTTCATGTGACCTGATAATTGACATAAAATATATCTAGGTCACTGTGACCTATATTTTGTGGTTCAACGATTTTTCCGTATAACACAAAGACTATTTGATGTAGAAATGGCATACCCTGGATTATTAGTTCCATGTGACCAGATGGTTGACTTAAAATATATCTAGATCAGTGTGACCTATTTTTATGGTTCAATGATTTTGCCTTATAACTTGGACACAATTTCCTGTAGAAATGTCCTACTTGGAATATATGTTCCATGTGACCTGATGTTTGACCTCAAAATATATCTTGGTCGTTGTGACCAATATTTCACGGTTCAGTGATTTTATCTTATATCTTGAAGGCTTGAAACAGGCGAGCTACATGTATGCTGTCAGCTCTTATTTGTATTTCTCTGTTTCTTCACTTTTATTCATTAACCTTTTTCTCCCCTGTATCTCTCTTTCAGCTCATCTACCACCTCTTCAGTTTTTTTCTCCCTTTCTCTGGGAGATGACATGAAATGACCCACAAGGGTTGACGTGTCGTTAAACCCCAACACAATAAATTTTAAGCATGTTCAGTAACACAAAGATTCTTTTTAGCTGACCAGGGTCCCGTTGCCCAAAGCCTCGTTAGCTTAACGAGCTCATTAGGGGCAAATTGTTGACTGTTGTATCAAGTATAAGATCTAAAATTTTGATATTTTTGCTGAAAAAGTGTGTGTAGCTTTTGTGTACGCAAAAGCTTCTCACATTTTGTCCGCAAAAATGTCGGTATATTTGCCATATTAAACAATTAGCATTTTATCGATTTGTTACCTAATGATGTGATTATTTTTGAACAACTGGCCTCAGAATATAGTTATTCAAAAGTAACGACACTGTTTCTTTACATATAGTTAAAACTTTGATCGGTGAATATTCTAATATTTTTGCTGAAAAAATGTGAGAAGCTTTTGCATTCGCAAAAGCTTCTCACAAATGCAAAAGCTTCTCACATTTTTTTCAGCAAAAATACTAGAGTATTAGATAATGTGTTCATTAGCACATTAACAAACATTTTGACCACTAACGAGCTCTTTAAGGTGACTGCTTTGAACAACTGAATCCAGGAAGGCTAACTTCTGAATGGTTATGCAGGAAAATTTGAGTTGTCACTGACGGCACCTGCTCCAAGGTATCATATTTATATGTATTTCCATTCCATTTGTATTGTTAAATAAGAAAATTTATCTTAAACTTATTGTCATTTCTTTTTATTAAGAACTATGAAAATTCTTGTGTCATAAAAGCAACGTTTTACCTAGAGCTATGAAATTTTCTCGTAATTAAATCATTTTATCTGGATTAATGAAAATGCTTGTATGAGCCACATCACCGGAATAATTTGTTTTTGCCATTTGCAAACATTAACCCATTTAGTACCAGAAACCCAAAATGGGTACCCTGGCAAACAGTGCAGGCCCAGATCAGACGCCGCAAAACGCGGCGTCTGATCAGGGCATCCACTGTTTGCTATTTCCAAATACATTTTCATGAAAACACAACCTGACACCCCTTAATTTTGAAATGAACTCCTGCTATTTATACGGCCCTCCGCCCATAGGGGCTTGAAGAAATATATGGGCTGTATGATGCTTCCACCCAGAGCTGAATCCGGCCCGCACACTAGTACTGGTAAACCCCTTAGAGGATCTAAGCCTGTCCAGGAACCGCGGTGTGAGGGGGACTGTCCATGCTAATAAACCCTATTGGTTTCATTGGGCGACAGGGCTTGAGATGTCATTTCATCTCAATGTCGGGTAAAAGTCCCACAAAATTGGAAGCAACATCTCCAAAATGACCTTTACGGTGTTGACGGGGACGTTAAACCTCAAATCAACCAACCAACCTGCTATTTATAAGGAGGAAGATTCCATTTGGTACAAAAATGGTTTTAGGAGCAGATCAGCCTGCACGCCCACACAGTCTGATCAGCAGTTTTCGTGCTCATTGCTGAGGAAGAGCAATATTGCTGTAGTCGCTGTTTCTCAAATTTAAATTTCAAGACTTTGGCTGATTGGTGTAGCTGAGCAGGCAGTTTGTGTGTACCATAGCAACAGAAAAGGTGGGTATTTGTTGCTAACTGAAGGATTGTATTCCATATTTCTCCGTATAAACCTGTATTGTGGGATTTCATTTGAACCGCCTCAGCAATGAATACCCACAATATAGGTTTTTATGGAGAATTGATAGAAGTTATCCTTTAATTAAGGGGAATGGGAACACCTTCAGGGGAGGCAACTCCTGCAAAAGTATTTTTGTCTCCCGTGTCAATGGGGGCCAACTCCTAAAGGAAAGAATTTGCTCCTGAGGAGCAAATTCTTTCCTTTAAGAGAAGACCCTTTTTTCAGTTGGGTAGGGGTTATAGAAAAGCGAACAGGAAGTCCCCAAAGTTGTCTCCCTTTGAAAAATTGCGGGTGGGGGGAGGGGAAATCTGCCAGGTGTTCCCAATCCTCTTAATACCCACATTATCTGTTACAAAGGTACATGGTCGCAAGCCTGAAAATGGGTTTTCTTTTATTAGGGTTCATATTGTGTGTTTATATTATGATCTTGGTGTAAAATAGGTCATTCAATTTTGAGGGGTATCACTGGCAGAAATAGTATCACTATAAAATTATGAAGGTATTGGATATCATATATACATGTAGTATTACGTTTTAGTAACAAAGCCATGACATGCCTTATACCATTCCTTTACTCATTATACATCCAAACAAAAGTAAAGTATCGCCATCGAGTAATTATTGCAATGGTTTATTGTCTATATCTTACATGACTTAATGCCAGCCGACCACTTACAGACTTGAAACACAAACTCTGTAGCAACTAAAACAAAATTATAAGTCCATTGAAATCTGTTTGCTTTGATAGCAAAGTTTGACAATAAAAGAAGAGTAGTTGAATATGGGAAATTTCTACCAAAGTTTCGCGTTAGCATACTACTCGACACCCCAATGAGGTTTCTGGGAAGAATACTTGTATTAGCTGGGCATTTCTTTTCGACATTACATTAAATGTAGTCAAATCAGTGTTTGAAAAATTAAAAATGAAGCAATGGATTTAACTTCTTAACCGAGAGGATGCTTTACTTTTGTCTGTATGTATACATTGTTAAAATGTTTTATTCAAAATAAAATAGTGAAATGAAAATAGTGAAAGTCTCTTTCTTTAGTCCAGATTTTCTGTTTTCACATGAACTTAATTGTTGGTGGGACATGAAACTCGGACAATCCCCTATTTCTAGACCATTATCCCATTGCATGCGGGAACCCCTAAAGGGGTACTACATACCTTGGCAAACAGTGCAGGCCAAGATCAGAAGCCGGTGAATGCAGCATCTGATCAGGGCCTGCACTATTTGCTAACAGAATTTTCCATTAAAAATAGAATAAAAGTGAAAAGGCCTGGCACCCCTTATATGACAAATGGACTTGTTCAACATATAGCAAAGGAAGAGTCCATTAGCATACAATGGGTTAATAGGCAAGTATAGAGCCTGCAACATCGGGATCACCAGTCAAGCTGACCTCTGTAGCTCAGTGGAATGTCGGGGCTTGGAGAAATAGATTGGGCTACATGATGCTTCCATGCAGAGCTGAAACCGACTAAACATGAGTACTTGTAAGCGTCTTAAGTTTGCCCAGGCAAAGTGGTGCGAGTCAGGCCGTCCAATGCATATACTGGTAAACCCTGTTGGTTTCATTGGGTGGGGGGATTCAGATGTCATTTCATCTCAATGTCGGTTAAGTCTCGCAATATTGGAAGCAACATCCAAAATGACCTAAATAGTGTTCACAGGGATGTTCAACCTCGATTCAAACAAACAAAATCAGTGGAATGTACACCTGACTAATGATCAGGATGTCAAAGGTACGATACCTGGTGCTTTGTAGCTAATTCAAAATGAATGGTCATGCACACACTTTGCAAAATACAAGTGAAGGCAATGATCAGGAATAGGCTATCCAAAACAAAATAATAAAAGCGATACACACCCAATGACAAACCGTAACAAAAATAAACCGCAACAGAAGAAACGCCTTGGAACGGTCAGTGAAACAAATTCCACTGGGGTATTAAATCGAATTTACACAGCTGCAGTCCTCGCCCTTAATGCCATCTCAATTTAGACAAATAATTTGTTGTCCCCATGAAGGCCTCCTGACACATCAGTGCAACATCTCCGAGAACACAAAAATCAAACAACCACAGAGAAGATTTAGGAGATTTTCGCCTTTCATCTTGCAAATGTATGCCATGTGTAGTCATTAGAATTGCCTCGATGAGTCGATTCTAATGGATACACACAGCACACATTTATATTATAGAACACCGACAAGATGTCCCCAAATTATCCCTGTTATGCCTCGTGGCAGTAACCCCCAGTGGCTCGAACTACCCCTGTCTCGAAACATATTTTCGTGGTCCCAAAGGTGTTCGAGCCATTGAAGTTCCACTGTACATTGTCAGTCATTTCTATAACCTGTTCAGAAGCACATGATAGAAAGTTCCACATGGTGTGACAAAGCTTTCCACGAGCCTTTGATTTTCGTTGCGCACAACATCAAACCTGCGAAGGGAAGAAGTCTTGTTGCTAAATTGCTGGTTGCATGGTTGTAAATTGGATTTGGTTCATATTTGGTGTGAAGATTGATATAGGTGCAAACATTTATTCTGCAATACCCTCACCCATGCCCATGACGTCAAAGTCATAGACTTAGACTGAAGACGAATCAAGATAGATTGTGTAGCGCAGGGTCTGTCCCGGGCTTCTCCAGACTTTCAGATGAGTCTTTGAACCGAGGTGCTGTCTCTGCATGACTAGCTGTTGGCGAGACGTAAAACTCAAACACTCACTCAGATATTGTAGCCTGCACTAAAACTTTGTTATATTTTGGAGATGTATACAACACATTTTGGAACAGACCATGTTCTGATAGAACAACAATATTCAAGGCAAGTGTCTTGGCCAATTAAAATTCAGGTCATGGGGTCATGACGCAGGTTGAAAATGTGATTATGGGATACTTTTCAAAGAAAGATGTAGAACCACAAGTTATAACAATACACTGACTCTTGTTAACCTTTATCCCCGGCGGACATATGGCGTCTAAGCGTCGCATCAACGTCATGACGTTGCATCGACGTTGATACGACGTTGCAAATACGTCGTATGCCCGCTGGGTCCTGTTGAACACGACTAGGACAGCGTAGATCCAGATCAGATGGCTTCTCTGGTCAGGATCTACAGTGTTTGCCAGTTAGCCTGTGAATTGAACGAACACATTATATCAAATACTTTGGTTTGTAGACACAGAATCGTTTCTGGCGAAATTAATTGATTCAGCAGGATAATTGTTAATAATTACTTCATCTGGATCAAGGGTCTGCATTTGGCCTGTTTGGCAGGATAATGAGTGGGATGCATGATAAGGATACTCATGCTGTACCGTGTAGCCCTGAGAGTTTGATGAAACGTAAGGTGTCTGTATCAAGTTGTATACTTAGAAGCCTCCGTGGTGCAGTGGTTAAGCTACTCGCCTTGTAAACCAGGGGTCGCAGGATCGATCCCGGGCTTCTCCAGACTTTCGGATGAGTCTTTAAACCGAGGTCCCGTCTCCGTACGACCTTAGCTGTTGGTGAGACATAAAACTCCCCCAAGTTGTATACATCTTGTTCTACCGTGTGGCCTGAGCTTAAGCCTGCTCAGGTATTAAAGTGCAACGAGCTTAACCATCCCTACATATAAGCCATTTTTGTTTATTTGAACGGTCATTCATCTCGATGTCGGGTTAAAGTGCCGCAAGCTTATGGGAAGCAACGTCCCCAAGATGACCTAAATAATGTTGACAAGGACGTAAAACCTATATTCTAACAAAAATCATAGACTTAAAATTTATGTCAAAGTTTTTTATGTCCCCCATAGCGATAGCGGGCACATGTTGTTTGTGCCCTGTCTAAGGGGTACGAGTTTAACCATCCCTACATATAAGCCATTTTGGTTTATTTGAGCGGTAGGGCTTGTGGTGTCATTTCATCTCAATGTCTGGTGAAAGTCCCAAAAAAATTGGAAGCAACGTCTCCAAAATGACCTAAATAATGTTGACAGGGACGTAAAACCTCTATTCCAACAAAAATCATAGACTTGAAACTTTATGTCAAAGTTTTTATGTCCCCGGTAGCGATAGCGGGACATATTGTTTGTGCCCTGTCTAAGGGGTACGAGTTTAACCATCCCAACATATAAGCCCTTTTGGTTTATTTGAGCGGCAGGGCTTGTGGTGTCATTTCATCTCAATGTCTGGTGAAAGTCCCCAAAAATTGGAAGCAACGTCTCCACAATGACCTAAATAATGTTGACAGGGACGTAAAACCTCTATTCCAACAAAAATCATAGACTTGAAACTTTATTTCAAAGTTTTTTTTTGTCCCCGGTAGCGATAGCGGGACATATTGTTTGTGCCCTGTCTAAGGGGTACGAGTTTAACCATCCCAAAATATAAGCCCTTTTGGTTTATTTGAGCGGCAGGGCTTGTGATGTCATTTCATCTCGATGTGGGTAAAAGTCCCACAAAGTTGAAAGCAGCGTCTCCACAATGACCTAAATAATGTTGACGGGGACGAAAAACCTCTATTCCAACAAAAATATAGACTTGAAACTTTATGTCAAAGTTTTTATGTCCCCGGTCGCGATAGCGGGACATATTGTTTGTCTGCTTGTTGGTTTATCTGTTGGGTAACTTTAACATTTGTCATAACTTTTGAACCGTTTCCGATATAGCCTCTATATTTGGCATGCAGATTGCTTGTGACAAGGACTTTCCATTCATACAAAAATTTTGAATGTGGCCCACTTTAAAGAAAACAATGACCTTGGCGCGGGGACATGTTCGCATTTCACAAACACATCTTGTTAAGCGTCATATTTTCCTAACTATAAATATTCGGTATGATGATAGATACAGGTATAGGTACAGCGATACCTCCACCTATGCCCATGGCCTCAAATTTAAGTCACTTTTCCAGGCGAGATATGCTGTCTAATGACAGCACTTGTTTATATCATAATCTATACAATTTTCTCTGGTTGTTTAAGGGCAATGGTCTCCCATGTCATTAGGGTCAACTCTTAAAGGAAAGAATTTGCTCATGAGGAGCAAATTCTTTCCTTTAAGAGTAGACCCGTTTTTCAGCGGGACAGGGCTTATAGAAAAGCGAGCAGGAAGTCCCGAAAATTGTCTCCCTTTGAAAAAATGGCGGAAAAATCTACCAGGTGTTCCCATTCCCCTTAAATAACGGTTTCTGTTCTTTGCCCCCCCCCCCCCCCCCTCCCACCCACCCCAGCAGTTGTGTTATAAAGAGGTTTTAGCATGCATTTTAGCTTATCTTGTATTCCATTGGTGTCCGCTTTCTTTCATACAGGATCTACCCAAACAAATATGTATGATCTATTCCCTTAGAACCTCATTTGATACAAGGAAAAGTGGCTTCAACGAGAGTATACTCGTATATTATTAATTGACTATCCTGTATTGATTGGAGGTCATCGGTATAAACACCAGGTCAAAAATCAATAATCATGTTTTTTAATTGTATCAATTAATAAAATTGTCATTAATCAAGTAATTTCGTATTGGCCCAGTTACCCCGTCAAGCGATTTTGGTACTTATCGCCTATGCGAGCAGCGAAGGTTCAGGCGAGCCTGCGCATCCGCGCAGTCTCGCCAGAACCTTCGCTGCTCGCCCATACAAGCAGTGAATCAAGAGGAACCTTCAGACAGAAAGCTATATCCCTGGCCCCTCTGAATGGCTGGGCATGCGCAGTTAAAGTTTGTCATTACGGAATGCTCGAAGACCCAAATTCGCTTGGCGGGGCTCATATTATTTCTGCTCCGTTTGCAGCCTGGTCAGCTCAGCTGACTGATGATCAGGAGGTAGCGGGTTTGATACCCGCCAGGCCGGCAACATTCTTTCGAGGAGATTGATCGTGAAATCTTTTTCACCTTCCACTACTTCAAACAGTCTGAGGAAAGAATGTGTACTGTTCTGGGGCTCGAAGAAACAGATGAGCTGCATGATGCTTCCACGCAGAGCTGAAACCGACCGCACACGAGTACTGGTAAACTGCTTAGAGGATCTAAGCCTGCCCAGGCAAAGAGGTGCGAGTCGGACCGTCCATACTTATAAACCCTATTGGTTTCATTGGGTGACAGGTCTTGAGATGTCATTTTATCTCAATGTCGGGTACGGCCCCCGCCCATAGGGGCTTGAAGAAATATATGGGCTGCATGATGCTTCCACGCTGAGCTGAATCCGGCCCGCACACTAGTACTGGTAAACCGCTTAGAGGATCTAAGCCTGTTCAGGAACGGCAGTGCGAGGCGGACCGTCCATGCTGATAAACCCTATTGGTTTTATTGGGCGACAGGGCTTGAGATGTCATTTCATCTCAATGTCGGGTAAAAGTCCCACAAAATTGGAAGCAACGTCTCCAAAATGACCTTTACAGTGTTGACGGGGACGTTAAACCTCAAATCAAACAAACAAATCAATGTCGGGTATAAGTCCCACAAAATTTGAAGGAAGGTCTCCAAAATGATCTATACAGTGTTGACGGGGACGTTAAACCTCAAATCAAACACACAAAACAAAAACAAACAAGCAAACAAAAAAACAACTGGTTAACCGTCCAGGAAAAGTGCGGTTAGGTAAATTGACAAAATATGGGAGAAAACTCGTATTTGCTTTTTACGTTTCTTTCTTTTAGTTACGTCTCTTAAAAATCAAAATCTTAAAAAGTCCCCGTCAACACTATAAAGTATTTAGATCATCTTGGAGACGTTGCTTCCAATTCTGTTGGACTTTTACCCGACATTGAGATGAAATGACATCTCAAGCCCACCAACAGTTTGAATACTCTTTCAAAATTTACAGGGAAAAGTCTGGTTATGAAAGATATTCTTTTCAATGCGCAAAAACATAAGAACCGCATGGTTGAGACGGTTCTTATTCTCCTGCCCCCGCCCATTGGGGCTTGAATAAATAGATGGGCTGCATGATGCTTCCACGCAGGGCTGAAATCCGACCGCACACGAGTACTGGTAAATCGCTTAGAGGATCTAAGCCTGCCCAGGTTAAGCGGTGCGACTCGGACCGTCCATGCTTATAAACCCTATTGGTTTCAATGGGCGATAGGGCTTGAGATTTCCTTTCATCTCAATGTCTGGGATTGGAAGCAACGTCTCCAAAATTACATATACAGTGTTGACGGAGACGTTAAACATCAAATCAAACAAAATCTTACTAATATTCTGAGTCGGTTTAATTATTAGGCCTCAAGGGCCGTTTACAGGTTAAGTGGTAGTCACGCGGCACAACAAACGCGAACATCTTAGTTCTGTATGGTTATTTGACTCATGCTTTGACACACCCTTGCATCGTCCTTTTCGACCTAGAATGTCACTTACAAAACGGAACAAGTATAGCTTTTACATAGCTTTTACAAAAAGCTAGGTCTACGCTTAGTACATATTCAATGTGAATATCTAGAGTTATATCCCAGAAAAGTGTTTTATACAATTAACTGTCTTTGGCAATATTCTAATTGCCATCCTGTCGACTGAAGTATAATGTCTGCAAATGCTGTAATTTTGTCAAAAAGTACTTTTTCATCTTTAAAAAGGCACATGGGCAACTTCAATATGCTTGTGATATCTTATCAAATGGAACGTTTGAAAACTGTTGGAGAAGTTAAGTAGACAACTTTCCTACACTTTATAGAAGACTAACTGAAGATTAATAAAAAATTTTTGCATTGAAAACGGAGAAGCAAGTTCTTATCTCACCAGTGCCGAAGGCTCCTGCCTCCTGGGGAGCTTTTAGGGTAAGCATTTGTCCGTGGTTTGTTGAGATGAAATGACATCTCAAGCCCTGCCGCCCAGTGAAACCAATATGGTTTATAAGCATGGACGGCCGACTCGCACCGCTTTGCCAGGGCAGTGAGTGAGTGTTCGAGTTTTACGTCCCACCAACAGCTTAGGTCATACGGAGACGGGACCTCGGTTTATAGACCCATCCGAAAGTCTGGAGAAGCCCGGGATCGATCCTGCGACCCCTGGTTTACAAAGCGAGTAGCGTTACCACTACACCACGGGGGCTTCTATTGCCTGGGCAGACTTAGATCCTCTAAGCAGTTTACCAGTACTCGTGTGCGGGTCGGTTTCAGCTCTGCGTGAAAACATCATGCAGCCCATATATTTCTTCAAGCCCCGATGGGCGGGGTAGAAAGTGTGTAGATGTATATTTTGTATTAACCTGTACAAATATGATAGCAAATCTGGGCTTGTACAAATGTGATAGCAATTCGATACTGGAGATCTGCCCGTGGGCCTCTTTTTGTGTGAAAACTTATACTTGTAATTGGCCGCTTATTTCTTCTTGTGAAAGCCTATACTTGCTGTGGCATAAAAATGGAAAGGTCAACCTGCATTGTGGGTAACTAATGGCTGTACTTCCATGGCGACAGGGCTGGAGATGTCCTTTCATGTCATTGTCGGGTAAAAGTCCCACAAAATTGGAAGCAACGTCTCCAAAATGACCTTTACAGTGTTGACGGGGACGTTAAACCTCAAATCAAACAAACAAATCCATGGTAAACCCGACATCTATAATGACTACGCACATGTACGTAGACAAATATCTGTAACTGTGTCGCCAAACGAAAAGGGTTCTTCAACCATCTGCGCTCGGCAAGGTCTCAAATCAGTCTGCGTACCAACAGTTATTATATAGCCTTCTTAACCCATATATACATAGCGGTCCATTTTTGGGACATTGGCAAACAGTGCAGACCCAGATCAGACGCCCCAGAACGCGGCGTCTGATCTGAGTCTAAACTGTTTGCTTAAATTACGTACATTTTTATACAACGTACCTCACTAGAAGCCCCTGTGCTACTCGCCTTGTAAACCAGGGGTCGTGGGCTCGATCCCGGGCTTCTTCAGACGTTCGGATGAGTCTTTAAACCGAGGTCCCGTCTCCGTATGACCTTAGCTGTTGGTGGGACCTAAAACTCAAACCACACAAAACGTACCTCAAACAAAACAAACATGCGCCCACCCCCACCGCCTTAAATAAATCAATCCAAACTTATTGTCATATATGGGTTAAGTTTACGGGCCTCCGTGGCCTAGTGGTTAAGAGCGCTGACTCTTGATCATTAGGTCTCTCACCGCTGTGGTTCGAGGCTCGCACGGGTCACACGTGAGACGCCAAGTTCTGCAACGGAAGGTCAGGTTGTTTTTCTCCGGGTACTCCCGTTTTCGCCCACTTATGATTAACGATCGGCTCGATATGAGTGAAATAATCTTGAAAGGGCCGTTAAACCAAAACCAAAAAAAAAAATATGGGTTAAGTTAATGCGTATGAAGAAAATGTGTGTCAAGAGGCATCCAGCCTCTGATCAACCAGTGTGGACGATCTGAGGCTTCGCTGGGCGCCCGTGTCTGAATACCCCTTTTAGCTTTGCACGGCGTTTGAGGCAGGGCACAGCAAAAGGTAGAAATCGGTATATCCGACAACAAAGATATAAACCAGCCTGTTCAGAGGAAAAAGAGAAGAGACAGTCGGCTTATACTATTTTACAAAGGTTTAAAGAAATCATCACACACTGGTATTCCAGACCTGACATTTACAAGATCCAATTAGGGATTGGATTGCCCGCCCAGATAGGATAGCGTAGCTAGGTGAGAGCCAGGGACTCGGGTACTGGTGACTGTCACCAGTAACACTTCTGATTCTGATGACACGTATCAACGCCGATGCAACCTCAGGACAATGTATCTACGTTGAAACGACGTTGCATTCTAGGCGTATACCCACCGGGCAGTTAACAACTTTAACATTAAACTAAATAACTTAGGCTAATAAAACTTAAAAGGCGTAAAACATCGATAGCCAATAGCGTACCAAGATTGTGTAAGATAACCAAAGCATTGATCAACATCGATCTCTATGCTTGAATGAGCAGACTAATCTATACACTGTAAACAGTTGTGCTACAAGTCAGTTAGCCTGTCACATTGGGGAAGGAAACATAGCATTTATTGAATCTACGCCATATTCAGTATGACCCTCGCTTGTCGCCGCTGTGGCTCGGATTTGACGCTTGGTATCAACAGGTGCTGGTCACCCCTCCAAGTTTCCTCCACAAACACCAACTGCCGCGCCTTCGAGAAGTTTTTTGTTTGTTTGTTTGAATTGAACGGGCCTCCGTGGCCTAATGGATAAGAGCGCTGACTCTTAGTCATTAGGTCTCTCACCGCCGTGGGTTCGAGCCTCGCTCGGGTCGCGTGTGAGACGCCAAGTTCTGCAACGGAAGGTCAGGTGGTTTTTCTCCGGGTACTCCGATCGGCTCGATATGAGTGAAATAATCTTGAAAGGGCCGTAAAACCCAAACCAAAAAAAAAAAAATTTTTTTTGAATTGAGGGTTAACGTCCCCGTCAACAATGTATAGGTCATTTTGGAGACGTTGCTTCCAATTTTGTGGGACTTTTACCCGACATTGAGATGACATGACATCTCAAGCCCTGTTGTCCAATGAAACCAGTAGCGTTTATAAGCATGGACGGTTTGACTCGCACTGCTTTACCTGGGCAGGCTTAGATCCTCTAAGCGGTTTACCATTACTAGTGTGCAGTCGGTTTCAGTTCTGCGTGGAAGCATCATGCAGCTCATTTATTTCTTCAAGCCCCGATGGGCAGGGACCGAACCGTCGAGAAAACTATAAGCTCTTAGTTTTAATTTTTAACTCAATCGAAGTAAAGTTAATGTGGTTAACTCGTCATATAGCCTAGATCCTCTTGTAAGGACATTGGCAAAAGGTATAGACCCAGTTCTGACGCCGCAGATATGAGTCTACACTGTCTGCTTAGAGTGCAAGGACTTCTGCAATACATACAATAGACATCTTTCGACTGATAATTTGTTTGTTTGTATTGGAGTTTAACGGCCCAGTCAACACTGTTTAGGTCATTTTTGAGCCAGTCAGGGTAATGGACCTGTTCAAAGCTATGAGGTGGATAGTTATATTCATCATATGACGTCGTCGCGTCTGAGAATATAATAACGCCATGTGATAAATTGAGTTAATCCAATAGTGGATTAAATATGCAAATTAGTTAGATATGCCCAGTAACGATACACGTACGACGTCCTTTACTCACGGTGGAGCATTGACATTTTTGTAAAACAATCATGAATAAAATGCGTTTTAAATGTCATACGATAAATAGAATCTTGCATTTGTGCTCATGTGTTATTAAATTTATTAAACTCGTTGAGGAAATTCAATAATACATGAACACACAGGTAAGATCCTCTATATATTGGACTCCGTTGTTGTGTAGACAATTTTATTGGACACCGGTTTTGTAGACAAGTTTATCAGAAACAGTAGACAGGTTTATTGGATACCAGCCCTGTATACAAGTTTATTTGACGCTGATCCTGAAGACAAGTTTATTGGATACCAGTCCTGTATAAAAGTTTATAGACACCAGACCCGTTAACAAGTTTATCGGACACCAGTCTTTAGATAAGTTCACTGGACACCCGTCCTGTATAAGGCCTCCGTGGCCTAATGGATAAGAGCTCAGACTCTTTATCATTAGGTCTCTCACCGCTGTGGGTTCGGGCCTGGCTCGGGTCGCATGTGAGACGCCAAGTTCTGCAACGGAAGGTCAGGTTGTTTTTCTCCGGGTACTCCGGTTTTCGCCCACCTCTGATTAACGATCGGCTCGACAGGAGTGAAATGATCTTGAAAGGGCCGTAACCCCCCCCCCCCCCAAAAAAAAAAAAAAAAAAAAAAAAAAAACAGTCCTGTAGACAAGTTTGTTGAACACAAACACGTAGACAAGTTTATTGGACACCAGTTTCGTAGATAAATTTATTGATCGCCCGTCTTGACGAAAGGTCTATTGAACGCCAGGCCTTTAGACAACTTTATTGAACACCAGTCATGTAGACAAATTTACTGGACATTGGTCTTGTAGACAAGTTTATTGGACGTTAGTTAAGTTTATGTAGAGAAGTTTATTTGACACTAGACCTGTAGACAAGTTTGTGAGGCACAAGTCCTGTAGGCACGATCGTGATCGCCTGTCCTGTAGGTGAGTTTATTAAACACCAGTATTGTAGACAAGTTTAATGGACACTATTCCCTTAAAATAATGCATGCTGCCCTGTGGGCTTGCGTTTTACTGTTGTCTCATATTCGACATAAATTAACCCTTGTCCTGCTGAATATTTTAATCTGCCCTACCCACTACCGATTATCAACCAATCAGGTTACTTGATGCAAATTATTGCAACAAATTCACAATCTGAATGGCAAACAATGTAGATCCTGATCAGATGGCTTCGTCAGAAGCCATCTGATCTGGATCTTCATTGTTTGGAAAATAAGGCATATCCGGGCTCAGCAGAACAAGGGTTAAGATATCCAACATAACTTTATCTAATTATCAGTGGTTTACAAGCATTTTCATAATAATAATAATTTGTTTGTTTGGTTTGAGGTTTAACGTCCCCGTCAACATTGTAAAGGTCATTTTGGAGACGTTGCTTCCAATTTTGTGGGACTTTTACATAATAATAATAATAAAATAAAAAATCAACATTTTGTACATGTAACTAAAGTCGTTAACACATCCAAGGCACTTGGCTCTCGCCCATCGGGGCTTGGAGAAATAGATTGCGATGCAGGATGCTTTCACGCAGAGCTGAAACCGACCGCACATGAGTACTGGTAAACCGCTTATAAGGTCTAAGCCTGGCCAGGCAAAGTGGTATGAGTCAGATCGTCCTTTTGGGCGGCGGGGCTGTGCTTGCGAGGTCATTTCATCCCAACATCGGATAAAAGTCCCACATAATTGGAAGCAACGTCCAAAATGACCTAAATAGTGTTAACGGGGACGTAAAACCTCAATTCAAGCCCCGATCGTAACACATATACCTGCCAGTAGATATTAGTACTTACCCAATATAACATCTTTGACAGGTGAAAAGGATTACCACTGTGCAGGGTATGTGAATTTCTTTTTTATTTGGACAATTTTAACACATTAGCAAAATAATAGTTCTATAGAATATCAAGAAAACGCGTTGCCCACATTCAGTTTCAAACACTGCAGCTGGGCCATTGGTCAGTGGTCAGGTTTTGTCTTTTCGGCTTATGGACCTGCATGTTGTGGGATAGGTAATTCACCTTATTTGCATTATCTGCTGGTTCCTAGTCTGAAGGTTATCAGTGTTGGAAAAACAGGTAACCAGACCCCCCTGACCTTTCAAGGTCAGGGGGGTCTGGTTACCTGTTTTTCCAATATTGACAATGCGCAAGCTGAGAGCCAGCAAATAATGCAAATATGGTGAATACAGAAATACCTTGGGTCTCGGAAATGCTTCAATATGCAGTCGAACTTCAATGGCTCGAACACCTTTGGGTCCTCGAAAATCTCTTCGAGACGGGGTGGTTCGAGCCACTGAGGGTTACTGTCTGGAGGCATAACGGAGATAATTTTGGGGCTTTTTGTCGGTGTTCTGTAATATAAATGTGTGCTATGTGTACTCATTAGAATCGCCTCATCGAGGCGATTCTAATGAGTACACACAGCATACATTTGCAAGATGAAAGACGAAAATCTAAATCACCCCTCATTAATTCTTATGCAGAGGAATTGCCTGTTTGTTTGATTTAATGTTTAACACCCCCGTCAACACTATTTAGGTCATTTTGGAGAAGTTGCTTCCAATTTTGTGGGACTTTTACCCGACATTGAGATGAAATGACATCTCAAGCCCTGCCGCCCAATGAAACCAATAGAGTTTATAAGCACTGACGGTCCGACTCGCACCGCTTTGCCTGGGGAGGCTTAGATCCTCTTACGCGGTTTACCAGTACTCGTGTGCGGTCGGTGGAAGCATCGTGCAGCCCATTTATTTCTTCAAGTCCTGATGGGCTGGGGCCGAATGCAGAGGAATTCTCTAGGGACTAAACAACGGGTTCGACTCAGTCATGGTAAACGAGCCATAGGTGTTCGAGCCATCGAAGTTCTACTGTGTGTATGATGTAGATTATTCCCTGCAGGCACAAAACGTTGATTCAACGTTGAGTGACTGCTGGGTTGTGAGTTTGCAGACTGAAGGGTCCAGCTTATTTTGTTCAGAATCAGAATTGTTACTGATGACATGTCAAATGACATTCATACACCAGGGTGTTTGTTTGTTTGTTTGTTTGTTTGTTTGTTTGTGGTTTAACGTCCCCGTCAACACTGTAAATGTCATTTGGAGACGTTGCTTCCTATTTTGTGGGATTTTTACCCGACATTGAGATGAAAAGACATCTTAAGCCCTGCCGCCCAATGAAACAAATAGGGTTAATAAGCATGGACGGGCCGACACTCGCACCGACACCAGGGTGTATTTACATCAAAAGGATGGGGCATTGGCAAACAAACAGTACAGGCCAAAATAAGATGCCACAGCCTGACCAGGTTCTTCACTGTTTGCGAAAAACACTCCAGCCATTTTCTAAATTTATATATAAAAACTCAACCTGACACCCCTAAATACCGAAATGGATACCTGCTATATATTGTTGTGTTGAGGTTTTACGTCCCCGCCAACACTATTTGGGCCCTCAAAGTTTGGAGACGTTCCTTCCGATTTGGAATAACTTTTACCCACCACTGAGATGAAACTACCGCCCAAAGAAACCGCCCTGGATTAAAGGACGGCCCGACTTACACCACTTTTCCAGGGCAGGCCTAGACCATCTCAGCGCTTTACCAGTACTCAAAAGTTCAGTCAATTTTGTCTGTGTAGGTTTTGTTTGTTTGAATTGGGGTTTTACGACCGCGTCATCACCATTTAGGTCTTTTTGGAGATACTGCTTCTAATTTTGTGGGACTTTACCCATTCTACCACAGCAGGTATCTTAAGAGTAAACACGGTATACCAGCAAAACATGGATTAGGATTTTTCTGCAATGCCTTTACACAAACATAATAGATATTAAATTTACTTAACTATAACGATCAGATGGGCGGATAGGTAATTTACCTTTTAAGACATTTTTATTTTCTTTCATTGCGAGTGTTGCGGGTAAAACCATGTTAACTCTTACCCACCCTATTCTTTTGCAAACAGTGTAAATCCGGATCAGATGGCTTCTGAAATGGCTTCTGAATAAGCCATCTGATCAGGATCTACACTGTTTGACATTCAGTTTGTGATTGTGTAGGAATAAATTACATCCAGTAATCTGATTGGTTCAAAGTCAGAAATGGGTGTGGCTAAATTAATTATTTAGCGGAATAACAATATGAACATCCTAGAAAACCTACTGGTATTGGGTGTCGAGTGTTTGGTTTGTTTGTTTTGGAGGTTTATGGCCCAGTCAACATTTTTATGTCGTTTTTGAGCCGGTCAGTTTACCTATCCACACTTTTCCTGGGCAGGTTCATACGTAAGCGGTTAACCAGATCAGAGCCCATTCTTTCGCCAGAAACTGACAGCTGCCCTTCTTGAATCACTTGAATCAGCGGAATTCGGGTGCATTCGATTCAGAAATAACTCCTTATTTATATACATGTATCGATGTCATTTCTCAAAAAAAAATGCGGAAAAATTATTTGCACAGAGTTTACATGATTTACACAATTCTCAAGTTGTAAATGTGGAAACGAGACCGTCCCTGTGAAAATTCGAGCGTGTGTGTATGTACATGCGTACGTGTGTATGGAGTTGGGTCAGGCTTAGTCCTATACGGTTCACCAGTACAGTGCGCATCCTCGAAAATTGGCAACTTCCTGGAGGTTTACGATCAATTTATACGCCAACACTCAAGCAACACGCGATGAAGATAAAAGATATACATTCTCTTCGTATTCTCCCGGGGTGGGTACTCTGCCCTTGAGTCAGTGAACCCTCGGACTGCAAGGTCCGCACAGGGCGGAAGTGATTAGATGAGGTGAAGATGTCTTGTATCCATCGGCATCGGGACGTCCAAATCAGAAAGGAAACACAACCATATGTCATGATCCAAAAACTAACATCTTTGAAAATTCGATATTGAATTATTTCTGCTACAAACATAGATAACGGATACTTCTTAGAACCGCCTCATTGAGGATGTTCTAACTATTTTTAACAAAAATAAGGAATAAGGAAAATGCTATATATCCCCAGTAAAGCCATCTTCTCACTGCAAATAGGAAATCCATTGCACGGACTTGTTATCACGATCGTTGGGCTAATTATGTTCTCCTAGCAGTAGGGGAGGGCAAAGGTGGGGGATTTTGTTTCTTCATTTTCATCTTTTTTATCGTCTCTATTCCGCTTTTTCACTTTGTTATGATCTGCTCCACTATATCTTCTCTTCCTTATTTTGGCAGACAACACAAAATGACGCACAGAATCGGGCCCAGGTACAGAACTGTTTCAAAAAGTTGGGTCCATTTTATATAGATACTTCCAACCCAACTTCCAAGACAGTTCCTATACCTATACTGGAGTAGATCCAGTTGAGAGCCCGGATCCATTGTTCAAAGCTTAACAAGCTCATTATGGGCAAACTGTTAACTGTTCTAGCAAGTGCAATATCTAGAATTCTGGTATTTTTGCTGAAAAAATGTGAGTAGATTTTGCATATGCAAAAGCTACACCTTTTTTTTTAGCAAAAGCTATCAGTATATTTGCCATATTAAATGACCAAAGTTTTAACGATTTGTTAACTAACGATGTCGTTAGTGCTGAACAACTGACACCTGTTCACCATCCTGTGACTGATTTTGACTAAACTCTAAATTTACCAGAATGGGTGTAAGTTCTAAAGTTCCAAAGTTCTAAGCGGAATTACTTACTTCAGAAGATCTGGGGTCAAAGGTTAAAGTCTAGGTTTGTATATTCAAAGCTTTTGTCGACAAATTTCCGTATTTCTGAAAATGAAAAGGCAGTAGCCCCTGAACACTGACAGTACTGGTGGATCAATTGTCCCTCATTTTGGTTCTTGGCCTGGACTCAAACGATGTCTAACGTACAAGAAGTATAGCTTATACAAAATGTTAGGTCTACGCTTAGCACATATTAAATGTTATATCCCAGAAATGTGTTTAGTCTCTGGCAATGTTCTAATTGCCAGTCTTCTTCCAGCCCTTAACAATTCACGTATCCGTATATTCAATAATAATCAAATACTGTGATTAGGTTAAACTCCTTTATTTTTAATGACAGATTCTATCTGTCTATTCTTGCTGTGCTGGGCGTTTAAAGTAATTCAGGCTTCAGTTCTTCCGGCTTTGACAGCCATAGAAATATGAGTCCGCAAAAAATGTAGTCCGGTTTGGCGCATTTATCAAAATTGTACAAGCGTATTAGTTATCCTGTAAGCGTAATACAAACTTTTGAAGCAGACGATTTGACGATTTTATCTTACGATTTAGCTGCATCATGCGACTGGTTTGGCGACAACTGTAGTTAAAAAAGTTCCATGAAAGATCAGACGACACATGTCTTTCGTAAAACGAACAATGAACGTGTTACTTATCTTAAAAGCGCCATACAAAACATGAAGCAGACGAATTTACATTTTTTTCTTATTTTTCCGTGATTGGATTTCATTTGAATCAGCTGCCTGCAGATGAATCGTAAGAAGTATGAAGTTTGTGTCGCAATTTAAGAGGAAAAAAAAAATGAAATGGCCTCTGCTACATTTCAAAATGGCCAGGTGAAGATTTTACCCCTTCCACCCACGAGTTTCTCACGTTCACTCTTCAGTCACTGATATTGTACGCGTCCATTCTACACATGTACGAGCGTAAATTGGGTGTCTAGTCAATAGTCGTCAACAGCATGTCAAACCATGTAGAACAGAATGCGATGTATCATTATGAGCCATCTCACCAGGTTCTACACTGTTTGCATCTGTAGGTATCTGTACTTGGCTATAAAGGGCTGAAAGGGTACAAACTCATTACACTTACATGACCTAATTAAATGCGAAGTACGTGACGCTAGAAACTTCACCGTACGGTAGCAAGCCAGCAATAATATACTCCTAACAGGTATCACTGTCCAATTCTGTTGTAGGTCTGAATAACTGAATATGTAAGCACACTGTTGTGATAAATGATTAATCACATGCCGCAAAACTTCAAACATCGCACAAAAAGTGTTTTCCTTTATTGTAGCGCACTACATAAGGCAGGTTCTTGACTGAGCCGGGAAACACATCTCAGTCAACAAGTGTAAGCTTTTATAGAAAGTTGCGTCTACGCCTTGTGTTGTCATAAAACTGGCAACTATCCCAGCAGGCACATGACGTAATTCTGACGTCACATCAACGTCGGTGATTTGACGTTGCCCTAGCGACGTGTGCCTGCTGGGTAGTCATTTGCATGTCGTATTATCTATAATGTGCGAGTAAAATGATGATGAAAGTGAATAACAGCCGATTCACCTCAGTTTTGTGAGCCAAACTAAAAATTAGCACTGCAGCGCCATTGTCCTTATCACTAAAGAAAAAAAAAAATGAATTTTTTCACAGAATCTGTCATTTCAGCGCCTTTTGGCGCTTTGATTCGATATAGAAGTCATACTCAAAACTTAGATGGGAAATTCTAAAGTTGTGTTCTTCTCTTTAGATTTTTTTTCTGGGATTATGATTAATTCTCTAAGCAATGGAAGCGACTTTTCGTCTTTACAATCATAATGGAGACACATTCAGGGACAAATAAATTGTGCTTTGACTGCGATTCGAACCCACGAACAGATGCGGCGACGTCGTCAAGCACCTCTGTGGCGGGCCTCTGTGGCGCAGTGGTTAAGGGGTAGCCCCTTTGTGCTCTTGGCGCCCGGTTACCTTAAAAACAAAATCATTCATACGCAGTGGTTAAGGACGTCGGCCACTGCAGTGCTAGGCGACGTCGCCGCATCTGTGCGTGTCAAAGCACAATTCATTTATCCCTGATTGTGTCTCCACTATGGTTGTAACGGCGAAAAGTCGCTCCCATTGCTGAGAGAATTAATCATAATCCCGGAAAAAAATAGTAACAAACAAACCCCTATATAGTGTGTACTGCAGCGCCGGATAGCCTTATATGCGCTATATATGAGCATCCTTTATCGGGGATGCCTTTGTGGCGCAGTGGTTAAGGACGTAGGCCACTGTAGTGCTATGCGACGTCGCCGCATCTGTGCGTGGGTTCGAATCATGTCTTTTAACTTCGATTTTAGCTGAGACCTCGAAACGATTTAGTGGTAGAATTGGCAGCTACACTAATAACTGTCACATTTCTTGCCAGTGGTTTTGTGTGTAGGAAAAGGCAAATAAACTAGAGAAAGTGCCCACGGGCTCATGAATACCATCGCCAGGTGCCTCCATGTATTGAATAGCACATTTTCTATTGAGTCCTTGATCTCTTGAATAGCACATTTGTATGCCCCCGCCATTCGAAGAATGGTGGAAAGGGCATATAGCGTTGCCCCTGTCCGTGCGTCCGTTCGTCCGTGCGTCCGAAACTTAAACGCAGTCAATTTCTTCCTTAATTCTTGATGGATTTTAAAATTACTCGGCAGAAATGTTAACCATCATGAGGCGGCGTGTCACGTGCAAAACCCAGGTCCGTACCTCCAAGCTCAAGGTCATACTTAGAGGTCAATGGTCAAAAAAGGGTCCGAAACTTAAACGCAGTCAGTAACTTACTTGTTTCTGGACGGATTTTGAAATTACGCAGAAATGTTAATCATCACGAGACGATGTGTCGCGTGCAAACCAAGATCCGTACCTCCAAGGACAAGGTCATACTTAGAGGTCAAAGGTAAAAAAATGGTCCGAAACTTAAACGCAGTCAATAACTTTCTTATCTCTGGATGGATTTTGAAATTACTTGGCAGAAATGTTGGCCATCATGAGACAATCTGCCTCACACAAAACCAAGGTCCTTACCTCCAAGGTCAAGGCATAGAGGTAAA
Organism: Lucinisca nassula; assembly: GCA_963580285.1. Lineage (NCBI taxonomy): Eukaryota > Metazoa > Mollusca > Bivalvia > Lucinida > Lucinidae > Lucinisca > Lucinisca nassula. The sequence goes on along the minus strand of OY757016.1, from coordinate 85,805,087 downwards.
ATGTGAACAAAGGGTCCAGTACTCATTTGCGGGTTGGTTTCAGTTCTGCGTGGAAGCATCATGCAGCCCATGCACGTATTTCTTCAAGCCCCAGTACACTGCACATTTTTCGGCGTAAACTGACAACTCCCCTTCTTGAATCTGCGGAAGAATGTTGCTTGCAGACCCGGCAGGTATCGAATCCTGATCACCAGTCAGACGCGGAGGGACGGCGCTCTCCTAATGACTGTAGCAGAATCTCGTTTTTCTTCAAAAACTTATTTTGGAGTCGTAAAAGAAAGTGTCATCTCTCCTGGGTGTGTTATCCTGTAAGTCAAAGAGTCGCGGCCCTCATACAGCTGGAATTGACTGTCCCAAGATACCTCAATCTTAATTACCTTCCCAACCTCATTAAACTTTTAAACGACGTGTCTTCCATATACCTAGACAGCGGCATGCGAGATGGAAGCGTAGCCGCGCCATGAGAAACGCTGCGTGTCTGCGATAACATTGATCAGCCTCTAGGTCTGTACGGCTAGGATATGTCCTTGGGGTAGACACTGTTGCAGTTTTGCTTCATGCTGCCAGCCGAGGCTCTGATCAGACTGGGCAAAAGCGCAGTCTGATCAGAGCCTCGTCTGGCTGGCCTTGTTAAAAAGCGCCTCAATACTTATATATATTGATGTTTTTGGTCACGTGATTGTTATTTGTTTAAGAACCCAAGATTTTGTTCTCAGAACATGCAATGACTATGGATTTTTGGTCTGTATATATTGGAACTTTAGGAATATATAACTCGAGCATGTTAAGTTAAAAGTCAGTATTTATTTATTTATTTATTTATTTATTTATTTTGCTTGAAATCATATACAATTTTATTTAAGCAACAGTATTTATTTATTTATTTATTTATTTATTTATTTGTTTGTTTGTTTGTTTGTTTGTTTTGGAGTTTAACGGCCCAGTCAACACTATTTTAGGTCAATTTTGAGCCGGTCAGTTTACCTATCCACACTTTTCCTTTAAGCGGTTAACCAGTACAGAGCGGGGACGTTAAACCTCAAATCAAACAAAACCAGTACAGAGCACATTCTTTCGCCAGAAACTGACAACTGCCCTTCTTGAATTAGCGAAATTTATTTATTTTGCTTGAAAGAATTTACAACTTACTTTTTTTTTTTTTTTTTAAAATATTATCATATTGACTTGAATGCACGGGTACGATGGAGCATTAGGGCCAGGTACACTTTTATTTCGTTTGATAGGTATCTCGAAATTTCGACTTAGTAACTCGAAATTTCGACTTAGTATCTCGAAATTTAGACTTACTATCTTGAAATTTCGACTTAGTAGTTCGAAATTTCGACTTATTAACTCGAAATTTCGACTTAATATCTCGAAATTCCGACTTACTACCTAAAAATTTCGACTTACTAACTCGAAATTTCCACTTAGTATCTCGAAATTTCGACTTATTAACTCGATATTTCGACTTACTATCTCGAAATTTCGACTTAGTAACTCGAAATTTCGACATAATACCTCGAAATTTCGACTTACTATCTCGAAATTTCGACATAATAACTCGAAATTTCGACATAGTATCTCGAAATTTCGACATAATAACTCGAAGCTGACTGTGATCCGTGATGTGCATTCAACTCTGAATCGGGATTAGCCATAACAGGAATTTTGTTATGGTCAACTCAGAGTTGAAAGAAGACCTCAGATCTCAACACCAACTTTCCACAACTTCATTATCACGGTTTAAATATGGAGCTTGGATATTTTTGCATGTTTAGCGCCAGAAGTCATGCCTCATTTTGAGAACGAACGATTTGCCACTAGACCTGTGTGCTAGACCCCGCGCGTTACGGAATTGAGACATTGGCTTGGCTAGCTAGAAGCCCGGATTTGAATCCCCTGGAACATATTTGGGAGATTCTTGGGCGTCGAATACAGAACATTGAACCCCCCCCCCCACACACACACACACACACACACATACACCGCCGCCACCACCACCACCACCACCACCACCACCCGCACGCACGCACGCACGCACGCACACACACACACACACACACACACACACACACACACACACACGTGGCTAGAGCTGACCAGTCATCAAATTCGAGTCATCTGACCAATGGGATGAGACGAAGTGTCCGAGGCTAGGAATCTGCTGCTCTATCAAAATGATACATCTTGAACACGCAATGTTTTCTGGTATTAAATACCGCATTTTCTGGCCGGGCTTTGTTATGTTAGTCATGGTGTTCGTGTTGCATAGTTAACCATCGTTTGGGTCGATCTTTTATCATTCGACCCAAAGTAACTAGCTACAGAAGCTTCTCGCCTGCTATTGTCCACGTGACTATCGCTGACCATCTACACCATGAAGGTACCGGTTATTTAATGAAGCTGTGTTCTGCGGCGTCTGATCAGGGTCTACACTGTTTGCAATGTCCGTGTTCACCGACCCAGTCTACATGGCGCACTGACGTCACAAGGAAAGACTAGCGCTGCTATAAATAACTGTTACATGGATTTTGAACATGGTCAATGATAGTCACGTGGACAACAGAAGGCGGGAAGCTTCTGTAGTTAGTAACGTTTAGTCAATTGATAATTAATCGACCAAGCGCGGCGTCTGAGTCTGGGGTAGTTCGAGGATCTACACGGTTTGCTTATAGTATAGGAATTTAAAGGTTAAACGAAACACTCGAAGGCAACCGGTGGGTCACCAGTGCTGTCAGTGCTTTGATCTAAAAATGATTTTTACAGCAATCATTTCATGAGAAAGTTTGATACCGAAACCATCGTAAGAGGTAAAACTGTCAAATATGACTTTTAGCCCGCTTTCATTTTACTGAAACGGGATTGAATGCGTGACGTCCTGATGAGTCAGAAAACCCTCTGTCTCTTACATGATACACATGTTTGGGGCCTCTAGTTTTATAGTTCTTGAGAAATATTTGATAAAAAATAACACTGGCCAATATAGAGAGAAAGAAGAATGAAAGAACATATGAACAAAATACACCGAGAATGACCATTGCCTTTTACACGATACAAGTAAGCCGATAATGTCCATAGTCTCTACACAATGTTATCACATAATTTGCATAATCTGCTTCTAGCTTTTATGGTTATGTAAATCTTTTTTCAAAGCCGAGGTATAATGAAAACGGGGTGTTTAACATTAACTGTTTGTATAGGATTTAATATCTGGTAGAGGATCTAAGCCTGCCAGGCAAAGCGGTGCGAGTCGGCCGTCCATACTTAGTCGAAATTTCGAGTTAATAAGTCGCAATTTCAAGTTATTAAGTCGAAATTTCGAGATAGAAAGTCGAAATTTCGAGTTATTATGTCGAAATTTCGAGTTATTAAGTCAAAATTTCGAGATACTAAGTCGAAATTTCGAGTTAATAAGTCGAAATTTCGAGATACAAAGTCGAAATTTCGAGTTACTAAGTCGAAAATTCGAGTTAATAAGTAAAAATTTCGAGATACTAAGTCGAAATTTCGAGTTAATAAGTAAAAATTTCGAGATACTTAGTCGAAATTTCGAGATACCTATCAAAAGAAAAAAAGTATACTTGGCCCTAATGCTCTTCCGTACCCGGGAGTAGTTGCTGCAGCGTTATGACATTGTTGATTTTCGTTATGTCTGCCTTGTAGTAGTTAACAAGTCCGTGCATTATTTTCCTTATTTTTGCTCAAACTCATAGATTGCGAGTACTTGTGAGAACCGCCTCATTGAGGCTGTTCTAATGAGCGCCCACAATCTATGTTTGGAGCAAGCAAAAATAAGGAAAATAAAAACAAAAACAGATATGAAAGACGCCAACGAAGCATTTGGGAATATATCTATACACTCTCACAACGGCCCCCGCCCATCGGGGCTTGAAGAAATGTATGGACTGCATGATGCTTCCCTGCAGACGGCTGAAACCGACCCGCACACGAGTACTGGTAAACCGCTTAGAGGATCTAAGCCTGCCCAGGCAAAGCGGTGCGAGTCGGCCGTCCATGCTTATAAACCATGTTGGTTTCATTGGGCGGCAGGGCTTGAGGTGTCATTTCATCTCAGTGTCGGGTAAAACGAACAATGAACGTGTTACTTATCTTAAAAGCGCCATACAAAACATGAAGCAGACGAATTTACATTTTTTTCTTATTTTTCCGTGATTGGATTTCATTTGAATCAGCTGCCTGCAGATGAATCGTAAGAAGTATGAAGTTTGTGTCGCAATTTAAGATGAAAAAAAAAAAAAAAAATGAAATGGCCTCTGCTACATTTCAAAATGGCCAGGTGAAGATTTTACCCCTTCCACCCACGAGTTTCTCACGTTCACTCTTCAGTCACTGATATTGTACGCGTCCATTCTACACATGTACGAGCGTAAATTGGGTGTCTAGTCAATAGTCGTCAACAGCATGTCAAACCATGTAGAACAGAATGCGATGTATCATTATGAGCCATCTCACCAGGTTCTACACTGTTTGCATCTGTAGGTATCTGTACTTGGCTATAAAGGGCTGAAAGGGTACAAACTCATTACACTTACATGACCTAATTAAATGCGAAGTACGTGACGCTAGAAACTTCACCGTACGGTAGCAAGCCAGCAATAATATACTCCTAACAGGTATCACTGTCCAATTCTGTTGTAGGTCTGAATAACTGAATATGTAAGCACACTGTTGTGATAAATGATTAATCACATGCCGCAAAACTTCAAACATCGCACAAAAAGTGTTTTCCTTTATTGTAGCGCACTACATAAGGCAGGTTCTTGACTGAGCCGCGAAACACATCTCAGTCAACAAGTGTAAGCTTTTATAGAAAGTTGCGTCTACGCCTTGTGTTGTCATAAAACTGGCAACTATCCCAGCAGGCACATGACGTAATTCTGACGTCACATCAACGTCGGTGATCTGACGTTGCCCCAGCGACGTGTGCCTGCTGGGTAGTCATTTGCATGTCGTATTATCTATAATGTGCGAGTAAAATGATGATGAAAGTGAATAACAGCCGATTCACCTCAGTTTTGTGAGCCAAACTAAAAATTAGCACTGCAGCGCCATTGTCCTTATCACTAAAGAAAAAAAAAAATGAATTTTTTCACAGAATCTGTCATTTCAGCGCCTTTTGGCGCTTTGATTCGATATAGAAGTCATACTCAAAACTTAGATGGGAAATTCTAAAGTTGTGTTCTTCTCTTTAGATTTTTTTTCTGGGATTATGATTAATTCTCTAAGCAATGGAAGCGACTTTTCGTCTTTACAATCATAATGGAGACACATTCAGGGACAAATAAATTGTGCTTTGACTGCGATTCGAACCCACGAACAGATGCGGCGACGTCGTCAAGCACCTCTGTGGCGGGCCTCTGTGGCGCAGTGGTTAAGGGGTAGCCCCTTTGTGCTCTTGGCGCCCGGTTACCTTAAAAACAAAATCATTCATACGCAGTGGTTAAGGACGTCGGCCACTGCAGTGCTAGGCGACGTCGCCGCATCTGTGCGTGTCAAAGCACAATTCATTTATCCCTGATTGTGTCTCCACTATGGTTGTAACGGCGAAAAGTCGCTCCCATTGCTGAGAGAATTAATCATAATCCCGGAAAAAAATAGTAACAAACAAACCCCTATATAGTGTGTACTGCAGCGCCGGATAGCCTTATATGCGCTATATATGAGCATCCTTTATCGGGGATGCCTTTGTGGCGCAGTGGTTAAGGACGTAGGCCACTGTAGTGCTATGCGACGTCGCCGCATCTGTGCGTGGGTTCGAATCATGTCTTTTAACTTCGATTTTAGCTGAGACCTCGAAACGATTTAGTGGGAGAATTGGCAGCTACACTAATAACTGTCACATTTCTTGCCAGTGGTTTTGTGTGTATGAAAAGGCAAATAAACTAGAGAAAGTGCCCACGGGCTCATGAATACCATCGCCAGGTGCCTCCATGTATTGAATAGCACATTTTCTATTGAGTCCTTGATCTCTTGAATAGCACATTTGTATGCCCCCGCCATTCGAAGAATGGTGGAAAGGGCATATAGCGTTGCCCCTGTCCGTGCGTCCGTTCGTCCGTGCGTCCGAAACTTAAACGCAGTCAATTTCTTCCTTAATTCTTGATGGATTTTAAAATTACTCGGCAGAAATGTTAACCATCATGAGGCGGCGTGTCACGTGCAAAACCCAGGTCCGTACCTCCAAGCTCAAGGTCATACTTAGAGGTCAATGGTCAAAAAAGGGTCCGAAACTTAAACGCAGTCAGTAACTTACTTGTTTCTGGACGGATTTTGAAATTACGCAGAAATGTTAATCATCACGAGACGATGTGTCGCGTGCTAACCAAGATCCGTACCTCCAAGGACAAGGTCATACTTAGAGGTCAAAGGTAAAAAAATGGTCCGAAACTTAAACGCAGTCAATAACTTTCTTATCTCTGGATGGATTTTGAAATTACTTGGCAGAAATGTTGGCCATCATGAGACAATCTGCCTCACACAAAACCAAGGTCCTTACCTCCAAGGTCAAGGCCATACTTAGAGGTAAAATGTGAACAAAGGGTCCAAAACTTAAACACGGTCAACAACTTTCTATGGATGAATACGAACATAGACATATTTTCAGGCGGGGGTATCCGTGTCCTATGGACGCATTTCTAGTCTGTTGAGTCCTTGATCTCAAATTCTAAGTTATGATCTTGATTTACTGACAGAAGTATATTTTCTGCGCCCATAAAATATCCACATATCAAACCTAATCAAAGGTTTTGGAGGTGCAATGAGAAGCAAAAACTTTAACATGACTATCTCAATCAAATTTCAAAGTGTGTGATCTTGTCAGCGGGACTCATGTCAGTGTTTTTATACTTTGTCAGCTATAAAGAAATACCACATCTCAACACCAAATACCACATATCAACTCCCAATAACATAAAATATAGGGATCAGATGTTTTAAATAAATATGTAACATAAATATAATGCAAAGTTATATCACCGTGCTCTTGACCATCTGTGTCAGCAGCAGCAGCAGTCACATGATTGTAACTTTATTATATGAGATGTTAAACTTCTAAGCAATCAACACGATGAAGATCAAAGCTTTACAACAACCATTCAAGGTATGTGACCTTGACCTTCTGTCACCAGCATCAGCAGCCACATAACTAGAACTATATTTTGTTTGTTATTAAGTAATACCAGTTAGACATTATAAGTTTCCAATGCAAAGGTAAAGAAACAAGACCAAATGAAAAACATATACCAGACCTTGAAATTACCAGTATGGCTATCCCCAGCCCAACCCAGGCACTTGACCCAGAGATTTGAAAGTCATAACTTCTGAGTCAGTTAGTGAAATATACATTTATAAAAAATAAATCACGACTGGTTCACGTTGTTTCCCCACACCGACTATGATCGCATCTAGAAAATTGTGAGAGAAGTCTGCTGTGTGGATAGGTAAACTGACCGGCTCAAAAATGACCTAAATTAGTGTTGGCTGGGCCGTTAAACTCAAATACAAACAGACAAACAAACATCTCAATCCCTGTCGCCCACTGACTCGCACGACTTTGTTTGGACAGGCTTAGACCTTCTAAACGGTTTACCAGTACTTTCAACTCATGCAGCCAAATCTTTCTCCAAGCTCCAATGGGCGGGGGCCAGGAGATATATCTGAATCTGCCTGGTACTCCACACATCTCAAGTAGAGTATTATATGGATATTTAAGACTATATATAACGACCATGTGCATTTTTCGCCAGAAAGCATGCACGGATTGCCGGTTTGGATCATTATAATCTTACGTCCGACTTTCAGTGTCCTTAGGTGCGCAGTCCTCATAGAGGTGATACCAGAGGGACAGGATGCGTTGGCCGGAATTCCAGATCTTACGGCTGGTTCCCAAATTTGACTGCACACATAGCGAGCGTTCAGCGTATGGCGTCCGTTGCTATGGAAGCCTTACGGGCTGAAAAGGCTGCACGGCAGAGATGTCCCTTTGATTGGCCATCGTCTTCCGGCGATGATGAAGACCTTGAAGAGTTTTAAGTTTTTTTCAATAAACAATCACGTGTCTTAGGGAGAAATCATTAAACCAAAAGCTTTGGCGGTGTTTTATGGATATTCATAATTCGAATTATGGATATCCATAAATCGATCTGAATTATGGATATCCATAATTCGAATTATGGATATCCATAAATCAGAGGAATAATGGATATCCATAAATCTATCTGAATTAATGATATCCACTAATCGAATTATGGATATCCATAATTCTATTTATGGATATCCGTAATTCAAATTATATATATCCATTATTCTGCTGATTTATTGATATCCATAATTCTATTTATGGCTATCTATTAATACGGATTAAATAGTAAAACGGCGCCCCATAGAAATTGCACACGGTATTTATTGGTCAGACAAAAGCAGGGTGATTTTTTATGATTTGTAGTGGCGTTATAACAATAAAGAAAAGCATTACGAAAACACTCCTATATTCAAACATATTGAAACTTTTACCACCAAAAAATGAGAATTTCCTGATAAAAAAGTCTGATATTTTTCATATTTTTGCTTAAAATGTAGATTGTTGG